>CM038681.1:176155576-177517202 GCA_021605205.1 Aegilops longissima | reverse complement strand
ATATGCATCCCCAATAATAAGAATATCATATTTCTTCTTGACAATAGGAGAGGAAATTCAAAACTTCAAAAAATTAATCGATGGAATTTTTCCAATAGAATTGATCTTGTGGACTTGAGGTTGTTTCCTCGGAAAGTGTACCGTATGCTCATTACCATTAACATGAAAAGTGACATTCCTTTGTTGCAATCAATAAAGCCCTATAGTATTCAAAAGGGTCTTCCAAGAATAATAGACATACTATCATCCTCGGGAATATCAAGAATAACAAAGTCCGTTAAAATAGTAACGTTTGCAACCTAGCAGGCACATCCTCACAAATAGCGGTATAGCGGTTGATTTATCGACCATTTGCAAAGATATTTCAGTAGGTGCAACTTATTCAAATCAAGTCTATGATATAAAGAGAGGCATAACACTAACACGGCTCCAAGATCACATAAAGCAGTTTTAACATAATTTCTTTTAATGGAGCATGGTATAGTTGGTACTCCTGGATCTCCAAGTTTCTTTGGTATTCCACCTTTAAAAGTATAATTAGCAAGCATGGTGGAAATTTCAGCTTCGGTATCTTTCTTTTATTTGTAACAATTTCTTTCATGTACTTAGCATAAGGATTCATTTTGAGCATATCAGTCAAACGCATACATAAAAGATAGGTCTAATCAATTTCAACAAAGCCTCAAAATCCTCATCATCCTTTTTCTTGGATGGTTTGGGAGGAAAAGGCATGGGTTTCGAACCCATGGTTCTCTTTCTTTACCATGCTTCCTAGCAACAAAGTCTCTCTTATCATAACGTTGATTCTTTGATTGTGGGTTATCAAGATCAACGAAGGTTCAATTTCTACATCATTTTCATTGCTAGGTTGAGCATCAACATGAACATTATCACTAGGTTCATGTTCATTACAGATTGTGTTTGACATCGAAATAGAAATATCATTTGGATTCTCGGGTGGTTCAACAATAGGTTCACTAGAAGCATGCAAAGTCCTACATTTTCTTTTCTTTTTTTAGAAGGACTAGGTGCATCAATATTATTTCTTGAGAATCTTGCTCAATTCTCTTAGGATGGCCTTCAGGATACAAAGGTTCTGAGTCATCTTACCAGTTCTAGTAGCCACTCTAACAACATAGTTATTATTCTTATTATTCAATTCATTGAGCAAATCATTTTGAGCTTTAAGTACTTGTTCTACTTGAGTGGTAACCATAGAAGCATGTTTACTAATGAGTTTAAGTTCACCTTTAACCCTAGACATATAATCACCCAAGTGTTCAAGCATATCGAATTGTATTTCAATTGTCTACTAACATAAGCATTGAAGTTTTCTTGTTCAACAATAAAATTATCAAACTCATCTAAGCATTGTCTAGCAGACTTATAGTGAGGAATATTGCCTTCATCAAATCTATAGAGAAATTTACCTTTACTACGTGCCGGGTTATCAAGACCATGTGTTTTTCAATAGGTGATGAATTAAGACCATATATTTCTTCAGCGGGTAAATTAAGACCATGTATTTCTTCAATGGAGGTAAATTCTTAACATCTTCAGCTTTAATACCCTTTTCTTTATAGATTTCTTTGCCTCTTGCATATCTTGAGGGAGAAATAGAACACCCTTTTCTTGAGTTGGCTTAGGAGTTGGTTCAAGAGTTGGCTCGAAGTGTCAATTATTATCATTTGTCAACAAATTATTCAATAAAATTTCAGCTTCATCGGTGTTCCTTTCCAAACGAACCGCACAACTATCCGGTGGTCTCTGGAAGCATCGGTTAGTCCATTATAAAAGATATCAAGTATTTCATTTTCTTGAGAGGATGATCGGCAAAGCATTAAGTAGTTGGAGAATCCTCCCAAGCTTGTGGAGACTCTCTTCTTCAATTTGCACAAAATTATATATATCCTTAAAGCAGCTTGTTTCTTATGAGCGAAATATTTAGCGGAAGTAATAAATCATATCACGGGACTACGCACAAACCAGGATCAAGAGAATTAAACCATATCTTAGCATCACCCTTTAATGAGAGAAATATCTTAAGGATATAATAGTAGCGAGATTTCTCATCATTAGTGAACAGGCGTGAGCTGCGGGCAAAAAAAACGCGTGAAGAACAGGGTGAGTTCGGTACACATGGCGAAGGTCGAGGTTCTTCCTTGATTGCATTCGAAGAATCTGTTTTGAAATAAAGCGAGAGCGAGGTGATCTGCGCGTTTTCTAAATTACATAAGCGGATATCAGAGAAAACTATCAACATGAAAAAGTTTAGCATTTTCGTAGCTTTTCAGTATATTATTTGCCCATTCCGATAAAGTTTGTAGAAATTACGACAAAAATATGGTTTAGCCATTTCAAAACTGACATAAAACATTAATTAATTAGGAGAAATAATATATATACAAAATGGTTTCATTTCTTCAAGCTTTCCAGCATATCATTTTTACTGCATTTGGATATGCGGTTAAAAATTAGCTCGAAAATATGACTAAATTGGAACTTGGTGCGTTTTCTAAATTACCAAACCTTTAAAATTAGAAAAACTTTTAACATAAAGTAGCGCATTTTCATAAGATTTCCAGCGGCATATTATTTGCCTCAATTGTATTTACGTTTAAATGACATAAAATATAACCTTTCGGGTGTTAGTTTGCGAAATTCTATGATTTTCCAAATTACGCTTTAACCATAGAGAATCGGAGAAAACTTTCAACATATGGAAGGGCGATTTTGCAGCAGCTTTCCAGCCATATTATTTGCCTCATTAGATAAGCGGTTTAAAATCGATCGAAAATCTGATTCATTTTTTGAGCGAAGAAAAGCAGTTTTCAAACTGCTCTTAAGCACTTACATTTTGCCAAAAAATTAACTTGGATCATAATCTTGGTGTTCATAGCTTTCCAGCGGTATCTCATAGCCCATTTGGACACCTTTTAGCTGAAGTTCAACCTAGTACTCGGGAAGGTCAAGCGGCGTTACTCGGGAAGTTAGAGTTGTGATCGAATATTAATACGATCCGTGATCGAAATAGTGTTTATGTGTGTGTATATATATATATATATATATATAAGGAGAGCACTTGCGTACATGAGGCTATGAACCTGGTGGGTCCCCATGTCATCCTATCCAAGTAAAGTCATCTCCTCGCCCTTGTATCCGCCAGCTTGATCGGCCCCGGCCGCCACTTCCAGTCAAGCGATTGCTGTAACCAGGAGCACACAAGTGCCGTCCGTCGTCCATCTGCCACTTTTATTAATGATCGTGGTTGCCGGCTACTCAGCGCTCACGTCCATCCTCCGCTGCGCCATTGCTATATAAACTGTGCGGCCATAGCCGCGATCATCATCCGTTCCTTTCTCATCCACCACTCACTGCCCACCATGGCTTCCCTCGCTCCAGCTCGCTCTTGGACAAGGCGGACTGACGGACCATAAGGAGATAGCAGCCATTGCTGTCTTGACCGGTGGCAGCGAGCAGCCGGAGACTGACGTCCTAATGGAGAACATGGTAGTAGGCGATCGACGCCAACCCCTCCTCACTTACCATCCTGTACGTTGCAGACCACCGCGAGGCCGGTCTAATATATGGACAGGGTGAGGCCGATGCATGAGAGCAGTTCAGGGGCCTTGAGCGCCGCCTCCTAACTCTCCTCAGGAGCACAGCGTGGATGATCAGCAAGCGAAGTGGCGGGCAGAGGCGCTGCCGACTTCGTACCATCTACCAAGAGTCCTCGAGCTGGCTGTACCGCATGCGGGTGGCGGAGGCTGCGGCCGCCTACAAAACTAGCAAAGGCGATGAAGCGGGCGCTGTTTGGCGAGACCGAGGGAGCGAGAGCGAAGCAATCTCCGGCTCAAGCGAGTCCCGCTCAGCTGGCGTTAGCGCCACTTTGAGCCCAGCGCCAACAGCAATGAGAGAACCCGCTCGCGAGGCCCGCCCGCCAACAACGGCGAAGACATCGCCCGCTCAGTGAGCCCCACCCTGCCATCAACATGGGAAGATTTCCACCGCTCGTGGCGCCGCCCAGCCGGCGCGGGCGAGGACATCGCGGCCGCCGATGCGCCAGCCCTTAGCGAACGCGCCACAGAAAAGTGAGAACACGGTAGGCGCCGCTCCGCGTCCGTAAGGCCATCGCTGCTACCCTCCGGTTGAAGCCAAGCTGGCGGAGTTGACCATGGCGAGATTAGCTTCTTGGCGCGGCGTGGGCGGGAGCTGCGGCCGGAAAACGCTTCTACTTAAGCTGCTTTAGTGCGGTCGGTGGCCGACACACTGAATTAACAGGCCATGTCGATTCATAACTCTTTGCTGAATCAAATCAACTTCATTACCGCTCGGCCAGACACAGTGGGTAACCCGGTTAATTAATTACCTCCGGCGCCTCCTTTTGTTTTCAAAAAGGAGGATGACCCGACCTCTGCACATGCAGGAGATGCATGACCTAAACACCTTTTAATTTGAAATATAAAATGTAATGAAATCCGGCATGTTTATATGAAATCCGAGTGTATGAATGAATTTATTTCGATTAATTCAAATTCTTGTATCCGGCATTGGATGAACATGCAAAACAATACGTACTAGCATTATTCCGGGGTGATCACGTTTGCAGCAGTTTCACATGTACTCCTTCGGTCCTTTCTATACGCATACAAGTTTTAATACCGGTCAAAGTATACTTTGACCAATCTTATACAAAAAAGTATGCACTACAATGTCATGAAGTAAAAAGGAAGAGAAGGAGTACAAGAGTTTGAGAACAGCTTTTTAGCGTTTACATACATTGCAATCAAACACACAGGCCAGGCAATTCATAGAGAACATTCAAAACAATATAATTATGCATCTCATTGACTCACATGTAGAAGCAATATTTATTTCACAACTAAAGAATAAAGAAAAAATTAATCGTATTCTTTTTGAGAGCAAAGAGGCGTCCCATTAGAAAATATCAAGCGCATATCTTGCTAAAATCAATGAGCAAAATTTGACAAGGTTGTCCCATTCCAAAATATCAAATGCCCTACGATTGTGGAATGGGCAGGGTTTTCCATCAGTTGGGACATTGACATGGCACCTCGTGCTAAATAAACAGTGTTCTTTTGTGCGATTCCACAAAATCAACAAATTAAGCGTAGCATGTATAATTTCGCCCTTATATGTTGTAGCATGTGAACTTATGGGCACCTCCTTTCTTGTGGTGAAATGAATGATTGATGTATTCATGAACATTTTATGCAGTTCCCGTTGAAATCAATGAGCACCCATGTTTGCTAAATACTGAAAAGTGATTAGTATAAAGCAAGCTGTGCTATGAATTGGCAGTTTCAATAGGCACATACATGGTCCATATAGAGCACACTTTTAGAAAAATGGAACTCACAGAAAGAATCCTAGAACAACATTGTCTTTGGCGCATCACAAAAAAATGGAATTTGTCCGTCATACGAGCTGAAGTTAGTTTGGTCTTGTGGGGAGTAATGTAACCCATCCTTCAAGCTCGCCATTGAGGAAGATAGAGAGGCTTCTTCATCTGGCATAATCGGAACTAGTCACTTCCGTACTCCATATTCTTCTTGGAGGAAGATGATCACATTTGCTCAAAAAAAGGAAAGAAATATTTAAAACAACAGGATGAAGCACTTCTCAAGGACAATACCACTTTTTCATGGCGGTATCTAAACAGTAGCACAACACCAATAGAGATGACAAAGCTCAATCATATGGATGAAATCGTTGGGTGAGTACCAACCTTTGTAGGAGGCTGATTGTGTAGAGCATATAGATGAAGCACTTCTCCGGAACCATCTTTTGTTGCTATCTACTGGGGTGGCCATGCTTACTATATACTCCTCGATTAGTTTAATGTTTCCAACATCTTCTTGTGCAGTTCCACTAAAATATATGGTATCTTCAAAGAAGATCCTGTTTGCTAGAAATAGAGATAATTACATGTGGCATCAAATCAGTGGCAAAACAATTGCTCGTTCCAGCCATAGCAATAAATTAAGATGCAAAACTATATCATTACTTGTGTCATCACAGTTCGATGCTTCATTACAACACGGAGTTGATTTTGTTTTTCTTCGCTTGTTCTTCCCCTTCATCACTTGGTTCAATATGGACAAGCTTAGCCTTCAATGTAAGATTTGGCATGTCAATTAGGGAGCAAAAGTATAGTACTAAACTTAATTTTTAGATGAAGTGGCAAAATCTGAGGCGCGATTGTGAAATATCCTTATCTTACCTCAATGGGATATTATGATTTTGCTCTGATTGGAAGTCTTGTCTCCATTTGTGCAGTTCACTAAAATCAAGCAACATTATCGTACAAGTAGCACAACATATGGCTGCACCTATGTGAAAGAAGAAGGCTAATCTTGACCTCTCATGATGCGAATTCAAACAACTCACAAGAAGATCTGAACCAAATTAACCGCGGATAGGAAGTAAGATCTCCTCTTGTGCTGTTCCACTAAGATCAAGCAATCAAGCAACATTGTCGATGTGACATTTTGGTTGAACTGGACAAAACACTCTTAAAACAAAAGTGTTTTGTTGATTGCAACAAAGGTCACAATGCTAACAATGGTAAATAGATAACCATTTTACAGAGGTGCAAAGGAAACAATTAGTGGTCAATAACGGTGGATGACACGGAAGCCAACAAAGAAGCATCTACCTTATCTAAATGGGAAAAAGCAAGTAGCATTTCTCAAGCGGTGGCATTGATTAATATTAACATAGAGATTATATTAACAATAAAATTCGTTAAACATGTAATTTGCTTTTAAGCGTGGCATTGCATCAATTTTCTAAGCGGCATTATTAGAGGTGTTTGTTTACGGGGACATTTGGTGTAGGGACTAAAAACTCCGTGTCAGTCACATCTAAACCAAGCAGGAGGGACTTTTAGGGACTAAATGTGGGCATTTGAGACTAAAGAAAGAAGACCAGGAGAGTCTTTTGGGACTTTCAACGATTTGCCACACATAGCACCTTGTTTCTATTAGTTCATTACTAGGGGTAACATGGTCTTTTATCATGTCATTTAATCCTCTAGTCCATGTTTAGTCCTGGAACCAAGCAGGTAGGGACTAGGAGTTTTAACCAAGCAGGCCTTAGATTAACGCTAATGAGTTGCACGGGGCGGTGGACGCTTTTGGCACCATGTGCATCTCTTGATGTCTTTGTGGTCATGCGATCTGTTGCAACAAAGAACAAACAACCAAGGAGCATATTTGTGTTGGTCCAGTTTTGTTATCTTTAGACACCTTTCCCTATGTGGCCTTGACAAATCTAGTCTGCTCAAACTCTCATTGTCCCTTCCTTCCCTTTTTGAACTAGTACTTTCACCTTCCTTTCCTCTTTGAACCACATCCTAGATTTATACGATACAACTTTCCCTACTTTCCCCATTTCCTTTCCTCTTTGAACCACGTCCTAGATTCATGCTATACAACTTTCCCCTTCATTTCCTCTTTGAACCCGTCCTAGATTCATGCTATATACAACTTTTCCAACTTTCCCCACTCCTTTCCTCTTTGAACCACGTCCTAGATTCATGGTATACATGCAGCTAGAGCAATGCATGTAGTAAATAAATATACCTTAAGGTTCTTGGGCGTGGTTGATGGGCGTGGGCGGTTGCAAGAAGAGAGGTCGGAGGCCCTCCAGCGCCCTTGTGGGTGAAAGTGAACAGCAGGGCGGTAGTAGATTCCCTACCTCGGCCAGCGGCGACAACGTTAAAGCCTCCTTCCCTTCCGGCGGATGGATCCGCTCTTTGAGCTCTTGATGAGGGGAGAGAGAATAGCGAAGTCTTGTTTAGATACGGAGAGGCGAGAGAGTGAAGAGCAACTTCTGGCGAGGCTCCGGCAGAGAGGCGAAGAGTGTGAGAGAGAGCAATTACAAGCACGAGGCTCCAGCGTGTATATATATCTTTGGAGAGAGTGTGTAGGCGTGCAAACCCTAGAAAACATTTTGACGGTCAAAAATCCTCCGCAAAATTATGCTCAAGTGTAGTTATTGAATCCGAGACCTCAAGTTTGATGGCGAGCAGGCTAACCAGCCACAACCCTCCGTTATGTTCAATGAGAGAAAAATAACCTTTATACATTCCTGCATTCGTGTAGCCGACATGCCGTGTTTTTGTGTGTGTGTAGGAGTCATTAGGTTTCAATCATAATCGTGTCATGTGGCTTTGGTGGTAAACTATCCACAGTGGTGTAGAAATAATGCAGCCTTAGTCACCTTACCTCTCTCTCAGTGAATACGTTGGGTCCCACCAGGAGGGTGAAACAAACAAATTAATAAGAGAAAATTAAAAGCGCCAGTGTGTATCTTACTACCTCACATCTACATAAAGACAACGTCCAATTGATCCCTCTGATTGGCTCACATTACTATTTTAAGTGAATCCTTATTATAACATGCACACAAATTTTGGGCACTTGTATTGGACTTAAGTCGGTGTGCCAAGTATCTCGTATACTTACTAATCCCTCGTCTAGGTGTAATAAGTCACGTTAGAAGGTGCAGCAGGACCAAGGTGCGTGCGTGTGCGTGTATGTGTTAACAGCATGTGTGTGTTAGATAGTCGACAGATGAGCCCTCCCTCTGAGAGATATGGTGTGTAGTATACGATGTTGTATGAGTGGTGCATCCTCTCGTTCCGAGGCGTGTCAGTGGGGACATGCGGACAGCTGCTCACGCCCTCCTGGCCTGGCCCACCAAAGCCTCCATCGCGCAGCCTTCCCGCCCAAGCAGTCATGCCCTCCAAAGAATCGGTGCCGCATTCATGCTGGCAGTGAGACCTGAACTCTCCTGGCGCAAGAGTGATGGTTTACCAAATCCGTCCAACTTCTTGTTGGGTCTATGTGATTTGTGGCTCATTGGTCTTTATTCTTGAGGTGGTAGAACTTTGGATGTCCCCTTTCGCCGAAAAGAGGTATAGATTACAATTTCTCCATTCTTCTGATGAGGAGTGCAAGAAGCGGTGAAAACACGAGCTCGGTGATTACATGGCCCTCACACTATCACGGTGCGACACCTAACTCTTTACATAGTACTCCTTCATTCCTAAATATTACTAGATGAGTCCTTGGCGTTGCCGTGAACAGCGATATATCTCTGCATAAAATTATCAATTCATAGAACTAAAAAATCTATAACCGCATGACAAATGTGGTAGCCAAACTAAATAAACTCCCATCATCATTTAGATCATCCCACGTAAGGAAAAAAGATCAATAACTCCTCACATAATGGGATTATATTTTTATTTTTGACATGTTAATGGGACTTAAAGCTCACTTACATGCATGCTACAGTGCATGCTTGCATGCAGAACATGATGTGATTTAAAACCCACTCATGCATGTGCCACGGTATTTCTGCATGCTTGCATGTGGCTTATCTGGAGCCTCTCAACGACTAGATTAGAAGGCTATTATGACTGATTTACTTCATCTAACGGCTAAATCAATTTTGATGATGTGGCTCAAGGAGAGGATAGAGAATTCTAGTAGTGGGGCTAGCTATTACTAGTAGATAAGTCTTTGTAGAGATTCCACTAGGTGAACTACATACGGAACAAAATGATGAATCTACACTTAAATGCATCTATATACATCCACTGTGGTTAATGGTGAAATCTCTACAAAGACTTATATTTAGGAGCGGAGGAAGTACTAGTATAGTACTGAAATGCGTCTGTAATTTATCAATGAGATAAATTTGTACAATGCTATGAAGCTTCCAGCTCATATTACATCTATCTTGCGTCCAAGGTTGCCGTTGCAACATTTCATCAAATACAAAGAGACACGCATGCATGCTATGCATCTCAATGATTGACAGATCATAGCAAATATGTCTCCTCCGTTCCAAAATAAGTGTCTCAACTTTGTGCAAACTTTAGTACAAAGTTGTACTACTACTAAAGTTGACACTTATTTTGGAGCGAGGCTAAAGAAAAAAGCGATCCATGGGTCCCTAGCTGAGGGAGTTCGGAATAGGGGTGTGGGATGGCGAACTATCATCATCGGCCGGACTCCAAGACTATGAAGATACAAGATTGAAGACTTCATCCCGTGTCGGGATGGGACTTTCCTGGCGTGGAAAGCAAGCTTAGCGTCTGGATATGTAGATCTCCTACCATTGTAACCGACTCTGTGTAACCCTAGCCCTCTCGATGTCTATATAAACCCGGATGGCTTTAGTCCATAAGACGAACAACAATCATATCATAGGCTAGATTCTGAGTTTAGCCTCTTTGATCTCGTGGTAGATCCACTCTTGTAACACACATCGTCAATATTAATCAAAGCGGGGCGTAGGGTTTTACCTCCATCAAAGAGGAGGCGAACCCTGGGTAAAGCGTCGTGTCCCTCGTCTCCTATTACCATCGGCCTAGGCGCTGATTCGGGACCCCCTACCGAGATCCGCGGTTTGACACCGACATTGGTGCTTTTGGGGATTCCTCGTATGCATCACCCGATAGGCTCGATGGCTTCTTCGACCATCATCAATGGCGCGGTCCGGTGAGACTTTCTCCCGGACGAATCTTCATATTGTGAAAAACTTGCCTCTTGACCGATTAAACAGCCATCTGGAGCAGATCGGCTTCGCCTGGCGTCGAGTCAGATGGAAGTTTGAACTTCACGGGTGACATCGCGGTGACTTGATCCTCGATGGGTCGAGCCACGCCCGAAGCGTGCGCCTTTATCACGTGACGCAGTTTAGCTCTGCAGCGAGCAGTACCACTGAGGCCTTTTCGAACACTCCGATCTTCAATTCGGGCGGAGCGCAGATCGAGGGCGGATGGCGGCACCGCCTCGGGGCTGCAACCTCTGGCGATAAGGCGAACTCATCTTGTCCCTCATAAGCTGCGACTCGAGGTGGGACTCCTTGCGGACTTGAACCTCGCCCCCTCGGTCGAATCGATTGAGGCGGTCATGGAAGTTCACCGCGGACATCTTTCAACTCTCACTGGCGACATCTTGAGTTCGCTAAAGTACCTCTCGTTATCGGAGATCCCTGGCGGAATTGCGGCGGGGATAGGTTGAGATCACGGGCGGCGAAGAAATTCAGCCCACCCACCACCCACTTGGTAGCAGCCGGTCGACGATCTACCGACATGCTGAACTCGACTCGAAGACATCGGCCGGTATGGGCGGCGATGCAGGAGCGAACAGAACCAGCGCCTAGAGGGCTTTGAAGCCACCTCGTCATCATATGACATATACATGGTGGATATCCCAAAGGATGGGAATGGCGATGGAACAGAGGAGGATGACCCTCAGAAACAGCCCAAGCGCCCGGCGTCAGCCGGCGCTCTAAATCCCGCCACAGCAAGAATGAAGATTCGAAGCGCGGAGATAACAATACTGCCGGACGATTGAAGACAATCCCTCCGACAAGATCCAGCGGGAGGATGGAGCGCGCCGCCCTCACGAGAGGCGGCGGAAGAAGAGTGAAGGATTATATGCCTCCCCTCAGAGCCGAAGCAAGCCTCGGCGATAATGAATTCATCGTGCTGAGGATCCGTCGAACAAGGCGTTTAGATGCGGGCTTATGGCCTGACAGCCTCAAGAAGCGACAACAGCTTAGGAGCTGATCGGGATGCCTTTAGCCGGCAGATGGGTGAAGTCTCCGGCGGCGAGCATGAGCTCGAGCAGCCCCTCAAAGCTACACCTAAGCATAAGCTGCTCCCAGATTAGAGGAGGCTACGAACCCGCATCACGAGACAATACGGTGACCGACAACCCGTGGTCACAGACGAAGCCTCTAGGCCCTTCACTAGAACCAGTACCCGGCATCGCTCAAAAGCACCACGCGCGGGGAGCGCTCAGGACTGCGAGATATATTGGAGGACAAGGCAAGACAATCAAAGATCGATCTATGGATCGGCAGAAACCCATATGCGTGGCGACAACCGTCGCTTGGGACCGCGATAAGTCGGCGGGCGAACAAAACAAACAAAGCTCTTTTGAGCTCCGTCGTGATATCGCCCGGTCAGAAGCGCCCTTTTACTGCTGCTTCACGAGAACGGTAATGGATCATCAAATCCCGAAGAGGTTAAACCCGTCAATATTGAATCCTATGATGGCTATAGACCGCGGTTTGGATCAAAAGACTATCTCCATCCACATGGCGCGGTGACGATCTTCACGCCATCAAATACCTCCTCTCAAGCAAAGGACCAGCCGGCATTGGCTCAACAGCTTGCGGCGAGTCAATTGGGGTGGGAGGACACGGAAGCCGCATTCCTCGATAACTTCCGGGCACTTATGCGACCACCGGCGCGATGACCTAAGCCACATAATTCAGCAGCGGGCAGATCGGCCGGACAATTACGGACACGGTTCTTAACCAAGAAAAACCAAATCGTCATTGTCAGGATCACGGAGGCCCTCGCGGCCTTCAAGCATAACATCATGACAGTGGCTTGCCCGGCACCTAGGGCGGGAAAAGCGAAATCCATGGCAGCCCTCCCATCACTCATGACCCGCTTCTCGGTGAGGACAACTGGCTAGCATGCAGCAACAACCTCGGCAAAAATTCTGGCAGTCCGGACTTCAAGGACCGAAATGGCGAAGCGTCGTAACAAAAACAAAGCGCCCGCGTTAACAGCGACAATATTGAGATCTGCAATCAATGCGGATTCGGAGGCTCTAAACCGGTCGTGAAAAAGCCATTCAAAGAACTACTCGGGGTCCGTCCAATTTGGACGAATACTCGACGCTTATGCGGATACGGCACCCGAAAAGCCAGCTAACCACCAGCAGGGATGTTGGGTATTCAACAAGCGAGGCAAGTTATTTGCGAAAACAATGACAAGGGGCTGCATAGCGATGACGGGGCGAGACAACGCAAACAATAGAGGACAAAGGTTTCCCCCACAGTGCGGACGGTGAACATGATATCATAATGCACATGCCCAAAAGGGGCGGCGTGCACTCGAGGATGTCTACGCGATGGAGCAGTTGCAAGTTCAATCCATGGTCCTCTGCCCGATCACTTTTGGTGAAGGACCACCCACCGACATCGCCGGCGGATTCGCCCGCTGGTCTTAGAATAAATCGATGGATTTCACCTAACGAGTCACGATGGATGGCGGCGGCAACTGAACATGCTTTACGGGGATACATTCATAAAATGGGCATAGACCCTCAAGTTAAACCTACCAAAGCGACCTTTAAAGCGTCATACCAGGTGTAAAGCCAATTATACAGGCTCAATTACAGCTGGAAGTGGTCTTGGATCCCGGATAACTTCGAAGCGAGAGTTAATCTTGACATAGTCCGTTCATGGCGGCTATCATGCCTTGCTGGGACGTGCAGCGTTGCAAAGTTCAGCGCTGTGCCGCCTCGCATACCTCAAGCTCAAGATGCGGGCCCTCGAGTCATCACGGTCAGCGGAAACGAGCGTTCTCTCCGCGCGGAGGAACATCTGGCTGGCTCTCATGGCGAAGTGCAATGCAGCCTCTTGAAATTCTCGAGTCCGGCCGTTAGCGGCGGACTCACACTCGCCGCCGGGTAACACAACAAGACCACAGCACGTTCGAGCACGCGTAGCGATGCGGCTAACCAGCTCTGCGAAGCGTCCAAGCAGGTCCTTAGCGTACACCATTCGCTCTGAAGATACCATGGGCATGGGGAGGCACGACCACGATAAACCGGGCTGCGGCTCAACCACGGGGCTCTCAAGTGTGTCGTTCCTTTTCTTTTCTTTTTACTTTTTACCCACAGGACTCCGTTTGTCGGAGGCCTGTCCATGTGAACTGCCGAACTCCATTCAACAGCGGGGAAGGATAAAACTACTAGCGAATATCTGAATGGTCTCCATTACGAGCATTTTTATACACCAATCGCAGCCTACCCCTGGAGAGGACATGTTTAACGATCCACATACCTTGCTTATCGCACTATTTGTATCGTTACGCATTCGTGCAGCACTTATTAGATAAAACAATGCAGCACCTTTTGCTTATAATTGCATTTTTTTTTACATATGTTCATTCACGGCATATTGCATCCGTACACTTTGTTGACTAATATACACGAGGGCTTATGTTTCCATTATGGTATGATGAGTCGAACACTTTCAAGTCACGCACCGAACTTATAGCACTATATGCATCGGCTCGAATCATGTCTTGGGTCAATAGTTGGTTTGCGGCTCCCATGTTTGGTACCTTACGTTCCGTTATATCGGCTAAGGTAGCAGGGAGAACTCACTCGATTCCGCCCAGTTGAGCTAGGTTAACGCCTCGATGGAAAGCTAAAACTGACCATCATGATGAGGCGAGAGCGATCGCTGATAGGAAGGTTTTTGCGAGTCATAAACTTACGATGCGCTTAAGCGAGGCGGATCTTTAGCGCCAAAGGCGTGGATAGCGCCCAAATTGACCTTCGAAGACTAGGGCTTCGCGAAATTAAAATTATAAATTCTATGGCTAAGTGAGAGTGTTCAAGCATTATAAGTCCGGTTGCCTTGTTACGCATGTTGGCGCTCCCTAGATGGACCCAAAATGGGAACAAGGCGCTCAAGTTATCTGAACACCCACACTTCGTGGCATGGGGGACCGACGACTTGCCATCTCTCAGATATGATAAACCGCCTGAAGGTAATATTTTAAATTAACAAAGCGTTGCTTAGGCGCATATGAACTAAGTTTTCAGCACGGGATAACAAAATGCGAGTCTACTCAAATATTACATCTTTGGAGCACTCGCAATAGTGCGGGCGCCCTTGACACACTCTTATAATACATCTCGGGCATGCGATGCTCCTTGCCCTCTGGTGGAGATGCATCACGAGCTTGGGCATCCATCTTGCCCAGTGCACCTTTGCGCGGGCAGAGGCCAACGGGCACCCTCAATACAAGCGAGAATGCTTGACTTCTACGCAGGCGCGCATCCATCAGCCCCGCATGGGGCGAAGTAGCTCCAGGCATGGCCTCCTTGACCCTGGCCGAACTATGAGGCCCTTCGCCTGTTCGACGCCTTGTGGGCTCGACCGGCTTCTTCACTGGTAAGCTAGAGAACAGCGGATGTCCGGCTCGGCATCTTGAGACAAAAGACCTTCTCCGTCGAGCTCCCTCCTCGGCGGTAGAATCACGGCATCGGACCTTATTTCGAGAAGATCTGCGACAGCTCTGGAGAGCTCGGTCGGGTAAGCAACGGGTAGTGCTTCTCATGCTTACTTTGCATGAAAAAATGCCTTACCGCTGCTATTTTCTTCACGCCTCAATCTCACAGGAGGTGCTTGTAAACCCGGCCTTAGCGGCTTTGGCACTCTCAAGAGCGTTGCAAGCTCAGTCTCAGTCTTGAGTCACGCTCCAAGCTCTCATGTTTTCACGAGATCACAGGAGCTCTTGCCACCTCCATGCCCGCGCCTCCTGCTTCTCTCGCTCGGTGCTCGCGACGCGCTACGTTCGACGCTGCCACCGCCTCCCAGGAGTCGCCACCTCGTTAGTGGCCCTACAATACCCACGTTATCCTTGTCATTTTCTTGCAACAAATCCTTTTACATGGTACAATTTTCATAAGGTATTACTCACCTTCTTTTCCTCGAGCTGCTTCTTGGCATGCTTGAGCTCGTTTCTCGGACACTTCGGGTTTTCCTTCAAAGTATTGACCTCCAGCATCGGTCGTGCGGAGGTCAGCAACAACTGCAATCCCATATTGACATATTTTTTATGACTCTGCGTTTATCTTTCTAAAGATCCTCGATCCGGCTTTTCTTTCGAACACGAACCCGAGCATCGAGGCTCTGTCTATGCGGTACCATTTTACATATATTGAAATTCTTACCTCAAAGCTGGTAGAAGGCTGCTGCGAACTCGGTCAGCCCGCTCTTGGCGCAGACATACGAATCACCGCACTCATAACGGTGCGGTGTTCCTCTTTCGATGGGCGCCGTTGGCGCCTCGGCCAAATATCCGGCACCTCGGTTGGGCGGAGGCAGCGGCGTCATGATCTTGCCCTTCTTACGAAGGGTAGCCCGCCCGGACTCGAGCCCTTGTGGCCTCGGGGCTGTCAGTGCAAGTCAAGGTGTCTGTGACACCTCTGGGGCCTTCTCCTCTGGTGGGTCCCTTCACAGGATCCACCTGGCGTCGTCCAGCGGCACGAGGTGAAGCGATCGGAAGAATCCATATCCGGCGCACCCAGACCCTTTCGGCAAGCGGAAAGATCATCCTTGGGCGGACTGCGAGGTTGTATGGCATTATAAAGACATTATGTGGCGAAAAGAAAAAACTTTGAAGTTATTGGAATCCAGGATACTTACGATCTCGCCGAGGCTTGGCCTTAGGCCGATCCTAAATCGTAAATCACTTTGGCGTTGCGGGAGCAGTTCGGAAAGTTTTCCCTTCTTGGACCCTTGGCCTCCTTGTTGAGAGGCCTTTTTCCCTCCCCGCTCCGGAGAAAGGCTTTCTTCTCCTCCTTGCCTTGGTGGGAGGAGTGGCCTCATTCATCATCCGTGCACCTGAAAATGGGAACTCTTCCAGTCATGGCTGTCTTCTTGGCCTTCTTCTCGGCACCATTGGGGTGTAGACCGCTTCTCCGTTAGGCGGGCGTCCATTGAGTCCTCGGCAATGGGTAGACGGATAGTCCGTTCGACTTAGCAACCATTCTTATCAAAGAGTAAAGGGAGTTTAGATCGCGTGAGAGCCAAACTATGGAAAACTAGTGGTGAAATCACTTACCTCGTCTGGGGCGCTGCGAGAGAATCCGTGATCTTGGCGGATGCGGGGAGCTTGCGCCCTTGAACAGCACCTTCCGGACATCTTATGCGTGAGTGTGAAGAGCGCTCGAGTGCGGTGTTGCTTGGATCAAACTCCCACATGTTGAAGCCCGTCGCTGCTTGCGGGAGAATCCAGCGGATGAGCATGGCACGGACTACGTTGACAAGCTTGATTCTTGTCCACCGGCTTACGGATCACAGGCTTGGAGTCGGTCAGCTCCTGAATCCCCAAATCCGGCCTCTCTTTCCGGGAGGTGGCCGTGTAGGGATGCGAGATCTGAATCGGGGCGGCTGCTGCCCAATCAGTCCATGGCTCGGTGATATAGAACCACCCGATACCACCTTGATGGTTTCCACGAAAGTGCCCTCGACCACGTAATGGGACATCCTACCCACCATGGCGCCTCGCACTCCGGCTTGGCTGCCCTTCACAACCTTGACAACCTTGAAGGTCTTGAGCCTGGCGAAGTGGGGTTGGATGCTGAAGGAAGGCCTCGCACCACGACGATGCGCCGAGATGTTGAGATGAAATTCGAGGGGCCAGATCATTGGAAATCTGGGGCGTAGTAGAACATGAGCCCGGGACAAAGGATGGCGGGAAGCCCAGTCCAGCGGAGGAAATGGGAAGAAATACTACCCTCTCATGGGGCTGGGGTTGGGACGAGCTCTCCCTCCTCGGGGGGAGCCGATCTGCGATGTTCTTGGACAAATATCCGGCGTCGCGGCTTCTGAACCTGCCCCTCCGTTGGAGGAGGCCATCCTGCCTCCCGCTCGGACATAGTTGGAAAGGTTGAGGTGAGAAGTCTCGGACTTAGTATTGGAGCTCGAGTTAGTGGAGATAAGCCAACAGGAGGGAGGAAGAAGAATTTTGCATCCGGTGTACTAGAGTAGAGTACCCTAGTATCGAACTGCGTGCTGCAGCGATTGCTGCACCCAGCGGCAAGGCTTGCCTAGTGATCGCCAAGGTCCTCCATAGTTCCTTTGAGCCATTCAAGAACAAAGTATTTAAGCCAAGGAGACAAGGCCCGGCAAGAGGAGCTTGGAGGGAATACCTCGAGTGCCGAAGACAAGACCCGGCAAGGAGCTTTAAGGAGGTAGTCTCGACAAGCTTCGGGCGTCAAAGATTCAGCGGCAAAGCGCTTGCAGCGGCAAACCTTTCACTCTTCATCTGCTCGACTCATCCTGGCGATATCGCCATGGGGCCATTCGGTAGCCCGGCGTGTCAGAGAAATTTTGTCTTGACCAGCGGAGGCGTGATAGCGGCGCTGACAAAGTGCCATCGTGGCAAGCGGTGGCGCTCTGACAGATCCCCCTGTTGCCTTTATTTAGGCGACATGGGCGGGCATTTAATCTTTTGTCCCTTGCGTCGAGTTAGGTAGAATACCATTGTACAAGTATTTGTACCATGCGCTCATTTTTCCTTTTGCCCTTGTCTCGTTGCCACTGTTGCAGAGTCCCTTGAGCATATAAAGGGGCCCATGCGCAGCGTGGGGATTCGACTCATTGAGACGGAGACACTCGCGCTGAGTTTGTAGCTCGTCGCTCCTAGCAAGAACACAACCTAACGGACAAGCGGCGGTAGAGTATTATCTCTCGGAGAGCTCCGAAGCCGTTAAACTTCTTTCGTGTGCCGCCTCGATCGCTCTTGGTCGACCTCCGCCCCCAGACGAAAGGAGGCTCGTCCGCCAGTCCATAGGTGTTGATGGAGTTCTGATTGACGATGGGCGTGAGCTGCGGGCAAAAAAAACGCGTGAAGAACAGGGTGAGTTCGGTACACATGGCGAAGGTCGAGGTTCTTCCTTGATTGCATTCGAAGAATCTGTTTTGAAATAAAGCGAGAGCGAGGTGATCTGCGCGTTTTCTAAATTACATAAGCGGATATCAGAGAAAACTATCAACATGAAAAAGTTTAGCATTTTCGTAGCTTTTCAGTATATTATTTGCCCATTCCGATAAAGTTTGTAGAAATTACGACAAAAATATGGTTTAGCCATTTCAAAACTGACATAAAACATTAATTAATTAGGAGAAATAATATATATACAAAATGGTTTCATTTCTTCAAGCTTTCCAGCATATCATTTTTACTGCATTTGGATATGCGGTTAAAAATTAGCTCGAAAATATGACTAAATTGGAACTTGGTGCGTTTTCTAAATTACCAAACCTTTAAAATTAGAAAAACTTTTAACATAAAGTAGCGCATTTTCATAAGATTTCCAGCGGCATATTATTTGCCTCAATTGTATTTACGTTTAAATGACATAAAATATAACCTTTCGGGTGTTAGTTTGCGAAATTCTATGATTTTCCAAATTACGCTTTAACCATAGAGAATCGGAGAAAACTTTCAACATATGGAAGGGCGATTTTGCAGCAGCTTTCCAGCCATATTATTTGCCTCATTAGATAAGCGGTTTAAAATCGATCGAAAATCTGATTCATTTTTTGAGCGAAGAAAAGCAGTTTTCAAACTGCTCTTAAGCACTTACATTTTGCCAAAAAATTAACTTGGATCATAATCTTGGTGTTCATAGCTTTCCAGCGGTATCTCATAGCCCATTTGGACACCTTTTAGCTGAAGTTCAACCTAGTACTCGGGAAGGTCAAGCGGCGTTACTCGGGAAGTTAGAGTTGTGATCGAATATTAATACGATCCGTGATCGAAATAGTGTTTATGTGTGTGTATATATATATATATATATATATAAGGAGAGCACTTGCGTACATGAGGCTATGAACCTGGTGGGTCCCCATGTCATCCTATCCAAGTAAAGTCATCTCCTCGCCCTTGTATCCGCCAGCTTGATCGGCCCCGGCCGCCACTTCCAGTCAAGCGATTGCTGTAACCAGGAGCACACAAGTGCCGTCCGTCGTCCATCTGCCACTTTTATTAATGATCGTGGTTGCCGGCTACTCAGCGCTCACGTCCATCCTCCGCTGCGCCATTGCTATATAAACTGTGCGGCCATAGCCGCGATCATCATCCGTTCCTTTCTCATCCACCACTCACTGCCCACCATGGCTTCCCTCGCTCCAGCTCGCTCTTGGACAAGGCGGACTGACGGACCATAAGGAGATAGCAGCCATTGCTGTCTTGACCGGTGGCAGCGAGCAGCCGGAGACTGACGTCCTAATGGAGAACATGGTAGTAGGCGATCGACGCCAACCCCTCCTCACTTACCATCCTGTACGTTGCAGACCACCGCGAGGCCGGTCTAATATATGGACAGGGTGAGGCCGATGCATGAGAGCAGTTCAGGGGCCTTGAGCGCCGCCTCCTAACTCTCCTCAGGAGCACAGCGTGGATGATCAGCAAGCGAAGTGGCGGGCAGAGGCGCTGCCGACTTCGTACCATCTACCAAGAGTCCTCGAGCTGGCTGTACCGCATGCGGGTGGCGGAGGCTGCGGCCGCCTACAAAACTAGCAAAGGCGATGAAGCGGGCGCTGTTTGGCGAGACCGAGGGAGCGAGAGCGAAGCAATCTCCGGCTCAAGCGAGTCCCGCTCAGCTGGCGTTAGCGCCACTTTGAGCCCAGCGCCAACAGCAATGAGAGAACCCGCTCGCGAGGCCCGCCCGCCAACAACGGCGAAGACATCGCCCGCTCAGTGAGCCCCACCCTGCCATCAACATGGGAAGATTTCCACCGCTCGTGGCGCCGCCCAGCCGGCGCGGGCGAGGACATCGCGGCCGCCGATGCGCCAGCCCTTAGCGAACGCGCCACAGAAAAGTGAGAACACGGTAGGCGCCGCTCCGCGTCCGTAAGGCCATCGCTGCTACCCTCCGGTTGAAGCCAAGCTGGCGGAGTTGACCATGGCGAGATTAGCTTCTTGGCGCGGCGTGGGCGGGAGCTGCGGCCGGAAAACGCTTCTACTTAAGCTGCTTTAGTGCGGTCGGTGGCCGACACACTGAATTAACAGGCCATGTCGATTCATAACTCTTTGCTGAATCAAATCAACTTCATTACCGCTCGGCCAGACACAGTGGGTAACCCGGTTAATTAATTACCTCCGGCGCCTCCTTTTGTTTTCAAAAAGGAGGATGACCCGACCTCTGCACATGCAGGAGATGCATGACCTAAACACCTTTTAATTTGAAATATAAAATGTAATGAAATCCGGCATGTTTATATGAAATCCGAGTGTATGAATGAATTTATTTCGATTAATTCAAATTCTTGTATCCGGCATTGGATGAACATGCAAAACAATACGTACTAGCATTATTCCGGGGTGATCACGTTTGCAGCAGTTTCACATGTACTCCTTCGGTCCTTTCTATACGCATACAAGTTTTAATACCGGTCAAAGTATACTTTGACCAATCTTATACAAAAAAGTATGCACTACAATGTCATGAAGTAAAAAGGAAGAGAAGGAGTACAAGAGTTTGAGAACAGCTTTTTAGCGTTTACATACATTGCAATCAAACACACAGGCCAGGCAATTCATAGAGAACATTCAAAACAATATAATTATGCATCTCATTGACTCACATGTAGAAGCAATATTTATTTCACAACTAAAGAATAAAGAAAAAATTAATCGTATTCTTTTTGAGAGCAAAGAGGCGTCCCATTAGAAAATATCAAGCGCATATCTTGCTAAAATCAATGAGCAAAATTTGACAAGGTTGTCCCATTCCAAAATATCAAATGCCCTACGATTGTGGAATGGGCAGGGTTTTCCATCAGTTGGGACATTGACATGGCACCTCGTGCTAAATAAACAGTGTTCTTTTGTGCGATTCCACAAAATCAACAAATTAAGCGTAGCATGTATAATTTCGCCCTTATATGTTGTAGCATGTGAACTTATGGGCACCTCCTTTCTTGTGGTGAAATGAATGATTGATGTATTCATGAACATTTTATGCAGTTCCCGTTGAAATCAATGAGCACCCATGTTTGCTAAATACTGAAAAGTGATTAGTATAAAGCAAGCTGTGCTATGAATTGGCAGTTTCAATAGGCACATACATGGTCCATATAGAGCACACTTTTAGAAAAATGGAACTCACAGAAAGAATCCTAGAACAACATTGTCTTTGGCGCATCACAAAAAAATGGAATTTGTCCGTCATACGAGCTGAAGTTAGTTTGGTCTTGTGGGGAGTAATGTAACCCATCCTTCAAGCTCGCCATTGAGGAAGATAGAGAGGCTTCTTCATCTGGCATAATCGGAACTAGTCACTTCCGTACTCCATATTCTTCTTGGAGGAAGATGATCACATTTGCTCAAAAAAAGGAAAGAAATATTTAAAACAACAGGATGAAGCACTTCTCAAGGACAATACCACTTTTTCATGGCGGTATCTAAACAGTAGCACAACACCAATAGAGATGACAAAGCTCAATCATATGGATGAAATCGTTGGGTGAGTACCAACCTTTGTAGGAGGCTGATTGTGTAGAGCATATAGATGAAGCACTTCTCCGGAACCATCTTTTGTTGCTATCTACTGGGGTGGCCATGCTTACTATATACTCCTCGATTAGTTTAATGTTTCCAACATCTTCTTGTGCAGTTCCACTAAAATATATGGTATCTTCAAAGAAGATCCTGTTTGCTAGAAATAGAGATAATTACATGTGGCATCAAATCAGTGGCAAAACAATTGCTCGTTCCAGCCATAGCAATAAATTAAGATGCAAAACTATATCATTACTTGTGTCATCACAGTTCGATGCTTCATTACAACACGGAGTTGATTTTGTTTTTCTTCGCTTGTTCTTCCCCTTCATCACTTGGTTCAATATGGACAAGCTTAGCCTTCAATGTAAGATTTGGCATGTCAATTAGGGAGCAAAAGTATAGTACTAAACTTAATTTTTAGATGAAGTGGCAAAATCTGAGGCGCGATTGTGAAATATCCTTATCTTACCTCAATGGGATATTATGATTTTGCTCTGATTGGAAGTCTTGTCTCCATTTGTGCAGTTCACTAAAATCAAGCAACATTATCGTACAAGTAGCACAACATATGGCTGCACCTATGTGAAAGAAGAAGGCTAATCTTGACCTCTCATGATGCGAATTCAAACAACTCACAAGAAGATCTGAACCAAATTAACCGCGGATAGGAAGTAAGATCTCCTCTTGTGCTGTTCCACTAAGATCAAGCAATCAAGCAACATTGTCGATGTGACATTTTGGTTGAACTGGACAAAACACTCTTAAAACAAAAGTGTTTTGTTGATTGCAACAAAGGTCACAATGCTAACAATGGTAAATAGATAACCATTTTACAGAGGTGCAAAGGAAACAATTAGTGGTCAATAACGGTGGATGACACGGAAGCCAACAAAGAAGCATCTACCTTATCTAAATGGGAAAAAGCAAGTAGCATTTCTCAAGCGGTGGCATTGATTAATATTAACATAGAGATTATATTAACAATAAAATTCGTTAAACATGTAATTTGCTTTTAAGCGTGGCATTGCATCAATTTTCTAAGCGGCATTATTAGAGGTGTTTGTTTACGGGGACATTTGGTGTAGGGACTAAAAACTCCGTGTCAGTCACATCTAAACCAAGCAGGAGGGACTTTTAGGGACTAAATGTGGGCATTTGAGACTAAAGAAAGAAGACCAGGAGAGTCTTTTGGGACTTTCAACGATTTGCCACACATAGCACCTTGTTTCTATTAGTTCATTACTAGGGGTAACATGGTCTTTTATCATGTCATTTAATCCTCTAGTCCATGTTTAGTCCTGGAACCAAGCAGGTAGGGACTAGGAGTTTTAACCAAGCAGGCCTTAGATTAACGCTAATGAGTTGCACGGGGCGGTGGACGCTTTTGGCACCATGTGCATCTCTTGATGTCTTTGTGGTCATGCGATCTGTTGCAACAAAGAACAAACAACCAAGGAGCATATTTGTGTTGGTCCAGTTTTGTTATCTTTAGACACCTTTCCCTATGTGGCCTTGACAAATCTAGTCTGCTCAAACTCTCATTGTCCCTTCCTTCCCTTTTTGAACTAGTACTTTCACCTTCCTTTCCTCTTTGAACCACATCCTAGATTTATACGATACAACTTTCCCTACTTTCCCCATTTCCTTTCCTCTTTGAACCACGTCCTAGATTCATGCTATACAACTTTCCCCTTCATTTCCTCTTTGAACCCGTCCTAGATTCATGCTATATACAACTTTTCCAACTTTCCCCACTCCTTTCCTCTTTGAACCACGTCCTAGATTCATGGTATACATGCAGCTAGAGCAATGCATGTAGTAAATAAATATACCTTAAGGTTCTTGGGCGTGGTTGATGGGCGTGGGCGGTTGCAAGAAGAGAGGTCGGAGGCCCTCCAGCGCCCTTGTGGGTGAAAGTGAACAGCAGGGCGGTAGTAGATTCCCTACCTCGGCCAGCGGCGACAACGTTAAAGCCTCCTTCCCTTCCGGCGGATGGATCCGCTCTTTGAGCTCTTGATGAGGGGAGAGAGAATAGCGAAGTCTTGTTTAGATACGGAGAGGCGAGAGAGTGAAGAGCAACTTCTGGCGAGGCTCCGGCAGAGAGGCGAAGAGTGTGAGAGAGAGCAATTACAAGCACGAGGCTCCAGCGTGTATATATATCTTTGGAGAGAGTGTGTAGGCGTGCAAACCCTAGAAAACATTTTGACGGTCAAAAATCCTCCGCAAAATTATGCTCAAGTGTAGTTATTGAATCCGAGACCTCAAGTTTGATGGCGAGCAGGCTAACCAGCCACAACCCTCCGTTATGTTCAATGAGAGAAAAATAACCTTTATACATTCCTGCATTCGTGTAGCCGACATGCCGTGTTTTTGTGTGTGTGTAGGAGTCATTAGGTTTCAATCATAATCGTGTCATGTGGCTTTGGTGGTAAACTATCCACAGTGGTGTAGAAATAATGCAGCCTTAGTCACCTTACCTCTCTCTCAGTGAATACGTTGGGTCCCACCAGGAGGGTGAAACAAACAAATTAATAAGAGAAAATTAAAAGCGCCAGTGTGTATCTTACTACCTCACATCTACATAAAGACAACGTCCAATTGATCCCTCTGATTGGCTCACATTACTATTTTAAGTGAATCCTTATTATAACATGCACACAAATTTTGGGCACTTGTATTGGACTTAAGTCGGTGTGCCAAGTATCTCGTATACTTACTAATCCCTCGTCTAGGTGTAATAAGTCACGTTAGAAGGTGCAGCAGGACCAAGGTGCGTGCGTGTGCGTGTATGTGTTAACAGCATGTGTGTGTTAGATAGTCGACAGATGAGCCCTCCCTCTGAGAGATATGGTGTGTAGTATACGATGTTGTATGAGTGGTGCATCCTCTCGTTCCGAGGCGTGTCAGTGGGGACATGCGGACAGCTGCTCACGCCCTCCTGGCCTGGCCCACCAAAGCCTCCATCGCGCAGCCTTCCCGCCCAAGCAGTCATGCCCTCCAAAGAATCGGTGCCGCATTCATGCTGGCAGTGAGACCTGAACTCTCCTGGCGCAAGAGTGATGGTTTACCAAATCCGTCCAACTTCTTGTTGGGTCTATGTGATTTGTGGCTCATTGGTCTTTATTCTTGAGGTGGTAGAACTTTGGATGTCCCCTTTCGCCGAAAAGAGGTATAGATTACAATTTCTCCATTCTTCTGATGAGGAGTGCAAGAAGCGGTGAAAACACGAGCTCGGTGATTACATGGCCCTCACACTATCACGGTGCGACACCTAACTCTTTACATAGTACTCCTTCATTCCTAAATATTACTAGATGAGTCCTTGGCGTTGCCGTGAACAGCGATATATCTCTGCATAAAATTATCAATTCATAGAACTAAAAAATCTATAACCGCATGACAAATGTGGTAGCCAAACTAAATAAACTCCCATCATCATTTAGATCATCCCACGTAAGGAAAAAAGATCAATAACTCCTCACATAATGGGATTATATTTTTATTTTTGACATGTTAATGGGACTTAAAGCTCACTTACATGCATGCTACAGTGCATGCTTGCATGCAGAACATGATGTGATTTAAAACCCACTCATGCATGTGCCACGGTATTTCTGCATGCTTGCATGTGGCTTATCTGGAGCCTCTCAACGACTAGATTAGAAGGCTATTATGACTGATTTACTTCATCTAACGGCTAAATCAATTTTGATGATGTGGCTCAAGGAGAGGATAGAGAATTCTAGTAGTGGGGCTAGCTATTACTAGTAGATAAGTCTTTGTAGAGATTCCACTAGGTGAACTACATACGGAACAAAATGATGAATCTACACTTAAATGCATCTATATACATCCACTGTGGTTAATGGTGAAATCTCTACAAAGACTTATATTTAGGAGCGGAGGAAGTACTAGTATAGTACTGAAATGCGTCTGTAATTTATCAATGAGATAAATTTGTACAATGCTATGAAGCTTCCAGCTCATATTACATCTATCTTGCGTCCAAGGTTGCCGTTGCAACATTTCATCAAATACAAAGAGACACGCATGCATGCTATGCATCTCAATGATTGACAGATCATAGCAAATATGTCTCCTCCGTTCCAAAATAAGTGTCTCAACTTTGTGCAAACTTTAGTACAAAGTTGTACTACTACTAAAGTTGACACTTATTTTGGAGCGAGGCTAAAGAAAAAAGCGATCCATGGGTCCCTAGCTGAGGGAGTTCGGAATAGGGGTGTGGGATGGCGAACTATCATCATCGGCCGGACTCCAAGACTATGAAGATACAAGATTGAAGACTTCATCCCGTGTCGGGATGGGACTTTCCTGGCGTGGAAAGCAAGCTTAGCGTCTGGATATGTAGATCTCCTACCATTGTAACCGACTCTGTGTAACCCTAGCCCTCTCGATGTCTATATAAACCCGGATGGCTTTAGTCCATAAGACGAACAACAATCATATCATAGGCTAGATTCTGAGTTTAGCCTCTTTGATCTCGTGGTAGATCCACTCTTGTAACACACATCGTCAATATTAATCAAAGCGGGGCGTAGGGTTTTACCTCCATCAAAGAGGAGGCGAACCCTGGGTAAAGCGTCGTGTCCCTCGTCTCCTATTACCATCGGCCTAGGCGCTGATTCGGGACCCCCTACCGAGATCCGCGGTTTGACACCGACATTGGTGCTTTTGGGGATTCCTCGTATGCATCACCCGATAGGCTCGATGGCTTCTTCGACCATCATCAATGGCGCGGTCCGGTGAGACTTTCTCCCGGACGAATCTTCATATTGTGAAAAACTTGCCTCTTGACCGATTAAACAGCCATCTGGAGCAGATCGGCTTCGCCTGGCGTCGAGTCAGATGGAAGTTTGAACTTCACGGGTGACATCGCGGTGACTTGATCCTCGATGGGTCGAGCCACGCCCGAAGCGTGCGCCTTTATCACGTGACGCAGTTTAGCTCTGCAGCGAGCAGTACCACTGAGGCCTTTTCGAACACTCCGATCTTCAATTCGGGCGGAGCGCAGATCGAGGGCGGATGGCGGCACCGCCTCGGGGCTGCAACCTCTGGCGATAAGGCGAACTCATCTTGTCCCTCATAAGCTGCGACTCGAGGTGGGACTCCTTGCGGACTTGAACCTCGCCCCCTCGGTCGAATCGATTGAGGCGGTCATGGAAGTTCACCGCGGACATCTTTCAACTCTCACTGGCGACATCTTGAGTTCGCTAAAGTACCTCTCGTTATCGGAGATCCCTGGCGGAATTGCGGCGGGGATAGGTTGAGATCACGGGCGGCGAAGAAATTCAGCCCACCCACCACCCACTTGGTAGCAGCCGGTCGACGATCTACCGACATGCTGAACTCGACTCGAAGACATCGGCCGGTATGGGCGGCGATGCAGGAGCGAACAGAACCAGCGCCTAGAGGGCTTTGAAGCCACCTCGTCATCATATGACATATACATGGTGGATATCCCAAAGGATGGGAATGGCGATGGAACAGAGGAGGATGACCCTCAGAAACAGCCCAAGCGCCCGGCGTCAGCCGGCGCTCTAAATCCCGCCACAGCAAGAATGAAGATTCGAAGCGCGGAGATAACAATACTGCCGGACGATTGAAGACAATCCCTCCGACAAGATCCAGCGGGAGGATGGAGCGCGCCGCCCTCACGAGAGGCGGCGGAAGAAGAGTGAAGGATTATATGCCTCCCCTCAGAGCCGAAGCAAGCCTCGGCGATAATGAATTCATCGTGCTGAGGATCCGTCGAACAAGGCGTTTAGATGCGGGCTTATGGCCTGACAGCCTCAAGAAGCGACAACAGCTTAGGAGCTGATCGGGATGCCTTTAGCCGGCAGATGGGTGAAGTCTCCGGCGGCGAGCATGAGCTCGAGCAGCCCCTCAAAGCTACACCTAAGCATAAGCTGCTCCCAGATTAGAGGAGGCTACGAACCCGCATCACGAGACAATACGGTGACCGACAACCCGTGGTCACAGACGAAGCCTCTAGGCCCTTCACTAGAACCAGTACCCGGCATCGCTCAAAAGCACCACGCGCGGGGAGCGCTCAGGACTGCGAGATATATTGGAGGACAAGGCAAGACAATCAAAGATCGATCTATGGATCGGCAGAAACCCATATGCGTGGCGACAACCGTCGCTTGGGACCGCGATAAGTCGGCGGGCGAACAAAACAAACAAAGCTCTTTTGAGCTCCGTCGTGATATCGCCCGGTCAGAAGCGCCCTTTTACTGCTGCTTCACGAGAACGGTAATGGATCATCAAATCCCGAAGAGGTTAAACCCGTCAATATTGAATCCTATGATGGCTATAGACCGCGGTTTGGATCAAAAGACTATCTCCATCCACATGGCGCGGTGACGATCTTCACGCCATCAAATACCTCCTCTCAAGCAAAGGACCAGCCGGCATTGGCTCAACAGCTTGCGGCGAGTCAATTGGGGTGGGAGGACACGGAAGCCGCATTCCTCGATAACTTCCGGGCACTTATGCGACCACCGGCGCGATGACCTAAGCCACATAATTCAGCAGCGGGCAGATCGGCCGGACAATTACGGACACGGTTCTTAACCAAGAAAAACCAAATCGTCATTGTCAGGATCACGGAGGCCCTCGCGGCCTTCAAGCATAACATCATGACAGTGGCTTGCCCGGCACCTAGGGCGGGAAAAGCGAAATCCATGGCAGCCCTCCCATCACTCATGACCCGCTTCTCGGTGAGGACAACTGGCTAGCATGCAGCAACAACCTCGGCAAAAATTCTGGCAGTCCGGACTTCAAGGACCGAAATGGCGAAGCGTCGTAACAAAAACAAAGCGCCCGCGTTAACAGCGACAATATTGAGATCTGCAATCAATGCGGATTCGGAGGCTCTAAACCGGTCGTGAAAAAGCCATTCAAAGAACTACTCGGGGTCCGTCCAATTTGGACGAATACTCGACGCTTATGCGGATACGGCACCCGAAAAGCCAGCTAACCACCAGCAGGGATGTTGGGTATTCAACAAGCGAGGCAAGTTATTTGCGAAAACAATGACAAGGGGTTGCATAGCGATGGCGAGGCGAGACCCAACCACCAAACAATAGAGGAAAAGGTTTCCCAGTGCGGACGGTGAACATGATATCGCAATGCACATACCCAAAGGGAGGGCGTGCCTTTCGAGGGATGTCTCTGCGATGGAGCCCGTGCAGTTCAATCCATGGTCCTCCTTGCGATCACTTTTGGTAGAAGGACCACCCACCGACATCCGCCACGTGACGGATTCGCCTGCAGTCTTAGACCCAATCGTCGATGGATTTCACCTAACCGTAGTCCCGATGGGCGTGGCGGCAGCCTCAACCTGCTTTTACCAGGATACATTACGCAAAATGGGCATAGACCCCTCAAGGATTAAACCTACCAAAACGACCTTTAAAGGCGTCATACCAGGTGTAGAAGCCAATTGTGCAGGCTCAATTACACTTGAAGTGGTCTTCGGATCCCCGGATAACTTCCGAAGCGAGGAGTTAATCTTCGACATAGTCTCGTTCCGCAGCGGCTATCATGCTTTTGCTCGGACGTGCCGCGCTGCAAAAGTTCAGCGCGATGCCGCACTACTCATACCTCAAGCTCAAGATGCGGGCCCTCGAGTCATCACGGTCAGCGGAAACGCTCTCTCCGCACGGAGGAACATCTGGCCAGCTCTCGCGGCGAAGTGCAATGCAGCCTCTTGGAAATTCTAGTCCGGCCGTTAAGCGGCGGACTACGCTAAGCGCGCCGGAGTAACACACAAGACCAATTCGGCACGTTCGAGCACGCCAGAGTGCGATGCGGCTAACCCCAGCTCTGCGAAAGCGTCAAGCAGGTCCCCGGCGTTCACCATTACGCTCACGAGATACCATGGGCATGGGGAGAGGGGCACGACCACGATAAACCAGTGCGGCTCAACCACACAGGGGGCTCTCAAGTGTGCCGTTCCTTTTCCTTTCTTTTTACTTTTACTTTTTACCCACAGGACTCCGTTTGCCGAGAGGCCTGTCCGTGACAGATTTGCCGAACTCACGATCAACAACCAGGGGAAGGATAAAGGCTACAACGAATATATCTGGTGGTCTCCATTACGAGCATTTTTATACACCGATCTGCAGCCTACCCGGGAGAGGACATGTTTAATAGTCACATACCTTGCTTATCGCGACTATTTGTGATTCGTTCGCATTCATAGCAGCACTTATTGAATAAAACAATGCAGCACCTTTTTGCTTATAATTGCATTTTTTTTCATATATGTTCATTCACGGCATGTTGCATCCGTACACTTTAGTACGACTAATATACACCAGGGCTTATGTTTCCGCATTATGGTATGATGAGTCGAACACTTTCACAAGTCGCGGCACCCGAACTTATAGCACTATATGCATCGGCTCGAATCATGTCTTGGGTCAATAGTTGGGTTTGCCCGGCTCCCATGTTTTGGTACCTTACGTTCCGTTATATCGGCTAAGTAGCACCGGAGAACCACCGCGATTCCGCCCGATTGTGGTGGGTTAACGCCTCGGTGGAGAAAGCTAAAACTGACCATCATGATGAGGCGAGAGCGATAAGCTGTTCGAGAGGTTTTTGCGAGTCCTTAAAGACTTACGTCGCTTAGAAGCGAGGCAGGATCTTGTCCGGGCCAAGGCGTGGATAGTGCCCCAAATTCGACCTTCCAAGACTAGGGCTTATTAGAAATTTAAAATTATAGAATTCTATGGCTAAGTGAGAGTGTTCAAGCATTATAAGTCCGGTTGCCTTGTTCGCTGTGTTGGCGCCTCCCTAGATGGACCCAAAAATGGGAACAAGAGCGCTCAAGTTTATCCCTAACACCCGGCACTTTCGTGGCATGGGGTGAAGCCGACGACTTGCCATCTCGGATATGATAAACAGCCGCACGAAGGTAATATTTTAAATTAACAAGCGTTGCTTAGCGCATATGAACTAAGTTTTCAGCATACGGGATAACAAAATGAGTCTACTCAAATATTACATCTTTGGAGCACTCACCCGCAATAGTCGCGGACGCCCTTGACACACTCTTATAATACATCTCGGGCATGCGATGCTCCTTGCCCTCACGGTGGCGATCCATCACGAGCTTACAGGCATCCATCTTGCCCGATGCTGCGTTTTGCGGGCAAGGGCCCGGCGGGCACCCTCAATACAAGCGAAATGCTTGATAACTTCTACCGCACGGGCACGCATCCATCACCAGCCGCTGCAGGGCCGAAGTAGCTCGGTGCATGGCCTCCTTAGGCCACAGCCGAACTATGAGGCCCTTCATGGCCTATTCGGCCGCCTTGTGGAGCTCGACCAGCTTCTTGAGCTGGTAGCTAAGAAAAACAGCGGATGTCCGCCTCAACATCACGAGACCAAAAGACCTTCTCCGTCGAGCTCCCTCCTCGGCCCGTAGAATCTGGCAGCATCGTACACTACTTGAGGAAGATCTCTGACAGCTCTGGAGAGCTCGGCAATTGAGTAAGCAACAGGTAATTAACACTCACATGCTTACTTTGCATGAAAAATGCCTTACCGCTGCTATTTTCTTCACGCCTCAACCTCTGGAGGGCCTTGTAGGCTTGGCCTTGGCGGCTTTGGCACTCTCAAGACGTTGCAAGCTCAGGACTCTCAAGTCTTAGAGTCACGCTCCAAGCTCTCATGTTTTTCACGAGATCCTGGAGCTCTTCTTTGTCCTCCGCCACCCAGCGCCTCCCTGCTTCTCTTGCTCAGTGCGCTCATGACCGCATTACGTTCGGCATGCCACCGCCTCCTTCAGTTCGCCACCTCGTTAGTGGCCCTACAATACCCACGTTATCCTTGTCATTTTCTTGCAACCAAATCCTTTTCACGTGGGTACAATTTTCATAGGTATTACTCACCTTCTTTTCCTCGAGCTGCTTCTTGGCATGGCGAGCTCGTTCTCGGACCCTTTCGAGTTTTCCTTCAAAGTATTGACCTCCATGCGATCGGTCATGGTCGGAGGTCAACACTGACCTGCAATCCCATATTGACATATTTTTTATGACTCTGCGTTTATCCTTCTAAAGATCCTCGGTCCGGCTTTTCTTTGAACACGAACCGAGCATCGGGGCTCTTGTCTATGCGGTACCATTTACATATATTGAAATTCTTACCTCAAAGCTTTGTTAGAAGGCTGCTGCGAGCCGTCGATCGACCCGCTCTTGGCGAAGCTGAACCTTGAATCACCGCATTCATAACAGTGCGGTGTTCCTCTTGGATGGGCGCCGTTGGCGCCTCAGCAAATATCCGGCACCTCCGGTTGGGCGGGAGGCAGCGGGCGTCGCGATCTTGCCCTTCTTACGAAGGGTGCGCCCGCGGACTCGAAACCCTTTGTGGCCTCCAGGCTGGAGTCCGTGCAAAGTCCCAGGAGGGTGTCTGTGACACCTCAGGGGCCTTCTCTCCTCTGGTGGGTCCCTTCACGGGATCCCACCTCTGTCGCCCATGACACGGGGGTGGAGGCGATCGAAGGAATCCATATCCGGCGCACCTCAAGGACCCTTCGGCGAACGGGAAGATCATCCTTGGGCGGGCTGCAGGGTTGTGGCGGCATTATAAAGACATTATGTGGCGAAAAGAAAAACTTTGAAGTTATTGAGGAGTGGGATACTTACGATCTCGCGAGGGAGCTTGGCCCTGGAGGCCGATCCTCGTCATCGTCCACTGGCGTTGCGGAGCAGTTCGGGGAAGAGTTTTCCCTTCTTGGACCCTTGGCCTCCCTTGTTGGGAGGCCTTCCTTTTTCCTCCCCGCTCCGGGAGAGGCTTTCTTCTTCTCCTCCTTGCCTTGGTGGGAGGAGTCGGCCTCGGATTCATCATCCGATAGCACCTGAAAATGGGAACTCTTCCGAGTCCCCATGGCTGTCTTCTTGGCCTTCTTCTCCGGCACCCGTGGGGTGTCGAACCAGCTTCCCGTTAGGCGGGCGTCCGCTGGAGTCCCTCTCGGCAATGGGGCGGACAGATAGTCCGTTCGACTTCGCCAGCCATTCTGTCAAAGGTAAAGGGAGTTTAGATCCAGCGTAGAGCCAAACTATGGAAAACTAGTGGTGAAATCACTTACCTCGTCGGTGGACGCTGCGAGAGAATCCGTGATCTTGATGGCGGATGCGGGAGCTTGGCGCGTATGAACAACACCTTCCGGACATCTTCGTGCGTGAGTGTCGAAGAGCCCGCTTCGAGTGCAGTGTTGCGGCCGGATCAAACTCCCACATGTTGAAGCCCGTCGCTAGCACGGGAGAATCCGGCGGATGAGCATGACTGGACTACGTTGACAAGCTTGAGCTTCTTGTCCACCAGCTTGGATACGGGCTTGGAGTCGGTCCAGCTCCTCGAATCCCCAAATCCGGCCACTCTCTTTCCAGGAGGTGAGCCGTGTAGGGAATGCAGATCTGAATCGGGGCGCTGCCCAATCAGTCCAGCGGCTCGGTGATGTAGAACCACCCGATTGCCACCTTGATGGTTTCCACGAAAGTGCCCTCCAGACCACGTAACATGGGACATCCTACCCACCATGGCGCCTCTGCACTCCGCTTGGCTGCCCTTCACAACCTTGACTTGACTTGAAGGTCTTGAGCCCTGGCGAAGTGGGGTTGGATCTTGAAGGAAGGCCTCGCACCTGACGATAAGCGCCGAGATGTTGAGGATGAAATTGAGGGCCAGATCATGGAAATCTAGGGCGTAGTAGAACATGAGCCCCGGACGAAGGGATGAGGCGGGAAGCCCAGTCCTTGGAGGAAATGGGGAAGAAATACTACCCTCTCATGGGGCACAGGGGTTGAGGCGAGCTCTCCCTCCTCGGGGGAGCCGATCTTGATGTTCTTTGGACAAATATCCGGCGTCAGCGCAGCTTCTGACCTGCCCCTCCGTGGCGGAGGAGGCCATCCTGCCTCCGCTCCGGACATAGTTGGAGAAGGTTGAGGTAAGAAGTGCGGACTTAGTATTTGGAGCTCGAGTTCAGCGGAGATGGATAAGCCAAGGAGGAAGAAGGCAGTCCGGTGTACTAGAGTAGGGGTACCCTAGTATCCCGAACACGTGCCGGCGAGTTCTGAGCACCAGCGGCAAGGCTTGCCTAGTGATCGCCAAGGTCCTCCATAGTTCCTTTGGAGCCATTCAAGAACAAAGTATTTAAGCCAAGGAGACAAGGCCCGGCAAGAGGAGCTTGCGGGAAGGCCCTCGAGGCACCTGAGAAGACAAGACCCGGCAAGAGGAGCTTGCCGGGAAGGCCCAGACGACAAGCTTCGGGCGTCAAAAGATTCAGCCATGACAAAGCGCTTGCAGCGTGACAACTTCTCTTCATCTCATGCTCCGCTCATCCACCAGCGATAATCGCCATGGGGCCATTCCGGTAGCGTGTCAAGAAACTGTCTGCCCAGCGAGAAGCAGCTGATGGCGGCGGACGACAAGAGTGCCATCGTGTGGCGGTGGCGCTCTGATGAGTCCCTATTGCCTTTGTTTAGGCGACATGGGCGGGCATTTAATCTTTGTCCCTTGCCGTCGAGTTAGGTAGAATACCTTTGTACAAGTAGCTGTACCAACCGCAACTCATTTTCCCTTTTGCCCTTGTCTACGTTGCCACTGTTGGAGTCCCCTTGAGCATATAAAGGAGGCCCATGCTTAGCGTGAAGGGGTTCGACTCATTCGAGGACCAGAGACACTCCGCTAGGTTTTGTAGCTCTCTGGCTCCCTAGCAAGAACACAACATAACCGGACAAGCAGCGGATGGGAGTATTATCTCTCGGAGAGCTCGAAGCTGGGTAAACTGCTCGTGTGCTTACCGCCTCGATCTGCTCTTCGTGCGACCTCCGCCCCCACCGAACCGAAAGGGGCTCGGTCCGCCCGGTCCCATAGGTGTTCGTGGAGTTCGATCAACTTCCCGACATCTTTGGCGCGCGGGTAGGGGCGTCGAGGCTATGTGAACCTGATCCAGCGTTCACCGAGCAACATCTTCATCATCTTCATCAACATGCCACGGAGAAGAAGGCGGCGGCAGTGAGCCGTCCCGTCGATCCGCCACCACGGAGCAAGCGGATGGCGGGGTAGGCTGCTGGCGGAAAAAGCGAGCGTCGGAGGGGAGCTCATGGCTGCCAAGTCCAAGACAAGGCGCGCGAGACCTCGGCGTCCGTACACACACGCGCCCATCTCGGGAGGCGCGACCGACCGGACGTCATGGTATTCATAGTACCATCGCTTCGTTGGATCAAGACAAACTGGAGGATCGCGAGGCCCTCAAGACCAGCGTGCTGCTTGACATCTTTGGCGGCGAGGCAAATCTGATCGCTGGGCGGGATGCTGCTCCTTCTAACATAGTTAGAAGTCCGAGCATATCCGCTCCTCGCACCGTTCACCACTTGCCGCTGCCACCCAGCCGGAAGCCTTGGCGAGCTCGGCTGCTCTAGACTACCCTCCAACAGCCGACAAGGTCGGCGAATGGAGGCCACCATCGAAGTCTCGCCGGCTTTGCCATGGCGGCAGCTCATGACAACCAACTACGCCGCTGCTGCGCGGCAAGGCGACAAAGGCACGAGCGGTGGCGGCAAACCTGTGAAGTGCAACCACCATGCACTCTCACCCAAAGGCCAAGATCACCAACTCGCCGGATCCACCTCGACAGCGACTCACACGCGTCGCCGGATCCACGAGCTCGCCGTGATCAGCGCCAAGTTCTTCAAACGGCGACAAGAAAACGCTTCGAACTTCGCATCGGCGCCCGAAGAAAGCGGCGTCAATCCGACCAGCGCGTTGGGCCTCTGTCGATATGCCGCGCCGAGAGAACCGGCGACTTGCCGTCTGCGGTGAGTTGCCCTGCGTTCACTCGTGAGCTACGGCAAGTCGATGGCCCAACAAGAAGAATTTCAAGCAGAGCGTGCGGAGAAATGCGATGGCGGGGCGCATCGTCGAGTTCCTTAGCATCTACACCATTGCGGTGCAAGCTGCGGGGGGCGAGGCGACAAAATCTCGCCAACTACTTCCCTGGTACTCAAGCCCAATGTAAGATCTTGGCTCATGCACTTGCCGGACAGCTCCATATCCTCTTGGGCAGATCTATGCCATCAGGTTTGCCGGTGCCTTGGCGGTGACCACAAGCCTCATGGCCAGAAGGCGACCTTCATCTGCTCGCCCGGAAGGAAGGAGAATCCTGCGCCAAGTTCATTGAGAGATTCAGCCGTGTACTACAACATCCCGATGTACACCACTGCCCGGTGATCAGCGCGTTTCATCGAGCGTGCGGAACCGCGGGATGAGGGAGGAGATGGCGATGTGCAAAGTCAAAAGCGTCGATGAGCTATGCATACACTGGCGACAAGTGTGCGTCTTTGAGGAAGGAGGAGAATCCGGAGAGAATGCGAAGCGGGGATCGATAGTGAGGAGACCGCCCGGCGAAGAAGAGCCGGACGGAACAACGAAGGAAGAAGAGCAAAGAGGTGCTGGTTGTCGAGCAGTCCGACAGCGGTGGTGCCGCCAAGAAAGCCAAAGTTGGTGGCTCCGGCAAGGAGGTTGCCGTTGGCCCCGATTGCCCGCCTATGTGACGCCGACAAAGCGAGGACAGCTCAACAAACGATCTTGCAAGATCCACGTACCAAGGGCCATGACCTCGAGGCTGCAAGAAGGCGAGCAGCTTGTTGAACAACGAGAAGGCTGAAATCTGCGGCGCGACAAGGAGAAGGCCGAGGAAGGTCTTTGGGGAGTTGGCAAGCGACCCGGCGGGGAGGGCCTTGCGGCAAGGCCAAGCAGCGGCAAGAGCCAGACCTCCCAGCGGCGCGACAAAGATGAAAACGGCAGCGATGATGAAGATATGGAAGGCAGCGAGACCGATGAGCGAGGAGTTTCAGAAAGCCACGGAGGTCCTCTGCGTTGGCGGTGGTGCTTCTCGCATACTTCACACCGCCAACTCAAGCGGTGGATGCGGGAAGTTAATGCAGCAGAACCATCCGTGAAGTCACGCAAGCCTACGAAATGGTCATGACCGCCTATCATCTTTGATATTGAGGACCACCACGATCGCATAACTGCGGTCGGTGCTTGCCGATGTTGGTCTCACCAACTATCCGCAACCTCAAGGTCACCAAGATGCTAGTTGTGGCGGGGCGGCTTAAACCTGATCTCCTCGCGGTGCTCGAAGCTTCGGATCCACGACAGCGAGCTCGAAGAGCTGGCACTTTCGAGGAATCAATCCGGGAAGGAGCAAGCGAAGGGAAGATTACGTTGCGGTAACATTTGGCAGCGAGCTAAACTTGAGGGCTGAGAGGGTCACATTCGATGTTGCTGATTTTCATGGCAGCCTCTCATTATGCATACAAATTTCTCAAGATGCGGGCCCGATAAGTGTCATTTCTATCCATGGCGATAAGAAGGATGCTCTTATCTGCGCCGACAAGATCTACGGAAGCAGCAGCTGCAGCGGATAGCAAATCACTTGCCGCTCAAGCTCCGGGGAAGAAGACCAACTCCGGCAAGAGCTCGATGCCCACTCCGGCAAGCGCACCTCTTGGTGCTGCGCTACCGTCGAGGGCAGCGCCATCGAGCTCGACCGGCAAGTGTAAGAAGGCGATGGCAGCTCCATACAAAGACCAAGAAGGTTCCGCCAAGGAGGGCGGCGCTGGTGGTACCTTCACCATCGATTACCACTCTCGACCCTAAATAGGAAGGCGCGCTCGTTGCTTTCCTGCGAGCGAACGTCGGCGTGTTTGCATGGCAACCGTCGACATCCCGGTGTTCCTGGAAAGTAATTGAGCATCACCTAGCTATCTGTCCTCATGCGCGGCCCGTCAAGCGAAAGTCGAAGCGAGCGGTGGGCGCCAAGAATTCATTGCGAAGAGATCAAGAAATTAGAAGCAGCGAGGCCTTGTCGGGAGGAGTGCTCCATCCTCGTGGTTGTCCAATTCTGTGGTTGTGCATGAGGCAAATGGGAAATGGAGACTTTGTATCGACTTCACGGATGTTAATAAAGCTTGTCCCAAAGACCCATTTCCCTTGCCGCGCATCGACCAGATTGTTGACTCCACGGCTGGATGTGATTTGCTTTCATTTCTTGATGCATACTCAGGATATCATCAGATCTTCATGGCAGAAGAAGATGAGGAGAAAACCGCATTCATCACCCCATGTGGCACATACTGTTTTGTACGGATGCCTTTTGGGCTAAAGAATGCTGGTTCAACGTTTGCAAGAGTAGTCCATGATGCTTTTGAGCTGCAAATGCACAGAAATGTAGAAGCCTACATGGATGACATAGTGGTCAAGAGCAAAGACAAAGCAACTTTGGTTCAAGATTTAGATGAGACCTTTGCGAATCTGCGCAAGATCAACCTCAAGCTCAACCCCGAGAAGTGCGTGTTCGGAGTCCCTTCCGGCAAGCTTCTCGGGTTCTTCGTGTCTCAGCGGGGAATTGAAGCCAATCCCGACAAGATCAAGGCCATTGAGCAGATCGAAGCACCAAAGCGCGTCAAGGATGTGCGAAGACTTGCCGGTTGCGTGGCTGCTCTCAGCAGGTTTATCTCTGGAGTCTGCTGAGCAGCATACGCCATTTTTCAAAATTTTGAAAAAGGCAGGTCAATGAAATGGACTCCGAGCGGAGGCTGCGCTGCAGGACTTAAAGAGGTACATCCCTCCACTCCAATACTTGTCGCACCTAAGCCACAAGAGAAGTTGCTGCTATATATAGTGGCAACCAATCAAGTGGTTAGTTCTGCGTTAGTAGCGGAAAGGGAGGCAGATGACGAGCCGGCAACCAAGGCAGATGCATCCAGCGACAAGCAGGGGGCTTCACCGGCAAGCTCTGGTCCCGACAAGGATGGATCTGCGCAGACGTGTGAGAAGATTCAGAAAAGGATGGTGCAGCGCCCGGTTTACTTTGTCGGTCCCTTCTGCGGGGGCTAGGTCAAGGTACTACGGTGTGCGAAATTGCTTTTCGCCTCCTCATGGCCTCGAAAGCTGCGCCATTACTTTCAAGCACATGAAATCACGGTCGTCACTCGCTTTCCGCTGAAGAGGATATTGCAAAATCCGAAGCAAACAGGCGGGATTGTCGAGTGGGCCTTTGGAACTGTCAAGCTTTGGCCTCAAGTTTGAAAGCACTTCAACTATCCAAAGCGAGCATTGGCGAGTTTATAGCAGAATGGGCCAGTAGCAAGATGAAGAAATTCGAGACGGGCATCCCGTCAAGGAAGCAAGCAAAGAATGGCTGATGTACTTTGATGGTGCCTTCTCACTGCAAGGCGCCGGTCTTGCGTCTTGCTTATCGCGCCCATCGAGAGCACCTCAAGTACATAGTCCGGATGCACTTTCCCAAGGAGCAAGCAACAAACAATACTGCAGAGTATGAAGGTTTGCTTGCGGTCTCGAAGTGCGGTGAACCTTGGGATCAAGAAACTCATTATCGGGGTGACTCGCAGCTTGTCGTCCGCCAAGTAAACAAAGATTATCGAGTCCGTTGATGGAGGCCTCGTTGATGAAGTGAGAAGCTAGAAGATCACTTTGACGGCCTACAAATGGAACATGTTCCAAGAGCTCGAAATGATATTGCTGATGGATCATCAAAGTCGCCAGCCTCAAATTACAATGGAACCAGGGATTTTTGTGCTCAAGCGACTCAACCATTATAGCGCCATCAACTGGACAGAACAAGAAAAGGAAGTTGACTTCGGTGACTATTTTCGGCGAGCTTCCGAAGCCGCCACCAAAAGGTCCCAGGATCAACACCAAAGTCTTGAGAGCAGTCTGCTCCGACAAGCCTTAGGGTTTGTTTCGTCGAAGCAGACGCTCCCGACAAGTTTTGCTCCGGCAAGCTTGCCGGGGAACATCAAGCTCCGGCCGAGCCGTAGAAGCGGATGTTCCCACAGCCGTATATGTGCCTTTAGTCCTTGTTGTCGAGCCACAAACTCCAGCATGGGCATAACAGATTGTCCATTTCCTTTAGACAGGAGAACTTCCCGAAGAGCAAGAAGAAGCGGAAAGAGTAGCCCGGCAGTCAAGTATGGACCAGTTTGTCGATAGCACGCTGTACAGAAGAAGACTCAACGGTGTGAAATTGAAGTGTATTCACGGGAAGATGGATGAAGCTGTTGGCGAGAGATACCGGAGGCATATGTGGTCACCACATTGGCGCAAAGAGCACTTGCCAAGCAAAGCTTTTGACAAGGTTTCTTCTGCCGACAGCCCTCCGGGATGCAACCTGCACAAGTAACCAAGTGTGAAGCGTGCGGTTCCATTCAAGCAGATACACCAACCAGCTCAAGCTCTCGGGCGATCCCTTTATCCTGGCCATTTTGGTCTAGGGGCTCGACATTCTCGGCCCCTTTCCCGAGCTGTCGGGGCTTTGAATACTTGTATGTTGCAATCGACAAGTTCACAAAGTGGCCGAAGTGGAAGCAGCGAGGAAGGTGACAGCGGTCAGCGATCAAGTTCTTGGTCGATTGTTTGCCGTTTTGGAATTCCTAACAGGATCATCACCGACAACGGCACACAGTTCCTGAAGCCGCACCTTCATGCGATCGTCCAAGATCTTGGCGCCAAGGTCTGCTTTGCTACATTGCTCATCCGAGAAGCAGCGGTCAAGCGAGAGGGCAAATGTTGAAGTGCTGCACGGGCTCAAGACCAGAACTTTCGACGAGCTGCACAAGTCTGGAAGAAACTGATTGAGGAGCTGCGGTGGTTCTTTGGTCGATCGGGCGGCGTCAAATCGAGCCAGGCGGACACCTTTCGCTCTAGTCTATGGAGAAGAGGCAGTTCTCCCCACGGAACTTCGTGTCTGGGTCACCTCGAGTACTCTCTTATGATGAGCTTGAGCAAGAGCAGCTGCGACAAGATGACGCGCTGCTCCTTGAGGGAACCGTCTTCAGGCCGCTGTCTGAGCTGCTCGTTACCAACAAGCTCTGCGTCGCTACCATAGCCGCAGAGTTAGTGCCGAAAGCCTCGAGGCGACCTTGTTCTTTAGCGCTCGATCCGCCAAGAATTCCAACAAGTTGACACCCGAAGTGGGAAGGCCCTTATCGGGTGAAGCGAGTCACTAGGCTGGCGCTGTCGCCTCGAGACCGAAGATGGCATTCGGTGAGCAACTCTGGAACATTGAGCATCTTCGTAAGTTTTACCCGTAGGCGCGGTTGCGGAACCTGTTCAAGCAACCACCTAACAAGTCTTGCCGATGTTGCATGTAATCCTTTGTACAAAGCCGGGCGCAGACCCCGTGCATAAGTAAAGCTCACGTGTTGCGCACAACTTGTCAATTTCATGCTTTCATAATTTCATTGCATGTTTTGTCTAACGCTTTGTGCAGCACCTACACCCGGTAAGCAATAACGAGCCACAAGGCTCCATAACTTTATTTTCTCTTCTTTCTCTTTCTCAAAGAAAGGAAGGTTCCCTCGCACACAAGTTAACCAGGGGGGAAGGAGAAGATAATGCCGTGGACCAAGCGTTGCTCGAGGAAGTTTCACCTTATCGGGAAGCAAACGACAGAAAAGCTAAGTTGCCAAAGTTTGAGCAATCAGTTTTTAAATCTTTAAGTTATATTCCTCGAACGATAGTACTTTGTATGGAAAACTTGTGCGCAGAGGAACCAACTCGTAGCTGGTCGCGCCCTTACTTTGTTTCGAGTCCGCTCAACAACGTAAGTGAGCTGCAACTAGTTGCGACAAGGTTGCTTGTCGGAGGCGGCCCCGCCACAGGCTCTTGACGTTCGCACTCAGCGCTCGCAAAGCAAGGTGCCAGCGCCGACAAGTTCCCTAAGCGTAGGGGCACAAACATACAAAGGAAGGAATCAAGTAAAGGAAATAACATTGCAATCACTGCCCAAGATAGAGTTATATTACAAAATAGCTTGTCATGAGATCTAATAAATTGTTCTCCTAAACATGATCAGCGACAAGGGAAAGATAAAATTGGCGGCCTAATCTCGCGGTCGCCATCAACCCTTCATCTTGCCCACCTTGTCCACAATGGGTGCGACAAGGGCTTTGAGCGCCTCCACATCGACATCTGGCGGCAAGGATCTGAGGGCGCCGTTGAGGTTGAGGCCTGGATTGCGGAAGGCCACCTTCATCAACACCTTACAGAGCTCCAGCGCAGATCTGGCGCGATTCCTCGGTCAGCTGCTTCGGGATCTCTTCCGGAGTCGCTGGAGAGCCGTCACCACGCCCTTGAGGAACAAGCTGAGCTTGGCGCTGGGTTGGGCGCTTCGTCGGAGTACCCGAGATCCACCATCCCCAGCTCCGTCGGCTCCTTGTCGATGGCGGCAGCGATATTCACAAGACCTTCATCCGATGCTCCACATTCTCCACTGAAGGTGCTCTGGTGGCGATGGCCTTCGCCCGACAGCTCCTCGTCGGCCTTGATCTTCTCCAGGCCCACCTCCGCTCCTTGGCGCCGTCCAGCGTCTCGCATCGAGTGGTCGCTTGAGTTCAAGATCTGCTTTAGAGTCCTTGGCGGCGCTGAGCTCCTTGCTCCTCTCAGCGAGGCGGCCCTACAGCTCGCCAAGAGTGTAGGCGTCCTTCTCGCTCATGCTTGAGTGCAGCAAGCTCCTCGCCGCTCTTCTTGGTGACCGGCCTCCAGGCTGTGTCACTTTCGTCTCCAACTCCTTCTTGGCGGCCTCGGCAGCTGCGGCAGCATCCTTTGCTTCCTTAGAGCCCCGCCAGTGACTCCTCGCACGACAAGCTCCTCCTCGTGGCTGTCAAGGTTGATCTTCCGCTGCGCCAGCTTCGCCTTCCTCTTGCAGAGATAGCTTCTCGATGCGAGCCTCTGCTGCTCTTCAACCTCCGCCTTCTCGAGGATGAAGGCTTTGCGCGCCTCAACAATTTTCTCTCGCTCCTCTGCCAAGGACTGGAGAGCTTCCTGATTGATTCCCCGGAGCTCCTCCGCGCGCTTCTCTATGTCTGCTCCCGCCCTCGCGACAAGCGCTTCCCGGGACTCCAACTTGGCTTGTCGGGCGCGGTAGAGCGACAGCAGCTTCTTCAGCAGCTGCTCCTCCTCAGACTCGCCGCTGCTGCTGCTTGGCGTGTCAAGCAGCGACAGCCCAGCGGAGGCGAGCAGCTCTTCGTCAAAGGTCTCCCCTTCAACCGGCGCCCTGGAGCTCGATGCCCAGGGGAGCTTGATGAAGACTCCGTCGCCGGCCTTCAGATAGGCGCCGGGCTGGGGCTCTTGAACTGACGCTGCACGGTGGCGGAGGATCGGCGGTCGGCGTGGCGCTGGCGCTCCTGCGGCCTCGTGGTCGTCAGTGCAATCGCCAGACCCCTCGCCAGCCTTTGCGGCGGCAGCCTTGGCGGCCTCTTCGTTGGCGGACCCATCGGCGCCAGCCTCTTCCTCCATGGTGGCGACGTCGTCAGTGTTGCCGCGCGCATCCTCCTCGCCGGCGACCTCAGTCTCCATCGGCTCTGTGGCAGATGGATCTGACGATCAGAAAAAGAAAGAACAGTCAAGCAAATGTTCAAAAAGAAAATCAAAAGAAGAAGACCCCAAGGGAAATTCTCGGTCAAAGGATTACTGCGTGGGGATCTGCGGCGCATGTCTCAACCACGGAGGATCGCCGGCGCTGCCCCTTGTCGGAGCTTCCTTGTCGGGCTTCTCCCTTGCCGAGAACGCTCCCTTGCAGGGAATCCTCCTTGGCGGTGTAGTCGAAGCAGATGGCATTTCGGGGCGGTTTCAGGCGCTCTGGTGAGGCTGCTCTGCTCCTGCACAAACCAACAGTCGAGATATCAACAAAGAAGGAGCACCCATGCACACCTAACGATAAAAGTAAACCGTATACTTCTGTTGGGGGCTGTCTTTGGGGCTGCTTTGAGGAAGGTTGCGGGTCCGGCAAGGGGTCTCGGACGTGCCTCCTGTTGCCGCAGGGGATCATCTTGATGACAACCACGGGTCTTAGCTCTCTTCGGCGCTCTACGGGCCAGCGTCACGAAAAGGAAAGAGTTCAGAATGAAGCAAATCAGATACAAGGCGAAGCAACAAAATTAAAGAACTACAAGCACAGCATAGAAGCTTACTCTTCTTATTCTTCCTCGTCGGAGCTGGCGCGGAGAGATCAAATTCGGCTCGCCTCCGGTCGAAGAGGCGGAGGAGTAGGTTCTCTTGACCGCTTGGCGGGGTGGCAGCGGTGGCACGAGAGGATCCCGCCTCGGTTATTGCAGCGGTGTGGGTGCTCCTCTGCAACAAAGATGCTTGTCATGAAAGCGTCGCCGGCCTTCTTGGCTGTTAGCTGTGTGCCGCCCGTCTAAATCCCGGTCTTGCGGAGACGCCTCCTTGGTGGAGTCGGGGGCTCCGTTTGCGGCAGGCTGCTAGATGGTGGGGAGGAAGCACCCTCGGCGGGTTCGTTCGACTCGGCCTCGGGTTCAGCAAGCTCCTCCTCTCCGGCAAACTCCTTTCGCTCGGCAAGGCTTGCCGCCTCTGCTGCCTCTGCCTCCTCCACGGTGAACCCGAATGCGCCAGCGGCAGCAGCTGCTGCCGCCTCCTCCAACCTGGTGGCAATGCGCTGTATCTCGTCGTGAGTGGTGTCGCGGGTGAGCCTCTTCTGCTCGTCGGGGCGGATCGGCACTTCCTCCAAGCTCTCGAAGAACTGCCGCACGACGTCGTCCGAAGGCTCTTGCCAGGTTGGAACGATCCCATGCGAATGGCACAACGGCATCATTGCACGGATGCGGTCGAGCGAAGAGTTGTTGCACAATGGGACGACTCCCCTCGGCAACCTACACCACTCGGGGTGATCGGGGTCGTGCTTGAACAGCTCCAGCAGCATCGCATCTAACTCCAAGACAGTGAAATTAAAGTTGAGGCCCGGGCACAACCTCATGATATCCGCCGCATTTTGGAACTCCCACGCGGGTCTCCTCCTCTCCTGCAAGGGAGCGATGCGGCGGCGAAGGAAATCTGCGCCAACAGCGCCTACGGTGAGTCCGGCAAGCCTGAGGCGCAAGATCCGAGTCACGGCAATCTTCAATCTAGCATCTTCCGGCGCCAAGTTGCTCCAATCGTTGCCGCGCACTATTGGAGTTTGGCGCTAGGCAGTGAAGGGCTGCGGGTTCTCCTCAACGATCCAACACCAATCGGCTCTCCACTCCTCCCACTTGCTGCGGAGCTCTCCTTCCAGATAGGCCTCTTTCTTGCCGATCCTTGAGATCCAAGCAATCCCTCCGCACGGTGGCTCTCCTCTCTCAACTCGGGGCATGAAGAAGTGGCGGAAGAGGGCTACGTTTGGGTGGACTCCGACAAAGTTTTCGCAAAGGTGTGCGAAAACTGCCATGGTCAGGACAGCATTGGGGGTGAAATCAAGGAAGCGAAGCCCGTAGGTATTCATGATATCGCAGAAGAATTCGGAGAAGGGCGGGTAGAGCCCGCAATAGAAGATAAGCGCGAAAAAGGGGTACCAGTTGGGGCTAGTTCACAAGCAGCGGCTGGGAGTACCTTTGTGCGCGGATGCGCCCGCGTCTCCGTCGACCAGAACAAGTAGTAGTTCTCCCTCGGCTCCCTTGCGTCGAGCTGGGGGAGCAGCCCGCTCCTTCGCAGCGCCCTTGAGCGCTGCGCCTCGGCCGACTTCACGCCCTTCCCTTATCGGCTTCCGAGCCATGGCGGAGGCGGTGGAGGAGACCGACGGCGTTGATGACGCTGGTGGCGATGGGGGGCGGAGCGCTGCTCTCTTCAGACTAGAGAAGAAGGGGGGAGCGGCGGTGGTTTTCGGGATGAGACAACAAATGGCAAGGTGGGCGACCTGCCCTGTTTCCCCCTGTTTATAAGGAGGGAGAGGCGGACGTTCCGCTTTTCCAAAAAAACCCCCACGATCTCTCCCACGATGCCACGTTCGGCGCGTGCTGTTAAGTGGGGGCGTGGTGGGTCCGGAGCAAGTTCAGGCGTGATCTGGCCGCGTGCCCGTGCACTATTTTGGGCCTGGCCCAACAGCGCTCGGCACCGTGTGGCCCAGAGCCGGGGCTCTGTCGGTGTACTAGAGTAGGGGTACCCTAGTATCCCGAACTTCGTGCAGGGGCATTCAGCACACCAGCGGCAAGGCTTGCCTAGTGATCGCCAAGGTCCTCCATAGTTCCTTTGGAGCCATTCAAGAACAAAGTATTTAAGCCAAGGAGACAAGGCCCGGCAAGAGGAGCTTGCGGGAAGGCCTCAGCACGCAGAAAACAAGACCCGGCAAGAGGGCTTGCGGGAAGGCCCGGAGGCGACAAGCTTCGGGCGTCAAAGATTCAGCCGCAACAAAGGCGCTTGCATGCGAGCAACCACTCTTCATCTCCGCTCCAGCTCATCCACCAGCGATGTCGCCATGGGGCCATTCCAGGTAGCGCGTGTCAAGAAGGTTGTGCGGCCAGCGGAGAACAGCGGTAAGCGGCGGCGACAAGAGTGCCATCGTGGCAGCGGTGGCGCTCTGACGGTCCCTGTTGCCTTGTTTAGGCGACATGGACGGGCATTTAATGCTTTTGTCCCTTGCCGTCAGAGTTAGGTAGAATACACTGTACAAGTAGTTGTACCAACCGCAACTCATTTTTTCCCTTTTTGCCCTCGTCTATGTTGCCACCTATTGGAGACCCCTTGAGCATATAAAAGGAGGCCCATGCGCAACGTAGAAGGGGTTCGACTCATTCGAGACCAGAGACACTCACGCTAGGTTTTGTAGCTCTCGTCGCTCCCTAGCAAGAACACAACATAACCAGACAAGCAGCAATAGGAGTATTATCTCTCCGGAGAGCTCCGAAGCTGGGTAAACTACTCGTGTGCTTCGCCTCGATCTTCTCTTCGTGCGACCTCCGCCCCCCACCGAACCGAAAGGGGCTTGGTCTGCCGGTCCCATAGGTGTTCGTGGATTACGATTAGCTTCCCCGACAAAGGCGCAGGTAAAAGGGTTGGATCTTTATCCCCTTATATGGGCGGACAAAAACATGTGTCCCCACCGGCCTGGTAAAACTCGCTTATCTCCCAAGCATCACAATCAATGGCGTGGTTGGGTTACCCGTCTGTATTGATGGGAATCCGGAATAAGGGAACACGATCTACTGCTTGACAAGGCGTGCCAAGGAAACCGCCTCGCTAAGCGCATCGGAGGTGGAACAATAAAAGCAGTAAAGGCTTGGTAATGGCATGACGTCACGCCACTAAATCGTCGTGATTGAACTTGTGTAATATTATTCTCTCTACGGAGGTATGTGGAATTTATCTTTGCGAGCGGACACTATCCTGGTGTTCACAATCTTCTATAAATTATTCGGAGGAAGTACCCTTGCAATGCGAAGACAACATGCGCGCGGACTTCGTCATCATTGAAGCCTGATTCAGGGAGCTCTTGAGGAGTTCGGACTAGGGGTGTCGGATGGCGAACTATCATCATCGGCGGACTCCAAGACTATGAAGATACAAGATTGAAGACTTCGTCCCGTGTCCGGATGGGACTTTCCTTGGCGTGGAAGGCAAGCTTGGCGATCGGATATGTAGATCTCCTACCATTGTAACCGACTCTGTGTAACCCTAGCCCTCTCCGGTGTATATATAAACGGATGGCTTTAGTCCATAGGACGAACAACAATCATACCATAGGCTAGCTTCTAGGGTTTAGCCTCTTTGATCTCGTGGTAGATCCACTCTTGTAACACACATCATCAATATTAATCAAGCAGGGGCGTGAGGTTTTACCTCCATCAAGAGGGCCCGAACCTGGGTAAAACATCGTGTCCCTCGTCTCCTGTTACCATCCGCCTAGATGCACAGTTCGGGACCCCCTACCCGAGATCCGCCGGTTTTGACACCGACACTAGCCCTTGAACCGTGAACCCTGACCAGGCTTCAATTTGCTGGCAACGTTCGAGCTTCCTAATAAATGAAGTTTGCAACCTTTTGACCATCGGATCATTTTGTGCAGTTTCACCAAAATCGAGATGAGCATCCACAGGCAAAGAAATTGAAGAAGCGTGATTAGAATAAGATTACTAGGACTAGTTGATGAGACATAAAGTCATCACAAATACAGTACACGAAGCGATGAGAGGTATCGGTATGTGCGGGCAAAGAAGTAGAGAAATATCCACGAGGGAGTGATGTGGGCAGGCTGGAGCAGATGGTGCAAGCCCGGCTATAAAGGGAGTTGTACACGAGGGACGTAGCTCAACGTTGAGGAGGGCGGTGGGGCGGCAACTACCCGTCGCCGCGGTGAGCAAGGGACGAAGGCAACCTCACCGCTTTGTGAGAGAGAACGGCGGGGACCCCTGATCGGGACGTGCCGACAGTGGGTTTTCGCCGTCGGCGACGGCCACCGCATGTACACTAAGCATCCACCCCTTCCCCAAGCGGACGTGATCCGCCGGGATGTTAGAGATGTGGCCATAGTCGTTTTGTGTGAGAGAGTGTGAAGAGAGCAACCCCAGCAAGCAACTGTGTAGGCTGGCCCATCCTGACTATGTATATAGTGGAGCGGTTTCCTTTTCTCTCTATATTAACCTATCATATTGCGTACGTGCCACTGAAGAAAAAAATATATTTATAAATGACGCGGCACCTAATAACCTTGCGCTTGGCATCTCCAAAATATTAAGCTTGCGATTGGCTCTTCGCCTCTTCAGGAAGTCGAGCAATAATGGTAGTGCAGTATATATCGTTCTGGCTATATGAGACCGAATGAATTGCTGCACGTCCACCATGTGGGCGAGGGTCGAGGGGCGAGGGAGAGTGCTACTACATACGGAGCAAAATGAGTGAATGTACACTCTAAAATACGTCTATATACATCAGTGTTTGGAGTATGTACTAGTAGTTCATATTGAAATCTACTAAAGGACATATATATTCCAAACAATATGATATAATCTCTATAACGAAGGTAGTAGGGACGAGCAGTAAACGGAGGGAGTAGTAAATTTTTCTCCTCGTCCTGCGAGCCACCGCGCGCATGGGCGAGGGAGGAGCAAGCTTCACCTCATCCTGCAAGCCACCGCGCCCGTGGGCGGGGGAGACGGCGTACTAAGCAAGCTTCTCCTCGTTCTGCAAGTTGACGGGACACATCAAAAGTATTCCGATGTATGAGCCTTGCCTCTAAGGTAGGCCCCACATGGTTTGCCTCCTTTTTAATCTAACATAACAGCGTCAAATCGCAATTTGTTTGTTCACCTGTGGTAGACGATCCTCCCTCCACCAAGTGGACAACGATTACACGTGCCAAATTACCACGTGGGCTGCCTTTTTACGTCTGAAATGAGCTCCACCGTGTACCCGCGTGGGTGTGGTTGGGAAAGAGACGGGAGTACGTGCGTCGTGCATGCACCTCTTCTCTTCGTGCACGTCCCCCACCTACGTGGGTGTGTGTGAGAGATACAAACCGCGTTCGTGAGTGTTTTTTGTTTTGTGGTGGCGGTGGGGGTGGGGTGGGGTGTTGATTTCGTGAATTATTTGTGGGAATATGTGTTGATGACATCTCAAACAAAATTTTGCACGCAATGTGTGTGAAATGGAGGCCTATCCATATCATACATAGAGGTCGGGCAATCCACGAGAAGAGAGGAGGGTCATAGCTATCGATAGAGTCGAAGAGAGGATCAAGTGGGTGGGTGCGAGATCGATGAAGAGAGCCATCGAAATTTTGTGTGTGTGTGTGTGTGTGTGTGTGTGTGTGTGTGTGTGTGTGTGTGCAAGTCAAAGATATAGGGCGACTGCCTACAAAGCGTTAGAGGGCACATGTCAAGTTTGTGTGTGGCAGGGAGACAAGACTAGGCGCTTGATGTATCGGTGTGTGTGGGGGGGAGGGGTGGGGGAAGGGTAGGGAGAGGCCTAACTATAGAGGTAGAACGACTCGTATATGTGTTGAGAAGGAGAGACCCAGCTATGTCTTGAGGGAGATCGGTCGACATTCATACATAACTGAAGGACGGGAAATATGATGGGACAGAGAGAGAGAGAGAGAGAGAGGAGAGCGGAGGGAGAGGGGTAGAGTGCTGGATGGGTGATGGAGTTGCTTCTTGGAGATGTTGGGAGAGGCCTACTAGACAAGCCGAGGGTGGAACTGCAATGTTATCAATAAGAGTGGGGATGTGTTTACGTGTGTGCTGTGCATGCTAGATCTGTCGGGCGCATCCATGGATGATGAAGGGAACCATGTGTTTGGTAAGAAAACCTAACTAGATCGGTAGATCAATTGTTGTTTAATCTGAGGAAGGAGAGACACAACTAATGAGGTAGATCGATCGATGTGTGGGTAAAAGCGAGTTATAAGGACCTAGCTGGCTATATGTATAGCGAGAGATCGGTCGGTGTACGTCCATTTGTTAGAGGCAAATAAGGCCCAGCGAGATGGATAGATAGAGAGAATGGAGCTAGGAGGTGGTGCGAGAGGCCCAACTACTAGCTAGATAGGGGGAGGAGTGTGCGGTTGTGTGAGATCGATGAAAAGAGGGGCGAGAGTTTACACGTGTGTCTGACCATATGAGAGACACGAGGCAAGGACACATAAAGGAGGAGATTGAAGTTGTGTGTGTATGTTGTAGGCAGGCATCGCTGGAGAGGTTTATCGATCGGTGTTGTCGGAAAGGAGTTGTGGAGACTCTGGGAGAACGACCTAAAGGAAAAAAATGAATGTGCCGGTGGATAGAATGCGAGGGAGGGGAGGCGAGGAGGCGTGTGCATGCACGAGAGAAAGTTAGTGGTAGCTACAAAGGCTAGAGGACTGTGTGGGTGTAAGAGACTAACAAAGATCATAATTTGATATGAAAGCGGAATCATATATTTGAATAGGAGATCATAGTGTTTTAAACATTGCATGCATGAATATAGCGGTGATACACGTGTTGTGCACATGTTATACCATAATGTGATAATGCATGGCGTTTGCAACTCACAGCTAAATGCTGAACAATCTAAACCATACTATACATCAAACTATCTCACATTTTATTTGAAATTGTGATAATGTGCGGCGTTTGCATCTTACAACTAAATATCGAGCAATCTAAACAATACTATATATCGAACATTCTCACATTTTATTTGAATTTGTGGTAATGTGTGGTGTTTGCAACTCACATCTAAATACTTGTAGGCGTAGGGGGCGGGGCACCATACATAATGTGATAAACACATTATACATATGAGACATGGTTTAGATTATGAAGATCTAGCTAGAGATAGAAATGTAATGTGATTTGAAATCAAAATAAAGTGGATTCAAAAAATCTAGTTCGAGTTCATATAGTACACATAGTTCATATGTAACTCGAGACTAATCATGTGGTGTGCTGTGAAGATAATACACAAACGATGGTTTAAATTGACAATAATGATGATTGTAATTTAGTTCTTATTCAAATGCTTTGACTTCACAACAATCATTACTGTAGATCTTATTCAAATTTAGTTCATATTGAATTGGTAGTATATACGTTTGGAATGCACTAAAACGTTCATTTGAGTAGTAGGTTGCATGCATTATACACGTAGCGAAATATTTTAATTGAACATAACATGAATTCAAAGTTTTGAATGACATTTGTAGTGCGAATAGATTTGGTACAGTACACGTTAGGCTTGTCCGGAAATTTCAACCTGTGCCTTGTTAGCCCGAAATATTTAAGATATATCTTTGTCTCGTTGTGCTCCAACAACTCCCTCCATCTCAACCCATGCCTTGCTATTCCGAAATTACAACAAGCGCGAAAACTCCCACCTCCTGTGAAATCCCGACACGCGAAATGCCCGTGGTACCCCTGAACCGGAAGAATCGCCTCAAATCGGTGGGGGGTACTTTTCGTAACTTACCCCACATTTCGTACAAGCGCGTCTCTAAGCCATGGTTCCCCACTGCCATCCCATCCGCCCACCCATTCGTGCACCGAGGCCACGAAAACCCGTGATGAAACCCCACACCCTGCTCCGTCCGCCACCCAGCCGGAGCCTCTTCCCCGACGACGTCGTCCACAGCAACACCTCGACGTCCCTCATCCACCATACCGTATGAGGATCCGTTGTCGATCTCATCGTCCCGCCGGTTCAGCCACCCCGTCCTCCAACTCCAAGGAGCTGCCCCGACGTTCCCCTCGTCTTTCGCGCCACCTCCATGCCCACACCGCCGTCTTCACCTGCACCACCGGAAGAGCATCATCATCACCGTTTCCTCGGATGAAGATGCGGCCTAATCGGCGCCACCAAAGAGGTTGTACACTAATCGCCGCATTTTCTTCTTGATTCGATCTCACGGTGCTGCCGACGCTCGGTCCTGAGCCGACACGGTGCGGCTCCATCCACGGCGGCGTCGCCAGCCACTTCCTCCACGGCGCCACTCCCTCGGCGGCGATGTCCACATCAGTAGGAGCTGCTGCTGCTTTAGCTCTCGCTCGCGCTGCTGCTCTGCTCTTGCTCTAGGTCCCCTACCTGGTCTGCTCTTGCTATTGCTCTTGCTCGCGCTGCTGCTCTCGCTCTTGCTCTTTCTTGCGATGCTGCTCCGATTTGGCTACACTTCAGTTGACTGAATCGACTTCTGGGTCAGTCGAGTTTCAAGGGGTTGGCTTGCCGGGGTGAAGGAAGAACCACTATCTATCTTAGGGTTCAGGATGGGGGCGGTGGTCGCCGGCGGTGGCGGGGCGTTGGCGGGGCAATGGTGTGGGGATCGCCGGAGAAAAATCTCGGCACGTGGGCCTAGAGGTATGGCCAGGGCGGTGGCGGACCGGCGGTGGGGAGTGTTTTCGGGGCGGGCGGGGCAGCGCACCACCGCAGCAGCGAGGGGCTCTTTGTTTGGCCGTGGTGGTGGCGGCTCGAGGGTGGAGGTTGAAGATGAGCAGCGGGCCCTTGATTTCGCATCCAACGGCTGCAAAATCGAATGACCAGAGATGAAAAAGTCGGTCGACCGACACTGTAGCCTCACCTTGCTAGTGCGTTCAGTTTAACAACAAAATTCAGTTTTGACAGGAAAATTCAGTTTAACGATTAGGTTCGGTTTGACGGTTAAGTTCGGTTTGACGGTTAAGTTCAGTTTGATAGTTAAGTTCAGAGATGAGCGGCTGATGTATTTTACATCTAGCACTTTGTGGTTATGTATTTTCGTCATGTATTGGAGATGCTACTAGAATTCCACTCAGGTTAACGTTGTTCGTTGTCTCTCTTGTCTGCTTCAGCCTCGGCGTCGTACAACTCACGGAGCTGCTCCAACGATGAAACCCTCCATCGCAGCGGAGCGTACCTCGGGCTCCATCTCCGGGCGCCTAAGATCTTCTTCCCTCCTCCGATAGCAAAGTCAGCGGAGCATCCTCACCGCCAACCCAATCACGCTGAGATCGACATGGCTTCGCCAAAGAGGTTGTACACTTGTTGCATCTCTTTTTACTCTACATGTTATATATATTGTCCATCGAGCACACGGATTTGTTCCTTTAGTGTCTCGTTGAAAGAAAAAAGCGTAGGAATTTTAATTTTCACTTGTCCTCCTTTTCAAATTCCTATTCATGAAGCACAAGACTAAGAGATATTAGCATAATAGCATTATAACCGTACATTTTCTTGTGGTTTGACTTAATCTCACCATGCTTCTTTGCATCCTGTGATCTTCCAATTGTTGTGAATCAAACACCCAGTTAGCGAAAATCCTGTTCTTAAATTCTCTGTTTTGCACGTGCATTCCTATCCTATTCTGTCTATTTCCTATCCTGCATTGTTGGAATCTTCCAATTCAAGCGAGCCCTTACAAATTACTTCTCTTACGAGATAGTTGTCAAAGAAAATCTTGCGTGATTTGTCCCGCTCTTGCTGCTTGCGTCGTCCACCCAGCTCACCTGCTCCAACGACGAAGGGTCCAGCACAGCAGGATCCGACCTCCGATCTGTCTTTCGCCGCCTCGGATCTTCCTCGCGGCTGGCATGAAAACTTGACATTACCATCATCAACCGAGCAGATGAACTCGAGGACTACACGGTCCGCAAGAGAGGTCGCACTCTTTCGTGTACCGCTTCGTTATGCATCGCTTAATATTACATGCTACTTTATCGTCCTGTTCACCGATTAGACTTTGAGTCAGCTCCAAACTAATGGTCAAACTTGAGTTTTAAATGGTTGTGGGGTACATATAGGGGCCGCTATCAATAGTATCTATCTACTATCTGGTTAATCTCCGATTATGCTATGAGTTTCATGTTGGGTGGGAAACAAGCGGTAAAAAGCCATTATCTGTATTTATTAATGAAGCCATTATCTGCTCGCTATTATTGGTTTTGGGTCTATCCACAGGTTGCTACCATCACTCTGGATTTCTGGATGCACTCCTTACATAATCTCACTATGTTTTATTCCTATGCATGACAGTTATTGTAAACAATGGGCCTGAACATGTAGAGCAAAAGAGCGAGCCTTGCGTGGCAATATAATTTCATGCAGCGATCGCTCCATGGTAGGCGCAAAGGCAGCCCCCCCCCACGCATTTCAGATTGTAATCGAGAGGAAGATATACATTACGAGGGGATTCGGAAGGAAAGATAACTCCTATTTACCCCCGAGGTCGCTCTAACTTGGCATCTTGATGTTGGTTATATCATGCATATGGTGTCTTGCATTGCTTACTTTATACATCAAATATGTCATCTGCTTAGTTTAGACATCCTTTGTGCGAATGCCATCTGTTGAGTTTATTCATCGTTTATGTGAATTATGCAACGCCACCTTGTTTAGCCAGGCATCATATATGTGAATTTTGCAATGCCATCCTGCTTAGCCAGTCATCTTATATGTAAATTATATCAGGCCATCCTTTTTTTCGTTACATATTACATTTGTCAACAATGTTAGTACATTCAACTGCTCTTCATGTGCACCAGCCATTTGACACGGTGATGGCAAATTCTGGAGTGAAAACAAGGTCTTCTGAGCAGATTATGCTATCTGACAAAGCGCATATCTCGCTAGTTACGGATAGCTCCTCAGAGGAGGATTCAGAGACAGATGACCAGTCCTATTCCCCCCAAGGTGTATGCTCTAACTTGGCAGGGTTATGTTGCTCATATCGTACGTATGGTGTCTCGTATTGCTATGCCATTTGATTAGTTTAGACATGCTTTGTGTGAATGCCACCTGTTCAGTGTCTAATTACCATATATGTGAATTATGCATTGCCATCTTGTTGCAAGACATTATATATGTGAATTATACAATGCTATCTTGTTGCAAAGGAATTATATATGTGCATTATGCAATGCCGTGCTGTTTAGCCAATCATCATGTATGTGAACTATATCATGCTATCATTTTTTTGTATTACGTGTTCCATTTGTCGACAACGTTTGTATATTCAACCACTCTTCCTGTGCATCAGCAATTTGAAGCGGTGATGGTAGTATCTGGAGTGAAAACAAGGTATTCAGAGCAGACAATGCTACCTGCTGAAGCAGACATCTTGACCCCAACCCGGCAGATAGTAACCCAGTTCCAGTTGACACAGCACCGTCTCCACCACAGAGCACCCAAACACGAGCGGTTAGTAAGGGAACTGTAGTGCCCAAAGCACGAGGACTACCACTCCGAATCCCAACTCAACGCTTAAAGGAGAAGAAGATTTGTTCTCGGGTCAGGTTACGTAGCTATGGTTCATACTCCTTTGCTCTTGCATCACTTGTATTTACTCATACCAACTATTTTCAAATTTGAAGGATGGAATTGAAAATCCAATGGCATATGGTATGTTTTAAACCTGTTTCTTTAACTGGTTTGCTGTTGTAACCTGCTCTATGTTGATTTCAGTTTCAATTGAATAAGCAGTTATGTTCTCATGTCATGCACATTAGAAGTGTTGTTATTGCTCTATAGTTTCCCACACTTATATTCTGTCTATTCTGCTTTGTCTTGAACAAATATTATTTGAACTGTGTCTCTATCTTGATTTGGCAACAAAAACTAGAATGATATAGACCATAAAGTGACCATGGTACATAGATATATGTTTGTTTCATCTTTGTTATCCTGTCCACTTTACTCTGAACTCATTTACCAAAATGAGTTTCATATACAACATAGTAAACATGTGATGTGTGCCTTGTTCTCTTTTAGAATGCAGACAAAATATTGGAGAAACGATACAGCGTTATCCAATGGTAAAGGAAGTAATCTGAGATAAGGTTCAAGATAGTGAGACATCCTGTTGGTCTCCAAGAAAGCTGATAAAACTATCTTGGCGACGGTGAGGGAACCCAAAAGTCTGTCTTGATGTAGTGTTCGATTCATGGCCACTCTGCTGGCACAAGCTCTTGAACTCGCTGCCTGAATTAGTTCATCTTCTTGAGTCTCAACTTCCGGTTGAAAGACATCGATCAGATGTCTTTGCGACGGAAGTGAAGGGTGAGAAGTCCTGCGAGAATTCAGATGCATATTTTACTGGTGCAACAACAAGCTACTGGAGGATTTAAGCGCCAAACAAGAGAAAGTTAATAAGCTTGCTAAGCATCTTGCCAACATTATGGGTACCAGGATATTGTTTCTTGAGATCTTACGAAGTGGTTTCAGTTCTGGATTTGTTTTGCTCGGCGTTTATTTGCGCTGGTCGCCAACTTTGACAACCAGTGTATATGATATGCTGCTTTGTTCCCTATATTTGCACTGGTGGCGAACTTTGATGCCCAGTGGATATAATATGTGTAACAGCCGTGATAGCCTAGCATAAGTTGCTTGCTTATTTATTTCCTTGTTGTGTTGTTTATTTGTTTGCTTGTAGTCAGTGCAGTTCTTTTTAAAACTAGGCCACAATAACCATGGGCTAATATTTACTGTAGTGACACTAGGCCTCCTACGGGCCGTAGAAATAGTGGGTCTTCTACGGGCCGTAGAAACAGTAGACCTTCTACGGGCCGTAGAAACAATGGGCCTTCTACGGGCCGTAGAAACAATGGGCCTTCTACGGGCCGTAGAACAATGGGGCTTCTACGGGCTGTATCATCAATGGGCCTTATACGGGCCGTATGACCATAACGGGCCATCGTTAATAGGCCGTATTTGACGACGCTATGAAAACAGCCCAATGTATTAACGGACCACAAACGGGCCGATGTAACCACGGGCTGAATTTGTCCCTAGCGAAAAATAGCGATGAACGGGCCGTAAGTAAGCGAATCTTTGAAATGAGCCCAAGAATAAATGGGCTCACGAGAAGGCGAAAGATAACATTTCTTTGAAGCGGCCCAACTGAATAACGGGCCCTTAATGGGTATAAAGTGATGTCTTTGTTCATTACGAGCCGTTTCACCACGGGCCATTAATGGGTGTAAAGTGATACCTTTGTTCATTGCGGGCCGATTTCACCACGGGTCCTTAATAGGCCAAGAGTTACATAGGGCCTCATATGGGCCAAAAGACGTCATGGGCCATACATGGGCGAAGTGAAAACAATTTGGAATCATATTGGATGGCCGGATGACGCTCTTGGGCCTAATTCGGATAGGGATAACGGGCCTTGGGTTAGCGGGCCATAAATGGGCTATATGCGAGCAGGCCGTTAGCGAGCTTTCCATGGGCGCCCGCCACCTTTTGACCAAGTCAAATGGGCGGCCTTTTCACAGATCGGGTCTCTGTTGGGCGCGCCATGTCGGCGTATCATAGGCGTCTTCGTCCAATGAGTGGATGACATCATCCCCAGCGATGAGTCGACATGTGTTTCCTCCACCAATGACGATTTTACCGTGGAAAATCCCCATTGGTCGGGGCTGTTAATGGGTTATCGGATCCAAAACCTGACCCGATAGCTTAACGGCGTTCCGATTACGGTGGATGCCGCGTGTCGGTCACCCTTGATGAAAGCACTTACGGACGCGCGATTTATCGTCATGGAAGTGGACACTTCCGTGATGATAATTTTGGTAATGTCATGGAACACTTCTCGACAACCGGTATGACTATCTTTATTACGTCATAAAATCGTCATGGATGTACATGCATGACAAAAAACGCGACCTACTGTGACAAACACGTATCATCACGGAAGTGTATTTTTTTTGTAGTGTTGTGATATGTCATGTGCATTTCCTATATCTATTAGTTGCTCACATGACATGATTGCCATGATTTCCTCTAGTGTGTTGCATCTTCGCTCCACTAGTTTGCACGGCTTGATTATTTCTATGCTTTCTCATGTTGCATCCAATTCTTGGATCACTTGCTCCTATCATATGTTTGGTTGCAACAATGTCATTACTTCACATATGCCATGTCCCATTGCTTGTCACTTGCTTGACTTGATTGCCTCACACATGATGAACAATTGCTCTTTCCGTTGTGTTGAGTGCCACACTATTTTCACAATACCATGTGCACATTATGCTCGGATTGTCTTGCACTTACCCCATATGTTTAGACATTTCATCTTATTCAGTGTTGTGAATGGTTCATATGCATACCATAGACCAATTGTTGAGCACTTTATGCATGCTTGCTATGACATTGAGGTAGATGCTTGTTTACTTGTCCCGCATATTAGCATCTTTACCTCACCTTTGCATGATTATTTCCATGATGCTTTCCATGTGCTCAATTTAGATGCTTAAATGCCATGCCACCCTTCTTTGTCAAACCATATGCTACACTTGATGACGATACTTGTTTGGTGAATCACCTCTTGAATGCTTGGTTTTGCACTAACGCTAACCACATTTGTTTTTCCAAGTGTTTGTTGTTCTTGCTCCTTTTAAAGGAATCACAAGATGGTGCGACATTGGAGAGTGCCCATTTCAAGCTTCAACATGATAAGTGCTTGGTGGTCGTCAACTTCTACACAGCAACGACATCTCTTTCCCATGGTGATGAGGATCACGATTTGTGGACGGATCTCTCCCAAGGGAGGGGATATGATGCAGAGCATCCTTCGAGCATCCCCATGGGTGCTCCATCACCACCGCAAACACTAAGAGGACCGATGATGAGGGCCCGCGCACGTACCATCGAAACCGAGGTTAAATCTTTCCTCTTCGAACTTCATTCGGTTTCACATGAGATTCAGGTCCTACCTCAAATAGAAACATTGTGCCTTGTTAGGTACCAAGGAGTTGATCATGAAGATGCTAGGACGGAGATACAAGTCCACATGGAGGAAGAGAAGGAAGAAGGACGTGAAGGGACGGACGCTCTGGACACCCTGGGTGCCCGGACAAGAGGACCCAGGGGTGCCCGGGCACAAGGCCGTGGGGCAGGCAAACCCCCTGGACACCCCAGGTGCCCAGCCCCTAGAACCCCGGGTGCCCCCCCCCCACCTGGGCGCACCCCCGGGTGCCCGGCCCCTCCAGCCGCGGCCTCCCTGGGTGGTCCGGGTGCTCGGCCCCCACACCACCGGGTGCCCGGCCTTCCCCCTGGCGCGACCCGGGTGCCCGGCCCCCTCCGTGGCACTTGCCTCTGACCGGTCCGGGTACCCGGACCCCTTTACCATGGGTGCCCGGGCCACTCCGCGAATGCCTGCGTGCAAGTTGGGGCTTTTGCCCTTGTAACCCTCTCCCCCTCTTATTTCGCCACTAGAATATAAGTACCCCCACCTAGCTCATTTGAGGGGATAGAAAAGTATTTGATAGACAAAGAGAGAGCTCTGCTCAGCTTCCTCCTTTTGGAGATCTAGACCTCCTCTAAGCTTCTCCTGGAGATCAAGCCCTCCTCTTGGAGAAGCTCCTATTGGAGATCAAGCCCTCCTCTTGGAGAAGGATCCCCATCATAGGATCATCAAGACCTCTCTCCTCATAGGATTGGGATGAACTAGTACCTTGTATCTTTCCTTTGTTGTCCTTGAATCATTGTGACCTCTTGTGTGTTCTTGGATCTAGCATATGTGTGATTGGATCTAGTCAATTTGAGTGTTTCCCCTCTCTTGTGTTCTTCATGTTCTTCATGTTCTCGAGGATTTCCCCTCCAATTCGTGAAAGATCTCCATCTAGGGTTCCACCCTACAACAGAGGTTGTATGACCAAGGTGGATTATTCTTGGTCTGTTTTACGATCCATCTTGGTGAGATATATGCCTCTCTGGCCCACCGACTGAAAGTGTGTGTGTGGGTGGGGGGGGGGGGTTGCTACTTCGCACTTTGCTAGGTGAACCTCGGTTGGGGGGGCATGCATTCATAGCTTAATTAGTATTCCCTTCGTGGCGACACGAGGGTGGGTGGGGGCTGCTAGCTACTTCGCACTTTGCTAGGTGAACCTCGGTTGGGGGTGGCATGCATTCATAGCTTAGGATTTCCTTCGTGCCGACACGCGGGGGGCTGCTAGCTACTTCGCACTTTGCTAGGTGAACCTCGGTTGGGGGGAGGGCATGTGCATTCATAGATTAGGAATCCCTTCATGCCGACATGAGGGAGGGGTGGCTGCTAGCTACTTCGCACTTTTCTAGGGTGAACCTCGGTTGGGGGGAGGTCATGCATTGATAGCTTAGGATTCCCTTCATGTAGACACGAGGGAGGGGGGCTGCTAGCTACTTCGCACTTTGCTAGGTGAACCTCGGCTGGGGGGCATGCATTCATAGCTTAGGAATCCCTTCATGCCGACACGAGGGAGGGGGGCTGCTAGCTACTTCACACTTTGCTAGGTGAACCTCGGTTGGGGTGGGGGGCATGCATTCATAGCTGGTGACCCTCGGTTGGGGGAGGCATGCATTCATAGCTTAGGATTCCCTTCGTGCCGACACGAGGGAGGGGGACTGCTAGCTACTTCGTACTTTGCTAGGGTGAGCTTAGGATTCCCTTCGTGCCGACACGAGGGAGGGGGGCTGCTAGCTACTTTGCACTTTGCTAGGTGAATGAACCTCGGTTGGGGGGGCATGCATTCATACCTTAGGATTCCCTTCATGCCGACACGAGGGAGCAGCGGGGCTGTTAGATACTTCACACTTTGCTAGGTGAACCTCGGTTGGGGGGAGGGGCATGCATTCATAGCTTAGGATTCCCTTCGTGCCGACACGAGGGGGGCAAGCAATACCGTGTGCTTTGCGAGAGAGGTGCCACATCGAAGTTGCATTTGGTATTTGAAAATCAAACCACCCTTTTGATAAACAAATTTGGTCCACATGCAAGTGTGTTTGTGTTCTGACCCTCTCCCGCGTCATTTTTCGCCAAATTAATGAACATTAGACAAGTCGGATGATGCAACAGACACGGTTCACTCAAACTAACCGTGTGCCAAGACGGTGCACCTGTCACGCACACATCCTCACAGTACATTGGGCTCCACGAGGCTCCCCCTCACAAAATTATCTGCCCGCCTCGAGGGTTTTTCTGTTTCATAACACACGGTTGTTATCTCCGGACCGTGTGCGATGTTTCTTGTTCCCAATCCCGCCTGCATCCCTAGAAAATATATTCCCGCCTCGAGGGTTTTTCTGTTTCATAACACACAGTTGTTCTCTCCGGACCGTGCGCGATGCACTATCATCAAAATTTACAATAGCCCAGCATTTAACTCCCGTGTAGTAAAATTTTCAGTACCCGCGTCATTTCCTCAAACACCCCGCGCGCCCCCTCCACACACACACACACACCAAAACCTCCTCGGGCGTGCGCCCACACACACACACCCTCCCTCGCTCAAAACCCTAGCAAGGTCCCCGCCGCCGCTGCCACATACGTTGTGATACGTCTCCATCGTATCTACTTTTCCAAACACTTTTGCCCTTGTTTTGGACTCTAACTTGCATGATTTGAATGGAACTAACCCAGACTGGCGTTGTTTTCAGCAGAATTTCCATGGTGTTATTTTTTTTGTAGAAATAAAACTTCTCAAAATGACCTGAAACTTCACAGAGGATATTTTTGGAATTAATAAAAAATACTGGCGAAAGAATCAAGGCCAGGGGCCCACACCCTGTCCACGAGGGTGGGGGCGTGCCTACCCCCCAGGGCGCGCCCCCTGCCTCGTGGGCCCCCTGGTGCTCCACCGACCTCAACTCCAACTCTATATATTCATGTTTGGGGAGAAAAAAATCAGAGAGAAGGATTCATCGCGTTTTACGATACGGAGCCGCCAAGCCCTAATATCTCTCGGGAGGCTGATCTCGAGTCCGTTTGGGGCTCGGAGAGAAATCCGTCGCCATCGTCATCATCAACCTTCCTCCATCACCAATTTCATGAAGCTCACCACCGTCGTGAGTAATTCCATCGTGAGGCTTGCTGGACGGTGATGGGTTGGATGAGATTTACCATGTAATCGAGTTAGTTTTGTTAGGGTTTGATCCCTAGTATCCACTATGTTCTGAGATTGATGTTGCTATGACTTTGCTATGCTTAATGCTTGTCACTAGGGCCCGAGTGTCATGATTTCAGATCTGAACCTATTATGTTTTCATGAATATATGTGAGTTCTTGATCCTATCTTGCAAGTTATAGTCACCTACTATGTGTTATGATCCGGCAACCCCGAAGTGACAACAATCGGGACCACTCCCGATGATGACCTTAGTTTGAGGAGCTCATGTATTCACTATGTGTTAATGCTTTGGTCTGGTACTATATTAAAAGGAGGCCTTAATATCCCTTAGTTTCCATTAGGACCCCGCTGCCATGGGAGGGTAGGACAAAAGATGTCATGCAAGTTCTTTTCCATAAGCACGTATGACTATATTCAGAATACATGCCTACATTACATTGAGGGATTGGAGCTAGTTCTGTGTCACCCTATGTTATAACTATTGCATGAGGAATCGCATCCGGCATAATTCTCCATCACCAATCCAACGCCTACGAGCTTTCAAATATTGCTCTTTTCTTAGTTACTTTTCCGCTGCCACTGTTACAATTACTACAAAACTATTACTGTTACTTTTGCCACCGTTACCGTTACTTCCATACTACTTTGCTACTAAATACTTTGTCGCAGATACTAAGTTATCCAAGTGTGGTTGAATTGACAACTCAACTGCTAATACTTGAGAATATTCTTTGGCTCCCCTTGTGTCGAATCAATAAATTTGGGTTGAATACTCTACCCTTGAAAACAATTGCGATCCCCTATACTTGTGGGTTATCAAGACTATTTTCTGGATCCGTTGCCGGCGAGCATAGCTCTATTCTTTGAGTCACTTGGGATTTATATCTGCTGGTCACTATGAGGAACTTGAAAGACGAAAGAACTAAAAAATTTCCCTCAACTACGAGGGGAGGTAAGGAACTTCCATCTAGCTCTGCACTTGATTCACCTTCTGTTTTGAGTAAGCTTGCGACACCTAAACCTTCTTCTGCTATTAATTCTGAAATGTCGCATGTTATTGATGATGTCACTTCTTCTATGCATGATACTTATGATGAAACTACTTCTATGCTTGATACTACTGTGCCACTAGGTGAATTTCTTGATGAACAACTTGCTAGGTCTAGAGAGAATGAAATTATTGAAACTGATAATATTGATGGAAGTGATGATGAAGATTCTCCCCCTAGATATCAATTGCCTGTTGTGTCTGAGGGTTATGTTATGGATGAAGAAACTGCTAGAGACTTTCTTGCTTGCAATGATAGGAATGATCTTAAGAAATTATTAGCTAAGCTGAAGGAAAATTGTTTGAATGCTAGAATGAAATATGACCCTGCTTTTGCTACTTCACCTATCTTTGTAACTGATAAGGATTATGATTTCTCTGTTGATCCTGAGATAATTACCTTGGTTGAATCTGATCCTTTTTATGGCTATGAATCTGAAACTGTTGTGGCACATCTTACTAAATTAAATGATATAGCTACCCTATTCACTAATGATGAGAAAACTCGCTACTACTATATCCTTAAGTTATTTCCGTTCTCATTAAAGGGTGATTCTAAAACATGGTTCAATTCTGTTGATCCTGGTTGTGTGCGTAGTCCCCAGGATATGATTCATTACTTCTCTGCTAAATATTTCCCCACTCATAAGAAACAAGCTGCTTTAAGGGAAATATATAATTTTGTGCAAATTGAAGAAGAGAATATCCCACAAGCTTGTGGGAGGCTTCTCCAATTACTTAATGCTTTGCCTGATCATCCTCTCAAGAAAAATGAAATACTTGATATCATTTATAATGGACTAACCGATGCTTCCAGAGACCACCTGGATAGTTATGCTAGTTGTGTTTTCAGGGAAAGAACTATTGATCAAGCTGAATTGCTATTGAATAATAATGTTGGCTAATGAAAATAATTGGACAATTCCTGAACCAACTCCTAAGCCAACTCCAAAGAAAAGGGGTATTCTATTTCTCAGTCCTGAAGATATGCAAGAGGCAAAGAAATCTATGAAAGAAAAAGGTATTAAAACAGAAGATGTTAATAATTTACCTCCTATTGAAGAAATACATGGTCTTAATTTGCCGCCTGTTGAAGAAATACATGGTCTTGATAACCCGACACAGGTAGTAAAGGTAAATTCTCTCTATAGATTTGATGAAGGTGATATTCCTTGTTATAAGTCTGCTAGCCAATGCTTAGATGAGTTTGATAATTTTATTGTTAAACAAGAAAACTTCAATGCTTATGTTGGTAGACAATTGAAACGAAATGCTTATATGACTGAACACTTGAGTGATTATATGTCTAGAGTTAAAGGTGAACTTAAACTCATTAGTAAACATGCTTCTGTGGTTACCACTCAAGTAGAACAAGTGCTTAAAGCTCAAAATGATTTGCTCAAAATTAAATAATAAGAAGAATGATAATGTTGTAAGAGTTATGACTAGAGGGGGTAAAATGACTCAGGAACCTTTGTATCCTGAAGGCCACCCTAAGAGAATTGAGCAAGATTCTTTGAGAACTAATGTTGATGCACCTAGTCCTTCTAAGAGGAAGAAAAAGAAAAATGATAGTAATTTGCATGCTTCTAGTGAACCTGTTGTTGACATACCTGAGAATCCCAATGATATTTCTATTTCTGATGCTGAAACACAATCTGGTGATGAACATGAACCTAGTGATAATGTTAATGATAATGTTCATGTTGATGCTCAACCTAGCAATAACAATGATGTAGAGATTGAACCTGCTGTTGATCTTGATAACCCACAATCAAAGAATCAACGTTATGATAAGAGAGACTTCGTTGCTAGGAAGCATGGTAAAGAAAGAGAACCATGGGTTCAAAAACACATGCCTTTTCCTCCTACACCATCCAAGAAAAAGGATGGTGAGGATTTGAGCGCTTTGCTGAAATGATTAGACCTATCTTTTTGCGTATGCGTTTGACTGATATGCTTAAAATGAATCCGTGTGCTAAGTACATGAAAGATATTGTTACAAATAAGAGAAAGATACCGGAAGATGAAAATTCCACCATGCTTGCTAATTATACTTTTAAAGGTGGAATACCTAAGAAACTAGGAGATCCAGGAGTACCAACTATACCATGCTCCATTAAAAGAAACTATGTTATAACTGCTTTATGTGATCTTGGAGCCGGTGTTAGTGTTATGCCTCTCTCTTTATATCGTAGACTTGATTTGAATAAGTTGACACCTACTGAAATATCTTTGCAAATGGCTGATAAATCAACTGCTATACCTGTCGGTATTTGTGAGGATGTGCCTGTTGTGGTTGCAAACGTTACTATTTTAACAGACTTTCTTATTCTTGATATTCCCGAGGACGATAGTATGTCGATTATCCTTGGTAGACCATTTTTGAATACTATAGGGGCTGCTATTGATTGCAACAAAGGCAATGTCACTTTTCATGTTAATGGTAATGAGCATACGGTACACTTTCCGAGGAAACAACCTCAAGTCCACAGTATCAATTCTATTGGAAAAATTTCAACTATTACTATTGGAGGTTTTGAATTTCCTCTTCTTACTGTCAAGAAGAAATATGATATTCTTATTGTTGGGGATGTGCATATCCCCGTTGAGGTAACCTAGTGTTATTCGAAATTTCTCCGGTTCCATGTTATTCGAAAAGAGTTTGTTAACAAGACTTGATCAACCTTGTTAGTGGATTCCTTTTGATGTGCATGAGATGGATGAAGAGAGAAAGCACAACCTTCTGTACCCTCCTTTTACTTTCTGTTGTTTAGATTAAATAAAGCAAAAATAGTATTATTCTGTCTGTTTTCTGAATTACCCATGCAACAAAAAAATACCGCAAAAATAAAAGTTCTCCAAATGCCCCGAAAATGAAATATGATTTTTTTTCTAGAATATTTGAGAATATTTGGCACCGAGAACACATCAGGGGGAGCAAGCACCTGGCCACGAGGGTCCAGGGCACGCCCACTGCCTCGTGGACCCCTGGTGGCTCCCCTCCACTTATTCCAGCCACCACACACTCCTTCCTCCCAAAAAAATCACCAACCAGCTCAAGCACGAGTTCTAGCTCATCTTGCTGCGATTTTCGATCTCCTTGCTCAAAGCTCCATTCACAAAACTGCTTTGGGAGATTGTTCTTCGGTATGTGACTCCTCCAATGGTCCAATTAGTTATTGTTCTAGTGCTTTATTCAATGCAAATTTTTGCTGCCTAAGTGACCCTATTCTTGAGCTTGCATGTCAAATTTATATGGTCCCAAGTAGTTCTGATGCATGATATAGTCTCTAGGCACTTGTAGGAGTAGTTGCTATGAATTTTGTTGAGTTTGGTTCACTTTTATTTTGAGTTAGTATTAAAATTTTCAGAAATTTTTTCAGAGGAGGAAATATGTATAGGAAATTGTACCAAGGTGGTTCTTCAAGGAAGCAAGGACCCAGGCCCGCAATGCGTGAGCCAGACCATGAACTAGCAAGAGAAGCTCAAGTTCGGCCTTATGAATGGTCGTCAGAAGATTTCATGGTCCAAGCAGGAATTAAGAAGGAATTTGATGCATATGTGCGTAATGCTGAACTCGAGGGCTTCATGCTAGATAAGTGCCGTCAGTATTACTACCTAACTGATTCCTTTGTGAGAAGGTTCAAATTTTCATCTTCACGTAATTCTCACACTGTCCTATTTGATACCTATGGTAAATCTTACACTATGGACTTAGAGGATTTTAATACTGCTTGTAAACTTCCAAAGTGGGGTAGTGTCGGTGTTTGGGGGTCCCCAGACTTGCCTGCCTGCGGCCCGTGGCGTGGCTATGCTAGCGGGCCTGTACGACCCATCTTCATCAACGAGGCATTCAAGACCCTCGCGACGGGCCAAGCCTCGCGAGGCGGACGGTGCAAGACCTCCTCAAGAGCGGCATCACCAAGCTGCCTCGCGAGAAGCGGATATATCAAGGCAGGGCAAACCTCGCGAGGCTCTCGTGACGTGAGCCATGACGATCGACACCAGGCGGGCGCCAGCGCGTGCAATGTCCTGTTTTCCTCTTTGGTCCTAAGGAAGCAGGTGCAGGCGCGGAGTACCGAGGCATCAGGCAAAGGTTTCCATATTAGTGCAACGAGACCAAGACCAGCAGGTCACCATGGAGCCTAAGACGGCGTCACCACCAGAGCCTTTTGCGGGCGAAGACCACTTTTGTCAGGATAGCTTGTACTAGTTGTCCCCTTTCAAATTGGCCGCCGTTGTTGGCTCCCTTCCCGCTCAATATTTGGGGAGAGGACCAGGGCCTATATAAGTAGAGCTAGCCACCACAATAGGGGGCATCTGATAACACATTCAGAAGCATCTCACACACACAAGTTAGTCGAGCAAAAGAACACCTCAACCTCAGGAGGCTGTTCTTCCCCTTGTACTGTTCTTCATCAGCCCAAGAGGCAATCCACCACCACACGCTGGAGTAGGGTATTACACCACAACAATGGCCCGAACCAGTATAAATCTCGTGTCTTTATGTGTTGTGAGTTCGTCGAGTTCGTCCGCGAGACCTTAGTGAGCTAGGGCGTAGATCAATAGGAAGGAAAGAACTTCACGCACACCCCAGAGTTCGAGCCTTAAGGGTTTTGCCGGAACCGCAGATCCGACATTTGGCGCGCCAGGTAGGGGTGCGCCGTAGCTTCTCCTCCGTCAATCTGCGCTTTGCCCTCATGGCAGGCGCCTCGCCACCGGCTCCAATGGGCGGTGCTGACGACGGGGCCAGGGGGCTCCGAGCCCTGTCCCCCGCCCTTCGGCAGGTGCGGTGGCCACCCAAGTTCAGGCAGGAGATGCCGCCACGCTACGACGGTGCGGCGGACCCGTCGGTGTTCCTGCTGGCATAAGAGGAGGCAGTCCTCGAGGCCGGGGGCGACGACAAGGTCATGGCCAACTGGCTCCCCATGGCCCTCGCCGACGAGCCGCGCGCCTAGCTGCTCAACCTCCCTGGATCCACGGTGGCGTCCTGGGGGGAACTCCGCGACCTCTTCACTGCTCGCTACGCGGTGCCGGCGCACCATGCAGTTGCAGCCCTGCTGGGTGGCTCTCAAGCACCGCCTTTAGATCGCCACGTCAAGCTGTTCCTCCGTCAGATTGGTGCCACTTCCAAGCGCCCGGGGGCTCCACCGGGTTTGGCTGCGCCAGAGGTCGACCTCACCTTCGGCTCAGAAGACCACCCCAACTCTACCGCCGGCTCAGGCAAGCTCCTAATGCTCTGCACGCCCACCATATGCAACGGTGCTGTTACCAAGACCCTCATAGACGGCAGTGCAGGCCTCAACTTGCTCTCCATAGAGGCCTTCATCCTTCTACATGTGCCACTCTAGCGGCTCAGCCTCAGCAAGCCCTTCTCAGGAGTTGGTGGTGGCACTTCCCGCTCTCTGGGACAGATCCGCCTTCCCGTCACCTTCAGCACGCGCGACAACTACTGCACCGAGCTGGTCGACTTCGACATCGCTCGCATCGGCCTCCCGTATAACACCATCCTCGGGTACCCAGCTCTCGCCCAGTTCATGGCGGCGACTCATCCGGCCTACAACCTCATGAAGATGCCTGGGAGCAAAGGCGTCCTCACCATCAAGGGGGACACCAAGGAGGCCGTGACGGCACTCAAGCTCTCCCTCAAAACCGCCACGGCGGCGCAGCCCGCCGACGTGGGCGCCTCCAAGCCCAAGGGAGCCATGCCAGCCAAGAAGAAGTAGTTGTTCACACAAGACAAGGCAGAAACCAAGAAGGTGCTAGTCAACGAGGATGGGCCCTCAGGAGCCACCTTTACCATAGGTGCCGGCCTCGACCAAGATCAGGAGGAAGCCATGGTGAAGTTCTTGCACACAAACAAGGATATATTCGCGTGGGAACCCAATTAGCTGGTAGGAGTCCCGAGGGAGGTGATTCAGCATCATTTAAGGGTATGCCCCAATGTACGCCTTGTGAAGCAGCGGGCGAGACGGCAGTCCACTGAGAAGCAGGCCTTCATCGTCCAAGAGACCCGAAAGCTGGAGGCAGCGGGTGCCATTCACGAGGTTCGGTATCCCAAATGGTTGGCGAACCCCGTCGTAGTGCCGAAGAAAGGCGGGAAGGAACGGATGTGCTTCGACTTCACCAACCTTAACAAAGCATGTCCCCAAGATCCGTTCCCGCTCCCACACATCGATCAGATCGTCGACACCACCGCCGAGTGCGACCTGCTGTGCTTCCTGGATGCGTTCTCAGGATATCACCAGATCAAGATGTCTGTAGAAGATGTGGAGAAAACAGCCTTCCTGACCCCATGTGGGGTTTACTGCTACACCTGCATGCCCTTTGGATTGCGCAATGCGGGCGCAACCTTTCAGCGACTGATCCACATCGCCTTGGGGCGGCAGCTCGGGAGAAACACAGAGGCCTATGTCGATGACATTGTGGTGAAGTCTCGGGAGGCAAGGACCTTGATTCAAGACCTGGAAGAGACCTTTGAGAGCCTGCGCCAAGTGAACTTGCGGCTCAACCCGGAGAAGTGCGTGTTCGGTGTCCCCTCCAGCAAGCTACTGGGTTTCCTCGTGTCCCATAGAGGGATCGAGGCTAATCTAGATAAGATCAAGGCCATCGAGGACATAAGCCCACCGCAGACCCTTAGGGAGATGCAGAAGCTGGCTGGCCGGGTAACCGCGTTGGGACGCTTCATCTCCAAGCTAGGAGAACGCGCCCTGCCCTTCTTCAAGCTGATGACAAAGAAGGGCCCATTCAAGTGGACCCAGGAGGCCGAACGAGCTTTTCAAGCCTTCAAGAGATACCTGACCAGCCCTCCAGTGATGGTAGCGCCACGACCCCTCGAGCCCCTAGTACTCTATCTCGCCGCTACCCCGTACTCCGCCAGCGCAGCACTGGTGGTAGTTCGGGAGGAGCACCAAGCCAAGGGCGTGCCGCGCCGGGCTACAACTGAAGCAATGCAAGATCAGGAAGGCGCCGCAAGAGCCATGGCAGCACCGACATAAGACCAAGCTCAGCAGGACGACGCCGTCAAAGTTCCCGCAAACAATCATGCGTCAGGAGTCCCGTCACCTCAGGAGGTGCCTCAACTTCTGCAAGACACGAGCCCAGACACCGCTCCAGCCCTCGCCGAACACCCGGTGTATTTCGTCAGCACCGTGTTGCGAGATGCGAGGGCGCGATATCCCATGCCTCAGAAGGTTCTGCTCGCGCTCCTGGTGGTCTCGTGCAAGCTGTGGCACTACTTCCAGGGGCATCCCATCAAGGTTGTCTCGGCCTACCCATTGGAGAGGGTGCTCAGGAGCCCCAATTTTGCTGGAAGGGTCGCAGAGTGGAACATCGAGCTGCAAGCATTCCAGTTGGAGTTCAGCACTACCAGGGTCATCAAGGGAGCCGCGCTCGCTGATTTTGTGGCGGAATGGACGGACGTCCCGACACTTGAAGTAGGAGAAGACCGGCCACCTTGCCAGGAAGTGAGGCACCAGACGGTTGGGTCATGTACTTCGATGGCGCCTTCGCGCACCAGGGCGCAGGGGCTGGAGCAGTACTCATCTCGCCCACTCAGGATAAGCTCTACTATGTCGTGCAGCTCTGCTTTCAGCAGGGCGAGAAGGTCTCCAACAACATCACGAAATACGAAGGCCACGACAGCTCTGGGGTGAAGCACCTTACCGTTAGAGGTGACTCGCAGCTCCTCGTCAACTTTTCCAACAAGGTATACGAGCCGAAGGACGAGCATATGGAGGCATACCTCGCGGAGGTGCTCAAGATGGAGAAGCAGTTCTTGGGCCTGGAGCTGGAGCACGTGCCCCGGGGCACCAACAAGGAAGATGACGACATCGCCAGGAGAGAATCCAAGCGGCAACCACAAGAGCCCAGTGTCTTTGAGGAGCGGCTCTTCAAGTCGTCGGTGACATCACCACTTTCAAGCACAGCTCGGCCTCGGGAGGAGCTCCCACAGCCTCCTGCCACAGGAGCCCCCGCCTATGGCCCGACCTCAGGAGCTCGATTGCTCTTGGCGCTCGAACCTCAGGAGGCATGGTGGACCAAGGAATTCAAGGAATATCAGATGCAAGGGGCACTTCCAGAGAAGGAGGAGGATGCAGAGCGCGTTGTTCGGCAAGCCATGGCGTACTGCATCCAGGATGGTGAGTTATACAGGAAGCGGCCGAACGATGTTTCGTTGCGCTGCATTTCCAGTGACCAAGGAAAGGAGTTGCTGGTTGACATACACGGTGGGGACTGCGGACACCACTCGTCGTCACGGACTCTCATCGGCAAGGTGTTCCGCAGTGGATTCTGCTGGCCCACGGCGCTCAACGACGCGGCCGAGTTGGTGAAGTCCTGCGAAGCTTGTCAGTTCCACGCCAAGCATATACATCAGCAAACTCAGGGCCTCCAGACCATACCACTCATGTGGCCGTTTGCAGTCTGGGGGCTGGATATATTGGGCCCCATCCCTCGGGCACTAGGGGGCTACCGCGACCTGTACGTCGCCATCGACAAGTTCACCAAGTGGGCGGAAGTGGAAGCTGTTCGCACCATCCCGGACGGATCCGCGGTCAAGTTCATCAGGGGCATCGTGAGCCGTTTCGGAGTCCCCAAGCCCATCATCACCAATAAAGGTTCGCAGTTCACCAGTAACCTCTTCAAAACATACTGTGCACAACCTTGGAACGCAGATTTGCTACGCTTCGGTGGCGCACCCCAGGAGCAATGGTCAGGCCGAACGCGCCAACGCGGAGGTCTTGAGGGGCCTCAAGACCAGGACTTTCAAGAAGAAGCTCGAGGCATGTGGCAGGGGCTGGCACGACGAGCTCCAGTTCGTGTTGTGGTCCATTCGCACCACCGCCACCAAGCCAACGGGCGAGACCCCATTCTTCCTTGTCTACAGAGCTGAAGCGGTCCTTCCTCACGAGGTCAAGCATCACTCCGCACGAATCCTAGCATTCGATGAAACGCAGCAGGATGCCACGCGGGGGATGGACCTGGTGCTAGGGGAGGAACATCGTCGCGAAGCTGCACTGAGGGCGGCAAGGTACCAGCAAGCGCTGCGGCCGTAGCACTGCCGCAACATCTGCTCCAGGACGCTCAAGACGGGTGACCTCGTCCTAAGGCTGGTCCTCTCTAGGGAAGGGCTGCATAAGCTTTCACCCATGAGAGAGGGCCCGTTCAAGGTCGTCCACATCTCCAGGCCTGGTGCCGTGCACCTGGAGACGCAGGACGGGATACCCATCCAGAACGCCTGGAACATCCAGCACCTCCGGAAGTTCTACCCACAAGCAAGGCCACGAGCACTGTGAAGAAAGGCCACGAGCACATGAAGAAGGCCCGGTGCCTATGAAGAATCGCCGCCCGTGACACTCTCACGTAATAATGAGTGGGGCTGTACACGCCCCGGAGTCTCAGGAGCGCCGGCCTCAGGCCCTGGGGCTCCCTCCCACGCCTAGTGGCAGCACTTAGCTCCGCGCTGGTGAGAAGACTTGAAGACTAGATTAGGTTCTGGGCGCGGCTTTTCATTTGCTTTTGGTGTTTCTTGCTGATTCGATTCCCTTGCCTCCTACCGCATTTTCCGACTCTGGTTCACTCATGTTCTGTCTCTCTCTCTCGCATACCTCGCGAGGGTGCTAGGCTGGTGCCCTCGCGAGTGTTTTTCTTCTCTCTGCCTTCTCGCGAGCCACCCTCGTTCGAGCCTGAAAGCTGGCGCATCTCTCCTAATCCGTGCCCCACGGGTACCGCGATACAAAGCGTTGGGTCGAGGCTTGGGTGAACGACAAATCTCCTCGCAAACCCCCTAACGAATTTTTTGTAGTTCCTGATCAATCGCAGATCGCAAGGTCAAGAGGGACACGGGGAAGTAAACGCCTCATAAGGAGGAGGGCGCCCCAAATGTACCAGGCTAAGTTATCTTTGCGCAAAACAGCCACACAACACTGAAACAACAAGCATAGCGTAATGGTTAATAAGTTGTGGTTCGATACACGCCCCTCCGGGCCCATGCTGGCTTCATTTCGATGCAAGAAGGAAAAGGGAAACATAACAAAAGCGGCGCTCCCCCCTGCGGCAGCCGAAGGGGGCAGGGTCTTGGCGACGTCCCGGGTCTAGTCGGACCCCTCCTCGCACTTCACAGAAGCGCGACGACGAGACGACCCACTACCACCTTCGAAGCGGGCGCGGCGGCGTGGCAGTTGATCAAGGCCGCCGCTGCTGGAACTGTCGCCAAGAGAGGAGCCACCGTAGCCAGACGAGGCGCGGCCGGCGGGTTCGTCCTCCTCCTCGCCCTGACCATCACCAAGGCCAAGCACCTCCTTGCCTTCATTCACCTCGGGGCAGCATCCGGTGGCACGACCGTCTTCCCTGAACACCCTCACGAAGAGGGTCGCATCACCGTCGAACTTGAAGTGTAGGGTGCACCTCCTGCCCAGGCCGCGTGCGCGGGCGAACGTCTGCCAACCGTGGGCCAGAACGATGTTGCCTGCGATGGAGACCTCGACTGCGACCCAAGAAGCCCAGCTACAGCAACCGTCTGCCTGCAGCCAGAGCCCGCCTGGACCGGAGGCCGGTAGCTCATCGGCGAAGAAGCGGGGGAGCTGGAACCAGCTACCGGCGGGATCCTTCGACCAGACAACAAACTCCGGCAACACCTCGACACATGGAACCGCGGTCGGGGCAACCGGCGCATCTCGTCTTGCCGACAGGACTGCCGCGACAGGCGACTCCGCCACGCCTCGCGGCGCCACCCGAGGCTGGGGGCGGCGAAGTCGCGGCATGCTGCGGGGCGCCACGTCCTCGCTTGGGCGCCGGGGAGCCGGGTCCCTCCCGAGGGGCCTTGCCCTTTTCCACGGCGGAGAACCTCTTCGGCGGCGCCATTGCTGCTAGCGGTGGAGTAAGGAGGAGGAAGCAAATGAACCGAGAAGAGATGGGCGTTGGGGGCTCCGCCCCTCCCATTCATGGCGAAAGAAGGCCAACCGGCGACTCCCACGATCGCAGGTAATGATGGTTTTCCTTGCATGTCATAGGGACTTGTCAAGTCGGGCAGTTGCCGAGGTAGCGTGGGGAAGTGGAGACACCCACGTCCAATCAACCGCCATGCGTCGACCGAGGCCACAGGCTTTTGGGGCCCGCGGCGCTCCGTACTTGACCTTTGGCTTCTCCTCGAAGCCAAGCTCGAGCGCGCCTTGGGCCCGGGGGCTACTGTCGATGTTCTGGGAATGGGGGTCCCCAGACTTGCCTGCCTACGGCTCGTGGCGTGGCTATGCTAGCGGGCCTGTACGGCCCATCTTCATCAACGAGGCATTCAAGACCCTCGCGAAGGGCCAAGCCTCGCGAGGCGGACGGCGCAAGACCTCCTCAGGAGCGGCCTCGCTAGGCTGCCTCGCGAGGAGCGGAGATATCAAGGCGGGGCAAACCTCGCGAGGCTCTTGTGACGTGAGCCATGACGATCGACACCAGGCGGGTGCCAGCGCGCGCAATGTCCTGTTTTCCTCTTTGGTCCTAAGGAAGCAGGTGCAGGCGTGGAGTACCGAGGCATCAGGCAAAGGTTTCCATATCAGTGCAACGAGACCAAGACCAGCAGGCCAGCAGGACGGAGGTCACCGTGGAGCCCAAGACGGCGTCACCACCAGAGCCTTTTGCAGGCGAAGACCACTTTTGTCAGGATAGCTTGTACTAGTTGTCCCCTTTCAAATTGGCCGCCGTTGTTGGCTCCCTTCCCGCTCAATATTTGGGGAGAGGACCAGGGCCTATATAAGTAGAGCTAGACATCATAGTAGGGGGCATCTGATAACACATTCAGAGGCATCTCACCCACACAAGTTAGTCGAGCACAAGAACACCTCGACCTCAGGAGGTTGTTCTTCCCCTTGTACTGCTCTTCATCATCCCAAGAGGCAATCCACCACCACACACTGGAATAGGGTATTACACCACAACAGTGGCCCAAACCAGTATAAATCTCGTGTCTTTCTGTGTTGTGAGTTCGTCGAGTTCGCCCGTGAGACCTTAGTGAGCTAGGGCGTAGATCGGTAGGAAGGAAAGAACTTCGCGCGCACCCCAGAGTTCGAACCTTAAGGGTTTTGCCGGAACCCCAGATCCGACAGGTGGTGCTAGTGAACCTCGCAAATCTGAGTTTAAGGATTTTCTTGCTAGTATCACTATGGGGGAATCTAGAGAGATAAGAAAAGCTACCATAGGGAGCATTCATTTTCCTGCTATACATTATTTTGCTCTCTTTATAGGTAGATGCATAAATGGTAAGGATGAGGCATGCCACATGTGTGTTCCAGATCTTAGTTTTCTCAAGAGTGCTATTTTAGGAGATAAATAATACAACTTGGGGCCATCGTTGCACGAAGGTTGCATAATAATGGTTTAAGTGGAGACTTGTTTCGTGGGATTTATCCAACCCGTGTGGCTAATTTTCTTGAGATACCCATACATGAAAATGATATGGAATTGCTGCCCGCGTATCTAGATTATAATGTTATGGTTTGCCATCAATTTATTGAGAGGAATGAACAGCCTCTCCAGTACCGACCAATGTTTGACAGGCGCCGTACTTTCCATGTTGCTCTCTGAGGGAGTCCTGGACTAAGGGGTGTCCGGATAGCCGAACTATCATCTTCGGCCGGACTCTTAGACTATGAAGATACAAGATTGAAGACTTCGTCCCATGTCCGGATGGGACTTTCCTTGGCGTGGAAGGCAAGCTTGGCGATACGGATATGTAGATCTCCTACCATTTTAACCGACTCTGTGTGACACTAACCCTATCCGGTGTCTATATAAACCGGAGGGTTTTAGTCCGTAGGACGAACAATCATACCATAGGCTAGCTTCTAGGGTTTAGCCTCTCTGATCTTGTGGTAGATCTACTCTTGAACTACCCATATCATCAATATTAATCAAGCAGGAGTAGGGTATTACCTCCATCGAGAGGGCCTAAACCTGGGTAAAAACATCGTGTCCCTTGTCTCCTGTTACCATCCGCCTAGGCGCACGATTGGGACCCCTACCGAGATCTGCGGTTTGACACCGACATTGGTGCTTTCATTGAGAGTTCCTGCGTGTCGTAGCCTATAGGCCTGATGGCTCCTTCAATCATCAACAACGACGCAGTCCGGTGAAATTTTCTCCCGGACAGATCTTCGTATTCGGCGGCTTTGCCTGCGGGCAATTAAACAGCCATCTGGAGCATATTGAAGCTCGCCCCAGGCCGTCAGGTCAGGTTTGGAAGATTTAAACTACGCGACCGACATCCGCGGAGACTTGATCTTGACGGATTCGAGCCGCAGCAGCGCGCCGCACTATCTCGATGGGCATGATCTAACTCTGCTGCTGCGGCGGTGTCACGGAGAGCCGCACTAGTGTCGCTCCGACCATTGATTGGAGCCGATCTTGCCGATCGAGGATGGTTGGTTGGACACCACCTCGGGGCTAAAATCTCTCGGCGCTCGGGCGAACACCATCCTGTCGCTGCGAAGCCGTGACTCCAAGGCGCCGGACTCCTCTCCGAACTCCAAACCCTCCACGCACCTGCCGATCGAATCCGATTGGGCACCGGTCATGGAATTCACTGCCACGGACATCTTTCAGCACTCGCCCTTTGGCGGCATCCTGAATTCACTAAAGTCTCTCTCTTTATCAGGAGAGCCCTGGCTGGACTACGGCTAGGAAGGTTGGGATGCGGACGACGAAGAAATTCAACGCCCACCCACCCCCACTTTGTAGCCACTGTCGAAATCTTAAACGACGTGCTCGATTTCGACTCCGAAGACATCGACGGTTTGGACGACGATGCAGGAGACAATCATGAACCAGCACCTATAGGATACTGGACAACCACCTCATCCCATTGTCAGGACCCCGATTCCAAGTCACATCGATCTAGCCGGTAACACCTCATATCACTTTGCGGCCTCACGCACGGTATTCCCACGGGTGTCGCCTTACCATGGCCCGGTACCGTTTGCGCCTTTTGGCTCACGTATATGATAGTGTCGCTAGCATCCATATGATAGAGAACCCGGGCCGACATGGCTAGTCGTGAACCCAAAGTGGCACTAACCCATGGGGACAGGCATACATGAATCACATCGAGCATGTCGGTCATCAACGTGTGAATCGGGCTGTAGCACTAGGCTAACAGGACTCCGGTAACCCGGCTGTAGCAGGCTAGGCAGGACTCGGATGTCACGCGTGACATTTCCCGAAGGACAGACATAAGAACGAAGTGAAACACATGCCGGCCGATCAAGTGTCCAAAGCAGTAGTCTTTGGGCTAACGAGGACTCCGATGAACCGGGCTGTAGCGGACTACTATCGCTCGAGAAGCACTAGACTACATTTCCCCATATGAGAGGCTGCCAAGGATAAACAACTAGATTGTCGGATCCCACACATACCAAGCATTTCAAACATACACACAATATGCTCAATATGTGTAAATACAACATGGCATCACAACATAACTCTCGACTCAAATATTTATTCATTAGGCTCCGAGGAGCGAGATATTACAAACATGGGTCTCATGACCCAACACTTCGAAACATACAAGTCAAAGCACAAGCGGAAGATTAACATGTCCGAGTACGGACATATACAAATGAAAAAGGCTGAGAAGCGACTATCTACCGAGATCTGCCGAGGCACAAGATCGTAGCTGAGGTAACAAGCTAAGCGTCGAAGTCAAGCGGAACTACTAGCGAGGCCGCGTCTCTCGCAAAACATAAAATAAGCAAGCGTGAGTACAAACGTACTCAGCAAGACTTATCGAGAACTAACTACATATGCATCATTATCAAAAGGGGTGGTGGAGTTTGACTGCAGCAAGCCAGCTTTGACTCGGTGGCTATCTGAACTACATTGCAAGTAACTCTTTTGAGGTGGCGCTACGAGTCCACATATTCACCATATCAATACACCACTATGGATCCGCTCCCGTCTACCTACGAGAACGCCATCCATAGCACTCACGCTTATCTTGCGAGTTTTAGAGTATCCACTTTCACTTGTCTATGAACTATGCAAGGGTCCAAGTTTCCATATCCGAGGAATCCGGCTATTGAATAGATAATGATAACCCTGCAGGTGTACTTCTTCACACGCTCCGCCACTTATCGCCTACAGACCGTCATGTACCTCGGCAACCTTCAGCGGAAGCGAGGCGATGGAGTCGGCCACGACCGACTAACCACACAAGTCTCTCGTCCAGGTTTATCGCCTATTTGGGTTCCATCCGCAAGGAGATCCGGCGGGGTGTCGCTCATGGCCCCAAGCGATGTGAGCAGGGTTCCCAAGCCCACCAACGGGTGCCACTTGGTACACTGTGCCCTTGTGCCTAGTCTGTCCCAAGCCCACATGCAGGGTGCCACTTGGTAGACTACTAACACTACCTACAAACACGAAACTAGTTGCAACTCTGGGCCAGAGATCATGTTGATTAATAAGTCGAGAGGGTTGAGTTACGGAACCCAATGTGTGGTAGTAGCTGTTCATGGATCACAAACACAGAACTCAATTCCTAGGGCGGCTGCAATGAGACAACCCACCATGTACTCCTACATGGCCTCTCACCTTCTACCTTTACCAAATCGTGTTCACACACTTAGCTCACACACAGTGGGACATGTTCACCACTTTCCAATTCATTCCCAATGAATCGGACCTGACACAACTCTAAGCAATAGCAGGCATGACAAACAAGCATGAATGAGTAGGCACATCAGGGCTCAAACAACTCCTACTCATGCTAGTGGGTTTCATCTAATTCTTGTGGAATGACAGGTCATGCAGAGGATAAAGGGGTTCAGCTACATGACAAGTAACACATGAGTCGTTGTTGTCCTAATGCAGTAAAATAGAGCAGGAGCGAGAGAGTGGGATTATATCGGAATGAACAAGGGGGTTTTGCTTGCCTGGCACTTCTGAAGATAATATAGTTCTTCATCGGTGTCATCGAACTCATCGTCGGTACGTCGTCTACTGAGAGGGACAAATACCGGCAAACAAGGGAGAACACAATCAATGCAATGCAACAATATGATGCATGAATGTGACGTGGCAATATGCTATGGTTTGAGCTAATGCAACTAGCAGCAGGTTAAATGAAGTTGGTTTGAACCCTAAGTTCAAATTCAAACTCCATACGTGGACATTCAAATGCCATTATTTGATTTGCCAAATTCAGCAACTATAAGTTGTTCTAACATGCATGGAAATGGTACAGATGGATAGATTGCATTTTTCTGATAATTTTTCATATATAATTTATCTTATTTGGAGTTACGGTTGAATTTATATGATTTTTAGAAGTTTGAATCATTTTCAGGAATTTCCTGAATAATTTAAAATCCAGAAAATGAATAAGCTGCGTCGACCTTTAAATCCTTGTGGCGTCGCAAGTCAATCTATGACTGACCAAGTCAAACTGACACGATGCTATGCAGGTCACCGACGGTGTGGGTCGAGTCAGCGGACACATCGACAAGTCAACCACGGCGCGTGGGTCCATTGGATTATAAGCTAATTTAAAAAAATAAACCGGAGTTAATTAGGCGCGGGACCCGGTATCGGTGTCCTTTGTGAGGTTAATTAAGCGGGGCAATTAGTCCCTAACGACGGTGCCACGTCAACCGCCGGAGTTGAGCGCCGGCGAGCTCGCGACGCGGCGGCCTTCGAGAGCGCACTACGGGTGGCGGTGGGCCTTACTGGGGCACCACGAGGAAGCCCTCGCTCACCCGCATCCAGGGGTGCACGCAGCTAAGCGTAGGAAGGCCGGGGTCGACGGCGACGACCTCTTGGGCGGCCGTCGGAGTTTGGCGTTCGTGAGTTTTGCTGCTGCGGCTCGCGATCGAGCGAACCAGTGCTCTAGGGATTTACTATGCGAGGCTGCGAACGCGTTGCACACCTACGGACGACCAAATGGTCACCGAAGTGACGCCGGCGTCGAGCTCGTGCGGCGGAACGTTTCGGCTCCGGTGGAGGACGCTGCTAGAGCTCGAAATCGGGCATGGAGTTAGGGGGAAACGAAGAAGGGGCTCACATGGAGTCGGTAGGGCGGCTCAGCAAGCTCGGGGATGTCCGGACGGTGGTGGAATCATGGCGGCGATCTCCGGGCACCGGAGATGGAGACGACGACGCTGCAGTCGATTGGGGCCTCCTCTGGTCGCGTGCGTCGGGTGTGTAGCTCCACGGGGTCAGGGCGGAGCTCAGGGATGCATAGAAGGGGCGAGGGGGTGGCTGTGGCCGCGGCGAATGGCGTCGGTGGCGGCAGATCCGCTTCGATGGTGCGTCTTGAGAGGGCGAGAGGAGGATGGGGTCGGGGAGAGATGAGAGGTGCAGGGGCGAGGGGAGTCGTGGCACTCGGGGCCGGTTCCAGAAGCGGCGGAAGCAGGAGGTGGCCGTCGGTGGCGAGCACGCCAGGCGCCACGCGCCTCTCGTCCTTCAGCGAGAGGTTGGTGGTGGCCTGCATCTGCGGCTGTGGGCTGGGCCGCCTGATGTGAGCCGGCCAGCCAGGCTGGACGGTAGGCGCCAGGTAAGTCCTTCTCTCTCTCCCTTTATTTGTTTTAGTTTTCTATTTTTATTACTCTGTTTTGAATTAGTAAAAATACTAACTAATTTTATAAAATCCTGACAAAAATTGTGGGCACTATTTGAATTATTTCCAATAGCCCTCAATTGTTTTCAGAAGTATTGAAGCATTTAAAATGTTTATAGGCATTAAATGCTCCAATTCAAATACTTTAAGAATTAATCCAGTGACCAAATATGTCATGAAAAATGTGCATCACCTCTGGTTATGGTTTATAGCATTTTTCCAGAAATGATGAACATTTTCTAAAGCCATTTGGATTCACTGAAAAATATTTTTTGGGTGAACCTATTTGAATTCCTTTAATGCTAGGGTTTAGGCAATCCCCATTTCAATTTCAAAAGAATTTAAACATGATGCAACACATGACTAGCTAGCTCAGTGCATACTAGAACTAGGGATGTGACACCCATGATGTCTACATGGTGGATACACCTAAAGGAATTAACGACGAGGAACAACGGGACACTACGAAGGATAAATCCCTCGAAAAGCAGACAAAACGGCAACGTAAACGCTGCACCAAGTCCCGCCTCGACAAAGACCCAGCCATAGAGCAGAGCGAACCGGTGGACGACGAACATGCTATCGAGCAAACGTCTCAACAGGACAACTTGGATAAACAACCCGTCCCCGGTGAAGATAACAGTCCGGACGATCTCACGCCGGACAAATTGTTGGAGCAGAAGAACCTCCACAAAAGGCTCGTCGCCATTGTGCGTAGCCTGAAAAAGTAGAAGCGGAAGCTCAGAAAAGCGGAAGATGCAGTCACAACCAGATGGAGCAAAGTACTGAACACCGCAGAACAAATCTGACGGCGATCGCCGAACAAAAACTACCCAAAGAAAACTACTGCCCGAATTTGATGAGGAGGCCGTGAAACCCCACAATCAAAAAACAAGAAGGCCACCCGGTCGGATGGATGACCCCACGGCAAGCAGAGAGCGGCAAATGGCGCCGCACACACAAGCGATGCGCGATCCACATAAGGATTCGCATCAAAAGGATGGCCCATTAGGTCCATCGTGGGCGAAAGCAAGCTCTTCAAAGCAATGCAACCGCCAAATATCCGAACATCACAAAGACACCCAAATATAGGGGTGCACACACCCCCGTGTTTCACCGATGAGGTCTTTGGATCACTAATTCGGTGGGATTCAAACCCATAAACATAGAGGCATCTGACGAAACAACAGACCACAGTGCGGATTGAGGATTACATCCTCCACATACACATGGCTAGAGGAGGCGATCTCACGCCATAAAATACTTACCCCTCAAGCTCAAAGGGCCAGCCCGGCATTGGCTCAAAAGCCTCCCTGAAAATACCATTGGAAGTTGGGAAGAGCTCGAGGATGCTTTTCGGGAAAATTTTCATGGGACTTATGTCCGTCCTCTGGATGCAGACGATTTAATTCATATAACTCAACAACCCGGAGAGTCAGCCCGCAAATTCTGGAACAGGTTCCTCACCAAAAAGAACCAAATAGTCGACTGTTCGGACGCCGAAGCCTTAGCAGCTTTCAAACACAACATCTGAGACGAATGGCTCGCCAGACACCTCGGCCAGGAGAAGCCGAGAACCATGGCTTCACTAACAAGCCTCATGACCCGCTTTTGCATGGGAGAGGATAGCTGGCTAGCAAGATGCAGTACCAGCGACCCAAGTACATCCGAAGTCAGGGATGAGAATGGGACACCGCGGCGCAACAAGGACCAGCGCCGGATTAAGGGGAACGGTCCAAAGAGCGCGGCAGTCAACGCCGGATTCAAAAGCTCACGGCAGAACAATAAAAAACTGCCCCTTAAGGATAATAGCGATGAGCTATCCAACATAAACAAAATCTTGGACAAGATATGCCAAATCCACAGTACCCGGGAAGCACGCAAACCACACCCACGAGAGATTGTTGGGTCTTCAAGCGATCCGCAGACTCAATGCGAACACAAGGGCTCGACACACCAAGTGAGGATGATGATGAACCCCTAAGCGAGCATCGGAAAACAAAAGAATTTCCCACAAGAGGTCAAGACAGTAAACTTACTTCAAGTAACAAAGGGGAAAAGCAGGCGGCACCATTGAATTACGGGCGCACAATCTACCCCAATGAAGTACCAACACTGGTTGTCAAAACCAATCACCTTCGACCATCGGGACTACTCGAAAGTATCCGGAGCATGGGATGGACTGCCTTGATATTGGATCCTATAATCGGCGGTTCCAATTTACACAAGTCCTCATGGATGGCGGCGATGACATAAACCTGATATATCGAGGACACAATCCATGGGATGGGGATAGACCCAACCAAAATTAGCCATAGCAACACTTCCTTTAAAGGAATAATGCGAGCACATATGCCCATTATGCGGGCTCCCTCTGCTAGAAGTTGTGTTGGCTCATCCGACAACTTCCGCCGTGAAAAGTTAACCTTCCACATCGCCCCATTAAAAGTAGCTATCAAGCACTCTTGGGGTGTGAAGCTTTCATCGCTTTAACGCAATACCGCATTATGCATCTCTTACACTTAAAATGCCTGGTCCACGTGGCATCATCTCATTAAAAGGGAGTATTAAGAGTTACTCGAAGACGGAAGAACGTGAGACTGCCTTGACAGCCCCACACCAATCCGGCTCCACTAATCAAAGCACTGAATAGGTCATTCAAACCCGGACATGGCTAGGCGAGTCCGGCGCCTACTAGCGCACACCCCATACAAGGGCTGCACGCACGTACAACAAGAGACAATAAAGCTCAATTTTATTCACCTTTCAACTGCACTCTGTTTATTTAATATAAAGTACATTTTTTCTCATACGATATTTTTTCTTTTTCAAACTAAGTTCCTCTCTTTTATAGATGAGCATTAAGTGCTATACCCGTCCCGGATACGGCTACAACGGAGACACAGGCGCGAGCGTGCGATGAGGACCCGTTGCAAGGATTCTTTTGATTAAGACCTGTGTAAACCTTTTTAACTGTCTCTTGTTGTTACTCATCCCCGGTTTATTATTATAACCAAGCGGGGAGGCGGCGTTTTGGCATCGGCGCGTCGAATTTTGCGATACACAGATAGCGAGGGCTTGTTACCAAGGGCATTGTTTGGCCCGCCTTATAAAAGACCATATACCTTAGGGAGTGTTCGGCGTCTCGAGTTAGGCCTTATATGCATCAGCTCCGAATCATGTCTTTGGTCAAATGTTGGGTTTGCCCGGCTCCCGTGTTTTGCTGCCTTACGTTCCGTTCTATCGGCTAACGCGGCACCAGGAGAACTACTGCGATTGTGCCCTGGTTCGGCCGGGCGAGCACCTCAGTAGAGAAAGCCGAAAACTGACTCTCATGATATAGCGAGAGACTAGTTAACCACTCGATGACTCACCGGAATGTTTAGAATTCCTCCGCATTAACGAAGGACCGTTTTTCGGTCAGGCACATATGCACCCCGAATTCGGGAGAGTGCGGTGCCACCAGGGGCTATATAGTAGCCCCACCCTCGAACCCCTATGGCTAAGTGAAAGTGATAAAGCATTATAGTCCGGTTGCCTAGTTTGCTACGCTACCACCTCCTTTATAGGACCAAGACGTTGGATTAAGTGTGAAAGAGCGACTTCTTTGCAAACACCCCCGCACTATGTGCGTGAGGGATGAAGCCGAAGACTGCCATCTTTCATGTTATATACATATATACATCAACGGCCGCACAGGAGGTAGTTTACTACTTGAAGGCACAAGTATAAAAAGCTCTTACATTAAATTGAAACATTGTTTTCACAAATCATACATGCCATTAAAGCATAACATCCTTGAAATTTGCGTCTCTTGTGAGCAGGCGCCTGCGGAACTTCCTCAAAATAGTGCTCGGCGGTACTAAACCTGTCCGAATCTTGGGAAGCAACTTCGGTGGCCTTCATCTCCGCCCAATATGTCTTGACACGGGCAAGAGCCATCCGCGCACCCTCTATGCATGCCGACCGCTTCATTGCGTCGTCTGGCATACCGCACCAAGGAACTGCTGCACTAAGCCAAAATAACTCTTCGGCTGAGGTTTCCCCAGCCACAAATGAGTCACGACATGCTTCATGGCAAGTCCGGACAATCGATTCAACTCGGCCCATTCGGCCAACCGATCGGTTAACGGAAGAGGACGCTCTGGACTATGGAACTACGACCAAAACAGCTCTTCCTTTATGTGCCCCTTCTGGCCTCGGAAGTGCTCAATCGCGTCCGCAGCGCTCGCCACTAAGTCCAGATAAGCATCGTCCGAACTCCACAACTTGTCCAACTAAGCATATTTCGGATCCGTATATTTCCTCCGCAGCAGAAAAGGCTTTCCAGCAGCAACATCCACAGCCTGACGCAGCTCCTCCTTTGCAGCTCTCATCGCGAGCGGCATCCTTAACCCGGCGGTGGCCTTTTCAGGTCCTCTTGCTTCGCTTTGCGTTCTTTTCAAGAACCCGTGGCGGTCGGTAGCATCCTTCAACTTTATGGCCATATCGGCCATTTCCTCTTTGCTTCGGCAGTGAGCATCCCGTTCGGCTTTTAGCTCTTCGGCCACCCTTAAAGCGGCCGCATTACTATTTCTGGCTTGCTCTTTAGCTCGGGCGATTTCCGCCCGCAGCTCTTCCACAACAGAGGCACCACCTGCATTAAGCATACAAGTAGTAAGGCACGAGTGTCAAGCTCCCTTACCAGGCGTCCGCGAAGAAGTCGCATACCTTGTGACTCGTCAAACCGCTTATTGATAAGCGCAATGTCCGCATCTGCCTCGTCAAGTTGCCGCTTTAGATCGGCAAATTCATCAGTCCGGCTGGCCACTGGACGTCCCGCCACCTATTTAGGAGCGGCGATATGTTATAACTGAGATTATGATCCTCGGCATGCTGTCAATTTTGACAACATACCGAGTCTCGAAACTACTACTATCTATACTGAGCGCATTCTATATGCATAAGCGCCGGAAGGTACATCATTTTTGCGTACCTCGAACCCGTCGGCAAGCTTCGACGGCTTCATGCAATCCACTCTCAGCGGATGCAATTCTTTCAATCACCGTACCCATTAGCGCACGGTGATCTTCCGAATAACCGCTTCGCCCAAGAAGATCCTTCAGCTCCTCCGACCGCCGCGCCGGTTGGCGCGGACCTTCGCCCCGCGCGGACTTCGGAAGCAGCTCGCGGCGACACCTCGTGGTCGTCCGCCTGCATGAAGGTGCAACAGGTGGGCGTTTCTCTCCATCATCTCCGGAAGAAGATCCCCCGAAGACGAGCTCTGCTGAGAAGGGCTGAGATCTGAACTACAAGGTACAATTTCGGTTATCTTCAGAAATAAATACAGGGATGTTATTTATTCATAGGACCCCTTCTTTTTACTTATGGCTCGCTGGAGGGCTGATCCCCTTGGGGAAATAGTGCGGCTGGGGTACTTCCCAGCGCCGGACTCTCGGACAAAGATTTCTTTCCCCTCTTTGAAGCCTTAACCTTCGGATCTTCCGAAGCGGTCCTCTTCTCTCCTTGGAGGGTGGAACTTTTGATCCCTCCTTCCTTGAAAGCCTCCTTCGTGGGCGGTTGCTTCCCGCTCCCCCTTCGCCTTCTTTAAAAGGCGCGGCCTTCAACATCTTGGTCAAGATGGGATCCGGCGTGGTCTCGGGAGGGGAGCCGAACATCTTATCAACTTTGCCTTGGCTATCCACTCCTGTTCAAGAAACGGCTCCTTTGAAGGGCATATATATGATAAATGAATGAACAGCCTGTCCGGTTACATGACTACTTACTTGAGTATCTGGGCGATTGCAGCTTATCCCTGCGTCCTCAGTCAGGTCCGGACACTTCTCTTGTGATCCGAAGAACAATTTATACATCTCCACGGGCGTCGTACCCATAAAATGTTGGAGAACTCGTGGTCCCTCCGGATTAAATTCCCACAGACGGAGGGAGGCGTTCTTGAGGCGAAGGCGCCAATCAACATAACTGCGCCACTCGACCAGATTGATCTCTCTTTCTTGAAGGTCTCGAATCGGCCCTGCAACATGGAACGTCCTTGGGCGGCCCCAGTCGAGCCCCTTGTTGACCCATGACGCCAACCGCTGTGGTGGACTGGCCGGAAGGCGGAGGCGCCACCATTTGGTGCCCACAGGAGTGGTGATATAGAACCACTCCCGTCGCCTAAACCAAGCTCCTCTTGAAAAGAGCCCTCGGCCACGGAGCGTCAGACACTTGCTTATGACCGCCCCTCCACACTCTGCTTGTTGCCCCTCGATCATCTTCGGCTCCACCTTGAAGGTCTTGAGCCACAATCCAAAGTGAGGGGTAATATGGAGGAAGGCTTCACATATGACAATGAATGACGAGATATGGAGGATGGACTCAGTTCAAGTCATGGAAATCCAGCCCATAATAAAACATGAGCCCCCGCACAAAGGGATCCGTCGGGAAGCCTAAACCCCGAAGGAAGTGAGACACGAACACCACGCTCTCGCCGGGCTCGGGAGTGGGAATGACCTGTCCTGGAGCAGGCAGCCTATCACGAAATCTCGCGGTTAGATACCGCATCTCGCAGCTTTAACACATCTTCTTCGTGACGGAAGAAGACATCCATCGGCCGAGCTGGTCGGAGCGGACATCGTCGAAGGTCGAAGCACCTAAATCTGAAGCTTTGGGTGTTAGAACTTCGAGCGCGGGCGAACTTCGATGGAGGGTGGAAAAAGAAGGGGCCTTGGTCTCATTATAAAGAGGTTGAATACCAAGAGCCCTTCCGTGGTCGATTAGGACTCACCTTCGATGGAGGCGTGCCAGCGGCGCGGTCGGGTTACCCGTCCGTATTGATGAGAATCCCGGAATAAGGGGCACGATCTACGCTTTGATAAGGCGTGCCAAGGAAACCGCCTCGCTAAACGCTACTGAGGTGGGACAGTAAAAATGATTCATATAAAGACCGGCCGTGGTGTGATGTCACGCCCGCGGAATCGTTAGCAGATCTGTGCAAAAATTATTCTCTCTACGGTAGTATGTTGAACTTGTTTTGCGAGCGGACACTATCCTTGTGTTCAAAACCTTCTATGAAGTATTCGGAGGAGGAACCCGCCTTGCAATGCGAAGACAATATGCGCGCGGACTCGTCGTCATTGAAGCCTGGTTCAGGGGACTCTTGAGGAGTCTGGACTAGGGGTGTCCGGATAGCGAACTATCATCTTGGCGGACTCCTAGACTATGAAGATACAAGATTGAAGACTTCGTCCCGTGTCCGGATGGGACTTTCCTTGGCGTGGAAGGCAAGCTTGGCGATACAGATATGTAGATCTCCTACCATTGTAACCGACTCTGTGTAACCCTAACCCTATCCGGTGTCTATATAAACTGGAGGGTTTTAGTCCATAGGACGAACAATCATACCATAGGCTAGCTTCTAGGGTTTAGCCTCTCTGATCTCGTGGTAGATCTACTCTTGTACTACCCATATCATCAATATTAATCAAGCAGGAGTAGGGTATTACCTCCATCGAGAGGGCCCGAACCTGGGTAAAAACATCATGTCCCTTGTCTCCTGTTACCATCCGCCTAGACACACAGTTCGGGACCCCCTACCCGAGATCCGCCGGTTTTGACACCGACAGGAATGAACAGCCTCTCCAGTACCGACCAATGTTTGACAGGCGCCGTACTTTCCATGTTGCTCTCCCTGCTCCTACTTTCTTTGACTTTCAGGCAAAAGGGAGATATGTGATAACCAAGGAGGATGCGAATGAATATAATAGGAGGATGGAGGCAGCCGGCCTCTAAGCTGCAGCTCATGAGGCAATAGTTGCTGCATCTCAGTACAACCCCAACTACAACTTTGGATATCCGCCAGGCCAGCCGTGGCCATAGACCAACTTAGGCCAAAAGCCTAAGCTTGGGGGAGTATGTATTTCTCACGGACATTACATTCATGTTTGCACACTCATTCTAGTCGTCGCTGCTCATACTTTTTCAATGTAATATCCATGCTAGTTTATTTTCCATTTTTATGCTTTCTTCTTGTGTGTTTGATAAACCTTAAGAAAAAAAAAACAAAATTAGTTGTAGCTTTTAGTTATTTTACTTTCCATGCTTGTAGTAGTAATAATTAAAAGAAAACCCAAAAACATTTCTCTTTCTTCTTTTTGCTTGTTGGGAGTTTTCCCGTGTAAAATGTTTTATTTATTTTCTTGCTCTTTGGGGGTCGAGAGGAGAAGACCATAATGAAAATGTTGAAGTGGCTCTTATATGTATTATTGTTGATTTAACAAAGATCCCATATTATCTTGTCTTCTCCTGTGTGTCAGATGCTTGCAGATTCCTGCTTAGTCCAATGCACGTGCACTACTATTATTATTCACATCATTCGGTCGTGCAAGTGAAAGGCAATAATGACGATATATGATGGACTGATTGAGATGAGAAAAGCTGGTATGAACTCGACCTCTCTCGTTTTTGTAAATATGATTAGTCCATCGTTCCTGATTCAGCCTATTATGAATGAAACATGTTTGCAATGACAATTAGAGATTATAGTTGCTTATGCCATGCTTAATTAGCTAGGAGTTTATAATGGTTTACCTTGCGTGCCAACATGATATTAAAATGGTTGTGATGTGGTATGATAGGGTGGTATCCTCCTTTGAATGATTCGAGTGACTTGACTTGGCACATGTTCACGCATGTAGTTGAAAAAAAATCGACATAGCCTTCACGATATTTATGTTCATGGTGGATTATATCCTACTCATGCTTTCACTCAATGTTAATTAATTTTAATGCATGTTTATGACTGTTGTCGCTCTCTAGTTGGTCGCTTCCAGTCTTTTCCTAGCCTTCACTTGTACTAAGTGGGAATACTGCTTGTGCGTCCACTTCCATAAACCCCAAAGTTATTCCATATGAGTCCACTATACCTTCCTATATAAAGTATCTACCTGTCGTTCCAAGTAAATTTGTATGTGCCAAACTCTAAACCTTCAAATGAAATTCTATTTTGTATGCTCGAATAGCTCATGTATCAACTAGGGATGTCTGTATCTTCCATGCTAGGCGGGTTATTCTCAAGAGGAGTGGATTCTGCTCCTCACTCACGAGAAAATGGCTGGTCACCGGGATGCCCAGTCCCATGCTCTAAGCAAATCAAATCGAAATAATTTCAAACAAAACTCCCCCAGGGCTGTTACTAGTTGGAGGCACTCTTTGTTTCAAGCAAGCCATGGATTGATGCTTGTTGGTAGTGGGGGAGTATAAACTTTACCATTCTGCATGGGAACCGCCTATAATGTGTGTAGCATGGAAGATATCGAGATCTCTCGGTTGTTATGTTGACAATGAAAGTATGCCGCTCAAAATATTATTTATCTCTGCCTTAAAATCGAGCTCTGGCACCTCTACAAATCCCTGCTTCCCTCTGCAAAGGGCCTATCTATTTACTTTTATGTTGAGTCATCACCCTCTTATTAAAAAGCACCGCCGTCATTTGCATCCATTACTATTAATCTATATTGGGTATGACTGGATCTCTTTTACCATGAATTACAATGTTTACTCAGTCCTTGATCTTCAGAGGTGCTCTGCATTTATGTTTTGCGGTCTCAGAAAGGGCTAGCGAGATACCATCTTGTTATATCATATCATGATTGTTTTGAGAAAGTGTTGTCATCCGAGATTTATTATTATTGCTCGCTAATTGATTATGCCACTGATATGAGTAAATATGAGACCTAACTGTTATTGTGAATATGGTTAGTTCATAATCTTGGCTGAAAACTTGAATGCCGGCCTTACATATTTACAACAACAAAAGCAAACAGAGTTTGTAAAAGTTTTTTCTTTATCACTTTCAGTTTGTCAACAGAATTGCTTGAGGATAAGCAAAGGTTTAAGCTTGCGGGAGTTGATACGTCTCCATCGTATCTACTTTTCCAAACACTTTTGCCCTTGTTTTGGACTCTAACTTGCATAATTTGAATGGAACTAACCCGGACTAACGCTGTTTTAAGCAGCATTCCCATGGTGTTATTTTTGTGCAGAAATAAAAGTTCTCGGAATGACCTGAAACTTCACGGAGAATATTTTTGGAATTAATAAAAAATACTGGCGAAAGAATCAAGGCTAGGGGGCCCACACCCTGTCCATGAGGGTGGGGGCGCGCCTACCCCCCTGGGCGCGCCCCCTGCCTCGTGGGCCCCCTGGTGCTCCACTGACCTCAACTCCAACTCTGTATATTCACGTTTGGGGAGAAAAAAAAATCAGAGAGAAGGATTCATCGCCTTTTACGATATGGAGACGCCGCCAAGCCCTAATCTCTCTCGGGAGGGCTGATCTAGAGTCCGTTCGGGGCTCTGGAGAGGGGAATCCGTCGCCATTGTCATCGTCAACCTTCCTCCATCACCAATTTCATGATGCTCACCGCCGTGCGTGAGTAATTCCATCGTAGGCTTGCTGGACGGTGATGGGTGGGATGAGATTTACCATGTAATCGAGTTAGTTTTGTTAGGGTTTGATCCCTAGTATCCACTATGTTCTGAGATTGATGTTGCTATGACTTTGCTATGCTTAATGCTTGTCACTAGGGCCCGAGTGCCATGATTTCAGATCTGAACCTATTATGTTTTCATGAATATATGTGAGTTCTTGATCCTATCTTGCAAGTCTATAGTCACCTACTATGTGTTATGATCCGGCAACCCCGAAGTGAAAATAATCAGGACCACTCCCGGTGATGACCTTAGTTTGAGGAGTCCATGTATTCACTATGTGTTAATGCTTTGGTCCGGTACTCTACTAAAAGGAGGCCTTAATATCCCTTAGTTTCCATTAGGACCCCGCTGCCACGGGAGGGTAGGACAAAAGATGTCATGCAAGTTCTTTTCCATAAGCACGTATGACTATATTCGGAATACATGCCTACATTACATTGATGAATTGGAGCTAGTTCTGTATCACCCTATGTTATAACTATTGCATGAGGAATCGCATCCAGCATAATTCTCCATCACCGATCCAATGCCTACGAGATTTTCACATATTGCTCTTTGCTTACATACTTTTCCGTTGCCACTGTTAAAATTACTACAAAACTATTACTGTTACTTTTGCCACCGTTACCGTTACTTCCATACTACTTTGCTACTAAATACTTTGCTACAGATACTATGTTATCTAGGTGTGGTTGAATTGACAACTCAACTGCTAATACTTGAGAATATTCTTTGGCTCCCTTTGTGTCGAATCAATAAATTTGGGTTGAATACTCTACCCTTGAAAACTGTTGTGATCCCCTATACTTGAGGGTTATCACGCCGCCGCCGCAAGGCCTCCATTGTCAACATGTGCCGGTTTGACCGTGCAGCTTACCCACCAATCTCCATACCCAGGCTACCCTAAGTTTGTTAGGTAACACCTGCCAAACGCCCCCTTTCCCACAGATCCCCATCCCCATCCCCATCCCCCACTCTAGAGCGTCGCAACCTAAGCCCGTCTACGCTTCCTGTGGAGCTCAAGGAGCAACTGGCCCAAAAGAGGTGTATAGCGGTCTCTTCGCCTGACGTCACCGAGGAAGCTGACGACCATTACTGGCGGCAGACACTCAACAAGCAGCAGGCTAGAGTATGTGGGCATGTCTCGTCCGCCGGCTATGACATCGAGGTCATCGACAGTGATGGCCCGAGGCGGCCTGTGTCACAGGTTAAGTGGCCCACCCCCAACCCCTCGGGTTCAATCGCCGTCAATCTCATCCATGGCCCCGCCGTTGATCTCCTCTGGCTCGCTGTCAACAATTTGCCATTCTACATCGCAATTGCTGAAGGACACTTTCTGCGACGCTGGCTTCGGATCCACAACTTCCAAGTCATACCTCATTGACGGCGACCACGAGGAGGGCACTCTCTCCGGCTCTTCCAAGGGGAAAGAGCCCATCTGCTCTTCCAAGGGGAAGCGCCCGTCTGCGACATCAGGGAGGGCACCCTACAGCCGTGCTCTTCCAAGGGGAAGGAGCCCATCTGCGACAACATGGAGCGCATCCAGGGTCCGTGCTCTTCCCACGGGAACGAGCCCATCTGTGACAAGTGAGGAAACCCATTGTAAGTGCATCTAGTGCCCCCTAGTGATTTTGGTGTATTGAAGACTTATAGGGTAAGGGTCTAATGTGTTTATGAGTGTACACAGGTCTAATGTGTTTATGAGTGTACACAGGTCTATAAGTCTATGAGGAGTTTGATATTTAGAGAGAAAGTCGATCCTAAAAATGAAGTTCTTCGACTGAAGACTTTGGATTTCTGAAGACTTTCTGAAGACTTTGGAAGTGAAGGAATTGGTGTGACCTTCAAGACTAGGTATTCACTCGAGGAACATGAAACGTGAAGACTTTTGTTTTTGTAGTTTCTTTTTCTTTTTCTTGAGTCATAGGAAACACTGTACTATTAAAGGGGGTCGAGGAAATACTAAGGAAAAACTTCCATGTGATGCTCAATTCAAAATCCTACACCTACCAATCCCTTTGAGTGAAGCCATTGGAAATCTCATACAGTTCACCATATTCTTGATGGATGAGACGAAGTTCTTACGGACTCGAGGAATTTGTTCTGACTAAGGAGTTAGGAATTCGCCAGTGCGGATTGCCTACACTGTGAGGAACATGATAGCCCTGAGGAATTTGATACTCAAATTTCCGACCGTTGTTGTGCCCTGTGCCAGCTGTCCCAAAATATCTACTCACTTAACGGTCATATCATTGAAGCGCATTTATGTCTTATCATAAGTATCCCAAGTGGAAGGCCATGATGAAGAAGCGCCTCATGGCGATGAATAGCAAGCTGTGGACCGTCACTGAGATTGGTCTGACCGATCTATGCAAGATGGCGGAAGCTGATGACATTCGCAAGTACACTCTCCTCAACCTCACGGCAAAGGACGTCATCTGCTCCTGTCTGTCTCAAAATCAGTTCAGGAACATCATGCATCTCGATCATGCAAAGCTTATCTGGGACCGTCTCTCTGAGGTCTATGAAGGTCATCGAACCCGTCATGATCCTTGGTTTGAGGACTTGAAGGAATCTCTCAAAGTGATGGAATTCGAACCAGAATCATCATCTTCTACACCATGCCTTATGGCAAAAGGTGCAAAGATAACTGAATGCTATCTATCTGAATCTAGTGATGATGAATCTGGTGATGAATTTGGACCCAACTTTGTCAAAATTGCTTCCCTTGCCACTAAACAACAAAGAGCTTTGGAAAAAGTTCAATACATGCTAAATAAGAGTGATGATATGTTGGGTGAAGAAATGGATCAGTCGAAAGCTTTGGCTGAAAGTCTTCAGAGACTTCAGTCTAAGTTTGACACCCTTCAAGGTCATCATAACACTCTCTTATCTGATCATGAGAAGCTTTCTTATGAATTTCTTCACAGAAAGCAAGATCTTGAAAAGCTAAGAGTGAGTTATGAAGATCTCCAGAAGGAGCGCGATTCATTACTTGCTGAAAAAATCAGTGCTGCTCAGGAAAAATTTGTTCCTCCATGTTTGAAGTGCATTGAATGTGAATCTGTTAATTCTTCACCTGAATGTTCAAATGCTTCTAATGCTACAAATTCTTCACCTGTCTCTGTTATCACTAATTCCTCATCTGAGGACATTGCTAGTATCACTGATGATGCAGGGCTGAAGGAATTGTACATGATAGGCATGTACAAAAGCCTCAAAGGGCATCAGACTCTTTCTGATGTGCTTAAAAAGCAGATCCTCAAGAGGAACCCTAAGAAAGAGGGTATTGCATTTGAGAGGAAACTCAATGCTGATGGTACATATTGGAAGCCCGAGCAGTACCCCAAAACCTCATGGGTTGCTGCAAAGGGACCTCTAGTTGATCCATCCAATTTATCTGGCTTTACATGTGATTCTCCTCATTCTGCTGATGAGTCATTTGACTCCAACTATAAACTGTTCAAAAATCAGAATGGTGAAGTATTTGCTCGATATGTTGGCACTAACTGCAGGAACGGTTCCCTTATGAAGGAAACCTGGGTTCCCAAAAGATGCCTTGAAAATCTTCAGGTGAATGTCATTATGACACCACCAGTGAAGAATAGGAACCCAGATCAAATTCTTCATATGGACCAAATACTTCATATGGATCCAAGTCCTCATACGGACCAAATTCCTCACGTGGATCAAATTCCTCAAAAGGATCAAAGTCCTCATATGAACATCATCGTGCTAACACCTCTGTTTCGCAGGGAAGAGCTAAGGGCTATGAATATGAGCATTATTCTTCTAACCATTATGTTCATAAGTCTTCGAAGAATTTCTCTGCTTATTCATATGCTTATCCTAAATCCTCTTATGTGAAACGAAATGGACTGGCTTCTATGCCACCTTTCTCGTATGGAGCTCGCAGAGTGATGAACTCTTTGCCACCCCTTCATATGTGGGTGGTGAAGAGAAAGAACTAATTTCTTCTGCAGGGTCAGGTCTCCAGACGTGTGTAAACGTCTGAAGAATTTGCTGGAGACCTGAGAATGCCTGAAAGGACGCATGCTAATCATTGAAGAAATGAACTTTCACTTCTCACGTCCTAATATTGTTTTACCTGTTCTATTATTTGATGAAATTGATCTGATGAGTTGATGTCATATTCTTCACTGATGAAGTATATGAGTTCGTAAGCTGCACTAATTCATCTGCAGGATGATCAACCTAAAGCCACTGAGTGGGTCCTCGATAGTGGATGTACATATCACATGACCGGTGACAAGAATCTATTGATGGATGCTCCCTTATCTCCATCGCATCTGAAGCATATCATCTTCGCAGACAAAGGAAAAAGCAAGGTATTGGGTCTAGGTAAGGTTGCGATCACAAGGGATCGACACATGGACAAGGTCATGCTTGTCGAGTCCTTAGGATACAACCTCATGTCTGTCTCAAAGCTTTGTGATCTTGATATGGTTGTTATCTTTGGCAAATATCATCGTGTTGTGGTCTTGGAAGCTGACAATTCCAAAGTCTTCGAAGGCTTTAGGAGAGGAGACTTGTATATTGTTGATTTCTCTACAGGACCTCAACCAGCCGTATGCCTACTTGCAAAAGCTTCAGAAGGCTGGCTATGGCATCGACGACTTGGTCATGCAGGCGTGAGGAATTTGCACACGCTTGCAAAGAAGAAGCATGTAATTGGCATTGAGAATGTCAAATTCCTCAAGGATCACTTGTGTGGAGCCTGTGAAGCTGGAAAGATGACCAAGGCCAAGCATCCAGCGAAGACTATCATGACTACTACTCGACCATTTGAATTGCTTCACATGGATCTTTTTGGTCCTAATCATTATTCTGCAGTTTCAAATGATGCATCTCAATATGGCTTTGTTATTGTTGATGATTACTCTCGTTACACATGAGTGCATATTGTCACTTACAAACACGAAGTGCTGGAAGTCTTCAAATGATTTTCTTCGAGGGCTTCAACCAACTTTGGTGTGAAGATCAAGCACATCAGAAGTGACAATGGAACTGAGTTCAAGAATTCTGGTCTTGATGACTATCTTGATGAACTCGGTATTACTCATGAGTTATCTGCTCCTTATATTCCTCAGCAAAATGGTGTCGTGGAGCACAAGAACAGGACTCTTGCTGAGATGGCTCGCACTATGCTTGATGAATAAAAGACACCTCGGCGTTTCTGGATTGATGCAATTGATACTGCGTGCCACATCATCAATAGGGTATATCTTCACAAATTCTTCAACAAAACTGCTTATGAACTCGTCACTGACAAGAAACCCAATGTGAGTTATTTCAAAGTCTTCGGTGCTAAATGTTGGATTAGAGATCCTCATCACAACTCAAAATTTGCACCGAAAGCACATGAAGGTTTTATGCTTGGTTACAGAAAGGACTCGCACACCTATAGAGTCTTCAACAACGTTCTTCACAAAGTTGTTGAAACTGTAGATGTGCGGTTCGATGAAACTAATGGCTCGCAAAGAGAGCACCTACCATCTGTGATAGATGAACCAGCACCTGAGGAAACTATCAAGTTCAAGGCTACTGAGGATGTCATCCCTACCGAAGAATCTGCTGAAGAATTCATTCCAGAACATGAAGAACGTCGAGCTAATGCACCTGAAGAAAATGCTGAAGAAAATGCTGATCAAATTCCTCGACGACAACCGGCTCATCCTCACCTTGCAAACAGAGTGCATATTGAGAAAATCAACAATGACATTGAAGCACCAGGTCCTCTCACACGCTCAAGAGCTTCACATTTGTCTAACTTTTGTGGGCACTTTGCTTTTGTCTCTATCACAGAGCCCACTAAGGTAGATGAAGCATTTCTGGAGCCTGAGTGGATTCAAGCTATGCAAGAATAATTACATCAGTTCGAGCTCAACAACGTCTGGGAACTGGTGAAACGTCCAGATCCTCGCAAGCACAATATCATTGGCACAAAGTGGATCTACCATAACAAGCAAGATGAAAATGGCCTTGTGGTGAGGAATAAGGCACGACTTGTAGCTCAAGGCTACACATAGGTTGAAGGAATTGACTTCGATGAAACTTTTGCACCTGTTGCTAGACTTGAGGCTATTCGCATATTACTTGCTTATGCTAACCATCATGATATCACTCTATATCAAATGGATGTGAAAAGTGCATTCCTAATGGTAAGCTTGACGAAGAAGTATATGTTGATCATCCACCAGCTTTTGAAGATCCAAAGCATCCTGACAAAGTCTTCAGACTCAATAAGGACCTCTATGGCCTCAAGCAGGCCCCTCGGGCGTGGTATGATACTTTGAAGGAATTCCTCATGAAGAAAGGCTTCAAACCCAGTTCACTTGATCCTACCCTTTTTAATAAATCCAATGATGGTGAATTGTTTGTGTGCCAAATATATGTCGATGATATTATGTTTGGCTGTACTGACCAACGTTATAGTGATGAATTTTCCTATATGGTGAGTGAAGAATATCAAATGTCTATGATGGGAGAATTGAAGTTCTTCTTAGGTCTTCAAATTCGTCAATAGTACAATGGCATATTCATTTCTCAGGAGAAATACCTCAAGGACGTATTGAGGAAATTCGGCATGCAGGATTGCAAAGGGGTCAAAATTCCAATGCCCACAAATGGCCATATATGCACTGATGAAAATGGTATTGACTTTGATCAAAAGGTATACCGCTGCATGATTGGTTCTCTATTGTACTTATGTGCATCTAGGCCAGACATTATGCGTAGTGTTTGCATGTGTGCCCGATTTCAAGCTACACCGAAGGAATCACACCATAAGGCTGTGAAGCATATTCTTCGATATCTAGCTCACACACCAACACTTGGATTATGGTACCCCAAGGGCTCGACTTTTGGTCTCATTGGATGTTCAGACTTTGACTATGCTGGTGACCGTGTGGACCGCAAGTCAACATCTGGCACATGCCATTTCCTCGGATGATCTTTGGTCTATTGGTCCTCGAAGAAACAGAACTCCATGTCACTGTATACTGCTGAAGCTGAGTATAATGCTGCTGGTTCTTGTTGTGCTCAGTTACTATGGATGAACCAAACTCTCAAGGACTACGGCATCAACATGAAGAATGTGCCTCTCTACTGTGACAATGAGAGTGCAATCAAGATTGCTCACAACCCAGTTCAGCACTCGAAGACAAAGCACATTCAGATTCGTCATCATTTTCTTCGTGATCATGTGTTGAAGGGCGACATTTCTATTGAGCATGTGAAGACTGAAGAACAACTAGCCGATATCTTCACAAAGCCCTTGGATGAGAAGAGATTTAGCAAGTTGCGGTGTGAGCTAAATATCTTAGAATCTTCGAATGTTCTTTGAAAAGGACACTCATCCTAACACTTATGCAAAATTGATGACTTAGATGTGCAACACATGAAGAAACGTGTTTCTTCAATCAATGAAGACTAACACTCTAAGTGTGAAGAAATTAATGAAGAATTTGATTCTCGGAGCCCTACGAAAATTGTAGTCGGTGTCTGAAATCATCATTCTTATACGGTGGGTCACACCACCACCAAAAGTTGAAAATCTTCAATTTGAGTTTTTCCTCAGTTTTTTTAATTCCTCAGTTGTTCATTTCTTCAACTTTGCATTGTCTTCACCTTTTCCGTCATTTTTCTTCATTGGGTAAATATATGAGTTTATGTCCTCTACATCATTCACTTATTGCTATTTCTTCAAGCTGCCTTTTCTGCTAAGTGAATGTGATCGGACCCTTCCACCTCTATGCTAAACTCACCCATTCTATTCACAAATTCTTCATGTGCGTTCTATTTGAAACTCGTTTAAAATCTTGACTGTGTCCTTGTCAACTGAAGAATTTGCGAACGGAACTTTTAACTTATCTTATCTAAATTTTCGGCTTTGCCGCTCAAACCGTTCCACATCCCACGATAATACTTATCTATTCACCCACGATCTCACACGATCCCCACCTCTCAGTACGTGGGTGACACATGTCAAGCGAATGAGAAGGGTCAGGGGCATGTTCGTCCAAATTCTTTGGGCAAACAGTTTTTTTACCATGGCTATAAATACCCCTCCCCTTCCTCACTTCTCTTTTACTCCGCTCGACCTCACCCCAGCTCGATCTTCTCAAACCCTAGCTCCGCCGCTACTTCATCATCGCCGGTGAGGAAGAGCTTCACTGCCTCGACCTCGTCGCCGTCGTACTCCCGCCGGCCGCTGATTTCTTCACTCCGCCGCCACCGTAGCTGTCTTCCTCAGCCGAGTTAGGGCGTGGAAGATCTGAACTGACGAACTTCACATCTACACTTCCCAGTTTGTCGTGTTCTTCGTCCAGGGTAATTAAAAGCTACTTTTACTACCCTCGTTGATTCAAATGATTTCTACAAAATCTTCAAAGGTGTTTTTCTTCAAATCCTCACACACTATTTTTCTTCAAATCTAATCTTGTTTCGTTTCTCTAAGCAATATTTTTCTTCAAGATTCCTCGATTGTGTGGATTTTTGATCTGTACATCTCTGGAACCTAAGACAAAGAACGCTTAGTGAAATTCTTCAAGACACATCTGGTCAAATTCCTCAAACTTGTTTTTTTTAAACCTTCTGAGAACGCATATGACCTCTCCAAATTCCTCGCAACTATACTCTGTTCACAGGTACTCATGTCCGCTACTGAATCACTAGGTTCTCATCAACTTAACTCATTTACAACATTCCTCGAAGAAAAGTTGCACACCTCTTCAGAAAATTCAGTTGTTCATATTCCTCAGCTAAAGAAAATGGTTGATGGAAAGAAGCCACAGAAAGGAGGAAAGATGCCTGAGGTTAATACTGCCTTTGAGATCCCTGATGACATATACAAGGATTATTGCACTCCTGATGAGGCCAAGTTTGGCAAGGAGGACAAAAATCAGCGCAAGGTGCGCATTCAAAGAATAGAGAGGAGATGGGCAAGAGAGTGGAGGGAGTACAGGTATGTCACTCCCAAGTACAAGAAGAAATTCGCTTTAAATCCTCCATGCCCAAGACCTCCGTTGGCACCTGGCCAAGTAGCAGATCCCACCAGCCTCAAGCGCGGTGAGGACTATCCTGATCAATGGGCCAAGTGCCAGGCCAAGTTAGCCAAACAGGCAAGAGAAGCAGTGAGGAAACTCAATGAAGACTCTCTGCTGCTGCTGCTGCCACTGCTTAGGCTTTTGCAAACAAGCCAAAGAAGGCCATGGCTAAGAAGCCTGCTCATAAGCCAAGTGCTTCACCCTCAATGCCCTCACGACCCAGTTCCTCAGCAATGCCCTCACGGCCAGATTCCTCAAAGCCCTCACGGCCACCTCAAGCTGCTCCTGCTCCTCCAAAGTCCTCAGCTCCTCCGCCAAAATCCTCAGCTGCTCCGTCCAAATCATCTGCACCTGTGCATCGCGCCACATGTCAAAGGACAACGGGCATCTCTATTGCCTCAGGAGCTTCTGCTAGTTCCTCGGCTGCACCAAATTCTTCAACTGGACCGTCTCTGCTGAAGACAAAGGCCACTGCTGGACGAGGCTCTCGCCCAAGTCCTCGCGAGAAGCAGGTCGCCTTCCAAGTGCCGTCTGATGAAGATGAAGCTGATGATGAGGAACTTGCCGAAATCATCAGAGACAGGCAACTCATGGCCGCTAGAGCCAAAGGCACAAATGTGCCTCTTCTTCTGGATCCCAAGTTGATCCTCGATTACATTGATCTCTGGCACAAGGATCCAAACACTCCTATGCCTGATTTCAAGCTGACTCCTAGCCAAAGTCATATGCTGACTGCCTTCATCCAAGAAGAAAAATGGTAATTTGAGAAGGCCAGGCAGATTAAGAAAGGGCAGTACAGGAAGGAGCCCTTCCTGAAGAAAAACATTGTCTCAATGACAACTGAAGAACTTGTCACAATCCAATCCGAGATCAAGAAACTCAGTGATGAATTTGACGTATACCGTGCTGACTGGCTTGGAGCCAAAGTCAAGTTCGTGAATTTGACTGAGAAGTTCACTTCCAATGTTGCAGCCCCAACGCAACAAGAAAATACTCAGGCTGAGGCTTCAGCTCAGCCGACTGAAGAAAATGTCAGCACCACTGATGATTTTCAGGCTGCTGAAGAAACTCAAAGTACCAGGGCTGATGACTGCATTCCAGCCGTTGATGAAATTGCCAGGGCTACCTCTAGTGTTGCGCCTGAAGAAATTGCCAGGACAGCTGAAGCTTCAACCGATGTGCCTAAAGAAAATGAAGAAACCAAGGCAACTGCATCAGTTGTGCCTGAAGAAATTCAACCAATTTCCTCTACTCCTCCTGTGCCTACACCTACTCCGGTCCTTCCATCTGCATCAGATGTGAAGAAGACCAAGGCTGCAGAGCGTGCAGCTGTGAAGAAAAGGAAGGCATCAACTTCATCAGATTCTTCAACTCCGAAGAAGATGAAGCCCTTGACCAGCTCGTTTGTGAACCCAATTGATGCCATTCCAGTCTCATCCATGCCATCAAAGGACCTTGTTCCTTTTGATGAAGAATATGTGATTCCAAGTGAATCAGATGAAGAGATTCCTTCTGCTGCTTCGTCAGAGCAGTTGGATGAAGAAATTGAAGTGGATGCAATCCCTTCAACCCCAACAGTTTCATCGCCTATGCCTCAGTTCACTACTGAAGAGGCCGGCGTTGAAGAAAAGAGTGAAGATGAAGATGTGGACATTGGCTGTACTACACCAGTGCTGAATGATGAATTTTGGGAAAGTCAGCACCCCAACTCTCCTCTGTTCACACCGTTGCAACAAACTCCTCAGTCCCTAGTAACTATAGTTCAAATGGGATCTGATGAACCACATGCCACACCATCTGTCCATGAAGATATTCCAGCCACTAGTGTTGAAGAAAATGTAAATGAAGAGTTGAATACCCAGGCTGCCACTGAAGAAGAAGCTGAAATTCCTTAGTCTGTGGAACCTGAGATTGCGATTCCTAAGGTGGTGATGCAATTGACTCATACTCCTCAGCCCAAGCCAAAGGATCCATTCTCGAAGAAACAAAAATTCAAGGCTGATGACTTCTTCGGCGAGCACGTGTTCTTCACTGATTATAATCCTTATGACTCTGCTCGTCTTAGAAGGAAGCGCTTCTGGACTGCCAGCCAAGCAAACTTTTATTCTTCACTGCTCTTCAACAAGGACAAAGTCTTCAACCACGAGCATATTACTCACGTCGACATGGAGTCCATGCCTTGTTTTACTCCAGTTCTCAGTGTGCTTCATGATGCAGGCCTCCTCAACTTTTGCACAGATATTTGCGATCGGAATGAAGAACTCATTCTTCAATTCTATGCAACCTTGCACGTCACAGGCGATGCTGATGACATCAACACCTGGGTTTTGGACTGGATGACCGAAAACACTCACTATAAGGCACCGGCCACTGAATTGCTTCACGCCCTGCCCATCAGTCCACCCATTGAAGGAGCTCGCTGCTTGTACAAAGAGTCTGAACTTACTGCTCATTATATGCAAGTTCTGATGAAGCCTCTGAAGCCAGGTCAATCCCCAAGGACAAAATTCCTCGTGAAGGAATTGCTCTATGTGCCACGAACTGTCTATCGCATTCTGATGAAGACAATGAGTCCGATCAAAGGCCACGACTCGTCTGATGAGGAAATTGTTGGCATCATGAAGAATCTTCTATTCAACATCATTCATGGCATTCCTGTCAATTATCATGATTTCTTCATGACGACTCTGGCAAATTTTGCACTTTCTCCGTTTGAGTTGAAGCCTTACGCACCTTACATTATGAGATTCCTCAGAACAAGGTCTTCACTCAACTACAAGGCTGACACTCTCAACCATTGCAGCTACTTGCCCCCCATTGAAGTCCTCAAAAGGACATTATCCTCAGCTGATGACAAGGGCAAGGCTGCTGCTGTTATAGATGAAGGCATTCGTCCATTGGATGGTCAGTTTCACAAAGTTGCATCTTATTCCACCAATGATGACCCTGCCACTCATGATTCTGCTGCTAATGCATCCAAGCCAAATCCTCAAGCCACAGCTCCAAGAGTGATGACTGACCGTGTGCTGCTTCTTAGTCTTCACCAGAAGGTGGATCGAAACCCCAAATGGGTTAAGCGTCAGCTTGGCTCTATTCTTCACAACATGACTGCTACACATAATGAAGTGAAGAAAAACCATTACTACCTCCATGAAGTCTTCGGTCGCACCTGGGCTATTCTGTCACATGTATATGGTGAAGAAGATTTGAAGAAAATGGGTCTCAAGGAGGATTTTGACTGGTCTGCACCCCCACCGAAGAAATACAAGAAGGTCAATGTTCCTTCCTTGGTGGCAAGCTCCTATTCTTCATCGCGCGACACTGACGAGAATGAAGACTTGGACGAAACTGCGGCAGGCCCTACAACAACAAACGACCCCAACAACGCTGGCGCTCCTTCATCAACTTGATATTCTTCAGGGGCGTTAGTCCTCATTTTTGATCCTTTTGGTCATTCGATGACAAAGGGGGAGAAATTTGATTTAGTCTTCAAGCGGGTCTATCTATATGGGCGTTTTTTTGCTAAGTTACAACTCTCGTTCTTTTGAAGACTTTGCTGGATTGAGTTGTAAACTTAAACTCTATGGTGGCCTGATACTTTTGATGTGTTCTTCTGCATGCTTATGCCTTGTTAATGTTAATGCACCCATGCCGAATTACATCAGACACTATATTTCATTGTGCATTTCAAATTCTTCATATTATATGTCAAATGCGTGTATGAATTACAAGATATAGGGGGAGATCTCCATGATTCTACTCTTCAAGTGTGCATTGCTTCAAAAGCAAATTCCTCACTATGCACATCTTCAGGGGGAGTTCTTCTATATCCTGCAATCAAATTCCTCAATAACAGTATTTACACTTCATATGTTTATCCCCGTTGAAAACTTAACCTATATTGTCATCAATCACCAAAAAGGGGGAGATTGTAGGTGCATCTAGTGCCCCTTAGTGATTTTGGTGTATTGAAGATTTATACGTTAAGGGTCTAATGTGTTTATGAGTGTACACAGGTCTATAAGTCTATGAGGAGTTTGATATTTACAGAGAAAGTTGACCCCTAAAAATGAAGTTCTTCGACTGAAGACTTTGGATTTCTGAAGACTTTCTGAAGACTTTGAAAGTGAAGGAATTGGTGTGACCTTGAAGACTAGGTATTCATTCGAGGAACATGAAACGTGAAGACTTTTGTTTTTGTAGTTTCTTTTTCTCTTTCTTGAGTCATAGGAAACACCGTACTATTAAAGGGGGTCGAGGAAATACTAAGGAAAAATTTCCATGTGATGCTCAACTCAAAATCCTACACCTACCAATCCCTTCGAGTGAAGCCATTGGAAAGCTCATACAGTCCAGTCATATTCTTCAATGACAGAGAGAAGTTCTTCTGGTCTCTGAGGAATTTGTTCTTACTGAGGAGTTAGGAATTCGCCAGTGCGTATTGGTACACTGTGAGGAACATGATAGCCCTGAGGAATTTGATACTCAAATTTCCGACCGTTATTGTGCCCTGTGCCAGCTGTCCCAAAATATCTACTCACCTAACGGTCATATCATTGAAGGGCATTTATGTCTTATCATGTCGGGCTGCTCCCTAGGCTATAAATAGCCGCCCCCTACAACCACTAGCTGGTTGGATGCTCCGAGAGAAACTAACACTTGTCATTTGAGAGCATCCCATCCTCCGAGGACTTAGAGCGAAAATCATCAAGTGAGGAAAACCCAAACCCAAACACCTACAACCCAAAGTGATTGAGCATCACTGAAGAGATTGATCCTGCGTGGATCTGCACTTGTTACCTTTGAAGACTGTGCTTCTTCCAGACGATTAGGCGTCATGGTCTAGAGCATCGAAGAGGAATTGTGGATCGCCCAGTGACCGAGTCTGTGAAGGTTTGGAAGTCACCGGTAGACTTACCACGACTGATTGGGCGAGGTCTGTGTGACCTTAGCTCAAGGAGAATACGGTGAGGAGTGTGTGTCAGGACTGTGTGTCCTCGTGTTTAAATACCTAGCCGCTCCAACTGACGCATAACCGAGACATCAGTTGGAACTGGTCTACCAAATCATTGTCTTCACCAAGATTACTGGTTCTATTTCCTCAACTCTTTCATTTCCTCATTATTGTGTTGTGCGCTTGTTCATATCTATTTGAAGACTTTGACTGAAGACTTTCTCAATTTCCTTAGTTCAATTTCTTCAGTCTGTTTGTCTTCATCCTGTGTTATCCCGTGTTTACGCTTTCTGTACTCTATGCTTGTCTTCATCTCATCATGATGACCATGCTTGTGTTCTGATATGTTCACTTCTGAGTACTTATTCCGCTGCAAGTAGTTCTTCGCTAAGGAATTTCCTCACCTGCAAATTCCTCAGTGAATAATTCATAAAAATCGCCTATTCACCCCCCCTCTAGTCGATATAAAGCACTTTCACCCATGATTTGTTTTGTTGTGCCTCTTCACAGGGGGAAACCCATAATTTGCTTTATCGAGTCCCTTTTGTAGTGTAGTGAGAATATGTGCAGTTTTAATTGCTATATCTAGTTGTTTTCAGTACGCCTTGTTTATTTCAGTTGTTCACAATGTGATGCTCTATATGTGCAATTATTTATTGTGCAGTACATTTGATCAATCCAGTTTTAAACATACCGATAGGAATGCATATATTTGCTTGTCGTTAAGCTTTATTATAGCTAGCATATGCCTCTTTTAAAGTTTTTTGATTGTTCGGTTGTTTGTAGTTAGCATAAGTTCAGTTTCAAATGCTATCTTTGGTTGTTCGTAGTATGCCTTGTTTATTCTAGTTATTCACAACGTGATGTTCTATATGTGCAAGTATGGACTGTGCAGTTCAATTTCATCAGTACTAGTTTCAACAATACCACTATGAATGACTACATTTGGTTGCTGCATCTTGTAGTTGACACGCCTTTCCATTTTTATTTAACCATATCCAGTGTACTTAGACCAGCACAATACCAGTTTGAATGACTATGTTTGTTTGTTGTTAAATGTTAGGCCTGTTGCAGTTAGCACACTTTTCCACTTGTTTTGCTTTACTAGCGTGCTTAAACCTGCACACTGAAGCTATCTTTTGCAGATTATTTTGTCTGCTATGTATAATTTTGGTTGATGTTTAGCCTGTTGTGCTTAACATGCTTCTCGATGTACCTACACAGGACAATTTTGGGAACGACTGATGTTTTCCATCGAGGTTAGTTTCATGCCATGGCTTATATCTGCTCACTGTTCAGGATATCGGTAGTTGGTACCATATAGGCCGACGGCTGATAAGGGACTAATCGGTGAATCAGACTTTTAACTGAATATATCTGCAACCAATTTTTTGTTAGGTTAACTAGGGCCATATGTAATATATATGAGGCTACCTAGCAACTTGCACTGTACTTAATGTCTAAATATGCAATCCTAGGCTACATAGCAACAAGGAAGAGTGTTACATTAATGTTCTAATGATGTCTAGATATACATAGAAGAGCAGCAGTAGCAACAGCAACAACACAGCCCTGTTTGGATACTCAACTTAGCTAGAGGTTAGAGTTAGTTTCTAGCTCATTACTAACCCTGAACTAACTCCATCCAAAGAGTTGTTTGGATGACAGGGTTAGATTGACAATAAATGCACTAGGAGAACTAGCTCCAATTAGCACCTCTTGGGTTGGATATTTTTTGGGTGGGTTATAGATGCAACTAGCTCAAACTAGCCCTCAGGTTTAGATATACTTTAGGGATATTTGAGCCCGAACTAGCTCAAACTAACTGTAACCCATGGATACAGCAGCAGTTAATCAGCCAATAATTTGTAAGAATGAACTAAACTCCTTCCGGCCCATAATATAAGATGTTAATTCATCTAATATGTGAGTATATTGGATGTTATAACATACTCCCTCCGTTCTGTAGCGATCCGACCTCAGACGGTCAAATCTCTGTGTATAAGTGTCAACCCTGGATCGGTAATGCTGACACACACATTACTCGAGGATTTATAACAGAGTGCAATCATACACTTATTACATTGAATGTCTCAAAAAGAGTACTTATTACAATAATATGGCCGAAGACCATCTAAAATAAGATAACTGTGGAAGCTTCGAGGGTAAATGAGTCCATCAACTCCAACGGCATAGTTGGGTGCATGACAACAACCTAGCGCACCTTACTCTTCATCTGAAAACTCTGCAACATAATAAGTTGCAGCCTGTGTAGGTCAGCACATGGAATATGCGGGAAAAATAACACTGTAGAGCAATGAACATGAAATAGCTATAACTATATGCATATATGGCTAGTGGAGGCTCTATGGTGATCATTTTTGCGTAAAGCCAATTTTTCCCTACAACAAAGGAATATATTTTATTTAACTACAAAGTTTGTTGAAAAACATTGAGAATGGAAACACCATCTCAATCCCAATTTAAAAATCAATAACCCCACAGATTAATTAAGTAAAGTGATTAGATCAACATAGTAATTCAAGCACCAGATACTCAAGATGTCCATAACCGGGGACACGACTAACCATGATTAGTTTATGCACTCTGCAGAGGTTTGCGCACTTTTCCCCACAAGACTCGATCTCCTCCGTTGTATTTCTCGCACTGCATGATGTTTGAGAAACGGATGACCGAGACACAGTCTTTCCGAAGAGGTCCCCTTAACCGATAGATAGGCCGGTACACCTACAATCCCCTACATCTGCAAGCCCATCATGGAAAGGTTTCCCACGACTTACTCAACTATGCCAGAGCCTGTCGGTGGGAAACGACGCCTATGGGATCACTGGAATTGGTTGCGGGGCGCGGGGATCGTGAGAAGAGCGGGACCAATAGACAACACAAAGGGATTTTACCCAGGTTCGGGCCGCGAGGAAGCGTAAAACCCTAGTCCTGCTTTGGTGGATGTGTTTAGTGTTCTTGAGCTCTCGAACTAGCTCTAGGTGCTGCCAGGTTCCAAAGAGACGAATCCTTTCCCTGGTCGCCTCGAGCCTCCTTTTATAGGGAAAGGGGTTGCCACAGTGGCAAGCAGTAGGTGGAAAGGGTACAGTGTCGCGAGTCTATCGCTAGTATTACAGGACAAGACGCATTTAATGCGAGGTTTAGGTGTCCCATTGCTTTATTGGGGATGGGGGGCGAGGCCCGCCCCGTCCGTCGCCGCTCCTCCTCGCTTCGACATGTGCCCTGGCCAGCGGTGCATGCGGTGCCATGTAGGCAGGCAGGCAGCTGAGGTGGCGCGGTGGTGGAGCCTCCATGAAGGATTGCATGCCACCACGCAGGTGCCTGCCCAGCTGGTTGGGTCGGCAGCTGCATGCGAACGGTGGCGAAGACTTATCTGGTGCGGGCCTGGCAGTGGCCCAGCTGGTGTGCTTTGGCGAGGGCCTTGTCGGGTGGCCCGACAAGGGTCTTGCCGGGTGGCCCAGCAAGGGTCTTGCTGTGGCACGCTGGCCTCCCCGGCAAGGGTCTTGTCGTGGCACGCTGGCCTCCCCGGCAAGGGTCTTGCCGGGGGTCTTGTGGGTTTCTTCGGTGAGGATGGTCGCCCTCTTATCCTCATTTGATCTTGAGCATTCTATGTCTTCACAAAGATCTGCATGCCACCACGAAGGTGCCTCCCGAGCCCTGTCCCAACGCATTTGTCTGAGCATTGGTGGGCTCAAGGGCGGCTCGCTCGGCTGGTGTGGGCGGGCTGCCCCGGCAAGGGTCTTGCCGGGGCCGCTGAGGCTGCCCTGGCAAGGGTCCTTGCCGGGAAAACCTGCTTCACCCATCTGATCCTTGTGGCCTTGGTCCTTGTCGTTGCTTCATTTGCCTTGTGGCCTCGGTTTCTCTCCGGCTCCCCCTTCCTGCCATGTCTGTGTGTGGCCGTGGCGGGAGGCTCTGACTGCCCGTGCACAAGTGAAGGGGTCAAAAGCAGAGCCCCTACTTTTGTACACCGACAGGAGCCCCCGGGCCTGGGCCATACATAAGCACAACACGTTGTTGGGCCAGGCCCAGAACGGTGTGCGGGCAGTTGGGGCGGATTTTTACCACGACCACTGTTCTGTCCGCTGCGCTTCCCACGACACGCGTTGAACGTGTGACGTGGGGATCATGCGCGCGCATGACGTGAGCAAGTTGGCGTCACCTCGTGGTGGATAGTAAAGAGGCGGCTTGCGCGTCTCTTTGAGACGGTGGGGCCCCCTCCCATTTATTGCCCTCACTCGGGAACTGTCGTTCCATGTATCCTATTGCGCCCGCCCCTTGCGCCACGTTCGCTGCATGCAGAGCGAATGACAGGCGCAGGGGTCGTGGGTAGTCGCGCGCGTGCGGGTCTATTTCCATGCGCCTTCAATGGAGCTGGGAGGACGGTCGACGGCCCCACTCGCTGTCACTTCAAGAGGCCGGATTGGCCGAGAGGGGGCGGCCGAGCCTCGCACCCGCCCCTTTATAAGGAGGGGAGCGAGAGGGACGGCGACTCTCAACCTTTCGCCATCTGCCTCTCCCCATCCCTGCTTCCTTTTTTCTTCTGTCATGGTGAGGGGGCGCGGCGACGCTTGATGACCCACAAGTATAGGGGATCTATCGTAGTCCTTTCGATAAGCAAGAGTGTCGAACCCAACGAGGAGCAGAAGGAAATGATAAGCGGTTTTCAGAAAGGTACTCTCTGCAAGTACTGAAATAAGTGGTAGCAGATAGTTTTGTGATATGGTAAATTGTAACGAGCAACAAGTTACAAAAGTAAATAAGGTGCAGCAAGGTGGCCCAGTCCTTTTTTTAGCAAAGGACAAGCCGTAACAAACTCTTATAATAGGTAAAGTGCTCCCGAGGACACATGGGAATATCGTCAAGCTAGTTTTCATCACGCTCATATGGTTCGCGTTCGGTACTTTGATAATTTGATATGTGGGTGGACTGGTGCTTGGGTGCTGTTCTTACTTGAACAAGCATCCCACTTATGATTAATCTCTATTGCAAGCATCCGCAACTACAACAAAAGTATTAAGGTAAACCTAACCATAGCATGAAACATATGGATCCAAATCAGCCCCTTACGAAGCAACGCATAAACTAGTGTTTAAGCTTCTGTCACTCTAGCAACCCGTCATCTACTTATTACTTCCCAATGCCTTCCTCTAGGCCCAAATAATGGTGAAGTCTTATGTAGTCGACGTTCACATAACACCACTAGAGGTTAGACAACATACTTCTTATCAAAATATCGAATCTAATACCAAATTCACATGACTACTAATAGCAAGACTTCTCCCTTGTCCTCAGGAACAAACGTAACTACTCACAAAGCATATTCATGTTCATAATCAGAGGGGCAATAATATGCATAAAGGATCTGAACATATGATCTTCCACCAGGTAAACCAACTAGCATCAACTACAAGGAGTAATCAACACTACTAGCAACCTACTAGCACCAATCCCGGACTTAGAGACAAGAATTGGATACAAGAGATGAACTAGGGTTTGGAGATGAGATGGTGCTGATGAAGATGTTGATGGAGATTGCCATCTCCCGATGAGAGGAGCGTTGGTGATGATGATGACGATGATTTCCCCCTCCCGGAGGGAAGTGACCCCGGCAGAACAGCTCCGCCGGAGCCCTAGATTGGTTCCGCCAAGGTTCCGCCTCGTGGCGGCGGAGTCCTGTCCCGAAAGGTAGCTTATGGTTTTTTTCTCATCGAAAGAGCTCATATAGGAGAAGATGGGCATCGGAGAGCCACCAGGGGGCCCACGAGGTAGGGGGCACGCCCAGGGGGGAGGGCGCGCCCCCCACCCTCGTGAGCAGGGTGTGGGCCCCCTGGCCTTCATCTTTGGCGACGATTTTTCTTTATTTATTTTAAGGTATTCCGTGGAGTTTCAGGACTTTTGGAGTTGCGCAGAATAGGCCTTCAATATTTGCTCCTTTTCCAGCCCAGAATTCCAGCTGCCGGCATTCTCCCTCTTCATGTAAACCTTGTAAAATAGGAGAGAATAGCCATAAGTATTGTGACATAACGTGAAATAACAGCCCATAATGCGATAAATATCGATATAAAAGCATGATGCAAAATGGACGTATCAACTCCCCCAAGCTTAGACCTCGCTTGTCCTCAAGCGAAAAGCCGATAACAATAAATATGTCCTGATGTTTAGAGGTAGAGGCGTCAATAAAAATAAAATACGGACATGAAGGCATCATGATTATTCTAATAACAACAACATATATTGATTTGTCATATGATTACTCATGTTCAAATGATGATCTTTTCACGAAGCCAAAGTATGAATCAGAAACCTTATTGAGCACCAACAAATTATACCCTTAGTCATTGAAACAATTGCAATTTATCATAACATCGGAAAGAGTCTATGTCAGAGCTTAAAAGCAAGTCCACATACTCAACTATCACTTAGTCCTTCATAATTGCTAACACTCACGCAATACTTGTGGTTACGGAGTCTTAACCGGACACAGAGAAAGATAGGGGCTTGTAGTTTTGCCCCAAAACCTTTTACCTCAAGGGTAATGTCAACAATAATAATTCATGCTCCCCCACATCCAATTAGATATATATATCATGTTCTTTCCAACATGCTGAGCTCGCCAAAGGATAAAATGAAAAAGGAAAGGTGAAGATCACCGTGACTCTTGCATAAGGTAGAGGATAATAATAAAAGATAGGCCCTTCGCAGAGGGAAGCAGAGGTTGTCATGCTCTTCTATGGTTTGATGCACAAAATCTTAATGCAAAAAGAACGTCACTTTATATTGCCCCTTGTATGTGAACCTTTATTATGCAGTTCGTCGCTTTTATTGCGTCCACAACAAGTTTGTACAAAGCTTATTTCTCTGCACTAATAAGTCATGCATATTTAAAGAGCAATTTTTATTGCTTGCACCGATGATAACTTACTTGAAGGATCTTACTCAATCTATAGGTAGATATGGTGGACTCTCATGGCTAAACTGGTTTAAGGGTATTTGGAAGCCCAAGTAGTATCTCTACTTGGTGCTGAGAATTTGGCTAGCATGAGGGGGAAAGGCAAGCTCAACATGTTAGAGGAACCATGACAACATACTTTATCTCAGATACAAGAAAACATAACTCATTATGTTGTCTTCCTTTTCCAACATCAACTCTTTAGCATGTCATATTTTAATGAGTGCTCCCAATCATAAAAGATGTCAACGATAATATATCTATATGTGAAACCTCTCTCTCCTTATTACTTCCTATTAATTGCTACGATGACCAAAGCTATATTTGCCAACTCCCAACAACTTTTAATCATCATACTCTTTTTATGTGAAGTTATTACTTTCACTAAGATCAATATAAACTCTTTAATTCTTTTTATTCTTTTCTTCTTTCTATTCAAGATCATGGCAAAGTAATCAAGCCCTTGGCTCAACACTAATTATATATAGCTCGCGGACTCGATTACAAAGAGAAATCATAAAGCAAAACTCAAAACTAGATCATGCCATGACTTTTATTCTACTAAATCAAGATACCACTAATAGGATCGAACTAAGAAAAACGGTAAAGATAGGAGTTGTGATGGTGATACGATAACGGGGCACCTCCCCCAAGCTTGGCAGTTGCCAAGGGGAGTGCCCATACCCATGTGATTATGTCTCCTTCTTTGTTGTTGGCGGTGGAGGTGTTGTTGATGATGCAAGCTTGTCGTCCATCTTCCATGGCATAGACTCACCCTCATAGAAGGATGGTCAAGTCTCCGGAATCCTCAAATCTGCAACGGAAACAGCTCGAAACAAAAACAGAGGATATTTGCGTGATACGGTCGTCAAAACCTTCGGAGAATATATAATGAATTTTACCGACCAAAATACGATCGTGCAAGAAAACGGAGTCCGGAGGCTACACGAGGTGCTCACGAGGTAGGGGGCGCGCCTGTGGGGTAGGGCGCCCTCCACCTCGTGGAGGCCTCGTGTCCTCCCCGGACTGCTACTTATTTTTCTATTTTTCTAAATATTCCAAAACGGAGAAATATTGCTTTAAAAATTGTTTTGGAGTCGGTTTACTTACCGTACCACATACCTATTCCTTTTTGGAGTCTGAAACGTTCCGGAAAGTGTGCCTTATGTATTCCTCCGGGGTTATGGTTTCAATAACATTGGTTTCAACATTTATATGATTACCTGAGATATAGTGTTTGATTCTTTGACAGTTTACCACCTTCGGATTTGTGCCTTCGAAATTGTTGATTTTTATGGCACCGGAACGATAAACCTCCTCGATAACGTAAGGACCTTCCCATTTGGAGAGAACTTTTCCTACAAAAAATCTTAAACGGGAGTTGTATAGCAATACATAATCACCTACATTGAACTCACGCTTTTGTATCCTTTTTTCATGCCATCTTTTAACTTTTTCTTTAAACAACTTGGCATTTTCATAAGCTTGGGTTCTCCATTCATCAAGTGAGCTAATATCAAATAACCTCTTCTCACCAGCAAGTTTGAAATCATTGTTGAGCTCTTTAATAGCCCAATATGCCTTATGTTCTAATTCGAGAGGTAAGTGACATGCTTTTCCATAAGCCATTTTATACGGAGACATACCCATAGTTCTTATATGCAGTTCTATAGGACCATAGTGCATCATCAAGTTTCTTGGACCAATTCTTTCTAGACCTATTAACAGTCTTTTGCAAAATTAATTTGAGCTCTCTATTACTCAATTCTACTTGACCACTAGACTGTGGGTGATAAGGAGATGCAATTCTATGATTAACGTCATATTTAGCAAGCATTTTACGGAAAGCACCATGAATAAAATGTGAACCACCATCAGTCATTAAATATCTAGGGACTCCAAACCTCGGAAAAATAACTTCCTTAAGCATTTTAATAGAAGTGTTATGATCAGCACTACTAGTTGGAATAGCTTCTACCCACTTAGTAACATAATCAACAACAACTAAAATATGAGTATATCCATTAGAGGCAGGAAAAGGTCCCATATAATCAAAGCCCCAAACATCAAATGCTTCAATAACAAGTCAATAATTCATAGGCATTTCTTGACGTCTACTAATATTACCAATTCTTTGACATTCATCACAAGACAAAACAAACTTACAGGCATCCTTGAAGAGAGTAGGCCAATAAAAACCAGATTGCAATACCTTATGTGCAGTTCTATCTCCAGCGTGGTGTCCTCCATAAGCTTCGGAGTGACACTTATGTAGGATCTGTTCATGTTCATGCTCGGTACACAACGCCTAATAACACCATCTACTCCTTCTTTATAAAGATGTGGATCATCCCAAAAGTAATGTCTCAAATCATAAAAGAACTTTTTCTTTTGTTGGTATGTGAAGCTAGGTGGTATAAATTTAGCAAAAATATAATTAGCATAATCAGCATACCATGGAGTGCTACGAGAAGTGCTTATGACATTTAATTGTTCATCAGGAAAGCTATCATCAATAGGTAGTGGGTCATCAAGAACATTCTCTAACCTAGATAAGTTATCTGCAACGGGGTTCTCAGCTCCTTTTCTATCAACAATATGCAAATCAAATTCTTGCATCAAGAGAACCCATCTAATAAGTCTAGGTTTAGCATCTTTCTTTTCCATAAGATATTTAATAGCAGCATGATCGGTGTGAATAGTTACTTTAGAATCAACAATATAGGGTCTGAATTTATCACAAGCAAATACAACTGCTAAAAGTTCCTTTTCGGTAGTAGCATAATTTCTTTGAGCATTGTCTAGAGTCTTACTAGCATAATGGATAACATTTAATTTCTTATCAACTCTTTGCCCTAGAACAGCACCTACATCATAATCACTAGCATCACACATAATTTCAAAGGGTAAATTCCAATCAGGTGGCTGAACAACAGGTGCGGAGACTAATGCTTTCTTAAGTTTTCAAATGCTTGTACACAATCATCATCAAAGACAAATGGTACATCTTTTGTAATAAATTAGTCGAGGTCGAGAAATTTTGAGAAGTCCTTAATGAACCTCCTATAAAATCCGCGCGACCAAGGAAACTTCTTATACCTTTGATGTCCTTGGGACATGGCATCTTTTCAATAGCATCAACCTTGGCTTTATCAACTTCAATAACTCTTTCGGAAACTTTGTGCCCCAAGACAATACCTTCATTAACCATAAAGTGGCACTTTTCCCAATTCAAGACAAGATTAGTTTCTTCACATCTCTGCAAAACTCGATCAAGATTGCTCAAGCAATCATCAAAAGAGGAACCATAGACGGAAAAGTCGTCCATGAAAACCTCACAAATCTTTTCACAAAAATCAGAGAATATAGCCATCATGCATCTTTGAAAGGTAGCAGGTGCATTACATAAACCAAAAGGCATATGTCTATAAGCAGAAGTACCAAAAGGGCATGTAAAAGTAGTCTTTGATTGATCTTTAGCCGACCACGTATTTGAGGGAAACCGAATAACCATCTAGAAAGCAATAATGTGTATGTTTGCATAATCTCTCTAGCATTTGATCAATAAAAGGTAAGGGTAATGATCTTTCTTAGTAGCTTTATTTAATTTATGGAAATCAATTACCATCCTATAACCTGTGATAATTCTTTGCGGGATCAATTCATCTTTATCATTAGGGACAACAGTAATACCTCCCTTCTTAGGGACACAATGGACATGACTTACCCATTGACTATCAGCAACAGGATAAATTATACCTGCCTCCAGAAGCTTGAGTATTTCTTTTCTTACCACTTCTTTCATTTTAGGATTCAAACGTCGTTTAGGATCACGAACTGGTTTGGCATCCGCTTCCAAATTTATTTTATGCTGACATAGAGTGGGACTAATGACCTTAAGATTATCAAGAGTATATCCAATAGCGGCACGGTGCTTCTTCAGAGTTTTCAATAATCTTTCTTCTTCATGCTCTGAAAGGTTAGCACTAATAATAACAGGATATATTTTCTTTTCATCAAGATAAGCATATTTAAGATTATCAGGCAACGGTTTAAGCTCAAACACGGGATCACCATTGGGTGGAGGAGGATCCCCTAAGATTTCAACAGGAAAATTGTGTTGCAGAATAGGTTCCTGTTTGAAAAATACTTCATCTATTTCACTTCTTTCATTCATGAACATATCATTTTCATGGTCTAGCAAATAATGTTCTAAAGGATCACTAGGAGGTACAGCAATAGAAGCAAGACCAATAATTTCATCCTTACTAGGCAATTCTTCCTCACGATGTTGTTTACTAAATTTAGAGAAATTAAACTCATGAACCATATCATCCAAGCCAACAGTAACAACATTCTTTTTGCAATCTATCGTAGCATTAACAGTATTCAAGAAGGGTCTACCAAAAATAATGGGACAAAAGCTATCTTGTGGAGAACCAAGAACAAGGAAATCAGCGGGATATTTGGTTTTTCCACACAAGACTTCAACATCTCTAACAATTCCCATTGCAGATATAGTATCTCTATTGGCAAGTTTAATTGTAACATCAATATCTTCTAACTCGGCAGGTGCGATATCATGCATAATTTCTTTATATAAGTCAACAGGCATAACACTAGCACTAGCACCCATATCACATAAGCCATGATAACAATGATCTCCTATTTTAACAGAAATAACAGGCACGCCTACCACAGGTCTATGTTTATCTCTATCACAGGGTTTAGCAATTCTAGCAGTTTCACCAGAGAATTGAATGACATGCCCATCAATATTATCAGACAAGAGATCATTAACAATAGCAATATTAGGTTCTACTTTGACTTGCTCAGGAGATGTATAAGTTCTAGTATTTCTTTTACGAACAACAGTTGAAGCTTTAGCATGATCCTTTACTCTAACAAGGAAAGGTGGTTTCTCAACATAAGAGGTGGGAACAATAGGATCATTATAAGTGATAATCTTTTCTTCAACTTTAATAGGTGCAGCTACTTTTACTTCTATCGGAGGATGATATTTAAACCACTTCTCCTTAGGGAGGTCAACATAAGTAGCAAAAGATTCAGAGAAAGAAGCTACTATCTCAGAGTCAAGTCCATATTTAGTGCTAAACTTACGAAAAATATCAGTATCCATAAAAGATTTAACACAATCAAACTTAGGTGTCATACCTGACTCCTTACCTTCGTCGAGGTCCCAATCTTCAGAGTTGCGTTTAATTCTATCCAATAAATTCCATCTGAATTCAATAGTCTTCATCATAAAAGAGCCAAGACAAGAAGTATCGAGCATGGTGCGATTGTTATCGAAAGTCCGAGCATAAAAATTCTGAAGAATTTTTTCTCTTGAGAGGTCATGATTGGGGCATGAATATAACATTGATTTAAGCCTCCCCCAAGCTTGAGCGATGCTTTCTCCTTCGCGAGTCCAAAAATTATATATATAATTGTGATCACGATGAACAAGATGCATAGGGTAATACTTTTGATGAAATTCCAATTTCACTCTTTTATAGTTCCATGATCTCGTATCATCACATAGCCTATACCATGTCAATACGTCTCCCTCCAAAGATAAAGGGATAACCTTCTTCTTAACAAAATCATCGGGTATACCTGCAAGCTTAAATAGTCCACAAATATCATCCACATAGCGTAGATGTTCGTCAGGATGCTTTGTTCCATCTCCTGTAAAAGGATTAGCTAGCAGTTTTTCCATCATACCCGAAGGAAATTCAAAAGGAGTTCCATTTTCAATAGGTTCAGTAGGTTGAGGAGCAACTCTTTGTTTCTTCGGACGGGTGAAGATACCCAACAATCCCCTCGAGAATTACTTTCCATAGTAACAAGTGACGAAAATTTCAGCACACTATATAAATTTTACCTTACCAAATTCCACTTACCAAAGGCGCTACACTCCCCGGCAATGGTGCCAGAAAAGAGTCTTGATGACCCACAAGTATAGGGGATCTATCGTAGTCCTTTCGATAAGTAAGAGTGTCGAACCCAACGAGGAGCAGAAGGAAATGATAAGCGGTTTTCAGCAAGGTACTCTCTGCAAGTACTGAAATAAGTGGTAACAGATAGTTTTGTGATAAGGTAAATTGTAACGAGCAACAAGTAACAAAAGTAAATAAGGTGCAGCAAGTTGGCCCAATCCTTTTTGTAGCAAAGGACAAGCGGAACAAACTCTTATAATAGGAAAAGCGCCCCGAGGACACATGGGAATATCGTCAAGCTAGTTTTCATCACGCTCATATGATTCGCGTTCGTACTTTGATAATTTGATATGTGGGTGGACGGTGCTTGGGTGTTGTTCTTACTTGAACAAGCATCCCACTTATGATTAACCTCTATTGCAAGCATCCGCAACTACAACAAAAGTATTAAGGTAAACCTAACCATAGCATGAAACATATGAATCCAAATCAGCCCCTTAGGAAGCAACGCATAAACTAGGGTTTAAGCTTCTGTCACTCTAGCAACCCATCATCTACTTATTACTTCCCAATGCCTTCCTCTAGTCCCAAACAATGGTGAAGTCTTATGTAGTCGACGTTCACATAACACCACTAGAGGTTAGACAACATACATCTTATCAAAATATCGAATGAATACCAAATTCACATGACTACTAATAGCAAGACTTCTCCATCGTCCTCAGGAACAAACGTAACTACTCACAAAGCATATTCATGTTCATAATCAGAGGGGTAATAATATGCATAAAGGTTCTGAACAAATGATCTTCCACCAAGTAAACCAACTAGCATCAACTACAATGAGTAATCAACACTACTAGCAAACTACTAGCACCAATCCCGGACTTAGAGACAAGAATTGGATACAAGAGATGAACTAGGGTTTGGAGATGAGATGGTGCTGATGAAGATGTTGATGGAGATTGCCCTCTCCCGATGAGAGGAGCGTTGGTGATGATGATGACGATGATTTCCCCCTCCCGGAGGGAAGTGTCCCGGGCAGAACAGCTCTGCCGGAGCACTAGATTGGTTCCGCCAAGGTTCCGCCTCGTGGCGGCGGAGTCTCGTCCCGAAAGGTTGCTTATGGTTTTTTTCTCATCGAAAGAGCTCATATAGGAGAAAATGGGCATCAGAGAGCCACCAGGGGGCCCACGAGGTAGGGGGGCGCGCCCAGGGGGGAGGGCGCGCCCCCCACCCTCGTGAGCAGGGTGTGGGCCCCCTGGCCTTCATCTTTGGCGATGATTTTTCTTTATTTATTTGAAGGTATTCCGTGGAGTTTCAGGACTTTTGGAGTTGCGCAGAATAGGCCTTCAATATTTGCTCCTTTTCCAGCCCAGAATTCCAGCTGCCGGCATTCTCCCTCTTCATGTAAACCTTGTAAAATAGGAGAGAATAGCCATAAGTATTGTGACATAACGTGAAATAACAGCCCATAATGCGATAAATATCGATATAAAAGCATGATGCAAAATGGACGTATCAACGCTTCATCGGTGGCGCCGAGGGTCTCGGCCCGGCAGCGCATCACTCCTCCCCAAGAACTCGAAGCGGCGGAGCCGGCCGTTAGAGGAAGGGGGAGGGGACGAGGTCGAGGCCGCCGTGGTGCCTGAGGGAGAGGAGGACGGGGCGGCAGATCTACCTCGCCCCCTCCAGTAGTCCTTTCTCCGATGGAGGGCCACGCTGGGGACAACCCCTGCGAATTCTTCGTTAGGCTGCGCCATCCGCCGCGCCGTCGCCTTCGCCTTCCGACACCGTTTGTGCGGGAGATGGAGCTGGATCCGCCGCAGGCGCTGCAGCTGCACATGAGGGGTTGTGGGAACAGTGGCGGTCGATGTCGAGTTCTCTGCCCCTCACGTCATGTACCTTCATCGAGGGTGGAAGACCTTCGCTCGCCTCCAAAGCTTGACAGATGGGCTCGCTCTCCATTTCAAACTAATGGAGGGTGGCCTCCTCTCCGTCAAGATCTTTGGGCACTTAGGGACCCGTGTGAGGTGCTGTGTGGAGAGCTCTTCTGATGATGAAGATTCCTCCTCGAGCGAGAGTGACGAGGAGGACAACGGCAGCGACGGCGAGGCCAGTGGGAGGCAGGATGACGGGTCTGACTAGGCGTCCAGCGCCGCTCTGGGCGGCAACGGTGACCCCATCATCCGTGTCGCCGGCTCCTTGAACTTCTCGGTGTCGTCTCCTTGGGCGGCTGGCGTTGGGAGGCTGCAGAAGAGGAAGAGGGCGGGCGGCAAGGCCGTCAAGTCGAAGTACGCGGGCACCGACGCCTTCGTCGCGTACTAACGTCCTGCCGCCTCGTCTTCGAGCTCTGCCTCCGGCGCTGCCATCACCATCCAGCCCTTGGACGGCCACCAAGATGTTCTCTTGGTGTCTTCTGCCACCCGTAGCTCGCCTAGCGCCCCTTTTGCCCTCCTGCTTTTCTTGTTCCATTTCCTGAGGAGAGGGACAAGAAAGGGATTACGGGCACCTTATCTCTTTTTAGTTTGTAAGCCTTCGGGCCTTAGTAGAATTTAAAGCTTGTAATCCCGTTGCTCATGTTTTTCATTCCGTATGAACTGTACCTGTACGGGATATTTTTTTTAATGAAAAAGGGATGTTTTCCGGGATTTTTGTTCGCGGGAGGAGCCCACGACAAGGAGTGAATCCTTGTTATCTTTAAGACAAACGTTTTCTCGCCCGGCAACAGGCCTTGCCGTTTCTCCACTTCGCTCGATCTTTCTCACGCTCTTGGCGGAGGCAGGGATGAGGTGGGCTTAGGCCCCTGTCGGTGTCAAAACCGGCGGATCTCGTGTAGGGGGTCCCGAACTGTGCGTCTAGGTGGATGGTAACAGGAGACAAGGGACACGATGTTTTTACCCAGGTTCGGGCCCTCTCGATGGAGGTAAAACCCTACTCCTGCTTGATTAATATTGATGATATGGGTAGTACAAGAGTAGATCTACCACGAGATCAGAGAGGCTAAACCCTAGAAGCTAGCCTATGGTATGATTGTTGTTCGTCCTACGGACTAAAACCCTCCGGTTTACATAGGCACCGAATAGGGTTAGGGTTACACAGAGTCGGTTACAATGGTAGGAGATCTACATATCCGTATCGCCAAGCTTGCCTTCCACGCCAAGGAAAGTCCCATCCGGACACGGGATGAAGTCTTCAATCTTGTATCTTCATAGTCCAGAAGTCCGGCCAAAGGTCATAGTCCGGCTATCCGGACGCCCCCTAATCCGGGACTCCCTCAGTAGCCCCCGAACCAGGCTTCAATGGCAACGAGTCCGGCGCGTAGATTGTCTTCGGCATTGCAAGGCGGGTTCTTCTCCAAATCCTGTGCACCTGTTTGAATAGTGTCCGGCATCTCATGAATATCGCGCTCCTTGGCTTCCACGCCCAATAATGGCCATCTTCCACGTGTTGAACGAATGCGAAAAGCCAGGGTATTTTTACATTTACCCCCCTAGCTGCGCAAATGAGCTGTCTATATAAGAGACGAGGATCTGGATCCGAATCACACCATCTTCCCTTCGCGAGCTTTCATCGGAGCGCATCTGATAGAAATCCATTCCATCATGGACAGTCGACGCGGCTCCTCCTCTCGCCCTCCCAGTCCTCAGCCTGGAGATTGGGAGAGATGCTCTATCCCGCACAGCGAGCTAGTGACGCTCCAAAACAAGGGATTTCTTCCCCCGGCCTTCATGGTTCCGGTTCGAGCCGGACTCGCCACCTATAAGGGCGGAAAACAAGCGGAGAGCGTCCCCAGTGCCTCCCAAGGAGAGTGGGTATGCCTTGTTCCTTATTTCATAAGAGGGCTCGGATTTACAATTCATCCGTTTCTCCGGGGGCTCCTGGAGTTCTATGGCCTCCAGTTGCACAACCTTACGCCTGCCTCCATTGTGCATATTGTGGGCTTTGTGGCCCTTTGCGAGCTGTTTTTGGGCATCGAGGCTCATTTCGCGCTGTGGAAGAGGTTGTTCTGCCTCGTACCCCGTTCTCAGGAGGGGTCGATATATCAAGTGGGCAGAGCCGAACTATGGCGCATCGCCGGGACCGGATATCTATCCGGAACCCCGAAGAAGGCGTCCGAAGACTGGCCTTCGGAATGGTTTTATATAGAAGACATCCCCTTGCCGGACCATATTCGGATCAGCCTCCCGGAGTTCAGTAATGCTCCTTTGAAGAAACGCCTAAGCTGGCGTCCACGGAGCCCCCAGAGGGAGAACGACAGGGACGTCCTTTACCTGATGAGCCGAATAAGGTTGTTGGCTCACTCCGGACTGACCATGATCGGAGTCATGGCCATATGCATCATGCGGGGGGTGCAGCCGCTTCAATATAGAGGCCACCCCATGTGGGATTTCAATGGGGAAGATGACGCCACCCGCTGCGGCCGTAAGGGGCCGGGTCAGTCGCTGTTCTGACGGAGGCCTTGTCCACATTATACAAGGGAGAAGAGGAGGATTTCCTCCGCGTCAATCCACAGGGCGGATTTTCTATGTACGATCCTCCAAGCTGGGTAAGCAGACACTTCTTTATGCCCATCCATTCCATATTCCCATAGTTAAGTACCTTATCTTGTGATTTTGACGCAGGAATTGCGCCGGGCCGTAAAGGATATAAATAGCCCACCTCCACAACCTGAGGATCCGGAACGGTCCCTCGATCCGGCCTCCCAAGAGGATCCGGACATATCTGTGGAGCTGATTGATGGGGTATTTTACCAACTGAGCTTCGATAATGCCTTGGTTGCCATTACGGCCGATTACCCCGGAATATTTCCAGCCTCACAGGTAATTGAGACCGAAGTCCCAATACCTTAGAAATGATCCCTCCGTGCTTATCTTTGACCACCGTATATCAATGGCGTTCTGCAGGGGGAGCCCTTGGGGCGGAGGGCGAGCCATGGTGGCTAGCCAACAAGGCAGCACGGCCCAAAGAAAGCTAAAAAGAAGTGCGGTCCGGACTGAAGCGTCGGCGCAACGGTATGGCGTGTCGCCTTATTCCCAGGTTTTATTCCGGAAGGCATGCTAACGCTCGCGCTCTTTTCAGGAAAAAGAGCTCTCGCCGGACTATATCCGGAGAGGTTGCCAATCGAGCCTCCGCCAGCCAGGCTTCAAAGCCAGGTCCAGAAGCGGAGGCGAACACAAAGCGTCGTCGGCCGGACGCTCCGATAGAGGATGCCGACGGGCTATCTGCCACCAATTCCGAGGTGGAAAGTGCCATGAATCACAGGCGTCGCCGGACTGTTCTTCGTGACGCATATTTCTCCCAAGAGGCATTGGATGCCTTCAATTCGGGAGACGCGCACCTCCGTGCTGCTCAAAATGGTCTAGCCAGAGCCACGGAGCAGTATGTGAAAGACATAAAGGTGAGAAAAATTGATGGTTATATATACCAGTAGCCCCCGAGACTTAAAATAGTTAGAATAACGGATTTAAGGATCATATATTGTGCAGGATCTTACAGAAAAGCATACCCAATTGTCCCAGGAGCTTGAAGAGTGCAAAGCCCAACTTGAGGCCGCACAAGCCGCGACAGGGGAAGCCAAGGAGACCCCCACTGGTAACATACGCTTTTAAAAGATAAGTATGTTATGAAGTGCGGCGTGTGTGTAGATCTGACAATGACATTGCAGATGGCATCGGGGTAGATCCGGACAAACAACAGCTCTTGCGCCGGTTAAAGGCCGGCAAGGACGTGCTTACGAGGGTGAGGCAGGAGAAAAATAATCTCCAAGATGCCAACACCCAGCTGGGCGAGGAGCTAAAGGATGCTCGTGCCCAGCTGTCTGACTCTGTTAAGGAGAATCGGCGGCTTCGACGCGACATTTTTAGTAAGTGCTTAAATGAACTTTGAGAAAAGAGTTCGGCGAGGAAGTCGATTAACAGAGTTATGTCTGTAGAGGCACGCCACGTGTCGCCCCGAGAGGAAATGCCCGTTCTCTGGTGACCTTCTTCCCGAAGTTTATAACTGCATCGAACGAAGTTCGGCAGTGATGAAAGGCGCCGCCTGTGCCTTGTGGCCATCTATCTCCCTACCCAAGGCCTTGGGGAGCTTGCAGAGAGGCTCCAGGGAGCGCAGCAGCGCTTCCTGTTATGGAAGATATCGGCCTGCCGTCAAGGCGCCAGGGAGGCCTGGGCCATGGTGAAGACGCGGTACACGAAGGCTGACCCAAACCACATGGCTGAGGTCGGACCTGTGGGGCCAGATGGGAAGGAGATCCCTGTGAGCTTAGTGTACGGCCAGGTGGAATTGGCCGCAAAGTATTCCCAGCAGGATTGTAAACTAGATAGCCTGTTAGATGGTATTGAAGAGGAATACAATCAGTCAAATTGACTATGTAATTTAAATTGACATGTAAAATGCCTTCTAGATGGATTGTAGATCGTTTGTCTTAGCGGACCTTTTCACTTCAACCTCGGGACCCGATAGTCTGGAGTGTGTCCGAATACCCTCACGGTTATATAAAAACTGGGGCATGCGTGGAGACCAGGCGTAGGGGTCATTAGTGCTTTATCAGACAAGTGCCCTACTAGTTATGTTATATTACATGGTTAGTAAGAAACATCTTCCGTGGAGAATAGTTTCGTTAGGAGTTCCTTTCTCGGGTGGCATGCCCTAAAGTGCATGTCCGGATCAAGTAAAAAAGCAGAAAAACATCCGGGGAAGGTAAATAAATAGGTAAGAAATCTTCTTTAGTTCACCGACCAATATTCTCTTAAGAACGCTAGATTTCGCTTCACCCAGTCTGAGGTACACATCCGGCTGACCCGCAGAATAATCGCAGAGGTGCTCCTTTACCACCTAGCCAAACAATCGGGACATAGGGGTAAGCACAGGAGCCAGGCAACCCAGCTTGGCCAAAACTTAAGTCATATCGATGCATATAATGGCGAATAAAAGGTACATGCGGAAGTGTGACACATGTATTGGGCATGAAGCCCTTATAATTAAGCTTCTGTGAAAGAAGCCCTCAGGTACAATGAGCGCGGATAGCGCATCAAGGGTGTGCGAACAATGTGCTAACGAGCCTGCCAAGGCTTGAATGAAAGAAGGAGGGAGAAGGAGAAAAATAGAAGACATCTAAAATGTAAAATATGGACAGAGGAAGGAGACGAACTCAGCATCCGACGCTAGGCGTGGAATCTTTGGAGACGTGCTGCGTTCCATGGGTTCGGCTCGAGTCGGTTATCAGATGCATCGCACAGACGGTACGCTCCGCCGGTCAGGACTTGGTCGATGATAAAGGACCTTCCCATTTGGGTTTTAGCTTGTCCTTTTCTTGTCCGCAGCGAGAACTAGCTCGCCAACATTGTAAGTTTTGGCCCGTGCTTCTCGCTTTGATATCTTCGAGCCTGCTGTTGATAGAATGCGGAACGGGCTTTTGCTACGTCACGCTCCTCCTCCAAGGCGTCCAAACTGTCCTGCCGATCGAGCTCGGCTTCTCTTTCTTCGTACATGCTCACGCGAGGTGAGTCATGAATTATGTCGCAGGGCAGAACTGCCTCTGCGCCGTATATCATAAAGAATGGTGTGAATCCGGTCGTGCGATTTGGAGTGGTCCGCAGCCCCCAGAGTATGGAGTCAAGCTCCTCTACCCAGTGCGTGTTAGATTCCTTGAGGGACCGCACTAATCTAGGTTTGATGCCGCTCATAATTAGACCATTTGCTCGCTCAACTTGACCGTTAGTTTGAGGGTGATAGACTGAGGCGTAGTCTAGTTTAATGCCCATGTTTTTGCACCAGAGTTTGACCTCGTCGGCCGTAAAGTTCATGCCGTTATCAGTGATGATGCTGTGGGGGACGCCGTAACGGTGTACGGCCCCTGATATGATGTCTATCAGCGGTCCGGATTTGGCCATCTTGACAGGCTTGGCCTCTATCCATTTGGTGAATTTATCCACCATGACCAGTAGGTATTTTTGCTTGTGGGTTCCCCCTTTAAGGGGTCCGACCATGTCAAGCCCCCAGACCGCGAAGGGCTAGGTGATGGGTATAGTTTTGAGGGAGGTAGGTGGCATGTGGCTCTGATTAGCAAAGAGCGGCATCCGACGATCGTTGGACTAAGTCCCGAGCATCTGCCGGGCCGTCGGCCAATAAAATCCTGTCGGAAGGCCTTGCTTACAAGGGCCGGGCTGCGGCGTGGTGCCCGCCGAGTCCGCATGTATTTCAGCCAAGATTCCGCCCTTCTTCTTCGGAGATACACCTTTGAAGGACTCCGGTTGTGCTTTTCTTATAAAGCTCTCCCTCATGGACTTCGTAGGCTTTAGATCGCCGCACTATGCAGCGGGCCTCGTTTTGGTCCTCGGGAGTTCCTGCCTGGTTAGGTAGGCTAGGAATGGTTCTGTCCACGGGCAATGACTGCCATTATTACGTGGGCTGAGGATGTTATTTCGTGGTAGAACCACCAACCGTGTCGAAATGTTCGATGTGGGCAAAGTGCGGTTGGGTCCGGATTGTTATTTCTGGACTCTCCCTCCCATAATACGGATGGCTTGAATAGCCTCTCTAGGAAGATATTGGGGGGGGGGGGGACAGCATCGCGCTTTGCGATGATGCGTGCCAACACGTCTGCTGCCTGGTTGTTGTCCCGGGCTATATGGTGAAATTCGAGGGCGTCAAACCGAGCTGACATTTTTAGGACTGCATTGCGATAGGCTGCCATTTTCAGATCCTTGGCATCAAAATCTCCATTTATTTGTGATATCGCGAGGTTCGAATCACCGCGCACCTCTAGGCGTTGAATGCCCATGGAGACTGCCATCCGAAGACCATGTAGAAGGGCCTCGTATTCGGCTGCGTTGTTGGAGTCCGTATACATTATCTGGAGTACGTATTGAACTGTATCTCCAGTTGGAGACGTCAGAACGACGCCAGCCCCTAGGCCAGCCAACATTTTGGAGCCGTCGAAGTGCATTATCCAGTTGGAATATGCGCCGTACTCTTTAGGAAGTTCGACTTCGGTCCATTCGGCGATGAACTAGGCCAAAACTTGCGACTTAATAGCTCTCCGTGGCTTATAGGTTATGTCGAACAGTAGGAGCTCAATGGCCCATTTGGCAATCCGGCCCGTCGCGTCGCGGTTGTTTATAATGTCATTAAGGGGTACTTCAGAGGCTACTGTTATTGAACACTCTTGAAAGTAGTGTCGCAGCTTCCGGGATGCCATAAACACCGCATACGCTATCTTTTGATAATGTGGGTACCGTGACTTGCATGGAGTTAGGACAGTGGACACGTAGTAAACTGGTTTTTGAAGAGGGAACTTGTGTCCGTTCGTTTCTCGTTCGACAACGAGCACCGCGCTTATAACTTGATGAGTTGCCGCGATGTATAATAGCATTGGTTCTCCCATGTTGAGCGCGGCCAGGACCGGGTTTGTTGCCAATATGGCTTTTATTTCTTCGAGTCCGGCCGTGGCGGCATCCGTCCACTCGAAGTATCGGTGCGTCGGAGGAGGCGGTAAAGGGGTAATGCCTTTTCTCCCAAACGGGAGATAAAGCGGCTTAGAGCCGCCACGCATCCAGTCAATTTTTGTATTTGTTTGAGGTCTTTTGGGATATCCAATTGTGACAAAGCTCGGATCTTGGCTGGGTTTGCTTCAATTCCTCTACCGGATACAATGAAGCTCAAGAGCTTTCCGGCCGGTACACCGAAAATGCATTTTTCCGGATTGAGCTTAATGTCATATGTTCGGAGATTATTGAATGTGAGCCTCAAGTCGTCTACTAGAGTTTTGACGTGCTTGCTTTTGATGACCACATCGTCTACGTATGCCTCCACTGTTTTGCCGATCTGTTTTGCGGACATGTCTCAATCATGCGCTGATATGTTGCGCGGCATTTTTGAGCCCGAAGGGCATTGTGTTGAAGCAGAATGGGCCGTATGGAGTGATGAATGCCGTTGCGGCTTGGTCAGGCTCTGCCATCTTAATTTGGTGGTAGCCGGAGTATGGGTCGAGGAAACACAATGAATCGTGTCCTGCGGTAGCGTCGATGATTTGATCGATGCGGGGGAGGGGGGAGGGATCCTTTGGGCAAGACTTGTTGAGGTCCTTGAAATCGACGCGTAGGCGCCATGATTTGTCCTTCTTTGGTACCATGACCAGGTTTGCTAGCTAGTCTGGATGTTTTATATCTCTGATGAATCCGGCCTCCAATAGTTTGGCTAGCTCCTCTCCCATGGCCTGTCTCTTTGGTTCGGAGAAACGCCGAAGAGCCTGTTTGATCGCTTGAATCTTTTAGGATGTTTAGGCTGTGCTCAGCCACCATGCGTGGGATTCTGGCATGTCCGAAGGTGCCGAGCAAAATGTCCCAATTTTGCGTAGGAATTCTCTTAGTCTGGCGTCTACATCAGATTTAATTGTGCCTCGATGGAGGCCGTTTTGGTAGGGTCCGTTGGATGGACTTGGAATTTGACTATTTCGTCCGCTGGTTTGAAGGAAGTGGATTTGGATCTCTTATCGAGTATCACATCGTCCCTATTCACCGTGGAGCGCAGCTGGTGAGTTCCTCGGCCGCTAGGGCTTTGATAGTGCCTCAAGGGCTAGTGCGGCTGTCTTATTTTCGGTAGCGAGTGCTATGTCCGGGTCACTAGCAAGAGTAATGATTCCATTGGGCCCGGGCATTTTGAGCTTCATGTACCCATAATGGGGTATAGCTTGAAAAATTGTGAATGCCTATCGCCCTAATAGAGCGTGGTATCCACTGCTGAACGGGGCCACTTGGAATTTGACTTCCTCGGACCTGTAATTATCCGGCGTGCCGAACACCACATCCAGTGTGATTTTTCCTGTACAGCGTGCTTCCCGACTCGGGATTATTCCTCTAAAGGTTGTGCTGCTTTGCTCAATGTGGCTCCAGTCTATCTCCATTTTTCAGAGGGTTTCCTCGTAAATGAGGTTCAATCCGCTGCCACCGTCTATGAGTACCTTGGTAAGGCGAAAGCCGTCCACTATCGGACTGACGACCAATGCGGCTGGTGCTCGGGCTGTTCGGAATTTAGGTTCGTCACTGGCATTAAAGGTAATAGCCGTGTCACTCCATGGGTTTACTGTTGCTACTTGGTAGACTTCGGCGAGGCTAAGGAGTGTTTGTTTCCGCATATTATTTGATGCGAAAGTCTCGAAGACTATTAATATCGTAGTGGTATCCTTGGGTTGGTGCTCTAGAGCTAGAAGCTCTTCGCCACTTTTGGCCACCTGCCGTAGTATCCAACATGCTCTAAGGCTATGAGTTGGAGTGGTGCCCTCTGTATTATGAATTTTACAGGGTCCATTGAGCCATCCCTCCAGTACGGTTCCATGCCCTATAGAGTGTTTTTGCTTTTTGGTATTTAACCCAGGTGCCTGGCGATGATGCACCCTTTTATTTCGGACTAGGGTTGTATTCAAGGCCGGATTGTCCCAAAATCTTGATTCGGTTTTCCAGGCGCTTTCCATCGCAAAGTACTTTCGTACTATGGTCGCCAAGTCGGCAAAGCGTGTAATGTCACGACGACTTATGGCATTTAGGATCGCAGGATCCGTGCAATTGTTGCTGAATAATGAGATTGCGTCCTCCTCGTGGTAGTCCTTTATCCTGTCCATAACCAGGAGGAATCTGGCCCAGTAATGGTGTACTATTTTTGCGGGATCTTGCCGAATTTGAGATAGGTCGCTTATGTTTGGGTGGGCGGGTGGAATTAAATCCGGAACCGCGCCCAATCTGAAACTTAAGGGCCGAGGAGCTTCCGAACTTGGAAGCTTGGATTCTTGGATGTTGTCCAATGAATCTAGCCCGTTGCCTGACTTTAGGTTCAGGGCTTGGGTGACGTCCTCTCCTCCGCGGGAATCCGTCATGGAGGGATTGGGAATCCGGATGCGGCTAGTCCTTAAGATAGAAGAAGGGTCGCCGTATTGTTCCTCCACCACAGCAACGTGGTGGGTAACCTGGGGAGAGTTAATCTCTCTCGATCGGGTTTAAGCCCAATCGATCATAGTCATAGCGACTCCCGTGATGCGGCGGCGCGATCCAAGAGCTCGTTTAAGGAAGAGAGATCCATCGGATCTAACTGCTCGGCGAGCCCGAGTTAACGTGAAGATTTCTTTCGATGACCCGAGAAGTCATCGCTCGGTAGCAATGTAACAGCGGTCATAAGAAAACCGCCTGGCTAGAGAGTTTGGCCGACAGCCAAAGCTTCTTTAGAAACAGTCCCGTCTTTAAAGACGGGATGAGGCATCCTTCCTGACGGTGACGACATAGAGGAACTCTCAATGAAAGCACCAATGTCGGTGTCAAAACCGGAGGATCTCGGGTAGGGGGTCCCGAACTGTGCGTCTAGGCGGATGGTAACACGAGACAAGGGACACGATGTTTTTACCCAGGTTCGGGCCCTCTCGATGGAGGTAAAACCCTACTCCTGCTTGATTAATATTGATGATATGGGTAGTACAAGAGTAGATCTACCACGAGATCAGAGAGGCTAAACCCTAGAAGCTAGCCTATGGTATGATTGTTGTTCCTCCTACGGACTAAAACCCTCCGGTTTATATAGGCACCGAATAGGGTTAGGGTTACACAGAGTCGGTTACAATGGTAGGAGATCTACATATCCGTATCGCCAAGCTTGCCTTCCACGCCAAGGAAAGTCCCATCCGGACACGGAATGAAGTCTTCAATCTTGTATCTTCATAGTACAGGAGTCCGGCCAAAGGTCATAGTCCGACTATCCAGACACCCCCTAATCCGGGACTCCCTCAGCCCCCCATTCCTCTACTTTTTTGCCGCGGCTACGACCAAATCCAGACCTAGGGGATAATCCTCGGGTGCCGAGAAGGGGGAGCACGGTAGCTCAGAGATAGAACGGGGTTTCATGTATCCCAGTCCATAACGAAATGCATGATAGAGGATAAAGGACTTATCTGGATCTGCAGCCCCCGGCGACCTTGGCTTGCCGCGGAGGGACCCTTGTTCTTGCAGCCCCGGCAACTCTGGCTTGCTGGGGCCCGGGCGCCGGCATGTTCCCTTCCTTCCAAAACAGCTCGGCAAGAATACCTACGTGCCTTGCGAACCAAAGGAGACAGAGAAGAACAGAGAGACGCGCACTCGACCACTAAGCTAGGGGTTAGCCGTCACTAAGCACTATCAACCCTAACCAAGGAAGAGACTCAACCTAGCATGCATGCAATAACTTAGGGCGCCAGCGCTTCGTTCATTTATGCTCAGGGTCTGCGCCTGGCTTTGTACAAAGGGTTACATGCCTTGCCGGCAAGGCTTGTACAAAAGGGTGGCTCGCCGGGAAGCCCGACAGCCGCGCCTTATGGGTAAAACTTGTGAAGATGCTCGATGTTCCAAGAGTTACTCACTGGGATGGCATCTTCGGTCTCCAGCTGGACTGCGCCGGGCCTGGTGACTCGTGTTACCCGATAAGGGCCTTCCCACTTCGGCGTCAACTTGTTGGAACTCTTGGCCGACTGAACGTGCCGAGGAACAAGGTCGCCTTCCTCAAAGCTCCGGGCATGAACCTTGCGGCTATGGTAGCGGCGCAAGGCTTGCTGGTAGCGTGCTGCTCTCACAGCCGCCCGGAGACGATCTTCCTCAAGGAGCGTCGCGCCATATTTCCGCAATTTCTCTTGCTCAAGCTCATCATAAGAGAGCACTCGAGGTGACCCGTATATGAGTTCCGTGAGGAGAACTTTCTGCCCCGTAAACCAGGGCAAAGGGTGTCTGGCCGGTGGCTCGATTTGGCGTCGTTTTGATCGACCAAAGAACCGCCGGCAACTCATCAATCCAGCGCCTCCTACTTTTGTGCAGGCTATCAAAAGTCCTTGTCCTCAAGCCTCGCAGGACCTCAGTATTTGCTCTTTCCGCTTGGTCGTTGCTTCGTGGATGTGCCACGGAAGCAAAACAAACCCTGCTGCCGAGATCCTCAATGTACTGCATGAAGGTGTGGCTTGTGAACTGTGTGCCGTTGTCGGTGATGATCCTGTTGGGCACCCCAAAACGGCACACTAGTCCCTTGAAGAACTTGATGGCTGACTATGTTGTCACCTTCCTTACAGCTTCCACCTCTAGCCACTTTGTGAACTTGTCGATTGCGACATACAAGTACTCGAAGCCCCCGACGGCACGGGGGAAAGGGCCCAGTATGTCAAGCCCCCAGACCGAGAAGGGCCAGGAGAGGGGTGGTTTGGAGGGCTTGAGCTGGTTGATGAAGCTTCTTCAAATGGAACGGCATGCTTCACACTTGGTTACTAGTGCCGTCACATCCTAGAGGGCGGTGGGCCAGAAGAAACCTTGCCGGAAGGCCTTGCCGGCAAGGGCCCTCGACCCTATGTGGGAGCCACATATGCCTCCATGTATCTCTGCCAACATCTTTAGTCCTTCCTCCCGGGAGATGCACATCAATTTCACCCCATTCGGTCTTCTTCTGTACAATACGATGTCAACGAATTGGTATAGAGCAGACCAGCGGGCTACTCTTTCTGCTTCTTCCTGCTCCTCAGGAAGCTCTCCTTTTTGAAGGAATTGGACGGTGTGTTGTGCCCATGCCAGAGCCTGCGACTCGACGACAAGGACCAAAGGCATCTCTTCTGCCACGGGAGCGGCCGCCTCCACGGCCATGACCTGAGGTCCGGACGGAGTCGGTTGCCCCGTGGCAGGATCGGCATCCGTAGCAACATCTTCGCCGGCGGCTCCGGGGAGCTTGGTGGGGAAGTACTTTCCGGGGCCTAGCTTCCTCTGCTTTTTCTGCCCGGTCGATGGTTCAACGGACGGCTGGATTAACTGAAGCACAAAAGTACCTGGTTCCACAGGTAGCTTGAGGGCAGCGTGCTTTGACAGGTAATCGGCGATGTCGTTCTCCGCCCGAGGGACATGCTCCGCTTGTATACCGTCAAAGCGTTCCTCTAGTTTCCTCACCTCATCTACGTAAGCTTCCATCAACGGGCTTTGATAGTCTTTTTTTATCTGCCTGACGACGAGCTGTGAGTGGCCCCTGACGATGAGCTTTTTAACCCCGAGGTCCGCCGCGATCCTGAGATCGGAAAGCAAGCCCTCGTACTCGGCGGTGGTGTTGGTCGACATCTCCCGGGGGAAGTGCATCTAGATGACGTACTTGAGGTGCTCTCCGGTGGGTGCGACAAGCAGCACACCAGCGCCGGCGCCTTGCAGCGAGAAGGCACCATCAAAGTACATGATCCAGTTGTGACTCGTTTCCTTGCCGGGGAGAGTGGTCTCTCGTACCTCTTCGTCGGGCGTCGAGGTCCATTCTGCAACAAACTCCACATAGACTCTCCTCTGAATCGTCGAGGTACTTTCAAACTTTAAACCGAAGCTTGACAGCTCCAGGGCCCATTCCACAATCCTCCCCATTGTATCTGGGTTATGCAGTATCCGTTGCAATGGGAGGCGGGTGACCACCGTGATCTCATGCGCTTGGAAGTAATGGCGCAGCTTCCTCGAAGCCATAAGGAGGCCGAAGAGCAGCTTTTGCACACCTGAGTACCTCGACCTAGCCCCCTGCAAAAGGGAAGTGACGAAGTAAACTAGGCGCCAGTCTTGCCGGGGCCGAACCTTTCCGGGGGCTCAGCCTTGCCGGGGCTGAGCCCTGCCGGGAAGGGTTCCGGCCTGCCAACCATCGACTCTGCCGCTGCTGCTGTCTCCTCATCAACCTCTCTCTGCGCCACTAGTGCGGCGCTAACCACCTGGTTCGTTGCCGCTAGATAAAGCAGCAACGGTTCTTGTGGTCTGGGCACAACCAGCACTAGGGTAGAGGAGAGGTATTTCTTCAAATCTTGCAGTGCTGCCTCGTCCTCTGGGGTCCACTCCATTGGCCCTGCTTTCTTTAAGATCTTGAAAAAGGAAGGGCACGCTCCACGGACTTGGAGATGAACCGGCTCATGGCAGCAATGCAGCTTGTGAGCCGACGCACGTCCTTGATCCGTTTGGGTGCTCAATCTGCTCGATAGCCTTGATCTTATCTGGGTTTGCTTCAATCCCGCGCTGGGACACAAAGAACCCGAGAAGCTTGCCAGACGGGACACCGAAAACACACTTCTCAGGGTTCAATTTGAGGTTGATCTTGTGCGGGTTCCCAAATGTTTTCTCCAGATCTTGCACGAGCGTTGCTTTGTCCTTGGTTTTGACCACTATGTCATCCATATAAGCTTCCATATTTCTATGTAGCTGGGGCTCAAAACCAATTTGGACTGCTCTTGCAAAGGTCGAGCCAACACTCTTCAACCCGAAAGGCATCCGTAAAAAGCAGTACGTACCACATGGGGTGATGAATGTTGTCTTTTCCTCATCTTCCTTTGTCATGAAGATCTGGTGGTATCCTGAGTAGGCGTCCAGGAACGATAAGAGGTCACACCCAGTCATGGAGTCAACAATCTGGTCAATGTGTGGCGACGGGAAAGGATCCTTTGGGCAGGCCTTATTGATGTCTATGTAATCAATACACAGCCTCCATTTCCCATTTGCCTTGCGCACCACTACCGGATTGGCCAACCACGTTGGGTGGAGTACTCCTCTCACCAAGCATGCCGCCTCTAGCTTTCTGATTTCCTCCATAATGAACTCCTGCCTCTCCAGAGCTTGCTTCCTATCCTTCTGCTTGACAGGCCGCGCATGAGGATAGACAACAAGGTGGTGCTCAATCACCTCCCTGGGAACGCCGGGGATGTCGGAGGCTTGCCATGCAAACACATCGACATTCGCCCGCAGGAAGGCGACGAGCTCGCTTTCCTATTTGCCGTCGAGGGTGGAGCTTATGGTAAAAACTCCCGCCGTACCGTCCTCCTTGACGGGCACCTTCTTGGTCTCTGATGTCGTGGCTCTGGACTTCTTGCTCTTGCCGGCGGAGCTCTATGGCACGTCCTCAACGGGAGCGCAACACCCCGTAGAGGTGCGCTTGCCGGAGTGGGTGCTAGGAGTCTTGCCGGTCTTCTTCCCCGGGGCTCCGTCGACAGGAGCATGTACCTTAGCGGCAGCTGCTGCAACTGCTTCCCGGTAGAGTTGGTCAGCGCAGATCAACACATCTTTCTTGTCGGAGGGGGCGGTGATGATGTTCATCGGCCCGGGCAGCTCAGCATGTTGTAGGCGTAGTGTGAAGCCGCCATGAACTTGGACAGTGCCGGGCGGCCGAGGATCCCATTGTAAGGCAAGGGGATCTCGGCTACATCAAAAACAATCCTCTCCGTCCTGTGGTTTAGCTCGCCTCCGAATGTCATGGGCAGCGTGATCTTTCCCTTTGGCTGGCTCCTCCCCGGGTTAACCCCTTGGAACGTGCCCGTCTCCTCGAGGTCTCCATCATGGATTTGCAGCCTTTTAACCAAAACGGGCGAGATCAAGTTCAGGCCGGCCCCGCCGTCAACCAACATCTTTGTCACCTTGAGGTTGCGGATTGTTGGTGAAACAAACAATGGCAAGCACCCGACCACAGTGGTGCGGTCAGGGTGGTCCTCGGTGTCGAAGATGATGGGCGTGCTGGACCATTTATGCGGCTTCATGCGTCAAATGATGGCTCCACCGCTATGATCTCACGCGCCCACTGCTTGAGTTGGCGGTGGGATGTGTGCAATGAGGCGCCGCCATCGACGCACATGGCCTCTGTGGCTTTCTGAAACTCGTGGTCACCGGACTCGTCGTCCTCGTCATGATCATCGTCTTCCTGCTTCTTGTCGCGGCCCCGGGCGGGCTTTCTTGCCGGATCCTTCGGCACCATCTGGGCCTTTCTCCTTGTCCCGCCGCTCATACTCGGCTTTCTGCTTCTCGACGAGCAGCTCTACCTTCCGGCAGTTTTGGTGGTCGTGGCCCTTGGTGCGGTGGATCTTGCAGTACTGCTTGTCGGAGCCTCCTGGCTTGTCGGCAACGGCCAAGGCCCGGCAAGCGCTACACCCGGCAGTCTCTTTGCTGGGGTCGCTTGCCTTGGTCTTCTTGGTGGTACCAGTGTCGTCGGATCCCTCAACGGCAAGCACGGCCTTATCCTTGCGCTTCCTATTACGGCATCGGCCTTTCTTTGCTGGGGTGGCGGTATCGCCAGTGGAGTCGGTTTCTGCACCGGCATCTTCTCCAGGGTACTTCCTTCCTCGGCACGAGCGCACCGATCGGCCAGAACATAGGGCTCGGCCACATCCTTGACCTTGTTCATCGCCAGCTCTTCACGCATCGTGCGATTGCGTATGTTTTGATGGAACACACTGATCACAACAGCAGGATGAACATCGAGGATGTTGTACTGCACCTGGCTGAACCTTTGGATGTACTTGGCAGGTTTTCTCCTTCCTTCTGGGGGATGATGTGTAAATCACTCGCCTGGCCATGAGCTTGGTGACCTCCGGTGAAGGCGCCAACAAACTCATGGCACAGATCCGCCCAAGAAGAGATGGAATCCACCGGCAAGTGCATCAACCATGACATAACATTAGGCTTGAGTGCCAATGGGAAGTATTTGGCAAGCACCTTGTCGTCGCGGGCCCCGGCAGCTTGCATCGCGATGGTGTAAATGTTGAGGAACTCTGATGGGTGAGTCTTGCCATTGTATTTCTCGCCAACGTCGGGTTTGAACGTACGGTGGGAGGGCCACTGGAACTGCCGTAGCTCACGGGTGAAGGCCGGACAACCCACCTCGTAAGATAGGCCACCGTAGCCTCCCGGCGCTGGGTGGTCCGTAGTGGGCCATGCCCGCCTGTTCGATTGGTGGCGTGCGTCACGTCGGCGCTCGATCATAGTTCGAGCGTCCTCGTGAGCCCGCTCCCGAAGGACTTGGCGTTGATCGCGGTTGTTTTGCGGGTCGGACGACGCGATGGAGATATCATCTCGAGCGTCGCCGCGATGGGCCGATGCCCGGGGCGGTCGGGATGGATGTGGGGAGTACACCGTGGCCGCGTCACCTCCGGCGTGGCCTCCGCTATCAGGTGGAAGCCCAGCGGAGGGACGGCCGACGGGTTCCACCGGCCGCAGCATGTCGTCGTTGGCGATGCCGACGAGGCTCCGGACGGTGGCCCTCCATTCGTCGAGCTTCTCCGCGGCGGGGGGAAAGTCGAGCAGCAGCTGCGCGCGCTAGGGCTTCCGCTGGCGTGGGTGGCGGCGAAAGCTGGGTGGACCACGATGCGCCTCGACTCCTAACCACGTTAGAAGGAGCCGCGTCGCAGCTCCGCAGCCGTTCACCACCTCCAGCAGCACCTCGGCGCGCATGCTGACCCTCTCCGTCATGTGATAGACGCACGGGACTCTTCCAGGGCGGCGCCCAGGGTCACCAGCAGGGTGACGCTTCTCATCACGCACAACCTGAGAAGAGCGCGCCATGGGCGCCGGTGTTGGCATCTTGGAGGTCGCTGTGCCGCCACCTGGCGGGATGGCGGCACCCCTGGGGGGCTCCGCGCCGCCTGCAGGGGGCCCGACTCCATCTCCGAAGCCCACGACTGGTGGCTCGCCGCCCGGCGCGCGAACGACGCCGCTCGCCAAGCCCGGACCGTCAGGGCGATGCGGATGTTCGCGGGCCGTGCCACGGGTCCTCTCCGTGACTGGCCCGTTGTCGGTCCGCACCGGTACCAACCCGGCTCCGAACGAACCGATCGCCGTGGTCGCCTTCTTCTTAGGAGCCATGGCGATGAAGAACAGCTAGGTCAACTGCTAGAGCAGATTCTCACAACAGCGCCCCCTACCTGGCGCGCCAAAGATGTCGGTGGGAAACACCTATGCGATCACTGGAATCCCTTCTACGGTTGCGGGGCGCGGGGATCGTGAGAAGAGCGGGACGAGCAGACAACACAAAGGGATTTTACCCAGATTCAGGCCGCGATGATGCGTAAAACCCTAGTCCTGCTTTGGTGGATGTATTTAGTGTTCTTGAGCTCTCGAACTAGCTCTAGGTGCTGCCAGGTTCCAAAGAGCCGAATCCTTTCCCTGGTCGCCTCGGGCCTCTTTTTATAGGGAAAGGGGTCGCCACAGTGGCAAACAGGAGGTGGAAAGGGTACAGTGTCACGAGTCTATCGCTAGTATTACAGGATAAGACGCATTTAATGCGAGGCTTAGGTGTCCCTTCGCTTTATTGGGGACGGGGGCGAGGCCCGTCCCGTCCGTCGCCGCTCCTCCTCGCTTCGACACGTGCCCTGGCCAGCGGCGCATGCGGTGCCATGTAGGCAGGCAGGAAGCTGAGGTGGCGCGGTGGTGGAGCCTCCACGAAGGATTGCATGCTGCCACGCAGGTGCCTGCCCAGGTGGTTGGGTCGGCAGCTGCATGCGAACGGCGGCGAAGACTTGTCTGGTGCGGGCCTGGCAGTGGTCCAGCTTGTGTGCTTTGGCGAGGGCCTTGTCGGGTGGCCCGGCAAGGGTCCTTGAGGGAGTCCCGGATTAGGGGGTGTCCGGATAGCTGGACTACCATCATCGGCCGGACTATCATCGGCCGGACTATCATCATCAACCGGACTCCAAGACTATGAAGATACAAGATTGAAGACTTCACCCCGTGTCCGGATGGGACTTTCCTTGGTGTGGAAGGCAAGCTTGGCGATACGGATATGTAGATCTCCTACCATTGTAACCGACTCTATGTAACCCTAGCCCTCTCCGGTGTCTATATAAACCGGATGGCTCTAGTCCGTAGGACAGAACAACAACCCTTACAATCATACCATAGGCTAGCTTCTAGGGTTTAGCCTCCTTGATCTCATGGTAGATCCACTCTTGTAAACATCCACAATATCAATATCAATCAAGCAGGACGTAGGGTTTTACCTCCATCAAGAGGGCCCGAACCTGGGTAAAACATCGTGTCCCTTGTTGTAACACCCCGGATACAACTTTCCATATTCGTAACTCCGACTCTTGCCCTTTCCGGAGATGTGATTCATTATTTCCTTCGTGGTTGGGTTTTGTCGGTTGTTTTGCATTTTGTTCTTGTTCTGCATCTCATCTCATGGCATCATCTGCATTTCATCCGCATGTTTTCAAAACTTGCATCCGTTCGGTTCCGCCGGTTCTCTCCGTTGTCCGTTCGAGTCCGTTACACTCGCACGCGCCCTTGCACCTCCGAGATATTACTTTATAAGTGGCATAATAATGTTCTCGGAATGGGTTGCAACTTGTCATGCGGCCTTATTATAGTGTAGACAGGCCGCCGCCAAGTTTAAATCGCATTCGAGTCCGTTTGATAGCCCTACCGTTAAACTTATAGCGGCACCCTTGCGGTTTGTTCGTTAGACGTTTGTTCTCCAAAACTATTATGCGGGCTGCATTTCTCCTCTCTCCCTCAGTCCAAAACCCCTCTCCTCAGCCCACCTAGGTTCCCTAACCCCTCTCTCTCGATCGGATCCGTCGGATCGCGATCGGAGGCCTCAAAACCCTCCTAACCCCCAAACCCTAATTCGCCTATAAAGGAAGCCCCCTTCCATTTTGGGTCTCCTCCTTCCTTCCCCTCGAAATCCGCTTCCCCCCAATCATCAGCGCCGCCCCCTCCTCAATTTCCGGCGCGCCCCAAGCCCCTCCGCCACTTGGCAAGCCCTGGTTGGCCAGCCGCCACCGAGGCGTCGCCCAGCCAACCGAGTCGCCACAGCCTCCCCACGCCCCACTTCACATGGCCCGCCAGAGCCAGCTGAGAGCCCGCCTGGCCCCGATCTGGGCCCCGAGGCGCTCTCCATCGCCGCCTTTGCCCAGCTCTCTGCCCGCCCGGCGCCCGCCTCCCAGCGCTCGGCCATTGCCCGCCTCCCTCGCCGCCTTGCAGCCCCTGGCCAGCATTTCCCCCTGCCCAGCTTCCCAGCCTGCTCCTTCCTCTCTCTTCTCTCTCCTCCGCCGTGCTCCTTCTCTCTCCTCACGAACTCTCTCTCTCTCGCTCTGTGTGTGCAGTAGGAGCCGCCGCCTTAGAACCTTGTCGCGGCCTCCTCGACCTCGCCGTCGCGGATCCGGGCCCCACGCCGGATCCGCCCGTTCCATCTCCGTCCCGGCCGTCCCGCTGTCGTCGCCCGGCGTTATCGCCGTGAGAGCCCGCCGCCACCTTCGAGATGGGATCGGGAGGAGCCCGATCCGCGCCGCCGCCGCCGTTGACGCGCGCCGGTAGCGCGTGGGCCACGTGGGCATAACCACGCCAAGGCCCGCCCAGCTCCCCTTGGCGGCCTGCTCCCTCCCGCCAAGCGGGCCAAGCCTGAGGTGAGCACCACACCCCGCCCCTGCACTTTTGGCCTGCCAGATTCGACCCATGTTGTTATTTTTTTAAATCTGCGAATTTCTCTTTTATCCAGAATTTACCGTTTCTGAAAAAGACCCTCCATGCTCATGCATCCATAATTAATTAACCGTGCATCGGTTAAAATGTTTTATATATGTAATATGCTCAGAAATTGTGTAGATTAATATTTTGCCACTTTCATCTATGTTAAAATGTTTAAATTGATGTTTGCATTAATTTGCTATTATGCCATGTTAAAATGATTTAATTCATAACTAAATAACCGTAACTCGGAATTAAATGTTCTTTATATGTAAATGGGGTGGAAAAATGCCTAGATTAACATGGTCCACTTTATGTTGCTGTTTAACAACTCTAAAATTGTGTTTAGGGCAGAACAGGACCGAAACTAAAATATTGCTCATGGGGATTTTCCGGAATTGTTGTTTCTTATTTCCGGCCTCATTTAAACTTGCCTAGATAGGTAGTTTCATTATGCTTCACCTCTTGCCATGTTAACAACATTTAATATTGTTGAGTTCCTAACCGAGAGAGAACTAAATAAGTGTTGTGGTGTTCCGTCAATATGCAACTCGTTGCATATTGAGCTCCACTTAACTTGTAGTGTTGTTTGTGCATATTGCCATGCCATGCCTCATTAAACCGGACATGCATCATATTTGTTTGTGCATCATGCCATGTTTATGTGATTGTGTGTTTACTATGTTGTTTGCTTCTTTCCGGTTTGCTTCTCTCGTTGCTTCGGTTTCGTTCCGGAGTTGTGAGGATTCTTTCGACTTCGTCCGTTTGTCTTCTTCATGGACTCGTTCTTCTTCCTTGCGGGATTTCAGGCAAGATGACCATACCCTCGAAATCACTTCTATCTTTGCTTGCTAGATGCTCGCTCTTTTGCTATGCCTATGCTACGATGCCTACCCCTTGCTATATCATGCCACCCACATTGCCATGTCAAACCTCTAACCATCCTTTCCTAGCAAACCGTTGTTTGGCTATGTTACCGCTTTGCTCAGCCCCTCTTATAGCGTTGTTAGTTGCAGGTGAAGATGAAGTTTGTTCCTTGTTGGAACATGGAGATGTTGTTCCTTGTTGGAACATGTTTACTTGTTGGGATATCACAATATATCTTATTTAATTAATGCATCTATATACTTGGTAAAGGGTGGAAGGCTCGGCCTTATGCAGTGTTTTGTTCCACTCTTGCCGCCCTAGTTTCCGTCATATCGGTGTTATGTTCCCGGATTTTGCGTCCCTAACGCGGTCGGGTGATTTATGGGACCCCTTGACAGTTCGCTTTGAATAAGACTTTTCCAGCAAGGCCCAACATTGGTTCTACATTTGCCTCACCTAGCCTTTTTCCCTTGGGAGTCGCGCTCTCAAGGGTCATCTTCATTAGCCCCGGGCCAATGCTTGTCTAAGTGTTGGTCCAAACTAGAGTGTTGTCTGCGCCACCTCAAGGAAACTTGAGGGCTGGTTTTAGTTGTATGGACTGCTCATCCGGTCGTGGCACAGGGAGAGATCTGTGGCTACTACTGGGTGTCGGCACGCCGGGAGGTCTTCTGGTCTTGTTTTATTGCTGTGAAATGTCTTGTAGCAGGATTCGAGACTGATCGGGCTTCCGGGGAGAAGGTCTATTCTTCGTTGATCGCGAGAGCTTATCATGGGCTAAGTTGGGACACCCTGCGGGGTTTGAACTTTCAAAGCCGTGCCAGCGGTTATGTGGCAGATGGGAATTTGTTAATGTCGGTTGTAGAAAACCGAAGTTGATCTTAATTAAAATACACCAACCGTGTGTGTAACCGTGAGTGTCTCTTTTCGGGGTTGATCGAGAGGAGAACACGGTTTCTGGGTTATGCCTGACGTAAGTAGGAGTTCAGGATCACTTCTTGATCATAGTTGTTCGACCGTGCTTTGCCTCCTCTTCTCGCTCTCTTTTGCGTATGTTAGCCACCATATATGCTAGTCGCTTGCTGCAGCTCCACCTCACCACCCTGTCCTACCTTTAAGCTTAAATAGTCTTGATCTCGCGGGTGTGAGATTGCTGAGTCCCCGTGACTCACAGATACTTCAAAACCAGTTTGCAGGTGCCGATGAGACCGTGCAGGTGATGCACCCGCTCAAGGAGGAGCTCGATGAAGATCTTGTTCTTTGTGTTGTTTCGTTTGAGTTGATCGATAGTGGAGCCAGTTGGGACGATCGGGGATCTGTGTAGCATTTGGGGTAGTCTTCTTTTATTTTGGTTCCGTAGTCGGACCTTGATTGTATCTGTATGATGTAATGTTTTACTCATGTATTGTGTGAAGTGGTGATTGTAAGCCAACTATGTATCTCTTTTCCCTTATGTATTACATGGGTTGTGTGAAGATTACCTCACTTGCGACATTGCTTTCAATGCGGTTATGCCTCTAAGTCGTGCTTCGACACGTGGGAGATATAGCCGCATCGAGGTCGTTTCAAGTTGGTATCGAGCCTTCCCGACTTAGGAGCCCCTACTTGATTGTTTCTTGGCGTTGTTGAGTCTAGAATGGAAAATGTTTTGAGTCTTAGGATTATATATATCGGAGTAGGATTCTTTTACTCCCCAGTCCCTTCGTCGCTCTGGTGAGGTATCCTGACGTAGAGTTTTGACTCTTCTCTTCTCAAATTTCGCTAAATTTTTTTTTTAGGATCACGTGGGTATCTTGAAATCGTTCCGATGGTTTTGTGGCGAGAACATTGTTCTTGGTGCCTCGACATTTAGGGGTTGTGGCGGTGTCCCGGGAGTTGAGCTCCGAGGTGTTGTCGTCACAATTTTATCGTTGCGATTCTGGAATACCTGAGTTTTGCCGACATCGAAATCTCTTTTGTGCAGTTGTTGGTGAGATAACCACGATAGCCCGATCTTGTGGCGAGTCGGAGTATTGCCATGACTTGTATAACGGATGTTTTTGAAGGTCGAGGTACCACGATTTCGAGGATTTCTTGGTTATGTGTTGACGGATGGATACAATTGGATCTAGGTATTGTTAGTTTGGGTGATATATTTTGTGTCCCTGTATCCCCAACACCAGATTGCATAACCGAAAGTTTGGGAGTTTATAGGTGGGAATTCTAGTAGCTTACGGGATATTCTTTCCGGCGGATGTATGATTTGAGATTGGGGTTCAACGTCTAGTGGTCCGCCCATTCACGGTTGATTCTGATGGTCGCGAGGCGTCTTAAAGAATCCTTGGCTATGCTGATTCGGGGCGTCTTGTTTGTCATTCGTGGCGTCCGCTATCGTCGTGTCCGTGTGGGCCCCACCACGAACACTTTGGGCGTAAATCTCTATCATGTGTTTGTTCGGCTCATTCTTGAAGCCAATCCTTTGTTTTTGTTTTGTTTTGTGGTATTCGAGTTGCTTCAATGTCAAGTGTGGATTCCATACCTTTCCTAATTAGTGTTCTCATATTGCTATGTGAATACTAATCCTTCTTGATCACTGAGCTTGTAATGTTAATTCTTTTCCAACCGGCGTGCTTCTCTTCAAGTGAATCCGATCATCCCAACATTCGCAAGATCAATTCTAAGCTTTTTCTCAACGGTGTTCGTTTCATCCGTCCCTAGTTGTTTTGATTTCCCGCCCTCCCACCCTTTTTCTTCAAGGACTCAGATTTCTTAATCAAGTATCCATTTTATTGAGTGAAGTTTCTTCATTCTTTTCCCTTTAATGTTTATCCGGTGATTATCATGAAGATGCTAAAGGAAGTTTCAACCTTATCATTGTTCCATTCTAATTTTCTTCTCCGGCGGACTCAAGTCAAGTTTTCAGTGTTGATCGTATTCTTTTCATCGTTTCAAATGCTTTCTCATGTCGGTGCATCTCTTAATCATTCACCTCTCGCTATTCATTTGTTCCGGATTGTTGAAGATATCTCAGAAGATTCTAGTTTCCATTCTCAATTCACTCAAGTTCTTTTGAGGATGCTATCTCATTCAAGCCATTTAATTCTACCGGTGCAATATCTATTTAAAACAATTGTTCAACGGTGGTTCTTTTGAGTGGGCCCTAACCCACAGGTCTTTTCCCAGGATCTTACGACTCTTTTATTTTCGGAGTTATTCTCAAATTCTTTGCAAAGTTTGGCGTAAGAATGAATTATCATCGATCTTGGTTTTCTCAAGATCTTTCAAATTATTTTCATTGTTGGTTCAACCTTTCTAATTTTCATTCGAGTGCTTCAATAATTCATGGTGATGTTCTCGTCGTCATTCTTGATTTGAAGACCAAGAAGAGTTTCTCTTAAATCTCGCTTCTTTCTCTTCAAGATTCATGGTTCTAGCTTCGTGCCATCCTCATAATTGTTTTGATTGTGAGAATTCTTTTAACCCACCGGAGCATTTCAGAGTCTTTTCAGTTTGATTCTTGGAGACCATCATCTCAGAATTATTCATTCAAGCGTTCAACTCTGGTTTTCCAAATCTCACCGGTGCGTCGTCGAAATATCCTCTAATCAGTTCATGATCTCTTCGTTCTAATGTATCTAAATCCCCTCAAATATCTTCATTCGTTTTCCAATTCTTCCTGGTGAATTGTGCCTTTGCTACGTTCATTCTCAATTATTACGGTGGTTTGTTCAAGAGTTCTCTTCCTTCGTTATCATATAGACTCATTCGTTCTTTCCAATCCTACCGGTGGTTCCTTGAAGACCTACCCAAGTTTGCGCCATATCTATCTTAATCCTTTCTACGGGAATAAGTAGTATGCCAAATCCGTTGCTTGTCATCAATCTAAATTGGTGAAGGATACGCATAACTTAATTCTTGTTCTTGTTTCATCCAAGTGATTAACTCCTTCTTTCGGAGTTTGTTCATGATGAATAAATTATTGATTTCATTTGTTCATTTTTCTCTCCGGAGTTCCAAGTTTTCTCGGCTATATCATTTCAAAGCTTCATCTTATCACTGCAAGGCTTCACCTTGTGTTGTCAACTTCTCTTTCTTTCTATCACCCTTTTGTTTACCGGAGTTCATCATGGAGGTTCTACATGGTGTTTCCTCAAGGATTCTTTTCATACTTCAGTTGTTCTTCAAGATTACTCTCGGAGTTATGATCCGCCGAGCTATACTCTAAAAAATAAACATGGTGCTCAACACATGTTTTGTTTTGAGGAGTTCAAGCATTCTCCTTCTTGCATTTCGAAGTGCAATTCTTTCTACCTTATCTCTTGAAATGGTGTTATGTCATTCTCGACAATTTGAGTTCGTGTTTCATGTTTCACATGTTGTCAAGAATGAGGTATTTTAAATCCATCAATCTCTTCATTGGACTTATCTTGGGCTATATTTCACCTAAAGCTTTCTCTAAGGATTGTTGCTATCTATGGTGCTTATAAAGGACCCAAGTTCTTCATTGTCCTCCCGGTGAAATAAGTTTCTCGTCTCCTTGTTGATATCAATACAATCGTTTGTTTCCGTTGGTGGCAGAAGCTCACCTCATAATGTGGAGATGTTTCCATAAGCCCACTACAAGCTTATTCATTTCGTTGTTGGTTTTCCAACAACTCCGTTCAATTCTTCTTTGCAAGGGTGCTTTTTCCAAGTTCATTTCTGGCAGAAGTTGTCATTTTCTTCTCCATTCCTTTATTCCAACGACCTATCTTCAGTTTTTCTTCCGGAGGCATTGTGATGTTGCTCTCTTCGACCCATCATCTTTCTTTTGTCAAGATCATGTTCTTTTCCTTGCTTATCGTTTTTAACCGGAGTATCATGTTTTTCATTCGAGTTCTCTCATCTTATCAAGTTTTGCCTGCTTCCTCAACCGGGGAGCTGTCTGAAATCTTTCTTACCCCTTGTGCCACTCTTTCAATAGTTCCGGAGGCAGTATGTTGTTGATGTCATCAAGTATAATCCCATCTTCTCAAGTTCATGTTCAATTCCTTCCATTTTCAGTCGGAGTGCTGCCCAAATTATATCATTCTTCCTCTCTCATCTTGTGTTAAACGGAGTGGTTTCGAATTCGATCTTCTCCATTAAACTCTTGATTTATGCCTTTTCAACCTTCAAGTTATCGTAATGTTCCTTGTTCCTCTTTTCTAACGGATTGTTTTCAACCTTGGTCATCTTCCTTCTGTTCTTTCTTTCATTTCGCTCAACCTCTCAAGGTTCTTTGGTTTCACTCGTTTGTCAAAGAAGCAACTTAGTTTTACCTCTCATCTGCCTCTTCCTTTTCCCTCCGGTGCCATCCTAGATCTCGGGACGAGATCCTCTCGTAGTGGTGGAGTGTTGTAACACCCCGGATACAACTTTCCATATTCGTAACTCCGACTCTTGCCCTTTCCGGAGATGTGATTCATTATTTCCTTCGTGGTTGGGTTTTGTCGGTTGTTTTGCATTTTGTTCTTGTTCTGCATCTCATCTCATGGCATCATCTGCATTTCATCCGCATGTTTTTCAAAACTTGCATCCGTTCGGGTTCCGCCGGTTCTCTCCGTTGTCCGTTCCGAGTCCGGTTACACTCGCACGCGCCCGCGGCACCTCCGAGATATTACTTTATAAGTGGCATAATAATGTTCTCGGAATGGGTTGCAACTTGTCATGCGGCCTTATTATAGTGTAGACAGGCCGCCTGCCAAGTTTCGTCGCATTCGGGGTCCGTTTGATAGCCCTACCGTTAAACTTATAGCGGCACCCTTGCCGGTTTGTTCGTCGGACGTTTCGTTCTCCAAAACTATTATGCCGGGCTGCATTTCTCCTCTCTCCCCTCAGTCCAAAACCCCCTCTCCTCAGCCCACCTAGGTTCCCTAACCCCTCTCTCTCGATCGGATCCGTCGGATCGCGATCGGAGGCCTCGAAAACCCCTCCTAACACCCCAAACCCTAATTCTGCCTATAAAAGGAAGCCCCCCCTTCCATTTTTGGGTCTCCTCCTTCCTTCCCCTCGAAATCCGCTTCCCCCAATCATCAGCCGCCCCCTCCTCAATTTCCGGCCCCCAAGCCCTCCGCCACTTGGCAAGCCCTGGTTGGCCAGCCGCCACACGAGGCGCCGCCCAGCCAACCGGGAGTCGCCACTGGCCTCCCCCGCCCCACTTCACATGGCCCGCCAGCCTGCCAGGAGAGCCCGCCTGGCCCGATCTGGGCCCCCGAGGCGCCTCTCCATCGCCGCCTTGCCCAGCTGCTCTGCCACGCGGCGCCCGCCTCCCAGCCTCGGCCGCGCCCGCCTCCCCTCGCCGCCTTGCAGCCCCGCCAGGCGACCCCCTGTGCCAGCTTCCCGCGCCTGCTCCTTCCTCTCTCTTCTCTGCTCCTCCGCCGTGCTCCTTCTCTCTCCCTCACGAACTCTCTCTCTCTCTCGCTCTGTGTGTGCAGTAGGAGCCGCCGCCGCCTTGAGACCTCGTGCCGGCCTCCTCGACCTCGCCGTCGCCCGGATCCGGGGCCCCACGCCCGGATCCGCCCGTTCTGTCTGTCGGCCGTCCCGCTCGTCGGCCGGCGTTATCGCCGTGAGCCGCCGCCACCTTCGAGATGGGATCGGGAGGAGCCCGATCCGCGCCGCCGCCGCCGTTGATCAAGCCAGCACAGCGTGGCCCAGCGTGGGCATAACGCGCCAAGGCCCGGCCCAGCTCCCCTTCGCGGCCTGCTCCCCTCCCCGCCAAACGGGCCAAGCCCAGGGTGAGCACCACACCCCAGCGCCCCCCTGTGCACTTTTGGCCTGCCAGATTCGGCCCATGTTGTTATTTTTTTTGTCTGGCGAATTTCTCTTTTATCCAGTAATTTACCGTTTTACAGAAAAGACCCTCCATGCTCATGCATCCATAATTAATTAACCGTGCATCGGATTAAAATGTTTTATATATGTAATATGCTCAGGAAATTGTGTAGATTAATATTTTGCCACTTTCATCTATGTTAAAAATGTTTGAATTGATGTTTGCATTAATTTGCTATTATGCCATGTTAAAATGATTTAATTCATAACTAAATAACCGTAACTCGGAATTAAATGTTCTTTATATGTAAATGGGGTGGAAAAATGCCTAGATTAACATGGTCCACTTTATGTTGCTGTTTAACAACTCTAAAATTGTGTTTAGGGCAGAACAGGACCGAAACTAAAATATTGCTCATGGGGATTTTCCGGAATTGTTGTTTCTTATTTCCGGCCTCATTTAAACTTGCCTAGATAGGTAGTTTCATTATGCTTCACCTCTTGCCATGTTAACAACATTTAATATTGTTGAGTTCCTAACCGAGAGAGAACTAAATAAGTGTTGTGGTGTTCATCAATATGCAACTCGTTGCATATTGAGCTCCACTAACTTGTAGTGTTGTTTGTGCATATTGCCATGCCATGCCTCATTAAACGGACATGCATCATATTTGTTTGTGCATCATGCCATGTTTATGTGATTGTGTGTTTACTATGTTGTTTGCTTCTTTCCGGTTTGCTTCTCTCGTTGCTTCGGTTTCGTTCCGGAGTTGTGAGGATTCTTTCGACTTCGTCCGTTTGTCTTCTTCATGGACTCGTTCTTCTTCCTTGCGGATTTCGGGCAAGATGACCATACCCTCGAAATCACTTCTATCTTTGCTTGCTAGATGCTCGCTCTTTTGCTATGCCTATGCTACGATGCCTACCACTTGCTATATCATGCCACCCACATTGCCATGTCAAACCTCTAACCATCCTTTCCTAGCAAACCGTTGTTTGGCTATGTTACCGCTTTGCTCAGCCCCTCTTATAGCGTTGTTAGTTGCAGGTGAAGATGAAGTTTGTTCCTTGTTGGAACATGGAGATGTTGTTCCTTGTTGGAACATGTTTACTTGTTGGGATATCACAATATATCTTATTTAATTAATGCATCTATATACTTGGTAAAGGGTGGAAGGCTCGGCCTTATGCAGTGTTTTGTTCCACTCTTGCCGCCCTAGTTTCCGTCATATCGGTGTTATGTTCCCGGATTTTTGCGTCCCTAACGCGGTCGGGTGATTTATGGGACCCCCTTGACAGTTCGCTTTGAATAAGACTTTTCCAGCAAGGCCCAACATTGGTTCTACATTTGCCTCACCTAGCCTTTTTCCCTTGGGAGTCGCGCTCTCAAGGGTCATCTTCATTGTAGCCCCCCCGGGCCAATGCTTGTCTAAGTGTTGGTCCAAACTAGAGTGCTGTGCAGCGCCACCTCAAGGAAACTTGAGGGCTGGTTTTAGTTGTATGGACTGCTCATCCGGTCGTGGCCTGGGACGAGATACGCGCGGCTACTACCAGGGTGTCGGCACGCCGGGAGGTCTTGCTGGTCTTGTTTTATTGCTGTGAAATGTCTTGTGGCCGGATTCGAGACTGATCGGGCTTCCGGGAGAAGGTCTATTCGCCGTTGATCGCGAGAGCTTATCATGGGCTAAGTTGGGACACCCTGCAGGGTTTGAACTTTCAAAGCCGTGCCCGCGGTTATGTGGCAGATGGGAATTTGTTAATGTCGGTTGTAGAAAACCGAAGTTGATCTTAATTAAAATACACCAACCGTGTGTGTAACCGTGAGTGTCTCTTTTCGGGTTGATCGAGAGGAGAACACGGTTTTGGGTTATGCTTGGCGTAAGTAGGAGTTCAGGATCACTTCTTGATCATAGTTGTTCGACCGTGCTTTGCCTCCTCTTCTCGCTCTCTTTTGCGTATGTTAGCCACCATATATGCTGAGTAAACTTGCTGCAGCTCCACCTCACCACCCTGTCCTACCTTTAAGCTTAAATAGTCTTGATCTCGCGGGTGTGAGATTGCTGAGTCCCGTGACTCACGAGATACTTCAAAACCAGTTTGCAGTGCCGATGAGACCGTGCAGGTGATGCACCCGAGCTCAAGGAGGAGCTCGATGAAGATCTTGTTCTTTGTGTTGTTTCGTTTGAGTTGATCAGTAGTGGAGCCAGTTGGGACGATCGGGGATCTGTGTAGCATTTGGGGTAGTCTTCTTTTATTTTGGTTCCGTGGTCGGACCTTGATTGTATCTGTATGATGTAATGTTTTACTCATGTATTGTGTGAAGTGGCGATTGTAAGCCAACTATGTATCTCTTTTCCCTTATGTATTACATGGGTTGTGTGAAGATTACCTCACTTGCGACATTGCTTTCAATGCGGTTATGCCTCTAAGTCGTGCTTCGACACGTGGGAGATATAGCCGCATCGAGGTCGTTTCACTTGTCTCTTGTTACCATCCGCATAGACGCACAGTTCGGGACCCCCTACCGAGATCCCGGTTTGACACCGACATTGGTGCTTTCATTGAGAGTTCCTCCGTATGCGTCACCGATAGGCTTGATGGCCTCCTCAATCGACAACGACGCAGTCTGGGTGAGACTTTTCTCCCGGACAGATCTTCGTGATCGGCGGCCGCGCTGCGGGCCAACTCACTTGGCCATCTGGAGCAGATCGAAAGTTCGCCTGGCCGTCGAGTCAGGTTTGAAACCTAAACTTCACGGCCGATATCCGCGGGACTTGATCTTTGATGGATCTGAGCCACAGCCGAAAGCGTGCAGCGCTGTCACGATGGGCATGACCTAACTCTGCGCCGGACAGCACTTGGAGGTCGCTGCGAATCCGCTCCGACCCATAGTCCGGAGCGATCGCTCGGATCGAGGGCGGATGGCTGGACACCGCCTCGGGATCTGCAACTTCTGGCGGTGGGCGAACACTTACCTTGTCCCGCATAAAGCTAATGACTCCGAGGTGCCGGACTCCGAACCTCCTGCGCCCCTGCCAGTCGAATCCGATTGGGCGCCGATCATGGAATTCACCGCTGCGGACATCTTTCAGCACTTCGCCCTTGGCGATATCATAAATTCATCAAGCATCTCTCGCTATCCGGAGAGCCTGGCGAACTACGGCCAGGGATGGTTGGGACGCGACGACGGAGAAATTCAGAGCCGCCCACCACCCACCGTAGCCACCGTCGACAATTTAACCAGCGTGCTCGACTACGACTCCGAAGACATCGGCGGTATGGGCGGCGATGCGGAGACTACCAAGAACCGGTGCCTACAGGACCTTTGGAAGACCACCTCGTCATCGACATATACATGGTGGACACCCCAAAAGATGGGGCGGCGAAGAAGCAACGGAGGCCGATTCCTTAAAGAAACAGCCCAAGCGCCCGACGTCGTGGCGCCGCTCTAAATCCCGCCACGACAAGAATGGAGATTCCGCACGGGAGATAATAACACCCGAGAAAGTGCGAAGACAACTCCCTCCAAAGACGATCTAAGCGCGGGAGGAGGCAGAAGCAAGCCCTCACGAGAGGCGGCAGGCGAAGAGGTCGAGGATGACAATTACTTACCTCCCTCCGGAGACGAGGCAAGCCTCGGCGACGGCATTTAATCGTCGTGCACGAGGATCCCGTCGAACAAGAGCATTTCAGGCGCAGGCTAATGGCCACGGCAAACAGCCTAAAGAAAAAGCAGCAACAGCTTCAAGCTGATCAAGACCTACCGGCCGACAGATGGACCGAGGTCCTTGCGGCCGAAGAGTATGAATGCCCCTCCAAAAGTTACCCAAAACGCAAGTTGCTCCCCGACTAGAGGAGGAAGCGCAAACCTACATCACCAGTATATACGGGCAGACCGACCACCTCGTGGCCACGACAGAGAGGCGTGCAAGCCCTCCACGGCCATTCGCTGTCTGGGGGCTGGATATCTTGGGCCCATTCCCTCGAGCACCTGGGGGCTAACGCTACCTCTACATCGCCATCGACAAGTTCACCAAGTGGGCGGAAGTGACACTCTATTTGTCTATGTATTCACACATGCACTAAGTTTCTGGTTAATACAATTCTAGCATGAATAATAAACATTTATCATGATATAAGGAAATATAAATAACAACTTTATTATTGCCTCTAGGGCATATTTCCTTCAGTCTCCCACTTGCACTAGAGTCAATAATCTAGATTACATTGTAATGATTCTAACAACCATGGAGTCTTGGTGCTGATCATGTTTTGCTCATGAGAGAGGCTTATTCAACGGGTCTGTGACATTCAGATCCGTATGTATCTTGCAAATCTCTATGTCTCCCTCCTTGACTTGGTCGTAGATGGAATTGAAGCGTCTCTTGATGTGCTTGGTTCTCTTGTGAAATCTGGATTCCTTTGCCAAGGCAATTGCACCAGTATTGTCACAAAATATTTTCATTGGACTTGATGCACTAGGTATGACACCTAGATCGGCTATGAACTCCTTCATCCAGACTCCTTCATGTGCTGCTTCCGAAGCAGCTATGTACTCCGCTTCACACGTAGATCCCGCCACGACGCTCTCCTTGGAACTGCACCAACTGACATCTCCACCATTCAATAAAAATACGTATCCGGTTTGTGACTTAGAGTCATCCGGATCAGTGTCAAGGCTTGCATCGATGTAACCATTTACGACGAGCTCTTTGTCACCTCCATAAACGAGAAACATATCCTTAGTACTTTTCAGGTATTTCAGGATGTTCTTAACCGCTGTCCTGTGATCCACTCCTGGCTTACTTTGGTACCTCCCTGCTAAACTAATAGCAAGGCACACATCAGGTCTGGTACATAACATTGCATACATGATAGAACCTATGGCTGAAGCATAGGGAATGACTTTCATTTTCTCTCTATCTTCTGCAGTGGTCGGGCATTGAGTATGACTCAACTTCACACCTTGTAACACAGGCAAGAACCCATTCTTTGCTTGATCCATTTTGAACTTCTTCAAAACTTTATCAAGGTATGTGCTTTTTGAAAGTCCAATTAAGCGTCTTGATCTATCTCTATAGATCTTGATGCCCAATATATAAGCAGCTTCATCGAGGTCTTTCATTGAAAATTCTTCTTCAAGTATCCTTTTTTGCTATTCAGAAATTCAGTATCATTTCCGATCAACAATATGTCATCCACATATAATATTAGAAATGCTACAGAGCTCCCACTCACTTTCTTATAAATACAGGCTTCTCCAAAAGTCTTTGTAAAACCATATGCTTTGATCACACTACCAAAGCGTATATTCCAACTCCAAGAGGCTTGCGCCAGTCCATAAAGGGATCGCTAGAGCTTGCAAACTTTGTTAGCACCTTTTTGTATCGGCAAAACCTTCTAGTTGCATCATATACAACTCTTCTTTAAGATATCCATTAAGGAATGCAGTTTTGACATCCATTTGCCAAATTTCATAATCATAAAATGCGGCAATTGCTAACATGATTCGGACGGACTTAAGCATCACTATGTGAGAAGGTCTCATCGTACTCAACTCCTTGAACTTGTCGAAAACCTTTCGCAACAAGTAGATAGTAACATTACCGTCAGCGTCAGTCTTCTTCTTGAAGATCCATTTATTCTCTATGGTTTGCCGATCATCGGGCAAGTCAACCAAAGTCCACACTTTGTTCTCATACATGGATCCCATCTCAGATTTCATGGCCTCAAGCCATTTTGCGGAATCTGGGCTCATCATCGCTTCCTCATAGTTCGTAGGTTTGTCATGGTCAAGTAACATGACCTCCAGAACAGGATTACCGTACCACTCTGGTGCGGATCTTACTCTGGTTGACCTACGAGGTTCAGTACTAACTTGATCAGAAGTTTCATGATCATCATCATTAGCTTCCTCACTAATTGGTGTAGGAATCACTGGAACTGATTTCTGTGATGAACTACTTTCCAATAATGGAGCAGGTACAGTTACCTCATCAAGTTCTACTTTCCTCCCACTCACTTCTTTCGAGAGAAACTCCTTCTCTAGGAAGGATCTATTCTTAGCAACGAATATCTTGCCTTCGGATCTGTGATAGAAGGTGTAACCAACAGTCTCCTTTGAGTATCCTATGAAGACACATTTCTCCGATTTGGGTTCGAGCTTATCAGGTTGAAGCTTTTTCACATAAGCATCGCAGCCCCATACTTTAAGAAATGACAACTTGGGTTTGTTGCCAAACCACAGTTCATATGGTCTCATTTCAACGGATTTAGATGGTACCCTATTTAACGTGAATAAAGCCATCTCTAAAGCATAACCCCAAAACGATAGCGGTAAATCAGTAAGAGACATCATAGATCGCACCATATCTAATAGAGTACGATTATGACGTTAGGACACACCCTTACGCTGTGGTGTTCCGGGTGGTGTGAGTTGTGAAACTATTCTGCACTATTTCAAATGAAGACCAAACTCGTAACTCAAATATTCTCCTCCACGATCAGATCGTAGAAACTTTATTTTCTTGTTACGATGATTTTCCACTTCACTCTGAAATTCTTTGAAGTTTTCAAATGTTTCAGACTTATGTTTCATTATGTAGATATACCCATATCTGCTTAAATCATCTGTGAAGGTCAAAAAATAATGATACCCGCCGCGAGCATCAACACTCATTGGACCACATACATCAGTATGTATTATTTCCAACAAGTCTGTTGCTCGCTCCATTGTTCCGGAGAATGGAGTCTTAGTCATCTTGCCCATGAGGCATGGTTCGCAAGCATCAACTGATTCATAATCAAGTGATTCCAAAAGCCCATCAGCATGGAGTTTCTTCATGCGCTTTACACCGATATGACCTAAACGGTAGTGCCACAAATAAGTTGCACTATCATTATTAAACTTATATTTTTTTGGCTTCAATACTATGAATATGTGTATCACTACTATCTAGATTTAGTAAAAATAGACCACTCATCAAGGGTGCATGACCATAAGATATTACTCATATAAATAGAACAACCATTATTCTATGATTTAAATGAATAACTGTATCGCATCAAACAAGATCCAGATATAATGTTCATGCTTAACGCTGGCACCAAATAACAATTATTCAGGTCTAAAACTAATCCTGAAGGTAGATGTAGAGGTAGCGTGCCGACGGCGATCACATCGACTTTGGAACCACTTCCCACACACATCGTCACCTCGTGCTTAGCTAATCTTTGCTTAATCCGTAGCCCCTATTTCGAGTTGCAAATATTAGCAATGTAACCAGTATCAAATACCCAGGCGCTACTGTGAGCATTAGTAAGGTATGAATCAATAACATGTATATCAAATATACCTTTCACTTTGCCATCCTTCTTCTCTGCCAAATACTTTGGGCAGTTCCGCTTCCAGTGACCAGTCCCTTTGCAGTAGAAGCACTCAGTCTCAGGCTTAGGTCCAGACTTGGGCTTCTTCACTTGAGAAGAAACTTGCTTGCCGTTCTTCTTGAAGTTCCCCTTCTTCCCTTTACCCTTTTTCTTGAAACTAGTGGCCTTGTTGACCATCAACACTTGATGCTCCTTCTAGATTTCTACCTCCGCAGCCTTCAGCATTGCGAAGATCTCGGGAATTGTCTTATCCATCCCTTGCATATTATAGTTCATCACGAAGCTCTTGTAGCTTGGTAGCAGTGATTGAAGAACTCTGTCAATGACACTATCAATTGGAAGATTAACTCCCAGCTGAGTCAAGTGATTGTGGTACCCAGACATTCTGAGTATATGCTCACTGACAGAACTATTCTCCTCCATTTTGCAGCTGTAGAACTTATTGGAGACTTCATATCTCTCAATCCGGGCATTTGCTTGAAATATTAACTTCAACTCCTGGAACATCTCATATGCTCCATGACGTTCAAAATGTCGTTGAAGTTCCGGTTCTAAGCCATAAAGCATGGCACACTGAACTATCGAGTAGTCATCAGCTTTGCTCTGCCAGGTGTTCACAACATCTGGCGTTGCTCCTGCAATGGGTCTTGCACCTAGCGGTGCTTCCAAGACGTAATTCTTCTATGCAGCAATGAGGATAATCCTCAAGTTACGGACCCATTCCGTGTAATTCCTACCATCATCTTTCAACTTAGCTTTCTCTAGGAACACATTAAAATTCAACGGAACAACAGCACAGGCCATTTATCTACAACAATATAGACATGCAAAATACTATCGGGTACTAAGTTCATGATAATTTAAAGTTCAATTAATCATATTACTTAAGAACTCCCACTTAGATAGACATCCCGCTAATCATCTAAGTGATTATTTGATCCATATCAACTAAACCATGTCCGATCATCGGGTGAGATGGAGTAATTTTCAGTGGTGAACATCACTATGTTGATCATATCTACTATATGATTCACGCTCGACCTTTTGGTCTCAGTGTTCTGAGGCCATATCTGCATATGCTAGGCTCGTCAAGTTTAACGCGAGTATTCTGCATGTGCAAAACTGGCTTGCACCCGTTGTATGTGAACGTAGAGCTTATCACACCCGATCATCACGTGGTGTCTCGGCACGACGAACTGTAGCAGCGGTGCATACTCAGGGAGAACAGTTATACCTTGAAATTTAGTGAGAGATCACCTTATAATGCTACCGTCGTACTAAGCAAAATAAGATGCATAAAGGATAAACATCACATGCAATCAATATAAGTGATATGATATGGCCATCATCATCTTGTGCCTTTGATCTCCATCTCCAAAGCACCGTCATGATCACCATCATCACCGGTTTGACACCTTGATCTCCATCGAAGCATCGTTATCGTCTCGCCAACTATTGCTTCTACGACTATCGCTGCCGCTTAGTGATAAAGTAAAGCAGTTACATGGTGATTGCATTTCATACAATAAAACAACAACCATATGGGCCGATAATTGTGCTACAAAACATGATCATCTCATACAACAATTGATATAATCATGTCTTGACCATATCACATCACAACATGCCCTGCAAAAGCAAGTTAGACATCCTCTACTTTGTTGTTGCAAGTTTTACATGGCTGCTACGGAATTAGCAAGAACCGTTCTAACCTACGCATCAAAACCACAACAATTTTTCGTCAAGTTTGCTGGTTTAACCTTCAAAAAGGACCGGGCGTAGTCACACTCGATTCAACTAAAGTTGGAGAAACAGACACCCACTAGCCACCTGTGTGCGAAGCACGTCGGTAGAACCAGTCTCGCATAAGCGTACGCGTAATGTCTGTCTGAGCCGCTTCATCCAACAATACAGCCGAATCAAAATATGACATGTTGGTAAGCAGTATGATTATTATTGCTCATAACTCTTTGTGTTCTACTCGTTCATATAACATCTACGCATAGACCTGGCTCTGATACCACTATTGGGGAATGCAGTAATTTTAAAAAAAATCCTACGCACACGCAAGATCCATCTAGGTGATGCATAGCAACGGGCGGGGAGAGTGTGTCCACGTACCATCATAGACCGAAAGCGGAAGTGTTAAGTAACATGGTTGATGTAGTCGAACGTCTTTGCCATCCAATCGATCGAGTACCGAACACACAACACCTCCGCGACTGCACATGTTTAGCTCGATGACGTCCCTCGTACTCTTGATCCAGCTGAGGCCGAGGGAGAGTTTTGCTAGCACGACGGTGTGATGACGGTGATGATGAAGTTACCGACGGAGGGCTACGCCTAAGCACTACAACGATATGACCGAAGTGGAAATCTTTGGAGGGGGGCACCGCACACGGCTAAGACAACTGTCAACTTGTGTTTTCTAGGGTGCCCCCTGCCCCCATATATAAAGGAGCAAGGGGGAGGCTGGCCGGCCATCATGGGGCGCGCCCCAAGTAGGATTCCTACTAGGAATCCTATTCCTAGTAGGTTTCCAACAAGGGAAGAGAGAGGGGGGAGGAAGGAGAGGGAGAGAGGGAGAGGGAAAGAGGAGGCGCCGCCCCCTCCTAGTCCAATTCAGACTCCTCAAGGGGGGCACGGCCAGCCCTAAGGGCCCCTCCTCTCTCTCACAAGGCCCATGTTGGCCCATTAGTTCCACCGGGGGTTCCGATAACCCCCCGGCACTCCGATATTTATCCGGTGACCCCCGGAACTCATCCGGTGTCCGAATAACGTCATCCAATATAACAATCTTTATGTCTCGGTGTCAGATCCTAGCTAGTCCATGCATTAGAGTGTTGCATCATGTTTATCTTTCATCAGAAACTTGAATTGGGGAAGACAGAACCCCCAGAACCCCTCTGAATCCAACTAGGGTTTACTAAAAATATTTTCAATGAACCTGAATTGCCCTTCTAAAAAGTTCACCCTCTTTGTCTTGGGTTAGAACCTCTGGCAAAATTGGTGCACAATTTTCTAGGTCAACAGAAGGTCATTGAATTAAATCATATGTAAATTGCATTTGGGAATTTAAATGCTAGTAAATATTTTAACTGCACAAATAATTCTGGAAATAAGTGTGGGCTGTTGGAAATAATCTGAACAGAGCCCATGATTATTTGCAGGATTTTTGAAGGTGTCTAGGTATTTTTAGAAAAGCCCAACACTTACAAAAAAATAGAAAATAGAAATTATGAAAGAGAGAGAGGATCTTACCTGGCGCCCATCTGGCAAGCCCACCTTCCGGCCCAGCCCAGCCACCGCTCTAGCGAGCTGCTTGTCTTGGCCAGGCAGGCAGCCAGGTGCTCGACGGCGGCACCAGCGCGCGCCACGCAGCTGCTCGCCGCCCTGCCTCCTCCCCGCACCGTTCTGCCGTCCCGGCTCGGTCGGCCACTCCTCCCCCGAGCTCGCAGACACCCTTTCTCCTCCCCAGCTCCTCTCCCTCGCTCGCCCGCACCATGGCCGACGCCGTCGCGCCCGCGCCATCGTGAAACCCGTGCTCTCCGTCATCCCCGTGCCGCGCCACCGTGTCCGTTCGCTCCGCCATTGTCGACTACATCGAGCAGGCCGAGCCCCGAGCGCTCGCACGCTCTGCAACATCTCCACCAACCCCGTCTTCGTCGATCACCGCCGGAGATCCCCTTCGTCGTCGCCACCGCATCAGCTCGTCCCCGACCTCGCCGACCGTTCTGACGTACTCGCCGTGAGCCCAGCTACCTCCCCATCCCTCTCGTTCTTGCTCTCGAGCCCCGCACCGACTGCATCGAGCTCGGCCGCACCCGCCGCCGCCAGCGCACGTTGCCGTCGTGGCCACAGCCACGTGGCTCGACTCCGAGCACACCTACGCACTCACCGCACTCCCAGGAACCCAACGCACTTCACCATGTGCCTTGCCGTGCCCCGTAGCCACGGGTTCATCCTCACCCGACTCCGGCGACCGCCAAGCTCGTTGCCGGCGACGTTTCCGGCCACCCCGAGCTCAACCACCGCCACCAAACGCCGCGGCTTGTCCCCGGCTACACGTAGATGGCCTTCGCCGCCCATTTGTCGCCGGAATGCACAAACGCACTCTCGCCGCCGCGCCTAGCTTCGCTGGCGGCTAAACGCCGACATGTTGACCATTGACTTTGACTAGGGTGAGCCCAGGTTGACTCCCCTGAGTCTGTGACAAGTGGGGCCCTCCCTCTGCTAATTAACCCAGTTTAGTTTTAACTAAAATTAGTTAGTTTAATTAACTACTGACATGCGGGACCCACTGGTCAAGTTGACCTGGACGTCCCCTTTGACCACTGACGTCACCCTGACGCAATAACTAATTTCTGGATTTATTTGTATTCAGGAAATTTCAGAAATTGTTGCAAACTTCAAAAATTCATAGAAATTAATCTCTAACTCAAAATGCAAAGTTTATATATGAATTTTGATCAGAAAAATTCAATCTATCCATTGGTAATAGTTTGATCCATGACAGAACAAGTTAACCTTGCTATTTAAGCAGAATAAGATAATGCATTAATATGGCTATGTTAAATGAGCTAACATTTGAATCTTTGATTCAAATAAGTTCATTCCTTTCTGTTCTATCTTGCATTAGGCCAACACACATTCATATTGCCATGTCATAGCATGTATCATATTGTTTCATATCGTCATGTGTTGATTATGTTCGGTTGTCCTTCATGGTAGGTTCTGTCTCCGAGGATAACCCCGATTATCCATCTGAAGGGCAGTACCCTACTACCACTACATCAGGCAAGAAACCCATTGATCATTCCGATACAAACCCATGATCTCGCTTCTGCTCTTGTTTACTGCATTAAGACAATGCGGTTCAAATTGTTGTGTGTTGCGGTAGTTGAACCCACTTCCTTTGCATGACCTGTCATTGCCACAGTAACTAGATGAAACCCACTAGTATGTGTAGTAGTTGATTGAGCCATATTTGTGTTTCCTACCATGTTGTGCTTGCTATGCTTAGAGTTGTGTCAGGTCTGGCTCATCGGGATGATGAACTAGAGTGAAAGGTTGTGTTGGTAACGAGAGTGAAGTGTTGAACACGATTTGGTAAAGGTATCGATGAGAGGCCATGTAGGAGTACATGGTGGGTTGTTTCATTGAAGCCGTCCTTAAGAACTGAGATCTGTGTGTGTGATTTAAGATTCAGCTACTACCACGCATTGGGCCCAAAACCAATGGACCCTCTCGACTTATTAACCACTCTTGTCCTCTGTCCGGGAGGTGCAAAGTAGTTTACGTGTTTGTAGCATCTTTGGGGCCATGCGCAGCGCTGACCTTAGGGGTGGGCTGTGTTGCGGTAGGCACGTGGCACGGTGTACCGATTCGCCCGTATGGTGTCTTGGGAACCCTGCACACAGCGTTCGGGGCCGTTAGTGGAAACCTCGGCCGGACTCCCTGCGGATGGAACCCGAATAGGCGATAAACCTGGACTAGGGACTCGTGTGTTTAGTCAGGTCAAGGCCGACACCCTCGCTGGGCTTCCGCTTGAAGGTTGTCGAGTACACGTCGTGTAACGGCGATAAGTGGTGAGAGCGTGTGTGAAGAAGTACACCCCTGCAGGGTATGAAACTATTCGAATAGCCGCGTCCGCGGTAAAGGACTACTTGGTCACCTATACAGTTCATAGACAAGTGAATGGATACTACTAAAAGCCTCAAGATAAGTGTGAGTACCGCGGATGGCCATCTCGTAGGTTGTCGAGAGAGGATCCACGGTGGAGTATTGTGATGGTGTTTAGTGGACTCGTGTGCGACAAATGTTTTCCAAGTGATGTCACGTAGGATAGCTTAGCCGAGAGTCAAAGCTGGCTTGCTGCAATAACTCCACTACCTTCTTGAGAATGTGCATGTATAGTAGGTTTTTGTTGTAAGACTTGTTGAGTACATCCGTACTCATGTTTGCTTAATTAATGTTTTCAGACGACAACACCGCCCCCTCCGATGGGTTCTATGTAGACCTTGACATTGACGAGTGACTAGCCACCCAGGTGGTGATCCAAGGCTTGTGAAGGGCCAATGTAGATAGAAGGGCTTCGTCAAGCCTTCTTTCTTTTTAGTGTCTGTACTCAGACTAGTTTGCTTCCGAATGTGCTTGTATGTTTGTATGACTTGAGTGTCGGGTCTTGTGACCCCTATCTGTATGAATATGTTATGTATGGCTCCTCGGAGCCTCTTAAATATAGTAATTTGAGTTGTAGAGTTTTGTTGTGATGCCATGTTGTATGTACTCATATCGAGCATATTGTGTGTATGATTGAAATGCTTGGTATGAGTGGGATCCGACAATCTAGTTGTTTATCCTTGGCAGCCTCTCATATGGGGAAATGTAGTCTAGCGCTTCTGGCGATAGTAGTCCGCTGACCCGGTTCACGAGTCCTCGCTAGCCCAAAGACTACTTTCTGGGCGCTTGGTCGCCGGGCATGTGTTTCACTTTGTTCTGTGGTTCATCCTTCGGGAAATGTCACGCGGTGACATCCGAGTCTGCCTAACCTGCTACATGCCGGGTTACCGAGTCCTGTTAGCCCAATGCTACAGCCCGGATTCATACGTTGATGACCGACATGCTCGATGTGATTCATGTATGCCTGTCCCCATGGGTTAGCGCCGCTTTGGGTTCACGACTAGCCATGTCGGCCCGGGTTCTCTATCATGTGGATGCTAGCGACACTATCATATAGGTGAGCCAAAATGCGCAAACGGTCCCGGGCCATGGTAAGGCGACACCCGTGGGAATACCATGCGTGAGACCGCAAAGTGATATATATGACAGTTTCTATATTACCATGTCACACGGATGAACATCTCTGCATTCCATGCTATCCATTACATTCCGCACTTCCTTGCCAAATTTTGCCATCCTTGTCTAAACCGTGTCTTGTTTCCTAGGATGGTCAACACCCGCAACAACCCTGCTGCTCCGGAGCAGGGAGAAGCCAGCGCAGCTAGGATTGTTAATGTGCATCAACCGCCTTCTCTGGCCGAAGTTATGATGGAGGTAGAACGAAACAAGCGTGAGACCAATCGCTTGCTGGAGCGGATTGAGCAGAATACTGCACGCCAGCCAAGGAATGACCTGGTGTCAATCAATGACTTTGTCAAGCTGTATCCACCGAAGTTCAAACACTCCGTCGAGCCTCTCGATGCGGTTGACTGGCTTCGCAGCATCACCCACAAGCTACGTTCTCCCAACGTAGCCAAAGCTGATAAGGTTACCTTCGCTGCCTATCACCTCGAAGGCCCTGCTAGCCTTTGGTGTGAATATTTCGAGGCTATGCGCCCGGTTGGCCAAATCACTACCTGGGCTGAGTTCAGTGCGGCTTTCCGTGAGCATCACATTCCGGAAGGTCTCATGGATCGTAAGAGGGAAGAGTTCTGCAACTTCACCCAGGGTAGACTGCCTGTGGATGCATACAGTCGTGAGTTTGGAAATCTAGCCCGTTATGCTCCTGAAGAAGTATCCACCAACGCCAAGAAGCAGGCGAGGTTCCGCAAGGGACTTAGCCCCGAGCTTCGCCGTGATCTTCGTCTGCACGAGTGCACCTCCTTCCAGAAGTTAGTCAACAAGGCTATCAGTGCTGAGACGGGACAGTCTGACTTTGAAGCTTCACGCAAGCACTCCCGTGACTTTGGTTCTTCATCCGCTCGGATCTCAGAAGCACCGGGTGTGGATTCCAAGCACCGCTCTGCCACCCAGATTCACCCCGAGACCATCCTTTGAGGCGCCTCGCCCCAACCAGCAGTTTGCACCGCCCAAGGCCTATGGTGGCCCCGCTGCTAATGCTGCTCCACGTCCCAATGTGATAACTTGTTTCAAGTGTGGAGAGACGGGTCACTACATCCATGAGTGTCCCCAGAACAATCCCAACCAAATCAGAAAGTCTGTTGGCCGTGGTAAGCCAGCAGGAAAGGTGCTCGACGCCAAACCAGCCGCCACTGCTCGTGGCCATGTCAACTACGTTTCAGATGAGGAGACCCATGAGGATCCCAACGTCGTTCTCGGTACGCTCCTTGTTAATTGCCATCCGGCAACTGTTCTCTTTGATACTGGAGCATCTCATTCATTTATTTCTGAGAGCTATGCTCGATTGCACAACACCACATTTTGTGACATGTACACCTCCATGGAAATTCAGACTCCTGGTTCTAGATGGCAAACCTCTAGAATAAGTCATGGGAATGAAATCCTTGTCGATAGATTAGTCTTCCTTGCATCACTGATAGCTCTCAAGTCCTCGGACATAAACATCATCTTAGGTATGGACTGGATGTGAGCCCATTATGCTAAGATTGATTGCTCTACTAGAACTATTCAACTCACCCACCCTTCGGGCAAGACAGTCAATGCTTTGACCCGAGTGTCTGAGCGTCAGCTCTACTCCTTAAATTCCAACCCCCTTCCAGACCTTGAAGATATTCCGGTAGTCCGTGACTTCCCGGATGTCTTTCCAGAGGAACTGCCAGGTGTTCCACCTGACAGAGATGTCGAGTTCATGATAGACCTTGTTCCAGGAACCGTCCCAATCTCTAGAAGACCCTATAAGATGGCACCCCTAGAACTAGCCGAGCTTAAGAAACAACTCGATGAGTCCTTGCAAAAGGGTTTCATCCGTCCTAGTTCTTCTCCATGGGCTTGCCCCGTCCTCTTCGTCAAGAAGAAGGATGGAATGGATCGGATGGTTGTAGATTACCGACCTGTCAATTTGGTCACTATCAAGAACAGTATCCGCTCCCGGGATCAACGACTGTATGATCAGCTCGCTGGATCCTCGATATTTTCAAGATGGATTTGAGGTTGGGCTACCATCAAATCAAAATCAACAACGGGGACATTTCTAAAACGGCCTTTGTTACTCGTTATGGCCAATACGAGTACACCGTCATGTCCTTTGGGTTAACCAATGCTCCGGCCACCTTCTCTCGGTTAATGAACTCGATCTTCATGGAGTATTTGGATAAATTAAGTCGTGGTTTACCTCGATGATATACTCATCTACTCCAAGAATGAGGAAGAACATGCCGAACATCTAAGGCTAGTATTGATGAAACTTCGAGAGCATCGCCTTTATGCCAAATTCTCTAAGTGTGAGTTTTGGTTGCGAAGTAACCTATCTAGGCCATGTAATCTCGGTAAGGGCATTGCTTTGTCAATCCCGGCGAGTTCAAGCCGTCCTTGATTGGACTCCACCGAATCGGTCAAGCAAGTTCGGAGTTTCCTCGGTTTAGCGAGCTATTGCCGCCGCTCACGAGAATTTCTCCAAGGTTGCTAAGCCTCTAACTGAACTCCTCAAGAAAGATAAAAAGTTCGAGTGGACCCCACAGTGCGAGTTCAGCTTTCAGGAACTGAAAAGACGCCTGACATCTGTTCCCGTACTCGTTCCACCAGATTTTTCTAAGGACTTTATTATCTATTGCGATGCCTCGCGACAAGGACTAGGTTGCATACTCATGCAAATGTGATTGCCTATGCTTCTCGACAGTTGCGTCCACATGAGGATAACTATCCCACACACGATCTAGAGCTTGCAGCAGTGGTGCATGCACTCAAAACATGGCGACATTACCTTCTTGGTAATCATTGCGAAATCTACACTGATCACCAAATTCTGAAATACATCTTCACCCAACCGGATTTGAATCTCAGGCAAAGACGTTGGGTTGAGTTGATTACGGATTACGACTTAGGCATATCTTACACCCCAGGCAAAGCCAATGTCATGGCTGATGCACTAAGTCGTAAATCTTATTGTAACAACCTGATGTTACAACAAAGCCAACCGCTTCTCCACGAGGAATTTCGTAAGCTTAATCTTCACATTGTTCCTCGAGGATTCCTTTCCACCCTGGTGGCGAAACCTACCCTTACGGATCAGATCATCAAGGCACAGAAAGTAGATCCGGGAATCTCCCGAATCAAGAGAAACATCAAGAAAGGAGTCACAGATTGTTTCTCCATTGATGAACAAGGTGTCGTGTTCTTTGGAGACCGTCTATTGGTTCCCAAGGTACGCAACCTGAGGCGATTGATCCTTAAGGAAGCTCATGAATCCCTCTCACTATTCATCTCGGTAGTACTAAAATGTATCAAGACCTACGCCAGAGGTTTTGGTGGACTAGGATGAAGAGAGAAATTGCTCAATAAATTGCTAATTGCGACGTCTGCCGTCGAGTTAAAGCAGAGCATCAACGGCCTGCTGGCACCCTTCAACCTTTGGCAATTCCTGAATGGAAATGGGATAAAATCGGTATGGATTTCATTACCGGGTTTCCCAGGACCAAGAGAGGGAATAACGCTATCTTTGTTGTTGTCGATCGTCTTTCCAAAGTAGCCCACTTCCTACCCGTTTGTGAGAGTATAACCGCTAGCCAGCTAGCTGATTTGTACATCTCCCGAATAGTGTCTCTTCATGGTGTTCCATTGGAGATTAACTCAAACCGTGGAAGTCTCTTCACCTCTCGATTTTGGGAAAGTTTCCAAACTGCTATGGGAACTCGTCTCTCCTTTAGCACCGCCTTCCATCCTCAATCAAGTGGTCATGTAGAACGAGTCAATGAAATCTGGAGGATATGCTTGAGCTTCATCATCTCTTCGGCATGAATTGGGAGAAATGCCTTCCATTCGCGAATTAAGCTTATAACAATAGTTATCAAGCTAGCTTGGGCAGAGCTCCTTCGAAGTTCTCTATGGGCGGAAATGTCGAACGCCTCTTAGCTGGTCGAAACCGGGAAAGACAACTCTTTGGCCCGGATATGATCCAGAAGCGAGAAGAGCGAGTTCGCGTTATTCGTGAGAAATTGAAAACAGCCCAATCTCGTCAAAAGAGCCAATATGACCGCAAGCATAAGCCTATGTCTTATGAAGTTGGCGAGAAGGCTTACCTTCAGGTTACTCCTTTGAAGGGAACCCATCGATTCGGTATCAAAGGCAAATTGGCTCCTCGTTACATTGGACCCTTTCGCATTCTTGCCAAACAAGGACAAGTTGCCTACCAATTGGAACTACCTCCGCATCTTTCCGGAGTTCATGATGTCTTCCACGTTTCTCAACTCAGGTGTTGCTTCTCGGATCCTATCCGTGGAGTGGACCACGAAACGCTTGATCTCCAAGATAATCTCACCTATCGAGAATATCCCGTTCATATCCTTGATCAAGCCGAGCGTACCACTCGACGCTAGAACATCAAGTTTCTCAAGGTTGAATGGTCAAACCATTCCGAGCAAGAAGCTACTTGGGAAAGGGAGGATCGTCTTCGACTTGAGTACCCTACCTTCTTTCCGACGGATCCAAAATCTCGGGACGAGATCCTTTTCAGTGGGGGTGAGTTGTCACATCCTAGCTAGTCCATGCATTAGAGTGTTGCATCATGTTTATCTTTCATCAGAAACTTGAATTGGGGAAGACAGAACCCCCAGAACCCCTCTGAATCCAACTAGGGTTTACTAAAAATATTTTCAATGAACCTGAATTGCCCTTCTAAAAAGTTCACCCTCTTTGTCTTGGGTTAGAACCTCTGGCAAAATTGGTGCACAATTTTCTAGGTCAACAGAAGGTCATTGAACTAAATCATATGTAAATTGCATTTGGGCATTTAAATGCGAGTAAATATTTTAACTGCCCAAATAATTCTGGAAATAAGTGTGGACTGTTGGAAATAATCTGAACAGAGCCCATGATTATTTGTAGGATTTTTGAAGGTGTCTAGGTATTTTTAGAAAAGCCCAACACTTTACAGAAAAATAGAAAACAGAAATTAAGAGAGAGAGAGAGGATCTTACCTGGCGCCCATCTCGCAAGCCCACCTGCCGGCCCAGCCCATCCACCGCTCCAGCGAGCTGCTTGGCTTGGCCAGGCAGGCAGCCAGGTGCTCGACGGCGGCACCAGCGCGCGCCACGCGGCTGCTCGCCGCCCTGCCTCCTCCCCGCACCGTTCTACCGCCCTGACTTGGTCGGCCACTCCTCCCCCGAGCTCGCAGACACCCTTTCTCCTCCCCAGCTCCTCTCCCTCGCTCGCCCGCACCATGGCTGACGCCGTCGCGCCCGCGCCACCGTGAAACCCGTGCTCTCCGTCGTCCCCGTGCCGCGCCACCGTGTCCGTTTGCTCCGCCATCGTCGACTACATCGATCAGGCCAAGCCCCGAGCGCTCACACGCTCTACAACACCTCCACTGACCCCGTCTTCGTCGATCACCGCCGGAGATCCCCTTCGTCGTCGCCACCCCATCAGCTCGTCCCCGACCTCGCCGACCGTTCCGACGTACTCGCCGTGAGCCCAGCTACCTCCCCATCCCTCTCGTTCTCGCTCTCAAGCCCTGCACCGACTGCACCGAGCTCGGCCGCACCCGCCGCCGCCACCGCACGTCGCCGTCGTAGCCACAGCCATGTTGGCTCGACTCCGAGCACACCTACGCACTCATCGCACTCCCAGGAACCCAACGCACTTCACCACATGCCTTGTCGTGCCCCGTAGCCACGGGTTCATCCTCACCCGACTCCGGCGACCCGCCAAGCTCGTCGCCGGCAACGTTTCCGGCCACCCCGAGCTCAACCACCGCCACCAAACGCCGCGGCTTGTCCCCGGCTACACGTAGATGGCCTCCGCCGCCCATTTGGTCGCCGGAATGCACAAACGCACTCTCGCCGCCACGCCTGGCTTCGCCGGTGGCTAAACGCCGACGTGTTGACCATTGACTTTGACTAGGGTGGGCCCAGGTTGACTCCCCTAAGTCTGTGACAAGTGGGGCCCCCTCTGCTAATTAACCCAGTTTAGTTTTAACTAAAATTAGTTAGTTCAATTAACTACTGACATGCGGGACCCACTCGTCAGTTGACTGGGCGTCCTTTGACCACCGACGTCACCACGACGCTGCTGTTGATAATAACTAATTTCTGGATTTATTTGTACTCAGGAAATTTCAGAAATTGTTGCAAACTTCAAAAATTCATAGAAATTAATCTGTAACTCAAAGTGCAAAGTTTTATATTGCCATGTCAAAGTGCAAAGTTTTATATTGCCAACACACATTCATATTGCCATGTCATAGCATGCATCATATTGTTGCATATCGTCATGTATTGATTATGTTCGGTGTGTCTTTCGTGGTAGGTTCTGTCTCCGAGGATAACCCCGAATATCCATCTGAAGGGCAGTACCCTACTACCACTAAATCAGGCAAGCAACTCATTGATCATTCCGATACAAACCCATGATCTCGCTTCTGCTCTTGTTTACTGCATTAAGACAATGCGATTCAAACTGTTGTGTGTTGCGGTAGTTGAACCCACTTCCTTTGCATGACCTGTCATTGCCACAGTAACTAGATGAAACCCACTAGTATGTGTAGGAGTTGATTGAGCCATATTTGTGTTTCCTACCATGCTGTGCTTGCTATGCTTAGAGTTGTGTCGTCGGCTCATCGGGATGATGAACTAGAGTGAAAGGTTGTGTTGGTAACGAGAGTGAAGTGTTGAACACGATTTGGTAAAGGTATCGATGAGAGGCCATGTAGGAGTACATGGTGGGTTGTTTCATTGAAGCCGTCCTTAAGAACTGAGATCTGTGTGTGTGATTTAAGATTCAGCTACTACCACGCATTGGGCCCGAAACCAATGGACCCTCTCGACTTATTAACCACTCTTGTCCTCTGTCCGGGAGTTGCAAAGTAGTTTCTGGTGTTTGTAGCATGCTGGGGGCCACACGCAGCGCTGACCTTAGGGGTGGGCTGTGTTGTGGTAGGCACGTGGCATAGTCTACCAATTCGCCCATTTGGTGTCTCGGGAACCCTGCACACAGCGTTCGGGGCCGTTAGTGGAAACCTCGGCCGGACTCCCTGCGGATGGAACCCGAATAGGCAATAAGCCTAGACTAGGGACTAGTGTGTTTAGTCAGGTCGTGGTCGACACCCTCGCTGGGCTTCCGCTTGAAGGTTGTCGAGTACTCGTCGTGTAATGGCGATAAGTGGTGAGAGCGTGTGTGAAGAAGTACACCCCTGCAGGGTATGAAACTATTGAACAGCGCGTCATGATAAGGACTACTTGGTCACCTATACAGTTCATAGACAAGTGAATGGATACTACTAAAAGCCTCAAGATAAGTGTGAGTACCGCGGATGGCCCTCTTGTAGGTTGACGAGAGAGGATCCACGGTGGAGTATTGTGATGGTGTTTAGTGGACTCGTGTGCGACAAATGTTTTCCAAGTGATGTCACGTAGGATAGCTTAGCCATGAGTCAAAGCTGGCTTGCTGCAATAACTCTACTACCTTCTTGAGAATGTGCATGTATAGTAGGTTTCTGTTGTAAGACTTGCTGAGTACCTCCATACTCATGTTTTCTTAATTAATGTTTTCAGACGACAACACCGCCCCCTCCGATGGGTTCTATGTAGACCTTGACATCGACGAGTGACTAGCCACCCAGGTGGTGATCCAAGGCTTGTGAAGGGCCAATCTAGATAGAAGGGCTTCGTCAAGCCTTCTTTCTTTTTAGTGTCTGTACTCAGACTAGTTTGCTTCCGCATGTGCTTGTATGTTTGTATGACTTGAGTGTCGGGTCATGTGACCCCTATCTGTATGAATATGTTATGTATGGCTCCTCGGAGCCTCTTAAATAAAGTACTTTGAGTTGTAGAGTTTTGTTGTGATGCCATGTTGTATGTACCCATATCGAGCATATTGTGTGTATGATTGAAATGCTTGGTATGAGTGGGATCCGACAATCTAGTTGTTTATCCTTGGCAGCCTCTCATATGGGGAAATGTAGTCTAGTGCTTCCTGAGAGATAGTAGTCCGCTACAGCCCGGTTCACCGGAGTCCTGCTTGCCCAGACTCTTTGCTCGGCGCTTGGTGGCGGCATGTGTTTCACTTTGTTCCTGTGTCTGTCCCTTCGGGGAAATGTCACGCGGTGACATCCAGAGTCCTTCCTAGCCTGCTACAGCTCGGGTTACCAGAGTCCTGTTAGCCCAGTGCTACAGCCCGGATTCATATGTTGATGACCGACATGCTCGATGTGATTCATGTATGCCTGTCCCCATGGGTTAGCGCCGCTTTGGGTTCACGACTAGCCATGTCGGCCCGGGTTCTCTGTCATGTGGATGCTAGCGACACTATCATATCGTGAGCCAAAATGCATAAGCGGTCCCGGGCCATGGTAAGGCGACACCCGTGGGAATACCGTGCGTGAGGCCGCAAAGTGATATGAGGTGTTACCGGCTAGGTCGATGTGACTTGGAATCGGGGTCCTGACACTCGGCCATTTCGAGACTCTTTGTCATGTCCATGATCGCATCCGGGACTGCGAACTACCTTCGGTACATCAAAACACATAAACTCATAATAGCGAACGTTAAGCGTGCGGACCCTACGGGTTCGAGAACTATGTCGACATGACAGAGACTCATCTCTAGTCAATAACCAATAGCAGAACCTGGATGCTCATATTTGTTCCTACATATTCTACGAAGATCTTTATCAGTCAAATTGCATAACAACGTACGTTGTTCCCTTTGTCATCGGTATGTTACTTGCCCGAGATTCGATCGTCGGTATCTCAATACCTAGTTCAATCTCGTTGCCGGCAAGTCTCTTTACTCGTTCCGTAATGCATCATCCCGTAACTAATCTCATTAGTCACATTGCTTACAAGGCTTATAGTGGTGTTCATTACCGAGAGGGCCCAGAGATACCTCTCCGACAATCGCAGTGACAAACCTAATCTCGATCTATGCCAACTCAACAAACACCATCGGAGACACCTGTAGAGCATCTTTGTAATCACCCAGTTACGTTGTGACGTTTCATAGCACACTAAGTGTTCCTCCGGTATTCGGGAGTTGCATAATCTCATAGTCATAGGAACATGTATAAGTTATGAAGAAAGCAATAGCAATAAACTATACAATGATAGTGCTAAGCTAACGGATGGTCAAGTCAATCACATCATTCTCTAATGATGTGATCCCGTTCATCAAATGACAACTCTTGTCCATGGCTAGGAAACTTAACCATCTTTGGTTAACGAGCTAGTGAAGTAGAGGCATACTAGTGACACTCTGTTTTTCTATGTATACACACATGCACTAAGTTTCCGGTTAATACAATTCTAGCATGAATAATAAACATTTATCATGATATAAGGAAATATAAATAACAACTTTATTATTGCCTCTATGGCATATTTCCTTCACACATATCATACACAGTTCTGAATAAGGGACCGTGTCTGATGACACTTTGCGCGCCAGTTTTTTTGCTGAAGCGATTCCAAATTTTCGGCTTCCGCGGAAATATCTACCTCCCCACCCCCCCTTACCAAAAGGCACATTTCCCTTGTTTCCACCTTCCTTTCCAAGTTGAAACCTTCACTCCTTGCTTGCACCGCCGCCTCCTCGTCAACGACCCTCCTTCACGGTGCTCGGCCTCGTCTATCCAGGCAGGTAATCTACACCCGACCCCCATCCTCCTCCTCATTCCACATCCCACATGCCCCGACCGCCGGCGTGAGCGCAACACCTTCCACCCAAATCACCGACCCCTCCACCAAATAAGCGCCACCCTAAGCCATGGTGCATGAAGTATAGCCAGGATCTCAAGGAGCATTTGGCAGCGGAGAAGCAAATCGCGGCCGCACGCGCGGATGAGGTCGCGATGGCTGCCATTCGTGCCGACCCCCAGATCTTGGAGGAGCACCTTGCCATTTGCTAGCTACGCCGGTTAAGCATGCTTCGTTTACCCGTTGCGTATGCTGCTCCTGCCTTTCCTTCACAAATTCTAGTGAATTGTGCTATCTAATTTTACCATGCAATCTATTGCTCTAGTGTATATGTTCTATATGTCGTGCAGTGTGGTGCTCACTTACTAACCGTTTTGTTAATTAGTTGTCATCCTCAGTTAACTGTTTGGTTCAATTCTGCAAATGTGATGTTCAATTCTTCAGGCTGCAATTTTCTATTGTCTTCCATGTGAGAAATAAATCGAATTTATCTTTACAAAATACATGAGAAACGAATACAATTGCTACATGCTTGGTTTGGTTATACATTGTGCAATGTGGTGCTCAGTTAACATTTGGTTCATTTGTGTTGTGGTGTTTAGTTAATTGTTTGGTTCAATTCTGCAATGCGATGTTCAATAGTTGTCGGTGCATTCTGTTATTGTATACCATGTGAGGAATAAATTGAATTTGGCTGTAGTAAATACATGAGAAACAAATACAATTGCTACAATTGGTTGTAATTAACTGTTTGGTTAACTGTCTGATCTTCTATTAGGAGTATGTTATATTGTGCAATGTGGTGCTCAGTTAATGTTTGGTTCATTTGTTGTGGTGTTTAGTTAACTGCTTGGTTCAATTCTGCAATGCGATGTCCAATTTTCGTGGGTAGAATTTTGTATTGTTGTGCATGTGAGGAATAAATCAAATTTGGCCGCACTTAATACATGAGAAACATATACAAGTGCTATATTTCCTAGTTCTTAATCATGCTTGGTTTGGATAAATGGGTTTTCCATGTGGCTTGAATTAATCTAATGAATCTGCAATGTGCTTATTTTTCACCAACATGTTTTACTAATAACATGTGAACCCTTAATTAACCTGATGACATTGCAGGGAAACAATGGGAAGCATTGAGGTTTACAATCGAGGTTAGCACGTGCATGGTCCGTTGTCTAATAGCACATTATTGTGCAATTGCAGGAACCATTCTAATATTTAGGTTTTTATCAATTTGGTCTTGCACATGTAGGTCCTGCTGTCAGATGTTTTGACCCACTGTTCGACCCTTTTGCATATGGGAAATGAGTTGTCCATGAATATCAATTGAATCAAGAAACTCAGAAAGATTGTTAGGATACAGAAATTAGCGACAAAAAACCTACAAGATCTTTGTCTGCACAATGAAGAAGACATCGGTTCACTACAAGATGGTACTAAATATTATACCTTGCCTTTTTTTATTCCTTTGCACCATTTCCAATATAGAGAAGATGTTTATGCACATCCTTGTTTTCAGGCCTTTCCAAAGCAGTTCACTGATGATTACCTCTCAAACCACCTCTATGGTCAGGAGGCGAGGAAGGTTTTCATACAACACCCACGGTTCAATATTGAAGTGTTCCTAAAGAGGACGAAGGACGGACGGTCAATCATCCACAGGCACTGGCCTAAAGTTGCAAAGACCTTCAACGTGAATAAAGGATCAATATTCGCCTTCCGCTTTAGCAGTTTTCCAGATGAGATGCATCTGTCTATATACCGTCTATGATGCTAATTTCGAAAGGTTCTACATGTTGCATGTGAAACTTGGTGCTGGTGCAGTTGTGTAATGGGGGTAGCTGAGTGCTGAAGCTATATCATGTTGTACTCTGATGTATATCAATTATGAAATTCTGCTTCCTTAATATGGAAATGAAATATATTATGTTCTTAATATGAATGTCAATTAGATTAATAAATGGATTATTAATAATAGGGCAATTAGCCTGCTAATTGGGTTTTGCTATTGCAAATAGTTATTGAAAAAATACCGTGGGCGATGACCTCAGGCAACGCACATAGTTTCTAGGAATAAATCGTGTTGGATCAATGAACAATCACACACGACTTTCTCTTGAAAACTGTTTGCGTTAGGCCACCTTGCGCAAACGTTTACCACATAAAAACTGTGTGTGATGGACAGCCTTTGCCACACAGTTTCTTCTACGGACCGTGTGTGATACATTCAATAACGCAAACGATTCAATGGGAAAAATTGTGTGTGATGTACCTGTGAACGGAAATGTTTTCCTTGGAGCGACTGTGTGGGATGTACATACGAACGGAAACGTTTAACGGGGACTGACTATGTGGGATGTACTTGCAACCAGAAACAATTTCGCATGTATAATTGTATTTTTTTAGCTCTACTGTACGTATTTCCGTATTTGAGCGCTCGCTGGTCGCACACGACCTCATTTTGCTGAGCGTGTGTGCCAGGAGGGCATATCCCCGACGGTTTCTAGGTCGTGTGGGAAGGACCCCCCCCCCATCGCCCACACTCACTAGGCGACGGTTCCAAATGCCGTCGCGGAAAGGGGTTAAAAACCGTTTGTATAGCACCGACGCATACCAGTGATGTACTTGTTCAAGTGATATTCATTGCAAATCTCAAGCATCTCATTTTTTTCATTCATGAAAGAACTCTCCATCAAGATAGGCACTCTACGTCTAAAACTCCCCAACATATACTCATCCATCTTCCTCCAATGGTGTTTAAACCAAAGCAATGGAAACCAATGCTCTGATACCAATTGTAGGATCGAGAAGAGGTGTCTAGAGGGGGGTGATTAGACCCTCAACAAGGAAAAGTAGCAGTTTTAATTTCTTTAAGTTAAGGTGGAGTTTTAGCACAAGTTTGAACATACACAATACATTTCAAGCAAGCATGGCAAGAGTATATGAGCAGCGGAAAGTGAAGCATGCAATTTTCAAGGAAGTAAAGGGATGGGATTGGAGTGTGCAAACGCAATTGGAGACATAGAGATTTTTGGCGTGGTTCCGATAGGTGGTGCTATTGTACATCCACGTTGATGGAGACTTCAACCCACAAAGGGTAACGGTTGCGCGAGTCCACGGAGGGCTCCACCCACGAAAGGTCCACGAAGAAGCAACCTTGTCTATCCCACCATGGCCATCGCCCATGAAGGACTTGCCTCACTTGGGTATATCTTCACGAAGTAGGCGATCTCCTTGCCTTACAAACTCCTTGGTTCAACTCCACAATCTTGACGGAGGCTCCCAAGTGACACCTAACCAATCTAGGAGACACCACTGTCCAAAAGGTAATAGATGGCGTGTTGATGATGAACTCCTTGCTCTTGTGCTTCAAATGACAGTCTCCCCAACACTCAACTCTCTCACACAGATTTGGATTTGGTGGAAAGATTATTTGAGTGGAAAGCAACTTGGGGAAGGCTAGAGATCAAGATTCTTGTGGTTGGATTGGAATATCTTGGTCTCAACACATGAGTAGGTGGTTCTCTCTCAAAAAATGAATGGTGGAAGTGTAGGCACGTTTTGATGTCTCTCTCTTTGAATGGAGGATGGGTGGAGGGTATATATAACCTCCACACAAAATCTAGTTGTTACACACAGTTCACCAAACTCAGTGGGACCGAATCGAGAAACTCGGTCAGACCGATATGGTTCAGAATGTGAACGTTAGATTTTTCGGTGGGACCGATATGATCAACTCGGTGGGACCGATGTGCTAGGGTTAGGGTAAAACCTCAACTCGGTTTGACCGATTACACGAACTCAGTGAGACCGATTTTGGTAATAAGCAAAACATAGAGTTGGTCAAGCAAACTCGGTGGGACCGATTGCATATCTTAGTGAGACCGAAATAATTGCAACAGGCAACAGAGACTTTGCAAGCCCATATCTCGGTGACACCGATATCCCATCGGTGAGATTGAATTGATTAGGGTTTCTGGCAGTGGCTATGTCAAGTGAACTCGGTGGCGCCGGATAGATCAAGTCGATGGGGCTGAGTTTGACTTTTGGTTTGGGACATATGTGGATATGAGAAAGTGGTTGAGGGCTTTGGAGAAAATCACTAAGCACTTTGAGCAAGCAAGCCATTAAGCAACACCTCATCCCCTTTTAATAGTATTGGCTTTCCTATGGACTCAATGTGATCTTGGATCACTAAAATGAAAATGTAGAGTCTTGAGCTGTTGCCAATCCTTATCCTTAGCATCTTGAAGGGGTTCCACGTCCTATTGTCCATGCCACTCCACTGTTGAACTCATCTAAAATATACTAGATGAAAGTATTAGTCCAACAAGAGATATGTTGACATTAATTACCAAAATCACCCAGGGAGCACTTGTGCTTTCAAGCTTACTCATGAAGGACTCAAATTCATTCTCCTCCTCCTTCGCCCCCTCACTTTCATCAATGCAATCTGTTAAGGAAGGATTAGTAGTGATGGTAGACTTGATGTTGGAGGTTACCTTGTTGGTGGGTTTAGCCATGAGGCACTTGGCGATGGTGTTCCCATTGGGTGAATCGAAGAGGGACACTCTTGGAGTTGTTGCAATGGCAACGAAGGCCATGGAAACCGTCTCACCATCTTCATCATCATCATCATCCTCATTGTACTCTTCTTGTTCCACCAACCCCTTGGGAGGAGTCTTCTTGGTGAAGTTGTTCTTGTTGGGGAAAGACTTGGCCTTGTCTTTTCGGATAAGCTTGCCACCGTTGTCTTCCCTCTTCTCGTAAGGGCAATCCACAACAAAGTGACTCACATTGCCACAATTATAGCACGTCCTCACACCTTGCTTGCCCTTGGCGCCACTTGAGTTGTTCTTGATGAAGTTGGGCCTTGTGTTCTTCTTGTTGCCCCAAAATTGTCGTGAAGCAAGAGCCATGTGCTCATGATAGGCATATTTGGTGTCTTCGGGGCAACTCTCCTCTTCTTCCTCTTCATCATCTTCTTCCACACTAGCCTTGGCCTTCAATGCAAGGTTAGACTTCTTTGATCATTGAGCATGCAACACCACATTGTCGGCGGTCTTGTCCAAGATCCTCATTGCAACAAACTCATCCAACACCTCACTTGAGGACAAGGCGTGCAAGTCCGGCCTTTGACAGATGACGGAGGACATGGCCTTATGGTAAGGCATCATGGCCTTGAGAAACTTGCGCTTGATCCAATTTTCATCTGTATCCTTACTCCCATGATCTCGGAGTGAGACCGTGAGGGTAGTTAACCTTTGATAAAGCTCTCGAGATTCTTCATCTTCAATCATGGCAAACTCATCGGCTTCATCTTGCACCACTTCAAAGTTTGAGCGTTGAATGCTTGAGCTTCCCTTGTACAAGGAGACAACATGTCCCCATGCTTCCTTGGCCAGGGTGAAAGGTCGGAGATGCACAATATCTTCGGGAGGAATAGCTTCTTGCAGAACGAAGAGAGCAGACTCGTTAAATTGATGATCCGCGGCTTCTCTAGGAGTGAGGTTGCTTGGATCGTGTGGGTAGAAACCTTGCTCAATAATTCTCCAAAGATTAGTAGAACTATCACTACTGCAGGATGCTGCTATCGCGACACTACAATCAAAGACCCTTCGAGAAACTGTGTGCGATGCAATAATCGCAAACAGTGCTGTATGAAAACCATCAGAAATGATGCAAAACATTTGCGATGAATGATACATCAAACACTGTTCATATTATAGTTGTGTGTGCGATGAGGGGCATATGGTTGATCTATACGAACTGTTTGCGATGAGATAGAACAACAGAAACGGGCAGCCAGATCAAGGTGTGTGCGATATACGACATACAGTTCACTCCGATGAACCGTTTGCGATGAGTGAGGTGAACACAAACGATACGGCGTAACAAGATGTGTGTGGTACCCGGCAAACAGGTCGGTAATCAGAATTGTGTGCGATCATTATAGACAGCCCATACGGTATTTTTTGTGAATTGTGTGCTCGTTGGGGCACACAGTTCAACAAACCAACCTGTTGGCGATAATGTAGAAGATCTCTGTCGAATACATATTACTAACCGTCTGCGATGAGATTGACAGGATAAAGAGAGATATATACAGTCTGCTTAATCTAGTCGTTCTTCTTCCTGTTGTTCTTGTTGGATGACCCCATGACATCGTCTTGGCGAGGACGCTTCTTGCCGCTGACCGTTGGCATTTCATCACCGTCGCCGTCGTCATCGTTGTTGCTGTCGTCGTCATCCACCTCCTCATTCGACCATTCCTCCTCATCATCATTGTCATCCTCTTCTTCGTCCTCCGATGGCTCCTTGTCCGTCTGGTTGTCGTCTGACGACTCCGGGATCGATGCCGTACTCATGGAAGACGAGCGGGATGATTCTGATGTTGACCTATCATCGGGTGCCAGACTGCTGGTCGAGCTGTCGTCCTCGCTATCGCTCGACATGGCTGCAGAGTGTGTGCCAGTGTGTAGCGCGGCCTGCTGGGGACGATGAAGATGGTGGACACTTAAGCGGGGTACGCAGAGAAGAGGAACTGCCAATTGAAGTGGGGATTGACGTATTATCTAACCGCTGATATAATCAACCGCAATTATTTGTACCCAGTCGCTCCAAATTCCCGGGGTTGTGCAGGACTCCTATTGGCTATTTGGCTGGTTTCCTTTTTCAGGACAAAAACAAGGAACGAGTTTTGGGATTATGCACCGGTACCGGTACGAATGAAGTAGGACAGTTGGCAAGCAATACATTGAGCTCTTCATATTGATAAAGCCAGTAATAATCAAACTCGAAAGGAAAAGAAAAAAGACAAAGAAAAATATCTGCACGAATCTGTGTGTAACATCAATGGCATAGGACCTAGATGTGCATTACTTAGAGCACATCTAGATGTCCTTTAGCAATACTGTCAAACAAAACCCCTAATCATCATTGCAAACAGCGCATAGAACATGGCTAATGCGACAACCACAACTACACATGCTAGTTCCTTCTTGTCTCTTGCTTTCATATGTTGCCTGTGATTGATTCTTTCTTGCTTCATCATACTGATTGTACATTCCAGATCAGCCAGTTTCTTCTTTAGCTTTACATTATCTTCTGCGAGCTTGGTGATAACACTCCGAGCCCTGCCATGCCATTCTTCATCCAGCCAGTTAACAAAGGCACAAGCCTCATATCCCTGCAAATGTTAAATAGTATTCTGGATGAGTGGCAACATTAATTGAAGTAAAATGATGAACTTAATTAGCATTAACCTCTAAGGGGCAACTGAGAAACCGCCTGCCAATGTCGAATCCCTCCGTGCATACACGTCGAGCGGGAGTGTGCCCGTGCACACAACTCAGCTTTTGGTACTTCTCGGTGGCGCAAAACTCGGAGTCGAACTCGTGTTGCGGGAGTATGGAGTCAAGTTCCGGATCCGGCGGCAGATCGCTTTCCTGGGGGGGGGGGTCATTCAGGACGGATTCGGCAAGGATCTATACTTTGGACATGCTAAAAAAGATCGAGATAGATTGGAACCTGACAAGACGATTTGGATCCGTAGTACACCTGCCTTCTGATGACCTTAGGCAAGTGATTGGCGGCGACCGCCGTCGTGGCGGCGATACGAGCAAGAGCAGCCGCACCAAAACCATCCGCACCACTCGTACGCATTCCCCCAGTTTCAGCGCCACGCGAGGGAATTTGGAGGCTATGTAGGGATTTGGGGGAAATTGGGAAACTGTGGAGATAAGCTAACGGTCGGGAACTACTAATGGCACTATATATGTGTTGTATACGGCACACTGTTTGTACATGTCATTTGTGTTAGGTATTACAACGTCACCCAACGTCACAACGGCCATTTAGCGATGCATGGGAAGAGAAGGGTACTGGGTGTCGACAATGTTGCCGATGAGGACGACTACGATGAATTTGATGAGTTGCCAACCAAGGAATCACGCACCCGTGCAACAGAGCAGCATAAAATCATCAAAAACCCCAAGTTCATTCGGGGTCAACTTAATGATCCCAGTTCCCCCATGTACATGGGAATTAAGCCGCGAGACTAGTCTTTATGCCTACCCTGCAACTTAATTCGTTCAATTTAGAACTGTCGCGTGTACTAAATTTGTGAGTTATGCCCAGTTTTCTGTTGATGTAAGAACCGTTAATATGTTGACCTTGATGTGCTGTCAGCTCAGGCAATGAATATGAGCTGTTTTTTGTTATTATTATTATAATTATATCATAGAGGCAGCACACTCAATCGATCTCACTACAGTATGTGTGAACAAAAATATGCAATCTGGTTTGCGAATAACACACGGTTCGTTGATGAAAGCCGTGTGCCGACCAAACCCGGCCACCCCGCCCACGATCTGAGTCGTGCTTTCAAATTGGATAGAACCCAAACCCCACGGATCGTACGTCTGCACCGTTGGATGCTCCCAGATCAAACGGCGATCCTCATCCCTTCCGACGGCACATGCAGTTCCGGTTGTAATTTTATTTTTATGCACAAAATGCACGTTAATCTCAAAAAATGTCTTAAACATAGCTAACGATACCTGAAATGCACTAGAAAATCAAACCCGTGGTATAATGGTGATTGCGTACCGTGGAAATTTTTATGAGGCCAAACGATGAAGTCACCGGGCACAGGAGTTTGAATTGACACGTCTCCTTTTGGAAAACCATGATCCTTCATGTGAGATGCTCTGGTTTGGAAGGAGCGGTCATAAAAACTTGTGCCAAACTTTACCAAATTTTTTCCACAGGGTCGTGAGAGCACGCCACATGCACACATCAATTTTGATGATGTCCGAACTCCATCTGAATTTTCTGTAATTAAAATACCAACTAGGCCTACGCCAGTGGCCGCACCTCGCGGTCGGAATGTTTGAAACTTCTCCCCGCTTCTCGAACAAACGGATGAAAACTCACAAAGTGGCGACAAATTATCTCATACACCTTTGCTAGGCTGATAGTAAGGGGTATCATAGCTAGTATCATGCATGCCAACTAGGCAATTTTGATGAGCTGTCATAGAATTAATTAAATGAAGAAAGAGAGGGTTAAGTATCATATCATGAAACTGTATCATAATAAATGTTATGCTACTATGTGTCATGCATGACAATATAAATAAGTACTACATATGATACTAGCTACTCTATGATACTATGCATTAGAGCAAGTACACAATAGAGTGACATAAGACTAGCCACAATGGGTAGTAATATAGAATGTTACTAGTCTATGTTACTACCTCTATAGTGCGGAGTAACATATGTGTAGTAACATGCAACACTTCATTTATTAGGCTATAGACTCATCTTGCCTTGATATGTGTGATGTTACTCAGACTAGCCACAATGGGTAGTAACATAGACTAGTAACATGCCCATGTGTTACTAGTCTATGTTACTACCTCTATAGTGGGGAGTAACATATGTGTGGTAACATGCAACACTTCATTTATTAGGCTATAGATGCATCTTTCCTTGATATGTACATGTGATGTTACTCATACTACTAGTAACTAGCTATGTTACTACTTTCCTCTCATTCTTCATTTATTGTTTGCCACATCATCTACTTTATCTAGATATGTGTGATGTTACTACCTATGTTACTCCCATTGTGGGTAGTCTCATATACTATAGTAAGACTATACCACAGTGGGAGTAACATAGGTAGTAACATCACACATATCCACTTTCCTCCATTTCTTCATTTATTGCTTGCCACATCATCATTTTATCTAGATATGTGTGATGTTACTACCTATGTTAATCCCACTGTGGGTAGTCTGGCTATAAGGAATAGAATATTATATATGTGCTTATTAGTTGGAGGAAAGAGAAGAGAAGCGGGCTCTTGGTTAGTAGAGTCAGCTGCAACACGAGACCCGAGACACTTTGTGATGATGTGAGGCGGGCCAACTATTGATAAACTAGTACGTATATAAAACTTATTATTGTACATGCGCGCTAAGAGGTTGGCTGTATATGACATGGAAACTTCTTATAGCCGACCCTTGGCTGTATTATTAACCATGCTCTTAGTGAGGTAGCTAGTATATCATAGACGACTAGCTAGTATCAGGCTAGCCATAGTGGGAGTAACTTCAGCAGTAACACCGACTCCAACTCAGCTGTAAGTGCATCTAATGCCCCTTAGTGATTTTGGTGTATTGAAGACTTATAGGTTAAGGGACTCTTATGTTTGTGAGTGTACACAGGTCTATAAGTCTATGAGGAGTTTGATATTTGCAGAGAAAGTCGACCCCTAAAAATGAACGTCTTCAATTGAAGACTTTGGATTTCTGAAGACTTTCTGAAGACTTTGAAGATGAAGAAATTGGTGTGACCATGATGACATGATATTCATGCAAGGAACATGAAGCGTGAAGACTTTTGTTTTCGTAGTTTAATTTTCTCTTTCTTGAGTCATAGGAAACACCGTACTGTTAAAGGGGGTCGAGGAAAAACTAAGGAAAAGTTTCCAAGTGATGCTCAACTCAAAATCCTACACCTACCAATCCTTTCGAGTGAAGTCATTGGAAATCTCATACAGTTCAGTCAATTTCTTCAGTGACAGAGACGAAGATCTTTTGGTCTATGAGGAATTTGTTTTGACTGAGGACTTAGAATTCGCCAGTGCGGGTTGCCTACAAGTGAGGAACATGATAGCCCTGAGGAATTTGAACATCAAAATTCTGACCGTTGTTGTGCTACACGCCAGCTGTCCCAAAATATCTACCCACCTAACGGTCATATCATTAAAGGGCATTTATGTCTTATCATGTCAGGCTGCTCCCTAGGCTATAAATAGCCGCCCCCCTACAACCACTAGCTGGTTGGCTGCTTTGAGAGACTGACACTTGTCATTGAGAGCATCCCATCCTCTGAGGACTTTGAGTGAAAATCATTAAGTGAGGAAAACCCAAACCCAAACACCTACAAACCCAAAGTGATTGAGCATCACTAAAGAGATTGATCATGCGTGGATCCGATGCTTGTTACCTTTGAAGACTGTGCATCTTCCAGACGGTTAGGCGTCATGGTCTAGAGCATCCAAGAGGAAATTGTGAATCGCCGAGTGACCGAGTTTGTGAAGGTTTGGAAGTCACCTGAAGAATTACCACGAATGATTGGGCGAGGTCTGTGTGACCGTTGGTCAAGGAGAATACGGTGAGGACTGTGTGTCCAGGACTGGGTGTCCTCTGGTTTAAATACCTGGCCGCTCCAACCAGACGTACAACTGTCACAACAGTTGGAACTGGTCTACCAAATCACTGTCTTCACCAAGCCTACTGGTTCTATTTCCTCAACCCATCCATTTCCTCATTACTATGTTGTGTGCTTGTTCATATCTGTTTGAAGACTTTGACTGAAGACTTTCTCAATTTCCTCAGTTCAATTTCTTCAGTCTATTTGTCTCCGTCATGTTTTATCTTGTGCTTACGATTCCTGTACTCTGTGTCTGTTTTCATTTCATCATGATGTCCATGTTTATGTTATGTCATGTATGCTTCTGAGTACTTATTCCGCTGCAAGTAGTTCTTCGCTTAGGAATTTCCTCACCCTGAAATTCCTCAGTGAAGAATTCATAAATATCGCCTATTCACCCCCCCCCCTCTAGTCAACTTAACGCACTTTCAATTGGTATCAGAGCGAGGTACTCCCTTGTTCTGCGTGATTTTGGTTTAACCGCCTGGAGTTTTAGTTATGTCGACTGCATGTATGATCAAGGTTTGTGCTGGTGTGCTACCTTCGATGGGATGGACTACCCCTGCTGGAAGAATAAGATGCGCATGCATCTTGAGGCAATTGATAACGATCTCTGGTATGTTGTGGAGAATGGTGTCCCCTCTGTCACCCCTACCATCAATGCTGCTGACGTGAAAAGATTCAAGCAACTCAACTCTCAAGCGAAGAACATCATATGTGGCCATCTGAGCAAAGGGCAGTATGGTAGAGTGAGTGCTTTGGAGACAGTTAAGCTTATATGGGATTGTCCAAGGTCAATGAAGGAGTCTCAACACAACGTGACTCCCGAGTTGACGTTCTTCGCAATCTCTTCAACCGCTTCAAAAGACTCGAGAATGAAAATGTTCAGCAAACCTTCAATCGCCTCACTGACATCTCAAATGAGCTTCAAGCACTTGGTGCCACTGACATCACCGACAATGAGGTGGTGAAGAAATTGCTGAGATCGCTTGATCCCTCATTTGATACTCTGGCATTGATGATACAAGAACATGGAGACTATAAGTCACTTGATCCTGCTGATATCCTCGAGAGGCTAAATACTCATGAGTTCCAGCTTGCTAAGAAGAGAGATCTCTATGGACCGAGCTATGGTAGATCACGTGCTGTGAAGGCCAAGGCAGTGTCTGAATCTCAAGATGAAGATTCTGGCAACAGTCTTGGTGATCCTGAAGAACTGAGTCAGTAGCTAGCAATGATCGTGAAGAAATTCTAGAAGTTCTCAAGACGTGGTCGCTTTGGAAAATCCTCAAGAAGTGATGATTCCTCAAACCGTGATTACAAGAAGAGAATGTGCCACAAATGCAAGAAACTCGGTCACTACATTCAAGACTATCCTCAGTGGTAAAAGGAATCAAAGAAGAAGAAATACAAGGATTGCAGTTCTAATGATTCAAAGAAGAAGAAGAAATCTTCAAAATCCTCATCATCTAAATCCTCGAAGTCCTCATCTCACAAGAAGAGCAGCTCCAAGAAGGCTCGGGCATTCATTGGCAAAGAAATGGACTCTGAGGCTGAGTCTGAGGAACATGAGGAAGAGGAGGCATCTGAGGAGTCAGAATCTGGAGTGGCGAGCCTAGCCCTCGCTACTGCGTTCGTGAGCAAGTCCATGTTCAACACCTAAGAAAATGGCTTCCACAACAAGGCTGATGACGACGATGATAACTACGCTCCCACCTATTGCTTCATGGCAAAGGGTGCCAAGGTACTCAAATATCCCTCCTTTGAATCAAGTGAGGATGAATATGATGAAAACCTCAAGCGTAGCTACTCTAAACTTGCTAAGATTGCTGTAAAACAACAAAAGGCTTTTGAAAAGGTTCAAAACATGCTAGACAAGAGCGATGGTATATTGGGTGAAGGAATGGATCACACTAAAACCTTGACTAAAAATCTTCAGAGACTTCAGTCCAAGTTTGACAATCTTCAGAGTCATCATAACACTCTCTTATCTGATCATTAGAAGCTTTTTTATGAATTTCTTCAAAGAAAGCAAGATCTTGAGAAGCTAAGGGTGAGTTATGAAGATCTTCAAAAGGAGCATGATTCATTACTAGCTCAAAAAATCAGCGCTGCTCAGGAAGAATTCATTCCTTCATGTTTGAAGTGCATTGAACGTGAATCTGCTAATTCTTCACCTGAAAGTTGAAATGCTTCTATTGCTGCAAATTCTTCACCTATCTCTGCTATTACTAATTCCTCATCTGAGGATATTGCTAGTATCACTGACAATGCATGGCTGAAGGAATTGTATATGACATGCATGTATAAAAGCCTCAAAGGGCATCAGGCTCTTTGTGATGTGCTTAAAAAGAAGATCCTCAACAGAAACCCTAGGAAAGAGGGTATTGCCTTTGAGAGGAAACTCAATGCTGATGGAACATACTGGAAGCCTGAGCAGTATCCCAAAACCTCATGGGTTACTGCAAAGGGACCTCCAGTAGATCCATCTACTTTATCTGGCTTTACATGCGAATCTCCTCATTCTTCTGATGAGTCATTTGACACCAACTATAAGCTGTTCAAAAATCAGAATGGTGAAGTATTTGCTAGATATATTGGCACTAACTGCAGGAACCGTTCTCCTATGAAGAAAAGCTGGGTTCCCAAAAGGTGCCTTGAAAGTCTTCAGGTGAATGTCATCATGACACCACATGTGAAGAATAGGAACCCCAGATCAAACTCTTCATATGAACCAAATTCTTCATACGGATCCAAGTCCTCATACGGACCAAATTCCTCACGTGCATCAAATTCCTCAAAAGGATTAAAATACTCATACAACATCATCGTGCTAACACTTCTGTTTCGCAGGGGAGATCTAATGGCTGTGAATATGAGTATTATTCTTCTAACCATTATGTTCATGAGTCCTCGAATAATTTCTCTGCTTATTCATATGCTTACCCTAACTCCTCTTATGTTAAACGAAGTGGACTGGCTTCTATGCCACCTTTCTCTTATGGAGCTCGCAGAATGATGAACTCTTTGCCTCCCCTTCAGATGTGGGTGGTGAAGAAAAATAACTAATCTCTTATGCAGGGTCAGGTCTCCAGACGTACTTAAACGTCTGAGGAATTTGCTGGAGACCTGAATATGCTAATCATGAAGAAATGAATTTTCATTTCTCACGTCCTCATACTGCTTTATCTGTACTCTTGTTTGATGAAATTGATTTGATGAAATTGGTGCATATTCTTCACTGATGAAGTATATGAGTTCGTAAGTTGCACTAATTTATCTGCAGGATGATCAACCCAAAGCCACTGAGTGGGTCCTTGATAGTGGATGTACAAATCAAATGACTGGTGACAGGAACTTATTGATGGACGCTCCCTTATCTCCATCGCATCTGAAGCATATCACCTACGCTGACAAAGGAAAAAGCAAGGTATTGGGCCTAGGTAAGGTTGGTTTCTCAAAGGATCGACAGATGGACAAAGTCATGCTTGTCGAGTCCTTAGGATTCAACCTCATGTCAGTCTCAATGCTTTGTGATCTAGATATGGTTGTTATCTTTGGCAAGTATCGTTGTGTTGTGATCATGGAAGCTGACCATTCCAAAGTCTTCGAAGGCTTTAGGAGAGGAGATCTGTATATTGTTGATTTCTCCACAGGACCACAACCAGCTGTATGTCTACTTGCAAAAGCTTCAGAAGGCCGGCTATGGCATCGATGACTCGGTCATGCTAGCATGAGGAACTTGCACACGCTCGCGAAGAAGAAGCATGTCATTGGCATTGAGAATGTCAAATTCCTCAAGGATCACTTGTGCGGAGCCGGTGAAGCTGGAAAGATGACCAAGGCCAAGCATCCAGCGAAGACTATCATGACTACCACTCGTCCATTTGAATTGCTTCACATGGATCTCTTTGGTCCTGACCATTATTCTGCATTCACCAATGAAGCATCTCTATATGGCCTCATTATTGTTGATGATTACTATCGTTACACATGGTTACATATTGTCACTTACAAACGTGAAGTGCAGGAAGTCTTCAAACGATTTTCCTCGAGGGCTTCAACCAACTTTGGTGTGAAGATCAAGCACATCAGAAGTGACAATGGAACTGAGTTCAAGAATACTGGTCTTGATGACTATCTTGATGAACTTGGTATTACTCATGGGTTATCTGCTCCTTATACTCCTCAGCGGAATGTCATCGTGTTGCGCAAGAACAGGACTCTTGTTAAGATGGCCCGCACTATGCTTCATGGATACAAGACGCCTCGTCATTTCTGGATTGAGGCAATTGATACTGCGTGCCACATCATCAACAGGGTATATCTTCACAAATTCTTCAAGAAGACAGCATATGAACTCCTCACTGACAAGAAACCCAATGTGAGCTATTTCAAAGTCTTCGGTGCTAAATGTTGGATTAGAGATCCTCATCACCATTCTAAATTTGCATTGAAAGCACATGAAGGTTTTATGCTTGGTTACGGAAAGGACTCGCACACCTACAGATCTTCAACACCATCTTGTTGAAACTATAGATGTGCGGTTCGATGAAACTAATGGCTCGCAAAGAGAGCACCTACCTCCTGTGCTAGATGAACAGTCTCCTGAGGAAACCATCAAGTTCAAGGCTACTGAGGATGTCATTCCTACCGAAGAATCTGCTGAAGAAGTCATTCCTGTTGGGGAACGTAGTAATTTCAAAAAAATTCCTACGCACTCGCAAGATCATGGTGATGGCATAGCAACGAGAGGGGAGAGTGTATGTCCACATACCCTCGTAGACCATAAGCGGAAGCGTTATAACAACGCGGTTGATGTAGTCATACGTCTTCACGATCCGACCGATCCAAGTACCGAACGCACGGCACCTCCGAGTTCAGCACACGTTCAGCTTCGATGGCGATCCCGGGCTCCGATCCAGCAAAGCGTCGGGGATGAGTTCCACAACCTGACGGCGTGGTGACGATGATGATGCTCCACGGCGCAGAGCTTCGCCTAAGCTCATGACGATATGACTCTACGGCGCAGGGTTTCGCCTAAGCTCATGACGATATGACCAAGTGGAATATGGTGGAGGGGGCACCGCACACGGCTAAGGAACGATTAGTAGATCAACTTGTGTCTCATGGGGTGCCCCCTGCCCAGTATATAAAGGAGCAAAGGGGGTGCGGCCGGCCCTAGGGGAGGCGGCGGAGGAGTCCTACTCCCACCGAGTAGGACTCCCCCCTTTCTAGTTGGATTAGGACTTGGGGAGGGGAAGAGGAAGGGGCCGCCCCCTCTCCTGTCCTATTCGGACTAGGGGAGGCGCGCGCCTGCCTGGGCCGCCCTCCTCTTCTCCCTTATGGCCCATCAAGGCCCATTGACCCCGGGAGGTTCGGTAACCCCTGTTCCGGTAAATTCGATTTCATCCGAACCTTTCCAAGTCAAACATAGGCTTCCAATATATGGATCTTTATGTCTCGACCATTTCGAGACTCCTCGTCATGTCCGTGATCACATCCGGGACTCCGAACAAACTTCAGTACATCAAAACTTATAAACTCATAATAAACTATCATCGTAACGTTAAGCGTGCGGACCCTACGGGTTCGAGAACTATGTAGACATGACCTAGAACTATTCTCGGTCAATAACCAATAGCGGAACTTGGATGTTCATATTGGTTCCTACATATTCTACGAAGATCCTTATCGGTCAAACCGCATAACAACATACGTTGTTCCCTTTGTCATCGGTATGTCACTTGCCCGAGATTCAATCGTCGGTATCCAATACCTAGTTCAATCTCGTTACCGGCAAGTCTCTTTATTCGTTCTGTAATACATCATTTCATAACTAACTCATTAGTTACAATGCTTGCAAGGCTTAGGTGATGAGTATTACCGAGAAGGCCCAGAGATACCTCTCCGACAATCGGAGTGACAAAACCTAATCTCGAATTATGCCATGAAGAAAGCATAAGCAACATACTAAACGATCAAGTGCTAAGCTAATGGAATGGGTCAAGTCAATCACATCAGTCTCCTAATGATGTGATCCCGTTAATCAACTGACAACTCATGTCCATGGTTAGGAAACATAACCATCTTCGATTAACGAGCTAGTAAAGTAGAGGCATACTAGTGACACTCTGTTTGTCTATGTATTCACACATGTATTATGTTTCCGGTTAATACAATTTTAGCATGAATAATAAACATTTATCATGATATAAGGAAATAAATAATAACTTTATTATTGCCTCTAGGGCATATTTCCTTGAGCCTCCCACTTGCACTAGAGTCAATAATCTAGATTATACAATAATGATTCTAACACCCATGGAGTCTTGGTGCTGATCATGTTTTGCTCGTGGAAGAGGCTTAGTCAACGGTCTCGCAACATTCAGATCCGTATGTATCTTGCAAATCTCTATGTCTCCCACTTGGACTTGGTCCCGAATGGAATTGAAGCGTCTTTTTATATGCTTGGTCCTCTTGTGAAATCTGGATTCCTTTGCCAAGGCAATTGCACCAAGATTGTCACGTAAGATCTTCATTGGTCCCGATGCACTAGGTATGACACCTAGATCGGAAATGAACTCTTTCATCCGACTCCTTCATTTGCTGCTTCGAAGCAGCTATGTACTCCGCTTCACATGTAGATCCCGCCACGGCGCTTTGTTTAGAACTGCACCAACCGACAGCTCCACCGTTTAATAAAAACACGATCCGGTTTGCGATTTAGAATCGTCCGGATCGGTGTCAAAGCTTGCATCGGCGTAACCACTTACGACTAGCTCTTTGTCACCTCCATATCGAAAACATATCCTTAGTCCTTTTCGGGTATTTCAGGATGTTCTTGACCGCTGTCGATGATCCACTCTGGATTACTTTGGTACCTTCCTGCCAAGCTTATTGCTAAGCATACGTCGGTCTGGTACACAGATTGCATACATGATAGAGCCTATGGCGAAGCATAGGAACATTTTCATTTTCTCTCTATCTTCTGCTGTGGTCGGGCATTGAGTCGACTCAATTTCACACCTTGTAACACAGGTAAAAATCCTTTCTTTGCCGATCCATTTTGAACTTTTCAAAACTTTATCAAGGTATGTGCTTTGTGAAAGTCAATTAAGCGTCTTGATCTATCTCTATAGATCTTGATGCCCAATATGTAAGCAGCTTCACCGAGGTATTTCATTGAAAACTTTTATTCAAGTATCCTTTTATGCTATCCAGAAATTCTATATCATTTCCAATTAATAATATGTCATCGACATATAATATCGAAATGCTCTGAGCTCCCACTCACTTTCTTGTAAATACAGGCTTCTCCAAAAGTCTCATAAAACCATATGCTTTGATCACACTATCAAAGCGTTTATTCCAACTCCGAGAGGCTTGCACTGACCATAAATTGATCGCTGGAGCTTGCACACTTTTTAGCACCTTTTGGATCAACAAAACCTTCTGGTTGCATCATATACAACTCTTCTTCTAGAAATCCATTCAAGAATGCATTTTTACATCCATTTGCCAAATTTCATAATCATAAAATGCAGCAATTGCTAACATGATTCGGACAGACTTAAGCATCGCTTCTGGTGAGAAAGTCTCATCGTAGTCAACCCTTGAACTTGTCGAAAACCTTTCGCAACAAGTCGAGCTTTATAAACGATTACATTACCATCGCGTCAGTCTTCTTCTTAAAGATCCATTTATTCTCAATGGCTTGCCGATCATCGGGCAAGTCAACCAAAGTCCATACTTTGTTCTCATACATGGATCCCATCTCAGATTTCATGGCTTCAAGCCATTTTGCGAATCTGGGCTCACCATCGCTTCTTCATAGTTCGTAGGTTCACCATGATCTAGTAGCATGACTTCCGAATAGGATTACCGTACCACTCAGTGCGGATTTTATTCTGGTTGATCTCTGATTCGGTGACAACTTGATCTGAAGTTTCATGATCATTATCATTATCTTCCTCGCTAATCTGGTGTAGGTGTCACGAAACCAATTTCGTGATGAACTACTTTCCAATAAGGGAGCTGGTACTGTTACCTCATCAAGTTCTACTTTCCTCCCACTCACTTCTTTCGAGAGAAACTCCTTCTCTAGAAAGGATCCATTCTTAACAACGAATGTCTTGCCTTGGATCTGTGATAGAAGGTATACCCAATTGTCTCCTTTGGGTATCCTATGAAGACACATTTTTCGATTTGGGTTCAAGCTTATCAGGTTGAAGCTTTTTCACATAAGCATCGCAACCCCAAACTTTCGAAGCGACAACTTTGGTTTCTTGCCAAACCATAGTTCATAAGGTGTCGTCTCAGCGGATTTTGATGGTGTCCTATTTAGCGTGAATGCGGCCGTCTCTAAAGCATAACCCCAAAGCGATAGCGGTAAATCGGAAATAGACATCATAGATCGCACCATATCTAGTAAAGTACGATTCGACGTTCGGACACACCATTACTGTTGTGGTGTTCCGGTGGCGTGAGTTGCTAAACTATTCCGCATTGCTTCAAATGTAGACCAAACTCGTAACTCAAATATTCTCCTCCACGATCAGATCGTAGAAACTTTATTTTCTTGTTACGATGATTTTCAACTTCACTCTGAAATTCTTTGAACTTTTCAAATGTTTCAGATTTATGCTTCATTAAGTAGATATACCCGTATCTGCTTAAATCATCTGTGAAGGTGAGAAAATAACGATATCCGCCACGAGCTTCAACATTCATCGGACCACATACATCTGTATGTATGATTTCCAACAAATCTGTTGCTCTCTCCATACAACCGGAGAACGGCATTTTAGTCATCTTGCCCATGAGGCATGGTTCGCAAGTACCAAGTGATTCATAATCAAGTGATTCCAAAAGTCCATCTGTATGGAGTTTCTTCATGCGTTTTACACCGATATGACCTAAACGGCAGTGCCACAAATAAGTTGCACTATCATTATCAACTCTGCATCTTTTGGCTTCGACATTATGAATATGTCTATCACTCTTGTCGAGATTCAACAAGAATAGACCATTCTTCAAGGGTGCATGACCATAAAAGATATTACTCATATAAATAGAACAACCATTATTCTATGATTTAAATGAATAACCGTCTCGCATTAAACAAGATCCAGATATAATGTTCATGCTCAACGCGGCACCAAATAACAATTATTTAGGTCTAAAACTAATCCCAAGGCAGATGTAGAGGTAGCGTGCCGACCGTGATCACATTGACTTTGGAACCGCTTTCCACGCGCGATCGTCACCTCGTCCTTTGCGATGCTCGCCTATTCCGTAGTCCCTGTTTGAGTTGTAAATATTAGCAATGTAACCAGATCAAATACCAGTGCTACTACGAGCTCTAGTAAGGTACACATCAATAACATGTATATCACATATACCTTTGTTCACCTTGCCATCCTTCTTATCCGCCAAATACTTGGGGCAGTTCCGCTTCGATTACCGATCGCTTGCAGTAAAACACTCGATTTCAGGCTTAGGTCCAGACTTGGGTTTCTTCTCTTGAGCAGCAACTTTCTTGCTGTTCTTTTGAAGTTTCCTTCTTCTTCCCTTTGCCCTTTTCTTGAAACTAGTGGTCTTGTTGACCATCAACACTTGATGCTCTTTCTTGATTTCTACCTCCATGCTTTTAGCATTGCGAAGAGCTCAGAATTGTCTTAGTCATCCCTTGCATATTATAGTTCATCACGAAGCTCTTGTAGCTTGGTGGCGTGATTGGAGAATTCATCAATGACACTATCATCCGGAAGATTAACTCCCAGCTGAATCAAGTGATTATTATACCCGACATTTTGAGTATGTGCTCACCGATGTAACTATTCTCCTCCATCTTGCAGCTATAGAACTTATTGGAGACTTCATATCTCTCAATCCGGGCATTTGCTTGAAATATTAACTTCAACTCTTGGAACATCTCATATGCTCCATGACGTTCAAAACGTCGTTGAAGACCGGTTCTAAGCCGTAAAGCATGGCACACTGAACTATAGAGTAGTCATCACTTTGCTCGCGGGACGTTCACAACTTCGGCGTTGCCCTACAGCAGGCCTGGCACCCAACGGTGCTTCGGGGCGTAATTCTTACATGCAGCAATGAGGATAATCCTCAAATTCGGACCCAGTCCGTGTAATTGCTACCATCATCTTTCAACTTTGCTTTCTCAAGGAACGCATTAAAATTCAACGGAACAACAGCATGAGCCATCTATCTACAATAAACATAGACAAGCAAAATACTATCGGTACTAAGTTCATGATAAATTTAAGTTCAATTAATCATATTAAAAACTCCCACTTAGACAGACATCCTCTAGTCATCTAAGTGATTACGTGATCCAAATCAACTAAACCATAACCGATCATCACGTGAGATGGAGTAGTTTTCAATGGTGAACATCACTATGTTGATCATATCTACTATATGATTCACGCCGACCTTTCGGTCTCCGTGTTCCGAGGCCATATCTGCATATGCTAGGCTCGTCAAGTTTAACTGAGTATTCTGCGTGTGCAAAACTGGCTTGCACCCGTTGTAGATGGACGAGAACTTATCACACCCGATCATCACGTGGTGTCCGGGTACTACGAACTTTTAGCAGCGGTGCATACTCGTGGAGAACACTTCTTGATAATTTTAGTGAGAGATCATCTTATAATGCTACCGTCAATCAAAGCAAGATAAGATGCATAAAGGCTAAACATCACATGCAATCAATATAAGTGATATGATATGGCCATCATCATCTTGTGCTTGTGATCTCCATCTCGAAGCACCGCCATGACCACCATTGTCACCGGTAGCGACACCTTGATCTCCATCGTAGCATCGTTGTCGTCTCACCAACTATTGCTTCTCGACTATCGCTATTGCTTAGTGATAAAGTAAAGCAATTACATGGCTTTTGCATTTCATACAATAAGCGACAACCATATGGCTCCTGCCGATTGCCGATAACTCGGTTACAAAACATGATCATCTCATACAATAAAATATAGCATCACGTCTTGACCATATCACATCACAACATGCCCTGAAAAAACAAGTTAGGCGTCCTCTACTTTGTTGTTGCAAGTTTTACGTGGCTGCTACGGGCTGAGCAAGAACCGTTCTTACCTACGCATCAAAACCACAACGATAGTTTGTCAAGTTGGTGCTGTTTTAACCTTCGCAAGGACCGGGCGTAGCCACACTCAGTTCAACTAAAGTGAGAGCAGACACCCGCGGTCACCTTTAAGCAACGAGTGCTCGAAGCGGTGAAACCAGTCTCGCGTAAGCGTCTGCGTAATGTCGGTCGGGCGCTTCATCTCACAATACCGCCGAACCAAAGTATGACATCTGGTAAGCGGTATGACTTATATCGCCCACAACTCACTTGTGTTCTACTCGTGCATATGACATCAACGCATAAAACCAGGCTCGATACCATTTGTTGGGAACGTAGTAATTTCAAAAAATTCCCTCGCACTCGCAAGATCATGGTGATGGCATAGCAACGAGAGGGAGAGTGTATGTCCACGTACCCTCGTGAGACCGTGGCGAAGCGTTATAACAACGCGGTTGATGTAGTCGTTCGTCTTCACGATCCGACCGATCCAAGTACCGAGCGCACGGCACCTCCGAGTTCAGCACGTTCAGCTTCGATGGCGATCCCGGGCTCCGATCCAGCAAAGCGTCGGGGATGAGTTCCGTCGAGACGACGGCGTGGTGACGATGATGATGCTCCACCGGCGCAGAGCTTCGCTAAGCTCATGACGATATGACTCTACGGGCGCAGGCTTCGCTTAAGCTCATGACGATATGACCGGTGGAATATGGTGGAGGGGGCACCGCACACGGCTAAGGAACGATCCGTAGATCAACTTGTGTCTCATGGGGTGCCCCCGCCCCAGATATAAAGGAGCAAAGGGGGTGCGGCCGGCCCTAGGGGGCGCGGCGAGGAGTCCTACTCCCACCGAGTAGGACTCCCCCTTTCCTAGTTGGATTAGGACTTGGGGGAGGGGAAGAGGAAGGGGCGCCGCCTCTCTCCTTGTCCTATTCGGACTAGGGGAGGCGCGCGCCTGCCCCGGCCGCCCTCCTCTTCTCCTTATGGCCCATCAAGGCCCATTGACCCCCGGGAGGGTTCCGTAACCCCGGTGTTCGGTAAATTCGATTTCATCCGGAACCTTTCCAAGTCCAAACATAGGCTTCCAATATATCGATCTTTATGTCTCGACCATTTGAGACTCCTCGTCATGTCCGTGATCACATCCGGGACTCGAACAAACTTCGTACATCAAAACTTATAAACTCATAATAAACTGTCATCGTAATGTTAAGCGTGCGGACCCTACGGGTTCGAGAACTATGTAGACATGACCTAGAACTATTCTCGGTCAATAACCAATAGCGGAACCTGGATGTTCATATTGGTTCCTACATATTCTACTGAAGATCCTTATCGGTCAAACCGCATAACAACATCGTTGTTCCTTTGTCATCGGTATGTCACTTGCCTCGAGATTCGATCGTCGGTATCCAATACCTAGTTCAATCTCGTTACCGCAAGTCTCTTTATTCGCTCGTAATACATCATTTCATAACTAATTCATTAGTTACAATGCTTGCAAGGCTTAGGTGATGAGTATTACCGAGAAGGCCGAGAGATACCTCTCCGACAATCGGATTGACAAAACCTAATCTCGAATTATGCCAACTCAACATATACTTTTGGAGACACCTGTAGAGTACCTTTATAATCACCCGATTCGTTGTGACGTTTGGTAGCACACAAGGTGTTCCTCCGTAAACAGAGTTGCATAATCTCATAGTTGCAGAACTTTGTATAAGTCATGAAGAAAGCATAAGCAACATACTAAACGATCAAGTGCTAAGCTAATGGAATGGGTCAAGTCAATCACATCAGTCTCCTAATGATGTGATCCCGTTAATCAACTGACAACTCATGTCCATGGTTAGGAAACATAACCATCTTCGATTAACGAGCTAGTAAAGTAGAGGCATACTAGTGACACTCTGTTTGTCTATGTATTCACACATGTATTATGTTTCCGGTTAATACAATTCTAGCATGAATAATAAACATTTATCATGATATAAGGAAATAAATAATAACTTTATTATTGCCTCTAGGGCATATTTCCTTCAATTCCAGACCGTGAAGAACATCATGCTGGTGCACCTGAGGAAAATGGCTCTGAATAAAATGCTGAGAAAATTCCTCGTCGTCAACCAGCTCATCCTCGCATCGCAAATGAAGTGCAGATTGAGAAAATTTTCAGCGACATCAATGCACCAGGTCCTCTCACACGCTCAAAAGCTTCACATTTTTCTAACTTTTGTGGGCACTTTGCTTTCGTCTCTATCACATAGCCCACTAAGGTAGATGAAGCATTTCTAGAGCCTGAGTGGATTCAAGCTATGCAAGAGGAATTGCATCAGTTCGAGCTCAGCAACGTCTAGGAGCTTGTCAAGCGACCAGACCCTCGCAAGCACAATATCATTGGCACAAAGTGGATCTACCGCAACAAGCAAGATGAAAATGGCCTTGTGGTGAGGAATAAGGCACGGCTCGTAGCTCAAGGCTACACACAGGTTGAAGGAATTGCTTTCGATGAAACTTTTGCACCTGTTGCTAGACTTGAAGCTATTCACATATTGCTGGCTTATGATAACCATAATAATATCATCTTATATCAAATGGATGTGAAAAGTGCATTCCTCAATGGTAAGCTTGAGGAAGAAGTATATGTTGCTCAACCACCAGGTTTTGAAGATCCAAAGCATCCTGACAAAGTCTTCAGACTCAATAAGGACCTCTATGGCCTCAAGTAGGCCCCTTGGGCATGGTATGATACTTTGAAGGAATTTCTCATGAAGAAAGGCTTCAAACCCGGTTCACTTGATCCAACTCTTTTCACCAAAACTTATGATGATGAACTATTCGTGTGTCAAAATATGTTGATGATATCATCTTTGGCTGTACTGACCAACATTACAGTGATGAATTTGCCTAAATGATGAGTGAAGAATATCAAATGTCTATGATGGGAGAATTGAAGTTCGTCTTAGGTCTTCAGATTCTTCAACAGCGCAATGGCATATTCATATCTCAGGAGAAATACCTCAAGGATGTATTGAGGAAACTCGGCATGCAAGATTACAAAGGAGTCAAAATCCCTATGCCCACAAGTGGCCATCTATGCACTAATGAAAATGGTATTGACTTCGATCAAAAGGTATACCGCTCCATGATTGGCTCTTTATTGTATTTATGTGCATCTAGGCCGGATATTATGCTTAGTGTTTGCATGTGTGCCCGCTTCCAAGCTACACAGAAGGAATCACACCATAAGGCTGTGAAGCATATTCTTCTATATCTAGCTCACACTCCAACACTTGGATTATGGTATCCCAAGGGCTCGACTTTTGATCTCATTGGATATTCAGACTCTGACTATGTTGGTGATCGTGTGGACCGCAAGTCAACATCAGGCACATGCCATTTCCTCGGACGAACCTTAGTCTGTTGGTCCTCGAAGAAACAGAATTGCGTATCACTCTCTACTGCTGAAGCTGAGAACATTGTTGCTGGTTCGTGCTATGCTCAATTGCTATGGATGAAGCAAACCCTCAAGGACCACAGCATCAGTGTGAAGAATGTGCCACTCTATTGTGACAATGAGAGTGCCATCAAGATTGCTCATAAACCAGTTCAGCACTCGAAGACAAAGCACATTCAAATTAGTCAACATTTTCTTCGTGATCATGTGTTGAAGGGCGACATCTCTATTGAGAACATGAAGACTGAAGAACACCTAGCCGATATCTTCACAAAGCCCTTGGATGAGAAGAGATTTAGCAAGTTGTGGTGTGAGCTAAATATCTTAGAATCTTCGAATGTCCTTTGAAAAGGACACACATCCTAACACTTATGCAAAATTGATGACTTAGATGTGCAACACACGAAGAAACTGTTTTTCTTCAATCAATGAAGACTAACACTCTAAGTGTGAAGAAATTAACAAAGAATTTGATTCTCAGAGCCCTACGACAATTGTACGCGGTGTCTGAAATCAGTATTCTTATACGGTGGGTTACGCCACCAACAAAAGTTGGAAATCTTCAATTTGAGTTTTTCTTCATTTTTGAAATTCCTCAGTTGTTCAATTTCTTCAACTTTGCATTGTCTTCACTCTTTCCATCGTTTTTCTTCATTGACTATATAAATATATATGAGTTTTGTCCTCTACAGCATTCACTTATTGCTAATTCCTCAAGTTGTTTTTTCTGCTAAGTGAATGTGATCGGACCCTTCCCCCTCTATGCTAAACTCAACCCAGTCTGTTCACAAATTCTTCATGTGTGTTCTATTTGAAACACATTCAAAATCTTCACTGCGTCCTTGTCAGCTGAAGAATTTACGAATGAAACCTTAAAATATTCTAATCTGAATTTTTGGCTTTTGCCGCTCAAACTGTTCCACATTCCATGATATATTATCCTATTCACCCACGATCTCACGCGATCTCCACCTCTCTGTACGTGGGTGACACATGTCGCACGAATGAGAAGGGTCATGGGCACATTCGTCCATTTTCCTTAGGTGAGCGGTTTTTCACCTCGGCTATAAATACCCCTCACCCTCCTCAAACTGCTTTTTTACTCCGCTCGACCTCACTCCCTTGCTCGAGCTCTCAAAACCTAGCGCCGCCTCTACGTCCATCGTCGCTGGTGAGGAAGAGCTTCGCTGCCTCGAACTCGTCGCCTTCATACTCGTGCCAGCCGCGGATTTCTTCACTCCACCACCGACGCAATTGTCTTCCTCTGCCAAGTTAGGGTGTGGAAGATCTGAGCCGATGAGCTTCAAATCTACTATTCACAGTTCGCCGTGTTCTTCGTCAAGGGTAATTAGAAGTTACTTTTACTTCCCTTGTTGATTCCTTTGATTTCGACATATCTTCAAAAGGTGTTTATTCTTCAATCTTCACACTCTAAACACCTCACACAAACATATATTCTTGATCTGTTTCCCTATGCAACGTTTTTCTTCAAGATTCCTCAATTGTGTGGATTTTCAATCTATACAACTGTCACGCCCAATATGCGACCCTATCCAAAAGTAACTCGACGGTCCCACCAAGGATAGACCCGCATATTGAGACGCTTTTGCAAGGTGGATATCATTACGTCAACATTACATAATAGATGGGGATACATACATAAGGCACAAATGCCACAAGAATACATCAACATCATATACAAGATCAACATCCGACTACGGATGAAACATAAACAGAAGCTCAAACGACATCCACCACTGCTAGCCCGGGCTGCCGACCGGAACCTATCCCCGATCGAAGAAGAAGCGGAAGAAGAACTCCAAACAAGCAAACATCGCTCTCATGTCATGATCAACGCAAACCTGTACCTGCAACTGGTGGTGTAGTAATCTGTGAGCCACGAGGACTCAAAGAATCCCATTACCATGGGTATCAAGACTAGCAAAGCTTAAAGGGAAAGGAAGGGTAAAGTGGTGAGGTTGCAGCAGCGACTAAGCATATATGGTGGCTAACATACGCAAATGAGAGCGAGAAGAGAAACAAAGGCACGGTCGTCCACTAGTAATGATCAAGAAGTGATCCTGAACTCTTACTTACGTCGGACATAACCCGAAACCGTGTTCTCCTCTCGATCAACCCGAAAAGAGACACTCACGATTACGCATTACGGTTGGTGTATTTTAGAAGAGTTTGCTTCAAGTTTACTACAACCGGATATTAACAAATTCCCATCTGCCACATAACCGCTGGCACGGCTTTGAAAGTTTGTACCTGCAGGGTGTCCCAACTTAGCCCATGATAATCTCTCGCGATCAACGAAGGATATTCCTTCTCCCGGAAGACCCGATCAGTCTCGGAATCCGGCTACAAGACATTTCGACAACAATAAAACAAGACCAGCAAAGCCGCCCGAATGTGCCGACAAATCCTGATAGGAGCTGCACATATCTCGTTCTCGTGGCACACCGGATTGTCCAAACTTCCGATAGGCGAACTCGAGTTGCCCCGGTACACCGGCGGTCGACGGTTTGGACCAGCACTCACGACGAGCACCGCCCGGGGGTAAAATAAGATGACCCTTGGGCTCCGAAACCCAAGGGAAAAAGGGCTAGGTGAGGCAAATGGTAAAACCAATGTTGGGCCTTCTTTGGAGGAGTCTTATTCAAAGCAAACTGTCAAGGGGGTCCCATAAATCACCCGACCGCGTTAGGGACGCAAAATCCGGGTACATAACACCGATATGACGGAAACTAGGGCGGCAAGAGTGGAACAAAACACCAGGCATAAGGCCGAGCCTTCCACCCTTTTACCAAGTATATAGATGCATTAATTAAATAAGATATATTGTGATATCCCAACAAGTAAACATGTTCCAACAAGGAACAACATCTCCATGTTCCAACAAGGAACAAACTTCATCTTCACCTACAACTAACAACGCTATAAGAGGGCTGAGCAAAGCGGTAACATAGCCAAACAACGGTTTGCTAGGAAGGGTGCAAAAGGTTAGAGGTGACATGGCAATTTGGGATGGCTTGATAAATGGGTAATAGGTAGCGCAGCATAGCGATAGAACGAAGCAACTAGCATAGCAATGATAGTAATGAGATCCAAGGTGACGGTCATCTTGCCTGAAATCCCGCAAGGAAGAAGAACGAGTCCATGAAGAAGACGAACGGAAGAAGTCGAACCAAGCGTGAGACGAACGAATCCTCACGATCGCAACGCGAACAGAACTAACAAGAAGAAGCACACAACATAGTAAACACACCACACATGAACACGACAAGATGCACAACAAACATGATGCATGACAAATCTAGATGAAGCTACTCATGGCAAGAGATGATGCAAACAAGAGCAACACATCAAGGCAAGTTTAAATGAGGCCGAACAACATATAACAATTCCGTAAGTCCTCATATGCAAATTTCGAAATTGGTCCAGATCTGAATAAACCTTATGTTCAAGTTGTTAAACAGCAAGTTAAAATGCACCACGATGATCTACACGAAATTCTAGTCAAGTTCCATATAAAGTTTCATTTAATTCGGAGCTACGGCCTAGAAGATATGAGCAAAACAAGTTAAGCATGGCATTGATGCAAAATGCACCCAAACATCAAGCAAACACCTCAAAACAAGGATGCAACATGATAATATGAAGCTACATGCAAAATCAAGCAAGTTTCATATAGAGCACACTCAAAACGGAGCAACGGTTCAACACATACACCATATACAAGTTATAACAACAATCTGTCCATAACAGCAAGTAGGCATATTGCAAGCATCAAAACAATAAGCTACATCATCTCAATATGATAACAAAAGGCATGGGCATGATGTACAGGTAAAGCATTACAAAACATGAACACTGATCTATCTCCAGAAATCACTAGAACATGCTCAAAATGACATGGCAAGATTGCAAATAATAACAGTTTCAGACATTGGCAGAAATAACATCAGGTTACAATGTTTAGAGCTATCAAACAACATGTTACAGGAACTCAACATGGCAAATAAAGGCATTGAATGATACTACTCAAAGCATAGATCAAAAGTCCCTTACTGACCATAAGACAAAAAGGATCAGAAAATATGATGGCACCCATGTAAACATGGCAAGTTATATTACAGATTCATACATGGCAGGAACAACGATAAGTAGGCATGTTGGTCAGCTTGAACCACTCACCACAGAGCAATACATGGCATTGCAAGGCAACCAATAGTAAGAAGACATGGCATAGAAGCTATACATGGCAAGAACAACATCATATCATGCAAGGATCAACTACAACAACCTTGGCAAAATTGAATAACATGTAAACAACCTGCCAGGAAACATTTTATAGCAAAAGTAGAGATCGATTGACTCAAGCTATGGCACTCCATAATTGCAAACAAGGTCATGGATGGATAGAGCAAGACATGTATAACAAAACATCCTTACTGAAGTATCTCAAAATAAGCATGGATCTCTCTGTAGCATCAAGTTAACATGGCATAAAAATATCGCAGAGCAATGGGCTGAAATCAGCAACATCATGAAGCCTAGTTTGCATGCTTGTGCTAGTCACCACATAGATCACAAAAATACATGGCATACACCCCTGTAAAGATGGCATGGCATATTACAAAACACATGTAGGACTCAAGATCATAGGGTGCACACATCAATCATGGCAAAAATGGCAAAAGTGCAAGTTCTGTTAAGAAACAGAAACTAACATCACATAGCCCTCTTCTAACAGCATTTCGGGCATCAAGATGAGCTCAAAATAAAATGATGCAATGATATGAAATGATCTACTCTTCGAGACGAACAACTCGACATATTACACGCACAAAACGGAGCAATATGCAGAGAGTTATGATGCGATGAAAATGCAACAAAATAACGGCAGATCAAGGACTTAGAAGAAAACGGGGGCTCGGGGAAAGTCAACCTAGATGCGCGGATCTCGCCGGAGTTCGGCCGGAGAGGAGGGGGATCGCCGGAGACGGAGCCGGAGGGGTCGGGAATGGCGGGGCAGGTCGATCCCGCCGGATCCGGCGCGGCGGCGGCGCACGGCGCACCGGCGAGGCTCGGGGAGGCCATGGCGCGCCGGTGGAACTTTGCCGGGCGGCGCCGAGCGGGCGGCGGCGATCGGCGCTGGGCGCTGGGCGGCTAGGGCGGAGGCGGGCGCTGGGCGGCGCGACGGCCGAGGCGGCGGGACCCGCGTGGAGGAGCGGCGCGGCGGGCGAGCGGCGGCCCGCTCCGCCACCGGGCGGCGAGCGGAAGACGCGCCGAGGCGGCGGGCGGTCGGCGGCGAGGTTGCCCGCCCAGCGGCAGAGGCGGCAGCAGCGGGCGCTGAGCGATGGGCGCGCCCGATCGGGCCGGGCGGGCTGCCTGGCCCCGACGGGTCAAGCGGCGGCGGGAGAGCCAGGCGACGGAGGACACGTGGCAGCCCCGTTGGCATGCGCGGCGGCGGAGAAGCGTCCGACGGCGGACGGACATGTCCGTCGCGGAGAGGGGAAGATTTTTAGGGTTTCGGGGGGGATTGGACTGCGATTTTTGGAGGGGAAGGTGTTTATATAGGTAGAGGGAGCTAGGAGACTCCAAATGAGGTGCGATTTTCGGCCACGCGATCGTGATCGAACGACCGAGAGCATGGAGAGGAGTTTGCTGGGTTTTGGGCCACTTTGGAAGGGGTGTTGGGCTGCACACAAAGAGGCTTTTGCGGTTACCGGTTAACTGTTGGAGTACCAAACGACCTCCAAATGATCCGAAACTTGACAGCGGTCTACGGTGCTATACCAAGGCATTTGACAAACCTCGCTCCATTCCGAGAACGCTTAACACCCGCACATGAAAAGAGGTAAAAGGGGGCGCCGGGAGACATAGGAGTGCCGGATTGCAAAACGGACAACGGGGAAAATGCTCGGATGCATGAGACGAACACGTATGCCAATGCGATGCACATGATGACATGATATGAAATGCATATGATGACATGGAAAAGTGCAACACGCAAGCAAATGACATGGCAAAGACGGCGAATAACTGACGGACACCTGACGCATCGAATCCGGGGTGTTACAACACTCCTCCACTAACAAGAGATCTCGTCCCGAGATCTTAGGACCGAGATGGAAGAGAAAAGGGATGAGGTGAAACAAGAACTCAAAGAAGAAGCAAGGAATCGAGAGCACTCAAGAAGAAGAGAGGAACGACGAGAATGACGAGAATCAAAAGCTCACAGAATCAGATAGGCTATGAAAGCACTCGTTCTAACCGGAGTGGTTAGAATGAGAAAAGAAACGAATAAGACTGAAAGGATTTAGGTAGCACTCCGGTTGAACAAGGAAAGAATAGAACATGAGCTTAAGAAGATGGAATAAAACTTGATGAACTCTTGAAGAATGAATTAAATCATGAAGAACCACCATGACGAACTCCGGTAACAAAACGATGATGAGATAGAAATGAAGGATGAAAAGAATAACATTAAGTCTTGCGATGATTTAGATGGAGGTTCCGACGAGATGGTCGAGTAAATTTGAACTCCGGAAAAGAAAAGATGAAAAAACTTGGAACTAGAATTTATTCCTCACGAACAAACCCCGAAGAAAAAGATTATTCACTTTGATGAAATAAGAATAAGATTTATTGTATGCTTATCCTTCATCAAATTAAATTGATTACAAGCAATGGATTTTGCATACTACTTATTCTTCTTGAAAAAGAATTGAGAAGTGACATATCTTAAACTTGAGAAGGTCTTCATGAACCACCGGTAGGGTTGAAAAGAACGAATGGATTAAATGATAATTAAGGAGAAAGAATCTTGAAAGAACCACCGTAAAAATTCGGAAATGACTGACGAAAGAGAATGAATCACCGGGAAGAATTAGAAAAGCACGAAGATACTTGAGGAAATTTAGAGGAAAGAGATCGAAGAGATCGCGAACTGATTAATGAATGCTTGAACGCAGCACTGGAAGAATATTGAGACGAACGAAGGGGCACGGGTATAGAATAATTGGAGAACGACTTTGGAAACTTGGGACGAAGAAATCTTCCGAAAAGATGGCCTCCGGATGATCGAGAGGGAAAGCAACACCTGAAATACTCCGGATGGATGAAAAATTTTTGCATGACTGGAAACAATTAGATAGGATAACATCGATCTAGCACCATAAATCTCCGGGGGAACGGACAAAATTTAGAGGAAAACTCTCTTCAATCTTCAAATGATGACGAGAAATACCACCAAAATTAATGAGATACTCCGGAAGAATGAAAAACAAAGACGTTGAGTCAACAATGAAAATGATTTGAAATCGATCTTGGAAAAACATCTAACTGATGGGATCCATTCTTACGTCACACTTGAAAAGAATTGAGAATAACTCCGGGTAATTAGAAGAGTCAGGTAAGATCCTGGGAAAAGACCTGTGGGTTAGGGCCCACTGAAGAGATAACACCATTGAAAAGGGATGTTGAACAGATAGATGATGCACCGGAAGAACTGAAATATTTGAATGAGATGACAACCTCGAATTAAATGGAACATAGACGAATCTCCTGAGATGACTTGAGCACTCCGGAAGGATAAACTGGCGAGAGGCGAACGAGCAAAGAAAACACTTGATCCAAGGAATGAATATAATCAACACCGAAAAACTTGAATTGAGTGCACCGAGTTTTGGAACGTATAGGAGAAGTTGCCTACAAGTTGGAGTTACCTGAAGGACTGTCAGGAGTTCATGATGTATTTCATGTTTCACAGCTGAAGAAGTGTCATGCTGAGATGGCCGATATACTATTAAGAGATACAGTACCCTTGGAAGCGATTCAGTTGGACAGTGACTTGACCTATGAGGAGAAGCCAGACATGATTCTTGAATTTGCCAGCCGAGTCACCCGCAGCAAGGTTATCAAGTTTTGCAAAGTTCAGTGGAGCCACCATACCGAGGATGAAGCCACCTTGGAACGAGAGGATGATCTTCGCAAAGACCACCCACACCTATTTTCTAGCCAACCCAAATCTCGAGGGCGAGATTCATCTTAAGGGGGGTAGGTTTGTAACATCCCAAATTTTCAATTTGGAATGTTATACATAGATCATTCATGCATATCATATTTTATTGCATTTCGTTTCGCGATCCTCGAAATCCTAAGCAACTCAAGGACCCTCGGAGAGAGTTGGGGATTTCATTGTTTTCATATTCGAATTTCATCAAATATTGAAGCAAGGATTTTGGTTTTAATTATTTTTCTCTCTGAAAATATTTCATATTAAAAATATATGAGAGGAGATAATATGACTTCTCCAAAATAATTGAAATATTGGAGGAAAATATTAAAATCAAATATTTATTTTATTCAGATTTTATTGCTATTTTATTTGCATTAGAAAAATTGCATGTTTTTCAAAATTGCATTTTAGGGCCAAGAAAATGTTCATCTCGTTCTAAATATTTTATTTAGACGGTGAAAATTTGTTTTGGTATTTTTAGATTTTTATTTTATTTTCAAGGATTTATTTAAGTTCTCGCGAATTTTAAAAAAAAATATCTCAGCCTCGATCGGGTCGGCCCACTGAGCCGGCCCGCTAGCCCACCGTCTCCCCTCCAGAGACCGGAGGCCGCCGCCCCCCCGAGTCCGCCGGGACTCCGCCTTCAGCCGCTTGCCCTTCCCAAGCAGCCCTCCTTAAATACCCCGCCACCGGACCCACCCCACCACCAACCCTGCTGCCAACCCCGCCTCGATCAGAAGCGCCGCCGCCGCCCTCGCACCCGGCCGCCGCAACCCGCCTCGCCGTAGCCGCATCCCCTCCTAAGATCCGGTTTTTTAGAAACCCTAGTTCGTTCTTTTAAGATTGGTTCGCCGGTTTTCTCGGTTTAATTTTTTCCACGGACGTTCGTCCATACGTTTGTTTTAACGAACGGTTTTCGCTCGTTAGTTACAGACAACGAAAGTTCGTTCGTTAGCCTGTTCGTCAGTTTTCTTTTTCTCGTTTTTTTGCGATTATTTTCTATCGCGATTTCTGATCCGATTTTTGTTTCAGTTTATCTTTTCCCTCGTTTATCGGAATCAGGCAATTCAAGCACCTAGATCTTCGTCTCGAAACCCTCTTTCTGTTTAATCAACTTGAACAAGATTTTTGTTACTATAAAATTTGACTTTAGTTCTGATTAGTAAACAGATCTTGTTCCTTTCGCAGTTTGAGTTTCGTTGCTCCGTGATTTGATTCTTTTTGCAAACCGGAGTTCTTACGTTGAACTTTCTGGTTGGATCTTCTTATTTGAGATTTACCCGTGTTTCTTTGCTTGATTGCTTATGTATGCTATTGTTTGTTTGCGATAGAATTCCCAGAGTGCGAAGCGTGCTACTACGAGTCCCTAGGTTTTGCGGATCGTCGGCAAGGCAAGTAACACATTGGTCATACTCTTTCCATAGCCAGTTTTTATGCACTAGTTCAATCCTCAAACATTGCATGATTAGGATGTGATTAACATGTGGGTTGGGAAGTAGTTGATGAGGTAGAACCTATTGCCATGATATAATCAAACCTTGGGAGTTACTTCTATGTATTGCTTATATTGCTATGCTATGCTCGTAGACGTGGATTGGGTTTGACTGTATTCATGACAGATGTGAGATTGTTAATTAATGGTTCAAATTAAGGTGGCAACTTAAATACACATCTGGGTGGATTGCTTGTCGGGCACGTGGAGAATCCAGTGTTGTCCTATGATATCCCGGAGTACCCGTGTGATCATCCTAAGGTCCGCCACCCAGGCTCAAAGGGAACTGAGATATTTTCATGCTAGAAACTTCCATGTGCATCCACAAGCTATTATGGGCTCTAACATAGTTGAGTAAGTTACATGAGCTCTTGAAGAGGTGGATCAGCAGGTAGAGGGATGTAGGTTTGGTATGGTCTGCCCGGAGTAAAGAGTTAATGTTTCTCAAAGACTGTGTCTCGGTCATCCGTTTCTCAAACACCATGCAGTGCGAGAAATCCAACGGAGGCGATCGAGTCTTGTGGGGAGAAGTGCACAAACCTCTGCAGAGTGTACAATCTAATCATGGTTAGACGTGTCCCCGGTTATGGACAATCTTGAGTATCTAGTACTTGGAGTATCCTAAGTATCTCATCACTCTAATTTAATATTGTTGGGTTGTTAACTAATTTAATTGGGATTGAGTTGGAGGAACCTTCTCAATGATGTTTCAACTAACATGATAGTTAAATAAAATATATTCCTTTGTTGTAAGGAAAAATTGGCTTTTCGCAAAAACTATAACCATAGAGCTTCCCACCAGCCAAATATGCATGTAGTGATAGCCTTATTTTGTTCTTGCTCTATTGTGTTATATTGCCAGCATATTCCATGTGCTGACCCGTTTTCGGGCTGCAACGTATTATGTTGCAGACTTTTCGAACGAGGAGTAAGGTTCGTTAGGTCGTTGTTGCAGCTCTCAGCTATGCCGTTGGAGATGATGGACTCACTTATCTTCCAAGCCTTCCATTGTTATTGTATTAGATGGCCTTAAGCCATATTTATTGTAATAAGTTCTCTTTTGAGACATTCGATGTAATAAGTGTGTGATTGCTACTCATTATAAATCCTTCGAGTATTGTGTGTCAAAGATTACCGATCCAGGATGACATCTGAAGCACAGAGACTTGACCGTTTGAGGTCGGGTCGCTACAGAGCTAGAGGCTGATGATGGGGAATTTTGCTTCCCACCCGCCACCCACTTCATAGCCACTGTCGATGACTTAACCGACGTGCTTGATTATGCCTCCGAAGACATCGACGGTATGGACGACGACACCGACAAGCAGCAAGGCCAAGACCCGCCATTCACTGGACGCTGGACGGCCACCTCTTCATACGATGTGTACATGGTTGACACACTTAAAAAAGCTAGCGACAATGACAAAGAAGATCCAGTTGCGAATAAACCTTCTGAAACACATTCCAAGCTCCGGCACCCTAAATGTCGTTCTAAGCCTTGTCGCTCAAAAGATGGCAACACTGGCACCGGAGAAAATAGTACTACGGGCGACGCCAAAAACAATGAAGATCCTGTTGGAGCAGCATCCGAACAGGAGGAACAAGACAACGAGCAAGTTAACCCTAATAAACAGGCCATGCCTAATGACCCGGATGACGATAGTTATCGTCTAGTCTCCGAGGATGAGGAGAGCCGCGGCAGCGAGGATTTCATCATGCCTGAGGCACCCCTCGAGCAGGAGCGCTTCAAGCGCCAGCTAATAGCTACTGCAAGAAGCCTGAAGAAAAAGCAGCAGCAGCTCCAAGCCGATCAATACCTACTCATTGACAGATGGACCAATGTCCTGGCACCCGAAGAATACAGCCTCAAGCGCCTAGCCAAGAGTTACCCTAAGCGTAGACTGCTACCTCAGTTCAATGAGGAGGCACCAGATCCCATACCTCCCTCGCGCAATGTGGAACCACCACCACGTGGTCAGGATAGTGCGGCGGACCGACCACCCCGCGGTCGGGATAAAATGGCAACTCAGGCCGAACAACAGCCCGCCCCACCGCCTCGTAAAAACATAGACAGAACAGCTCAGGACCATACATACGACCTTCGGTAGGACCTGGACAGTAGAACAGGACACACCGGATCAATCTACGGATCGTGAGGACGCTTCCCAACTCGGGATGACGGCTACCTATTCGGACGTGACAAACCTAGTCACGCCCGGGACGATAACTGCAGACGGACTTCATGGGAGGTGCGCCGTGACGCGGCCCGATATAGAGGCGCCGCACACCCCCTCTGCTTCACAGATAAAGCACTGGATCACGAATTCCCCGAGGGGTTCAAGCCCGTCAATATCGAATCATACGACAGAACAACCGATCCTGTAGTATGGATTGAGGATTTTATTCTACACATTCATATGGCCCGAGGAGACGACCTCCACGCCATCAAATACCTCCCACTAAAACTAAAAGGGCCAGCTAGACACTAGTTAAATACCTGCCCGAAAATTCCATCGGCAGTTGGGAGGACTTGGAAGAAGCTTTTCTTAACAACTTCCAAGGTACTTATGTCTGGCGACCAGACGCTGATGCCTTAAGTCATATAGTTCAACAACCTGGAGAATCAGCCAGAAAATTCTAGACTAGGTTCCTAACCAAAAAGAACCAGATCATTGACTGTCCGGATGCCGAAGCCCTAGCGGCCTTCAAACACAGCATCCACGACGAATGGCTTGCCCTCCACCTCGGCCAAGAAAAACCGAAATCCATGGCAGCCCTCACGGTGCTTATGACCCGCTTTTGCGCGGGTGAGGACAGTTGACTGGCTCGTAGTACAAACACAGCCAACGAGGTAGGCCCCTCTGAGGCCAAAAAGAGCACCGGCAAGCTCCAGCGCAATAAACACAAACGCCGAAGTAATGGCGATAACACCGATGACACGGCAGTTCACGCCGGATTCAGTGGCTCCAAGTCCGGCCAGCGGAAGAAGCCTTATAAAAGGAACACCGAGGGACCATCCAGCTTGGACCGCATACTCGATCGTCCATGCCAGATACATGGCACCCTAGACAAAGAAGCCAATCATACCAACATAGATTGTCGGGTTTTCAAGCAAGCTGGCAAGTCAAATGCCGAAAGCAAGAAAATGGGATCGCAAAGCGAGGACGACGACGAAGAGCCCTGGCAGCCGAACACTGGAGGACAGAAGAAGTTTCCCCCTCAAGTCAAAATGGTGAATATGATATATTCTACACACATCCCCAAAAGGGAGCGCAAGCGCGTACTCAGGGACATCTATGCGGTAGAGCCAGTCGTCCCAAAATTCAATCCATGGTCATCATTCCCGATCACCTTTGATCATCGAGATCATCCAACTAGTATCCGTCATGGCGGTTCGGCCGCACTGGTCCTCGACCCAATCATCGATGGATTCCACCTCACACGAGTCCTAATGGACGGGGGTAGCAGCCTCAACCTGCTCTATCAGGATACAGTGCGCAAAACGGGCATTAATCCTTCATGAATCAAACCTACAAAGACCACCTTTAAAGGAGTCATACCAGGCGTAGAGGCCCGTTGCACGGGCTCAATCACACTGGAGGTGGTCTTCGGTTCTCCGGACAACTTCCGAAGCGAAGAGCTAATCTTTGATATCGTCCCCTTCCGCAGCGGCTAACATGCACTGCTCAGACGAACCGCGTTTGCTAGATTCAACGCGGTGCCACACTATGCTTATCTCAAGATTAAGATGCTCGGTCCATGCAGCGTCATAATAGTCAGCGTAAATATGGAACACTCCCTCTATACAGAGGAGCACACAGCCGCCCTAGCAGCAGAAGCACAGAGCGGCCTTCTCAAGCAGAACCATAATCTGGCTGCCGAGCCCCTGAGCACCATTAAGAAGGTCCAGACTACGCTACAACAGGACAGCTCAGCTCGTCAAGAGCTCGATTAGCAATCCGGACTCCACCCCAACCCCCTTCATGCAGTGGCATTTTTACCACGCGTACATAACTATGCACTCAAAACCCCATGGGTGCTAACCAAGGCATAACTAGCTCGCGATCCATAGTGCGGCTCAACCGACCCTGGGAATCGCACACCTTTACTTTTCCTTTTCGTAGCGGGTTTTTCTATTTTCAGGTCTATTCGGACGACCCGCGGACAGAACACACCAAGGAGGCAAGGAGCTTTGGCGTACAAGGGAATCCCCAGGTGGTCTCTGCTAACGATTGCTATACCTGTTTTACATACCTGTACGCAGCTCGCCCTTGCTCTTGGCACACTAAATAACCTTACTTGCTTATCGCATTACTTGTAGAAATACGCCTCGACGTATTAATAACACCATAATGGTAAATAAATGGTAACCTCAGCTTATTATTTAATTTTCTGTATCTCCCTACCTTTGTATTTATTACTCATTGCACACGTACACTCTGGTACGTATTATTGCGCCAGGGGCTTCATCACGCCCCGAATTACGGCAACAAAAGTCCGAACACTTTTATAGTGCAGTTCGGCACCCCGAACTTATAGCATTATATGCATCGTCTCCGAATCATGTCTTTGGTGAATAGTTGGGTTGCCCGGCTCCTGTGCTTACTACCTTACGTTCCGCTATATCGGCTAGGGTAGTAAAGGGAGAACTACTGTGATTGTGTCCCGGTTCTTCCGGACGAGCACCTCAGTAGAGAAAGCCGAAAACTGACTGTCATGATATGGCGAGAGCTGGTCAGCTGTTCGAGAGGTCACAAATCCTTAGAGATTTTTTCCACTTTTACGCGAGGAATTGGTGTTTCTCTGATTAGGCGTGTATAACACCCCTAGTTCGGCCTTCCGAACACCAGGGGCTTCGCCGAAATTTTCATTGTCAAACTCCTATGGCTAAGTGAGGGTCATAAAGGTCGTATAGTCTGATTGCCTTGTTCATTATGCTAAACCCCTCCTTTAAGGACCAAAACATGGAGAAAAGAGTGTTTAGATTTATCCCAACACCCCAGCATTACCTACGTAAAGCGTAGTTTACGATCGGTCAACCTCGATTTCACAAACGGCCGCATTGTGAGGTAAAATTTTAAAATCATAAGCATTATATTACATAACATTATTGTTTCATCCTACAAGACAAGATAATACTGAATGTTTTCATGGGAAAATAACATCCTTCAGACATTGCTCCGCCACCAAAGCGGACCCTCCAGACACTATCAAAATATAGCTCGGTCGACGATGCTCCTTGCCCTCAAAGCGCCCCTCGCTTACAGACTTCTTGGCATCTAGCTTCGCCCAATGCGTCTTGACGCGGGCAAATGCCATCCGTGCACCTTCAATGCAGACCGATCGCTTCACGGCTTCGAGCCGTGGGCATGCACTCACGAGCCGCTTCACAACTCCGAAGTACCTGCTGGGTATGGGCTCCCCAGGCCACAGTCGGACTATCAGGTCCTTCATGGCTAGCTCGGCCGACCTGTGCAGCTCGACCAGCTATTTCAGCTGGTCGCTAAATGGCACCGGATGTTCTGGTCCAAAATATTGAGACTAGAATAGCTTCTCCGTAGGCATCCCCTCTTCGGCTCGATAAAACTCGGCAGCATCTGATATGCTGCGCGGAAGATTCGTAAACGCCTCTGGAAAACCCAAATTCGGGTCAGTATTTCCTTCTCCTACTGGCTTTGCATAGCGAAAGACTTACCCGCTGTAATCTTCTTGGCCGCCTGAATTTCTTGGAGGGCGCTCTGGGCTTCACCTCGGGCATCCTTTGCACTCTGACGAGCCCTCACAAGTTCGGACTCTTGCATCTTAAAATCGCGCTCCAAGGACTCGAGCTTCTCTACGGTGTCCTGGAGCTCTTGTTGGGCCTTGCTAACCAGGGCCTCGTGCTTCTCGCGCGCGGCGCGTTCCTTGGCCGCTTTGTCCTCGGCCTCGGCTAAACGCCTTCTTGAGGGCCGCCACCTCGGTCGTGGCCCCTAATAAAGTTCATGACACTTCAGTCAGCTTGCACAATTCATTCTTCAACATACACGCAGGTTACTGCATACCTTGGCTATCCTCCAGCTACTTCTTCACGAGGCCGAGCTCTTCCTCGGCCCGCTCCAATTTCTGCTTCAGTCCGGAGACCTCCGTGGTTTGAGCGGTAGCAGACTGCAACGAGGCCTACTTATTCACATAGACACCTTTTTGTTAGACTCCTGCGATAATTATTTTTTATCCTTTGTTCGGCTTTTTCTTGAGGGACACCAAACAAAGCATCAGGGGCTACTGTCTATGCTGTGATATTCCTCTTACAATTACATTACTCACCTCAAAGCCTGCTAGAAGGCTAGTGCAGGCCTCGGTCAATCCGTTTTTGGCAGACTGAACCCTTTCAATCACCATACCCATATGGGCACGGTGCTCATCCACAATGGAGGCGCCTTGCAGCACTTCCAGTAGACGATCTGGCGCCTCCGGTTGGACAGAGGTCACCGGTAGCTCGCCCCCTCCTTTTGGGAAGGGCCGTTTGCCGGACTCCGGAGCCGTATAGGTCTCCGGAATAGAATTTGGCAGATGGCCGAGTAGAACTCGGCCCGCACAGTCCGTCTCCGTAGGGGCTTTTTCCCCCATATATCCAGCGGCCCGGGAGTCATCCTGGGGCGCCACCCTGACGATCTCTGGAGGCTTCCCCTGGCCCGAGGAGGCCCTTTGGGACGCCTTCTCGTCATCACCCTTGGCCGAAGGGGAGTAGGCTGGCGGCGGTGACATACTGACCCTCTCCTTTGGGTCCAGCAAACCTTCTGATGAAGATCGCGGAGAACTGCCCTGAGCCGGGCTGTAATAACACGATTCGAACATATCAATATTACAAGGCGGAAAGGACAGACGTTCGGGCATGAATAAAGATTTTTGATACTTACGATACGGCCCGAGTCTTGGCCCGGGAAGGCCGCTCCGGACTGTTATCAACATCCCACGCAGAGTTATCCGCGGGGAAACGATTCCCCCTCTTGGGTGCCTTCGCCTCCAGATGCGTGGAGGCCGTTCTCTTCTTCCTCCCCACCTTGGGTGGGGAGTCATCTTCCTCTTCCTCCTCCTCGTCATCGTCCTCGGCGGACGAAGAGCTAGTTTCATCTTCGGACATCACGTCCGGAGCGCCTTTTCGGCGAGGGCCCCTCCGGGCCCCTTTGGCCGCTTTCTTGGCCGTCTTCTCCGGCACCTCATAAGGTGCTGGAAACAGCATTTTCGTCAGTAATAGAAATTCGAGATCTTCAGGCAGCGGAGCTGGACAGTTAATCCCCCCTGCTACCTCGATCTAGGCCTAAAAACATGGATAGGAAGGCTTAGGATGTTTCCTCAAAATATGCTAGTAAAGGGTATGCCTTGAAAACATGAAACAACTTACCGAATTAGCCTGACGTTTTAAGTTGAGCCCGCATCCTCGGTCGTGGGCGGTGGTGTCTCGCCGGCCTTGAAGAGCACTTTCTAGATGTCTTCGTGCGTCATGCCGAAGAGCTCTAGTAGCGTCTGGTGCTTGGCCGGATCGTACTCCCACAGATAGCAAGTCCGGCGTTGGCACGGAAGAACCCGACGAATGAGCATGACCTGGATCACATTGACGAGCTTGATTTTTTCTGTCTATCATGTTCTGGACGCACGTCTGGAGCCCAGTCAGCTCATCTGAGGAACCCCAGGTTAGACCCTTCTCTTGCCAGGAGGTGAGCCGCATCGGGGTTCCAGATCGGAATTCAGGGGTCGCCGCCCAGTCAGCGTCGCGCGGCTCGGTGATGTAGAACCACCCCGATTGCCACCCCTTTACCGTCTCCGCGAAGGAGCCTTTGGGCCAGGTAACGTTAGGCATCTTGCCCACCATGGCGCCTCCTGCTTGTTGACCGCTCACCACCTTCGGCTTCACATTAAAGGTCTTCAACCATAGGCCGAAATGAGGTGGGATGCGGAGAAAGGCCTCGCACATGACAATGAATGTCGTGATGTTGAGAATAAAGTTAGGGGCTAGGTCATGGAAGTCTAGCCCATAGTAAAACATCAGTCCGTGGACGAACGGGTGGAGAGGGAATCCCAACCCGCGGACAAAGTGTGTGAGAAACACGGCCCTCTCATGGGGCTCGGGAGTGGGGACGATTTGCCCTTTTGCCAGGAGTTGGTGAGCAATCTCCTTGGCCAAATATCCGGCCTCCCGGAGCTTCGTGATGTCCTTCTTAATGGAGGAGGCCATCCACTAGCCTCCAGCTCCGGATCCGGACATGTTTGGAGTGCTTTCTCGAACGAGGAAAAGCTAAAGCTTGTGCACTGGAGCTCAAGGACGGAAGGACTGAAGGATAGAAAGGGTGTGGGTGAAGGAAGGGAATCTTTATCCCCTTATAAAGGCCGTGAATATCAAGCGCCTCCCCACTCGCCCTAAAAACTCGCTTATTCCCAAGGGCTGTATAAACGGCACAGTTGGGTTACACATGCCCGCATTGATGAGAATCCCGCGATAAGGGGACATGATCTCTGCTTTGACAAGACGTGCCAATGGCAACCACGTCTTGGGACGTGGGGCATCGAAACACAAAAACAGTTTGGAATTATTATCGGACAGACGTAATGTCATGCTACAAAAATGTGTCAGCGGATTGGATTCGTGTAAAACTATATTTTCTCTGTGGTTGTGTATGGTGTGTGTGATAGGTCCGGATATTATCATTGCGTCCGAAGACTGTTGTGGAGTTTGGAAAGAGGGGAACCCGCCTTGCAATGCCGAAGACAATCTACGCGCCGGACTCCTCGTCATTGAAGCCAGGTTCAGGGGCTACTGAGGGAGTCCTGGACTAAGGGGTCCTCGGGCGTCCGGCCTGTTATCCATGGGCCGGACTGATGGGTTGTGAAGACATGAAGGCCGAAGACTGTACCCGTGTCCGGATAGGAATCTCCTTGGCATGGAAGGCAAGCTTGGCGATCAACTATGAAGATTCCTTCCTATGTAACCAACTCTATGTAACCCTAGATACCTCCGGTGTCTATATAAACCGGAGGGCGTAGTCCGGATAGGAGGTATTCATTACCATAGTCATACAGGCTAGACTTATAGGGTTTAGCCATTACGATCTCGTGGTAGATCAACTCTTGTAACACTCATATTCATCAAGATCCATCAAGCAGGAAGTAGGGTATTACCTCCATAGAGAGGGCCCGAACCTGGGTAAACATCATGTCCCCCGTCTCCTGCAACCATCGACCTTAGACGCACAGTTCGGGACCACCTACCCGAGATCCGCCGGTTTTGACACCGACAGACGTTCCTTCTGCTACTTCTTCAGAGCAGTTGGACGAAGACATTGAAGTGGATGATATCCCTTCCACTCCAGTTGTTTCATCGTCAGTGCCTGAGTTCACAGCTGAAGAGGCAGGCATTGAAGAATTAAGTGAACAAGATGAAGACGTGGACGTTGGGAGTACCACCCTGTGATGAATGATGACTTTTGGGAAAGTCAGCACCCCAACTCTCCTTTTTCACGCCACTGCAACAAATCCCTCAGTCCCCAGTGCACACTGATGTTCAAAGGTTTCTGAAGAACATCACACCACTCCTTCCATTCCTGAAGAAATTCCAGCCACTAGTGCTGATGTTAATATCGATGAAGAATTGAAGACCCAGGCTGCTACTGAAGCAGAAACTGAAATTCCTCAGCCTGTGGTGCCTGAGAATGTGATTGCTGAGCCCCTGATGACTTTGACTGATACTCCTGAGCACAAGCCGAAGAATCCCTTCTCTAAGAAGCAAAACTTCAAGGCTGATGATTTCTTCCATGAGCATGTATTCTTCTCATATTACAATTCTTATGACTCTGCTCGTCTGTGAAGGAAGCGTTTCTGGACTGCCAGCCAAGCAAACTTCTATTCTTCACTGCTTTTTGATAAGGACAAAGTCTTAGACCATGAGCATATTCCTCACGTGGACATGGAATCACTGCCTTGCTTCACGCCAGTCCTTAGTGTTCTTCATGATGCTGGACTGCTCAACTTCTGCACAGATATATGTGATTGGAATGAAGAGCTAATTCTTCAGTTCTATGCAACTCTGTACATCACAAGAAATGTTGAAGATGTGAACTCTTGGGTGTTGGACTGGATGACAGAAAACACTCACTTCAAAGCACTGGCCTTTGAATTTCTTCATGACATGCCTGTCAGTCCTCCCCTTGAAGGTGCACATTGTATCTATCATGAACCTGAACTTACTGACCACTATATGCAAGTGTTGATGAAGCCGCGGAAGCCCAGTCAAGCACCAAGGACCAAATTCCTTGTGAAGGAATTGTTATATGTGCCACGGACTGTCTATCGCATCTTGACCAAGACTTTGAGTCCAATCAAGGGCCACGACTCTAATGAAGAAGAGGTCGTTGGTATCATGAAGAATCTACTATTCAACATGATCCATGGAGTTCCAATCAACTACCATGATTACTTCATGAGGACTCTGGCCAATGTTGCATTGTCTCCTTTTGAGTTGAAGCCTTATGCTCCTTGGATTATGAGATTCCTCAGAACAAGGTCTTCAATCAATTACAAGGTTGACTTTCAGAATCACCTCAACTACTTGCCCCCAATAGAAGTCCTCAAGTGGACATTTTCCTCAGCTGATGAGAAGGGCAAGGCCACTGCTGTTATTGATGAAGGCATTCGTCCATTGGATGGTCAATTCCGCAAAGCTACATCTTACTCCACCAATGATGACTCTGCCACTCATGACTCTGCCGCTAATGCCTCAAAGCAAAATCCTCAAGGCACAGCTCCAAGGGTGATGACTAATCGTGAGCTTCTCCTCAGTCTTCACCAAAAGGTCAATCGCAACTGAGGGAGTCCTGGATTAGGGGGTGTCCGGGCAGCCGAACTATCACCGTTGGCCGGACTCCTGGACTATGAAGATACAAGATTGAAGACTTCGTCCCGTGTCCGGATGGGACTTTCCTTGGCGTGGAAGGCAAGCTTGGCGATACGGATATGTAGATCTCCTACCATTGTAACCGACTCTGTAACCCTAACCCTATCCGTGTCTATATAAACCGGATGGTTTTAGTCCGTAGGAGGAACAACAATCATACCATAGGCTAGCTTCTAGGTTTAGCCTCTCGATCTCGTGGTAGATCCACTCTTGTACTACCCATATCATCAATATTAATCAAGCAGGAGTAGGGTTTTACCTCCATCAAGAGGGCCCAACCTGGGTAAAACATCGTGTCCCTTCTCTCCTGTTACCATCCGCCTAGACGCACAGTTCGGGACCCCTACCGAGATCCGCCGGTTTTGACAATCGACATTGGTGCTTTCATTGAGAGTTCCTCTGTGTCGTCATCCTTAGGCCCGATGGCTCCTTCGATCATCAACAACGACGCGGTCCAGGGTGAGACTTTTCTCCCCGGACAGATCTTTGTATTTTGCGGCTTTGCACTGCAGGCCAATTCACTTGGCCATCTGGAGCAGATCAAAAGCTACGCCCCTGGCCATCGGGTCAGATTTGGGAGTTTGAACTACACGGCCAACATCCGCGGAGACTTGATCTTCGACGGATTCGAGCCACAGCCAAGCGCGTCGCACTGTCTCGATGGGCACGATCTAGCTCGCCACCAACAAGACTCGAGGTCGCACCAGCGTCCGCCTCCGACCCTTAGCTCGGAGCCGACTCCGCCGATCGAGGACGAGTGGTTGGACACCGCCTCGGGGGCTTCAATCTCAATGGCGATTGAGCCGAACTCCATCGCTGTCCTTTGCGAATCCTGTGACTCCAAGGTGCCGACTCCTCTCCGGACTCGAACCTCCAGCGCCCGCCAATCGAATCTGATTGGGCGCCGTCTTGGAGTTCATCGCCATGACATCTTTTCAAAGACTCGCCTTTGGCGACATCCTGAATTCACTAAAGTCTCTCTTTATCGAGAGCCTGGCCGGACTACGGTCAAGAAGGTTGGGATGCGGACGATGAAGAAATTCAACGCCCACCCACCACCCACTTTGTAGCCACTGCCGATGATTTAACCGACATGCTCGACTTCGACCAAGACATCGACGGTATGGATGACGATCGTCGAGACGACCAAGAACCAGCGCCATACAGGCACCGGAAGGCCACCTCGCCATACGATATATACATGGTGGACATCCCAAAAGATGGGAACGGCGATGGAACAATGGAGGATTACCCTCCAAGAAAGAGCCCAAGCGTTGCTATCCAAGGCCGCTCTAAATCCTGCCACAAAGAAAAACGGTGATTCTAGCACGGAGATAATAACACCCCTGACAAGGATTTAAGAAAACCCCTCCAAAGCAGGATTCAGCACAGGGAGGAGGGAGTGTTGGGGAACGCTTGCGTAAAATTAAAATTTTTCCTACGGTTTCACCAAGATCCATCTATGAGTTCATCTAAGCAACGAGTCATGGGAGATGCATCTACATACCACTTTGTAGATCGCGAGCGGAAGCGCTCAAAAGAACGGGGTTGAGGTAGTTGTACACGCCGTGATCCAATCACCGGAGATCCTAACGCCGAACGGACGGCACCTCCGCTGCTCAACACACGTGACGGTCAGCGTGGACGCCTCCTCCTTCTTGATCCAGCAAGGGAAAGGAGAGGTTGATGAAGATCCAGCAGCACGACGGCGTGGTGGTGGATGCAGCAGGATCCGCAGGCTTCGCCAAGCGCCTGCGGGAGGAGGAGGTGTAGCAAGGGAAAGGGAGGTGCCAAGATGCGGGTCTTGCTGCCCTTCCTCCCTCCACTATATATAGGGGCTAGGGGCCCATGCCCCTTGGAGATCCCATCTAGATGGGGGAGGCGGCGGCCCTGGGCAACGGCCCCTTAGGGTTTCCAACCAGGGGCGATGCCCCTCGGGGCAACGCCCCTAGGGTTTCCAACCAGGGGCATGCCCTGGGGCAACGGTCCCCTAGGGTTTCCAACCCTAGGCGCCTTGGGCCCTTGGGTGGGCGCACCAGCCCACCAGGCTGGTTCCCACGCCACTTCAGCCCATGGGGCCCTCCGGATAGGTGGCCCCACTGGTGGACCCCTCGACCCTTCCGGTGGTCCCAGACAATACGGTGACCCCAAAACTTTCCTGGGGTCAAACTGACTTCCTATATATAAATCTTTACCTCCGACCATTCCGAACTCCTCGTGACGTCCGGGATCTCATCCGGACTCAACAACTTTCGGGTTACTACATACTAATATCTCTACAACCCTAGCGCCACCGAACCTTATGTGTAGACCCTACGGGTTCGGAGATATGCGATATGACCGAGATGCCTCTCCGTCAATAACCAACAGCGGATCTGGATACCCATGTTGGCTCCTACATACTCCTCGATGATCTCATCGGATGAACCACGATGTCGAGGATTCAATCAAACCCCATATACAATTCCTTTGTCAATCGGTACGTTATTTGCCCGAGACTCGATCGCCGGTATCCCAATACCTTGTTCAGTCTCACATCGGCAAGTCACTTTACTCGCATCAGAATGCATGATCCCGTGACTAACCACTTAGTCACTTTGAGCTCATTATGATGATGCATTACCGAGTGGGCCCAGAGATACCTCTCCGCCATACGGAGGACAAATCCCGCCTCGATCCATGTCAACCCAATGACACTTTCGGAGATACCGTAGTGCACCTTTATAGTCACCCAGCCACGCCAGTGACATTTGGTACACCCAAAGCACTCTTACGGTATCCGGAGTTACACGATCTCATGGTCTAAGGAAGAGATACTTGACATTGGAAAAGCTCTAGCAAAATGAACTACACGATCTTGTGCTATGCTTAGGATTGTCTTGTCCATCACATCATTCTCCTAATGATGTGATCCCGCTGTCAATGACATCCAATGTCCATAGTCGAAACCATGACTATCTGTTGACCAACGAGCTAGTCAACTAGAGGCTCACTAGGGACATGTTATGGTCTATGTATTCACACGTGTATCACGATTTCCTGATAATACAGCTTATAGCATGAATAAAAGACAATCATCATGAACAAAGAAATATAATAATAACACTTTTATTATTGCCTCTAGGGCATATTTCCAACAGTCTCCCACTTGCACTAGAGTCAATAATCTAGTTACATTGTGATGAATCAACACCCATAGAGTTCGTGTTGATCATGTTTTGCTCATGAGAGAGGTTTAGTCAACGGATCTGCGACATTCAGATCCGTATGTACTTTGCAAATTTCTATGTCTCCATCCTGAACGCTTTCACGGATGGAGTTGAAGCGACGCTTGATGTGCTCGGTCTTCTTGTGAAACCTGGCCCTTGGCAAGTGCAATAGCTCCAGTGTTGTCACAGAAGAGTTTGATCGGCCCGACGCATTGGGTATGACTCTAGGTCGGTGATGAACTCCTTCACCCAAATTGCTTCATGCGCTGCCTCCGAGGCTGCCATGTACTCCGCTTCACATGTAGATCCCGCCACGACGCCTCGCTTGCAACTGCACCAGCCATCGCTCCACCATTCAACATATACACGATCCGGTTTGTGACTTAGAGTCATCCAGATCTGTGTCGGCTTAGCGCCGACGTAACCTGCTACGACGAGCTCTTCGTCACCTCCATAAACGAAACATGTCCTTTGTCCTTTTCGTGTACTTCAGATATTCTTGACCGCTGTCCAGTGTTCCTTGCCGGATTACTTTGGTACCTTCCTACCAAACTTACGGCAAGGTTTACATCAGGTCCGTACACAAGATGGCATACATAATAGATCCTATGGCTGAGGCATAGGGATGACACTCATCTCTTCTTTATCTTTTGCCGTGGTCGGGCATTGAGCTGAGCTCAATCTCACACCTTGCAATACAGTGCAAGAACCCTTCTTGACTGATCCATTTTGAACTTCTTCAAAATCTTATCAAGGTATGTGCTTTGTGAAAGACCTATGAGGCGCCTCGATCTATCTCTATAGATCTTGATGCCTAATATATAAGCAGCTTCTCCAAGGTCCTTCATTGAAAAACACTTATTCAAGTAGGCCTTAATGTTGTCCAAGAATTCTATATCATTTCCCATCGAAGTATGTCATCTACATATAATATGAGAAATGCTACAGAGCTCCCACTCACTTTCTTGTAAACGCAGGCTTCTCCATAAGTCTCAAGATAACCCAAACGCTTTGATCATCTCATCAAAGCGAATGTTCCAACTCCGAGATGCTTGCACCAGCCCATAAATGGATCGTTGAGCTTGCATACTTTGTTAGCGTTCTTAGGATCGACAAAACCTCCGCTGCATCATATACAGCTCTTCCTTAAGATATCCGTTAAGGAACGCTGTTTTGACGCCCATCTGCCATATCTCATAATCATAGTATGCGGCAATTGCTAACATGATTCGGACGGACTTAAGCTTCGCCACGGAGAGAAAGTCTCATCGTAGTCAATCCCTTGAACTTGCCGATAACCCTTAGCGACAAGTCGAGCTTTATAGATGGTGACATTACCATCCGCGTCCGCCTTCCTCTTAAAGATCCATTTGTTTTCTATCGTCGCCGATCATCGGGCAAGTCACCAAAGTCCACACTTTGTTTTCATACATGGATTCTATCTCGACTTCATGGCTTCTAGCCATTTGTTGGAATCTAGGCCCGCCATCGCTTCTTCATAGTTCAAGGTTCATTGTTGTCTAACAACATGATTTCCAAGACAGGTTGCTGCATACCACTCAGTGCGAACGTGTCCTAGTGGACCCACGGTTCAAGAGCAACTTGATCCAAGTACCTTGATCATCATCATGAATTTCCTCTTCAGCTTGGTGTAGGCATCACAGAACATTTTCCTAAGCTGCACTACTATCCTGCTCAAGAGGTAGTACTTCATCGAAGTTCTACTTTCCTCCCACTTACTTCTTTCGAGAGAAACTTTTTCCGTAAAGGATCCGTTCTTGGCAACAAAGATCTTGCCCTCGGATCTTAAGTAGAAGGTATACCCTACGGTTTCCTTAGGGTATCCTATGAAGACGATTTTTCCGACTTGGGTTCGAGCTTTTCAGGTTGAAGTTTCTTGACATAAGCATCGATCCCCAAACTTTTAGAAACGATAACTTAGGTTTCTTCCCAAACCATAATTCATACGGTGTCGCCTCAACGGACTTAGACGGTGCCCTATTTAAAGTGAATGTAGCTGTCTCTAGAGCGATCCCCAAAATGATAGCGTAAATCAGTAAGAGACATCATAGACCGCACCATATCCAATAGAGTGCGACACGACGCTCGACACACCGTTATTACCGAGGTGTTCCAGCGGCGTTAGTTGTGAAACGATTCCACATTTTCTTAAGTGTGTACCAAATTCGTGACTTAAATATTCTCCTCCACGATCCGATCGCAAGAATTTTATCTTTCGGTCACGTTGATTCTCTACTTCATTCTGAAATTCCTTGAACTTTTCAAAGGTCTCAGACTTGTGTTTCATCAAGTAGACATACCCATATCTACTCAAGTCATCTGTGAGAGTGAGAACATAACGATATCCTCCATGAGCCTCAACGCCATTGGACCGCACACATCGGTATGTATGATTTCCAACAAGTTGGTTGCTCGCCCATTGTTCCGAGAATGGAGTCTTGGTCATCTTGCCCATGAGGCATGGTTCGCATGTGTCAAATGATTCATAATCAAGAGACTCCAAAAGTCCATCAAGATGGAGCTTCTTCATGCGCTTGACACCAATGTGACCAAGGCGGCAAGTGCCACAAGTATGTGGGACTATCGTTATCAACTTTACATCTTTTGGTATTCACGCTATGAACATGTGTAATACTACGCCGAGATTCATTAAGAATAAACCATTGACCATCGGAGCATGACCATAAAACATATCTCTCATATAAATAGAACAACCATTATTCTCGGATTTAAATGAGTAGCCATCTCGCATTAAACGAGATCCAGATACAATATTCATGCTCAAACTTGGCACCAAATAACAATTATTAAGGTTTATAACTAATCCTGTGGGTAAATGAAGAGGTAGCGTGTCGACGGCGATCACATCGACTCGAACCATTCCCGACGCCAAGATCGTCACCTCGCCCTTCGCCAGCCTCCGCTTATTCCGCAGCTCCTGCTGTGAGTTACAAATATGAGCAACGGCACCGTATCAAATACCCAGAGTTACTACGAGTAATCGTAAGGTACACATCAATTACATGTATATCAAATATACCTTTGGTGTTGCCGCCTTCTTGTCCGCTAAGTATTTGGGGCAGTTCCGCTCAAAGGACCCTTCCCTTGCAATAAAAGCACTCACCCTCGTGCTTGGTCCATTCTTTGACTTCTTCCCGCAACTTGCTTACGGGCGCTGCAACCTCCTTGCCGCCCTTCTTGAAGTTCTTCTTGCCCTTGCCCTTCTTAAACTTAGTGGTCTTATTGACCATCAACACTTGATGTTCTTTCTTGATTTCAACCTCGCTGACTTCAAAGATAGAGAATACTTCAGAATGGTCTTTACCATCCCCTGCATATTGTAGTTCATCACAAAGCTCTTGTAGCTTGGTGGAAGCGATCGAGGATTCTGTCAATGACCGCCTCATCGTGGAGGTTAATATTCAGTGGGTCATACGGTTGTGCAACCTGATATCTTGAGAATGTGCTCACCGATGTAACTATTTTCCTCCATCTTACAATCTAGAGAACTTGTCGGAGATGTCATATCTCTCGACCCGGCGTGAGCTTGGAAAACAAGTTTCAGCTCCTCGAACATCTCATATGCTCCGTGATGCTCAAAACGCTTTTGGAGCCCCGGTTCTAAGTGTAAAGCATGCCGCACCGAACGAGGGAGTAATCATCAAGACGAGACTGCCAAGCATTCATAATGTCTTGGTTCTTCGACGGAGCGCCACCTAGCGGTCCTTCTAGGACATATTGTTTCTGGCAGCTATGAGGATGATCCTCAAGTTCCGGACCCAGATCAGTATAGTTGCTGCCGCCATCTTTCAGCTTGGTTTTCTAGGAACGCGTGAAGTTCAAGTTGACATGAGCGCTGGCCATTTGATCTACAAGACATATCATTCAAAAGTTTTAGACTAAGTTCATGATAATTAAGTTCATCTAATCAAATTATTACAATGAACTCCCACCAGATTAGACATCCTCTAGTCATCTAAGTGATACACGATCCGAGTCGACTAGGCCGTGTCCGATCATCACGTGAGACGGACTAGTCATCGCCGGTGAACATTCTCATGTTGATCGATCTTCTATACGACTCGTGTTCGACCTTTCGGTCTCCGTGTTCCGAGGCCATGTATGTACATGCTAGGCTCGCAAGTTAACCCTAAGTGTTTTATGTGTGTAAATCTGTCTTACACCGCTGTATGTGAACGTAAGAATCTATCACACCCGATCATCACGTGGTGCTTAGAAGCGACTTAACTTTAGCAACGGTGCACGCTTAGGGGAGAACACTTCTTGAAATTGTTGTAAGGATCATCTTATTTACTACCGTCGTTCTAAGTAAACAAGATGTATAAACATAATAAACATCACATGCAATTATATAGTAGTGACATGATATGGCCAATATCATAAAGCTCCATTGATCTCCATCTTCGGGCTCCATGATCATCTTGTCACCGCATGACACCATGATCTCCATCATCATGATCTCCATCATTGTGCCTTCATGAAGTTGTCACGCCAACGACTACTTCTACTTCTATGGCTAACGCGCTTAGCAACAAAGTAAAGTAAGTTACATGGCGCTCTTCAATGACACGCAGGTCATACAAAATAAAGACAACTCCTATGGTTCCTGCCGTTGTCATACTCATCGACATGCAAGTCGTGATTCCTATTACAAGAACATGATCTCATACATCACAATATGTCATTCATCATTCATCACAACTTGGCCATATCACATCACATGACAATTGCTGCAAAACAAGTTAGACGCCCTCTAATTGTTGTTGCATCTTTTACGTGGCTGCAATTGGGTTCTAGCAAGAACGCTTTCTTACCTAATTAATAACCACAACGTGATCTTGTCAACTTCTATTTACCCTTCATAAGGACCCTTTTCATCGAATCCGCCCAACTAAAGTAGGAGAGACAGACACCCGCCAGCCACCTTATGCAACTAGTGCATGTTAGTCGGTGGAACCGGTCTCACGTAAGCGCACGTAAGGTTGGTCCGGCCGCTTCATCCCACAATACCGCAGAAGCAAGATAAGACTAGTAGCGGCAAGTAAATTGACAAGATCCACGCCCACAACTAAATTGTGTTCTACTCGTGCAATAGAGAACTACGATAGACCTAGCTCATGATGCCACCGTTGGGGAACGCTATGCGTAAAATTAAAATTTTTCCTACGGTTTCACCAAGATCCATCTATGAGTTCATCTAAGCAACGAGTCATGGAGATGCATCTACATACCACTTTGTAGATCGCGAGCGGAAGCGCTCAAAAGAACGGGGTTGAGGTAGTTGTACACGCCGTGATCCAATCACCGGAGATCCTAGCGCCGAACGGACGGCACCTCCGCGCTCAACACACGACGGTCAGCGTGGACGCCTCCTCCTTCTTGATCCAGCAAGGGAAAGGAGAGGTTGATGAAGATCCAGCAGCACGACGGCGTGGTGGTGGATGCAGCAGGATCCGCAGGCTTCGCCAAGCGCCTGCATGGAGGAGGAGGTGTAGCAAGGGGAAGGAGGTGCCAAGATGCGGGTCTTGCTGCCCTTCCTCCCTCCACTATATATAGGGGCTAGGGGCGATGCCCCTGGAGATCCCATCTAGATGGGGGGCGGCGGCCCCGGGCAACGGCCCCTTAGGGTTTCCAACCAGGGGCGATGCCTCTGGGGCAACGGCCCCTAGGGTTTCCAACCAGGGGCGATGCCTCTGGGCAACGGTCCCCAGGGTTTCCAACCCTAGGCGCCTTGGGCCCTTGGTGGGCGCACCAGCCCACCAGGCTGGTTCCCACGCCACTTCAGCCCATGGGCCCTCCGGATAGGTGGCCCCATCGGTGGACCCTCGACCCTTCCGTGGTCCCAGACAATACCGTGACCCCAAAACTTTCCTGTGGTCAAACTGGACTTCCTATATATAAATCTTTACCTCCGACCATTCCGAACTCCTCGTGACGTCCGGATCTCATCCGGACTCAACAACTTTCGGTTACTGCATACTAATATCTCTACAACCCTAGCGCCACCGAACCTTATGTGTAGACCCTACGGGTTCGGAGATATGCGATATGACCGAGATGCCTCTCCGGTCAATAACCAACAGCGGATCTGGATACCCATGTTGGCTCCTACATACTCCTCGATGATCTCATCGGATGAACCACGATGTCGAGGATTCAATCAAACCCCGATACAATTCCCTTTGTCAATCGGTACGTTATTTGCCCGAGACTCGATCGTCGGTATCCCAATACCTTGTTCAGTCTCACATCGCAAGTCACTTTACTCGCATCAGAATGCATGATCCCGTGACTAACCACTTAGTCACTTTGAGCTCATTATGATGATGCATTACCGAGGGCCCAGAGATACCTCTCCGTCATACACGGAGGACAAATCCCAGCCTCGATCCATGTCAACCCAATGACACTTTCGAGATACCTGTAGTGCACCTTTATAGTCACCCAGTTACGCCAGGACGCTTGGTACACCCAAAGCACTCTTACGGTATCCGGAGTTACACGATCTCATGGTCTAAGGAAGAGATACTTGACATTGGAAAAGCTCTAGCAAAATGAACTACACGATCTTGTGCTATGCTTAGGATTGTCTTGTCCATCACATCATTCTCCTAATGATGTGATCCCGCTTGTCAATGACATCCAATGTCCATAGTCGAAACCATGACTATCTGTTGACCAACGAGCTAGTCAACTAGAGGCTCACTAGGGACATGTTATGGTCTATGTATTCACACGTGTATCACGATTTCCGGATAATACAGTTATAGCATGAATAAAAGACAATCATCATGAACAAAGAAATATAATAATAACACTTTTATTATTGCCTCTAGGGCATATTTCCAACAGGGAGAAACCAGCCCTCATGATAGAGCGGCAGACAGGGAGGTGGAGGACGATTATTATATGCCTCCCTCCGAAGATGAGGCAAGCCTCGACGACGACGAATTTGTCATGCCCGAGGATCCCGCCAATAGGAGCGCTTTCAAATGCAGGCTTATGGCCACGGCAAGCAGCCTCAAGAAAAAGCAAGCAACAGCTTAGAGCTGACCAAGACTTGCAAGTCGACAGATGGATCAAGTCCTTGCAGCCAAGAGCACGAACTCGAACGCCTCCAAGAGATACCTAAAACGCAGGCTGCTACCCCAATTAGAGGAAGCAGCACCCAAACCTACATCACCAACAAGATGATGCGGCCGACCGCCACCCCTGTGGTTGCGACAGAGAGGCCTCTAGACCCTCCATTCAAGCCGCACTCTTGCCGCCGCCGAAAAGTACCAAGGCACGGGGAAATGCGCCAGACCTGCGAGACATATTGGAGGACAAGGCAAGGCAAACAAGATCGATCTACGGATCACGTGCGCGCCCCACGACACGTGATGGTAACCGTCACGCCGGATACAGCAATTCCGGCCGGGCCGAACACAGTAGACAAAGCTCATTTGAGCTGCGTCGTGATATAGCTCAATACAGAGGCGCCTATGCTTCACAGACGAAGTGATGGATCATCAAATCCCCGAGGGTTTCAAACCCGTAAACATCGAATCATACGATGGCACAATAGATCCTGCGGTTTGAATCGAGGACTACCTCCTCCATATCCACATGGCCCGCGGTGATGATCTACACGCCATCAAATACCTCCCACTCAAGCTTAAAGGACCAGCTCGGCATTGGCTTAACAACCTACCAGCAGAATCAATTGGTTGTTGGGAGGACCTGGAAGCCGCATTCCCTGATAACTTCCAGGCACATATAAAGCACCACCAGACGCCGATGACCTCAGCCACATAATTCAGCAGCCAAGAATCGCCTGCATAATTCGGACACGGTTCCTAACAAAGAAAATCAAATCGTTGATCTGTCCGGACGTGAGGCCCTTGCAGCCTTCAAACATAACATCCGTGATTTAGTGGCTTGCCCGGCACCTAGGACAGAAAAGCCAAATCCATGGCAGCCCTCACAACGCTCATGACCCGCTTTTGCGCAGGAGAGGACAGCTGGCTAGCTCGTAGTAACAATGTAACGCCCCGGATTCGATGCGCCAGGTGTTCGTCAGTTATTCGCCGTCGTTGCCATGTCATTTGCTTGCGTGTTGCACTTTTCCATGTCATCATCTGCATTTCATATCATGTCATCATGTGTATTTCATTTTGCATACGTGTTCGCCTCATGCATCCGAGCATTTTCCCGTTGTCCGCTTTTGCAATCCGCACTCCTATGTCTCCCGCCGCCCTTTTACCTCTTTTCGTGTGTAGGTGTTAAACGTTCGAATGGTTCGAGGTTTGCTGCTGCCTTGGTATAGCACCGGTAGACCGCCTGTCAAGTTTCGGATCATTTGGAGGTCGTTTGATACTCCAACGGTTAACCGGGTAACCGCAAAGCCCTCTTTTGTTGCAGCCCAACACCCCTTTCAAAGTGGCCCAAAACCCAGAAAACTCCCCTCCATGCTCTCGGCCGTTCGATCACGATCGTGTGGGCGAAAATCGCACCTCATTTGGACTCTCCTAGCTCCCTCTATCTATAAATAGGTGCTCTCCCCCGAAATTCGCGGATGTTTCCTACCCTAACCCTAGTCCTCTTCCTCCCGCCGCCACCGGACGTGTCCACCTGCGCGGACACGTCCGCCCGCCGACCTCGCCCAACCAGGGAGCGCCACGTGTCTCCACCGCGCCCCACTGGCTCCGGCCGGGGCCCATCCGGCCCTCCCTGCCCGACGCTGCCTGCCGCCGCCTGGCGCTGAGCCTCACAGCCTTGCCCGGCCATGCCTCTCCCTTCCTCTGGCCGCGGCCGGCAGCCCCCATCACCGCCCCACGGGCCTGCTCCTCCGCCCGCGCCCGGCGCCGGCCGCCACTGGCCGCCTCCTCCGCCCGCCTCCAGGAAGGCCTCCCTCGGCCGCCGGCCTGCGGCCTGCCAGCTCCGCCAGCCGCCCCGGCCTTCCGTCCATTGCCGCCGTCCGCCTCCGCCCGTTCGCCTCGCCGAGCTCCGCCAGATCCGCCATTGCTTTCTCCGTGCACGCGGTTGACTTTCCTCCCCCTCTGTTTTTCCCCCAAGTCCCGAGACATTTTGTCATTACCATGCCATATTCATCATGCCATAACTCTCTGCATGTTGCTCCGTTTCGTGCGTGTAATATATCAAATTGTTCGCCTCGACGAGTACATCATTTCATCTCATTGCGTAATTTTCATTTGAGCTCATCTTGATGCCCGAAATGCTGTTATAAGAGGGCTATGTGATGTTAGTTTCAGATTCTTATCAGAACATGCACTTTTGTCATTTTTGCCATGATTGATGTGTGCACCCTATGAACTTGAGTCCTACATGTGTTTTGTAATATGCCATGCCATCTTTACAGGGGTGTATGCCATGTATTTTTGTGATCTCTGTGGTGACTAGCACAAGCATGCAAACTAGGCTTCATGATGTTGCTGATTTCAGCCCCTGTTTTGCTGATATTTTTATGCTATGTAAACTTGATGCTACAGAGAGATCCATGCTTATTTTGAGATACTTCAGTACGGATGTTTTGAAAATATGGTTATTCTCTATCCATCCATGCCCTTGTGTGCAATTATGGAGTGCCATAGCTTGAGTCAATCGAGCTCTACTTTTGCTATAAAATGTTTCCTGGCAGATTGTTTACATGTTATTCAATTTTGCCAAGGTTGTTGTAGTTGATCCGTGTATGCTATGATGTTGTTCTTGCCATGTATAGCTTCTATGCCATGTCTTATTACTGTGAGTTGCATTGCCATGCCATGTATTGCTCTGTGGTGAGTGGTTCGAGCTCACCAACATGCCTACTTATTGTTGTTCCTGCCATGTATGAATCTATCATATAACTTGCCATGTTTACATGGGTGCCATGATATTTTCTGTGCCCTTTTGGCTCATGGTCACTAAAGGACTTTTGTTCTATGAAATTAGTAGATTCATGACATACCTTTGTTTGCCTTTATAAGTTCCTGTAACATGTTGTTTGATAGCTCTAAACATTGCAACCTGATGTTATTTCCTGATAAGTCTGAAACTGTTATTATTTGCAATATTGCCATGTGTTTTTTAGCATGTTCTAGTGATTGCTGGAGATAGCTCAGTGTTCATGTTTTGTCATGCTTTACCTGTACATCATGCCCATGCCTTTTTTTATTACCTTGAGATGCTGTAGCATAGTGTTTTGATGCTTGCAATATGCCTAGTTGCTGTTTTGGACAGATTGTTGCTATCACTTGTATTGTGTGTATGTGTTGAACCGTTGCTCCGTTTTGAGTGTGCTCTATATGAAACTTACTTGATTTTGCATGTAGCTTCATATTATCATGTTGCATCCTTGTTTTGAGGTGTTTGCTTGATGTTTGTATGCATTTTGCATCAATGCCATGTTTAACTTGTTTTGCTCATATCTTCTAGGCCGTAGCTCCGAATCTAATGAACTTTATATGTAACTTGACTATAATTTCGTGTAGATCATCATGGTGCATCTTAACTTGCTGTTTAACAACTTGAACATAAGGTTTATTCAGATCTGGACCAATTTCGAAATTTGCATATGAGGACTTACCGGAATTGTTCTATGTTGTTTCCGGCCTCATTTAAACTTGCCTTGATGTGTTGTTCTTGTTTGCATCATCTCTTGCCATGAGTAGCTTCATGTAGCTTTGTCATGCATCATGCTTGTTGTGCATCATGTCTTGTCTATGTGTGGTGTGTTTACTATGTTGTGTGCTTCTTCTTGTTAGTTCCTGCTTGCTATGATCGTGAGGATTCGCTCGCTCACGCTTGGTTCGCCTTCGTGGCTTCATCTTCTTCATGGACTCGTTCTTCTTCCTTGCGGGATTTCAGGCAAGATGACCGCTACCCTGGATCTCACTACTATCATTGCTATGCTAGTTGCTTCGTTCTATCGCTATGTTGCGCTACCTATTACCTGTTTATCAAGCCATCCCAAATTGCCATGTCAGCCTCTAACCTTTGACAACTTTCCTATGCAAACCGTTGTTTGGCTATGTTACCGCTTTGCTCAGCCCTCTTATAGCGTTGTTAGTTGCAGGTGAAGATGAAGTTTGTTCCTTGTTGAACATGGAGATGTTGTTCCTTGTTGGAACATGTTTACTTGTTGGGATATCACAATATATCTTATTTAATTAATGCATCTATATACTTGGTAAAGGGTGGAAGGCTCGGCCTTATGCCTAGTGTTTTGTTCCACTCTTGCCGCCTCTAGTTTCCGCCATATCGGTATTATGTTCCCGGATTTTGCGTCCCTAACGCGGTCGGGTGATTTATGGGACCCTTGACAGTTCGCTTTGAATAAGACTCCTCCAAAGAAGGCCCAACATTGGTTTTACCATTTGCCTCACCTAGCCCTTTTTCCCTTGGGTTTCGGAGCCCAAGGGTCATCTTATTTTACCCCCCCCCCGGCCAAGGCTCGTCAGAGTGTTGGTCCAAACCGTCACCACGGTGGCCACCAGGGCAACTCGAGTTCGCTTATCGGGTTTGGACAATCCGGTGTGCCCCGAGATCGAGATATGTGCAGCTCCTATCGATTTGTCGACATCCGGTGGCTTTGCTGGTCTTGTTTTATTGCTGTCGAAATGTCTTGTAGCCGGATTCCAAGACTGATCGGGTCTTCCCGGGAGAAGGAATATCCTTCGTTGATCGCGAGAGCTTATCATGGGCTTGTTGGGACACCCCGCAGGTATAAACTTTCGAGAGCCGTGCCCGCAGTTATGTGGCGATGGGAATTTGTTAATATCCGTTGTAGTAAACTTGAAGCAAACTCTTCTAAAATACACCAACCGTGTGCGTAACCATGAGTGTCTCTTTTCGGGGTTGATCGAGAGGAGAACACGGTTTATGGGTTATGTCTGACGTAAGTAGGAGTTCAGGATCACTTCTTGATCATTACTAGTTGACGACCGTTCCTTTGTTTCTCTTCGCGCTCTCATTTGCGTAGGTTAGCCACCATATCATGCTTAGTCGCTGTTGCAACCTCACCACCTTACCCCTTCCTTTCCCTTTAAGCTTTGCTAGTCTTGATACCCATGGTAAATGGATTGCTGAGTCCTCGTGGCTCACAGATTACTACACCAACAGTTGCAGGTACAGGTTGTGCGATGATCTTGACGCGAGAGCGATGTTAGCTTGTATTGGAGTTCTTCTTCTGCTTCTTCGATCAGGGGATAGGTTCCAGGTCGGCAGCCTGGGCTAGCAGGGTGGATGTCATTTGAGCTTCTGTTTATGTTTCATCCGTAGTCGGATGTTGATCTTGTATATGATGTTGATGTATTCTTGTGGCATTTGTGCCTTATGTATGTATCCCCATCTATTGTGTAATGTTGATGTAATGATATCCACCTTGCAAAAGCGTTTCAATATGCGGGTCTATCCTTGGTGGGACCGCCGAGTTCCTTTTTGATAGGGTCGCATATTGGGCGTGACAAGTTGGTATCAGAGCCTCGACCGACCCTAGGAGCCCCCTTGTTTGATCGTGTAGTTTGGCCGTTGTTGAGTCTAGAAGAAAACTATTTTCGGAGTCTAGTTATATCAGAGAGTAGGAATTCTTTTTACTCCTTAGCCCCTTCGTCGCTCTGGTGAGGAATCTTAACATAGGTGTTTTGAATTACTCCTCTTCCCGTTCAAATTTTTCTTTAGGATCACGTGGTTAGTTTCGTGAGTTGTCCATCCTCTTTTGTCCGGTGCGTCTCTCATCAATCGACTCAAACCTCTTTGGCTTTGGGAGATCAATCCTCAGTTCTTTTCAATCGATGTTGTTTTTCCTTGTCCGAAGTTGTCCTTGTTTTTTCCCACCTGCCCACCCTTCTTCTTCTCGAAACCGGAGTCCATAATTGAGTATCCATCCTACTCGTGCGAAGTCTTTGCTTTCTTTCCTCAATGATTTCAACCGGTGCTTTCTCTTGAAGTTATTCGTCGGTTTCCCCTTCCAAGTTGTAATTGTTTTCCCGCCCTCCCACCCTTTTCTTCCCGGAGTTTGAGTCTGTTTCGACCATCAATTTCATTCGTGTGGAGCCTCTTCAGTCTTCCCTTAATCATTTCAACCGGTGAATTCTCGTCTCGTTTGACATTCTTCATCCCTTTCTTTTTCCGGTGCACTCAATTCAAGTTTTTCGGGTTAATCATATTCTTTTCCGTCGAAGTGTTCTCTTTGCTCGCTCGCCTCTCGCCAGCTTTATCATTCCGAGTTCTCAAGACATCTCGTGAGATTCGCCCGTGTTCCAATTAATTCGAGGTTGTCACCTCATTCAAATATTTCATTTGTTCCGGTGCATCATCTATCTGTTCAACAATCCTTTCCAACGGTGTTTTCTTTTAGTGGGCCCTAACCCACAGGTCTTTTCCCAGGATCTTACCTGACTCTCCTAATTTTTCCGGAGCCATCCCTATTTCTTTTCAAGTCTGACGTAAGTATGATTTCATCAGTCAGATGCTTTCCCAAGATCTCTTTCAAATTCGTTTCATTGTTGGCTCAACCTCTCTGTTTCATTCTTCTGGAGTATCTCAGTAATTTTGGTGGTGTTTCGTCATCATTTGAAGACCAAGAAGAGTTTTCTCTAAATCTTGTCCGTTCCCCCGGAGATTCATGGGGCTAGCTCGATGTTACCCTATCTAATTGTTTCCAGTCATGCAAATTCTTTTCATCCATCCGGAGCATTTCAGGAGTTGCTTTCTCTCTCGATCATCCGGAGGCCATCATTCCAGAAGAATTCTTTGTCCTCACATTTCAGCTACCGTTATCCAATTATCCCGGTGCTTCATCAAGTGTTCTTTAATCAGCTCATGATCTCTTTGTTCTTTTGCATCTAATTCCCTCTAGCATATTTGTTCTTCTAATTTTTTCCCGGCGATTCATTCTCTTTCGTCAGTCATTTCCGAATTTCTCACGGTGGTTCGTTCAAGATTCTTTTTCCTTGATTATCATTTTAATCCATTCGTTCTCTCAAATCCTACCGGTGGTTCATGAAGACTTTCTCAAGTTTTGTGCGATGTTTCCCCTTAATCCTTTTTCAACGAGAATAAGTATTGTGCCAAATCCATTTCTTGTCATCAATTTAATTTGATGAAGGATAAGCATACAATAAATCTTATTCTTATTTCCTCAAAGTGAGTAATCCCTTCCTTCGGAGTTTGTTCTTGAGGAATAAATTCTAGTTCCAAGTCTTTTCGTTTTTTCTTTTCCGGAGTTCAAATTTCCTCGGCCATCTCGTCGGAAACTCCATCTAAATCACCGCAAGACTTAATCCTTATTCTTTCCATCCTTCAATTGTATCTCATCATCCTTTTGTTACCGGAGTTCTTCATGGTGGTTCTTCATGAATTAATTCTTTCTTCAAGAGTTTCATCAATATTTTGGTGGAATTCAAATATCTTTTCTTCTTGCATCTCTAAGTGTAATTAATTCTCCGTATTCTTTAGAATTGGAGTTTTGCATTTCTTTTTCTTCTCAAATATTCAAATCCACTCAATCCTTCCTTCTAAGTTCTTTTCATTCAAATTCTTTCAATTCTTCCGGAGGCATTGCGTTGTTTATCTCGTCAAGTGTCATTCCATCTTGTGAAGTTCATGTTCTAATCCTTCCATTTTCAACAGGTGTGCTGCCTAAATCCTTTCAGTCTTATTCGTTTCTTTTCTCATTCTAACCACTCCGGTTAGAACGAGTTGTTTCTGAGTCTATCTGATTTCGTGAGCTTTCGATTCTCGGCATTCTCGTCGTTCCTCTCCTCTTCTTGAGTGCTCTTGATTCTTTGCTTCTTCTCTTGAGTTCTTGTTTCGCCTCATCCTTTTTTCCCTTCCGTCTCGGTCCTAAGATCTCGGGACGAGATCTCTTGTTAGTGGAGGAGTGTTGTAACGCCCCGGATTCGATGCGCCAGGTGTTCGTCAGTTATTCGCCGTCGTTGCCATGTCATTTTCTTGCGTGTTGCACTTTGCCATGTCATCATCTGTATTTCATATCATGTCGTCATGTGTATTTCATTTTGCATACGTGTTCATCTCATGCATCCGAGCATTTTCCCCGTTGTCCGTTTTGCAATCCGGCACTCCTATGTCTCCCGGCGCCCCTTTTACCTCTTTTTCGTAAAGGGTGTTAAACGTTCTCGGAATGGCCCGAGGTTTGCCAAGCGGCCTTGGTATAGCACCGGTAGACCGCCTGTCAAGTTTCGGATCATTTGGAGGTCGTTTGATACTCCAACGGTTAACCGGGTAACCGCAAAGCCCTCTTTTGTTGCAGCCCAACACCCCTTCCAAAGTGGCCCCAAAACCCAGCAAACTCCCCTCCATGCTCTCGGTTGTTCGATCACGATCGTGTGGGCGAAAATCGCACCTCATTTGGACTCTCCTAGCTCCCTCTATCTATAAATAGGTGTTCTCCCCCGAAATTCGCGGATGTTTCCTACCCTAACCCTAGTCCTCTTCCTCCCGCCACCACCGGACGCGTCCACTTCACCACGCGACACGTCCCGCCGCCCCTCGCAAGAACCAGGGAGCGCCACGTGTCTCCACCGCGCCCCCATCGCCACTGCCCGCTGGGCCCATCCGGCCCTCCCGGCCTCGACGCCACCTGGCCGCCTGGGCGCCCGAGCCCACACCGCCACCCCCTGCCGCCCCGCCTCTCACACCCACCATGGCTTCACGCTGCCCGCCAAGGGCTCCCCGCTCCACTGCCGCCCAGCCGCCTGCCGCCACGCCACGCCCTCCTCCTCCCTTGCCTGAAGGCGCCTCTCGGCGTCGCCCGGCCTGGCCGGCCACAAGCCCGCCCGCCTCTGCCCGGCCTGCTCGCCCGCCTCCTCCGGCCTCGCCTCTCCGAGCTCCGCCAGATCCGCCATTGCTTCTCCGTGCACGCGGTTGACTTTCCTCCCACTCTGTTTTTCCCTAAGTCCCGAGACATTTTGTCATTATCATGCCATATTCATCATGCCATAACTCTCTGCATATTGCCCTGTTTCGTGCGTGTAATATGTCAAATTGTTCGTCTCGACGAGTACATCATTTCATCTCATTGCATCATTTTCATTTGAGCTCATCTTGATGCTTGAAATGCTGTTAGAAGAGGGCTATTTGATGTTAATTTCAGATTCTTATCAGAACATGCACTTTTGTCATTTTTTCCATGATTGATGTGTGCACCCTATGAACTTGAGTCCTACATGTGTTTTGTAATATGCCATGCCATCTTTACAGGGGTGTATGCCATGTATTTTTGTGATCTCTGTGGTGACTAGCACAAGCATGCAAACTAGGCTTCATGATGTTGCTGATTTCAGCCCCTTTCTTGGCTGATATTTTTATGCCATGTAAACTTGATGCTACTGAGAGATCCATGCTTATTTTGAGATACTTCAGTAAGGATGTTTTGAACATATGGTTATTCTCTATCCATCCATGCCCTTGTGTGCAATTATGGAGTGCCATAGCTTGAGTCAATCGAGCTCTACTTTTGCTATAAAATGTTTCCTGGCAGATTGTTTACATGTTATTCAATTTTGCCAAGGTTGTTGTAGTTGATCCGTGTATGCTATGATGTTTTTCTTGCCATGTATAGCTTCTATGCCAAGTCTTCGTACTGTGAGTTGCCTTGCCATGCCATGTATTGCTCTGTGGTAAGTGGTTCAAGCTCACCAAAATGCCTACTTATTGTTGTTCCTGCCATGTATGAATGTGTCATATAACTTGCCATGTTTACATGGGTGCCATGATATTTTCTGTGCCCTTTTGGCTCATGGTCACTAAAGGACTTTTGTTCTATGCAATTAGTAGATTCATGCCATACCTTTGTTTGCCTTTATAAGTTCCTGTAACATGTTGTTTGATAGCTCTAAACATTGCAACCTGATGTTATTTCCTGATAAGTCTGAAACTGTTATTATTTGCAATCTTGCCATGTGTTTTGGAGCATGTTCTAGTGATTGCTGGAGATAGCTCAGTGTTCATGTTTTGTCATGCTTTACCTGTACATCATGCTCATGCCTTTTTTTATTACGTTGAGATGTTGTAGCATAGTGTTTTGATGCTTGCAATATGCCTAGTTGCTGTTTTGGACAGATTGTTGCTATCACTTGTATTGTGTGTATGTGTTGAACCGTTGCTCCGTTTTGAGTGTGCTCTATATGAAACTTGCTTGATTTTGCATGTAGCTTCATATTATCATGTTGCATCTTTTTTTTGAGGTGTTTGCTTGATGTTTGTATGCATTTTGCATCAATGCCATGTTTAACTTGTTTTGCTCATATCTTCTAGGTCGTAGCTCCGAATCTAATGAACTTTATATGTAACTTGACTAGAATTTCGTGTAGATCATCATGGTTCATCTTAACTTGCTGTTTAACAACTTGAACATAAGGTTTATTCAGATCTGGACCAATTTCGAAATTTGCATATGAGGACTTACCGGAATTGTTCTATGTTGTTTCCGGCCTCATTTAAACTTGCCTTGATGTGTTGTTCTTGTTTGCATCATCTCTTGCCATGAGTAGCTTCATGTAGCTTTGTCATGCATCATGCTTGTTGTGCATCATGTCTTGTCTATGTGTGGTGTGTTTACTATGTTGTGTGCTTCTTCTTGTTAGTTCCTGCTTGCTATGATCGTGAGGATTCGCTCGCTCACGCTTGGTTCGCCTTCGTGGCTTCATCTTCTTCATGGACTCGCTCTTCTTCCTTATGGATTTCAGGCAAGATGACCGCTACCCTGGATCTCACTACTATCATTGCTATGCTAGTTGCTTCGCTCTATCGCTATGTTGCGCTACCTATTACCTGCTTATCAAGCCATCCCAAATTGCCATGTCAGCCTCTAACCTTTGACACCTTTCCTATGAAAACCGTTGTTTGGCTATGTTACCGCTTTTCTCAGCCCCTCTTATAGCGCTGTTAGTTGCGGTGAAGATGAAGTTTGTTCCTTGTTGAACATGGAGATGTTGTTCCTTGTTGGAACATGTTTACTTGTTGGGATATCACAATATATCTTATTTAATTAATGCATCTATATACTTGGTAAAGGGTGGAAGGCTCGGCCTTATGCCTGGTGTTTTGTTCCACTCTTGCCGCCTAGTTTCCGCCATATCGGTATTATGTTCCCGGATTTTGCGTCCCTAACGCGGTCGGGTGATTTATGGGACCCCTTGACAGTTCGCTTTGAATAAGACTCCTCCAGAAGGACCAACATTGGTTTTACCATTTGCCTCACCTAGCCCTTTTTCCCTTGGGTTTCGGAGCCCAAGGGTCATCTTATTTTACCCCCGGCCGTGCTCGTCGTGAGTGCTGGTCCAAACCGTCACCGCGGTGGCTACCAGGGGCAACTCGGGTTCGCTTATCGGAAGTTTGGACAATCCGTGTGCCCGAGACCGAGATATGTGCAGCTCCTATCAGGATTTGTCGGCACATCCGGTGGCTTTGCTGGTCTTGTTTTATTGTCATCGAAATGTCTTGTAGCCGGGATTCCGAGACTGATCGGTCTTCCCGGGAGAAGGAATATCCTTCGTTGATCGCGAGAGCTTATCATGGGCTGTTGGGACACCCCGCAGGTATAAACTTTCGAGAGTCGTGCTCGGTTATGTGGCGATGGGAATTTGTTAATATCCGTTGTAGTAAACTTGAAGCAAACTCTTCTAAAATACACCAATCGTGTGCGAATCGTGAGTGTCTCTTTTCGGGTTGATCGAGAGGAGAACACGGTTTCGGGTTATGTCCGACGAAGTAGGAGTTCGGATCACTTCTTGATCATTACTAGTTGACGACTGCCTTTGTTTCTCTTCTCGCCTCATTTATGTATGTTAGCCACCATATCATGCTTAGTCGCTGCTGCAACCTCCCACCTTACCCCTTCCTTTCCCTTTAAGCTTTGCTAGTCTTGATACCCATGGTAATGGGATTGCTGAGTCCTCGTGGCTCACAGATTACTACACCAATAGTTGCAGGTACAGGTTGTGCGATGATCTTGACGCGAGAGCGATGTTAGCTTGTATTGGAGTTCTTCTTCTGCTTCTTCGATCAGGGGATAGGTTCCAGGTCGGCAGCCTGGGCTAGCAGTGGTGGATGTCATTTGAGCTTCGTTATGTTTCATCCGTAGTCGGATGTTGATCTTGTATATGATGTTGATGTATTCTTGTGGCATTTGTGCCTTATGTATGTATCCCCATCTATTATGTAATGTTGATGTAATGATATCCACCTTGCAAAAGCGCTTCAATATGCGGGTCTATCCTTGGTGGGACCGCCGAGTTCCTTTTGATAGGGTCGCATATTGGGCGTGATAAACAACTTGACCAAAAACCCCGTAGTTTGATACCAAGGACAGCAATGGCAGGTCGCTGTCAAGAATAAGCACAAGCGCCGCATTAACGGCGATAATGCCGAGGATACGGCAGCCAATGCCGGATTCAGAGGCTCTAAACCCGTCAGCGGAAAAAGCCGCTCAAAATAAATACTCAGGTCTGCATAATCTGGACCGAATACTCGATCGCTGTGCCAAATACATGGCACCCCAAAAACCAGCCAACCACACCAACAGGGATTGTTGGGTCTTCAAACAAAGGTGTTAAATGTCAACTCAATGACAAGGGCTGTATAGCGATGACGAGGAGGAGCCCCGCCACCGAACAATAGAGGATGTATGGGCTTCCCCCACAAGTGCGGACGGTGAATATGATATACGCAACCCACATACCCAAAAGGGAGCGGAAGCGCACTAAGGGACGATATGCGATGGAGCCACGCTCAAGTTCAACCCATGGTCCTCCTGCCCGATCACCTTTGATCGAAGGGATCACCCCACTAGCATCCGCCATGGCGGATTCGCCGCATTGGTTCTTGACCCAATCATCGACGGATTTCACCTCACTAGAGTCCTGATGGACGGCGGTAGCAGCCTGAACCTGCTCTATGAGGATACAGTGCGCAAAATGGGCATAGACCCCTCAAGGATTAAACCCACAAAGACGACCTTTAAAGGCGTCATACCAGGTGTAGAGGCCAATTCTACAGGCTCAGTTACACTCGAAGTGGTCTTCGGATCCCCTGATAACTTCCGAAGCGAAGAGTTAATCTTCGACATAGTCCCGTTCTGCAGCGGCTATCACGCACTGCTTGGATGAACCGCATTTGCGAATTTGAATGCGATGCCGCACTACGCGTACCTCAAGCTCAAGATGCCAGGCCCTCGAGGAGTAATCACGGTCAATGGAAACACAGAACGCTCTCTCCGAACGGGGGAGCACACGGCGGCCCTCGCGGCGGAGGTGCAAAGCAGCCTCTCACAGCAATTCTCGAGTCCGGCTATTAAACGTCCGGACACCGTCAAGCGCACCCGTAGTAACCTACAACAAGACCGCCTAGCACGATCCAAGGATGCGAGTAACCGCCCCAACCCCAGCCCGCGAAATCGCGGAGCCAAGACTACGCTGCACACAACTACGCCCGGAGATACCATGGGCATAAGGGAGGGCACGACCACGCACGCCTGCACGCGGCTCAACCACACCAGGGGCTCCCGATTGTGTCATTCTTTTTCTTTCTTCTTTTCTCTTACTTTCAGGACTCCGTTTTCCAGAAGCCCTGTCCGGCACTAGAATTGCCGACTCACGATGCAACAGCCAGGGAAGCAGAAGGCTACGTAGAGCGTCCAGGTGGTCTCTACTACGAGCATTATACATGTTTTACATACCATCCGGCAGCTTACCCCTGTAGGGGGACATGTTAAATAGTCCCATCCCTTGCTTATCGCACTATTTGTATCGTTCTACTTTCATTGCAGTACCTTTTTGAATAAACAATACATAGCCTTTGCCTATTATTGCACTCCTTTTTTATCTATATATATATATATGTTCATTCAAGACATGTTGCACCCATACACTTTGGTACGGCCAATACACCAGGGGCTTAAGTACCCCAAAAGTATGGTGTTATAAGTCCGAACACTTTCACAAGTGCGGCACCCCGAACTTATAGCATTATATGCATCGGTTCAATCATGTCTTGGGTCAATAGTTGGGTTTGCCTGCCCCATGTTTTGGTACCTTACGCCTGCTATATCGGCTAAGGTAGCGCCGGAGAACCACCGCGATTGTGCCCGCTGAGCTGGGTTGAGCACCTCAAAGGAGAAAGCTAAACTGACCGTCATGATAGGGCGAGAGTCGGTCGCTGTTCGAGAGGTTTTTTTCGGGTCCCTAAAGACTTTTGCCGCTTAGAGCGAGGAGTCGGCATTGTCCGGCCAAGGCGTGGATAGCACCCCGAACTCGGTCTTCCGAATAATAGGGGCTTCGCCGAAATTTAAAATTATAGAATTCTATGGCTAAGTGAGAGTGTTCAAGCACTATAGTCAGGTTTCCTTGTTCGTTGCATTGAGCGCCTCCCTCGAAGGACCCAAGAATGGGAACAAGAGTGCTCAAGTTTATCCCGAACACCCCAAAGACTGTGGCATGGGGGCTGAAGCCAACGACTTGCCATCTCTCAAATTTGATAAACGGCCGCATGTAAGGTAATACTTTAAATTCACAAGCGTTGCTTAGCGATATGAACAAGATTTCAGCGCATGTGATAACAAATGCGAGTCTATTCAAAATTACATCTTTGGAGCATTCACCCGCTATAAGGCGGGCACCTTCAGACGCCTCATAGTACATTTCGGCTTGCGATGCTCCTTGCCCTTCGGTGGCCCATCCGTCACAAGCTTCTCAAGATCCAGCTTGCCCCAAAGGCACTTTAGCACGGGAAGGGCTGACGGCACCTTCAATGCGTATGAGCGCTTGATGACTTCAATCCATGGACAGCATCCACCAGCCACCGTGACTAGCCCGGCGTAGCTCCTGTGCATGGCTTCCAATGGCCACAACCAATTATGAGGCCCGCCATGGCCTGTTTGGCGACCTTGTGGAGCTCGACCAGCTGCTTCAGCTGGTCGTCAGGGCACTGGATGTCCGGCCTCATCATACCGAGACCGTAACACCTTTTCCGCCGAGCCCCTCCTTGGCGCTGTAGAATGCGGCAGCATCGCATACACTACGGGCAGATCTGCGAATGCTCCGGAGAGCTCCGATTCGGTAAGTAATAGATAATTCACTTTCACATGCTTGCTTTACATAGAGAATGCCTTACCCGCCGCTATCTTCTTTAATGATTCAATTTCTGAGAGCTTTTTGGGCTTCGCCTTAGCGGCTTTGGCACTCTCAAGAGCCGAGGCGAGCTCTGACTCGAGTTCGAGTCACGCTCCAAACTCTCGTGTTTTTCCACGAGAGCCTGGAGCTCTTGCCGCACCTCCGCCACCCGCGCCTCCTGCTTCTCTTGCTCGGCGCTCCGCGGCCACTTTGCTTTCGGTCGTAGACACCGCTTCTTTCAGGGTCGCCACCTCGTTGTGGCACCTACAATACCCACGTTAGTCCTGTCATTTTTGCAACCAAATCCTTTCTATAAGGAATTACTTTAATAAGGTACTACTTACCTTCCTTGTCCTCGAGCTGCTTCTTGGCAAGGCCGATCTCGTTCTCGGACCGCTCGAGGCTCTGCTTCAATGCATTGACCTCCGCAGTCAAGGCGGCAGAGGTCAGCAGCAGCCCTGCATTCCCATATTGACATACTTATGTTAGACTCCTCAGATATCTTTTAGATCCTCATCCGCTTTTCTTTCCAACACCAACTAAGCATCAGGCTACCGCCTATGCGGTAATACTTTTACATATTCTAAACTTACCTCAAAGCCTCGTTAGAAGGCTGGTACAAGCTTCACCAGCCCGCCTTGGCGGATCGAACTTTCTCGATCACCACACTCATAATAAAGGCGGTGCTCCTCGTCGATGGAGGCGCTGCAGCGCCCAAAGAAGCTATCCGTGCCTCCGGATGGACGGAGGTCACCGACGTCGCAGTCTTGCCCTTCTTATGAAGGGGCCGCTGTTGGACTTCGAACCATCAAGGTTCCAGACGGAATCCAAGACAGGCTGACTTAGAGCCCTCGGGGTCTCGCCCCTTTGCGCCAGAGTCCGGGAGGTCGCCTTGCGGCGCCTCCAGACCACCTCCTCCTGGCTGGGCCTTTTGGGACTCCACCATGGTGTCGCTCAAGGCCACGAGGAGAGGAGGCGGTCGGAAGTGAAGTGCTATTCACATCCACGAATCCAGGAGCCGCCGACGGCGGGCGAGCCTGCCCTGGGCGGGCTACATGGTTATATTCGCTAGAAGACACTATGCGACAAATAAAAGTCATGAGCTATTCCGAGTCCTGACACTTATGATCTCGCCAGGCTTGGCCCTTGTGGCCACCCTCCTCGTCGTTGTCGGAGTTGGTGGAGAAGTCCGAGGAAGGGTCCTTCCTTTCTTGATTCCTCCGCCTCCCCGGTCGGGCGGCCTTCCTTTCTTCTCCTCTTCACTGGGAGAGGCTTTTTTCCTCCTCCCGCCCACGGGAGGATTTCGCCAGAGTCGCTTGACGATGAGTCCGACAACACCGGGCGCCGGGCGCCTTCGAGTCCCCGTGGCCTTCTTCTTGGCCTTCTTCTCCGGCACCACGTGAGGTGCCGGAGCCAGCAGCCCCGTCAAGCGGGCGTCCGCTGGGTCTTCTGGCAAGGGAGCCGGACAGTTAACCTGCCCGGACGTGTTACGCCAGTCCTGTCAAAGGTAAGGGAGTTTAGATCCCACATAGAGTCAAACTATGAAAAACAAGAGTCCCGTAAAGGGCAAAATAGCTTACCTCGGTAGCTTGGCGCTGCGAGCTGAATCCGCGATCTTCGGTAGCGGATGTGGGAGCCTCAGCGTCCTTGAACAGCACCTTCCAGGCATCTTCGTACGTAGTGTCGAAGAGCCTTTTCAGAGTTTGGTGCTGTGCCGGATCGAACTCCCACAATTTGAAGGCCCGTTGTTGGCATGGGAGGATCCGACGGATGAGCATAACTGACTACATTGACAAGCCCGAGATTCTTGTCCACCAGTGGTTCGGACGCAGGTTTGAGTCCGGACAGCTCTTCCGGTCACCCCACGCCATGCCCGCTCTCTTTCCATGATGTGGGCCGTGGGGAAGCCGGATCGAATTGGGGCCCCGCCCATTGAGAGTCGCATGCTCGGTGATGTAGAACCACCCCGATTGTCACCCCTTTATGGTCTCCACAAAGGATCCTCGAGCCATAGGACTTTGGCCATCTTGCCAACCATGGCACCTCCAAGACTCCGCTTGGCGGCCGCCCACTACCTTCGCTTGACATTGAAGGTCTTCAGCCATAAGTCAAGTGGGGCTGGATGCAGAGGAAGGTTTCGCATACCACGATGAACGCCGAGATGTTGAGGATGAAATTGGGCCAGATCGTGGAAGTCCGTGCTGTAGTAGAACATGAGCCCCTGACAAATGGGTGAAGTGGAAAACCTAGTCCATGGAGGAAGTGGTGAGGAACACCACCTCTCATGGGGCCTGGGGGGGATGAGCTGCCCTCGCCGGGGAGCCGGTGCGCGATGTCGCTGGACAAGTATCCGCCTTCCGCAGCTTTTGACTTGTCCCTCCATGACGGAGGAGACCATCCACTTGCCTCCCGCCGGACATGGCTGGAGGAGGTTGAGGAGGGATGTGCGGACTTGGGCGCTGGAGCTCGAAAAGCGCGAAATGGATGAGCAAAGGAGGAAGAAGGCGAGGTGAAAAGGTGGACCTTATCCTTACATGGACGGACGGCTATGCGCCCCCGCCACCGGTAAAACTCGCTGATCTCCCAAGCGCCATAATCAATGGCGCGTTGGGTTACCCACATCCGTATTGATGGGAATCCCGAATAAGGGGCACGATCTCCGCCCGATAAGACGTGCTAAGGAAACCGCCTCGCTAAACGCTACCGAGGTGGAACAAGAAAACGATTCAGATAAAGGCTCGGGTTGCAGGTGATGTCACATCGCTGAATACGCCGCAGATCTGGCAAAAGTTATTCTCTACGGTGGTATGTGGAACTTGTTTTGCGAGCCGACAATATCCTTGTGTTCAAAATCCTCTATGAAGTATTCGGAGGAGGAACCCGCCTTCCAATGCCGAAGACAATGTGCACTTCGGATTCGTCGCCATTGAAGCCTGGTTCAGGGGCTACCGAGGAGTCCTGGATTAGGGGTGTCCGGATAGTCGAACTATCACCGCTGGCGGACTCGACTATGAAGATACATGATTGAAGACTTCGTCTCGTGTCCGGATGGGACTTTCCTTGGCGTGGAAGGCAAGCTTCGCCATACGGATATGTAGATCTCCTACCATTGTAACCGACTCAGTAACCCTAACCCTATCAGTGTCTATATAAACCGGAGGGTTTTAGTCCGAGGATCTAACAACAATCATACCATAGGCTAGCTTCTAGGGTTTAGCCTCTCCGATCTCGTGGTAGATCCACTCTTGTACTACCCATATCATCAATATTAATCAAGCAGAGTAGGGTTTTACCTCCATCGAGAGGGCCCAACTGGGTAAAACATCGTGTCCCTTGTCTCCTGTTACCATCCGCCTAGACGCACAGTTCGGGACCCCCTACACGAGATCCGCCGGTTTTGACACCGACAGCAACCATAAGTGGGTGAAAAGACAGTTTGGTTCAATTCTTCAGAACATGACCATCACTCAGAATTCAGTGAAGAAGAACCATTACTGTCTCCATGAAGTATTTGATCGCTCCTGAGTTGTTCTATCACATCTCTGCGGTGAAGAAGATCTGAAACAGATGGGCTTCCAACAGGACTTTGACTGGTCTCATCCACCTTCGAAGAAATTCAAGAAAGTAAAAGTTCCTCACTTGGTGGCCAGCTCATATTCTTCATCGCGTGAGACTGATGAGCATAAAGATTTGAACGACACTGCGGTAGGCCCTACTTCAACAACCGACCCCAACAACGCTGGCGCTCCTCCATCGACTTCATGATGATATTCTTCAGGGGCGTTAGTCCTCACTTTTCGTCCCTTTTGGTCATTTGATGACAAAGGGGAGAAATTTGAGTTAGTCTTCAAGCGGGTCTCTATATATGGGCATTTTTTGCTAAGTACAACTCTCTTTCTTTTTGAAGACTTTGTTGGATCGATTTGTAAACTTAAAACCCGATGGTGGTCTGATACTCTCGCTTTGTTCTTCTGCATGCTATTTCCTCATATATGTCAAATGCACGCATGCTGAATTACATTAGTCACCATATTTCATCATGCAAATTCCAATTCTTCATATCATATGTTAAATGCGTGTATGAATTATAAGATATAGGGGGAGATCTCCATGATACTACTCTTAAAAATGTGCATTGCTTCAAAAGCAAATTCCTCACTATGCACATCTTCAGGGGGAGTTCTCCTATGTCTTGCAATCAAATTCCCCAATGTCAGTATTTACACTTCATATGTTCATCCCCGTTGAAAACTTAAGCTATATTGTCATCAATCACCAAAAAGGGGGAGATTGTAAGTGCATCTAGTGCCCCTTAGTGATTTTGGTGTATTGAAGACTTATAGGTTAAGGGACTAATGCGTTTGTGAGTGTACACAGGTCTATAAGTCTATAAGGATTTTGATATTTACAGAGAAAGTCGACCCCTAGAAATGAACATCTACAGCTGAAGACTTTGGATTTCTGAAGACTTTCTAAAGACTTTGAAGATGAAGAAATTGGTGTGACCATGAAGACTTGATATTCATGCAAGGAACATGAAGCGTGAAGACTTTTTTTTCGTAGTTTCATTTTCTCATTCTTGAGTCATAGGAAACACCGTACTGTTAAAGGGGGTCGAGGAAAAACTAAGGAAAAGTTTCCAAGTGATGCTCAACTCAAAATCCTACACCTACCAATCCTTTCGAGTGAAGCCATTGGAAATCTCATACAGTTCGGTCAATTTCTTCAGTGACAGAGACAAAGATCTTTTGGTCTCTGAGGAATTTGTTCTGACTGAGGAGTTAGAATTCGCCAGTGCGGATTGCCTACAAGTGAGGAACATGATAGCCCTGAGGAATTTGAACCTCAAAATTCTGACCGTTGCTGTGCTACGCGCCAGCTGTCCAAAAATATCTACCCACCTAACGGTCATATCATTGAAGGGCATTTATGTCTTATCATGTTGATCTGCTCCCTAGGCTATAAATAGCCGCCCCCTACAACCACTAGCTAGTTGGCTGCTCCGCGAGAAACTGACACTTGTCATTGAGAGCATCCCATCCTCCGAGGACTTTGAGAGAAAATCATCAAGTGTGGAAAACCCAAACCCAAACACCTACAAACCCAAAGTGATTGAGCATCACTGAAGAGATTGATCCTGGGTGGATCCGACGCTTGTTACCTTTGAAGACTATGCATCTTCCAGACGGTTAGGCGTCATGGTCTAGAGGATCCAAGAGGAAATTGTGGATCGCCGACTGACCGAGTTTGTGAAGGTTTGGAAGTCACCTGAAGACTTACCATGAGTGATTGGGCGAGGTCTATGTGACCTTAGCTCAAGGAGAATATGGTGAGGACTGTGTGTTCGGGACTGGGTGTCCTCAGGTTTAAATACCTAGCCGCTCCAACTAGATGTACAACTGTCAAAGCAGTTGGAACTGGTCTACCAAATCACTATCTTCACCAAGCCTACTGGTTCTATTTCCTCAACCCTTCCATTTCCTCATTACTTTGTTGTGTGCTTATTCATATCTGTTTGAAGACTTTGACTGAAGACTTTCTCAATTTCCTCAGTTCAATTTCTTCAGTCTGTTTATCTTCATCCTGTTTTATCCTGTGCTTACGCTTCTTGTACTCTGTGTCTGTTTTCATTTCATCATGATGTCCATGTTTATGTTATGTCATGTATGCTTCTGAGTACTTATTCCTTTGCAAGTAGTTGTTCGCTTAGGAATTTCGTCACCCTGAAATTCCTCAGTGAATAATTCATAAAAACGGCCTATTCACCCCCCCCCCCTATAGTCGACTTAACGCACTTTCATCAGCAAACTTGCTTATGTGACAATAAGTTAATGAGGAGAGAGATAGTTTCAGTAACTTAGCTAGTTACTGTAGCATCACATGTCCCAATGCAATATGAGTATGTAACCTAATAAATGAAGCTTTGCATAACACACCACTTATGTTACTACCCACTATGAAGGTAGTAACATATATAGTCTAGGGATATGTGTATGTTACTAGTGTACTACTCTCCATTGTTGCTAGTCTCATACTCCCTCCTTTCTGGTTTAGGCTGGTTGTAATGGTATTATCATAAGCGGTATCATGCATGCCAACTAGACTTTCTGGATGATGTGGCACACAAGAGAGGATGTGGTATCATATCATGATACCGTGTCATATTAAATGTTGTACTACTACTTTGTGTGATGCATGACAATTAGTAAGGCAACCTAAGATGTTAACTAATGATACTATGCATTACGGAAGTAGTATCCTACACTATCATATGCATGATACTACTAGTATATATGATACTCCCCATTAAAACCAGCCTTATATGGCTCAATTCAAAAATCTCACCAACCAAGGTAGATGGTGAGTGGTGGAATACTTTTTGTAGTTTGCAAAAACACCCAATTAATGCTTTTGTTTTCCTCAAAAAAATATGTTTTCCAATGTATTAATTGCAATACATGCATGCATATATAAAGTACATGCATTGGTCAACTTTCTCTTAATACTTGCATGCATGCAATGATTTAATGCACCTTGGAATGTGGACATGTGATGGGGAACAACCAAATTGAGCCTTATAAAATGGAAAAACTAAAATTTTGAGATAAGCCTATAAACTGGAAAGGAGGGAGTATATATGCATGATACTAGTATATGATCGGCAATACCTCCGTAATGCGCGCATGCATAGTATCATAAGTTAGTATCTTAGGTTCCTTATTAATTACCATGCATGACACAAAGTAGTACAACATTTAATATGATATGGTATCATGATATGATACCACACCCTCTCTTTCATCATTTAACTGTGTGCCACATCATCCAAAAAGTCTAGTTGGCATGCATCATACCGCTTGATACTCCCATATTACGACCAACCTTATTAGGGTGGCCACAAAGGGGGTATCATAGCCGTATCATGCACCCGGAATAGAAAATATGATGATGTGGCAAAGAAGCAGAACATAGGTAGATACTATATATATATATATATATATATATATATATATATATATATATATATATATATATATATATATATATATATATATATATATATATAATGCTATACTACTTTGTGTCATGCATGGCCATAAATACGGTCATCGATCTATGATATATATTCCTCCAGAACTAATATAAGAGCGTTAGGTCACTATTTAGTAATCTAAACTCTCTTATATTAGTTTACGAGGGAGCTAGTACTACTCTATGATACTATATATGCACTATGAAGGTAATGCATTTAGTATCATACACTAGTATCATATGCATGATACTATATATATAGTATATGATACCCCCCACTATATAAGGCTGGCCATAGTGGTGGTATCATAGCCCACGATGTCATGCACTCGGAAATAGCAAGTATGCTGATGTGGCAAAGAATTAAATATTATATAAAGAGGGTTAGAGTAACATATAGATAGATATTGTATCATGTTGAATGCGATGCTAATTTGTGTCATGCATGGCAATAAATATGATCTATATATGATACTATACTCTATCTATTATATTATGTGTTATAATTAATTAAAGGTAGTATCATACACTAGTATCGTATATACTGTATATTCATGGTACTAGTATATGACACTCTCCACTATACTCATGATTTCTTACCGTGGAAAAAAATTGGAGGCGAAGCGATGAACTCATGTTTTCATTCGAAAAAAATATGATGTTAGGTAATGTAAATGTTTTCAAAGAGCACATGGTTCACTCACGAAAGTCATGTGTCCACTAAACCATGGCCGATGCACCCCACCCCCACCCCTTTGCCACGCGCGCGATCTGAGTCGTGCGTTCTGATTGGCCAGAACCCAAACCCCACGGATCGTACGTCAACACCGTTGGATTATCCTTGATCGAACGGCGATCATCATCCATTTCGACAACACATGTACATGTTTTCAAATAGCCCCTCCCAAAAAAATGTTTACCAATAGCACACGGTTCACACACAAAAGCCGTGTGCCCACCAAGCTGTGGCCGATGCCCCCCCTGGCCATGCCAAGCGATCTGAGTCAGACGCTCGATTGGCTGTAACCCAAACCCCACGGATCGTACGTCTGCACTGTTGGATGCTCCCAGATCGAGCGGCAATCCTCATCCCTTTTGACAGGAAATGCAGTCCGGCTAGGAAATGATTTATATGCCAACATGCATGGTAAATGCCAAAAAATGTCTTACATATAGCACACGAGACCTGAAGTGCGCCAGCAAATCAAACCCGTGGTAAAATTGGGATTGGTCTACGTGCAAAAAAATTAGAGGCAAAACGATGAACTCATGTCTTCATTTCAAAATTAGTACGTCTTCATTTCAAACGAAATTATTATGTTTGTGCACACGAGCGCTTAGAGGCAACCGTTTGCATAGGCCTTTTCGCGCGCGTGGAGACCGGGGATATTTTTCACCCTTTTCACCTAGGCCGCCAACACCCCCCACTGTCCGCCCGTGTTTCACTCAACTAGTCCACCCAATCTCCTTCGCCAGCTCCCCTTCCCCCAGATCCACAACAGAACCCTCTCCGGCGCCACGCCGTGCTCACCCCGGTCGTGTGTCCGCTCTTCGACGTCAAGCCTACCTCCACTGTCGTTCCCAACACGCGGCGGCCCGTGCCTCGCTGTCTTCATTCGCTCGCCAGCCACCCTCGAGCATATCGATGCAGTAACCCTTGCCTCTCCTGTGGTCCGGCCGAGTTTGCATTAAGAAGCCTATTAGTTACTGCTCTCCATCGCGATGAGGCATATTTCCTCGCAATCCCTCTTCCAATTTTGTTCCATATGTTCCCAAATTGGCTATAAAATAACGGAGAGCGTATATATGTTCATTATCTACCTTCCTTACTACATATAAGCTGTATTTGTTCCAATAAGTTACTGCTTATTTACAGATCATGGCGCTCGAGTCACACAAACTTAACAAATTAGCCGTATATATTCTAAATTATTGCATGGCATGTTTAGAAAGCTTGATACCAAGTTGTTAGTTTTATGCTTATCCTCCTTTCCTGAGTTTCAGATGTGTTCTCTCAGAGATGTCGAGTAGCAGCGACATCACTCATTCAGACCATGTATCTTCATCTGATTCAGAAAACCCTAGGTCTTCAAAGAGATTGTGAGGGATCAAGTAGTCTTGAACGGATAGAGCTGCAGCAATTACCCTTCCGGTCAGACATGGAGGAACGCCCAAGGAAGCCCACACACCAGCCTAAAGGTGTATATGAAGTAACCGAGATTGATTTAAAGTCCTGGCTCCAACTAAACCATATAAAGCACGCATGAGGTTCAGAGTGTGTGGATTTGTTAAGGTGGCAAGGCTCAACATTAATCTGCCGGGGTTTCGGAAGGTCGACACGGAAACATGGCGAAGGATAGTCCAGGAGATCATGGATCACTTCAACGTTCCAGAGCAGTGGAGAATGCAGGTGGAACATGCTGCACTGAAGAAGGCTAGGGATGCTTGGAGAAACTAGAAGCACGTGTTGTACAAGAAGTACTTGAGTGAAGGCAAGGACCCAATCACCACATACCCCCAAATTACAAAGGCAGACTGGGCAGAATTCAAAAGGGTCAGGGCAACTCCATAGTTTGCTGAGAAGAGTTTCAAGCAATTGGAACTTCAGAAGAAGAACATACACCCCCACTGTATGGGTGTGGCAGGATACTACGGCATAAAACTGATATGGGAACATGAGGACAAAGAAGCAGTAGCGGCGGGTGGGAATCCGGACTTTAGTGAAATCAGGGGCGAACGCGCCAGAGACTACTTGCGGGCACGTGCAAAGAGGCGTGATGACGGAACTTATTACTTTGAAAACGCACGTGACGCCGAACTGTATGAAGTGATGGTAGAGGCTTCCAAGATCCCTAGAAGGTTCTAGAGGAACTGAGGGCCATGTGACATTCTATCCATTCACTGGTGCGCATCGATCCTAAACAAACGGTTTTTAACCCCTTTCCGCGACGGCATTTGGAACCGTCGCCAAGTGAGTGTGGGCGATAGGGGGGTACTTCCCACACGACCCAGAAACCATCGGGGATAGGGAGCCTTGATGCATACAGTTGTCCCTATATAACTGTTTCTGATATCTTGAATATCCCAAATGCTTCATCCTTGCTACTCGTTTGTGCTTGCATTGCCATCGCAGTCGGAGTTTTGTGGTTTACCTAAAACCAGGAAAATTCTAGCCACGGGAGCTTTCCAGGCAGATTCTAGGCAGATTCCAGGCACGGGAGATTTACGATGCCTGGCACACACAAATAGTTCATGATTATAAACTGTGTGCTATAGGTAGACAATCACACACATTTAGTTTTCCCGCACCGTATGTGATAGTGTCTGACATCACACACGCTTTGCAAACGGCAATTGTGTGCATGCTTGCACACGTTTCCTCTCTGTGAACCGTTCGGATTATGGTGTATATCACAAACGTTTGTGTTTTACCAACTGTGTGTGCCGTAATGACCTGCACAACATAATTTCGCCCTAATTTAATTGCTGCTATTTAAAATTGTACCTAATTTAAACTAGAAAGTAGGATATAACCTTATTCATATCCATCAGGTTCAAACAACCAATGCATTATTCAATTCACAGGTACATATGTTTAAGAGAAGCACCAAATAAAGAATGATGTACCAAGGTTCTATACTTGTACTATTACAGATGGTAAAGAAAGAGGCGACAGATATTCCAGTTGCTGAACAAGGTGAAGCGGAATGGCCCTATTGTGCTCTCCTGGATGCAGACGGCATGCAGGACTCTAGTCCAACCCCTTGTGATGGTCGGCCGCCAATCATGTAGTTTGAGAGGTAATCTTGAGTAAACTGCTTCAGAATCCACTGCAAAAGAAAAAAGATTCAAATATTGTCATCTAACTCAACTCATTACGGGCAGTAAAAAGAAGGTTACAGGGTTCTTACTTACCATCCTGCAGTTCACTGTTGTCTTGCATAAAGTGTAAACAAATAGTTCGATTGACATCTTTTGACCCATTTTAGTAAAAATCTTTATTAGTTTCCTCACTTGATGCTGGTTCATGAATATCTCATTGTCGGTGTACTAGAGTAGGGGTACCCTAGTATCCCGAACTCGTGCACGGACAGTGGCAGCGCCGCTGCAGATCGGCCTGATGACCGCTAAGATCCTCGCCGCACCTTTGGATCCGCCAAGAACAAAGAATCAAGACCCGGCAAGAGGAGCTTGCCGGAAGGCCACTCAAGGCACGGCGAAATAGGACCCGGCAAGAGGAGCTTGCGGAAGGCTTGGTGAGCGACAAGCTCCCGAAGCGACAAGAACCTTGCCGCTGCAAGGTGCTCGCCATGGCAGTAACCTCTCTTCATCTCCGCCCAGCTCATCCGCCAACGTGTTCCATGGGGCTTTCCCAAGCATCGCGTGTCGACGGGCTGTGCAGCCAGCGGGAGCAGCGATAAGCGGCGCCGACAAGCTACCATCGTGGCAAACGGAGGCGCACTTGACGGTCCCTATTACATCGTTTCAGCGATCGACGGGCATTTATGACTCTTGTCCCTTGCCGCCGAGTTAGGTATAGATCATCGACACTGCATAAAGCGTGTACCAACCTATGTTTTTACTATCTTACCCTTGTCTACTTGCCACTGTGGTGACCCCTTGAGCCTATAAAAGGAGGCCCAAGTGCAACGTAGAAAGGGTTCGGTTCGGTTTTCATCCGACTCATACGAGACCACGCTCACTCAGGCTAGGTTTTGCAGCTCCCATTGCTCCCTAGCAAGAACACAATATAATCCACAAAGCAGCAGTAGGAGTATTATCTCTCCGGAGAGCTCCGAAGCTGGGTAAATCTGCTCGTGTGCATCGTCTCGATCCGCTCTTCGTGCATCCTCTGCCCCCCTCCGAACCACGAGGGACCAAGATCCCATAGGTGTTCGTGGGACACGACCAGCTTCCCCGACATCTTTGAGAGCTCTGTTGGGCCAGGCCCAAAACTCATTGCCCCATACGCAGAAAGGGTCGAAGTGTGGATCTTTGGCAATGATATATGTACCTAAAAGCACCAAGTTAATATTATAAGCTAAACAACAATTGAAAAATGATGTACTACAACACTCCATCCATCCCATTATATAAGATTTTATTACATGTATATCTAGACATCATCAGAACATTAAGGTAACACTCTTCCTTGTTGCTATGTAGCCTGGGATTGCATATTTAGTCATTTAGTACAATGCATGTTGCTAAACAACAATTGAAAAATGAAAAGGCATGTTAACTGCAATATCCTTAACAGCAACCAAATATCGTAATTCATAGTGGTATTGTTGAAACTGTTATTGATGAAATTGAACTGCACGGCAAATAGTTGCACATATAGAGCATCACATTGTGAAGAACTGAAATAAACAAGTCATAAGGACATCTCTAGGTGACCCTTAAAAAGTTAAAGGACTAAAACCCTTAGTGGATATATATATATACTCCAGCAATTTTTGGCCTTTTCTAGTCGATCCCCTAAACTTAAGGTTGTAAACTTCAATTTGATCAAGTTCAAAGCAGGTTCAACCGAAAGTAGCATGCATTCAAACATAAACATAGATAGTTTTGCATAACTGAACATAAAACAAAAATTTAAACTAAGCTAAACTACTTTCAGTCGAAGTAGAGGTTGAGCCAATCCTTCCTCGTCATGTACGGTGTGCCGCGAGCCGGGTCCGGGCCAGTATCGTTGTCGGGGTCGTTGGGGAAGGCACTCCTCCACTCGTCGACATCGATCTCCTCGTCCTCGGAGCCCACCTCGATGCCCTTCGCACCGTCGTCGCCGCCGCCTTCGACCTCGTCGTCACAGGAGAGCGTTTTAACCTCGCCGCCCTCCGCGCCGCCGTCCTCGCCGCCTTCGACCTCGTCATCGGAGGAGAGCGTGATAACCTCGCCGCCCTCCGCACCGGCAAAGATCGCCCGCTCCGCTCCACGAGCTTCGGGTGCTGTCGGCGGAGCTCTTGCATGTAGGCCTCGTCAGCGGCCTCGGCCTCGAGATGCCCCCACGCCTCGCGGTCCTCCCGCGCCATAGCTGAGCTCACCACCCCTGGCTCTGGTGGAACGAGGTGGATCGGACGTGTGCCGAGGGAGGAATTGAGCCTAGCCGTCGCGCCGTGGTAGTGGACCTGCCAGCGGTCGTACTCCATGGTCGCGAGCTCGGCCATGTGGAAGCTACCGAGCCACTGGCGGGTGTGGGTCTCTCTATCTGTAATCTCGGTGGCCCATGTGCCCCACTGCCGCTGCCGGACCCTGAGGTAGGACTTCGTCGGCTGCCGGGTCCGGGGGAGGACGGGGAAGTCCTCGAACCACCGTAGGGGCGCCGCGGCGGGCGGATCGGGGATCGGCGACGGCGGATCAGGCCCATGGAGGACGACGGGACACCTTGGCAGCCACCGCCAAGGCCGGGCGAAAAGGCTGTGATAAACCTCTTTTGGCCATTGGCTACTCGAGCTCCCCAAGACACAAAGTGCAGAGGTTGAGGATGGAGGCGCCGGCGATGGCGGCGACCTACCAATGGTTTCGAGGGTTGTATGTGTCTGTGTGAGCGGAGGTTGTGTTTGAGGAAATATCATGCTACTCAAAATTATACTAGGCGGAGTAACAAGGTGGGCTACCAAAATTTGGATCAAGGGCGAGCAGATTTTTTGAGATTGCGAGGGATGCATAGGCGGGAGTAAAATGCGGGGCTATAGAAAATTTGAATCAAGGGATCAAGCAGAAGGGAGTAATCGTGATGCCCCAGCTAAATCAGACACTAATCATGCACGCAAACGCAATGATCAAGATCGTGGACTCACGGAAGATATCACAACACAACTCTAAAACATAAATAAGTCATACAAGCATCATAATACAAGCCAGGGGCCTCGAGGGCTCGAATACAAGTGCTCGATCATAGACGAGTCAGCGAAAGCAACAATATCTGAGCATAGACATAAGTAAACAAGTCTGCCTTAAGAAGGCTAGCACAAACTAGGATACAATCAAAAGAGGCACATGCCTCCTGCCTGGGATCCACCTAAACTACTCCTGGTCGTCGTCAGCAGGCTGCACGTAGTAGTAAGCACCTCCAGTGTAGTAGGAGTCATCATCGACGGTGGCGTCTGGCTCCTGGGCTCTAGCATCTGGTTGCGACAACCAGAAAGAGAGGAAAGGGGAAAAGGGGGGAGAAAGCAACCGTAAGTACTCATCCAAAGTACTCGCAAGCAAGGATCTACACTACATATGCATGGGTATATGTGTAAAGGGCCATATCAAGGACCGAACTACGTAATGCCGTAATAAGAGGGGATAACTAATCTTGTCGAAGACTATGCTTCTGGCAGCCTCCGTCTTGCAGCATGTAGAAGAGTATAGACTGAAGTCCTCCAAGTAGCATCGCATAGCATAACCCTACCCGGCAATCCCCTCCTCGTTGCCCTGTTAGAGAGCGATCGCTGGGTTGTATCTGGCACTTGAAAGCGTGTGTTTTATTAAGTATCTGGTTCTAGTTGTCATAAGGTCAAGGTACAACTCCAAGTCATCCTGTTACCGAAGATCACGGCTATTCGAATAGATAAACTTCCCTGCAGGGGTGCACCACATAACCCAACATGCTCGATACCATTTGGCAGAACACACTTTCCTGGGTCATGCCCGGCCTCGGAAGATCAACACGTCGCAGCCCCACCTAGGCCAACTGAGAGGTCAACACGCCGGTCTAAACCTAAGCGCACAGGGTTCTGGGCCCATCGCCCTTAGCACACCTGCATGTTGCATGGGCGGCCGGAAGCAGAACTAGCCCCCTTAATGCAAGAGCAGGCTTACGTTCCAATCCGGCGCGCGCCGCTCAGTCGCTGACGTCACGAAGGCTTCGGCTGATACCACGACGCTGAGTGCCCATATCTTTCCCACGTAGTTGGTTAGTGCGTATAGACCAAATGGCCAGACTCAGATCAAATACCAAGAACTCGTTAAGCGTGTTAATGATGTAACCGCGACACCGACGAGGCCAGGCCCACCTCTCACCTGTAGTCTCAACCCGCCTCGACGCTCCACCACAAAGATCCACACAGAGGGTCGTTGGGACAAAGGTCCTTCCAGCCCCAATCCGTGAATCACTCGCGGGTGCTCCACGAGCCGACCCGACTTTAGTCACCACATCTATCATGTATAAAGTATATAGTATATACCCGTGACCACCTCCTGAGTGGCCCGATAGTATAGCATGGCAGACGGACAAGAATGTAGGGCCACTGATGGAATACTAGCATCCTATACTAAGCAGGTAGGATTGCAGGTAAATGTAACAACAGTAGTAGCAAGGACAGGCTATGCATCAGGATAGGATTAACGAAAAACAATAACATGCTACACTACTCTAATGCAAGGAGTAGAGAGTAGAATAGGCGATATTTGGTGATCAAGGGGGGCTTGCCTGATTGCTCTGGCAAGAAGGAGGGGTCATCAACACCATAGTCGTACTGGGTAGCAGCGGCATCGGTCTCGTAGTCTACCGAAGAGGAAGAGGGGGGAAGAAACAGTAAATACGGAGCAAACAAGCATCACAAAATATAACAAGGCAATACGCGGTGCTAGAGGTGACCTAACGCGGTAGTAAGCGGTACTGGTGAAAGGGGGACACATCCGGGAAAGTATTCCCGGTGTTTGACATTTTTGGATAGATGAAACGGAGGGGGATAGTTGCGTGTTCACTATGCTAGGGACGTGTGGCAGACGAACAGACTACGTATCCAGATTCATCTCGTCGTTCTGAGCAACTTTCATGTAGAAAGTATTTCATCTGATCTACGGTTTATTTTATATGATTTCTAGAGTTTTAAATCATTTTTAGAATTTAATTAATTAATTTAATTCAACATTATCCAGAACAGTGTATGCTGATGTCATCATGACATCAGCATGACGTCATCAGTCAACAGGGCGTTGACTGGGTCAAACTGACATGGGGGACCCACCTGTCATACTCTGATTAACTAACTAACAGTTAATTAGGTTAATTAGTGATTAGATTAATCTAGCTAGGATTAATTAAGTTAATTAATTTAATTAAATAATTAATTAATATTTTATTATTATTATTTTAATTCTTTTTTAAAACGTTTTGGGGGGCTAGGCCCCACATGTCATAGGCCGAAGGCCTTGACGGGCGCCGGGTGTGGGGTGCCACCGGCGCGATTATGGCACAACCTGCGGCGCGCCGAGCCCGACCGGGAGAAACGGGCGACGCCACCGAGGCGTTAGAGCGGCGCCACCAGCGGGCGGTGTGGAGGCAAGAAGCGGGCGCAGAAGTGGGGCGTCGAGCGGCGCGGCTGGCCAACGCGGCAATGACGGGATACGCGCAGCGGGAGAGCACAAAAAGCGAAGCGCGAGGCCACGGCGAGACGGGCGGCGGGAGCGGTCGAGCGGTGGGCCGCGGCATGGGCGAACGAGCGCAGTCGGCACGGGGCTCAGGGGGAAGCAATGCGCGAGCGAGTAGGGCAGTGTGTGGCGACGTGAAGGAGGTGGGGAACGGTGCAGGGCTCGGGCGATAGTGGCGGTTGTCAACGGCCGCAACGAACAGCAGCAGTGCGGAGGTGCCGGAGCACGGCGACAGCGTTCTTGGGCGCGGTGACCGCGGGGATAGAGAAAGAAGAGGCCTGGGGCCTCACCGTGATTCGCAGGGACGGGGCAGCGGGGGTCGGGGTGGTCGACATGGACAACGCGCGGTGGGGAGGCAGGCCGGCGGGGAGGAGGACGGGGGCGCGTCGACGACGGAGAAGCGAGCGGCGTGGTTCCGGCGACGGGATCCAGGGAGGCGCGGCGTCGGGCGTGCGGCGAGGGGCGCCGTTGCCCTGGGTCGCTGGTCGAGGAGGAGGTGAGGACGGGGCGGTGTCGGTATGGTGGCGGGGCGCCGGCGTGAGGCGGGGCAGCACCATGCGGCGTCGGTGTCGAGCCCAATCCCGATTGGATCGGGGGAGAGGGAGAGTGGGGGCGAGTGAATCGGGGGGGAGTGTGCGATCGAACCGCTAGGGTTTGGCTGTTCAGGGGGAATAAGGTGGAGTGTGAGGGGGGCGGTTGGGCTAATGGGCTGGCCGGCTGGGCTGTTTGGCCCAGTTGGCCAGGGGGGTCCCTTTTCTGTTACTTTAATTTTGAATTGTTCTTCTTTCCTTTTATTTCTTTTTCTGTTTTAGCTTAGTTTCTTTTCTTCTCAAATCTAGGTTTACAAAATCTACTAACACCTAAATTAGTAATAGTAGTTATACCTCTGCCATAATTATTTTTGAATATAAAAAGTGGTTTGCAATAATTTAATCATTTAAGAGACATTCAAATAATTGATTCAACTATTGTTTTACTTATCTTAGAGCATTTAATTATTTTATAAAAATGTGGTTTCTTCATCAAAGTAATGTATGGATTATTTGCCACAAACCGAACATTTTAGTTTTGACTTTTGAAAACTTTAATTGTCTTAACTTTAATTCGAATCTTGAATTTGAATCTGTTTCGAACTAATGCAAGATCATCAACGGTAACCGAGGTGACGTGGCATCGTTAACGCGGGATTACTGTAGCCTAATTATCCGGGCGTCACAATTCTCCTCCACTACAAGAAATCTCGTCCCGAGATTTAAGATGGGTGTAAGGGGGAAAGTTTTGGTTACGAAATTCTAACGGATCTTCTCGTCTTTGGTTGCTCTTCTCGAAGAGGTCGATCCATTACATTGACGTCTTTATTTCTCTTCTTTAGGTCATCATGGTGAAGTCGTCCTTTTCTTTGGGAACTCCAGCGTACTTATGAAAGAATAAAGGGTGGGCATCCCGGGAGAACAGACCTCTGCAAGGTCGACTATCTGGTCGATAACATCGAGGAAGGTGGCGGAAGTAACTCTCGAATTGAAACTTAAGAAAATATCAAGAGCAAAGTAAGGAGGTATCAGGGGAAGTTTCGAGTGGGCAGGCAATCGTTCGATGCCTGAAACAGGGTGTGAAAGGGGTTCAAAGCAATGGGAATAACTATTGTGTCTGATACTAGAATTGATGATCTCTCGGAAAGTGGCTCATGAATTACATACGAAGCCAAGCGAGGGGAATAACCATTAGAAACAGGGTTGTACAGGAGAGTCAGGTTTCGATCCTGTGGAACTGTGGGTCATGGGCCCACCATGTGGGTTAAAAGTAGGAAGGCGGTGACGATTTGCACGATCATGTAAGAAAGGCATGCCAGAGGATAGCCTGTCAGTTATGTCGGCAACAACATTGGTACCAAGGGCGAGGGACGAAGAGAACCATTCTCCTTCTCGTTGAACGAGGCGGACCAATAGGCAAAGTTCTCGTCCATCGGTGGTTACCAAATGTCATCAACAATAGTAACACGGTCTTACTGACAAGGTTGTACAACATGGTGTTTACATAAGCAGCGAATCATTACTACTTAGATCATATAAACCACGAGAAAGGTTAAACAAGACAATGGAAAGGAAAAGGTGATCATCATATAACAGAACAATGGAAAGGAAAATGTGTTTAAACACATATTTCAGGGGTATATCCTTCCCAAGGACAAGCAGAGCATGAATCCATGACAGGATATAACGTAGAAAACCCTTTAGGAAAGGGGGATAAAATTTCATGACATTACCCATACAACAGTGTTTGGATAATTTGATAAAGAAAATTTAGCATTGTGCTTCAGATGTTCTTATTGAAAACCGGAGTACCACATACATGCTTCGAGATAGCATTGGCATGGTCTTCAAGCAAAGGTCAGACTTTGGATACAAAGGATCCATCGAAAACAACTTATAGAATAAGTCTTACAATTTCCTCATGGAAGAATGGATAACCTTGCTGAAAAGGAATCTATAACAACAGGGCCCCCGGCCAGGTGTGCTAGGCATGACATCACCTTACTGGGTCACATAAAGACCAGGGTTATATCTCTTGGAAAATATGTTCCAACAATCGTATCAGACCGAGATTCAGTTCTGATATGTGGCACGATACCTAGGAAGAAAAGCTGCAACACAAATTGTCGAGATGACATTGTAAGATTCTCGGGCCATGAACTAAGGAAGCGAGTTCCAAAACAAGAGTTCATCATTAAACCAAGGAGAGGATGAGGAGGTAGCTGATGAACTCAGCGACGACTCACTGAGATTTCCAAAAGATGGATTTCCACAATTATGTGAACAAGGAGATAACATTTGTCGGATCAAATGATATAAAGAGGTATGCTCGAGGAAAACATACCCAATTTAAACATTGGTTGAAAAGTGCACCCGAAATATGGGCTTAGGTAGCATGACCGATGTTATAATGGTGATTCGATAACCAATGGTCTAAGAATGAAATGTCGACCATTAACTTCAAAGCAATAGAGTTGCTAGAAGGAAAGAATCCAACCAACACCGTTCACTTGTTGGAATCAACACGGGGACCAAGAAAGAATGGTGATGGTGAGAAGTATCACTATACCAAGAATTCTTAAGAGGTGGAGTAATGCTCATGACATTCTTGACATAAAAGATGGTAATACTTCAAGGTAGAACATAATACAAGCTGGATAGCAAGTTGCATCCATAACCGGAACAAGTTTGTGATAAAAGGAAGGTAAGGATGTAGTCGATGGTAAATCAAGTTGCTAAGGAACGAGGATGGCACTTATCATCATGAATTCGATCGATATCCTGGAAGGAGTCAAAAATGTTGATGATGATCACGACAATTTTTGTCGAGCGGCTCCACGGAGAGGCAATCGATCAACGACTGCATCAACCAAAAGGACTGATGCAACAAAAGATTATTGGAACCACATATATGACACAAACTCGGAATCAAAGTGTGTGGTTCGAGGTGAAACGATAAGACGAGGAAATCGACGTAAGCTTAGCTCATAGTCGAAAGTTGTGCTCCGAGAATAAGGACCGGGTGGCACAGTTAAAATTTAGCACTTGATCGGATACAAAATCGTACTTAAATAAGATTACTAAACGTTGTTGAACCGTAGTGCGGACTCGGTTCAGTTATCGGAGTCTTTGAGTGTTTAATAACTCAGAGCCCATGAAAAATTGTAATCAGTGAGAATGTAGTACTTGATGAAGAACTCATAAGAAGTTATGCAATTCCAAGATAATCTCGAGATACCAGGGGGGTAATACTCGACGAAAGATCAAAGTAAAGGTTTGAATTGTGTATTGATCCACAGAAGACAAGTACTTAAAATTGCCCGAGAAATGGGATCTAAGAAGAACATATGGTCGAAACCACGATTGCAAAGGATCAATTAACCGATACCAAAGGATATTATATCAAGGAAATAGTTATTACTACAAGAAGCTTCCATGATAAGTTCCACATCAGGTCCATGGGCATGAACACAAAGTTCAAGGTCAGCTCCCACTTCTTTAATGCATAACCTTTCATTCACTTCTCGTCTTCGAAAAAGTTGCAGTGTTGAAATTTTATCTGGCGAAGCACCAGAAGAGTATGACTCGTGAAAACTTTCGGGTTCACACGGTTTTAGAGAAGGTATAGGTTCAACCCATCGGGGCATCTTGGAAACATATACCACAAGCTTCAAGAGTAAATATCACCAGATCGAAAGCAGAGCAAGGTTGAGAAAGTAGAGGATACAATTTACCAAAGGCATTATGTATCAGGGGAAGAACTCAAGGTTTTGAGATTATGCAGGAACGGTCGGATAATAATCTACCGAACGATCTGGCGGACTGCCAAGAATCTGATGTGAGCATATATGTTCAACCAGATGAAGAAATAATGCAAAAGGCATCGGATTATAGAAATATCTTGATAATTCGAGAGCTTAAATACAAGGAATTATGATTTCCAAATTGGGGGATCAGAAGCAGATGCTCTGATCAAAAGATAAGTAAGTCGAATAGACTTAGAGGCACAAACGGTGGCAATTTGATTGGTCGACAACCAGCTCATGTTCAAAATGACGTCCGAGCCGGAAGGATAATTTTCAAGGAATACTGATGAACTGTGCTTTCACACACATGTTGAATCAACAGGATCAGAATGTCGATCACAAAGTATTTGAATGAATATTGCTTGACATATGGAAGTAACCATTATGCAAGCAGATAAGAAGATCAAGAGCAATAGGCTACTGAGGATTTTCGGAAGATCGAATGGTATTTCGAAGTCTTTTGCGAAACACATGAACAACTGGGAATGAGCGGATACTCGATAAGTGCGAGGAATTATCCGTAGGGGTATTCATGCGGAAAGGATCTGTAAGGCAGTGGCTCAAGAGGTTCTTAAAAGTCAAAGAATAATTTGATGCAACTTGTAATAACAAGGGCAGCTGGGGATGGAAGTAAGAAGAACAGGTGGAAGAATTTATCCACAGGGATGTATCGGTGGTAGGGGAATGCAAAAGCGACGGGCATAGAGTCTCGAGAGAACATCAGAGAGTATCTTCGGAATCTTCTGATGCAGCAGGCGATCCTCTGCAATAAGGGGCTCTCCGGGTGGATGCGATCACGAGATCCTAATGTCAGAGTTAGCAAATTCATTTAACCCGAATAGTAGAGAGATCAGAGTCCCAGAGTATAGACGAGGAATAAAAGATCCTAATACCACCCAATGGCGACGTGGGCCCATGGGCCGCACAGCCATGTTAGTAAAAACTTTTCCAATGACTAGACTCAACTTCGGCCAAGGAGTTGGAAAGGGGGATTCCTACAGGCAGTCGGCTCTAATACCAACTTGTGACGCCCCCGATTCAATTGTACACTAATCATGCACGCAAACGTGTATGATCAAGATTAGGAACTCACGGGAAGATAACACAACACAACTCTAAAACATAAATAAGTCATACAAGCATCATAATACAAGCCAGGGGCCTCGAGGGCTCGAATACAAGTGCTCGATCATAGACGAGTCAGCGGAAGCAACAATATCTGAGCACAGACATAAGTAAACAAGTCTGCCTTAAGAAGGCTAGCACAAACTGGGATACAATCGAAAGAGGCGCATGCCACCTGCCTGGGATCCTCCTAAACTACTCCTGGTCATCATCAGCAGGCTGCACGTAGTAGTAGGCACCTCCAGTGTAGTAGGAGTCATCATCGACGGTGGCGTCTGGCTCCTGGACTCCAGCATCGGGTTGCGACAACCAGAAAGAGAGGAAAGGGGAAAAAACGGGGGAGAAAGCAACCGTGAGTACTCATCCAAAGTACTCGCAAGCAAGGAGCTACACTACATATGCATGGGTATATGTAAAGGGCCATATCGGACCGAACTGCAGAATGCCGTAAAAGAGGGGATAACTAATCTTGTCAAGACTATGCTTCAGCAGCCTCCGCCTTGCAAAGATGTAGAAGAGAGTAGACCAAGTCCTCCAAGTAGCATCGCATAGCATAATCCTACCCGCAATCCCTCCTCGTTGCCTCGTTAGAGAGCGATCACCGGGTTGTATCCGCACTTGAAAGGGTGTGTTTTATTAAGTATTCGGTTCTAGTTGTCATAAGGTCAAGGTACAACTCCAATTCGTCCCTGCTATCAAGATCACGGCTATTCAATGGATAAACTTCCCTGCAGGGTACACCACATAACCCAACACGCCGATCCCATTTGGTCGGACACACTTTCCTGGTCATGCCCGCCTCTAAGATCAACACGCCGCAGCCCCACCTAGGCCAACAGAGAGGTCAACACTCCGCCTAAACCTAAGCGCCAGGGTCCGGGCCCATCGCCTTAGCACACCTGCACGCTGTGTGGGCGGCCGAAGCGTAACTAGCCCCTTAATACAAGAGCAAGCTTACGCCCAATCCGACGACGCCGCCGATCGCCGATGCCACGAAGGCTTCGGCCGATACCACGACGCCGAAAGTGCCCATATCTTTCCCACGTAGTTGGTTAGTGCTTATAGACCAAATGGCCGACTCAGATCAAATACCAAGATCTCGTTAAGCGTGTTAATGATGTAACCATGACACCGACCGTGGCCGGGCCAACCTCTCACCTGTAGTCTCAACCTGCCCCGACGCCCGCCACAAAGATCCACACAGAGGGCCGTTGGGACAAAGGTCCTTTCAGCCCCAATCCGTGAATCACTCGCGGGTGCTCCACGAGCCAATTCCGACTTTAGTCACCGCATGTATCATGTATAAAGTATATAGTATATACCCGTGACCACCTCCTGAGTGATCACGGCCCGATAGTATAGCATGGCGGATGGACAAGAATGTAGGGCCATCGATGGAATACTAGCATCCTATACTAAGCGTAGGATTGCGTAAAGGTAACAATGTATAGCAAGGATGACTATGCATCAGGATAGGATTAACGGAAAACAGTAACATGCTACACTACTCTAATGCAAGCAGTAGAGAGTAGAATAGGCGATATTTGGTGATCAAGGGGGGGCTTGCCTGATTGCTCTGGCAAGAAGGAGGGGTCGTCAACACCGTAGTCGTACTGGGTAGCAGCGGCATCGGTCTCGTAGTCTACCGAAGAGGAAGAGGGGGAAGAAACAGTAAATACGGAGCAAACAAGCATTACAAAATATAACAAGGCAATACGCGGTGCTAGAGGTGACCTAAAGCGGTAGTAAGCGATACTGGTGAAAGCGGGAAACATCCGGGAAAGTATTCCCGGTGTTTGACATTTTTGGAAAGATGGAACGGAGGGGGATAGTTGCGTGTTCGCTATGCTAGGGACGTGTGGCGGACGAACAGACTGCGTATCCAGATTGGTCTCGTCGATCTGAGCAACTTTCATGTAGAAAGTATTTTTCATCTGAGCTACGGTTTATTTTATATTATTTTCTAGAGTTTTAAATCATTTTTAGAATTTAATTAATTAATTTAATTCAACATTATCCAGAACAGTGTATGCTGATGTCATCATGACGTCAGCATGACATCGGCAGTCAACAGGGCGTTGACTGGGTCAAACTGACATGGGGGACCCACCTGTCATACTTTGATTAACTAACTAACAGTTAATTAGGTTAATTAGTGATTAGATTAATCTAGCTAGGATTAATTAAGTTAATTAATTTAATTAAATAATTAATTAATATTATATTATTATTATTTTAATTCTTTTTTAAAACGTTTTGGGGGCTAGGCCCCACATTTTATAGGCCGAAGGCCTTAACGGGCGCCGGGTGTGGAGTGCCACCGGGCGCGGTTGTGGGCACAACCCGTGCGGCGCCGAGCCCGACCGGGGAGGAACGGGCGACGCCATCGGCGTTAGAGCAGCGCCACCAGCGGCGGCGGTGGAGGCAGCGAAGCGGGCACAGCGTGGGCGCTGTCGAACGTGGCGCCAAGCCGCAGCAGCAGGGCGACGGGATAGGCGCAGCGGGAGGCGCGAAGGCGAGCGCGAGGCCATGGCGAGATGGGCGGCGGGCGTGATCGAGCGGTGGGCCGCGGCATGGGCGGACGAGCGCAGTCGGCACGGGGCTCAGGGAGAAGCAACGCGCGAGCGAGTAGGGAAGTGTGTGGCGAGGTGAAGGAGGTGGGGAATGGTGCAGGGCTCGGGCGATAGTGGCGGTTGTCGACGGCCACAACGAACAGCAGCAGCTAGGGAGCAGCGCGGAGGTTCCGGAGCACGGCGACGGCGTTCTTGGGCGCGGTGACTACGGGGACAGAGAAAGAAGAGGCCTGTGGCCTCACCGTGATTCGCAAGGACGGGGCAGCGGGGGTCGGGGTGGTCGACGGGGACGACGCGCTGTGGGGAGGCAGGCCGGCGGGGAGGAGGACGGGGGCGCGTCGACGACGGAGAGGCGAGCGGCGTGGTTCCAGCGACGGGATCCAGGGAGGCGCGGCGTCGGGCGTGCGGCGAGGGGCGCCGTTGCCCTGGGTCGCTGGTCGAGGAGGAGGTGAGGACGGGCGGCGTCGGTGGAGGCGGGCGCCGCGGCGTGAGGCGGGCAGCACACCAAGGGCGTCGGCGTCGAGACCGATCCCGATTGATCGGGAGAGGAGAGTGGGGGCGAGTGAATCGGGGGGAGTGTGCGGTCGAACTGCTAGGGTTTGGCTGTCCAGGGGGAATAAGGTGGAGTGTGAGGGGGGCGGTTGGGCTAATGGGCTGGCCGGCTAGGCTGTTCGGCCTAGTTGGCCAGGGGGTCCCTTTTCTGTTACTTTAATTTTGAATTGTTCTTCTTTTCTTTTATTTCTTTTTCTGTTTTAGCTTAGTTTCTTTTCTTTTCAAATCTAGGTTTACAAAATCTACTAACACCTAAATTAGTAATAGTAGTTATACCTCTGCCACAATTATTTTTGAATATAAAAAGTGGTTTGCAATAATTTAATCATTTAAGAGACATTCAAATAATTGTTTCAACTACAGTTTTACTTATCTTAGAGTATTTAATTATTTTATAAAAATGTGGTTTCTTCATCAAAGTAATGCATAGATTATTTGCCGCAAATCGAACATTTTAGTTTTGACTTTTGAAAACTTTAATTGTCTTAACTTTAATTCGAATCTTGAATTTGAATCTGTTTCGAACTAATGCAAGATCATCAACATTAACCGAGGTGACGTGGCATCGTTAACGCGGGATTACTGTAGACTAATTATACGGGTGTCACAGTAACAAACATCGCACACGGTCCGCACATACTAATCGTGTGCTATCAAGCATTAAAACCTTCCAGGCGGTAGATATTTTCGAGATTGCGAAGGATGCAGAGGCGGGAGTTTTGGGGGAGCGAGCTAGTGTGCTTGACACGCCGGCTATGGACTGTAGCCGATGCACCTTCTCGCGTAAGCCATAGGCGTACTATACACCGAAGATGCTCCAAGATATTTTGTACTACATCTCACATGATTGGTGAGAATAAACTGTGTGGGATCTACTTGATTTTAATTACAAAATGGGGTCACAGCGGCAATGGACGGTGTTTGAATTGCTAGACCTTTTATCTGCAGTGAACATGCAACTGTATGTGTGTCGTAAAAGAATTGGAATTATTCAGGGTTCGTTTGGACATTTCATACATTAAACTGGTTTTCTAGCCATTTGAGGTGGACAATTCAAAATTAAACTACATGCACATGCTCCGGTGCATACAAATTGGTTGAAAAATCAAATATGTGTCCTTCAGTGCATGCTTAGGTCCCATGGAAGAAATGGGAATGAATTTTTGGGGGTTCGATTGGCCTTTTTTATACATTAACTAGGTTTTCTAGGCATTTTATGTGCATAATTCAAATTTGAACTACAAGCACATGCTCTAATGCACTAAAGTTGGTTGAAGAATCACATATGTGTCCTTGGGTGAATTTCTAGGTCCCATGCAAGAGATGGGAGTGAATTTCAAACACCAGGGCACTGTTGATTGCCGGCAGAAAATTGAGATACCTGGTTTTTAAATTCCATGGCCGCCTGCCTTCCTCTCCATTAATGGCGCTCGAGCTGCTGTTTAATACGGGCGGCCTTACTGTTCGCCTCCCATTCCCCTCCCCCCTCCCCCCGGCAGACCTCCACAGCCATGGCGCAGAATGAGCATCTGCCACTAGTCTTCAAGTTTGGTGAAGTCGACTCCGAGCCGGAGGAGACAGAAAATAAGGAGGAATGGGGCCTCATGGACATGGCCCAGAACGAGCTAGCCACGGCGTTTGCTGCCCCCGCTCCCGTCCCAGCTCCCATCCCCGCGCTCGCGCCAGCGACTATCCCCGTAGCATTGACGGGCTGGTCGCCGAGCACTATCGCAGCGCTGGAAGCCGCGGGCGCCAGCGAGGTCTCCGCGGACCCGCGCGAGCTCGTGTACATGGCAGCGCCAGCACCCGTACCCGTGCGCGCCCCTCCACCCACCGTGGCGCCGACCCCCGTGCGTTTGGCTGCACCCGCCGCGCCCGTGCGCCCCTCCACCTACCGTGGCGCTGGTCCCCATGTGTTTGGCTGCACCCGCCGTGCCCGTGCTCGTGCCTGTGTGCCCCCCCCCCCTCAACGGCATGGGACGCTGCCGTCGACCGCTACCTCTCAGTGGCGCCAGTTGTTGTCCTCCCGCGCCCCGCCCGTCGATCGCGCGACGACATGATGTTTTATTTACAAGTGAAGAACATTTTGTGCTGCCTTGAAGACTTCAACAACGGCGTCCCAAAGGACGACAATGACAACGACGGCGCGGCACGCCGCCTCCGCCGCCATCGGAAATAGTTTTTTTGGGGTTTAATATTGTATCTCGAATTCTCGATCATATGAATATAAATTCGCAGTGTGACTGAATGAAAGATATGGTTTGAACGAACTTGCGTTTTTCTCTCTTAATGTATAGACTTATCAAATGATTTTCTTTGAAAAAAAACGTCAACGGTTTTTAAATATAAAACACTCATCGCAAAGGTTTTGGTTAGAACACCCGTATGCAAACTGACAGCTTCCCCAGGAAGCCAAGGGAAAATGTACCGAGCAGGATTTTTGCATCCCTTCAACGCAAACGGTTGTTTTGCATGACCCGTGTGCAACCACGTACAAACAATTGGGTAAGATTTGCATATCTATCATTTTGGGTATGTTTCCATTTCTCAAAGTGGAAAGATTGACATTTGTTTATCTAGTAACATTGCCATTTGTCAACCTTGTAACACTGCGATTTGTAAAAATATGCAGCTACAAATCACTAGCACTATCTAATTTTTACAACTAAAATCACTAGCACTGTTCATATGGACACCACTAGCAGGCGTGGGTTCATGGACACATATGCAAATGTACCATTGATTACATACAACAAGTCATCAACCCACAACGACAACGAGGATACACGTTGGATTATAGATCATTTCCAACAAAACATTCTAGTAAAGTTTTTCTCACACAACAAATAACAAACCGATGAAATGAACTTCAGCTCAACCACTCATCGGCGTTGGAAACGCTTGCTTTGAACCAGAAGTGATTCTCTGGGAAGGGCCGGCTACTGTCAATCTCGAGACCAGCGCAAGACTGATCATCGAGGCTGAAGCGGCCTATGTCAGGACCCATATTGGGACGGTACGGAAGCATAGTAATGTCCGAGGTATAGATACAGTTGCTTCTCATAAATGGTAGTAACATTGTGTCAACAGTAGCTGGATCGCCTTCCACCATCATTGGATAGTTTTGTCCAAGGAAGAACGAGTTTCTTCCAAGACTTTCAATACTGAACCAGGGAGAAGGTGTTGGCGCTAGTACACTAGTATCCATCCCGAATACCCTGTAACGGATGTTGGAATAGGTCCGAAGAGTGCAACCATACGAGACAACACCTGCTTCCTTGGTAACATCAGCAGTGCCCCGTATACAGACAAGAAGATGTGATCCATCGGAATAAGTTGTCAGGCGCCACTGAGTATATGGGTCCTGCTCGTCCTCATGCTCGTGAATAAAATTTTCAAGTATAGGTGGTGGAATGTTCACAGGACCTTGGAAACACAAGAAGGTTAATTAGTAAAGGGAAACTAGCTAACCCACATGCATGTGGATGAAACAATTATAATTACGGTGGAAGAAAAACGTACCTAAAGCATAAGGATTCCATGCAAAAATAGTGCCACGAGTTGTGGCAGCAAACACAAGACCCTCATATTGAATTGCATCACAGTACTCATTCGTGTATAGAAACTGATTTCTGAGCAATATCCATCGAGTCGAACCATGAAGGACGGCAACAAGCTTGTCGAAGATAGCAACAACATAAGAATTCCTATAACCCCAAGAGCAGTTAGGAACTCGACAAATTACTATCTTCCGTAGACGACAGTCAGCATGATCGTATTTGAACTCACGTAGAATACCGGTGTACTCAACTTCAAGGCGTCGTCGAGATTTTTCAAGTGGAACCCGTGACAAGTGTACACATTCACAAGTTCCCACTCGCAGTTGTACCCAATATAAACAACCCAATCTCCATTTGCGCCTGCCCAAGCCTTGCCCTCAAGTGATGGCATCTTAACATCATACGTATCATTATCAAGCGGCATCATCTTACACAAGGCGAGGCTTCCCTCGTCCCTGTGCCAATCAGCAGGGTCACGGCGAAGAAGATAGGGGATATCAAACCACTCATGGACCCTTGGGTTCCTTGTAATGATGTTATTAGTTGAGTCGAGAATGGTCTTGAACGAACCTGCCATGCTAGCCGAGGTGATGACGTCGCACCGATCAATGAGTTCCTCCACCACGTCATCATTCAGATCAGGGCAAGAATAACAGGGTCGTTTCCGGCTTGTTCCCTCCATGGAGAAGACGATCAAACAATGGCAGAAGGAAGGGTGAAGGCAAATGGAGGAGGGAGGAAGAGCTAGCATGCGACAGCAGTTCCAAATCGAGAGGGAAAGGCGAAGAGTCAGTGGACCGTTGCCACGGTACACGAAGAGGCGCCTGGGGAGCGAACAGTTTCCACAGAGGTCACACACTGACGACAAGGGCCGAGTGAACCGCATGCAATCCCATCGCACAACACACACGTCTTGTTAATTTGAACCGTTGTTGTTCTCTTGTGTCAACACAAATAGTTGCCACAGAGGCGCCTGGGGAGCGAACAGTTGCCACAGAGGTCACACACTGACGACAAGGGCCGAGTGAACCGCATGCAATCCCATCGCACAACACACACGTCTTGTTAATTTGAACCGTTGTTGTTCTCTTGTGTCAACACAAATAGTTCATTCGAGTGAACCGCATGCCGTATATCGCACACACCTTGATCTGGCTAACCGTTTCTTTTGTGTTGCCTAATCACAAGCAGTTCATCCGAGTGAACCATATGTTGTATATCGCACACACATTCTCTGGCTGCCCGTTTCTTTTGTGTTGCCTAATCACAAACAGTTCATCCGAGTGAACCATATGTTGTGTATCGCACACGCCTTCATCTGGCTGCCTATTTCTTTTGTTCCTCCTCATCGCAAACAGTTAATTGAACTGAACTGTATGCCCTTCATCACACACGCAACTAAAATCTGAACCGTGTTTGATGCATCCTCCATCGCAAATGTTTTCACCTTTTTGACGGTTTTCATACACCATTGTTTGGGATTATTGCATCGCACACAGTTTCTCAAAGGGTCTCTGATCGTAGTGTCGCGTTAGCAGCATCCTGCAGTAGTGATTGCTCTGGACACAAAAGAGCCCCCTGGTCGTGCAAGGGGTATAGGTGTTAATGTCCCGCACAAGAGGGCTTTCACACTCAGCAAAGAAGAGAGGCTCAGCATGAAAAAAGCAAGGAGTGAAATGAAGCAGAATGCATTGTTTGAAAAGTTGAAGAAGGAGATTTATCCGGCTGTTCTAAAGGATGTTGAGGAGTCAATGATGATGTAGAAGACTCTAACACTGATAGATAGCCAGCATATGGGAGGGGAGGCGGGCATGGATGATGATGCTTATTACGCGACAACACTACACAAGAGTAGCTGTGCATCAGCTGACCCCAGCGACACTGAGACTGCAGCTGCTCGTGATGATGCTATATCTGATCTATCTGGAATGAAAGATAGACTAAAGGGCGTGCTTACACATTATGAAGGTACATTAAAATGTGCAACAGCCTGGGTTTGCCCACCCTTCTTGGAAGATGGCCTCTTCTTGGACAATGTGCCATTGAAGTCGGGCTGTGTGAAGTGCTACGTGACTGAAGTAAAGCCTGGATTCAATGAATTTGCCCTAAAGAATGTCCTAGGAGATTTCGATGAGCAAATGACCTTGGGAGAAACACTGTTACATCACATCCAGTGGCCACGAAAGGAAATAGAGTTTATCGATGAGATTCCTGAAGCCCAGCCAAGAGCAACCACTGTCGCCCCTCAACCGGTGACGCTCTCCTTGCCACAGCAGCTCTCGCGGGCTGATGCATCAACCTGTGATCAGCCGGACCGACTTTGTGGCGTACAGGCCATGTCATCCTCCGCCCCAAAGCAGCCAGTGGCAAGGCCTACAACTGCTGATGATGCACCACCGGTTCAGATGCCGGCCGCTGAAGCAGCGGGCGAGACCCAGTTGCAGCACATGCTCAGCAGACCAACTGGTGGAACAGATCGCTAAGCGATGCGATGCTTGAACCGCTCGCTAGGCGATCCGCAGGTCCGTAATCGATCGCCATCGGTCCGTCGGTCCGCAGGCGCGTGATCAGCATACCAATGCGTCAGCACTTCCTGCTCAACAAACCAACGCGTTGGCACAGCCTCCTCAAAGACACCGACAAGTTGGGACCACCTGCAGAAACCCGACATAGCTTCAACGCATGGTCGCAGATCGATGCCTCTACTCCTACAGCCCAAAGCCAGTCCATCACAGCAAGACCGCCACTCAGCGGTCCAAAGATAGATAAACTATGCGCTAAGAAGTCCGTCCAAGCTTCACTGTCTGCTCGGCAGTCTACCTTGCAGGTAACCAGACGTTCTGCCAGAAATGCTTCAAGTACCAAGCAGGAAGTGGCCAAAAAGGCTGCACCCACGACCACGAGGAAGCGCAGCGGGAAAGTGAAGAGGAAAGAGAACGATTGCCTCTTACTTAAAGCACTCATCGCCCACAACCAAATTAATAGCAGCTTGTTCGAATCGGGGAGTAATATTATTTCTGACGCCATGGATGATGAAGAAGTAGAATTTTTGCTTGCTAAAAGAAAAGCAGACGTACTTGAAGCACGCAATTACGTCCATGGCCAGCCATTTCTTGTTGGCGGATACTTTGATCAGTGCAGCTCCAGTTGCTGCGAGTTACATGAATATTGCATGCATCAAATGTCAACAGGTCATCATGCTTTGCTAGTCCAGTACAATAGAGATCATTTCCGACATGATGCTGGTTCCATCAATGTGAGTTTCGAGGACTTACATCTCTTCTTCAACTTCAACGTGCTCGATGCCACTCTTGTTAGATGCCTGATTTTGTAAGTACTTAACAAACTCTGATCAACTTCTCCATACAAAGCTGTAAATGATAAACAGCTAACTACATTTTATTCCTCTCAGGGGATTGAACGCGTAGAGAAGAAAAAGCGAGAGTGTGTATTTCATAGATCCTGCATTAGCAAAGGGCACATCATTAGATGGTAAGGACCGACGGGACTGGGCCGTTAACACGGTCCTCCGTATCTTCGAAAACACGTCCCATGCACAATCATTTCTCTGGCCATATCATGAATGGTAAGTCAAGTAAACAACCACGCATACACTGATTGTCTTTCAGATTTCGACATCATTCGTAAGTTCATGGCTTTCTTAATATGTAGTTGTAAGTGCATCTAGTGCCCCTTAGTGATTTTGGTGTATTGAAGACTTATAGGTTAAGGAACTAATGTGCTTGTGAGTGTACACAGGTCTATAAGTCTATGAGGATTTGATATTTACAGACAAAGTCGACCCCTAAAAATGAATGTCTTCGACTGAAGACTTTGGATTTCTGAAGACTTTGAAAGTGAAGAAATTGGTGTGACCGTGAAGACTTGGATTTCATGCGAGGAACATGAGGCGTGAAGACTTTTGTTTTCATAGTTTCATTTTCTCTTTCTTGAGTCATAGGAAACACCATACTATTAAAGGGGGTCGAGGAAATACTAAGGAAAAAATTTCCAAGTGATGCTCATCTCAATCCTACACCTACCAATCCTTTCAAGTGAAGCCATTGGAAATCTCATACAGTGCAGTCAATTTCTTCAGTGACAGAGACAAAGTTCTTATGGTCTCTGAGGAATTTGTTCTAACTGAGGAGTTAGGAATTCGCCAGTGCGGATTGCCTACAAGGAAGGAATATCATAGCCCTGAGGAATTTGATAGTAAAATTTCCGACCGTTGTTGTGCTACGCGCCAGCTGTCCCAAAATATCTACCCACCTAATGGTCATATCATTGAAGGGCATTTATGTCTTATCATGTCGGGCTGCTCCCTAGGCTATAAATAGCCGCCCCTACAACCACTAGCTGGTTGGCTGCTCCAAGAGAAACTGAGACTTGTCATTGAGAGCATGCCATCCTCCAAGGACTTTGAGCGAAAATCATCAAGTGAGGAAAACCCAAACCCAAACACCTACAAAAACCATAGTGATTGAGCATCGCTGAAGAGATTGATCCTGCGTGGATCCGATGCTTGTTACCTTTGAAGATTGTGCATCTTCCAGACGGTTAGGCGTCATGGTCTAGAGCATCCAAGAGGAAATTGTGGATCGCCGAGTGACCAAGTTTGTGAAGGTTTGGAAGTCACCTGAAGACTTACCAGGAGTGATTGGGCGAGGTCTGTGTGACCTTGGCTCAAGGAGAATACGGTGAGGACTATGTGTCCTCAGGTTTAAATATCTAGCCGCTCCAACCAGACGTACGGCTGTTACAGCAGTTGGAACTGGTCTACCAAATCATTGTCTTCACCAAGCCTACTGATAACCCACAAGTATAGGGGATCGCAACAGTTTTCGAGGGTAGAGTATTCAACCCAAATGTATTGATTCGACACAAGGGGAGCCAAAGAATATTCTCAAGTATTAGCAGTTGAGTTGTCAATTCAACCACACCTGGATAACTTAGTATCTGCAGCAAAGTATTTAGTAGCAAGGTAATATGGAAGTAACGGTAACGATAGCAAAAGTAATATTTTTGGGTTTTGTAATGATTGTAACAGTAGCAACGGAAAATTAAATAAGCGAAGAACAATATGTGAAAAGCTCGTAGTCATTGGATCGGTGATGGATAATTATGCCGGATGCGGTTCACCATGTAACAATCATAACATAGGGTGACATAGAACTAGCTCCGATTCATCAATGTAACGTAGGCATGTATTCCGAATATAGTCATACGTGCTTATGGAAAAGAACTTGCATGACATCTTTTGTCCTACCCTCCCGTGGCAGCGGGGTCCTAACGGAAACTAAGGGATATTAAGGCCTCCTTTTAATAGAGTACCGGACCAAAGCATTAACACATAGTGAATACATGAACTCCTCAAACTACGGTCGTCACCTAGAGTGGTCCCGAATATTGTCACTTCGGGGTTGCCGGATCATAACACATAGTAGGTGACTATAGACTTGCAAGATAGGATCAAGAACTCACATATATTCATGAAAACATAATAGGTTCAGATCTGAAATCATGGCACTCGGGCCCTAGTGACAAGCATTAAGCATAGCAAAGTCATAGCAACATCAATCTCAGAACATAGTGGATACTAGGGATCAAACCCTAACAAAACAAACTCGATTACATGATAAATCTCATCCAACCCATCAGCGTCCAGCAAGCCTACGATGGAATTACTCACGCACGGCAGTGAGCATCATGAAGTTGGTGATGGAGGATGGTTGATGTCGGGGAAGCTGGTCGTGTCCCACGAACACCTATGGGATCTTGGTCCCTCGTGGTTCGGAGGGGGCGGAGGATGCACGAAGAGCGGATCGAGACGATGCACACGAGCAGATTTACCTAGCTTCGGAGCTCTCCGGAGAGATAATACTCCTACTGCTGCTTTGTGGATTATATTGTGTTCTTGCTAGGGAGCAATGGGAGCTGCAAAACCTAGCCTGAGTGAGCGTGGTCTCGTATGAGTCGGATGAAAACCGAACCGAACCCTTTCTACGTTGCACTTGGGCCTCCTTTTATAGGCACAAGGGGTCACCACAGGTGGCAAGTAGACAAGGGTAAGATAGTAAAAACATAGGTTGGTACACCACTTTGTACAGTGTACAGTGATCTATACCTAACTCCGACGGCTAGGGACAAGAGTCATAAATGCCCGTCCCAGTCGCCTGAACAGTGTAACAGGGACCGTCAACTGCGCCTCCGTTTGCCACTATGGTAGCTTGTCAGCGCCGCTTATCGCTGCTCCCCGCTGGCTGCACAGCCCGTCGACACGCGTGCTTGGGAAAGCCCCATGGCGACACGTTGGCGGATGAGCTGGAGCGGAGATGAAGAGAGGTTGCTCGCCATGGCGAAGCACCTTGCCGCGGCAAGGTTCTTGTCGCTCGGGGAGCTTGTCGCTCACCAAGCCTTCCCGCAAGCTCCTCTTGCCGGGTCCTATTTCCTTCGTGCCTTGAGTGGCCTTCCGGCAAGCTCCTCTTGCCGGGTCTTGATTGCTTTGTTCTTGAGCGGCTCCAAAGGTGCCGCCGAGGATCTTGGCGGTCATCGGGCCAGTCTGCCGCTGGCGCTGCATCGTCTGCGCACGAAGTTCGGGATACTAGGGTACCCCTACTCTAGTACACCGGCAGAGCCCCGGCTGGGCCACACACGGCGCCGAGCTCTGTTGGGCCAGGCCCAAAAGCACGGGCACGCGTGATCCGGATTACGCCATTACTGCGCCTGGACCCACCACTCCCCATGAACGTCCACGTCTTCGGGCGTGGCGTCGTGGGGAGATCGTGGGGCTTTCTTTGATGGGAAAAATCGAACGCCTGTCCCCTCTCCCTTTATAAGCGGGGAACAGGCAGGGGCGCCCACTTGCCATTGCCGTCACATCGAAAACCCCGTCGCTTCCCCTTTCTTCTCGAGCCCAAAGAGAGCGACGCCCGCCCCCTCCATTGCCACCGGTGCCACCAGCGCCGTCGACCTCTTCCACCACCTCTCCTTATGGCTCCGAAGGCCGACAAGGGAAAAGGCGTGAAATCGGCCGGGCGCAGCGGCTCATGGCCTGCGGAAGGAGCGGGCCCTCTTGATCCCCTCGCTGACAGAAGGAGCTGCGGAGTTGTACTATCTCTTACGGTCGACGGAGACCCGGCGCACCAGCACGAGTCATCTCCGCCGCCACATCCGAGAAGGTTTCCATCGGTACCCTTTCTTCGCTTTTCTTCCATCGCGGGCTCTGCCCGCCTTTTCTGAATTCTTCTGTGATGTCATGAACACTTATGGCCTCCGCCTCCTTGATTTCACCCCCAACGCCGTCCTCACCTTGGCCGTTTTCGCACACCTCTGCGAGAACTTTGTCGGGGTCCACCCAAATGTAGCACTCTTCCGCCATTACTTCATGCCCGCGTAGAGAGAGAGAGCCGCTTGGGAGGAATTGCATGGGTCTCTAGGATCGGCAGAAGGAAGCGTATCTTGACGGAGAGTTGCGTAGCAAGTGGGAGGAGTGGAGAGCTGACTGGTGTTGGATCTTAGAAGAGGAGCCACAGCCTTTCACCGCCCTGCGCCAAACTCCCATAGTTCGCGGCAATGATTGGAGCAACTTGGCGCCGGAGGACGATAAGTTGAAGATTGCCGTGACTAGGATTTTGCGTCTCCGGCAAGCAGGGCTTACCGTAGGAGCAGTTGGCGCGGATTTCCTTCGCCGCCGCATTGCGCCCTTGCAGGAGAGGAGGAGGCCTGCTTGGGAATTCCAAAATGCGGCGGACATCATGAGGCTGCGCCCGGGTCTGAACTGGAATTTTACTACCTTGGAGTTGGACGGCACGCTGCGGGAGTTGTTCAAGCCTGATGCGGATCACCCTGAGTGGTGCATGTTGCCGACGGAGTCGTGCCTTGTGCAACAACTCGTCGCTTGACAGCAGCATCCGCGATGATGCCGTTGTGCGATTCCCATGGAATCGTCCCAACTTGGCAGGAGCCCGCCGACGACGTCGTGCAGCAGTTCTTCGACAACTTGGTGGAGGTGTCGATCCGCGCCGACGAGCAGAGACGGCTCACCCGCGACACCACCGATCAGGAGATGGCGCGCATCACCACAAGGTTGGAGGAGGCGGCAGAAGCTGCCGCCGCCGGCGTGTTTGGGTTTACCGTCGAGGAGGCGGAGACAGCCGAGGCGGCAAGCCTTGCCGACCGAGAAGAGCTTGCCGGTGAGGAGGAACAGGCCGAGCCCAATGTCAATCCGGAAGAGCCGGCCGGTGGCGCTTCCCCTCCGCCGTCAAGCAGCTTGCCGCAGGAGGAGCCCGCGGCCCCGCTGAGAAGACGCATCCGCAAGACCGGAGAAGTGGCGGGGCGGCAGACGGCCCAACAGCCGCCTCGCCGCCTGACGCGCTCCACCGCGGCAAGCACTGTTGCAGCAGGGCGCCGCCGCCACAAAGAACGGGAGCGGGTCTTCGAGTCACGGCCTCCTGATCCGCCAAGCGTCCGAGGGAATCTTCTCCTCCAATTCATCGCGCCGGGCGACTTGATCTCTCCGCCTCAGCTCCGAGGAAGAAGAGGAAGAGTAAGATCTTGTCGCTGCTACTTGTAACCCTTCAATTTATTGCTTTTTCTTATATCGGTGGCTTCACTCTGAACCTTCTCCTTCTTCGGGCGCTAGCTCGGAGGGCGTCGAAGAGGGCCAAGACCCGGTGGTTGTTGTCTCGGATGATTCCCTTGTGGCGCATGAGGGGCACGCGTCTGAACTCCCTTGCGGATCCGCAACCCTTCAACAGAGCAGCCCCCAGCACAGCCCCCAGCGTAAGTGTTTGGTTTACTTCTCATGGTTAGGTGTCCTTGGGTGCTTCTTCGTCACTGATATCTGGTTTGTTGAATTATGTAGGAGCAGAGCAGCCTCATCAGGAAGCACCGGAGGTCACTTCCGAAGTTCTGCTTGCTTCAACTACGCCGTCAAGGGAGTGTTGGGGAACGTAGTAATTTCAAAAATTTTCCTACGATCACACAAGACCATGGTGATGGCATAGCAACGAGATGAGAGTGTTGTCTACGTACCCTCGTAGACCAGCAACGGAAGCGTTGACGCAACGTAGAGGAAGTAGTCGTACTTCTTCCCGATCCAACCGATCCAAGTACCGAACGTACGGCACCTCCGAGTTCTGCACACGTTCAGCTCGATGACGTCCCTCGAACTCCGATCCAGTCGAGTGTTGAGGAGAGTTTCACGACCTGACGGCGTGGTGACGATGATGATGTTCCACCGGCGCAGGGCTTCGCCTAAGCTCCGCAACGGTATATTCGAGGTGTAGTTTGGTGGAAGGGGGCACCGCACACGGCTAAGGAACGATCCGTAGATCAACTTGTGTGTCATGGGGTGCCCCCTGCCCCTGTATATAAAGGAGCAAGGGAGGGAGGAGGCCGGCCCTATGTTTGGCGCGCCAAGGGGAGTCCTACTCCCACCGGGAGTAGGATTCCCCTTTTCCTAGTCCAACTAGGAATCCTTCCATGTAGGGGAGGAAGGAGAAGGAAGTGGAGGAGTAGGAAGGTGGCGGCCCCTTTCCCTAGTCAATTCGGACTAGAGGGAGGGGCGCAGCAGCCTTTTTCCTCTTCCCACTAAAGCCCATCAAGGCCCATTACTTCTCCCGTAACTACCGGTACTCCAAAAATACCGAATCACTCGGAACCTTTCCGAACTCCGAATATAGTCGTCCAATATATCGATCTTTACGTCTCGACCATTTCGAGACTCCTCGTCATGTCCCGATCTCATCCGGGACTCGAACAACCTTCGTACATCAATATCATATAAACTCATAATAACTGTCATCGAAACGTTAAGCGTGCGGACCCTACGGGTTCGAGAACTATGTAGACATGACCTAGAACTATTCTTGGTCAATAACCAATAGCGGAACCTGGATGTCCATATTGGCTCCTACATATTCTACTGAAGATCTTTATCGGTCAAACCGCATAACAACATACTTTGTTCCCTTTGTCATCGGTATGTTACTTGCCCGAGATTCGATCGTCGGTATCCAATACCTAGTTCAATCTCGTCACCGGCAAGTCTCTTTACTCGTTCCGTAATACATCATCTCGCAACTAACTCATTAGTTGCAATGCTTGCAAGGCTTAAGTGATGTGCATTACCGAGAGGGCCCAGAGATACCTCTCCGACATTCGGAGTGACAAATCCTAATCTCGAAATATGCCAACCCAACATGTACCTTCGGAGACACCTGTAATGTACCTTTATAATCACCCGATTCGTTGTGACGTTTGGTAGCACCAAAAGTGTTCCTCGGCAAACGGGAGTTGCATAATCTCATAGTCATAGGAACATGTATAAGTCATGAAGAAAAGCACTAGCAACAAACTATACGATCAGGTGCTATGCTAATGGAATGGGTCATGTCAATCAGATCATTCAACCAATGATGTGACCCGTTAATCAAATAACAACTCCTTGTTCATGGTTAGGAAACATAACCATCTTTGATTAACGAGCTAGTCAAGTAGAGGCATACTAGTGACACTCTGTAGGTTTATGTATTCACACATGTATTATGTTTCCGGTTAATACAATTCTAGCATGAATAATAAACATTTATCATGATATAAGGAAATAAATAATAACATTATTATTGCCTCTAGGGCATATTTCCTTCAGTCTCCCACTTGCACTAGAGTCAATAATCTAGTTCACATCGCCATGTGATTTAACATCAATAGTTCACATCTATATGTGTTTAACACCTATAGTTCACATCGACATGTGACCAACACCCAAAGGGTTTACTAGAGTCAGTAATCTAGTTCACATCGCTATGTGATTAACACCAAAAGAGTACTAAGGTGTGATCATGTTTTGCTTGTGAGATAATTTTAGTCAACGGTCTACACATTCAGAGCCGTAAGTATTTTGCAAATTTCTATGTCTACAATGCTCTTGCGGAGCTACTCTAGCTAATTGCTCCCACTTTCAATATGTATCTAGATTGAGACTCGAGTCATCTAGATTAGTGTTAAAACTTGCATCGGCGTAACCTTTTACGGCTAACCTTTTTCACTTCCATAATCGAGAAACATATCCTTATTCTACTAAGGATAATTTTGACCGCTGTCCATTGATCTACTCCTAGATCTCTATTGCACTCCTTGCCAATCTTAGTGGTGGGGTATGCAATAGATCTGTACACAACATGACATACTTTATAGAACCTATGGCTGATGCATAGGAATGACTTTCATTCTCTTTCTATCTTCTGCCGTGGTCGGGTTTTGAGTCTTACTCAATCTCACACCTTGTAACACAGCAAGAACTCTTTCTTTGACTGTTCCATTTTGAACTACTTCAAAATCTTGTCAAGATATGTATTCATTGAAAAACTTCATCAAGCGTCTTTGATCTATCTCTATAGATCTTGATGCTCAATATGTAAGCAGCTTCACCGAGGTCTTTCTTTGAAAACTCCTTTCAAACACTCCTTTATGCTTTGCGTAATAATTCTACATTATTTCGATCAACAATATGTCATTCACATATACTTATCGAAATGCTGTAGTGCTCCCACTCACTTTCTTGTAAATACGAGGCTTCTCCAAAAGTCTCAGATAAAACCATATCTTTGATCACACTATCAAAGCGTTTATTCCAACTCGAGATGCTTGCACCAGTCCATAGATGGATCATTGGAGCTTGCACATTTTGTTAGCTCCTTTAGGATTGACAAAACCTTCTGGTTGCATCATATACAACTCTTCTTTAATAAATCCATTAAAGAATGTAGTTTTGACATCCATTTGCCGATTTCATAAAATGTGGCAATTGCTAACATGATTGACAGACTTAAGCATCGCTACAATTGAGAAAATCTCATTGTAGTCAACACCTTGAACTTGTCAAAAACCTTTTTGCGACAAGTCGAGCTTTGTAGATAGTAACACTACTATCAGTGTCCGTCTTCCTCTTGAAGATCCATTTATTCTCAATGGCTTGCCGATCATCGGGCAAGTCAACCAAAGTCCATACTTTGTTCTCATACATGGATCCCATCTCAGATTTCATGGTCTCAAACCATTTCGCGGAATCTGGGCTCATCATCGCTTCCTCATAGTTCTTAGGTTCATCATGGTCTAGTAACATGACTTTTAGAATAGGATTACCGTACCACACTGGTGCGGATCTTACTCTGGAAGACCTACGAGGTTTGGTAGCAACTTGATCTGAAGTTTCATGATCATCATCATTAACTTCCTCACTAATTGGTGTAGGAATCATCGGAACTGATTTACGTGATGAACTACTTTCCAATAAGGGAGAAGGTACAATTACCTCATCAAGTTCTACTTTCCTCCCACTCACTTCTTTCGAGAGAAACTTCTTCTCTAGAAAGGATCCATTTTAACAACAAATGTTTTGCCTTTAGATCTGTGATAGAAGGTGTACCCAACAGTTTCTTTTGGGTATTCTATGAAGACGCACTTCTCCGATTTGGGTTCGAGCTTATCGGTGAAAACTTTTCACATAAGCATCACAACTCAAACTTTAAGAAATGACAGCTTAGGTTTCTTCGCTAAACCATAGTTCATACGGTGTCATCTCAGCGGATTTAGATGGTGCCCTATTAAACGTGAATGCAGCTGTCTCTAATGCATAACCCCAAACTATATCTGTAAGAGACATCATAGATCGCACCATATCAAAATAAAGTACAGTTCTGACGTTCGGACACACCATAACGTTGTGGTGTTCCGGTGGCGTGAGCTGTGAAACTATTCCACATTGTTTTAATTGAAGACCAAACTCGTAACTCAAATATTCATCTCCACGATCAGATCGCGAAACTTTATTTTCTTGTTACGATGATTTTCCACTTCACTCTGAAATTCTTTGAACCTTTCAACTATTTCAGACTTATGTTTCATCAAGTAGATATACCCATATCTGCTCAAATCATCTTGTGAAGGTCAGAAAATAACGATACTTGCCACGAGCATCAACACTCATTGGATCGCATACATCGGTATGTATTATTCCCAATAAGTCGAGCTTGTTCCATTGTTCCGAGAACGGAGTTTTAGTCATCTTGCCCAAAAGGCACGGTTCGCAAGCATCAAATGATTCATAATCAAGTGATTCCAAAAGTCCATCGGCATGGAGTTTTCTTCATGCGCTTTACACCAATATGACCTAAACGGCGATGCCACAAATAAGTTGCACTATCATTATTAACTTTGCATCTTTTGGTTTCAATGTTATGAATATGTGTATCACTATGATCGAGATCCAATGAACCATTTTCATTGGGTGTGTAACCATATAAGGTTTTATTCATGTAAGCAGAACAACAATTTATTCTCTTACTTAAATGAATAACCGTATTGCAATAAACATGATCAAATCATATTTATGCTCAACACCAAATAACACTTATTTAGGTTCCACACTAATCCCGAAAGTATAGGGAGTGTACGATGATGATCATATCAATCTTGGAACTACTTCCAACACTCATCGTCACTTCCCTTCAACTAGTCTCTGTTTATTCGTAACTCCTGTTTGAGTTACTACTCTTAGCAACCGAACCAGTATCAAATACCGGGGTTACTATAAACACTAGTAAAATACACATCAATAATCTGTATATCAAATATACCTTTGTTCACTTTGCCATCCTTCTTATCCGCCAAATACTTGGGGTAGTTCCGCTTCCAGTGACCAGTTCCATTGCAGTAAAAGTACTCAGTCTCAGGCTTAGGTCTAGACTTGGGCTTCTTCACTCGAGCAGCAACTTGCTTGCCGTTCCTTTTGAAGTTCCCCTTCTTCCCTTTGCCATTTTCCTTGAGACTAGTGGTCTTGTCAACCATCAACACTTGATGTTTTTCTTGATTTCTACCTTCGTCGATTTTAGCATCACGAAGAGCTTGGGAATTATTTTTGTCATCCCTTGCATATTATAGTTCATCACGAAGTTCTACTAACTTGGTGATGGTGACTAGAGAATTCTGTCAATCACTATCTTATCTGGAAGATTAACTCCCACTTGATTCAAGCGATTGAAGTACTCAGACAATCTGAGCACATGCTCACTAGTTGAGCGATTCTCCTCCATCTTTTAGCTATAGAACTTGTTGGAGACTTCATATCTCTCAACTCGGGTATTTGCTTGAAATATTAACTTCAATTCTGGAACATCTCATATGGTCCATGACGTTCAAAACGTCTTTGAAGTCCCGATTCTAAGCCGTTAAGCATGGTGCACTAAACTATCAAGTAGTCATCATATTGAGCTAGCCAAACGTTCATAACGTCATATCGCTCATATTGAGCTAATAAACGTTCATAACGCGTCGCATCTGCTCCTGCAATAGGTCCGTCACCTAGCGGTGCATTAAGGACATAATTCTTCTGCGCAGCAATGAGGATAAACCTCGGATCACGGATCCAATCCGCATCATTGCTACTAACATCTTTCAATACAATTTTCTCTAGGAACACATATGAAAACATAGGGAAGCAACAACGCGAGCTATTGATCTACAACATAATTTGCAAAATACTATCAGGACTAAGTTCATGATAAATTAAAGTTCAATTAATCATATTACTTAAGAACTCCCACTTAGATAGACATCTCTCTAGTCATCTAAGTGATCACGTGATCCAAATCAACTAAACCATGTCCGATCATCACGTGAGATGGAGTAGTTTCAATGGTGAACATCACTATGTTGATCATATCTACTATATGATTCACGCTCGACCTTTCGGTCTCCGTGTTCGAGGTCATATCTTATATGCATAGCTCGTCAAGTATAACCTGAGTATTCGCGTGCGCAACTGTTTTGCACCGTTGTATTTGAGCGTAGAGCCTATCACACCCGATCATCACGTGGTGTCTCAAAGACGAAGAACTTTCATAGCGGTGCATACTCGGGAGAACACTTCTTGATAATTTTGGTGAGAGATCATCTTATAATGCTACCGTCAATCAAAGCAAGATAAGATGCATAAAGGATAAACATCACATGCAATCAATATAAGTGATATGATATGGTCATCATCATCTTGTGCTTGTGATCTCCATCGCCAAGCACCGTCATGATCACCATCGTCACCGGTAGCGACACCTTGATCTCCATCGTAGCATCGTTGTCGTCTCGCCAACTATTGCTTCTCGACTATCGCTACGCTTAGTGATAAAGTAAAGCAATTACATGGCGTTGCATTTCATACAATAAGCGACAACCATATGGCTCCTGCCAGATTGCCGATAACTTCGGTTACAAAACATGATCATCTCATACAATAAAATATAGCATCACGTCTTGACCATACCACATCACAACATGCCCTGCAAAAACAAGTTAGGCGTCCTCTACTTTGTTGTTGCAAGTTTTACGTGGCTGCTACGGGCTGAGCAAGAACCGTTCTTACCTCGCATCAAAACCACAGCGATACTTCGTCAAATAGACTCCGTTTTAACCTTCTCAAGGACGGGCGTAGCCACACTCGATTCAACTAAAGTGAGAGAGCAGACACCCGCCGGTCACCTTTAAGCAACGAGTGCTCGGGCGGTGAAACCAGTCTCGCGTAAGCGTCTGGCGTAATGTCGGTCCGGCCGCTTCATCTCACAATACCGCTGAACCAAAGTATGACATCTTTGGTAGGCGGTATGACTTGTATCGTCCACAACTCACTTGTGTTCTACTCGTGCACATGACATCAACGCATAAAACCAGGCTCGGATGCCACCGTTGGGGAGCGTAGTAATTTCAAAAATTTTCCTACGATCACACAAGACCATGGTGATGGCATAGCAACGAGATGAGAGTGTTGTCTCACGTACCCTCGTGACCAGCAGCGAAGCGTTGACGCAGCGTAGAGGAATAGTCGTACTTCTTCCCGATCCAACCGATCCAAGTACCGAGCGTCACGGCACCTCCGAGTTCTGCACACGTTCAGCTCGATGGCGTCCCTCGAACTCCGATCCAGCCGAGTGTTGAGGAGAGTTTAAATCGACCGACGGCGTGGTGGCGATGATGATGTTCCACGGCGCAGGGCTTCGCTAAGCTCCGCAGCGGTATATTCGAGGTGTAGTTTGGTGGAAGGGGCACCGCTGCAGCTAAGGAACGATCCGTAGATCAACTTGTGTGTCATGGGGTGCCCCTGCCCTGTATATAAAGGAGCAAGGGAGGGAGGAGGCCGGCCCTATGTTTGGCGCGCCAAGGGAGTCCTACTCCCACCGGAGTAGGATTCCCCTTTCCTAGTCAACTAGGAATCCTTCCATGTAGGGGAGGAAGGAGAAGGAAGTGGAGGAGTAGGAAGGTGGCGGCCCCTTTCCCTAGTCAATTCGGACTAGAGGGAGGGGCGCAGCAGCCTTTTCCTCTTCCCACTAAAGCCCATCAAGGCCCATTACTTCTCCGTAACTACCGGTACTCGAAAAATACCGAATCACTCGGAACCTTTCCGAACTCGAATATAGTCGTCCAATATATCGATCTTTACGTCTCGACCATTTGAGACTCCTCGTCATGTCCCGATCTCATCCGGGACTCGAACAACCTTCGTACATCAATATCATATAAACTCATAATAAGCATCGCCGAAGCGTTAAGCGTGCGGACCCTACGGGTTCGAGAACTATGTAGACATGACCTAGAACTATTCTTGGTCAATAACCAATAGCGGAACCTGGATGTCCATATTGGCTCCTACATATTCTCGAAGATCTTTATCGGTCAAACCGCATAACAACATACTTTGTTCCCTTTGTCATCGGTATGTTACTTGCCCGAGATTGATCGTCGGTATCCAATACCTAGTTCAATCTCGTCACGGCAAGTCTCTTTACTCGTTCCGTAATACATCATCTCGCAACTAACTCATTAGTTGCAATGCTTGCAAGGCTTAAGTGATGTGCATTACCGAGAGGGCCCAGAGATACCTCTCCGACATTCGGAGTGACAAATCCTAATCTCGAAATATGCCAACCCAACATGTACCTTCGGAGACACCTGTAATGTACCTTTATAATCACCCGATTCGTTGTGGCGTTTGGTAGCACCCAAAGTGTTCCTCGGGCAAGCGGGAGTTGCATAATCTCATAGTCATAGGAACATGTATAAGTCATGAAGAAAAGCACTAGCAACAAACTATACGATCAGGTGCTATGCTAATGGAATGGGTCATGTCAATCAGATCATTCAACCAATGATGTGACCCCGTTAATCAAATAACAACTCCTTGTTCATGGTTAGGAAACATAACCATCTTTGATTAACGAGCTAGTCAAGTAGAGGCATACTAGTGACACTCTGTAGGTTTATGTATTCACACATGTATTATGTTTCCGGTTAATATAATTCTAGCATGAATAATAAACATTTATCATGATATAAGGAAATAAATAATAACATTATTATTGCCTCTAGGGCATATTTCCTTCAGGGAGAACTCTCCGCCAAGGGAGCGCTCTCCGGCAAGGGAGGCCTCTCCGACAAGGTGAGCTTCCCCGACAAGGGCCAGCGCCGACGACCCTCCGGTTGTGGAGACCGCGGCAACAGGTCCCATTGCAGGTGATTTTCTTATTTGAAAACCTCCCTTGGATTCTCTTTCCTTCTGTTCCTCTCTTTTGAACATTTGCTTGACTTGTTCTTTCTTCTTCTGACCATCAGATCCATCTGCCGGAGATCCGATGGAGCCGAGGCTGCCGGCGGAGGAGGGCGCGCATGGCGACAATGTCGATCCGCCAACATGGAGGAGGAGGCTGGCGCTGACGGGCCCGCCGGCGAGGAGGCCGCCAAGGCTGCTGGCGCAGAGGCTGGGGAGGAATCTGGCGATCGCCTTGGGCCTGAGGCCGCAGGAGCGCCAGCGTTGCACCGACCGCCGATCCTCCTGCCACCGATGCCGCACCGGACTCAAGAGCCCCAGCCCGCGCCTATCTCAAGGCTGGCGAGGTATCTTTATCAAGCTCCCATGGGCATCAAGCTCCGTGGCACCGGCGAAGGAGACCTTGACGCGGAACTGCTTGCCTCCGCCCGGGCTGTCGCTGGTTGGCGCTCGAGCAGCAACAGCGAGCTGAGGAGGAGCAGCTGCTAAGGAGGTTGTTGTCGCTCTACCGCGCCGACAAGCCAAGCTGGAGTCGAGAGGCGCTTGTCGCGAGGGCGGAGCTGACTTGGAGAAAGCGGAGGAGCTCCGTGGCGCCAACAAAAAATTCTCCGGATATAGCGAGGCGCGGGAGCAGCTTGCTGAGGCGCGCACGGCCTTCATCTTGGAGAAGGGCGAGTCGAGGAGCAGCGAGAGGCTTGCGGGCGAAGCTCTCCGCGCAAGAAGGTGAGTTGGCGCAGCGGAAGATCAACCTCGGCAGCTATGAGGAAGATCTCATGTGCGCGCAGCAAGCGATTGGCGGGCCGCCGGAGGCAAAGGATCTTTGCTGCGGCTGCCGAGGCCGCCAAGAAGGAATTAGAGGCGAGGTGGCTCAGTGGAGACCACTCTCGAGCGCCGAGGAGGTCACCGGGCTAAAGCGGGAGCGTGAGCGGGGCGCCTATACCCTTGGCGAGCTGCAGGGTCATTTTGCCGAGAAGATCAAGGAGCTCCACGCCGCCAAGGACTCCAAGGCGGATCTGGAGTTGAAGCCCACCACCACAGCGGAGACGTTGAATGGCGCCAAGGAGCGGAAGCAGGCCTCTTTGGAAAAGATCAAGGCCACCGAGGAGTTCTTTGTTGAATCTTGTGACCGCCTGAATAATCTCCGAGATAGCATAATGCCTTTGGACGAAGGTCTTGTGGACACCGCCGGCATCCATAATGAGTGATGGAGCTGGGGATGACGGATCTTAGGTCTGCACCGACGAGAACCTCCAACCTAGCGTCAAGCTCAGCCTATTCTTCAAAGGCGTCTTGACGGGTCTCCAATGACTCCGGAAGAGATCCCAAAGCAGGTGGCGGAGGAGTCGCGCCAAGTCTGCGCGGGGCTCTCGGAAGGTGTTGATGAAAGTGGCCTTCCGCAACCCAGGCGTCGACTTCACCAAAGTCCTCAAGTCCCTGCCTCCATCCGCGACGTTGAAGCTCTCAAGGCCCTTATCGCACCCATTGTGGACAGGGGTGGCGGAGTCAAGAGGCTCGATGGCGACAGCGTGGACTAGGCCGCCAAGTTTATCTTTCTCTTGTCATTTGTAGATCATGTTTAGGCGAAAAATTTATTAGATCTGTGACAAGTTATTATGTAATATACACTATCTTAGGCAATCGAATGCAATGTTATTTCCTTTACTTGATTTTTCCCTTGCATGTTTATGCCCCTCGCTTTTAGGGGACTTGTCGGTGCAAACACCTTTGCCGCGGCGCTGAGTCTTGAACTTCACAGCTTCTTGGGCGATGTCGCTTCCGACAAGCAACCTTGTCGCAACTAGTTGCAGCACGCTTAAGTTGTTGAGCGGACTCGAAACAAAGTAAGGTCGCACGCTAGTCGCGAGTCGGTTCCTCCGCGCACAGGTTTTTCATACAAAGTACTATCGTTCGAGGAAGATAACCTAAAAATTTAAAACTGATTGTTTAAACTTAGCAACTTAGCTTCTCTGTTGTTCATTTCCCAGCAAGGCGACAGTTCCTCGAGCGACGCTTGGCGACCCACACCATTATCTTCTTCTTCAGGCTTTACTGATGCACGGGGTCTGCGCCCGGCTTTGTACAAAGGATTACATGCAACAGCGGCAAGACTTGTACAAAAGGGTGGTTGCCGGAACGGGTTCCGGCAACCGTGCCTTATGGGTAAAACTTGCGAAGATGTTCTATATTCCAGGAATTGCTCACCGGAACGCCATCTTCGGTCTCAAGGCGGACAGCGCCGGGCCTAGTGACTCGTTTTACCCGATAAGGGCCTTCCCACTTCAAGCGTCAACTTGTTGGAATTCTTGGCGGATTGAGCGCGCGAAGAACAAGGTCGCCTTCCTCGAAGCTTCGGCGTTAACTGCGGCTATGGTAGCGGCGCAAAGCTTGCTGGTAACGGCGGCTCGTCAGCAGCACTGAAGACGATCTTCCTCGAGAGCAGCGCGTCATCTTGTCGCGGCTGCTCTTGCTCAAACTCATCATAGCGAGTACTCGAGGTGACCCGTATCTGAGTTCCGTGGGAGAACTGCTTCCGCTCCATAGACTAGAGCGAAGGTGTGCGGCGATGGCTCGATTTGGCGTCGTTCGATCGACCAAAGAACCACCGGCAGCTCTTCAATCCAGTTCCTTCCGCACTTGCGCAGCCTGTCAAAAGTTCTGGTCTTGAGTCCTCGCAACACTTCAGCAGTTGCCCTCTCTGCTTGACTGTTGCTTCTCGGGTGAGCAACAGAAGCAAAGCAGACTTTGGCGCCAAGATCTTGGACGTACTGCATGAAGGTGCGACTCATGAATTGGGTGCCGTCGTCGGTGAGGATCCGGTTAGGTATCCCAAAACGGCAGACAATTGACCTGAAGAACTTGACTGCTGATTGTGCTGTCACTTCCTCACTGGTTCCACTTCCGGCCACTTTGTGAACTTGTCGATCGCGACGTACAAGTACTCAAAGCCCCCAACTGCTCGGGGGAAGGGGCCGAGGATGTCGATCCCCCAGACCGAAAATGGCCAGGATAAAGGGATCGTCTGGAGAGCTTGAGCTGGCTGGTGTATCTGTTTTGAATGGGCCAGCGCTTCACACTTGGTTACTTGTGCGATTGCATCTGGAGGGATTCTAGCGGAAGAAACCTTGCCGGAAAGCTTTGCGGCAAGTGCTCTTCTTGCCAATGTGGTGACCACATATGCCCCATGTATCTCTGCCAATAGCTTGTCCATCTTCCCGGCAAATACACTTCAATTTCACACCGTTGAGTCTTCTTCTGTACAGGATGTTGTCAACAAACTGGTACATACTTAAATTTCCGCTTCTTCTTGCTCTTCGGGAAGTTCTCCTGTCTGAAGGAAATGGACGATTTGCTGCGCCCATGTTGGAGCTTGTGGCTCGACAACAAGGACTAAAGGCACATCTACCACTGTGGGAACATTAGCTTCTACGGCGAAAACCTGCGGTTCTGCCGGAGCTTTATGATCCTCGGCAAGCTTGCCGGAGCAAAACTTGTCGGGAGCGTCTGCTTCAACGAAGCAGACTACAGAGTTTGTCGGAGCAGACTGCTCCTCAGTGATATTTGCGTTGATTTTAGGGACCTTCTTGGCGGCGGCTGCAGGGAGCTCTGCCGGAAAGTAGTCGCCGGAAACCAATTTTCTCTTCTTGCTTTGTCCTGTTGATGGTGTTACGGTTGGCTGAGTCAGCTTGAGCACAAAAATTCCTGGTTCCACAGGTAACTTAAGTGCGGCACATTTGGAGAGGCCATCAGCTATATCATTCTGAGCTCTTGGAACATGTTCCATTTGCAGGCCTTCAAAGTGCTCTTCTAGCTTCCTCACTTCATCGACGTAGGCTTCCATCAATGGACTCTGATAATCTTTATTTACTTGGCGGACGAAAGTTGCGAGTCCCCCCTGACGAAGAGCTTCTTGATCCCAAGGTCTACCGCAATCCTGAGACCGGCAAGCAAACCTTCATATTCTGCAGTATTGTTTGTTGCTTGTTCCTTGGGAAAGTGCATCTGGACTATGTACTTGAGGTGCTCTCCGGTGGGTGTGATAAGCAGCACGCCGGCACCGGCGCCTTGCAGCGAGAAAGCACCATCAAAGTACATCAGCCACTCTTTATTTGCCTCCTTGACGGGGATGCTTGTCTCTGGAATTTCTTCATCTTGCGTTGGCGTCCACTCTGCTATGAATTCTGCCAATGCTCTGCTTTGGATAGTTGAAGTGCTTTCAAACTTGAGACCAAAGCTTGACAGTTCCAGTGCCCACTCGACAATCCTGCTGTTGCTACGGATTTTGCAATATCCTCTTCAGCGAAAGCGAGTGACAACTGTTATCTCATGTGCTTGGAAGTAATGGCGCAGCTTCTTACACTGCCGAATACCTTGACCTAGCCCCAGCAAAGGGAACCGACAAAATGGTAGGCGCTGCACCATCCTTCTTTGTATCTTGTCGCAACCTACGCTGATCTGTCCTGTCGGGACCAGAGCTTGACGGCGAAGCCCCCTTTGTCGGTGGATCGTGCGCCTCGGTTGCCGGCTCATCATCTGCCTCCCTCTCCGCTACCAACGCAGCACTAATTGATTGGTCGCTGCTATGTACAGCAGCAACTTCTCTTGTGGCCTAGGTGCGACAAGTATTGGAGCAGAGGACAGGTACCTCTTCAAGTCTTGCAGCGCAGCCTCCGCCTCGGGAGTCCATTTCATTGGACCTGCCTTTTTCAAAATTTTGAAAAATGGCGGGCGCTCAGTGACTTAGAGATAAACCTGCTAAGAGCAGCCACGCAACCGGCAAGCCTTCTGACATCCTTGACGCGCTTTGGCGCTTCAATCTGCTCAATGGCCTTGATCTTGTCGGGATTGGCTTCAATTCCCCGCTGAGACACAAAGAACCCGAGAAGCTTGCCGGAAGGGACTCCAAACACGCACTTCTCGGGGTTGAGCTTGAGGTTGATCTTGCGCAGATTTGCAAACGTCTCATCCAAATCCTGAACCAGAGTTGCTTTGTCCTTGCTCTTGACCACTATATCATCCATGTAGGCTTCTACATTTCTGTGTATCTGTGGCTCAAAGGCATCATGTACTACTCTTGCAAAGGTTGAACCAGCATTCTTTAAACCGAAAGGCATCCGTATGAAACAGTACGTGCCACATGGTGTAATGAATGCGGTTTTCTCTTCATCCTCTTCTGCCATGAAAATTTGATGATACCCTGAATATGCATCAAGAAATGAAAGCAAATCACATCCAGCTGTGGAGTCAACAATCTGGTCTATACGCGGCAAGGGAAATGGGTCTTTGGGACAAGCTTTATTAACATCTGTAAAAGTCGTCTGAGTCTCCATTTCCGTTTGCCTTTCGTACAACTACGGATTGGCCAACCACGTGGGATGGAGTACTCCTCTAACAAGGCCTGCTGCTTCCAACTTCTTGATCTCTTCGCTATGAATTCTTGGCGCTCCTTTGCTGTTTCCTAACTTTTTTGCTTGACGGGCGGCGCGAGGAAAGACAGCTAGGTGGTGCTCAATTACTTTCACAGGAGCAGCGGGGATGTCGGATGGTTGCCATGCAAACACATCGACATTAGCCCCGCAGAAAGCAACGAGCTTCGCCTTCCTATTTAGGGTCAAGTGTGGCGATGGTGAAGGTACCACCAGATGCCGTCCTCCTTGGCGGGCACCTTCTTGGTCTTGGCGGGGCGCCATCATCTTCTTGCACTTGCGGTGGAGCTCGATGGTGCATCCTCGACGGAAGCGCAGCACTCCGAAGAGGTGCGCTTGCCGGAGTTGGCATCAAAGCTCTTGCCGGGCTTGGTGGTCTTCTTCCTTCCCCCGGGAGCTTCAGCGGCAAGTGGTTTGCTATCTGTGGCGGCTGCTGCATCCCGGTAAATCTTGTCGGCACAGATAAGCGCATCCTTCTTGTCGCCATGAACAGAGATGACGCTTATCGGGCCGGGCATCTTGAGCAGGTTGTAGGCGTAATGAGAGGTTGCCATGAACTTGGCGAGTGCTGGACGGCCAAGTATTCCATTGTAGGGCAATGGAAAATCGGCAACATCAAATGTGACCCTCTCGATTCGAAGTTTAGCTCGCGCCAAATATTCTTGGCAATGTGATCTTCCCTTTTGGCTTGCTCCTTCTGGGTTGATTCCTTGAAATGTGCCGGTCTCTTGAGCTCGCCGTCGAGGATTTGAAGTTTCAAAATCTTGCGAGAGGAGATCAGGTTGAGGCCGCCCGCCGTCAACCAACATCTTTGTGACCTTGAGGTTGCGGATAGTTGGTGATACCAACATCGGCAAGCACCCGACCGCCGTGATGCGATCGGGGTGATCCTCAATGTCAAAGATGATGGGCGTCTGGACCACTTCAGAGGTTTGCGCGACTCTATGGATGGTTCTGCTGCATTAACCTCACGCATCCATTGCTTGAGTTGGCGGTGCGAGGCATGCAGAGAAGCACCTCCGTCAACGCAAAGGACCTCCGTTGCCTTCTGAAACTCTTGCTCGTCAGCTTCATCGTCTTCCATATCTTCGTCATCTTCATCTTCGTCTTCTTCCTTGTCGCGGCCACGGGGAGGTATGTCTCCTTGCCGCTGCTTGGCCTTGCCGCGGCATCCTCCCCGACCGGGTCTCTTCTTACTAACCGTACCAGCACCTTCCTGGGCCTTCTCCTTGTCTCGCCGCTCGTATTCAGCCCTCTGTAGCTCAACAAGCTGCTCGACTTTCTTGCAGCTCTGGAGATCGTGGCCCTTGGTGCGGTGGATCTTACAGTACTGTTTGTTAGAGCTGTCAGGCTTATCGGCGGCCGCCACAGCTTGGCGGTCAGCGTCAGCGGCAACCTCCTTGCCGGAGCCACCAGCCTTGGTTTTGTTGGCGGCGCCATCCTTGCCGGTCTGCTCGACAACCAGTACTTCTTGGTTTTCTTCTTCTGTTGTTCCGCCGTCGGTTCTTCCTTGCAGGGCGGTTTCTTCTTGTCGACTCTGCTCCCAGATTCTCTCTGGGAGTCTTCTTCCTTCTTCAACGTGCACACTTGTCGGCCGGCGTAGATCTCGTTGGCGTCTTTTACTTTGCACATCGACATCTCCTCCTCATCCTGCGGTTTCGTACATTACGATGAAATGCCTTGATCACCTTGGCGGGGGTGGTTTCGGGGATGTTGTAATGCCGCGGCTGAATCTCTGTATGAATTTGCGCAGGGACTCTCCTTCCTTCTGGGTGAGTAAGTGAAGGTCACTCTCTTGGCCATGAGGCTTGTGGCCGCCTGTGAAGGCGCCGACAAACTGGTGGCACAAATCCGCCCAGGAAGAAATAGAGCTATCCGGCAAGTGCATGAGCCAAGATCGGCGTTTGGCTTGAGTACGAGAGGAAATAGTTGGCGAGGATCTTGTCGTCTCGTCCCCCGCAGCCTGCACCGCGATGGTGTAGATCTTTGAGGAATTCGATGGGTGTGTCCTGCCATCATACTTCTCCGGCATCTCGGCTTGAAGTTTTTCTTGTCGGGCCACGGACTTGCCGCAGCTCACGAGTGAGCAGGGCAACCCACACGTCTGACAAGTCGCTTTGCTCCCCGGCGCATGCATATCGACGATGGGCCCGCGCTGGTCGGATTGACGACGCGCTTCTCTTGGCGCTCGTCGGGTTGGCGTCTTCTTCTTGCCGTTCTCGAAGAACTTGGCGCTGGTCGCGACGAGATCGCGGATCCGACGACGCTGTGGAGTCGCTGTCGAGGTGGATCCGGCGAGTCGGCGATCTTGGCCTTCGGGAAGGGGAGTGTACGGTGGCTGCACCCCCGCAAGTCTCGTCGCCATCTGCTCGTGCCTTATCGCCTTGCCGCGGCTGCGAGGCAATTGGTTGCCGCGGGACGTCGCCGTTGGCAAAGCCGATGAGGCTCTCGATGGTGGCCCTCCATTCGTCGATCTTGTCGGCAGTTGGAGGGTAGTCTAGAAGTAGCTGAGCTCTTGCCAAGGCTTCTGCTGGTGTGGTGGGCGGCAACGGCGTACGAAGCGAAGAACGAGACGTGCTCGGACTCCTAACTAAGTCAGGAGGAGCAGCGTCCCGCCCAGCGACCATACTGCGCTAGTACCGGCATGCTGGCGTGCATGCGGGTCTCGAGGGTCCCCGGATCCTCCAGCTTGGCCTTGATCTATCGGACATATGGTGCTGCGAGCACCATGACACTATCTTTCCAGCGCCTCTTGAGAAGGGCGCGGTGCGGACTCGGGCGCGAAGCTTGCGCCGTCTTGTCCTTGGATCTCGCAGCGCCGTGGGCTCTTCGGCGGCGCCGTTCCTCCGCTGTCTTCCCACCACCCGTCGCCCGGTGGTGGTGGGTTTAACGCGACGGCTCTGCTGCCGTCGAAGCCTTCTTCTTCGGTGGCATGTTGGCGAAGATGTTGATGAAGAACTGCTCGTGTGAGCGCCGGATCGGGTTCACACAGCCAGCAACGCCCTACAGCGCGCCAAAGATGTCGGGAAGCTGGTCGTGTCCCACGAACACCTATGGGATCTTGGTCCCTCGTGGTTCGGAGGGCGGAGGATGCCGAAGAGCGGATCGAGGCGATGCACGAGCAGATTTACCCAGCCGGAGCTCTCCGGAGAGATAATACTCCTCTGCTGCTTTGTGGATTATATTGTGTTCTTGCTAGGGAGCAATGGGAGCTGCAAAACCTAGCTTTGAGTGGCGTGGTCTCGTATGAGTCGGATGAAAACCGAACCGAACCCTTTCTCGTTGCACTTGGGCCTCCTTTTATAGGCACAAGGGGTCACCACAGTGGCAAGTAGACAAGGGTAAGATAAGTAAAACATAGGTTGGTACACGCTTTATACGGTGTACAATGATCTATACCTAACTCGACGGCAAAGGACAAGAGTCATAAATGCCCGTCGATCGCTGAAACGATGTAATAGGGACCGTCAAGTGCGCCTCCGTTTGCCACGATGGTAGCTTGTCGGCGCCGCTTATCGCTGCTCCCGCTGGCTGCACAGCCCGTCGACACGCGATGCTTGGGAAAGCCCCATGGCGACACGTTGGCGGATGAGCTGGAGCGGAGATGAAGAGAGGTTACTGCCCGCGGCAAGGTTCTTGTCGCGCTCGGGAACTTGTCGCTCACCAAGCCTTCCCGCAAGCTCCTCTTGCGGGTCCTATTCGCCGTGCCTTGAGTGGCCTTCCCGGCAAGCTCCTCTTGCGGGGTCTTGATTCTTTGTTCTTGGCGGCTCCAAAGGTGCGGCGAGGATCTTAGCGGTCATCGGGCCAGTCTGCCGTGAAGCGCTGCCATGTCCGTGCACGAGTTCGGGATACTAGGGTACCCCTACTCTAGTACACCGACAGTTGATGATGACGACGGCGACGGATTCCCTCTCCGGAGCCCGAATGGACTCGGATCAGCCCCCGAGAGGTTTTAGGGCTTGGCGGCTCTCAGTCGTAAAACGCGATGAATCCTTCTCTCTGATTTTTTCTCCACGAAAGTGAATATATGGAGTTGGAGTTGAGGTCGGTGGGCGTCGGGGGCCACGAGGCGGGGGCGCCGGGGGCAGGCGCACCCTCCACCCTCATGGACAGGTGGAGGCCCCCCTGACGTGGATTCTTCTTCCATTATTTTTAATATTCCAAAAATATATTCCGTGGAGTTTCAGATCATTCCGAGAACTTTTGTTTCTGCACATAAATAACACCATGGAAAGTCTGCTGAATACAGCGTCAGTCCGGGTTAGTTCCATTCAAATCATGCAAGTTAGAGTCCAAAACAAGGGCAAAAGTGTTTGGAAAAGTAGATACGACGGAGACATATCAAATCCCCCAAGCTTAAACCTTTGCTTGTCCTCAAGCAATTCAGTTGATAAACTGAAAGTGATAAAGAAGAACTTTTACAAACTTGGTTTGCTATTGTTGTTGTAAATATGTAAAGCCAGCATTCAAGTTTTCAGCAAAGATTATGACTAACCACATTCACAATAACTCTTAGGTCTCATGTTTACTCATATCAATGGCATAATCAACTAGCGAGCAATAATAATAAATCTCGGATGACAACACTTTCTCAAAACAATCATAATAAGATATAACAGGATGGTATCTCGCTAGCCCTTTCTGAGACCGCAAAACATAAATTCAGAGCACCTTTAAAGATCAAGGACTGACTAGACATTGTAATTCATGGTAAAAGAGATCCAATCATAGTCATACCCAATATAAATTAATAGTAATGGATGCAAATGACAGCTGTGCTCTCCAGCTGGTGCTTTTTAATAAGAGGGTGATGACTCAACATAAAAGTAAATAGATAGGCCCTTCACAGAGGGAAGCAAGGATTTGTAGAGGTGCCAGAGCTTGGTTTTGAAATAGAGATAAATAATATTTTGAGTGGCATACTTTCATTGTCAACATAACAACCAAGAGATGGCGATATCTTCCATGCTACACACATTATAGGCGGTTCCCAAACAGAATGGTAAAGTTTATACTCCCCCTCCACCAACAAGCATCAATCCATGGCTTGCTCGAAACAATGAGTGCCTCCAACTAACAACAGTCCCGGGGGAGTTTTGTTTGCAATTATTTGATTTGATTTGCATAAAGCATGGACTGGGCATCCGGTGACCAGCCATTTTCTCGTGAGTGAGGAGCGGAGTCCACTCCTCTTGAGAATAACCCGCCTAGCATGGAAGATACGGACAGCCCTAGTTGATACATGAGCTATTCGAGCATACAAAACAGAATTTCATTTGAAGGTTTAGAGTTTGGCACATACAAATTTACTTGGAACGGCAGGTAGATACCGCATATAGGAAGGTGTAGTGGACTCATATGGAATAACTTTGGGGTGTAAGGGATTGGATGCACAAGCAGTATTCCGCTTAGTACAAGTGAAGGCTAGCAAAAGACTGGAGGCGACCAACTAGAGAGCGACAATCATGAACATGCATCAAAATTAATAAACATTGAGTACAAGCACGAGTAGGATATAATCCACCATGAACATAAATATCGTGAAGGCTATGTTGATTTGTTTCAACTACATGTGTGAACATGTGCCAAGTCGAGTCACTTAAATCATTCAAAGGAGGATACCACCCCCACTATACCACATCACAACCATTTTAATAGCATGTTGGCACGCAAGGTAAACCATTATAACTCATAGCTAATTAAGCATGGCACAAGCAACTATAATCTCTAATTGTCATTGCAAACATGTTTATTCATAATAGGCTGAATCAAGAACAATGAACTAATCATATTTATAAAAACAAGAGAGGTCGAGTTCATACCAGCTTCTCTCATCTCAATCGGTCCATCATATATCGTCATAATTGCCTTTCACTTGCACGACCAAACGATGTGAATAATAATAATAGTGCACGTGCATTGAACTAAGCTGGAATCTGCGAGCATTCAATAAACAGGAGAAGACAAGGCAATATGGGCTCTTGGTTAATTCAACAATAATGCATATAAGAGCCACTTCAACATTTTAATCATGGTCTTCTCCTATCGACCCCCAAAGGAAAGAAAAGAAATAAAACTATTTACACGGGAAAGCTCCCAACAAGCAAAAGAAGAACGAGAAATATTTTTGGGTTTTCTTTTTAATCACTGCTACTACAGCATGAAAAGTAAACTAGCTAAAAGCTACTAGTAATAATTAATTTTTTTGGTTTTTCTTAAGCTTTAACAAACACACAAGAAGAAAGCAAGAAAAAATAAAATAAACTAGCATGGATAATACAGTGAAAAAGTATGAGCACCGACATCTAGCAATGAGTGTGTGAACATGAATGTAATGTCGGTGAGAAATACGTACTCCCCCAAGCTTAGGCTTTTGGCCTAAGTTGGTTTATTGCCACGGATGGCCTCACGGATATCCATAGTTGTAGCCGGGGTCGTAGTGAGATGCAGCAGCTATTGCCTCCTGAGCTACAGCGTGTCGGCGAGCTGCCTCCGCCCTCCTCTCGTACTCATCTGCCTCCTCTCTTGTGATAAAATGTCTTCCTTTGCCTGATAATCAAAGAAGGCAGGAGCAGGGAGAGTAATATGGACAGCACGACGTCTGTCAAAGATTAAGCGATACTGGAGGGACTGCTCGTTCCTCTCAAGAAAACGATGAACCATGGCATTATAATCCAAATAAGTGGGAGGCAACTCAATATCATCCTCACGTATGGCTATACCCAGAAAATTAGCTATACGGGTTGCATAAATTCCACCAAAGAAATCTCCATGTAATCTATTATTATGCAACCTACGTGCAACAATGGCTCCCAAATTATAATGCTTATCTCCTAACACAGCGCTCCTGAGAACACTGAGGTTAGGGACACACATATGACATGCTTCATCCTTACCATTTATGCACCTACCTATAAAGAGAGCAAAATAACGTATAGCAGGAAAATGGATGCTCCCTATGGTAGCTTGTGCTATGTCTCTAGATTCCCCCACAGTTATACTAGCAAGAAAGTCTCTAAATTCAGACTTGTGGGGTTCACTAGAACTACCCCATTGTGGAAGCTTGCAAGCAGTGGTAAAATCCTCTAAGTCCATAGTATAAGATTTTTCATAAAGATCAAACAAGACAGTTTGAGAATTACGTGAAGATGAAAATTCAAACCTCCTCACAAGTGAGATAATGATACTGGGGGCACTTTTCTGCCTCGAAGCTCACAATATCAGCGTTACGCAAATATGCGTTAAATTCTTCCTTAATTCCCGCTCGATCCATGAAGTCCTCTGAAGGCCATTCACAAGGCCGCACTGGAGCGTTCCTTGGTGGCTCATCATCAACATCACGCATTGCAAGCCTGGGCCCTTGCTTCCTTGAAGAACCACCTTGGTACATTTTCCTAAGCATATTTCTTCCTCTAAAAAATTTCTGAAATTTTTAGTAACTTCAAATAAAAGTGAACCAAGCTCAACAAAATTGATAGCAACAACTCCTACAAGTGCCTAGAGCCTATATCATGCATTAGAACTACTTGGAACCTTATAAATTTGACATGCAAGCTCAAGAACATGGTCACCTTGGCAGCACAAATTTGCAATGAATAAAGCACTAGAACAAAAACTAATTGGACCAATGGAGGAGTCACATACCAAGGAATGATCCCCCAAGCAGTTTTGTGAGAGGTGCTTTGAGCAAGGAGGTCGAATATCACAGCAAAATGAGCTAGAACTCGTGCTTGAGCTGGATAGTGATTTTTTTGGGAGGAAGAAGAAGTGTATGGGTGCAGGAATAAGTGGAAGGGAGCCACCATGGGCCCACAAGGCAGGGGACGCGCCCTGGACCCTCGTGGCCAGGTGCTTGCTCCCCCTGCTGTGTTCTCAGTGCCAGATATTCTCAAATATTCCAGAAAAAATCAAATTTCAATTTCAGGGCATTTGGAGAACTTTTATTTTTGGGGTATTTTTATATTGCACGGATAATTCAGAAAACAGATAGGAAAATACTATTATTGCTTTATTTCAACTAAATAACAGAAAGTAAAGAGAGGGTACAGAAGGTTGTGCCTTCTAGTTTCATCCATCTCATGCTCATCAAAAGGAATCCACTAACAAGGTTGATCAAGTCTTGTTAACAAACTCATTCTGAATAACATGGAACCAGAGAAATTTCGAATAACACTATGTTACCTCAACGGGGATATGCACATCCCCAATAATAAGAATATCATATTTCTTTTTGACAGTAGGAAGAGGAAATTCAAAACCTCCAAAAATAATCGATGGAATTTTTCCAATAGAATTGATACTATGAACTTGAGGTTGTTTCCTCGGAAAGTGTACCGTATGCTCATTACCATTAACATGAAAAGTGACATTGCCTTTGTTGCAATCAATAACAGCCCCTGCAGTATTCAAAAAAGGTCTTCCAATAATAATAGACATACTATCGTCCTCGGGAATATCAAGAATAAGAAAGTCTGTTAAAATAGTAACGTTTGCAACCACAACAGGCACATCCTCACAAATACCGACAGGTATAACAGTTGATTTATCAACCATTTGCAAATATATTTCAGTAGGTGTCAACTTATTCAAATCGAGTCTACGATATAAAGAGAGAGGCATAACACTAACACTGGCTCCAAGATCACATAAAGCAGTTTTAACATAGTTTACTTTAATGGAGCATGGTATAGTTGGTACTCCTGGATCTCCAAGTTTCTTAGGTATTCCACCCCTAAAAGTATAATTAGCAAGCATGGTGGAAATTTCAGCTTCCGGTATCTTTCTTTTATTAGTGAGAATATCTTTCATATACTTAGCATAAGGATTCATTTTGAGCATATCAGTTAATCGCATACGCAAAAGGATGGGTCTAATCATTTCAGCAAAGCGCTCAAAATCCTCATCATCCTTTTTCTTGGATGGTTTCGGAGGAAAAGGCATGGGTTTCTGAACCCATGGTTCTCTTTCTTTACCGTGTTTCCTAGCAAGAAAGTCTCTCTTATCATAACATTGATTATTTGATTGTGGGTTATCAAGATCAACAGCAGGTTCAATTTCTACATCATTATCATTGCTAGGTTGAGCATCATCATGAACATTATCACTAGGTTCATGGTCATTACTAGATTGTGTTTCAGCATCAAAAATAGAAATATCATTTGGATTCTCAAGTGTTTCAGCAATAGGTTCAGTAGAAGCATGCAAAGTCCTATCATTTTTCTTTTTCTTCTTTTTAGAAGAACTAGGTGTGTCAATATTATTTCTCTGAGAATCTTGCTCAGTTCTCTTAGGATGGCCTTCAGGATACAAGGGTTCCTGAGTCATTTTACCGGTTCTAGTAGCCACTCTAACAGCATAATCATTATTCTTACTATTTAATTCATTGAGAAAATCATTCTGAGCCTTAAGTACTTGTTCTACTTGAGTGGTAACCATAGAAGCATGTTTACTAATGAGTTTAAGTTCACCTTTAACTCTAGACATATAATCACCCAAGTTTTCAAGCGTATCGGAATTGTATTTCAATTGTCTACCAAAATAAGCATTGAAGTTTTCTTGTTTGACAATAAAATTATCAAACTCTTCTAAGCATTGTCTAGCAGACTTATAGTGAGGAATATCGCCTTCATCAAATCTATAGAGAGAATTTACCTTTACTACCTGTGTCGGGTTATCAAGACCATGAGTTTCTTCAATAGGTGAAGGATTAAGATCATATGTTTCTTCAATAGGCGGTAAATTAAGACCATGAATTTCTTCAATAGGAGGTAAATTCTTAACATCTTCAGCTTTAATACCTTTTTCTTTCATAGATTTATTTGCCTCTTGCATATCTTTGGGACTGAGAAATAGAACACCTCTCTTCTTCGGAGTTGGTTTAGGAATAGGCTTAGGAGTTGGCTTAGGAAGTGTCCAATTATTTTCATTTGTCAACATATTATTCAAAAGAATTTCAGCTTCATCCGGTGTTCTTTCCCTAAACAGAACCAGCACAACTATCCAGGTAATCTCTGGAAGCATCGGTTAGTCCATTACAAAAGATATCAAGTATTTCATTTTTCTTAAGAGGATGATCAGGCAAAGCATTAAGTAATTGGAGAAGCCTCCCCCAAGCTTGTGGGAGACTCTCTTTGTCTGGTTTCGGGTTCCGGCAGACCCTTGAGGTTCGAACACTGGGGTGCGCGCGGAGATCTTTCCCCTACTAGCTCGTGCGTGAATGGTTAGCGAGGGATCTAAACTATGAACGATGAACAACACAAGAGACACAAGGTTTATACTGGTTCGGGCCACCGATGTGGTGTAATACCCTACTCCAGTGTGTGGTGTGGTGGATTACCTCAGGGGCTGATGATGAACAGTACAAAGGAAGAACAGCCTCGTGAGGGGCTGTTCTTGAGCTGGTGCGATGAACTGCTTGTGTGAGTTCGACCGCCTCTCTCTCCCTCTGCTAGGGCTCTGTCAGATGCCTCTCTGGTCGGTTCCCCTCTCTTTGGGGTGGCTAGTCCTATTTATAGAGGGAGGCCATAGACCTCTTCCCAAATAATGAGCGGGAAGGGCGCCAACAATTGGTCATTTTGAAGGGGAACATCTAGTACACTTATCCTGACTAAAGTTGGTCTTGGCTGCCAAAGGCTCGGCGGTGACGCCGTCTTGGGCTCCACGATGACCTCCTTCCTGCCGCTCTGCTGGTCTTGGTCTTGTTGCACGAAGAGGTAACCTTTGCTCGATGCCTTGGCACTGTGCTTGCCTCCTTTGCACGGAGGGGAGCGAGGACACTCTGCAGTGGCGCCTCACCAGTCTTGATCGTCATGGCTTGCGTCACGGGGCACCCTCGTGAGGTACCCTGCCTTGATCTCTCGCCTCCTCGTGAGCCTGCCTGACGAGGCTGCTCTGAGGAAGGTTTACGTCGTCCGCCCATGCAGGGTCTTGAGCTTGAGTGATGAAGCCGGGCGTCTGGGCCCCACCGAGCCACGCCGCAGGCCGCAGGCAGGCAAGTCTGGGGACCCCCGTTCCCAGAACGCCGACATTAGCCCCCGGGCCCAAGGCGCGCCGGACTTGGCTTAGCAGAGAAGCAAAGGCGCAAGTGTGAAGCGCCGCGGGCCCCAACAGCCTGCGGCCTTGGGTGCCGCGTGGCAATTGATTGGTCGTGGGCGTCTCCGCTTCCCCATGATGCCTCATTACACACCCGGCTAAGCAGACCCGGGGTTGCACACAGCCATTCCTCTTTCACCGTCCGCGCACTCCCGGGCCTTCCTTCTCCTCCGGCTCCAACTTCCGCCCTCAATCCAACTCGGACTCTCACCCTTCCTGTCGTCATGGCGCCAACGAAGAAGGAAAAGGGGAAGAAGCCCGCGTCTTCTTCCCATTTGCCTCCGGCGGTGGCCCCTGCCGTCGATCGATCTATCATACTCAACCCCGAGGCCTTGGGCAAGGTCCGCTCTGCTTTTGCCACCATCTTCAACGAGTGCGGCAGGACCACGGCATGGCCTGCGTCCCATGCCTCCCCCGACAGGATTGTCACGGAGGTTCGGTTCTTGCTGATGCCACAATGGGCGGGTCAGTTCCCCCTTTTCCGCTTTCTTCAATGCGGTGCTCTCCCTATCGAGATCCACATGATGCATCTCAGGTCTGAGTCCATTACCCTCTGGCTGTCTTAGCCTTTGTTTGTGAGGCAATGGTGGGCATCCCTCCTACATTGCTCTGCTGCGTCACTTCTTCTCCTTGCTTTGGTGACCCTACTCAATGCTCGGGGTGTGTGAGCTTCCTTGCGGTGCCAGAGATGGCTGCTTCAGGGATTGATTTCGGACTCCCTCCCCCTGAGGCCAAGTTCAGAGAGCGGTGGTTGTATGTGGATGTTGGGGTGTTCAGCCCCCTGCTCTCGTATCCTACCTCGCCTGTTGTTCCCAACTCAGGCTGGGGTCACGAGACGCTCGCGGACACTCGGCTTGCGTCCGTCTGGCGCCGCTTCGAGAGCTTGAGGGCGCTCAATGTGACGGTGCCCAAGGTGGTGAAGGAGTTCCTCCAGTGTCGCATTGCTCCTCTCCAGCGCCACTCTCATCGGATGTGGGACTTTGCGGGGCACAAAGACCGCATGCGACTTCAGGAGGGTGACTTGGCGCCTGAGGTATTGAAGACGGTGCTCAGGGTCCTGGTTGGCGACCCTTCCCCAGGCAGCCTTCGACGTGATGGTGCCCTCTTGTATCTCTTCTCGGGCAAGGACGATTTCGTGAAGCAGATGCCCAGCTTTGACGAGTGGGGGTTGCGCCCGGTTGGCCTCAGGGGGCCTTGCGAGAACCCAGTTGTCGTGGTTGCTCTTCCGGTCGCCCAAGGTGGCTCTGTCTTGAGTGTTGGAGCAGGGAGACGAGAACCGTCAGGAGTTGAAGGAGATGACGTTGAGGTAGTGACGCCGCGCGAAGCCCCAAGGGCGGCATCTCCCGGAGCTTGCTCCGGAATAGTGACAAGTGAGGTGCCGTGGCCTCCGGCTCCCGAGGTAGGGGCTCCCGAGGTTGGGGCTCCCGAGGCCCCGGTCGTCCCTCGTGAGGCGGCGCCTGGTGGCGTCCCCCAGGATCGCTCCATTGGCGCTGATTACCTTGCCGCCTCCTTCACGCCACAAACTGACCCCTGCGCCGAGCGCTTAGGTCGGTTCCGCGTAGACTTTGCGGCCCTCCGCAAGAGGAAGGAAGCCTCGGGCGGTGACGATCGCCCTTGCCGCTTGCTGAAGTGCAGGAGGTACTTCGCCATAGACGAGTAAGTCTTCTTCTCTCTCTGTTCCTCTACTTCTCGGTTCTTGTAGCTGACTATAACCCATCAGGGCCCTTCCTGCCGAATTCACGGAGACGGCCAAGGAGCCATCTCCCCAAGCTCCGTCTTCGTTGTTGGTCCTTGGTGCGTCGAGTTCAAGCGGCGCCCTTATCACTCAGCCGGTCGGAGAGGTGGCCCGTTCAGCTGAGCATCCCGAGCCTGCGAGCCTGCTGTCTTCCCTTCTCGAGCTCTCCCGGGGCACAACCAGCTTGCCCCGTGCTCCTTCCTCGGTCATGGACGGTGATTGGTTGAAGTCGATCTTGAGCTCTTCTTACGGGGCGGACGGCGCGGGCCCCTGCTCTGGCGAGGCCCGTCCGGTGATTGTTGGGCGCCAGCCCTGCTCTCTGGGGAGGCGCGCCACCTCCGGGCCCTCCGCATATACCAGCAGCAGAGGGGGACACGGAAGATGTGCTCAGCGTGCTCGTGAGCGCCGAGCTCTTCGTCAGAACTTCTCCATGGGGCGGCGGCATGGTGAACCGGCTCGGGCGGGCTTCGGGCGAATCGTGTCTTGAGGCGAAAGGTTTGCGCCTTGCGAGGAGAGGCGCAAGCTGAAGGTAGCCGTTGCCGCAGCGTCACCAGCGTGACCTTGACAATCGAAGGCTGAGGTGTCGTTGGCGGCCTCGCGAGAGGCTTTCCCGAGCCGTCGAGGAGGCCACAAGCGGTCGGCGGTGCGGGGGCGGAGGAGGCGTGCATGGGAGCTCAAGCACAGGAGCAACTCTGGAGCAGCGGTGGAGTTGCGCCAGGCTGCACTTGCATCTCTGAAGGGGCTTCCATCGACCAGGCGGAGCTTGAGCCTTGAGCGCTGTTGCCGGAGGCTGCCGGCGCAACCTCGACCTTGGCGGTTGGAGACGAGGGAGCGTGGTGACTCAAGCGGAGGGCAGAAGTCACCGCCTTGAGCCCGAGCCCAAGAAGAGGTCGACCGCCCGCGTGGCGGAAGCTCGCTCGAGCCTCGGCGCCCGGCATGAGATGAGGTTGGAGTTGGTCGATGCGAAGGCGAGGCAGGACCACGGCCCTCAAGGCCAGGCTGGACGAAGTGGCGGTGCGGACTCCTCCGCCCGCCCTTCCGCAGCGCAGCGGAGCTGACCTCCTCCCAGCCGAGCTGCTTCTTCTTGACGGAGGGTTGATGGCGCCAAGGCCTTCGCGACGGGCATAACGAGGGCGAGATTCGTCGGCGGCGGGTCTGGAGCACGAGCACGCCCCATGCTCCGGGCGCTCGAGGAGCAGGCTAACGCGGCCACAGGCAATATTTGCGAGGCATTGTCGAGGAGCCGCACGAGACCAACTATGCCGGCAACCTCCAGTATTTTGCTGATGTGGTGACGCTCCTGGAGAACTGCGCCGAGAGGTCTCGTTGGCTCGTTGAGGAGAGGAGCCGAGCCTTGCTCGGGCATGCTTTCTCCCGTGTCTCTAGTTATCTGCGGGACAGGGATCCCCACTTTGACTTTGATGCCGCCATCGCACTGGTGCCCATAGCCGTCCGGGGTGACCTGGCGCAGTGGGTGGATGGTCACATGGACGGCCTTGTAAGGGCCTTTACGTCTGATGAGGATGGCGTGATCGTGGCCGCCGATGAAGGCGGCGTGGTGGACGGTCCTGGCGCTGGCGGAGGTGTTGGTGACAGCGACAATGTCAGCGACGCCAGCGACGCCTCCGGAGGTGACCCAGAAGGCGCAGCAAGTGACATGTCCGACTGATTGTTTGTCACCGTTGTTTACCCTATACAAAAGAGGTTCAGGCTTGGCCCTAAAGACTGTGAGAGCATTTTGGGAGGGGAAGCCCCTCATGTAAATATTCGTGATAGATGCCTTGGTAATCTTGACGCTGCGTGTGAGCTTAACGGCCGGCCCGGTGGTGGGTTGGCTGGCTCATTTACCTTTTGGCCCTGGTGAGCCCCGAGCGGGGTTGTGGGGGCCATAGCACCATGTGTGTCGTCTAGGTGAATCCATTGATCCTGTGATAAGAACCTCCGGAGAGGGAGTGGCGACAGCCGTCTGAGCTGTGGACGCGATTGGCCCAGCCCGGCTCGCGAGGGGCTCGCGAGGGGAGGCAGTTGACGCTAGCTTTGGACGCAAAGCTGAAACCAGAACACAAGAGATTGCTCGAACGAGACTAAACACCCCTTCCCCAAACGCACGCAAGGCTCAAACTCAGACCCAACTTAAATTCAAATCGAAGAAACTCGTCAACAGAGAAAAAGGCAAAAAAAAGCAAAAGGCCGCGTCCGGCACCTAGTCTAGTCTTCGACGTCTTCTCACAGTAAGAGCTAAGTGCTGCCACAAAGGCGTGGGAGGAGCCCGGGGCTGAGGCAGGCGCTCCCGAGACTCGGGCGTGTACATCCCCACTCATTATTACGTGAGAGTGTCACAGGCGGCGAGCTTCACGAGCCTTGGGCCTTCTTCACAGTACCGGCCTTGCTTCATATCGCCAGATGAGGGCCCCGCCTTGCCATACTCTACCACCAGCGACGGCGGAGACCAGGGCAGCGCCAATGGGGTAGAGCGGTCGCCAGCCAGTTCCCCGACGACCACGGGTCCTCTGCCGAGGCAGGCCACGAGGCACCTCCCGGCAGAGGCCTACCTCCGAGAACATCTTGTGCCGAGCACCGCGAGGCGAACCGGATCTCGACCCTCTCCTCCAGCCCCCGATGCCCTCCTCCTGACGGGTAAGAGGCTGCAGCGTTGGGGCCGCCACCTGTTGCGGCGACCTGTACCTCCTGCGGCACATGGTTAGCATAAGCTTGCTCCTGAGGAATTAACGGTACCAGATAGTTGCTGCCACCGGCGCGGTCGTCGAGGCCCTCTTGGGGTTCCTGAAAGAGCTCGACTTGTCTTTGTCTCCTCGCCCACTTGGCCCAAGGAACGAGCCATGGTCTTCTTCTTGTGCGCACTCTTGATCCATCATGCGGGGCACATAAGCTTCTGGGGACGCTGCCCCATAGGCCTCACTGTAGTGCCCCATGTGCCACGCAGTCCGACCCGGAGCGCTGTCTTGAGAATGGTGGCGCGGTGGTCCGTCGAGGCCCAAGGTCACGACGTGTGCTCCTTCACCAGCCGGAGATGGGGTCCGCGCGGCTTGCCGCCTGGTGCTGCTGGCCAGGTTGGCGTCGAGTAGGCCCTGGAGCCCGCTTGAGGTTGCATGAGCGCGCATGGGGCCGCCATACGGCGCGCTCTGGGCCAGAGGTGGCAGTCGGGCACAGAAAGGAGGTGCTCCCGAGGCGGCGGCGTCCAGGAGCTCGGCCACCCGCTCCAACATCACGTCGCGGCCGCCATCTAGAAGCCGGCACCGTAACAGCTCTTGGGCCACCGTGAGCACGGCCCTGGAGTTTGCCTGCTCCCGTCGGGTGTGCGGCACCGTGGCCGCGGCGTGGCTTGAGGCTCTGGCCGCTGACCGCACCTGCCGCGGCGTGAGGGCAGGCGGCGCTGGCGCGTCACCAGCGCCCGCGCGCCTTGCGGGCGCGAGCTACCGAGGTGCAAGGTTGAGGTTGCCACAGGCTGGCAACCGGAGTGGGCGGGCCACGCCGCCCAGCGATCGGCGTCGGCTGCGGGTCGCTTGACATGGGACGACGAGGCGATTTAAACGCGAGGCGGAGGAAGGATTCGGCGCACCTACAGGCGCGCCAAATGTCGGTTCGGGTTCCGGCGGACCCTTGAGTTCGAACACTTGGGGTGCGCGTGGAGATCTTTCCCTACCAGCTCATGCGTGAATGGTTAGCGAGGATCTAAACTACGAGCGATGAACAACACAACGGACACAAGGTTTATCTTGGTTGGGCCACCGATGTGGTGTAATACCCTACTCCGGTGTGTGGTGTGGTGGATTGCCTCGGTGATGATGAATAGTACAAAGGAAGAACAGCCTCGCGAGGGGCTGTTCTTGAGCTGGTGCGATGAACTGCTTGTGTGAGTTTGATCGCCTCTCTCTCCCTCTGCTAGGGCTCTATCAGATGCCTCTCTGGTCGGTTCCCCTCTCTTTGGGGTGGCTAGTCCTATTTATAGAGGGAGGCCATGGACCTCTTCCCAAATAATGAGCGGGAAGGGCACCAACAATTGGCCATTTTGAAGGGGAACATCTAGTACACTTATCCTGACTAAAGTTGGTCTTCGGCTGCCAAAGGCTCTGAAGGTGATGCCATCTTGGGCTCCACGATGACCTCCTTCCTGCCGCTCTGCTGGTCTTGGTCTTGTTGCACCGAAGAGGTAACCTTTGCCTGATGCCTTGGCCTGTGCTTGCCTCCTTTGCACCAAAGGGGAAATGAGGACATTCTTGCAGAGTGGCGCCCTTGGTCTTGATCGTCATGGCTTGCGTCACGGGGCACCCTCGTGAGGTACCCTGCCTTGATCTCTCCGCCTCCTCGTGAGCCTGCACACGAGGCTGCTCTGAGGAAGGTTTACGTCCGCCCCACGAGGTCTTGAGCTCGAGCTGATGAAGCTGGGCGTCTTTGGGCCCCACTGAGCCACGCCAAGAGGCAGCAGGGAGGCAAGTCTGGGACCCGGTTCCCGAGCGCCGACACTCTTCTTCAATTTGCACAAAATTATATATATCCTTAAAGCAGCTTGTTGCTTATGAGCAGGAAATATTTAGCAAAGAAGTAAAAATCATATCACGGGACTACGCACACAACCAGGATCAAGAGAATTAAACCATATCTTAGCATCACCCTTTAATGAGAACAGAAATATTTTAAGGATATAAAGATAGCGAGTTCTCTCATCATTAGTGAACAGGGTGGCTATATCATTTAATTTAGTAAGATGTGCCACAACAGTTTCAGATTCATAGCCATAAAAAGGATCAGATTCAACCAAAGTAATTATATCAGGATCAACAGAGAATTCATAATCCTTATCAGTAACACAGATAGGTGAAGTAGCAAAAGCAGGGTCAGGTTTCATTCTAGCATTAAGAGATTGCTGCTTCCATTTAGCTAATAGCTTCTTAAGATCATTTCTATCATTGCAAGCAAGAATAGCTCTAGCAGATTCTTCATCCAGAACATAACCCTTAGGCACAATAGGCAATTTATATTTATTAGGGGGAGAGTCTTCATCATCACTATCTTCAATATTATCAGTTTCAATAATTTCATTCTCTCTAACCCTAGCAAGTTGTTCATCAAGGAATTGACCAAGTGGCACAGTAGTATCAAGGATAGAAGTAGTTTCATCATAAGTATCATGCATAGCAGAAGTGGCATCATCAATAACATGCGACATATCAGAATGAATAGCAGAAGCAGGTTTAGGTGTCGCAAGCTTACTCAAAACATAAGGTGAATCAAGTGTAGAGCTAGATGGCAGTTCCTTACCTCCCCTCGTAGTTGAGGGATAAATTTTTGTTTTCGCATCTTTCAAGTTCTTCATAGTGACCAGCAGATATAAATCCCAAGTGACTCAAAGAATAGAGCTATGCTCCTCGGCAACAGCGCCAAAAAATAGTCTTGATAACCCACAAGTATAGGGGATCGCAACAATTTTCGAGGGTAGAGTATTCAACCCAAATTTATTGATTCGACAGAAGGGGAGCCAAAGAATATTCTCAAGTATTAGCAGTTGAGTTGTCAATTCAACCACACCTGGATAACTTAGTATCTGCAGCAAAGTATTTAGTAGCAAAGTAATATGGAAATAACGATAGCGATAGCAAAAGTAATATTTTTGGGTTTTGTAGTGATTATAACAGAGTAGCGGAAAAGTAAATAAGCGAAGAACAATATGTGAAAAGCTCGTAGGCATTGGATCGGTGATGGAGAATTATGCCGGATGCGGTTCATCATGTAACAATCATAACACAGGGTGACACAGAACTAGCTCCAATTCATCAATGTAATGGAGGCATGTATTCTGAATATAGTCATACATGCTTATGGAAAAGAACTTGCATGACATCTTTTGTCCTACCCTCCCATGGCAGCGGGGTCCTAACGGAAACTAAGGGATATTAAGGCCTCCTTTTAATAGAGTACCGGACCAAAGCATTAACACATAGTGAATACATGAACTCCTCAAACTACGGTCGTCACCGGGAATGGTCCCGAATATTGTCACTTCGGGGTTGCCGGATCATAACACATAGTAGGTGACTATAGACTTGCAAGATAGGATCAAGAACTCACATATATTCATGAAAACATAATAGGTTCAGATCTGAAATCATGGCACTCGGGCCCTAGTGATAAGCATTAAGCATAGCAAAGTCATAGCAACATCAATCTCAGAACATAGTGGATACTAGGGATCAAACGCTTACAAAACTAACTCGATTACATGATAAATCTCATCCAACCCATCACCGTCCAGCAAGCCTACGATGGAATTACTCACGCACAGTAGTGAGCATCATGAAGTTGGTGATGGAGGATGGTTGATGATGACGACGGTGATGGATTACCCTCTCCGGAGCCCTGAACGGACTCCAGATCAGCCCTCCTGAGAGGTTTTAGGGCTTGGCGGCGGCTCCGTACCATAAAACAAGATGAATCCTTCTCTCCGATTTTTTTCTCCCCGAAAGTGAATATATGGAGTTGGAGTTCAGGTCGATGGAGCGTCAGGGGGCCCACGAGGCAGGGGGCGCGCCCAGGGGGGCAGGCGCACCCTCCACCCTTGTGGACAGGTGGAGGCCCCCTGACATGGATTCATCTTCCAGTATTTTTAATATTTTCCAAAAATATGTTCCGTGGAGTTTCAGATCATTCCGAGAACTTTTGTTTCTACACATAAATAACACCATGGAAAGTCTGCTGAAAACAGCGTCAGTCCGGGTTAGTTCCATTCAAATCATGCAAGTTAGAGTCCAAAACAAGGGCAAAAGTGTTTGGAAAAGTAGATACGACGGAGACGTATCACCTACTGGTTCTATTTCCTCAACTCTTTCATTTCCTCATTACTGTGTTGAGTGCTTGTTCATATCTGTTTGAAGACTTTGATTGAAGACTTTCTCAATTTCCTCAGTTCAATTTCTTCAGTTTGTTTGTCTTCATCCTGTTTTATCATGTGCTTACGTTTCACATATCTACGTATGCATTTTCATTTCATCATGATGTCCATGTTTATGTTATGTCATGTATGCATCTGAGTACTTATTCCGCTGTAAGTAGTTCTTCGCTTAGGAATTTCCTCACCCTGAAATTCCTAAGTGAAGAATTCATAAAAATCGCCTATTCACCCTCCTCTAGTCGACTTAACGCACTTTCAATTGGTATCAGAGCAAGGTACTCCCTTGTTTTGTGTGATTTTGGTTTAACCACCTGGAGATTTAGTTATGTCGACCGCACGTATGATCAAGGTCTCTGCTGGGTGTCCTACCTTCAATGGGACGGACTACCCCTACTGGAAGAATGAGATGCGAATGCATCTTGAGGCAATTGACAACGATCTCTGGTATGTTGTGGAAAATGGTGTTCCCTCTGTCACACCTTATGTGAATGCTGCTGATGTGAAGATATTCAAGCAACTCGATTCTCAAGCGAAGAACATCATATGTGGCCATCTGAGTAAAGGGAAGTATGGCAGAGTGAGTACTTTGGAAACTGCTAATCTTATTTGGCATAGGCTGTCCAAAGTAAATGAAGGAGTCTCGACACAGCGTGACTCTCGAGTTGATGTTCTTCGCAATCTCTTCAACCGCTTCAAAAGACTCAACAATGAAAATGTTCAGCAAACCTTTGATCGCCTCACTGACATCTCAAATGAGCTTCAAGCACTTGGTGCCACTGACATCACCGACCATGAGGTGGTGAAGAAATTGCTGAGATCGCTTGATTCCTCATTTGATACTTTGGCACTGATGATACAAGGACGTGGAGATTACAAGTCACTTGATCCCGCTGATATCCTCGAAAGGCAAAACACTCATGAGTTTCAGCTTGCTGAGAAGAGAGATCTCTATGGTCCGAGCTATGGCAGATCACGCGCCCTGAAGGCCAAGGCAGTGTCTGAATCTGAAGGTGAAGATTCTGGTAGCAGCCTTGGTGATCCTGAAGAACTGATCCAGGAGATAGCAATGCTCGTGAGGAAATTCCAAAAGTTCTCAAGATGTGGTCGCTTCGGAAAATCCTCAAGAAGTGATGATTCCTCATCCCGAGACTACAAAAAGAGACTGTGCCACAAATGCAAGAAACCTGGTCACTACATTCAAGACTGTCCTCACTGGGAAAAGGAATCAAAGAAGAAGAAATACAAGGATTATAGTTTTGATGACTGAAAGAAGAAGAAGAAGAAATCTTCAAAGTCTTCATCATCAAAATCCTCGAAGTCTTCATCTCACAAGAAGAGCAGCTCCAAAAAGGCTCGGGCATTCATTGGCAAGGAAATGGACTCTGAAGTTGAATCTAAGGAACATGAGGAAGAGGAGGCATCTAAGGAGTCAGAATCTGGTGTGGCGAGCCTAGCCTTCGCTACTGTGTTCGTCAGCAAGTCCATCTTCAACACTGAAGAAAATGGCTTCCACAACAAGGTTGATGACGACGATGATGACTACGCTCCCACCTATTGCTTCATGGCAAAGGGTGCCAAGGTACTCAAATATCCCTCCTTTGAATCAAGTGAGGATGAATCTGATGAAAACCTCAAGCCTAGCTACTCTAAACTTGCTAAGATTGCTGTGAAACAACAAAAGGCTTTTGAAAAGGTTCAAAATATGCTAGACAAAAGTGATGATATGTTGGGTGAAGAAATGGATCGCACTAAAACCTTGACTGAAAATCTTCGGAGACTACAGACTAAGTTTGACAACCTTCAAAGTCATCAGAACACTCTCTTATCTGATCATGAGAAGCTTTCTTATGAATTTCTTCAAAGAAAGCAAGATCTTGAGAAGCTAAAAGAGAGTTATGAAGATCTTTAGAAGGAGCGTGATTCATTACTAGCTCAACAAATCAGCGATGCTCAGGAAGAATTTATTCCTCCATGTTTGAAGTGCATTGAACGTGAATCTGCTAATTCTTCACCTGAATGTTCAAATGCTTCTACTGCTACATATTCTTCACCTGTCTCTACTAACACTAATTCCTCATCTGAGGATATTGCTAGTATCACTGACAATGCAGGGCTGAAGGAATTGTATATGACAGGCATGTACAAAAGCCTCAAAGGGCATCAGGCTCTTTGTGATGTGCTTAAAAAGCAGACCCTCAACAGAACCCTAGGAAAGAGGGTATTGCCTTTGAGAGGAAACTCAATCTTGATGGAACATCTTTGGAAGCTGGAAAGGTATCCCAAAACCTCATGGGTTGCTACAAAGGGACCTCCAGTAGATCCATCTAATTTATCTGGCTTTACATGTGAATCTCCTCATTCTTCTGATGAGTCATTTGACTCCAACTATAAATTGTTCAAAAATTAGAATGGAAGTATTTGCTACATATGTTGGCACTAACTGCAGGAACGGTTCTCCTATGAAGAAAATCTGGGTTCCCAAAAGGTGCCTTGAAAGTCTTCAGGTGAATGTCATCATGACACCACCTGTGAAGAATAGGAACCCCAGACCAAATTCTTCATATGGATCCAAGTTCTCAAATGAACCAAATTCCTCACGTGGATCAAATTCCTCAAAAGGATCAAAATCCTCATATGAACATCATCGTGCTAACACTTCTGTTTCGCAGGGAAGATCTAAGGGCTATGGATATGAGCATTATTCTTCTAATCATTATGTTCATAAGTCCTCGAAGAATTTCTCTGATTATTCATATGCTTATCCTAACTCCTCCTATGTGAAATGAAGTGGACTGGCTTCTATGTCACCTTTCTCTTATGGAGCTCGCAGAATGATGAACTCTTTGCCACCCCTTCAGATGTAGGTGGCGAAGAAAAAGAAATAATCTCTTATGGAGGGTCAGGTCTCCAAATGTGCTTAAACGTCTGAAGAATTTGCTGGAGACCTGAAATATGCTTGAAAGGGCATAAGCTAATCATGAAGAAATGAATTTTCATTTCTCATGTCCTCATACTGCTTTATCTGTTCTATTGCTTGATGAAATTGATGTCATATTCTTCACTGATGAAGTATATGAGTTCGTAAGTTGCACTAATTCATCTGCAGGATGATCAACCCAAAGCCACTGAGTGGGTCCTCGATAGTGGATGTAAAACTCACATGACTGGTGAAAAGAATCTATTGATGGATGCTCCCTTATCTCCATCGCATCTGAAGTTCATCACCTTCGCTGACAAAGGCAAAAGCAAGGTATTGGGTCTAGGTAAGGTTGTGATCTCAAAGGATCGACACATGGACAAAGTCATGCTTGTCGATTCCTTATGATACAACCTCATGTTAGTCTCAATGCTTTGTGATCTTGATATGGTTGTTGTCTTTGGCAAGTATCGTTGTGTTGTGATCATGGAAGATGACCATTCCAAAGTCTTCGAAGGCTTTAGGAGAGGAGATCTGTATATTGTTGATTTCTCTACAGGACCACAACCAACTATATGTCTACTTGCAAAAGCTTCAGAAGGCTGGCTATGGCATCGACGACTTGGTCATGCTGGCATGAGGAACTTGCACACGCTCGGGAAGAAGAAGCATGTCATTGGCATTGAGAATGTCAAATTCCTCACGGATCACTTGTGCGGAGCCTGTGAAGCTGGAAAGATGAGCAAGGCTAAGCATCCAGCGAAGACTATCATGACTACCACTCGACCATTTGAACTGCTTCACATGGATCTCTTTCGTCCTAACCACTATTCTGCATTCACAAATGAAGCATCTCTATATGGCTTTGTTATTGTTGATGATTACTCTCGTTACACATGGGTGCATATTGTCACTTACAAACGTGAAGTGCAGGAAGTCTTCAAACGATTTTCCTCGGGGCTTCAACCAACTTTGGTGTGAAGATCAAGCACATCAGAAGTGACAATGGAACTGAGTTCAAGAATACTGGTCTAGATGACTATCTTGATGAACTTGGTATTACACATGAGTTATCTGCTCCTTATACTCCTCAGCAAAATGGCATCGTGGAGTGCAAGAACTGGACTCCTGTTGAGATGGCTCGCACTACGCTTGATGAATACAAGACGCCTCGTCATTTCTGGATTGAGGTAATTGATACTGCATGCCACATCATGAACAGGGTATATCTTCACAAATTCTTCAAGAAGACTGCATATGAACTCCTCACTGACAAGAAACCCAATGTGAGTTATTTCAAAGTCTTTGGTGCTAAATGTTGGATTAGATATCCTCATCACAATTCTAAATTTGGACCGAAAGCACATGAGGGTTTTATGCTTGGTTACGGAAAGGACTTGCACACCTACAGAGTCTTCAACAACGTTCACCACAAAGTTGTAGATGTTGGGGAACGTTGCAGAAAATTAAAATTTTTCTACGGTTTCACCAAGATCTATCTATGAGTTCATCTAAGCAGCGAGTTACGAGAGAGTTTGCATCTACATACCACTTGTAGATCGAGTGCAGGCGTTCGAGGGAGGTGATGATGAAGGCGTTCTAACGTGATTCCGATCACCGATGACCAAGTGCTGAGCGGACAGCACCTCCGCGTTCAACACACGTGCGGGCGACGGCGTCTCCTTCGTCTTGATCCAGCAAGGAGGAAGGAGAGGTTGAGGAAGACCACTCAATGGCAGCACGACGGCGTGATGCAGATGGAGTGACTGATCTCCGCAGGGCTTCGCCAAGCTCACGCGGAGGAGGAGAGGTGTTGGGAGGGAGGGCTGCGCCTTCAACACTGTGTGCAGCCCTCCCTCCACCCCTCTATTTATAGGGAAGGGAGGAGGGGCGGCCCCTCTAGATGCATCTAGAGGGGGCGGCCAAGGGAGGGCTTGCCCCCAAGCAAGGCGCCCCCTTGGGTTCCCCCTCAACCCTAGGCGCATGGGCCAAGGGAGGGTGCGCCCAGCCACACTGGGGCTGGCTGCCCCCACGCAGCCAAGTGGCCCCCTAAAGGGGTGGCCCCTCCGTGGTCCTCCGGAACCTTTCCGGTGGACCCTCCATAAACCGATATGACCCAAACTTTTCGGTGTCCGTTTGGCGACTTCCCATATATAAATCTTTACCTCCGGACCATTCCGGAACTCCTCGTGACGTCCGGGATCTCATCCGGACTCGAACAACATTCGGTAATCACATACAAGTCTTCCTATTAACCCTAAGCGTCACCGAACCTTAAGTGTGTAGACCCTACGGGTTCGGAGACATGTAGACATGACCGAGGCGCTCTCGGTCAATAACCAACAGCGGGATCTGGATACCCATGTTGGTTCCCACACTCCTCGATGTTGTCATCGGATGAACCACGATGTCGAGGTTCAAGCAACCCCGTATGCTATTCCCTTTGTCGACGGTATGTTACTTGCCCGAGACTTCGATCGTCGGTATCCCAATACCTCGTTTAGTCTCGTTACCGGCAAGTCACTTTACTTGTACCGTAATGCATGATCCGTGACCGGACACTTGATCACTTTGAGCTCATTATGATGATGCATTACGAGTGGGCGATGATACCTCTCCGTCATACGGAGTGACAAATCCTGTCTCGATCCGTGTCAACCCAGACACTTTTGGAGATACCTGTAATGCACCTTTATAGTCACCCGATTCGTTGTGGCGTTTGGTACACCAAAGCATTCCTACGGTATCCGGGAGTTACGATCTCACGGTCTAAGGAAGAGATACTTGACATTGGAAAAGCTCTAGCAAAACGAACTACACGATCTTTGAGCTATGCTTAGGATTGGGTCTTGTCCATCCGTCATTCTCCTAATGGCGTGATCCGTTATCAATGACATCGATGTCCATAGTCGAAACCATGACTATCTGTTGACCAACGAGCTAGTCAACTAGAGGCTTACTAGGGGCGTATTGTAGTCTATGTATTCACACGTGTATTACGATTTCCGGATAATACAGCTTGTAGCATGAATAAAAGATAATTATCATGAACAAGGAAATATAATAATAATGCTTTTATTATTGCCTCTAGGGCATATTTCCAACAGTCTCCCACTTGCACTAGAGTCAATAATCTAGTTACGTTGTGATGAATCGAACACCCATAGAGTTACGGTGTTGATCATGTTTTGCCCATGAGAGAGGTTTAGTCAGCGGATCTGTGACATTCAGATCCATGTGCACTTTACAAATTTCTATGTCTCCATCTTGAACATTTTCACGGATGGAGTTGAGCGGCAACTTGATGTGCTGGTCTTCTTGTGAAACCTGGGCTCCTTGGCAAGGGCAATAGCTCGGTGTTGTCACGAGAAGAGTTTGATCGGCCCGATGCATTGGGTATGACTCCTAGGTCGGTGATGAACTCCTTCACCCAAATTGCTTCATGCGCTGCCTCCGAGGCTGCCATGTACTCCGCTTCACATGTAGATCCCGCCACGACGCTTCGCTTGCATTGCACCAGCTTCTTGCTCCACCATTCAACATATACACGTATCCGGTTTGTGACTTTGAGTCATCGGATCGTGTCGGGAAGCTAAGCGGCGACATAACCCTTTATGACGAGCTCTTCGTCACCTCCATAAACGAAAACATGTCATTTGTCCTTTTCGGTACTTCAGGATATTCTTGACCGCTGTCCGGTGTTCCTTGTCGGGATTACTTTGGTACCTTCTTACCAAACTTACGGCAAGGTTTACATCAGGTCCAGTACACAGCATGGCATACATAATAGATCCTATGGCTGAGGCATAGGGATGACACTCATCTCTTCTTTATCTTTTGCCGTGGTCGGGCATTGAGCTGTGCTCAATCTCACACCTTGCAATCTGAGCAAGAACCCTTTCTTGGACTGATCCATTTGAACTTCTTCAAAATCTTATCAAGGTATGTGCTTTGTGAAAGACCTATGAGGCGCCTCGATCTATCTCTATGGATCTTGATGCCTAATATATAAGCAGCTTCTCCAAGGTCCTTCATTGAAAAACACTTGTTCAAGTAGGCCTTAATGCTGTCCAAGAATTCTATATCATTTCCCATCAAAAGTATGTCATCTACATATAATATGAGAAATGCTCTGAGCTCCCTCACTTTCTTATGTAAACGCAGGCTTCTCCATAAGTCTCGCATAAACTAAACGCTTTGATCATTTCATCAAAGCGAATGTTCCAACTCGAGATGCTTGCACCAGTCCATAAATGGATCGCTGGAGCTTGCATACTTTGTCGACATTCTTAGGATCGACAAAACCCTCCGGCTGCATCATATACAGCTCTTCCTTAAGATATCCGTTAAGGAACACTGTTTTGGCGTCCATCGCCATATCTCATAATCATAGTATCGCGCAATTGCTAACATGATTCGGACGGACTTAAGCTTCGCTACGGGAGAGAAAGTCTCATCGTAGTCAATCCCTTGAACTTGCCGATAACCCTTAGCGACAAGTCAAGCTTTATAGATGGTGACATTACCATCCGCGTCCGTCTTCTTCTTAAAGATCCATTTGTTTTCTATCGCTCGCCGATCATCGGGCAAGTCAGTCAAAGTCCACACTTTGTTTTCATACATGGATTCTATCTCGGATTTCATGGCTTCTAGCCATTTGTTGGAATCTGGGCCCGCCATCGCTTCTTCATAGTTCGAAGGTTCACGTTGTCTAACAACATGATTTCCGGACAGGGTTGTCGTACCACTGCAGTGCGGGCGTGTCCTTGTGGACCTCGAGGTTAAGTAGCAACTTGATCCGAAGTACCTTGATCATCATCATTAATTTCCTCTTGATTGGTGTAGGCATCACAGAACACTTTCTGAGCTGCACTACTATCTGTTCAAGAGGTAGTACTTCATCGAGTTCTACTTTCCTCCCACTTACTTCTTTCGAGAGAAACTCTTTTCCGAAAGGTTCCGTTCTTGGCAACAAAGATCTTGCCCTCGGATCTTAAGTAGAAGGTATACCCAATGGTTTCTTTAGGGTATCCTATGAAGGCGCATTTTTCGACTTGGGTTCGAGCTTTTCAGGTTGAAGTTTCTTGACATAAGCATCGCATCCCCAAACTTTTAGAAACGACGGCTTAGGTTTCTTCCCAAACCATAATTCATACGGTGTCGTCTCAACGGACTTAGGCGGTGCCCTATTTAAAGTGAATGTAGCTGTCTCTAGGCGTATCCCCAAAATGATAGCGGTAAATCAGTAAGAGACATCATAGACCGCACCATATCCAATAGAGTGCGATTCGACGTTCGGACACACCGTTCTGTTGAGGTGTTCCAGGCGGCGTTAGTTGTGAAACGATTCCACATTTTCTTAAGTGTGTACCAAATTCGTGACTTAAATATTCTCCTCCATGATCTGATCGTAAGAATTTTATCTTTCGGTCACGTTGATTCTCTACTTCATTCTGAAATTCCTTGAACTTTTCAAAGGTCTCAGACTTGTGTTTCATCAAGTAGACATACCCATATCTACTCAAGTCATCGTGAGAGTGAGAACATAACGATATCCTCCATGAGCCTCAACGCTCATTGGACCGCACACATCGGTATGTATGATTTCCAACAAGTTGGTTGCTCGCTCCATTGTTCCGGAGAACGGAGTCTTGGTCATCTTGCCCATGAGGCATGGTTCGCATGTGTCAAATGATTCATAATCTAAAGACTCCAAAAGTCCATCGGCATGGAGCTTCTTCATGCGCTTGACACCAATGTGACCAAGGCGGCAATGCCACAAGTATGTGGGACTATCGTTATCAACTTTACATCTTTTGGTATTCACGCTATAAACATGTGTAATACTACGCTCGAGATTCATTAAGAATAAACCATTGACCATCGGAGCATGACCATAAAACATATCTCTCATATAAATAGAACAACCATTATTCTCGGTTTAAATGAGTAGCCATCTCGTATTAAACGAGATCCGGATACAATATTCATGCTCAAACTTGGCACCAAATAACAATTATTAAGGTTCATAACTAATCCGTAGGTAAATGAAGAGGTAGCGTGCGGCGGCGATCACATCGACTCTGGAACCATTCCCGACGCGCATCGTCACCTCGTCCTTTGCCAGTCTCCGCTTATTCCGCAGCTCCTGCTGTGAGTTACAAATATGAGCAACGGCACGGTATCAAATACCGGGAGTTACTACGAGTCTTGGTAAAGTATACATCAATTACATGTATATCAAATATACCTTTGGTGTTGCGGCCTTCTTGTCCGCTAAGTATTTGGGGCAGTTCCGCTTCCAGTGACCCCTCCCCTTGCAATAAAAGCACTCAGTCTCGGGTTTGGGTCCATTCTTTGACTTCTTCCCGGCAACTTGCTTACCGGGCGCGGCAACCTCCTTGCCGTCCTTCTTGAAGTTCTTCTTGCCCTTGCCCTTCTTGAACTTAGTGGTCTTATTGACCATCAACACTTGATGTTCTTTCTTGATTTCAACCTCGGCTGACTTCAGCATAGAGAACACTTCAGGAATGGTCTTTACCATCCCCGCATGTTGTAGTTCATCACAAAGCTCTTGTAGCTTGGTGGGAGCGATCGAGGATTCTGTCAATGACCGCCTCATCGGGGAGGTTAATATTCACTGGGTCATACGATTGTGCAACCTGACATCTTCGTAATGTGCTCACCGATGTAACTGTTTTCCTCCATCTTACAACTATAGAACTTGTCGGAGATGTCATATCTCTCGACCGGCGTGAGCTTGGAAAACAAGTTTCAGCTCCTCGAACATCTCATATGCTCCGTGATGCTCAAAACGCTTTTGGAGCCCGGTTCTAAGTCTGTAAAGCATGCCGCCTTTGAACGAGGGAGTAATCATCAAGACGAGACTGCCAAGCATTCATAATTTCTTGGTTCTCTCGGACGGAGGCGTCACCTAGCGGTCCTTCTAGGACATATTGTTTCTCGGCAGCTATGAGGATGATCCTCAAGTTCGGACCCATCCGTATAGTTCTGCCGTCATCTTTCAGCTTGGTTTTCTCTAGGAACGTTGAAGTTCAAGTTGACATGAGCGTTGGCCATTTGATCTACAAGACATATCATTCAAAAGTTTTAGACTAAGTTCATGATAATTAAGTTCATCTAATCAAATTATTTAAATGAACTCCCACTCAGATTAGACATCCTCTAGTCATCTAAGTGTTACACGATCCGAGTCGACTAGGCCGTGTCCGATCATCACGTGAGACGGACTAGTCATCATCGGTGAACATTCTCATGTTGATCGTATCTTCTATACGACTCGTGTTCGACCTTCGGTCTCCGTGTTCGAGGCCATGTCTGTACATGCTAGGCTCGTCAAGTAAACCCTAAGTGTTTTCGCGTGTAAATCTGTCTTACACCCGTTGTATGTGAACGTAAGAATCCATCACACCCGATCATCACGTGGTGCTTAGAAGCGACGAACTTTAGCAACGGTGCACGCTTAGGGGAAACACTTCTTGAAATTGTTGTAAGGATCATCTTATTTACTACCGTCGTTCTAAGTAAACAAGATGTATTAACATAATAAACATCACATGCAATTATATAGTAGTGACATGATATGGCCAATATCATAAAGCTCCATTGATCTCCATCTTGAGGCTCCATGATCATCTTGTCACCGCATGACACCATGATCTCCATCATCATGATCTCCATCATTGTGCCTCCATGAAGTTGTCACGCCAACGACTACTTCTACTTCTATGGCTAACGCGTTTAGCAATAAAGTAAAGTAAGTTACATGGCGTTCTTCAATGACACGCAGTCATACAAAATAAAGACAACTCCTATGGCTCCTGCCGGTTGTCATACTCATCGACATGCAAGTCGTGATTCCTATTACAAGAACATGATCTCATACATCACAATATGTCATTCATCATTCATCACAACTTGGCCATATCACATCACATGACAATTGCTGCAAAAACAAGTTAGATGTCCTCTAATTGTTGTTGCATCTTTTACGTGGCTGCAATTGGGTTCTAGCAAGAACGTTTTCTTACCTCGAATAACCACAACGTGATCTTGTCAACTTCTATTTACCCTTCATAAGGACCCTTTTCATCGAATCCGCTCCAACTAAAGTAGGAGAGACAGACACCCGCCAGCCACCTTATGCAACTAGTGCATGTTAATCGGTGGAACCGGTCTCACGTAAGTGTACGTGTAAGGTTGGTCCGGGCCGCTTCATCCCACAATACCGCGGAAGCAAGATAAGACTAGTAGCGGCAAGTAAATTGACAAGATCCACGCCCACAACTAAATTGTGTTCTACTCGTGCAATAGAGAACTACGCATAGACCTAGCTCTGATACCACTGTTGGGGAACGTTGCGAGAAAATTAAAATTTTCTACGGTTTCACCAAGATCTATCTATGAGTTCATCTAAGCAACGAGTTACGAGAGAGTTTGCATCTACATACCACTTGTAGATCGAGTGCGGAAGCGTTCGAGGGAGTGGTGATGATGAAGACGTTCCCAACGTGATTCCGATCACCGATGACCAAGTGCTGAACGGACAGCACCTCCGCGTTCAACACACGTGCGGGATTTACGGCGTCTCCTTCTGTCTTGATCCAGCAAGGAGGAAGGAGAGGTTGAGGAAGACCACTCCAATGGCAGCACGACGGCGTGATGCGGATGGAGTGACTGATCTCCCAGCGAGGCTTCGCCAAGCTCACGCGGAGGAGGAGAGGTGTTGGGAGGGAGGGCTGCGCCTTCAATGGTGTGTGCAGCCCTCCTCCACCCCTATTTATAGGGAAGGGAGGAGGGGCGGCCCCTCTAGATGCATCTAGAGGGGCGGCGGTTAAGGGAGGGGGCTTGCCCCCAAGCAAGGGGGCCCCTTAGGTTCCCTCCTCAACCCTAGGCGCATGGGCCAGGGAGGGGTGCGCCCAGCCCACCAGGGCTGGCTGCCCCCACGCAGCCCAAGTGGCCCCGAAGGGGTGGCCCCTCCGTGGTCCTCCGGAACCTTTCCGTGGACCCTCCATAAACCGATATGACCAAACTTTTCCGTGTCCGCTTGACGACTTCCCATATATAAATCTTTACCTCCGGACCATTCCGAACTCCTCGTGATGTCCGGGATCTCATCCGGACTCGAACAACATTCGGTAATCACATACAAGTCTTCCTATTAACCCTAGCGCCACCGAACCTTAAGTGTGTAGACCCTACGGGTTCGGGAGACATGTAGACATGACCAAGACGCTCTCCGTCAATAACCAATAGCGGATCTGGATACCCATGTTGGTTCCTACACGCCTCGATGTTGTCATCGGATGAACCACGATGTCGAGGGTTCAAGCAACCCCGTATGCTATTCCCTTTGTCGACGGTATGTTACTTGCCCGAGACTCGATCGTCGGTATCCCAATACCTCGTTTAGTCTCGTTATCGGCAAGTCACTTTACTCGTGCCGTAATGCATGATCCCGTGACCGACACTTGATCACTTTGAGCTCATTATGATGATGCATTACCGAGTGGGCCCAAGGATACCTCTCCGTCATACGGAGTGACAAATCCTCGCCTCGATCCGTGTCAACCCAATGGACACTTTCGGAGATACCTGTAATGCACCTTTATAGTCACCCGATTCGTTGTGGCGTTTGGTACACCCAAAGCATTCCTACGGTATCCGGGAGTTACACGATCTCACGGTCTAAGGAAGAGATACTTGACATTGGAAAAGCTCTAGCAAAACGAACTACACGATCTTTGAGCTATGCTTAGGATTGGGTCTTGTCCATCACGCCATTCTCCTAATGACGTGATCCCGCTTGTCAATGACATCGATGTCCATAGTCGAAACCATGACTATCTGTTGACCAACGAGCTAGTCAACTAGAGGCTTACTAGGGACGATTGTATTCTATGTATTCACACGTGTATTACGATTTCCGGATAATACAGTTGTAGCATGAATAAAAGACAATTATCATGAACAAGGAAATATAATAATAATGCTTTTATTATTGCCTCTAGGGCATATTTCCAATAGTAGAAACTGTAGATGTGCGGTTCGATGAAACTAATGGCTCGCAAAGAGAGCACCTACCTCCTGTGCTAGATGAACAGTCACCTGAGGAAACCATCAAGTTCAAGGCTACTAAGGATGTCATTCCTACCGAAGAATCTGCTGAAGAAGTCATTCCGGAACATGAAGAACATCATGCTGATGCACCTGAGGAAAATGGTGCTGAAGAAAATACTGATCAAATTCCTCAATGACAACCCGCTCATCCTCGCATTGCAAATGAAGTGCAGATTGAGAAAATCATCAGCAACATCAACATACCAGGTCCACTCACACGCTCAAGAGCTTCACATTTGTCTAAATTTTGTGGGCACTTTTCTTTCGTATCTATAACAGAGCCCACTAAGGTAGATGAAGCATTTCTGGAGCCTGAGTGGATTCAAGCTATGCAAGAGGAATTACATCAATTCAAGCTCAACAACGTCTGGGAACTGGCCAAACGTCCAGATCCTCGGCACAAAGTGGATCTACCGCAACAAGCAATGAAAATGGCCTTGTGGTGAGGAATAAGGCATGGCTTGTAGCTCAAGGCTACACATAGGAAAAATACCTCAAGGATGTACTGAGGAAATTCGGCATGCAAGATTGCAAAGGCGTCAAAATCCCTATGCCCACAAATGGCCATCTATGCACTGATGAAAATGGTATTGACTTCGATCAAAAGGTATACCGCTCCATGATTGGTTTTTTATTGTATTTATGTGCATCTAGGCCAGATATTATGTTTAGTGTTTGCATGTGTGCCCTCTTTCAAGCTACACCGAAGGAATCACACCATAAGGCTGTGAAGCATATTCTTCGATATCTAGCTCACACACCAACACTTGGATTATAGTATCCCAAGGGCTCGGCTTTTGATCTCATTGGATATTCAGACTCTGACTATGATGGTGATCATGTGGACCGCAAGTCAAGATTAGGCACATGCCATTTCCTCGGACGATCCTTAGTCCGTTGGTCCTCGAAGAAACGGAACTGCGTATCACTGTCTACTGCTGAAGCTGAGTACATTGTTGTTGGTTCTTGCTGTGCTCAATTGCTATGGATGAAGCAAACCCTCAAGGACTACAGTGTCAACATGAAGAATGTGCCTCTCTACTGTGACAATGAGAGTGCCATCAAGATTGCTCATAACCCAGTTCAACACTCGAAGACAAAGCACATTCAGATTCGTCATCATTTTCTTCGTGATCATGTGTTGAAGGGCGACATCTCTATTGAGCATGTGAAGACTGAAGAACAGCTAGCCGATATCTTCACAAAGCCCTTGGATGAGAAGAGATTTAGCAAGTTGCAGTGTGAGCTAAATATCTTAGAATCTTCGAATGTCCTTTGAAAAGGACACACATCCTAACACTTATGCAAAATTGATGACTTAGATGTGCAACACAGGAAGAAACGTTTTTCTTCAATCAATGAAGACTAACACTCTAAGTGTGAAGAAATTAACGAAGAACTTGATTCTCAGAGCCCTACGACAATTGTACGCGGTGTCTGAAATCATCATTCTTATACGGTGGGCCTCGCCACCAACAAAAGTTGAAAATCTTCAATTTGAGTTTTTCTTCATTTTTGAAATCCCTCAGTTGTTCAATTTCATCAACTTAGATGTCTTCACTCTTTCCGTTGTTGTTCTTCATTGGCTATATATATATATATATATATATATATATATATATATATATATATATATATATATATATATATATATATATATATATATATATATATATATATATATATATATATATCCTACAAGCAGTGGTAGTTACCAACACTTGCATTTTGTATGTTGTATGTAGTATCTATCAAAACCGAGAGTATGTACGTGTAGTATGTAGTATATAACAATGATTAGATAGTATATATACTAATTTTTAGGTAGTATGTACCATGTTTTGAGTATGCTCTTTTTACATACAAATATGTACGTATTTCAAAAATATAACAAAAACTATGGGCTCATATGCAATTTTCTCATGTAACTTGCTTTGAAATATCTTAGATATAATATATGAACATATTTAAAATAATAAAATAGTAAATATAGTATCACATGGTAGTATATGAGATATGTGGGGTAACTACCACCGGGTGGTAGGATGGATATATATATATATATATATATATGAGTTTATGTCCTCTACAACATTCACTTATAGCTATTTCTTCAAGTTGCCTTTTCTGCTAAGCGAATGTGATCAGACCCTTCCCCCTCTATGCTAAACTCAACCCAGTCTATTCAAAAATTCTTCATGTGTGCTCTATTTGATACTCGTTCAAAATCTTCACTTTTTCCTTGTCATCTGAAGAATTTGCGAACGGAACATTAAAATTATCTTATCTGAATTTTTGGCGTTTGCCGCTCAAACCGTTCCACATTCCACGATGGATTTTATCTATTCACCCATGATCTCGCACGACCACCACCTCTCAGTACGTGGGTGACACATGTCACGCGAATGAGAAGGGCCAGGGGCACGTTCGTACAATTTCCTCGGGCGAGCAGTTTTTTTCCACGGCTATAAATACCCCCTCCCTTCCTCACTTCGTTTTTACTCTGATCAACCTCGCTCCCTCGCTCGAGCTCTCAAAACCTAGCGCCATCGCTACTTCCATCATGACCGGTGAGGAAGAGCTTCACTGCCTCGACCTCGTCGCCGACGTACTCGCACCGGCCGCGGATTTCTTCGCTCCGCCGCCGCCGTAGTTGTCTTCCTCTGCCAAGTTAGGGCGTGGAAGATCTGAACTGACGAACTTCTAAATCTACACTTCACAGTTTGTCGTGTTCTTCGTCAAGGGTAATTAAAAGTTACTTTTATTGCCCTTGTTGATTTTGATGTTTTCTACAAAATCTTCAAAAGGTGTTTATTCTTCAAATCTTCACACGCTAAACACCTCACACAACATCTGTTCTTGATCTGTTTCCCTAAGCAACATTTTTCTTCAAGATTACTCAATTGTGTGGATTTTCAATCTGTACAACTCTAGAACCTAAGTCAAAGAATGCTTAGTGAAATTCCTCAAGACTCATCTGGTCAAATTGCTCAAACTTGTTCTATTTGCGAAAACTTCTGAGAATGCATATGACCTCTCCAAATTCTTCGCAACTATATTCTCTTCACAGGTACACATATCCGCTGCTGAATCACTAGGTTCTCATCAACTTAACTCATTTGCAGCGTTCCTCGAAGAAAAGTTGCATACCTCTTCAGAGAATTCTATTGTTCAGATTCCTCAGCTGAAGAAAATGGCCGACAGCAAGAAACCCCAGAAGGGAGGCAAGAAATTGGAAGTCAACACAGCGTTTGAAATCCCTGAGGATATCTATGATGAATATTGCACTCCTTATGAGGCCAAACATGGCAAGGAGACCAAGAATGAGCGCAAAGTGCGCATTCAGAGGATAGAGAGGAGATGGGCCAGAGAATGGAGGGAGTACAGATATGTCACTCCTAAGTACATGAAGAAATTCGCTCTTCACCCTCCATGCCAAGACCTCCATTGGCACCAGGCCAAGAAGCTGATCCTACCAGCCTTAAGCGTGGTGAGGACTATCCTGATGAATGGGCTAAGCGGCAAGCCAAGCTAGCCAAAGTGGCTAAGGAAACGGTGAGGAAATTCAATGAAGACTCTGCTACTGCTGCTGCTGCTGCCAATGCTGAGGCCTCTTCTAGCAAGCCTAAGAAGGCCATGCCCAAGAAGCCTGCACACAAGCCCAATGTTTCAGCTTCAATGCCCTCACGGTGAAGCTCCTCAGAAATGCCCTCACGGCCCAGCTCATCAAAGCCCTCACGACCAATTCCTCAAGCTGCTCCAGCTCCTCAAGTTGCAAAACCCTCAGCTCCTCCTTCCAAATCCTCAGCACCTGCGCATCTCGCCTCATGCCAAAGGACAACAGGCATCTCTATTGCCTCAGGAGCCTCTGCAAGTTCTTCAGCTCCTCTGCGTTCCTCATCTAGCGTCACTCTGCTGAAGACTAAGGCCACTACTAGACGAGGTTCTCGACCAAGTCCTCACAAGAAGCAGTTCGCTTTCAAGGTGTCGTCTGATGACGACGAAGCTGGTGATGAGGAACTCACTGAAATCATCAGAGACAGGCAGCACATTGCCGCTAGAGCCAAAGGCTCAAATGTGCCATTGATGCTAGATCCAAAGTTAATCCTCGACTTCATCGACTTATGGCACAAGGACCCCAACACACCTCTGCCTGAGATGAACCTCACTCCTGGTCAAACTCATGTGTTGACTGCCTTCATTGATGAAGAGAAATGGAAATATGAACAGAGGAGGAAGGTGAAGAAAGCGCAGTACAAAAAACAGCGCTTTCTGAAGCAAAACGTCTTGAAGCTTTCACCTAAAGAACTTGTAGCTCTGCAATCAGAGATCAAGAATCTAAGTGATGAATTTGACACCTACCGTGTAGACTGGCTTGGAGCCAAAGTCATATTTGTCAAATTGGCAAAAGGATTTTCTTCAAATGTTGCTCCAATGCACATTGAAATTCCTCAGGCTGAAGAATCTGCCCAGCCGACTAAAGAACATGCCAGCACCGCTGATGAAAATCATGTTGCTGATGAAACTGCTAGCACCAGGGCTGATGACTGCATTCCAGCCGCTGATGAAACTGCCAGGGCAACCACTAGTGTTGCGCCTGAAGAAATAGTCAGGCCAGTTGAAGCTTTAACCGCTGTGCCTGAAGAAACTGATCATGCCAGGGCAACTGCATCAGTTGTGCCTGATGAAAATGAACCAATTTCATCTGCTCCTCCTGCACCTACACCAAGTCCAATTCTTCCTTCTGCATCAGATGCGAAGAAGACCAAGGCTGCGGAGTGTGCAGCTATGAAGAAAAGGGAAGCATCAACTTCATCATAATCTTCAGCTCCGAAGAAGATGAAGAAATTGACAAGCTCTTTTGAGAATCCAATTGATGTTGTTCCAGTCTCATGCATGCCATCAAAGGAACTCATTCCCTTTGGTGAAGACTATGCGATCCCAAGCGGATCTGATGAAGATATTCCTTCTGCTGCTTCTTCAGAGCAGCTTGATGAAGAAATTGAAGTGGATGATATCCCTTCAACCCCAGTTATCTCATCGCCAGTGCCTCAGTTCACAGCTGAGGAGGTAGGCCTTGAGGAATTAAATGAAGAAGATGAGGACGTGGACATTGGAAGCACCAAACCACTGATGAATGATGACTTTTGGGAAAGTCAGCACCCCAATTCTCCTTTGTTCACTCCTCTGCAACAAATTCCTCAGTCCCCAGTGCATAATGAAGTTCTAATGGCCTCTGAAGAACCTCGCACCACTCCATCCATTCATGAAGAGATTCCAGCCACTAGTGTTGATGAAAATGCTACTGAAGAAATGCGGACCCAGGCTGCAACTGCCAAAGGAACTGAAATTCCTCAGCCTGTGGATCCTGAGATTGTGATGCAATTGATAGACACTCCTCAGCCAAAGCCAAAGGATCCTTTCTCAAAGAAGCAAAAATTCAAGGCTGGTGACTTCTTCCACGAGCATGTTTTCTTCACGGATTACAACCCATATGACTCTGCTCATCTTAGAAGGAAGCGTTTCTGGACTGCCAGCCAAGCCAACTTCTATTCTTCGCTGCTTTTCAACAAAGACAAAGTCTTCGACCATGAGCATACTCCTCACGTGGACATGGAGTCACTGCCTTGCTTCACGCCAGTCCTCAGTGTTCTTCATGACGCTGGACTGCTCAACTTCTGCACAGATATTGTTGATTGGAATGAAGAGCTAATTCTTCAGTTCTATGCAATGCTGCACATCACGGGAAATGTTGAAGATGTGAACTCTTGGGTATTGGACTGGATGACTGAAAGTACTCACTTCAAAGCACCGGCCTCTGAATTGCTTCATGCCCTGCCCGCCAGTCCTCCCCTTGAAGGTGCTCATTGTATATATCATGAACCCGAGCTCCCAGATCACTACTTGCAAGTGTTGATGAAGCCACTAAAGCCCGGTCAAGCCTCAAGGACAAAATTCCTCGTGAAGGAATTGTTGTATGTGCCTCGGACTGTCTATCGCATTTTTTCGAAGACATTGAGTCCAATCAAAGGCCACGACTCGAATGATGAAGAGGTCATTGGCATCATGAAGAATCTGCTTTTCAACATCATTCATGGTGTTCCTGTCAACTACCATGATTTCTTCATGAGGACTCTGGTCAATGTTGCATTATCTCCATTTGAGTTGAAGCCTTATGCTCCCTAGATTATGAGATTCCTCCGAACAAGGTCTTCACTCAACTACAAGGCTGACTTCCAAAATCATCTCAGCTACTTGCCCCCCATTGAAGTCCTCAAACGAACATTTTCCCCAGATGATGAAAAGGGCAAGGCCACTGCTGTTATTGATGAAGGCATTCGTCCATTGGATGGCCAGTTCCGCAAAGCTGCATCCTACTCCACCAATGATGACTCTGCCACTCATGACTCTGCCGCCAATGCCTCAAAGCAAAATCTTCAAGGCACAGCTCCAAGGGTGATGAATGATCGTGAACTTCTCCTCAGTCTTCACCAGAAGGTCGAGCGCAAGCACAAATGGCTTAAGCGTCAGTTTGGTTCAATTCTTCACAACATGACTGCAACACACAATGCAATGAAGAAGAACCACTACTACCTCCATGAAGTCTTCGGTCGCACAAGGGATGTTTTGTCTCATCTCTATGGTGAAGAAGATCTGAAGCAAATGGGTCTCAAGCAGGACTTTGACTAGTCTCAGCCACCAGCGAAGAAATTCAAGAAAGTCAAAGTTCCCTCCTTGGTGGCCAGCTCATATTCTTCATCGCGCGACACGGATGAGCATGAATATTTGGATGACACTGCGGCAGGCCCTACTACAACAACCGACCCCAACAACACTGGCGCTCCTCCATCAACATGATATTCTTCAGGGGCGTTAGTCCTCATTTTTCGATCCTTTTGGTCATTCAATGACAAAGGGGGAGAAATTTGAGTTAGTCTTCAAGCGGGCCTATACATGGGCGTTTTTTTTAAAGTTACAACTCTCGTTCTTTTGAAGACTTTGTTGGATTGAGTAGTAAACTTAAACCCGATGGTGGTCTGATACTTTTGTTGTGTTCTTCTGCATGCTTATTCCTCATATATGTTAATGCACGCATGCTGAATTACATCAGTCATCATATTTCATCATGCATTTCAAATTGTTCATATTATATGTTAAATGCGTGTATGAATTACAAGATATAGAGGGAGATCTCCATGATTCCACTCTTCAAATGTGCATTGCTTCAAAAGCAAATTCCTCACTATGCACATCTTCAGGGGGAGTTCCTCTATATCTTGCAATCAAATTCCTCAACATCTATATTTACACTTCATATGTTTTATCCCCGTTGAAAACTTAACCTATATTGTCATCAATCACCAAAAAGGAGGAGATTGTAAGTGCATCTAGTGCCCCTTAGTGATTTTGGTGTATTGAAGACTTGTAGGTTAAGGAACTAATGTGTTTGTGAGTGTACACAGGTCAATAAGTCTATGAGGAGTTTGATATTTACAGAGAAAGTCGGCCCCTAAAAATGAATGTCTTCGACTGAAGACTTTATGAAGACTTTGAAAGTGAAGAAATTGGTGTGACCGTGAAGACTTGGATTTCATGCGAGGAACATGAGGTGTGAAGACTTTTGTTTTCGTAGTTTCATTTTCTCTTTCTTGAGTCATAGGAAACACCGTACTGTTAAAGGGGGTCGAGGAAATACTAAGGAAAAATTTCCAAGTGATGCTCATCCCAAAATCCTACACCTACCAATCCTTTCGAGTGAAGCCATTGGAAATCTCATACAGTTCAGTCAATTTCTTCAGTGACAGAGACGAAGTTCTTCTGGTCTCTGAGGAATTTGTTCTGACTGAGGAGTTAGGAATTCGCCACTGCGGATTGCCTACAAGTGAGGAACATGATAGCCCTGAGGAATTTGATAGTCAAATTTCCGACCGTTGCTGTGCTACGTGCCTGCTGTCCCAAAATATCTACCCACCTAATGGTAATATCATTGAAGGGCATTTATGTCTTATCATGTTGAGCTGCTCCCTAGGCTATAAATAGTCGCCCCCTACAACCACTAGCTGGTTGGCTGCTCCAAGAGAAACTGACACTTGTCATTGAGAGCATCCCATCCTCCGAGGACTTCGAGCGAAAATCATCAAGTGAGGAAAACCCAAACCCAAACACCTACAAAACACATAGTGATTGAGCATCGCTGAAGAGATTGATCCTGCATGGATCCGATGCTTGTTACCTTTGAAGACTGTGCATCTTCCAGATGGTTAGGCGTCATGGTCTAGAGCATCCAAGAGGAAATTGTGGATCGCCGAGTGACCGAGTTTGTGAAGGTTTGGAAGTCACCTGAAGACTTACCACGAGTGATTGGGCGAGGTCTTGGTGACCTTAGCTCAAGGAGAATACGGTGAGGACTGTGTGTCCACAGGTTTAAATACCTAGCCGCTCCAACCAGACGTACAACTGTCACCGCAGTTGGAACTGGTCTACCAAATCATTGTCTTCACTAAGCCTACTGGTTCTATTTCCTCAACTCTTTCATTTCCTCATTACTGTGTTGAGTGCTTGTTCATATCTGTTTGAAGACTTTGGCTGAAGACTTTCTCAGTTTCCTCAGTTCAATTTCTTCAGTCTGTTTGTCTTCATCCTGTTTTATCATGTGCTTATGTGTCCTGTACTCTATGTCTATTTTCATTTCATCATGATGTCCATGTTTATGTTATGTCATGTATGCATCTGAGTACTTATTCCACTGCAAGTAGTTCTTCGCTTAGAAATTTCCTCGCCCTGAAATTCCTAAGTGAAGAATTCATAAAAATCGCCTATTCACCCCCCTCTAGTCGACTTAACGCACTTTCAGTAGCAATCACTGGATATTGGTTTTCATTATTCCAAACAAGAACACACTTTACTACATCGATTCTCTCAGAGAGTCAACAAACGCTCAGGATCTGAAGCATGTTCAGCAATTCTTGATAGGTATTAAATTCTATGATGTTGAAATTAATTTGCATTCATATCTGGTTCAATAATTGATGTTGTCAAAATTCATCATCATTTGCAGTGTGCTCGCATTGTGGAAAACTAAACCAGGGAACCTGTTCAAGACGGAACAACCCGTGCAGCGCGAGATCGTTTCTCCGGTAACACACCGAAATCCGTTATTTTCGGAAAATTTATCCAACAGTCTGCAAATACCTTTCCTTACGCTAGTCAAATGTTCAAGCTTCTAAATAAAACTCTTTCTATTTTGCCCAAAGAAAAAATAATACATCTAACACCAGTTAGGTTGTTCCTAACAGGACAAATATATGACTAATTTTGTACAAAAATTTCAAAGTCCTCAAAGAAGAAGCGTGGACCAACCTTTGTGGATACTATGTTTGCAGACACATGATCTCCATCTACAAATCTGTTGATAGTTGTGACGATCCTCGCGAATTAGTACCAGTAAGTATATCTTAATTAATATCTTCTACTCCACTCATATGGCATATTCTGATCTTAAAAATAATGCAGCTCATCTTAAAATCGAGGACCCCTGAACCGCTCCCGGCTGGTGAATTGCCGATGGTTCGGAGATTTATCAGCGACTTCTTCCTGGATCACTACATCAATCCCACTGGTGATAATGAAGATTTCAGCATGCGTTCTCCTGAAACATTGAGTAAGAGTTAGCCGCTAAACTTATAACGCACGGATCCATTGTTTTCCATCCGATGAGGTCTTCGTATTTTGTACACTATGATTAATTATGTAATGCATATATGTGTGGACAAATCATTGGAATTTAGCTACCATATGTTCAATTGCAATTGTAATCTGATGAATGTTCTTCCTATGGACACTATTTGTTCAATTGAATATTGTGGCGAATTTGCTTTTTGCGTGCCGATTCAACATGGGATATTTTTTTTATTTGTTCAATTGAATATTGTGGCGAATATGCTTTTGCGTGCCGATTCAAAATGGAATATTTTTGTATTAACCTGGCAATTGCTCCGCACACTGTTCAACTAAATGAGTGTGTGTGATCCACATCGGAAAGCATAGTAATCGTAGCGGAACCATCGATGATACACAGCAGATTGCAAACAATTTGCAGTGCTACTACGTGTGCGTAGGTTCTCCGGAACCGTTTGTGATATGCGTTATCGCACACGAGAACTGGGAGTAAACCGTGCCCAATGCAAAATACAATCCCAATCGTAGTTTTTTCAGGAAACGTGTGGGATCCCAAACGAAAAGCACACGTCACTCTTGCGGCAACCGTCGGTGATACCTAACAAATCACAAACGGTCTGCAACACTTGTATGTGTGCGAAGGGGCTCCTGAACCGTTTGTGATAGAACATTATCACAGACGGTAATTGTTGGAAAACGTGTGTGATGGAGTCTAGCATGGCAGACGGGTTACGCAGAAAATTCATGCGCGATGGGGCACAAATCGCACACAATTCATATGTTGGCCCGTGTGCCTTACATACTGTTTCCCAAACGGTTCGTTACGACAGACCGTATAGTTTCACTGCGTCATTAGAAACGCTTAATCACCGATACCACACGTGTGAAAGAATTTAGTGTGTGCTACATCGCACACGATTACATTTTGGAAGGCCTCTGGATCACTGCTCCATATCCCCGACAGTTTCTGGGTCATGTGGGAAGGACACCCTATCGCACACACTCACTTGGCGACGGTTCTAAATGTCGTCGCGGAAAGGGGTTAAAAGCCGTTTGTTTAGGACCGACGCGCACCAGTGTATGATTTAAATGACGTTTAAAGCGATACACCTAAGCGTCAAAATCCTCATTTTTCACAAGCTTAGGAGGAGGACCAACATGATTCATATGCATGGAGGGAACCGGTCCTCCATAGGTAAGGGGAGGTTCAACATCGGCAAAGATGCCACTACCACTCTTACCACTAGGCAAAGGAACTTGGTCACTACTAGCTTCCCCCTTATTGGAGTTAGCATCCGTCACCTTGTTAGCGGGATCAACCACTTCCAACGGTGCGGTGGATAATTTAAGGCCTTCAAGAAACTCCTTAAACATGACTTTAACCTCGGTCCTCATGGAGGTTTTCAATGTGTCCAAAGCCGCATTGAAATCCTCATGAGAGACAGAGGATCCCCCATCAGCCGCAAACAAGGACGGACTCGCACTGGAGTGCTCCTCCTCCTTGTCTGTGGTGCCAACTGTAACGCCCACGATGCGGCTATATCTCCCACGTGTCGAAGCATGACTTAGAGGCATAACCGCATGGTGGTTTTGTCACAAGAAGGGTCATCTTCACACAATCCCATGTAATGAACAAGAATGGTATAAAGAGAGTTGGCTTACAATCGCCACTTCACACAATACATAAATAGATTCATACATCATTCAAAATACACTCATAGACCGGCTACAGTCAAATCCAAATGAAAAGAAGATAACCCCAAATGCTAGATCCCCGATCGTCCCAACTGGCTCCACTACGATCATCTGAAACGAAACATAGTAACGACCAAGGTCCTCATCAAACTCCCACTTGAGCTCGGTTGCGCCACTTGCGCTGGTATCCTCGGCACCTGCATCTGTTTTGGTAGAATCTGTGAGCCATGGGGACTCAGCAATCTCACACCCGCGAGATCAAGACTATTTAAGCTCATGGGTAGGAAAAGGGTAATATGGTGGAGTTGCAGCAAGCACTAAGCATATATGGTGGCTAACATACACAAGTGAGAGCGAGAAGAGAAGCAATGCATCGGTCGAGAAGCTAGAAGTGATCAAGAAGTGATCCTGAAACTACTTACATTCATACATAACTCAAACCGTGTTCACTTCCCGGACTCTGCCGAGAAGAGACCATCACGGCTACACACACGGTTGATGCATTTTAATGAAGTCAAGTGTCAAGTTCTCTACAACCGGACGTTAACAAATTCCCATCTGCCTCATAACCGCGGGCACGGCTTTCGAAAGATAATACCCTGCAGGGGTGTCCCAACTTAGCCCATTATAAGCTCTCACGGTCAACGAAGGATATTCCTTCTCCCGGGAAGACCGGATCAGTCTCGGAATCCCGGTTCACAAGACATTTCGACAATGGTAAAACAAGACCAGCAAAGCCGCCCGAATGTGCCGACAAATCCCGATAGGAGCTGCACATATCTCGTTCTTAGGGCACACCAGATTGTCCAAACTTCCGATAGGCCATCCCCAGAGTTGCCCCTGGTGACAACCGGCGGCTGACAGGTTAGACCAACACTCAGAGGAGCGCTGGCCCGGGGGTTTAAATAAAGATGACCCTCGGGCTCGCGAAAACCCAAGGGAAAAAGGCTTAGGTGGCAAATGGTAAAACCAAGGTTGGGCCTTGCTGGAGGAGTCTTATTCAAAGCGAACTGTCAAGGGGGTCCCATAAATCACCCAACCGCGTAAGGAACGCAAAATCAAGGAACATAACACCGGTATGACGGAAACTAGGGCGGCAAAAGTGGAACAAAACACCAGGCATAAGGCCGAGCCTTCCACCCTTTACCAAGTATATAGATGCATTAATAAAATAAGAGATATTGTGATATCCCAAAATATCCATGTTCCAACATGGACCCAGCTTCATCTTCACCTGCAACTAACAACGCTATAAGAGGGGCTAAGCAAAAGCGGTAACATAGCCAAACAACAGTTTGCTAGGAAAGGATGGTTAGAGGTTTGACATGGCAATATGGGAGGCATGATATAGCAAGTGGTAGGTGTCGCAGCATAGCAAAAGAGCGAGCGACTAGCAAGCAAAGATAGAAGTGATTTCGAGGGTATGGTCATCTTGCCTGCAAAGTTCTCAGAGTTGTCGAAAGCTTGATCGTCGAAAGCGTTCTCAACAGGTTCCTCGTTCACGTACTCGTCTCCCGGCTCTACCCAAAGCAAGAACACAAACAATGGAACCACAATAAATCACGGTGCAATGCACAAGCAACATGATGCAATACATGGCATGATATGCGAGATATGATATGCAATGCATATGCGTGCTCCGGAAGGAAAATGATGAACAAGGCATCAACTTGGCAAACCAAGTATGCCGCTGGAAAGATGAGATGATTTCGGTTGAAATCGATATAAAGATCACCGGGAAAGGGTTTGCAAATGGCAAGCAAAACAAGAATGACACAAATCTGGGATTAACAGCACGATGCTACTTAACATACAACAAGAAACTATGCTACAGCACCCCAACAAAACAACAAAGCATATGGCAGTGTTCTACAGGAGATGCTTGACAAAAGAGGAACACTGAGCTACGGCTAAATCACACAATAGCAGGTTCAAACAAGCATGGCAAAAGTGCAAAAATATCAGCTTGGACATGGCATAAACAACATCAGGTAGCAATGTTCAGAGCAAGCAATCAACATGCTACAGGAACTTATAATATCAAAACAAGACATGGCACGATTCTACTCAAAGCATAGAACAAAAGTCCCTTACTGACCATGAGCCAAAAGGGCACAGAAAATATGATGGCTCCCATGCAAACATAGCAAGTTTTATTAACAGTTCCACACTTAGTGAAGTTTCAGGACATGGCAAAAACAGAATCAACATGGCATCTTTACAAGCTTGATCAACTCACTACAAGGCATGTCATGGCATGTAACAAGTTCTAGCAGGAAGTAGACATGAAAATGAAGCTATCCATGTGCAAAACAACCACATAGCATATTTGCATGAACAAACACATAAAAGACAAAACAGTAACATGAAGTAAAATGACATGTTCATGAACTTGCTCAAATGCAGAAACTAATGCCACCACTGGATTGTGGGATTTTTATACCCCAAAAACATATATAATATGTCTAGGTTGCAGTAGAAAAATCCCCACATTTATACAAAAACAAATACAGTCTATAATGGAAACCTCAGCATATGCCAAATCTGGCATGTCTCGAATTTGGAATAAAACAGAAGACGTGAGGGAAAGCTAGATGCACCCAGGCTGTACCCAGCCGTTAGACTGACTGGTAGGGCCGTGGGCCATGTGGCTGGATGTGTGTATGACCGGTGGGGCCGAGGCGTCAGTTTTACAATGAAAAAAGTAAAATCCAAAGAAAACTGTGGGGAGCCTAGGATTCGAACCCAGGTCTCCTGGATGCAATCGTGGGTGTGCTACCAGTTGGGCTAGGACGGGGCTGCTGGTTTGGTAGGGACTCGGCTCCTGGTGAAGGAACTTGAGGCTGATACGGGCCCCTTCTCATCTGCAACAGAGAAGACGCCGACGGTGCCTGCGAGCAACGACGACGACCACCGGAGCTAAGGGACACCGGCGGGTGCGGATAGGCAGTGGTACACGATGGGTGCTTGGAAGGAACGTGCGTGCATGTGGAGCAATGCGGGAGTTGGCGTCGCGGGGTACTCGAGCTCGAGCATCTGCTCGACTCGGCCACGACGAGCACGGGCGGGCGGGGCAGCAGAGCGGCGCGGCAGGCTGTGAGAGAGTGCGCGCATGGGTGCAGCAAGGCGTGGAGGAGCTCGTCTAGGAGGATCTAGAGCAGGAGGTGCACGCGAGATGCCTCTGAACTACCAAACTAAAGAAAAATTCAGAACTCGCCTCGGTGCGCCGGGAACACGACGATGGCGAGATCTTGGCCGCTCCTACGGAGACCGATCGGCGAAACGAAAAGAGCAGGGGGGAGGATGGTTATACCTAGTATACCTATGCCAAGGAGGTGAGGCCGGTGGCGCAGCAGATCGACAGCGGGGAGGCGAAGATTTCCGGTGGACTTGCTGTCCGAGAAGGAGATGACGTAGAGGACGAAGAGGACGTCGGGGAAGGCGTCCTCGGGCTCGGATTGGCGTCAGAATGGACTCGGGGAGGCGCTGCGGTGCACGGGGTCGATGGAGGGGAGGCCGGTGACGCACCTACGTCGGCGAGGAGCTCTTGCTCGGGCCGGTCATGGTGGCTGTATGGAGGAAACATAGCAGGGAAGCAGGGCGTGGGTGCCTCTTACCCGTGGCGGCGGCGCGGAGGGGAAAGAAGGGAGGAGGAGGAACCCTAGGCTTGCCCTGGGTTGGCCCTTTATAGGGGGGGGGAAGCGAGGGACGTGGTGGCCACGGTGGCCATGTGTGCCCCTGTCCTCTGCTTTTACTGTGAGAGGAACGAGCGAGGGAGGAGGAAGAGGAACAGGGATTAGGGTCACTGCAGGTGGGGCTGGCACGGGCTCCAGCGTGGAAAGGAGGGGGAGCGAGCGAGCACTGCTGGCTCGCTGGGTAGCTGGGCCGGCCTGGAGTGAGGAGGACCAGCCGGGCTGTGATGCTGCTGGGCAACTGCTCTTCTTTTCCTATCTGCTCAAACAGGAAAAGAAACAGAAAAGCACAGGGTAAAAGGAGAGGAGTTTGAGAATAAAGAAAATATGCTCAAGCTCCTGGAATTGTGATCTATTTGAATAAATTGCATTGGACCTTTTTAGAGGTATAAAAATAAAACAAGTTTGAATTATATTCAAACTTGAGGCATTTTTGGACCTAACCAAAGCAACTTCAAAAGGGATGCAATATTACACTGAGGGTGTAGGCATGGTACAAGATTTATCGGTAGAAGATGAACATTAAAGGAGAAGGTAAAAGGTGCACTTGCAAAATGAAAGAAAGGAAAGGAAAGAGAATTGGTGATGATGCAAGGTTTATGCATTGAACATGCAACAACATAATATGTATGAGATCACACCATGCACATGATGAGGATGGAATGCAAAATGACAAGAGGCACGAATTGAATATGGTAAGGTGAGCATGACAATGAAAAGAATAAACCACATAACCAAACAAGATGAGGCCAAACATGATAAAAACCCACAATAATTGGATGAAGGTCAAGTTGATATATTGCCAAGTTGGGACATGTTACATCTGGGGTGTTACACCGACCATACTCTTCGGACGTCAAAGTCCTTAATAAAGAGACAAGGCTCTGATACCAATTGAAAGGATCGATATGGTTGACTAGAGGGGGTGAATAGGCAACTAACAATTTTTAGCCTTTCTTGACCAATTTAAACTTAGCATTAAAGTAGGTTGTCTAGATGTGCAACTAGGTGAGCAACCTATATGATGCAGCAACAACAAGCACACAATCAAGCAAGGGATACAACACAATAAAAGCTTGCACAAGTAAAGGTAAGAGATAACCAAGAGTGGAGCCGGTGGAGACGAGGATGTGTTACCGAAGTTCCTTCCCTTTGAGAGGAAGTACGTCTCCGTTGGAGCGATGTGGAGGCACAATGCTACCCAAGAAGCCACTAGGGCCACCATATTCTCCTCACACCCTCACACAATGTGATATGTCGTGATTCCACTATTGGTGCCCTTGAAGGCGGCGACCGAACCTTTAAAAATAAGGTTGGGGCTATCTCCACAACTTAATTGGAGGCTCCCAACGACACCATGAAGCTTCACCACAATGGAATATGGCTCCATGGTGGCCTCAACCATCTCGGGTGCTCAAACACACAAGAGTAACAAGATCCGCAAGGGATTAGTGGGAGGAATCAAATTTCTCTTGGTAGAAGTGTAGATCGGGGCCTTCTCAACCAATCCCTAGAAAATCAACAAGTTTGATTGGCTAGGGAGAGAGATCGGGCGAGAATGGAGGTTTGAGAAACAATGGAGCTTGGGGAGGGAGGAGATAGTCTTCTTGGGGAAGAAGACCCCCCCCCCCTTTATATGGTAGGGGAAAAGATCCAACCGTTATCCCCTATCTCAGCCCGCGGGCAGCGGTACTACCGCTGGCTCCTGCAGTACTACTGCTCCCTTGAGCAGTACTACCGCTGGCCCCTGCGGTACTACCGCTCCCTTGAGCAGTACTACCGCACACCACAGAGACTTTAGCACTTGGCGGCCTTCATATACACAGATACATGGATAAACGGATGGTGCTCCATTGAAGGGAAGGAAAGTTGGTGCAAAGGAACATATGTTTACGTGTTGATTCCACCCTAACCTTTCCGAAGCGGACCCCCTCTTAATAGTACGGCTTTCCTATGACTCAAATCCACCGAAATGAAACGTAGAGAATAGCCATCTTTGATAGGCTCCAAGGGGCACCGAATTGTCTTGTGCCTAGACATGAGATATCTGAAATGCTCAATGCACACGATTAGTCAGCAAATGCATTGTCATCAATCACCAAAACCACTTAGGGAGAAATATGCCCTTACAGAGTGGTACGAGAATCCTGTAGTGGAAGTCATGTTACTAGACCAAGGCGAACCTACGAACTATGAAGAAGCTATGATGAGCCCAGATTCCGACAGATGGCTTGAGGCCATGAAATCTGAGATCCATGTATGAGAACAAAGTGTGGACTTCGGTGGACTTGCCCGATGATCGACAAGCCATAGAGAATAAATGTATCTTCAAGAAGAAGGTTGATGCTAATGGTAATGTTACTGTCTACAAAGCTCGACTTGTCACAAAAGGTTCTCAACAAGTTCAAGGGATTGACTACGATGAGACTTTCTCACCCGTAGCAATGCTTAAGTCTGTCTGAATCATGTTAGCAATTGCCGCATTTTATGATTATGGAATCTGGCAAATGGACATCAAAACGGCATTCCTCGATGGATTTCTTAAAGAAGAGATATATATGATGCAACCAGAAGGTTTTGTCGATCCTAAAGGTGCTAACAAAGTGTGCAAGCTCCAACAATCCGTCTATGGACTAGTGCAAGCATCTCGGAGTTGGAATATACGCTTTGATGAGGTGATCAAAGCATATGGTTTTACACAGACATTCGGTGAAGCATGTATTTACAAGAAAGTGAGTGGGAGCTCTGTAGCATTTCTGATATTATATGTGGATGACATATTGCTAATTGGAAATGATATAGAATTTCTAGATAGCATGGAAGGATATTTGAATAAGAATTTTTCAATGAAAGACCTCAGTGAAGCTGCTTACATATTAGGCATCAAGATCTATAAAGATAGATCAAGACGCTTGATAATATTTTTCAATGAGTACATACCTTGACAAGATTTTGAAGGAGTTCAAAATGGATCAGTCAAAGAAAGAGTTCTTGAATGTATTTTAAGGTATGAAGTTGAGTAAGACTCAAATCTTGACCACGGCAGAAGATAGAGAGAGAGAATGAAAGTCATTCCCTATGCCTCAGCCATAGGTTCTATAAAGTATGCCATGCTGTGTACCAGACCGGTTGTGTACCTTTTCCATAAGTTTTGCAAGGGGGTACAATAGTGATCCAGGAGTAGATCACTGGTTAACGGTCAAAATTATCCTTAGGTACCTAATAGGACTAAGGAAATGTTTCTCGGTTATGAAGGTGATAAAGAGTTCGTCGTAAAGGGTTATGTCAATGCAAGCTTTAACACCGATCCGGATGACTCTGAGTCTCAATCTGATACATATTGAAAGTGGGAGCAATCAGCTAGAGTAGCTCCATGCAGAGCATTGTAGACATAGAAATTTGCAAAATACATACGAATCTGAATGTGACAGACCCGTTGACTAAACCTCTCTCACAAGCAAAACATGATCACACCTTAGTACTCTCTGAGATGTGAACTATGGGTTCGTGTAAAATCACATGGTGATGTGGACTATGGGTGTTAACTCACATGATGATGTGGACTATGGGTGTTAAATCACATGATGATGTGGACTAGATTATTGACTCTAGTGCAAGTGGGAGACTGATGGAAATATGCCCTAGAGGCAACAATAAAATGGTTATTATTATATTTCCTAAATCATGATAAAGGTTTATTATTCATGTTAGAATTGTATTGACCGGAAACCTTAATACATGTGTGAATACATAAACAAACATCATGTTCCTAGTGAGCCTCTACTAGACTAGCTCGTTGATCAAAGATGGTTAAGGTTTCCTAACCATGACATGAGTTGTCATTTTATAACAGGATTACATCATTAGGAGAATGATGTGATGGACAAGACCAATTCGTTAGCTTAGCATTATGATCATATAGTTTTATTGCTATTGCTTTCTTCATGTCAAATACATATTCCTCCGACTATGAGATTATGCAACTCTCGTATACCGGAGTGCCTTGTGTGCTATCAAACGTCACAATGTAACTAGGTTATTATAAAGATGCTCTACAGGTATCTCCGAAGGTGTTTTTTGGGTTGGCATAGATCGAGATTAAGATTTGTCACTCCGAGTATCGGAGAGGTATCTCTGGGCCCTCTCGGTAATGTACATCATAAGAAGCCTTGCAAGCAAAGTGACTAATGAGTTAGTTGCAGGATGATGTATTATGGAACGAGTAAAGAGACGTGCCTATAACGAGATTGAACTAGGTATGTAGATGTTGGCGATCGAATCTCGGGCAAGTAACATATCGATGGACAAAGGGAATAACGTATGTTGTCATAATGGTTCGACCAATAAATATCTTCGTAGAATATGTAGGAGCCAATATGAGCATCCAGGTTCCGCTATTGATATTGACCGGAGAGGTGTCTCGGTCATGTCTACATAGTTCTCGAACCCGTAGGGTCCGCATGCTTAACGTTCGATGACGATATTGTATTATATGAGTTATGTAATTTGGTGACCGAATGTTGTTCAGAGTCCTTGATGAGATCACGGACATGACGAGGAGTCTCAAAATGGCCGAGAGGTAAAGATTGATATATAGGATGATGGTATTCGGACACCGGAAGTGTTCCGGAGGGTACCGGATAGGGTCACCGCAAGGGGTTCCGGGCACCCCCGGCAAATATATGGGCTTAATGGGCCAAGGGAGGGACAGACCAGCCCATAAGGGGCTGGTGCGCCCCTCCACCAGGCGGGCTAGCCCTAGGGAAAGAAAAGGGAGGAGGGCAAGTCCCTCCTTCCTTCCCTTCCTCAAGGGATAAAGGAAAGGGGGGGCGCTACCTCCCCCTTCCTTCCCCTGGCGCCTATACAAGGGGGCGAACCAGGGCAGGAGCCCAAGTGGGATTAGGCCCCACTTGGGGCGCCCCTTGGCCTCTCCCCTCTCCCTCCCACCTATATATATGAGGAGGGGAGCACCTAGCACACAACAGACATAATCTTAGCCGTGTGCGACGCCCCCTCCACAGTTTACGCCTCTGGTCATAATTTCGTTGTGCTTAGGCGAAGCCCTGCGGAGATCACTTAACCATCACCGTCACCATGCCGTCGTGTTGACGGAACTCGTCTACTACCTCGACACCTTGCTGGATCAAGAAGGTGAGGGACGTCACCGAGTTGAACGTGTGCAGAACTCGGAGGTGTCGTACGTTCGGTGCTTGATCGATCGGAGCTAGAAGAAGTTCGACTACATCAACCGCATTGTCAAACGCTTTCGCTTTCGGTCTACAAGGGTACGTAGACACACTCTTCCCCTCATTGCTATGCATCTCCATGGATAGATCATTGCGTGTGCGTAGAATTTTGTTTTTGAAATTGCATACTACGTTTCCCAACACCCGGCGCAAACGACCTAAAGCTATCGACGTTGGCATCAGGGGCGCACTTGTCCGGCGCGTCGTCAGCCTTCAATCGATCACGTTGAAGAGGCGGTTGCACTCTGCCTCGTTCACGTGAAAGAACCACTGCCTGTGAGCGGATTCTACGTGCGCCGCAAATGGAATCAAGCACCGCCCGTTGCGCGTCCATGATGCCCGGGTCCGCTTTGAACATGGTCGTGGTGGCATGTTTGCACGCCTTCTCACCCGCGATCTAATCCACCATCAACAGGTGCTCATCAAGGAGTTGCAAATTGTACCGGTGCACATCCAAAACTAACCGGAACACGGACAACGGTGGCGCCTGTTCCTCCTGCTCCACCTCTGCTAGGGGTGCGGATAGGGTTGTGGGAAGGGGCCCCCACCTCCTTGGCTGCCGCCATAAGGGGGGGCCCTTCCTTCAAGTCGGCCTTCCCCTCCTCCACCTATATATATACCCTTGGGGGCGCCCGCTCAAGTTCTCTCACGATCTCAGGCGCCGTCTCTCCCTCTAGTTCTCCACCATAGCTCTTCTCCCGAAGGGATGCTCCTCCCTCTTATTCTACTCCGACATCGTCAAGCTCTGGACGGTAAAGCTGTAAGTGCATCTAGTGCCCCTTAGTGATTTTGGTGTATTGAAGACTTATAGGTTAAGGGACTAATGTGTTTATGAGTGTACACAGGTCTATAAGTCTATGAGGAGTTTGATATTTACAGAGAAAGTCGACCCCTAAAAATGAAGTTCTTCGTTTGAAGGCTTTGGTATTCTGAAGACTTTGAAAGTGAAGAAATTGGTGTGACCTTGAAGACTTGGTATTCATTTGAGGAACATGAAGCGTGAAGAATTTTGTTTTCGTAGTTTCGTTTTCCCTTTCTTGAGTCATAGGAAACACCGTACTGTTAAAGGGGGTCGAGGAAATACTAAGGCAAAATTTCCATCTGATGCTCAACTCAAAATCCTACACCTACCAATCCCTTCGAGTGAAGCCTTTGGGAATCTCATACGATTCAGTCAATTTCTTTAGTGATGAGACGAAGTTCTTCAGTCACTTGAGAATTTGTTACGACCGAGGAGATAGGAATTTGCCAAAGTCTGAATTGCCTACACAAAGAGGAACATGATAGCCCCGAGGAATTTGAGAGTCAAATTTCCGACCGTTGTTGTCTTCTTGGCATGCTGTCCCAAAATATCTTATCTACCTAACGGTCATATCATTGAAGGGCATTTATGTCTTATCATGTCGGGCTGCTCCCTAGGCTATAAATAGCCGCCCCCTACAACCACTAGCTGGTTGGCTGCTCCGAGAGAACTTGACACTTGTCATTTGAGAGCAACCCATCCTCCGAGGACTTTGAGCGAAAATCATCGAGTGAGGAAAAACCCAAACCCAAACACCTACAAACCCAAAGTGATTGAGCATCACTGAAGAGATTGATCATGCGTGGATCCGACGCTTGTTACCTTTGAAGACTGTGCTTCTTCCAGACGGTTAGGCGTCATGGTCTAGAGCATCCAAGAGGAATTGTGGATCGCCGAGTGACCGAGTCTGTGAAGGTTTGGAAGTCGCCTGAAGACTTACCACGAGTGATTGGACGAGGTCTGTGACCTTAGTTCAAGGAGAATACGGTGAGGACTTGGTGTCTGAGCTGCGTGCTTTCGGCGATCGGGTGTCCGGGACTATGTGTCCTCGAGTTTAAATACTCACCGCTCCAACCAGACGTACAACCGAGACAAAGCAGTTGAACTGGTCTACCAAATCATTGTCTTCACCAACCCTATCTGGTTCTATTTCTCAACTCTTTCATTTCCTCATTCTTGTGTTGAGTGTTTCATCATATCTGTGTTTGAAGACTTTGGTGAATACTTTCTCAATTTCCTCGCTTCAATTTCTTGATCTGTTTATCTTCATCTTGTGTTATCCTGTGATTACGCTTTACAGACTCAGTGCTTGTCTTCATTTCATCATGATGACCATGCTTGTATTCTGTTATGTTACTCTTGAGTACTTATTCATTGCAAGTAGTTCTTCGCTAAGGAATTTCCTCACCGCAAATTCCTCGATGAAGAATTCATAAAATCACCTATTCACCCCCTCTAGTCGATATAACGCACTTTCAATTGGTATCAGAGCATGGTACTCCCTTGTTCTGTGTGATTTTGGTTTAACCACCTGGAGTTTTAGTTATGTCGACCGCAGGTACGAAGAAAGTGGCATGCCCTATCTTTGACGGTCATGATTATCCCAAGTGGAAGGCCATGATGAGGAAGCGCCTCATGGCTATGAACAGCGAGCTGTGGACCGTCACTGAGATTGATCTTACTGATCTATGCAAGAAGGCGGACGCTGATGACATTCGCAAGTACACTCGACTTGACATCATGGCGAAGGACATCATCTGTTCCGGCCTATCCAGAGATGAATTCAAGCGCATTATGCATCTTTGCAATGTGAAGCTTATCTGGGACCAAATCTCTGACGTCTATGAAGGTCATCGAACCCGTCATGATCCTTGGTTTGAGGACTTCAAGGAATCTCTCAAAACGATGACTTTCGAACCAGAACCATCATCTTATGCATCATGTCTCATGGCAAAGGTTGACAAGGTAACCGTATGTTCCTCATCCGAGTTTAGTGACGATGAATCGGATGATGATGGATCTGATGATGATATTGAACCTAGTTATACCAAACTTGTTTGCATTGCCACTAAACAACAAACGGCCTTGGAAAAGGTTCAAAACATGCTAGACAAAAGTAATGATATGTTGGGTGAAGAAATGGATCGCACTAAAGCCCCGATCGAAAATCTTCGAGACTTGATCTAGGTTTGACAACCTTCAAGGTCATCATAACACTCTCTTATCGATCATGAGAAGCTTTCTTACGAATTTCTTCAAAGAAAGCAAGATCTTGAGAAGCTAAGAGTGAGTTATGAAGATCTTCAGAAGGAGCGCGATTCACTACTTGCTCAACAAATCAGCGCTTCTCGGGAAGAATTTGTTCCTCCATGCTTAAAGTGCATTGAGCGTGAATCGCTAATTCTTCACCGAATGTTCAAATGCTTCAACTGTTACAAATTCTTCACCTGCCTCGCTATCACTAATTCCTCATCCGAGGACATTGCTAGTATCACTTGACAATGCAGGGTTGAAGGAATTGTACATGACAGCATGTACAAAAGCCTCAAAGGGCATCGACTCTTTGTGATGTGCTTAAAAAGCAGATTCTCAACAGGAACCCTAGGAAAGAGGGTATTGCCTTTGAGAGGAAACTCAATGCTGGTGGAACATATTGAAAGCCTGAGCAGTACCCCAAAACCTCATGGGTTGCTGCAAAGGGACCTCCAGTTGATCCATCTAACTTATCTGGCTTTACATGTGAATTTCCTCATTCTTCTGATGAGTCATTTGACTCCAACTATAAAATGTTCAAAAATCAGAATGGTGAAGTATTTGCTAGATATGTTGGCACTAACTGCAGGAACGGTTCTCCTATGAAGAAAATCTGGGTTCCCAAGAAGTGCCTTGAAAGTCTTTAGGTGAATGTCCTCATGACACCACCTGTGAAGAATAGGAACCCCATATCAAACTCTTCATATGGACCAAATTCTTCATATGGATCCAAGTCCTCATACAGACCAAATTCCTCACGTGGATCAAATTCCTCTAAAGGATCAAAGTCCTCATATGATTATCATCGTGCTAACTAACAACTCTGTTTCGCAGGGTAGAGCTAAGGGCTATGGATATGTGCATTATTCTTCAAACCACTATGTTCATAAGTCCTCGAAGAATTTCTCTGCTTATTCATATGCTTACCCTAACCCCTCTTATGTGAAACGAAATGGATTGGCTTCTATGCCACCATTCTCATATGCAGCTCGTAGAGTGATGAACTCTTTGCCACCCCTTCAGATATGGGTGGTGAAGAAAAAGAACTAATCTCTTCTGCAGGGTCAGGTCTCGGGCGTGCTTTAACGTCTGAAGAATTTCTTTGGGGCCCGACAAAATTGCTCGAAAGGACGCAGAGCTAATCATGAAGAAATGAACTTTCATTTCACACGTCCTCATCTTGCTATATCTGTTTTACTGCTTGATGAAATTCATCGATGAAATTGATATGATATTCTTCACCGATGAAGTATATGAGATCGTAAGTTGCACTAATTCATCTGCAGGATGATCAACCCAAAGCCAATGAGTGGGTCCTCGATAGTGGATGTACAAATCACATGACCGGTGACAAGAATCTATTGATGGATGCTCCTTATCACCGTCACATCTGAAGCATATCATCTTCTTGACAAAGGCAAAAGTCGTATTGGGTCCAGGTAAGGTTGTGATCTCTAAGGACATACACATGGACAAAGTCATGCTTGTTGAGTCCTTAGGATACAACCTCATGTCAGTCTCAATGCTTTGTGATCTTGATATGGTTGTTGTCTTTGGCAAGTATCGTTGTGTTGTGATTATGGAAGCTGACAATTCCAAAGTCTTCGAAGGCTTTAGGAGAGGAGAATTTTATATTGTTGATTTCTCTACAGGACCACAACCTGTCGTGTGCCTACTTGCAAAAGCTTCAGGAGGCTGGCTATGGCATCGACGACTTGGTCACGCAAGCATGAGGAATTTGCACACGCTTGCGAAGAAGAAGCATGTCATTGGCATTGAGAATGTCAAATTCCTCAAGGATCACTTGTGTGGAGCCTGTGAAGCTGGAAAAATGACCAAGGGCAAGCATCCAGCAAAGACTATCATGACCACTACTCGTCCATTCGAATTGCTTCACATGGACCTCTTTGGTCCTAATCATTACTCAGCAGTCACTAATGATGCATCTCTATATGGCTTTGTTATTTTTGATGATTACTCTCGTTACACATGGGTACACATTGTTACTTACAAACATGAAGTGCAGGAAGTCTTCAAACGATTTTCCTCGAGGGCTTCAACCAACTTTGGTGTGAAGATCAAGCACATCAGGAGTGACAATGGAACTGAGTTCAAGAATTCCGGTCTTGATGACTATCTTGATGAACTTGGTATTACTCATGAGTTATCTGCTCCTTATACTCCTCAGCAAAATGGCGTCGTGGAGCGCAAGAACAGAACTCTTGTTGAGATGGCTCGCACTATGCTTGACGAATACAAAACGCCTCATCGTTTTTGGATTGATGCAATTGATACCGCGTGCCACATCATCAACAGATTATATCTTCACAAATTCTTCAAGAAGACTGCCTATGAACTCCTCACTGACAAGAAACCCAATGTGAGTTATTTCAAAGTCTTCGGTGCTAAATGTTGGATTAGAGATCCTCATTACAATGCTAAATTTGCATCGAAAGCACATGAAGGTTTTATGCTTGGTTATGGAAAGGACTCGCACACCTACAGAGTCTTCAACAACGCTCTTCACAAGGTTGTTCAAACTGTAGATGTGCGGTTCGATGAAACTAATGGCTCGCAAAGAGAGCACCTACCTTCTGTGATAGATGAACCAGCACCTAAGGAATCTATCAAGTTCAAGGCAACTGAGGATGTCGTTCCTACTGAAGAATCTGCTGAAGAATTCATTCCAGAATGCGAAGAATGTCGAGCTGATGCACCTGAAGGTAATCTTTGAAGAAAATGGTCTCAAGAAAATGCTGATCAAATTCCTCGACGACAACCAGCTCATCCTCGCGTTGCAAAAGAAGTGCAAGTTGAAAAGATCATCAATGACATTGAAGCACCAGGTCCTCTCACACGCTCAAAAGCTTCACATTTATCTAACTTTTGTGGGCACTATGGTTTTGTCTCTATCACAGAGCCCACTAAGGTAGATGAAGCATTTCTGGAGCCCGAGTGGATTCAGGCCATGCAAGAAGAATTACATCGATTCGAGCTCAACAATGTCTGGGAACTGGTCAAACGTCCAGATCCTCGCAAGCATAATATCATTGGCACAAAGTGGATCTACCGCAACAAGCAAGATGAAAATGGCCTTGTGGTGAGGAATAAGGCACGACTTGTAGCTCAAGGCTACACACGGGTTGAAGGAAGTGATTTCGATGAAACTTTTGCACCTGTTGCTAGACTTGAGGCTATTCGCATATTACTTGCTTATGCTAACCATCATGATATCACTTTATATCAAATGGATGTGAAAAGTGCATTCCTCAATGGTAAGCTTGAGGAATAAGTATATGTTGCTCAACCCCTAGGTTTTGAAGATCCAAAGAATCCCGACAAAGTCTTCAGACTCAACAAGGCCCTCTATGGCCTCAAGAAGGCCCCTCGGGCGTGGTATGATACTTTGAAGGAATTCTTCGTGAAGAATGGCTTCACACCCGGTTCACTCGACCCTACTCTCTTTACTAAATCTTATGATGGTGAACTGTTTGTGTGCCAAATATACGTTGATGATATTATGTTTGGCTGTACTGACCAACGTTATAGTGATGAATTTGCCTATATGATGAGTGAAGAATATCAAATGTCCATGATGGGAGAGTTGAAATTCTTCCTAGGTCTTCAAATTAAATCAACAACAAGAATGGCATATTCATATCTCAGAGAAATACCTCAAGGATGTTACGAGGAAATTCGGCATGCAAGATTGCAAAGGCGTCAAAATTCCTATGCCCACAAATGGCCATCTATGCAATCGATGAAAATGGTATTGACTTTGATCACAAGGTATACCGCTCCATGATTGGTTCTTTATTGTACTTATGTGCATCTAGGCCAGATATAATGCTTAGTGTTTGCATGTGTGCCTGATTTCAAGCTACACCGAAGGAATCACACCATAAGCCCGTGAAGCATATTCTTCGATATCTAGCTCACACACCAACACTAGGATTATGGTACCCCAAGGGCTCTACTTTTGATCTCATTGGATATTCGACTCGACTATCTTTGGTGATCGTGTGGACCGCAAGTCAACATCTGGTACTTGTCATTTCCTCGGACGATCTTTGGTCTGTTGGTCCTCGAAGAAACAGAACTGCGTATCACTGTCTACTGCGGAAGCTGAGTACATTGTTGTTGGTTCTTGCTGTGCTCAATTGTTGTGGATGAAGCAAACTCTCAAGTACTACGGCATCAACGTGAAGAATGTTCCTCTCTACTGTGACAATGAGAGTGCCATCAAGATTGCTCACAACCCAGTTCAGCACTCGAAGACAAAGCACATTCAGATTCGTCATCATTTTCTTCGTGATCATGTGTTGAAGGGCGACATCTTTATTGATCATGTGAAGACTGAAGAACAGCTAGCCGATATCTTCACAAAGCCCTTGGATGAGAAGAGATTTAGCAAGTTGCGGTGTGAGCTAAACATCTTAGAATCTTCGAATGTTCTTTGAAAAGGACACACATCCTGACACTTATGCAAAATTGATGACTTAGATGTGCAACACATGAAGAAACGTTTTTCTTCAATCAATGAAGAATAACACTCTAAGTGTGAAGAAATTAATGAAGAATTTGATTCTCAAAACCCTACTATAATTGTATGCGGTGTCTGAAATCATCATTCTTATACGGTGGGACACGCCACCATCAAAGTTGAAAATCTTCAATTTGAGTTTTACCTCAGTTTTGAAATTCTTCAGTTTTTCAAATTCTTCAACTTTGCAAAATCTTCACTGTTTCCGTTGTCTTTCTTCATTGGCTATATATAGATACGGGTTTATGTCCTCTACAGCATTCACTTATGACTATTTCTTCAAGTTGCTTTTTCTGCTAAGTGAATGTGATCGGACCCTTCCCCCTCTATGCTATACTCAACCCAATCTTTTCAGAAATTCTTCATGTGTGTTCTATTTGAAACTCGTTCAAAATCTTCACTGTGTCCTTGTCAGCTGAAGTAATTGCGAACGGAACTTTAAAACTAATCTTATCCAAATTTTCGGCTTTGCCGCTCAAACCGTTCCGTATCCCACGATAGACTTATCTATTCACCCACGATCTAACACGATCTCCACTTTTCAGTATGTGGGTGACACATGTCAAGCGAATGAGAAGGGTCAGGCACGTTCGTCCTAAATCTTCTAAGAACAGTTTTTCACCGCGACTATAAATACCCCTCTCCCTTCCTCACTTCCTTTACTCCGCCGACCGCTCTCTCTCTCTCGCTCGAGCTTCTCAAACCCTAGCGCCGCCGCTACTCCATCATCGCCGGTGTGGAAGAGCTTCACTGCCTCGACCTTGTCGCCGTCGTACTTTCGCGCGCCGCTGAAATCTTCACTCCGCCGCCATCAGATGTCTTCCTCCGCCGAGTTAGGCGTGGAAGATCTGAATCGACGAGCTTCAAGTCTACACTTCTCGCTTGTCGTGTTCTTCACTTGGTAATTAAAAGTTACTTTTATCGCCTCTTTGATTCAAATTTTCTACAAAATCTTCAAAGGTGTTTTATTCTTCAAATCCTCACACACAAAACACCTCACTAGTCACCTGTTCTTGATTTGTTTCCCTAAGCATCATTTTCCTCAAGATTCCTCAATTGTGTGGATCCTCGATCTATACAACTCTGGAGCCTAAGACAAAGAACGCATAGTGAAATTCTTCAAGGCTCATCTGGTCAAATTCCTCAAACTTGTTCTTTTGAAAACCTTCCGAGAACATATGACCTCTCCAAATTCCTCGCAACTATACTCTGCTCACAGGTACTCATGTCCGCCTTTGAATCACTAGGTTCTCATCAACTTAACTCATTTGCAGCGTTCCTCGAAGAAAAGTTGCATACTTCTTCAGAGAATTCAATTGTTCAAATTCCTCAACTGAAGAATATGGCAGGTGGTAAGAAGCCACAGAAAGGAGGAAAGAGGCCTGAGGTCATGACCGCGTTTGAAATACCTGAGGACATCTATGCTGACTATTGCACACATGATGAGGCTAAGTTCGGAAAGGAGAACAAAAATCAGCGCAAGGTGCGATCTGAGGATTGAAAGGAGATGGGCAAGAGAATGGAGGAGTATGTATGTTACTCCAAAGTATATGAAGAAATTCGCACTTAATCCTCCATGCCCAAGAGCTCCATTGGCACTGCCAAGAAGTCGACCCCACCAAATCAAGCGTGGTGAGGATTTTCTGAAGAATGGGCCAAACGCCAAGCCAAGTTGGCGAGACAAGCCAAAGAAGCAAGTGAGGAAATTCAATGAAGACTCACATCGCTGCTGCCATCGAGGCCTCTGCAAGCCTAGAAAATCAATGGCAAAGAAGCCCGCTCACAAGCCAAGTGCTTCGCTAGCAATGCCCTCACGGCCAGATTCTTCAAAGCCCTCACGGCCAATTCCTCATACTGCTCCTGCTCCTCCCAAATCCTCAGCTCCTACTCCAAAGTCCTCAGCAGCTCCTCCAAAGTCCTCAACACCTGTACATCTGGCCACATGCCAAAGGACTGCAGGCATCTCTATTGCCTCTGGTATCTCAGCGAGTTCCTCAGCTGCACGAAATTCTTCATCAGGCCCCACACTGCTGAAGAAAAAGGCAACGAATGGACGAGGCCCTCGACCAAGTCCGAAGAAGAAACATGTTGCTTTCCAAGTACCATCTGACGATGAAGCTGACGATGATGAACTTGCAGAAATCATCAGAGACAGACAAGAAAGGGCCGCTAGAGCCAAAGGCACACCTGTACATTTTTTTGGATCCAAGGCGATCCTCGAGTACATTGATCTCGCACAAGGATCCGTAGACCCCTATGCCTGATTTTCATTTGACTCCTGGCCAAAGTCACATGCTGACCCATTTCATCTCTGAAGAGAAATGGAAATTTGAGAAGGCTAGGCAGATCAAGAAGGCTCAGTTCATGAAAGAGAAGTTCTAGAGGAAACACGTTGTCAAAATGACACCTGATGAACTCCTCAAGATCCAGTCTGAAATCAAAGCCCTCAGCGATGACTTTGATGCCTACTATGCTGATTGGAAAGGAGCCAAAGTCAGATTTGTCAACCTGACTAAGAAATTCACCAATGTTGCAGCTCCAACGCAACAAGAAGTTCCTCAGGCTGGAGCCTCTGCTCAGCCTACTGAAGAACATGCCATCACCGCTAATGATTTTCAGCCTGCTGAAGAAAATGCTAGTTCCAGGACTGATGACTCCATTCCAGCCGCTGAAGAAATTACTAGGGCATCCACTAGTGGTGCGCTCAAGAAATCGAAGAAGTCGGGCAATCAGATCGATTACCGAGGAAATTCAAACAGATTCCTCAGCTCCTCCCGTGCCTACACTAACTCCTATCCTTCCATCTCGCATCGATGTGAAGAAGACCAAGGCTGCAGAGCGAGCTGCAGTGAAGAAAAGGAAAGAATCACCGCTTGAATCTTCACCCAAAGAAGATGAAGCCTATGACCAGCTCGCTTGAAAATCCGATTGATGTTGTTCCGATTTCCACCATGCCATCAAAGGACCTTGTTCCTTTTGGTGAATAATATATGATCCCTAGCGGATCTCGATGAAGAAAATCATTCTCGCCGCTTCGTCGAGCAGATTGATGAAGAAATTGAAGTGGATGCGATCCTTCAACACCAATCATTTCTCGCCAATGCCTCGGTTCACACCAAGAGGTGGCGTTGAAGAAATTGAAGAAGATGTGGATATTGGAAGCACAACGCCAGTGATGAACGATGACTTTTGGGACAGTCAGCATCCAAATTCTCCACTCTTCACCCCAATACAACAAATTCCCCGTCAAGGAATTACTATATGTGCCTCGGACTGTCTATCGCATTCTGACGAAGACAATGAGTCCTATCAAAGGCCACGACTCAAATGATGAAGAAGTCGTTGGCATGATGAAGAATATGATTTTCAATATCATTCATGGCGTTCCCGTCAACTTCCATGATTTCTTCATGAGGACTCTGGCTAATATTGCTATGTCACCATTTGAGCTGAAGCCTTATGCACCATGGATTGTGAGGTTCATCAGGACAAGGTCTTCACTCAATTACAAGGCTGATACTCTGAACCACTGCAGCTACTTGCCTCCAATTGAAGTCCTCAAACGGACATTTTCCTCACCGATGACAAAGGCAAGGCAACTCTGCTGATAGATGAAGGCATTCGTCCCATTGGATGGTCAATTTCGCAAGGCTGCATCCTACTCCACCAATGATGACTCGCCACACATGACTCGCCGCCAACAACTCGCCAAGCAAAATCCTCAAGCCACAAAGACCTGTGGTGATGACCGATCGTGAGTTACTCCTCGCCTTCATCGTAAAGTTGATCGCAATCATAAATGGGTCAAGCATCGCTTGGTTCAATTCTTCACAACATGACCTCAACACACAATGCTGTGAAGAAAACCAATACTACCTCCATGAAACCTTCAACCATACCTGGGTTGTTCTATCTCATGTCTACAGCGCAGAAGATCTGAAGAAAATGGGTCTCAAGGAAGAATTTGACTGGTCTACACCTCCATCGAAGAAATTCAAGAAGGTCAAGGTTTCTTCTTTGGTGGCCAGCTCCTATTCTTCATCGCGCGACACTGATGAAAATGAAGACTTGGACGACACTGCGGCAGGGCCTACTACGACAACCGACCCCGACAACGCTGGCGCTCCTCCATCAACTTGATATTCTTCAGGGGTGTTAGCCCTCAGTTTTGATCCTTTTGGTCATTCGATGACAAAGGGGGAGAAATTTGAGTTAGTCTTCAAGCGGGTCTATTATATGGGCGTTTTTCTGCTAAGTTACAACTCTCGCTCTTCTGAAACTTTTATTGGATCGAGTTGTAATCTTAAACCCGATGGTGCTCTGATACTTTTGATGTGTTCCTCTGCATGCTTATTCTTCGTTATATGTTAATACACGCATGCTGAATTACATCACCACCATATTTCATCATGCATTTCAAATTCTTCATATTATATGTCAAATGCGTGTATGAATTACAAGATATAGGGGGAGATCTCCATGATTCAACTCTTCAAATGTGCATTGCCTCAAAAGCAAATTCCTCACTATGCACATCTTCAGGGGGAGTTCTTCTATATCTTGCATTCAAATTCCTCAATATCAGTATTTACACTTCATATGTTTATCCCCGTTGAAAAATTAACCTATATTGTCATCAATCACCAAAAAGGGGGAGATTGTAAGTGCATCTAGTGCCCCTTAGTAATTTTGGTGTATTGAAGACTTATAGGTTAAGGGACTAATTTGTTTATGAGTGTACACAGGTCTATAAGTCTATGAGGAGTTTGATATTTACAGAGAAAGTTGACCCCTAAAAATGAAGTTCTTCGTCTGAAGGCTTTGGTATTCTGAAGACTTTGAAAGTGAAGAAATTGGTGTGACCTTGAAGACTTGGTATTCATTTGAGGAACATGAAGCGTGAAGACTTTTGTTTTCGTAGTTTCGTTTTCCCTTTCTTGAGTCATAGGAAACACCGTACTGTTAAAGGGGGTCTAGGAAATACTAAGGCAAAATTTCCATGTGATGCTCAACTCAAAATCCTACACCTACCAATCCCTTCGAGTGAAGCCTTTGGAAATCTCATACGATTCACCAATTTCTTTAGTGACAGAGACGAAGTTCTTCCGGTCACGAGAATTTGTTCGATCGAGGAGATAGGAATTCGCCAGTCTTGATTGCCTACACAAAGGAGGAACATGATAGCCCGAGGAATTTGAGAGTCAAATTTCCGACCGTTCTTGTGTTATTGCGCCAACCGTCCCAAAATATCTTATCTACCTAACAGTCATATCATTGAAGGGCGTTTATGTCTTATCATGCCGGGCTGCTCCCTAGGCTATAAATAGCCGCCCCCTACAACCACTAGTTGGTTGGCTACTCCAAGAGAACTTGACACTTGTCATTTGACAGCAACCCATCCTCCGAGGACTTTGAGCGAAAATCATCGAGTGAGGAAAACCCAAACCCAAACACCTACAAACCCAAAGTGATTGAGCATCATCAAGAGATTGATCTGCGTGGATCCGACGCTTGTTACCTTTGAAGATGTGCTTCTTCCGACGGTTAGGCGTCATGGTCTAGAGCATCCAAGAGGAATTGTGGATCGCCGAGTGACCGAGTCTGTGAAGGTTTGGAAGTCGCTCAAGACTTACCACGAGTGATTGGACGAGGTATGTGTGACCTTAGTTCAAGGAGAATACGGTGAGGACTTGGTGTCCCGAGCTGCGTGCTCGAGGATCGGGTGTCCGGACTATGTGTCCTCGAGTTTAAATACTCACCGCTCCAACCAGACGTATAACCGAGACAAAGAGCTGGAACTGGTCTACCAAATCATTGTCTTCACCAACCCTATCTGGTTCTATTTCTCGACTCTTTCATTTCCTCATTCTCGTGTTGAGTGTTTCATCATATCTGTGTTTGAAGACTTTGATCAAGACTTTCTCAATTTCCTCAGTTCAATTTCTTCATCGCTTATCTTCATCTTGTGTTATCCTGTGATTACGCTTTCTGTACTCTGTGCTTGTCTTCATTTCATCATGATGACCATGCTTGTATTCTGTTATGTTACTCTTGAGTACTTATTCCGCTGCAAGTAGTTCTTCGCTAAGGAATTTCCTCACCGGCAAATTCCTCAGTGAAGAATTCATAAAAATCGCCTATTCACCCCCCTCTAGTCGATATAACGCACTTTCAAAAGCGCTGTCGGATCTCTGGTGTCGTACATGTGCAATCCACAGAGGGGGCGTACGTTTGGTTCTAGTTCGAGGGATCTGTTTGTGGGACTTCAAGAATGTGATCTTCGCTAACTCTTCTTCCATTGCAACTCGTTGTTGGTAAAGATCAGATCTAATGTACATATTCATAGTGATCTTGGTTTAGTTTCGTAGGACAATCTTTTTTTTGTTTTCTACTATGATTGCCAACACCAAGTATAGCCACGGCACCTTGACAACACCATTGTTTGAAGAACTGGTCACACCCACTACCGCCTCAAAACAACCACCATCTGTAAAATTGGAACCACCTGGGTCTGAACATCATGGCCTCTCTGTGAATAACTAGGCACAACCATCGACAACTCAACACCGCTGGAAAACTATTAGACAATATGGACGCTATAACGCAAACAACCGACCTCACCGAAAGAATCTCGCCATAAAAAATACACAAAGGCACAAGAAACTCAGCAAAAATACCGCATAGCAGTACACTTGGCGCCCTCACGATGTTGACCCGACTGGCGACAATCCATTGAAATATGACTAAACCAAAGGACACCATGGTCAGCAAGCAAGAGCCTACCCAACTATGAAATGCACAAACAAAATCCACCCACAATATTGTTGCCTAACAAAGAATTATCAAAACTTAAGCCCATGGCGCACAGAAGAAGAAAAATGAATTTCTCCTCACATGCATGTAGTGTGATTTAAAAGAGCGCGTGCCCAATATTGGAATATGCATTGGTCTTATGGGCGCCTAGGCAATATACCTTCAAAAAACAAATCAATTGAAAAATGAACCTTGCTAACATGTATTATAAATCAGCACAACAACAAATGAGTTCTTTAGGCACCAACTGGTATGAAAGAAGTGAGGCAATATAGCTCCAATAAATAAATTTATGCAAACCGAACCTTGGTAACACGTATTATAAACTGGTACAACACCAAATCACTTCTTTAGGGACCAACATGAATGGAAGTAACAAGGCAATGTACCTCCAGAGAATAAGTCTATTCAAACCAAACTTAGGTAACATGTAATATAAACCAGTACAACACCAAATAGTTCTTTAGGGACCAACATGAATGGAACTATTGAGGCAATGTACCTCGAGAAATAAATCTATTGGAACTGAACCTTGATAACATCCATTCTAAATAAGAACATCAACATATCAGTTTTGTAGGGACCAACATGAAAGGAAGGAGTGAAACAAAGAACTAAATATCTAGAACGACAAAATCCATATACTTAGTAATAACTACTAGGACATAGTCAGATCACAATGGTAGCACTCAACAACTAAGCAACATATATAAAAGAATGCACTATGGGTTTTCATTGATAGATTCTTCATCCTCAATATGTCCACAATATCACCAAGACACCAACACAAGTTAAGTATGGTGTAGATGATTTCATCTCTTATCACTTCAAGTTCAATCCTCTACTTCTTGTTCATGTCCATCGAGTTTCACCAGGACAGTGAATCAATCACTGATGGCCAGTCCTTGCGGAATTTTGGATACCATGTTCCTTTCTCCTAGTAGCTAGATTCAATTGAGTTTCACAGAAGGAGGTGAATAGAAGGGGGGTGCTGAGAACCTCATAGGTGAGGAGCAGTTAGTTCGAGTTGCTGGCTTGGAGGATCCACTCCGGGGAACCGATCAAGGGAGCCAGAACTACATCTTTGGAGAGGAAGAGCGAGGGATGTCATGCTGCCAGAAAAACTACAAAGCATGCGATGAAGAAGAAAGGCTGGTGCAGAGACCAACTCTCCCATGTCACAACCGAAAGAAGCAACACAGATTTCCTCCAACGTAATCCTCGGCGGATGCATCGAGCACAACCAATAGTAGCGGAGAACCCTGGGACAAAGAAGCGGTGCCAGCAGCACCCTCGCCCACATCGCCAACCGCTCTAGCAAGCCGCAACGAACCCCTCGACACCCTCCTCCAGCAAGATGCAGCGAAACCCTCATCCCCCGCTCCTGCAAGCTGCAGCGAAACCACCCAACACACAACAAATCCCTCCCCAACAACACCCTGTCCCCTATGTACACATCCTCGTTGAGGCGTCGCGCAACACGTGTCGCTCAACCGCCTCCCGCAGCCGCCAAGCCCTAGTTGACTAGGAAAGATGCATACTCACTAGCATGTCGGGGCTATACCTCCACTTTGCTCGCAAACGGGCCCACACAATGACCCACCCTCGCAGCCCAACCAAGATTTGGACGACCGAGTCAAAATCGGCGTGAGGGAGCGGTTCTACCGCCTCAATCGATTCCTCAGACATTTACCCCTGAGGAGCTTAGTGAGAGCATCTCCAGCCGCGCCCTCAACAGGCCCTCCCCAGGCGTTTTTGCCGTGTCGGCGCCGAAAAAACGGCCCAGTCGCGCCCCTAGAAGCCCGTTTTTCGCCAGCTCGGGCCGAAACTGGTCCGCCAGCCGGCGGACCCAAGCCGAACCCGGCGCCCTGGGGGGCGCCTGGGCGCCGGCACAAGCGAAAAGGGCGCATGGATCCGCCCTGTCGGTGAGTCGAGCGCCTCTTCCCGCCGTTTCTTCCCGCTTTTCCCCCACTTCCCTCCCATTCTCTCCATTCCTCCCGCCAATCTCCCTCCCGCTCGTCTCCCAGCCGGCCGACCGCCATGCCACCGAAGAAGTACGTCGTCCCCCGGGCCGCGGCAATCGCGACCGCCTCCGTCGCCCAGCCGAAGCAGAGGAAGCCGAGGGCGCCGTCGTCCAAGCCACCGGGCATGTCAAACGCCGAGTGAAGGGTGGAAGTTCAATGACGGGAGGCTGTCACCGCCGACCGACGGAACAGGGCGATCGCCAAGAAGGCCCGTGACAACGCGGCGCGTGCGGCTGCGGCTTCGGCGGACCAAGCCGAGGCCGAGGCGACTCGCGCAGGGATGATGAATCTACCTGGCAGCCATGCCCAGCACGCGCCCTGGGGCCAGCAAGGCGTCGGCTCTCCGTCGCCGCAGCCATGGGGATGCACGTCCTTGCCGGGCTACGCCAACGGGGACGCGCACGGTGGGTTCAACCCCAGCGCCACCTTCCCCCATGGACACCCGGCCCAGCGCACGCCCTCGCCTGCCTTCGTCGGCGTGCAGTACCATCCATACAACTACTCGCCGCCCGCCTACACGTCCTCCCCGACGCCCCCTTTCCGCCGTGGCGCGCTGCCCTTCTCGCACCTCGGCGACACCGACGAGACCGAGGCCTACATGGACGACATCATCGTGACAGGCTCGATCGCGGCCGCCGCGTCTCCCGGGTTCGTCACCTCGGAAGACATGGTGGATCTCAGCGGCAGCATGGACGGCGAGCTCGGCTACGTCTACGGCGAGGAGGAGCAGGAAGAGCAGGAGGAGGAGGAGGAGGAGGAGGAGGAGGAGGAGCCGGCGACTGTTCCGGCGAGGAGGCGCAAGAAGAAGAAGCGGGCGGCAAGGTCTGGCGAGCCGCGCATCAAGTGGGCGTCCAAGGAGGAGGAATGCCTTGCCGAAGCATGGAAAGTTGTCTGCCTCGACCCGACCACCGGCATGAACCAGAGCATCGAGACGTACTGGGACCGCATCAAGGCCGAGTTCGACGAACGCAAGCTCGTCGACCCCTACTTTAAAGGCGTCTACATGCAGCGCGGGGCGAAGGCGAAGGCGAACCATTGGGGGCGTATCCAGGGGGCATGCAACAAATGGCATGGGATCATCGAGGAGGCCGCGGCTCGCCCGGAGAGCGGCGCCAGTGTTGAGGATCAGGTATGGCACACCGGTCTCCCTCCTCTCTTCGCCGTGTGTGCCCGCCAACTGTTTGTTCCTCCGCGCAGTTGCTGCGCATGTTCACCTTGTATCGGCAGGGCAACAACGACGCCGAATTCAAGTACCTCCACGTTTACAAGCGCATTGACATGTGCGAGAAGTGGGTGGAAGTCCGGCGCACCCTCGACAAGGCCAAGGAGACCTACAAGCCGGACGCGCCGGCTCCGGGCGCGTCAGAAGGGCGGCCGGACGGCAACAAAGGTGCCAAGAAGGGGAAGCACGCCGACGCGGCCACCGCTCGAGTGCAGGAGTCCATCCAGCACTGCCTCGCCGACGCATAGGTCCGGGCCACCCTTCGTGAAGAGAAGACAGAGGCGCGGTGGTCGGCGTTGATGTCGAGCAGCGCCGTCAAGCTCGACCTACTTCGGACCAACGTCGTCGCGAAGAAGAGAAACACCGACCTGGCTTTCTTGCTGGGCGGAGCGGACATGCTCCAGAGCAACGACGAGGCAGTCAAGGCGTGGTACTTGGCGGAGCGTGGCCTCATCCTGAACCAGCTTCCCTCGCCGCCGCCGCCCACGCCCACGCCGCCGCCGCCGCCAAGCCCAAGTGATGCCGCCGAGACTCCTCGCAGCATAGAAGCCACGCCGACGCCACCAAGCACAGAGACCCCGCCAAGCCCGCGCACGCCGACTCCGCCGACGCCGGAGGCCGACCTCACCGTCTGATGCGCTGCACGGGTGGCCTTTCTTTTTTGCACGCCGAACTGTGGCCGTATGATCGCCGGATTTGTGACGCCTATTTTGTGAGCGGGAATGACTACGTTTGAATTTGCGGCGGGTTGGGGGGCAGCGCCTGAGGGCGTGGCTGGGAGCTAGGTCGCCCCCAGGGGCCGATCTAGCACCGGTTCGCTCCCAGGCCGCTCTTTTTCGACGCCCTGGGGGGCTGAACGACTAGAGATGCTCTGATTTAGATGGTGTGACCACCAATAAGATAACATTCCTCCGTCCCGAATTACTCGTCGCAGAAATAGACGTATTTAGACGTATCTTTTAGTTCTAGATATCCATTTATGCGACAAGTAATTTACAACGGAGGGAGTACGATGGGCGCAAAACCGTATCGATGTCCTACTCACGACTAGTCGGGTATAATTGATGCACTCTCTACGAACATGAAAATGTGTCCATACACTATTACCATGTTGGTGAGTATCCACGGGTATCAAAAAAAAAAATGAGACCAACCCAAGAGCTAACCCTCGTTGGCTTTTCTTTATAGGAGAAACTCCGCGAAGATCGCTGCGTCCGTCTTTGGGGACTCGAACTCGGGTGGGTGGCGGAACCTCACCGCCAAATTAATGGGTCGACGCCCCATCCTCGAGTACCCACGGGTATCATGCCTGGTAAATTGCCATCCTTGAAGGAAGGGATCATGGTAGACTAGCTTGTTTCTCCTGTCAGCATTTTATTTTTGTGTAGCACGATCATTGTTTTTCGTATGGTCACGCATTACGCTTTCTCCCCTGTATATTTACGCCTTCTGCCCTTTCTCTCACTGAAGATGTCCACTGTTCAGTTAAATTCAGACAGCGCCGCACTTGGGTCCTGACAGTCGCCATACCACTCCAGTCTCCAGAGCGGGCAGGAGCGCGCAGGCGGCGCTCAACGGGAGGGCCGGCTGCGGCGCGGCGATTCGGCGTCGGAGGAGAATATGCCGGAGGAGCCGGCGGGGAGGCGCAGCAGCTGCGGCGGCGTGGCGGCGGCAGCGGGGCGAGATTCGGCGGCGGCGGAGGATATGCCGGAGGAGCCGGTGGGGAGGCGCAGCAGCTGCGGCGGCGCTAGCCTTTAGCCAGCTCATCCCAGGTACGAGTCACCGGATTCGAAAACTTACTTGCAAGATTCCGGTGATCACCGACCTACGAATCCGAGTTCGAGTCGATCTCGAGAATAATAAATATACCGTCGGCGCCTCCTTCGCCGGCTCCGGTGCCCTAATCTCTCTGATCTTCTGCGAGCTAATCATCGCCCCTGGTGCCCTAATCTCCCAACAATCCCCACGCCCCCTTCCTCCCCTGCACGATCGTCTTCCTCCTCTCGTCGGGCGGAAGGCAGCACGACCGTCTTCCTCCTCTCGTCGGGCGGAAGGCAGCACGACCGTCTTCCTCCTCTCGTCGGGCGGAAGGCAGACATGGCCCGTCTGAGGATCAGGATCTCCAGGCTTTTCCGGCGGCTGTACACGGGATTCCAGGTCTTCAACCTCCTCTCCAGCGCCTTTGCGCTCATCTCCAGCGGGCCAACCACGCTCTTGTGGGAGATTGCCAACGGCCTGGGGGTCTTGGGTGGCCTCTTGGAGATGTTCTTCCTCTTCCTTACGAAGCCCCCCATCGCCCTCTTAGTGCTCTACAATGCCCTTGTCCTGCTAAATCTGCTGTCTGGCGTGCAAGTTCTCGTTGAGGGCAGCCAAACGGGATACTGGGGGCTCATCAATATGCTCTCGGTGTCGGGGTGCTTCTGGGACCTTTTCACTACCTTCTCTTCTTACCGCCGCCGCCTCGTCAGTAAGTCCCCTCTCCTGCCAGTCTACCGTCAGTGAGTTGTTTCTCTCTGCCTCGGTAACCCTGTGTCTTCCCTCCTTATTTTTACCATTGGTTAGGCATGATGCTCTTCTTGAGCTCTAGTATTAATTTCAGCACCAAATATCTGAACCTGATATATGCATATAACAGTAAAAAATGTTACAATTGCAATTAGTTAATCAACCTTGCCCACTTGCAATTAGTTTTAAAAAATATTACACTTGCGATTAGTTAATCAAACTTGCCCACTTGCAATTAGTTAAAAAAATGTTACACTTGCATAACGGATCCTTGGACTCCTCAAAAAACGAACAAGAAAAAAGCACAGATCTTTATTATGTCCCCTGTTCATTGATAGTACTTCTGGTGCTTTATGCGTATTCATAGTCATACCATTGAACTTATTATTCAAGTTTAGTGGTAAAAGTTCAAGACCACGTTTATTATGCTAAACAGTCATGTTCAATGGTAATCTGTTTTCATTGTTCAAGTTCTTACTATTCATATTTTTCTATGTGAAACAGTCAAGACCATGTTTACTATGCTAAAATTGTTTATCTATTTCGTTGGTAGAAATGGTGCACTTGCATTTAGTTATTCTATCTTGCCTACTAGCACACCAGATTCTTAGTAGACTTTCTAAAAAGACAAAAAAAAAGGTCCTTATGTCAACTGTTCATTGATAGTACCTCTGCTGCCTGATGCTTATCATATTAATTGGCATACTCATATGGTTATACCTTTCAATTTAGTCTTATTTTCATGATTCAAGTTCTTGTTATTCATCTTTTCTATGTTAAATTGTTTAATAACAGATTTACTATACTTTATTGGTTTATCCAGTTCGTTGTTTATCTTCCTATACCTTAAATATTAGTTATTTTACCAAAAAGAATATTTCTTTATCCTTGATACTTAGCCAGAGATTTGCTTACATGCTGATAGAACATGTTACGTATTAGATTAGATCTTATGCTCAATGATGATAACCGAATGTACTCCCTCTGGTTCTTGAGTTTTCGTCCCATCACTTCTCCCCGCCTCGGTTACCCTGTGTCTTTCCTTCTCATTTTACTATTGGTTAAGCATGATGCTCTAGTATTTATTTCATCGCCAAATATCTGAACCTGATATATGCATATAACAGTAAAAGTTGTTACACTTACAATTAGTTATTCAATTCAATCTTGCCCTCTTGCAATTAGTTAAAAAAATGTTACACTTGCATAACAGATCTTTAGACCCCCTCAAAAAACGAAAATGAAAAAAAAACAGATCCTTATTATATCCCCTGTTCCTTGATAGTACTTCTGGTGCTTTATGCGTGTTCATAGTCATACCATTGAACTTAGTCTTTTTTCATTATTCAAGTTCTTACTATTCATCTTTTTCTGTGTTGTAAACAGTGAAGAACACATTTATACTATGCTAAACTTGTTTATCTGTTTCGTTGGTAGAAATGATACACTTGCATTTAGTGCCAAATATCTGAACCTGATATATGCATATAACAGTAAAACATGTTACACTTGCAATTAGTTAATCAATTTTGCCCACTTGCAATTAGTTAAAAAAGGTCACTTGCATAACAGATCCTTAGACTCCCTCAAAAAAGAAAAAGAAAAAGATCCTTATTATGTTCCCTGTTCATTGATAGTAGTTGTGGTGCTTAGTCTGTTTGCATTATTTTCAACTTATTCTATGTTTTAACAGTCGAGAACATGTTTATTATCCTTTACTTGTTTACCTGGTTCATTGATAGAAAAAATGATACACTTGCATTTAGTTATCAATCTTGCCCACTAGCACAACAAACTCTTAGACTCCCTAAACACAAACACACATACACAGATCCTTATGTCAACTGTTCATTGATAGTACTTGGGGCTTTATGCCCATCATATTCATTGTCATACCGTTGAATTTTGTCTGTTTTTCATTATTCAAGTTCTTGTTATGCATCTTTTCTATATTAAATTGTTACTGACAGATATACTATGCTTTATTGGTTCATCTAGTTCGTTGTTTATCTTCCAACCTTATATATTAGTTATTTTACCGATTTTTTTTATCCTTGATACTTAGCTGGATCATGTAATAATTTCAGATATTTACTTGTATGCTGATAGAACATGTTATTAGATTAGACCTTATGCTCAATGATGATAACCGAATTTACTCCCTCAGGTTCTTGAAAAGTCTTCAAATACAACATTGATTGCTTGTTTTTCGCTAGATATTTTTTCTTTATATATTTTCATAGAACTCTTTGAAATTATACTTTTGTGAAAATACTTTATGAAACAACCTACACATATGGTTTTCATGTATCCAATCTACATATGTTAGAAAATCAGTTTGAATTTAAAATTTTAGCTACTCAAAGTTTGAGAAATTAGTTGCACATATTTCTATGTTGATGACTTTTCAAGAACCAGAAGAAGGGAGTATATAACCTGAGAGCATTCTTTCTACTCCTTTCATTAAATTTATTTGATGCACCTGTGGTGCTATATTTGTTTAAGTGCTATATTTGTTTAAGCGGCGATGCTATATTATCTGAACTGATATGCATAAAACAGAAAAAAGAAACATTGTACACTTGGATTTTGTTAATCAATCCTGCACACTAGCAATACAAATTCTGAGATTAACTAAAAAAAATAGTGTGCCCTTATATCGACTGCTTATTGATTGTATTTGGTGTGCTTTGTGTCTATCATATCCATAATAATACCATTGAATTAATCTGTTCGTTGTTCAAATACTTGTTATTCATCTTTTCTATCTTAATAGTTAATAACAGATTTTCAATGCTTTATTGATTTATCTAGTACATAGTTTATCTTCCAACCTTAAATATTAGTTATTTTACTGAAAAGAAGATAGTATTTTCTTAATGATTTCAGATATTTACTTATATGCTGATAGAACATGTTATTAGATTAGACCTTATGCTCAATGATGATAACCGAATGTACTCCCTCCAGTTCTTGAGAAGTCTTCAAAATACAACTCTGACTGCTTATATTTGTTTCTTCTTTTTACATTTTCACAAATTAATACTTTTTTTAAATACTTTATGAGAAAACCTACACATATGGTTTTCACGTATCCAATCTACATATATTTTAGCTACTCAAAGTTTGAGAAATTTACTGCAAATATTTCTATATTGATGACTTTTCAAGAATCAGAAGAAGGGAGTATATAACCTGGGAGCATGCTTTCTACTCCTTTCATTTAATAATGTACTTGTGGTGCTCTATTTATTTAAGCGGTAATGCTATCTTATCTGATCTGATATGCATAAACAGAAAAAAAAACACATGGTACACTTCTGGTTAATCAATCCTGCACACTAGTGTACAAGTTCTGAGCTTACCTAAAATAATAATGTGTCCTTATATAGACTGCTCGATTGTACTTGTTGTGCTTTGTGCCTATCGTATCCACGACCATACCAATGAATTAATCTGTTCGTCGTGCAAATTCTTGTCATTCATCTTTTCTATGTTAAATTGCTAATAAAAGATTTTCTACGCTTTATTGATTTATCTAGTTCATCGTTTATCTTCCAACCTTAAATATAGTTATTTTACTGAAAAGAACATAGTTTTTCTTTGATACTTAGCTGGATTATGTAATGATTTCAGATATTTACTTATATGCAGATAGAACATTTTATAGATTAGACCTTATGCTCAATGATGATTACCAAATATACTCCCTCCGGTTCTTGAAAAGTCTTCAAAATACAACTTTGACTGCTTATTTTCCGTTATTTGTTTCTTTATATATTTTCATAGAACACTTTGAAATTAAAACTTCTTCAAAAATACTTTCTGAGACCACCTACACATATGATTTTCAGGTATCCAATCTACATATAGCTACAAAATTGAGTTTGAACTCAAAAACTTTAGCTACTCAAAGTTTCAGAAATTTACTGCACTTATTTCCATATTGATGACTTTTTAAGAACCAGAAGAAGGGAGTATATAACCTGAGAGCATTCTTTCTAATCCTTTCATTTAATCTATTTGATGTACTTGTGGCGCTCTATTTATTTAAGCGGCAATGCTATCTTATCTGAGCTGATATGCATAAAACAGAAAAAAGAACATGGTACACTTGCAATTGGCTAATCAATCATGCACACTAGCAATACAAATTCTGAGATTACCTTAAAAAAAATCCGGTGTCCTTATATTGACTGCTCATTGATTGTACTTGTTGTGCTTTGTGCCTGTCATATCCATGATCATACCATTGAATTAATTTGTTCACTGTTCAAATTCTGACGGAAGTCGGGCTCCGGGGACCCAAAGGTTCGAACACTGGGGTGAGCTCTGAAGGAAATATGCCCTAGAGGCAATAATAAATGTTATTATTTATTTCCTTATATCATGATAAATGTTTATTATTCATGCTAGAATTGTATTAACCGGAAACATAATACATGTGTGAATACATAAACCTACAGAGTGTCACTAGTATGCCTCTACTTGACTAGCTCGTTAATCAAAGATGGTTATGTTTCCTAACCATGGACAAGGAGTTGTTATTTGATTAACGGATCACATCATTGGTTGAATGATCTGATTGACATGACCCATTCCATTAGCATAGCACCGATCGTATAGTTTGTTGCTAGTGCTTTTCTTCATGACTTATACATGTTCCTATGACTATGAGATTATGCAACTCCCGTTTGCGAGGAACACTTTGGTGCTACCAAACGTCACAACGAATCGGGTGATTATAAAGGTACATTACGTGTCTCCCAAGGTACATGTTGGGTTGGCATATTTCGAGATTAGGATTTGTCACTCCGATTGCTCTGGAGAGGTATCTCTGGGCCCTCTCGGTAATGCACATCACATAAGCCTTGCAAGCATTGCAACTAAATGTGTTAGTTGTGAGATGATGTATTACTTGAACGAGAAAAGAGACTTGCCAAGAACGAGATTGAACTAGGTATTGATACCGACGATCGAATCTCGCAAGTAACATACCGATGACAAAGGGAACAACGATGTTGTTATGCGGTCCGACCGATAAAGATCTTCGAGAATATGTAGGAACCAATATGGGCATCCGTGTTCCGCTATTGGTTATTGACCGAGAATAGTTCTAGGTCATGTCTACATAGTTCTCGAACCCGTAGGGTCCGCACGCTAAGGTTTCATGGCGATGCTTATATTATGAGTTTATGAGTTTTGATGTACCAAGGAGTTCGAGTCCCTGATGAGATCGGGACATGACGAGGAGTCTCAAATGGTCGAGACGTAAAGATCGATATATTGGACGACTATATTCGGAGTTCGGAAAGGTTCCAATGATTCGGTATTTTTCGAGTACCGGGAGTTACGGATTACGGAGAAGTAATGGGCCTTGATGGGCTTTAGTGGGAAGAGGAAAAGGCTGCTGCTTCTCCCTCTAGTCCGAATTGGACTAGGGAAAGGGGCCGCCACCTCCTTCTCCTCCACTTCCTTCTCCTTCCTCCCTCTTGATGGACTCCTACTAGGACTTGGAGTCCTAGTAGGACTCCACACCGCCGCACCTATTGCCTTGGCCGGCCTCCTCCTCCTCCATCCTTTATATACGGGGCGGGGGCACCCCATGACACACAAGTTGATCTACGGATCGTTCCTTAGCCGTGTGCGGTGCCCCCTCCACCATATTCCACTTGGTCATATCGTCATGAGCTTAGGAGAAGCCTGCCACGGAGAAGTCATATCGTCATGAGCTTAGGCGAAGCCTGCGTCGGTGGAGCATCAACATCGCCACCACGCCGTCAGGTCGACGGAACTCATCCTCGACACTTTGCCGGATCGGAGTCCGGGATCGCCATCGAGTGAACGTGTGCGTAACTCGGAGGTGCCGACGCTCGGTGCTTGGATCGGTCGGATCGTGGAGACGTCGACTACATCAACCGCGTTGTTATAACGCTTCGCTTTCGGTCTCACGAGGGTACGTGGACGGACACTCTCCCTCTCGTTGCTATGCCATCACCATGGTCTTGCGTGATCGTAGGAAAATTTTTGAAATTACTACGCCCTCAACAAAGGTATCGAGCCTGGTTTTATGCGTTGATGTCATGTGCACGAGTAGAACACAAGTGAGTTGTGGACGATACAAGTCATACCGCCTACCAAAGATGTCATACTTTGGTTCAGCGTATTGTGAGATGAAGCGCCCGGACCGACATTACGCCAGACGCTTACGCGAGACCGGTTTCACCGCCGTGAGCACTCGCTGCTTAAAGGTGATCGCGGGTGTCTGCTCTCTCACTTTAGTTGAACTGAGTGTGGCTACGCCCGGTCCTTGAGAAGGTTAAAACGAGTCTATTTGACGAAGTATCGCTGTGGTTTTGATGCGTAGGTAAGAACGGTTCTTGCTCAGCCAGTAGCACCACGTAAAACTTGCAACAACAAAGTAGAGGACGCCTAACTTGTTTTTGCAGGCATGTTGTGATGTGGTATGGTCAAGACGTGATGCTATATTTTATTGTATGAGATGATCATGTTTTGTAACCGAAGTTATCGGAATCGGCAGAGCCATATGGTTGTCGCTTATTGTATGAAATGCAACGCCATGTAATTGCTTTACTTTATCACTAAGCAAGAGCGATAGTCGAGAAGCAATAGTTGGCGAGACGACAACGATGCTACGATGGAGATCAAGGTGTCGCGCGGTGACGATGGTGATCATGACGGTGCTTCGCGATGGAGATCACAAGCACAAGATGATGATGACCATATCATATCACTTATATTGATTGCATGTGATGTTAATCCTTTATGCATCTTATTTTGCTTTGATTGACGGTAGCATTATAAGATGATCCCTTACTAAATTATCAAGAAGTGTTCTCCCGAGTATGCACCGCTATGCGAAAGTTCTTCGTACGAGACACCACGTGATGATCGGGTGTGATAGGCTCTACGCTCAAATACAACGGTGCAAAACAGTTGCACGCGAATACTCAAAGTTATACTTGACGAGCTATGCATATAAGATATGACCTCTAACACGGAGACCGAAGGTCGAGCGTGAATCATATAGTAGATATGATCAACATATTGATGTTCACTATTGAAACTACTCCATCACACGAGATGATCGGTCATGGTGTAGTTGATATGGATCACGCAATCACTTAGAGAATTGAGGATATTTTTCTAAGTGGGAGTTCTTAAGTAATATGATTAATTGAACTTTAATTTATCATGAACTTAGTCCCGTAGTATTTTGCAAATTATGTTGTAGATCAATAGCTCGCGTTGTTGCTTCCCTATGTTTTCATATGTGTTCCTAGAGAAAATTGTATTGAAAGATGTTAGTAGCAATGATGCGGATTGGATCCGTGATCCGAGGTTTATCCTCATTGTCGCACGTAAGAATTATGTCCTTAATGCACCGCTAGGTGACGTACCTATTGCAGAGCGTATGCGCACGTTATGAACGCTTGGCTAGCTCAATATGATGACTACTTGATAGTTTAGTGCACCATGCTTAACGGCTTAGAATCGGGACTTCAAAGACGTTTTGAACGCCATGGACCATATGAGATGTTCCAGAATTGAAGTTAATATTTCAAGCAAATACCCGAGTTGAGAGATATGAAGTCTCCAACAAGTTCTATAGCTAAAAGATGGAGGAGAATCGCTCAACTAGTGAGCATGTGCTCGATTGTCCGAGTACTTCAATTGCTTGAATCAAGTGGGAGTTAATCTTCCGGATAAGATAGTGATTGATGAATTCTCTAGTCACCATCACTAAGTTAGTAGAACTTCGTGATGAACTATAGTATGCAAGGGATGACGAAAAAGATTCTCGAGCTCTTCGCGATGCTAAAATCGCGAAGGTAGAAATCAAGAAAACATCAAGTGTTGATAGTTGACAAGACCACTAGTCTCAAGGAAAAGGGCAAAGGGAAGAAGGGAACTTCAAAAGGAACGGCAAGCAAGTTGTCGCCGAGTGAAGAAGCCCAAGTCTAGACCTAAGCCCGAGACCGAGTACTTTTTCTGCAATGGAACTGGTCACCGAAGCGGAACTACCCCAATATTTGGTGGATAAGAAGGATGGCAAGGTGAACAAAGGTATATTTGATATACAGTTATTGATGTGTGCTTTACTAGTGTTTATAGTAGCCCCGAGTATTTGATACTGCTCGGTTGCTAAGATTAGTAACTCAAACAGAGTTACGTAATAAACAGAGACTAGTTGAAGGGAAGTGACGATGAGTGTTGGAAGTAGTTCCAAGATTGATATGATCATCATCGCACACTCCCTATACTTTCGGGATTAGTGTGGAACCTAAATAAGTGTTATTTGGTGTTGAGCATAAATATGATTTGATCATGTTTATTGCAATACGGTTATTCATTTAAGTAAGAGAATAAATTGTTGTTCGCTTACATGAATAAAACCTTATATGGTTACACACTCAATGAAAATGGTTCATTGGATCTCGATCATAGTGATACACATATTCATAATATTGAAACCAAAAGATGCAAAGTTAATAATGATAGTGCAACTTATTTGTGGCAATCGCCGCTTAGGTCATATTGGTGTAAAGCGATGAAGAAAACTCCATGTCGATGGACTTTTGGAATCACTTGATTATGAATCATTTGATGCTTGTGAACCGTGCCTTTTGGGCAAGATGACTAAAACTCCATTCTCCGTAACAATGGAACAAGCTACCGACTTATTGGGAATAATACATACCGATGTATGCGATCCAATGAGTGTTGATGCTCGTGGCAAGTATCGTTATTTTCTCGACCTTCACAAGATGATTTGAGCAGATATGGGTATATCTACTTGATGAAACATAAGTCCGAAATAGTTGAAAAGTTCAAAGAATTTCAGAGTGAAGTGGAAAATCATCGTAATAAGAAAATAAAGTTTCGCGATCCGATCGTGGAGATGAATATTCGAGTTACGAGTTTGGTCTTCAATGAAAACAATGTGGAATAGTTTCACACTCACGCCACCGAACACCACAACGTTATGGTGTGTCCGAACGTCAGAATCAGTATTTTATTATGATATGGTGCGATCTATGATGTATCTTACCAATTTACCACTATTGTTTTGGGGTTATGCATTAGAGACAAATTGCATTCACGCTTAATAGGGCACCATCTAAACCGCTGAGATGACACCGTATGAACTATGGTTTAGCAAAGAAACCTAAGTCGTCGTTTCTTAAAGTTTGAGTTGTGATGCTTATGTGAAAAGTTTTCACCGATAAGCTCTAACCCAAATCGAGAAGTGCGCCTTCATAGAATACTCAAAGGTGACTATTGGGTACACCTTCTATCACAAGATCCGAAGGCAAGTTTTTTCGTTGCTAAGATGGATCCTTTCTAGAGAAGAAGTTTCTCTCGAAAGAAGTGAGTGGGAGGAAAGTAGAACTTGATGAGGAAATTGTACCTTCTCCTTATTGGAAAGTAGTTCATCACGGAAATCAGTTCCAAAGTGATTCCTACACCAATTAGTGAGGAAGTTAATGATGATGATCATGAAACTTCAGATCAAGTTGTTACTAAACCTCGTAGGTCTTCCAGAGTAAGATCCGCACTGAGTGGTACGGTAATCCTATTCTAGAAGTCATGTTACTAGACCATGATGAACCTACGAACTATGAGGAAGCGATGATGAGCCCAGATTCCGCGAAATGGCTTGAGACCATGAAATCTGAGATAGGATCCATATATGAGAACAAAGTATGGACTTTGATTGACTTGCTCGATGATCGCAAGCCATGTAGATAAATGGATTTTCAAGAGGAAGACAGATGTTGATAGTAGTGTTACTATCTACAAAGCTCGACTTGTCGCAAAAGGTTTTTGACAAGTTCAAGGTGTTGACTACAATGAGATTTTCTCAAACTGTAGCGATGCTTAAGTCTGTCCGAATCATGTTAGCAATTGCCACATTTTATGAAATCTGCAAATGGATGTCAAAACTACATTCTTTAATGGATTTATTAAAGAAGAGTTGTATATGATGCAACCGAAGGTTTTGTCAATCCTAAAGGAGCTAACAAAATGTGCAAGCTCCAATGATCCATCTATGGACCGTGCAAGCATCTCGAGTTGGAATATATGCTTGATGATTTGATCAAAGCATATGGTTTTTACACTTTTGGAGAAGCCTCAGATTTACAAGAAAGTGAGTGGGAGCACTACAAGATTTCGATAAGTATATGTGAATGACATATTGTTGATCGGAAATAATGTAGAATTATTCGCAAAGCATAAAGGAGTATTTGAAAGGAGTTTTTCAAAGAAAGACCTCGTGAAGTCTGTTATATATTGAGCATCAAGATCTATAGAGATAGATCAAGACGCTTGATAAGTTTTTTCAATGAATACATACCTTGACAAGATTTTGAAGTAGTTCAAAATGGAACACCAAAGAAAGAGTTCTTGCCTGTGTTACAAGGTGTGAGATTGAGTAAGACTCAAAACCCGACCACGGCAGAAGATAGAAAGAGAATGAAAGTCATTCCTATGCATCAGCCATAGGTTCTATAAAGTATGTCAGGTACCAGATTTATTGCATACCCTACCACTAAGTTTGGCAAGGGAGTGCAATAGTGATCTAGGAGTAGATCAATGGACAGCGGTCAAAATTATCCTCAGTGGAAATAGGATATGTTTCTCGATTATGGAAGTGAAAGAAGGTTCGTCGTAAAGGGTTACGCCGATGCAAGTTTTAACACTAATCTAGATGACTCGAGTCTCAATCTGGATACATATTGAAAGTGGGAGCAATTAGCTAGAGTAGCTCCGCAAGAGCATTGTAGACATAGAAATTTGCAAATACTTACGGCTCAATGTGATGCAATCCGCTGACTAAAATTGTCTCACAAGCAAAACATGATCACACCTTAGTACTCTTTGGGTGTTAATCACATAGCGATGTGAACTAGATTATCGACTCTAGTAAACCCTTTGGGTGTTGGTCACATGTCGATGTGAACTATGGGTGTTAATCACATATAGATGTGAACTATTGATGTTGAATCACATGGCGATGTGAACTAGATTATTGACTCTAGTGCAAGTGGGAGATCAAGGAAATATGCCCTAGAGGCAATAATAAATGTTATTATTTATTTCCTTATATCATGATAAATGTTTATTATTCATGCTAGAATTGTATTAACCGGAAACATAATACATGTGTGAATACATAAACCTACAGAGTGTCACTAGTATGCCTCTACTTGACTAGCTCGTTAATCAAAGATGGTTATGTTTCCTAACCATGGACAAGGAGTTGTTATTTGATTAACGGATCACATCATTGGTTGAATGATCTGATTGACATGACCCATTCCATTAGCATAGCACCTGATCGTATAGTTTGTTGCTAGTGCTTTTCTTCATGACTTATACATGTTCCTATGACTATGAGATTATGCAACTCCTGTTTGCCGAGGAACACTTTTGGTGCTACCAAACGTCACAACGTGAATCGGGTGATTATAAAGGTACATTACAGTGTCTCCGAAGGTACATGTTGGGTTGGCATATTTCGAGATTAGGATTTGTCACTCCGATTGTCGGAGAGGTATCTCTGGCCCTCTCGTAATGCACATCACATAAGCCTTGCAAGCATTGCAACTAAATGTGTTAGTTGTGAGATGATGTATTACGGAACGAGAAAAGAGACTTGCCAAGAACGAGATTGAACTAGGTATTGATACCGACGATCGAATCTCGGCAAGTAACATACCGATGACAAAGGGAACAACGATGTTGTTATGCGGTCTGACCGATAAAGATCTTCGAGAATATGTAGGAACCAATATGGGCATCCAGGTTCCGCTATTGGTTATTGACCGAGAATAGTTCTAGGTCATGTCTACATAGTTCTCGAACCCGTAGGGTCCGCACGCTTAAGGTTTCGATGATGCTTATATTATGAGTTTATGAGTTTTGATGTACCAAGGAGTTCGAGTCCCGGATGAGATCGGGACATGACGAGGAGTCTCAAATGGTCGAGACGTAAAGATCGATATATTGACGACTATATTCGAGTTCGGAAAGGTTCCAATGATTCGGTATTTTTCGAGTACCGGGAGTTACGGATTACGGGAGAAGTAATGGGCCTTGATGGGCTTTAGTGGGAAGAGGAAAAAGGCTGCTGCGCCCCTCCCTCTAGTCCGAATTGACTAGGAAAAGGGGCCGCCACCTCTCCTTCTCCTCCACTTCCTTCTCCCTTCCTCCCTCTTGATGGACTCCTACTAGGACTTGGAGTCCTAGTAGGACTCCACACCGGCCGCACCTATTGCCTTGGCCGGCCTCCTCCTCCTCCATCCTTTATATATCGGGGCAGGGGGCACCCCATGACACACAAGTTGATCTACGGATCGCCTTAGCCGTGTCGGTGCCCCTCCACCATATTCCACTTCGGTCATATCGTCGCGGAGCTTAGGAGAAGCCCCGCCGAGAAGTCATATCGTCGCGAGCTTAGGCGAAGCCCCGCGCCGGTGGAGCATCAACATCGCCACCACGCCGTCGGTCGACGGAACTCATCCCCGACACTTTGCCGGATCGGAGTCCGGGATCGCCATCGAGCTGAACGTGTGCGTAACTCGGAGGTGCCGTCGCTCGGTGCTTGGATCGGTCGGATCGTGGAGACGCACGACTACATCAACCGCGTTGTTATAACGCTTCGCTTTCGGGTTCACGAGGGTACGTGGACGGACACTCTCCTCTCGTTGCTATGCCATCACCATGGTCTTGCGTGATCGTAGGAAAATTTTTGAAATTACTACGTTCCTCAACAAGCTCGTCCTCACTACCCCACCTTCTACCCCAGCTAAACCACGGCAAAGCTGGAATGGATCGGTGACACGGCGGATTACCCAGTTCAGGCCACCTTGCAGTGTAAAACCCTATGTCCTGCTTGGCTGTGATTGCTTGGGTTGAAGAGAGTGTACAAGGTTTTTGGTGTAGGGGCCGATCCTCTCTACAGCGGCACCTTGCCCTCCTTTTATATCTGCCTTGGTCCTCTTCTCCCGAAAACATTGGCGGGAAGGGTTGCCACACAACGGCAAGTTTGAAGGGGGACAGGGGCGCAGTCTATCCTGACGAAAAGGCGGTCTTCGCCTGCAAAGCTACCGCCGCCCTGCGCGCCCGCCGTCTTGTTCTTCTTTCACCGATCGGGCAACCTTCAAGGGTTGCTTTGGGAACTGGATTGCTGGCCTTGCTCCCTTAGCACAAAAGGGGGAATCCTCTTCACCCGCGCCTGCTGGCACGGCCTCTGCCGCCGTTCGTCGCCGCGCGCGTCACCCACGTGATGGGCCTGAGACCGCGCGACCGAGCTGAACAGCCTTTTACCATCACGCCTCAAGGGGAGGGGTGCCTTGGGAGGTAACCTCGGGAGCCGCCTCGCGAGAGGGCCTCGCCAGGCTCTTGGTGAAGCCGCTGAGTCTTGCTTGAGATGCCCGCCCCCTGAGGGGTCCTCAGGTGACCAGGGCCTCATGAGGGGTCTTGCTCGTGGTGCCTCCCGGTGGGCCTCCTGCTGGGCCCTCGCCATGCGCCGCGTCTCGGGCCGAAGGCAGACGGGCCTGGATACCCTGGGTTCCACGGACCCGACAGTAGCCCCGGGCCCGTGGCGCGCACGTTCCCGCCTATTTGGGGGCGAAACGGCGCGGGCCTTAACCACCTGCGGGCCAGGCGCGACGCGTGGCGCCTGATGTGATGGGGTCGTCCCCACTTCTCCCATGACGCCTCGATGACTGCCCGCGCTAACATAAAGCCTGCCCGCCCACGACGCGAGACCATCATTGCCTTCCTTGCATGCCGCCGTCTTCCTGCGTCTGTCGAAGGTGGAAGGGCGCGGACCGCGCCTCCCTCGAGATCTATAAAGGCGAGGGGGAAAGGACTTCCCCGCCCATCTTCTCCCTTCAGCTCCTCTTTTTACTCCACGATCTAGGCGAACCTCGGCGGCGATGGCGAGGGAAAGAGGCCGAGCTCGCGCTTTTGCTGCTGCATCTAGGGTTCCGCCTCGGGGGCGCGGGCAATCTCCGACCGCTGTGGGCGCCGGTCCCAGCGGCCATGGAAGGGGCGCTGTTCGCGGGTGCGGAGGGCGCGGCGCCCGAGGCCGAGGTGGCCGTGGCGGGGCCGCTGCTCTACCCCCCAGGCAGGGAGCCACTCCGCTGAGGCGGCTCATGAGTTCATAGTGAACATGCATCGCCGACCCTGAACCTGGCTCCGGCTTCCGGACTCCTTCGACGAGGCGATGGCGGACCGCGCGCCCTTGGGCCTGTGGGTGCAGGCGGACGGCTACGGCAACGGCCCCTCCTGGGTGGCAACGGAGTTCACCCCCACGGGCTTCATGTTTTTGAAGCAGGGGTGGAAGTCGTTCGCCCTCGCCCGCGGCCTGAAGCGGGGCCACATTCTCAAGTTCAAGTATGGCGGGGTCGCCGCGCTCTTCGTGAAGATCTTCCGGATCATTGGCAACCGTCTGGAATGCTGCGCGGAGAACGAGGATGGCACCTACAGCGGCTCCTCCAGCGAGGACGACAGCGACAGCGGCGCCACCCCATCTGGCGGAATTTGGGGCGACGACAGCTCCCCCCGCGTCAAGAGCAAAGATGAAGACTCCGACTAGGCGCGGACGGCGCTTCGCCCAGGCTCTTTCTTCTTTTTCCTTCTCTCCTGCACTGGATCGATGTAGCCCTATGAGGGTGTGAAAACGGTGATTTCTATGTTTTAATTTAATGCACTTGCGGTTTGGAATGTTTGTTCCCTCCTGAAGCCCTCTCGCGAGGCTTTTTTTCTTGCTCGCCTATGTGCTCTATGTCGTTAGGACCTAGCCCCCGAGCGGGCCTCAACCGTCGCTGGTATGCAAGGTCGCGATGCCTGGACAAGGCCAGGAGGTGAGGGGCACCGGGTGCTAGTGAGGGCTCTTGAGGCACGATGCTCCAGGAGCCCCCCTTTGACGTGCAAGTGGCTCGCGTGAAGGAAAAAACACCAGCGCTTAGCGGGATTGCGAAAGGAGGGAATTCGAATGATGATGTTGGCGTCTTGCGAGGTGGTTAGACTTAGCTTTTGCGGGGAGCGGCGTCGGGAGAGCTCACGAGTTCACGCGGCACGTGAGGCGTGCCTCCTGAGGCTCGGCCCTCAAAGTGTCCGTCTCGTGAGGCCTTCCGATTAGGCGACCGTCACCGGCTGGCTCGCGCCGTCCATGGGGCTTCCGAGTGGCTGGCTCCTGAGGAAACTGCATGTTGACAAATCTCACAATAGGGGAGCGACCCGCACTTGCCAACTCGCTCATGGCCGTTGCGTGAGGAGATAAGGCACCAAGGACCTTGGTGAGGTGATGTGCACGGGAGCAGGCCCGCGAGCCAGAGCTCGGTCCCTTAGGTTTTGCGGCGCGCTGCAGGGACGGATCCGAGCACGTGCGCCTTGTCTAGCCCCCTCTAATGGAACACTCAGGAGAGGGGTTGTGTGCGCGCGGCGCTCTCGAGATGGCGTTATACCAAGTACACAATTATGTAGGGAACATAGGCTTATCAGAGCATAATCAACAAGATTCATTACACAACCAAAAAGAGATGCGGCTGCCGTGTCCGGCACGGATCAGCTTGAGGTTGGTGCAGCCCGTGAGGCGCCCTCAATTCGAACGGACCAAAAATCACCTGGCAGCACTGAGATGCAGGAGCGTCGGGTCGCTTGGTGAGGTGTGCTGCGGAAGCTCGTCCTTCAAGGGCTGAGGGGCTCCTGATGTCTGGGGGCTTGCGAGGAGCAGGGGGCTTGCGAGGCCCCGACACGACGGGTGCCAACATTTGGTAGGTGGCGCCGACGCTCCTCAGGCCGAAGGGCATGCATGAGCCGTTGGTGGCGGAGCCTGCGTCTTGGTCGATGCGCGGCAGCGGGAAGGGATCCTGAGGGCAGGCCTTGTTGAGGCTCATGAAGTCGACGCACATATGCTCCTTGCCGCCCTTCTTGGGGACGACGACTGGGTTGGCGAGCCACTCGGGGTGACACACCTCACGGATGACTCCAGCTTCTTGCAGTTTGCGTACCTCTTGGATGATGAAATCATGCTTCTCGGGTGCCCGGCGCCGTGCTTTTTGCTTGATGGGGCGTGCATTGGGGCACACCGCTAAGTGGTGCTCGATCACCTTCCTCGGCACATCGGACGAATCAGATGCTTTCCAGGCGAAAACATCTGAGTTTGCCCGGAGGAAGGCGACGAGCATGCCTTCCTATGCGGGAGGAAGGCCCGTGCCGATGGTGAAGGCAGGGCCTGAGCTATCGTCATTAACCGTCACCTTCGTCTCGGCGTGGTCCTGAGAGAACAACTGCTTCTTCTTCGCGGTCGCGGTCTCAGGGGACTCAACCGCATGCTCGTTAGCCGGATGCGTGGCTGCGGCAGCCTTGTAGGCATGCTCGAGGGAGCAGATCGCGTCCTTACGGTGATGATGCCGCTGCAGCCAGGCATCTTGAGGACGTTGTAGGCGTGGTGAGTCGCTGCCATGAACTTGGCTAGAGTCGGGTACCCCAAGATGGCGTTCTACGGCAGGCCAATGTGCACCATGTCGAAGTCGATGAGCTCAGTGCGGTAGTTCTTGCGGGTGCCGAAGGTGACAGGGAGGCGCACTTGCCCCAGGGGGATGGTAGAGCCATTAGTCACTCCGGAGAAGGGCTGAGTCGGCATCAGTTGGTCGTAGGGCACTTGGAGCGTCTCGGAGGTCCCGATGGAGATCACGTTGAGGCCGGCAACTCCGTGGATGAGGGTCTTGGTGACCGCGACGTTGCTGGTAGTAGGAGTGCACAGCATGGGGAGCGTGCCCACGGCGGCCGCGGACTTGGGGTGGTCCTTGCAGTCGAAGGTTATGGTGTACTGCGACCACTTGAGGGGCCGCGTGGCCTCGGGCTTCGAGAGAGCTGCGTTCACCTTGCGAGAGGACTGCTTGAAGTGGCGGTTGGACGTGGACGCCTGAGCTCCGCCGAGGATGCAGGCAACCGCGTGAGGCTCCTGGTAGCCCCCGGCACCCTCGTCGAGCTGGTTGACGTCTTTCCTCCGAGGTGGTGGTGGCAGCGGCGGGAGAGCGGCATTGGCTCGAGGATTCACCTCGCGAGGCTGGTCAGGCGCCCTCACGAGGCTGGTCGCGCCAGCCCTGGCGGGAGTTGCCGTTGTCGTTGCGGCTGTCCCAGCGGTTGTTGCCACGGCCACCTCCGTGGTCGGCGCCGGGCGCCGGCCACGGTCGTTGCGGTCGGCTCGGCGGCCAGGCACTCGTCGCGGAGCAGCTTGAGCTCCTGGCAGTCTTCAGTGCTGTGGGAGCGCACGCTGTGGTAGATGCAAAGTGGGCGGCTGTCCTTTCTGGGCTCATCGCGGCCGCGCTTCTGCTCAGGCTCCGCATCAAGCACGGCAGGGCCCTTGCGCTTGACGTCCTTACTCTTGGCCTTGGCGGCGTCGAGCGCCACGTCGGGGTCGTTGTGGATGAAGAGGCGGCTTTCTTCAGCCTTGGCGCACATGTCAGCGAGGTCGAACAGCTCGAGCATTGAGTCCAACTCGTCGTTGATGGCGAGCTTCTCGCGCATCCTGACGTCCGCGATGCCGGTGGAGAACACAGAGATGATAGCCGCGTCGGAGGCACGTAGAATCTTGTTGCGCACCTAGCTGAAGCACTAGATGTACTTGCGGAGGGTCTCGTTGGGGCGCTGCTGCACGTGCCGTAGGTCGTGGATGGTGAGGGAGCAGTCGTGCGTGCCCTTGAAGTTGGCAACGAACTGGTCGCAGAACTCGCTCCACGAAGAGATCGACGCCTCGGGGAGGTTCATGAGCCAGGAGCGCGGGCCGTCCTTGAGGGCCATGGGAAACCAGTTCGCCATGACCTTGTCGTCGTTCGCCGCCTCGATGCTTAGCGCATAGAGCTAAAGAAATTTTGCGGGGTTGGGGTGCCGTCGTAGCGCGGGGGTAGCTCCGACTTGAACTTCGAGGGCCACACCACCTGATGCAGCTCACGGGTGAAGGCTTGGCAGCCCACGTCGCTCTAGGGAACACCTCAGCGAGAGCGGCGCGGTTCTGGCGCCCAGCCGCCGCGACCTCTTGGACCGCCCGGTCTTGGCACTGGCACTGCTGCTCGAGGAGCACACGTGCATCAGGCGGCGCGCGGCGGACGATCTGGCAGCTGGCCTCGCCTTGGACCGGCTGGGAAGCCCTGCGGGATGGGTCATGCGCCCGCATGGGTCACGCGCCCGCGCGTCACGCCGGGGCTCGCCGAACTCGTCACGTAGAGGAGGTGGCGGGGGTGCTACGACTCCGGCATGAGATGGCGGAGGGCGGAGCGAGTTGGAAGGCGTCAGAGCGTCTCCGGAGGCGTTGACGAGCTCGGTGATGCGACCAAGCCAGGCGTCGTAGCCAGTGTCTACTGGACGGTAGCGGAGTAGCTCATGCGCCATGAGTAGCGCGGCCTGCGTGTTCGGCGGCCCATGACGGGCGAGGGAGGAAGATGCCGTGGCGGTGCGGCTGTCTGCCTGCACGGAGGGGTGCAGGGAGGAGTCCGGCTGCTCACGAGCAACGGGGTCGGTGGCGGCAGCGGCTGCGGCCTCGACAGGGCGGCGGCGGTTGCCACGGCCCACCGGCTCCGTCTGGGCCATGCGACCGCCCTGCGTTCGGCGCGCTCGCGACGGGCGTCGGCCATGAAGCTGGTGGAGCGAAGGGTGGAGCAGGGAAAACGGTAGCGCACCCCTACCTAGCGTGCCAAAAGTCGGAAGTTGGGCTCTAGGGACCCAAAGGTTCGAACACTGCGGTGAGCTTGTCCTCACCACCCCGCCTTCTACCCCAGCTAAACCACAGCGAAGCTATGACGAGAGCGCGCTAGCGGGAACGGATCGGTGACATGGCGGATTACCCAGGTTCAGGCCACCTTGCAGTGTAAAACCCTACGTCCTGCTTGGCTGTGATTTCTCTAGTGGAAGAGAGAGTACAAGGTTTTTGGTGCAGGGGCCGATCCTCTCTACAGCAGCACCCTGCCCTCCTTTTATATATGCCTTGGTCCTCTTCCCCCGAAAACATTGGCGGGAACGGTTGTCACATAACGGCAAGTTTGAAGAGGGACAAGGGGCGCAATCTATCCTGACGAAAAGGCGGTCTTCGCCTACAAAGCTACCGTCCATGACGCGCCAGTGGGCTCGGGGATGACCTCCGCCCTGCGTGCCCGCCGTCTTGGTCTTGTTGCACCGATCGGGCAACCTTCAGGGGTTGCTTTGGGAACTGGATTGCTGGCCTTGCTCCCTTAGCACGAAAGGGGAAATCCTCTTCACCCGCGCCTGCTGGCACGGCCCTCTGCCGCAGTTCGTCGTTGCGCGCGTCACCCCCGTGATGGGCCTGAGACCGCGCGACCGAGCCAAACAGCCTTTTACCATCACACCTCGGGAGGCAACCTCGGGAGGCCGCCTCGCAAGGCTCTTGGTGAGGCCGCGTAGTCTTGCTCGAGATGCCCGCTCCCTCTCATGAGGGGTCTTGCTCGTGGTACCTGCCGGTGGGCCTCCTTCTGGGCCCTCGCCATGCGTCGCGTCCTGGGCCGAAGGCAGACGTGCCTGGATACCCTGGGTTCCACGGACCCGACAAATTCTAGTTATTCATCTTTTCTATGTTGAATTGTTAATAACAGATTTTCTATGCTTTATTTGTTTGTCCAGTTCGTCATTTATCTTTCAACCTTAAATATTACTCCCCCGATCCATAATAAGTGTCGCAGTTTTCAACTAAAGTTCAACCTTAGTTGAAAACTACGACACTTATTATGGATCGGAGGGAGTAACTTTGCTGAAAAGAACATACTAGTTTTTCCTTCATACTTTAGCCGGATCATGTATTGATTTCATAGATTTACTTAGATGCTGATAGAACATGTTATTGGATTAAGACCTTATGCTCAATAATGATAACCGACTATACTCCCTCCAGAAAAGTCTCCAAATACAACTTTGACTTCTTATATTCATTATACACCCTCCATTTTTATATACAAGGCCACTATCAAAATTACAGTTTGCAGATATACAAGGCCACTTAGGCTGGTCATAGTGGTGAGTAACTTAGGCTAGTAACATGTATATGTTACTAGGCTATGTTACTACCTCTATAGTGGGTAGTAACATATATGTAGTGTCATACATCACTTTATTTATTACTTCATAGACTCATTTAGCATTGGGAACCGTTAGGTGATGGTAACATATTATGTTACTCTATTTGTCTCTCTCCTCATTAACTACTTGACACATCATCATTTTTGCTTATGTGGCATCTATGTTACTACTTATGTTACTCCCACTATGACCAGCCTTACACTAATCGATGCAATATTAATGGTGTTTGCCTCGTAGTACTAGCAAAGGAGGACATTAATTATCCCTTGCATGCATGCGGGAGTGGGAGCATTGGCTTGATGTGCATGAAAGAGAAGAATAAACATTAATTCACACGACAAACAAGGAGACAAGCTGGCTTGCAACGTTGACTTAGAAGACATTAACTTTTGCCTTGGTACCTGTAATATGGGTTTGTGGCCTTGTATACAAAAATGGCGGGAGTATCTTTTTCTAAAACTCTGAAATGACACTTCTTTCAAAATACTTAATGAGACAACCTATTTGCATGCACATATAGTTTTCACATGTCAAATCTAATTATATTACAAAATATAGGTTTTGGAAGTTTGAAAAGATTAACTTCACCTATTTTTAATATATAGATAACCTGCATATGGTCACATATCTAATCTATATATATTGAAAAAATTAGTCAGACAAAGTTTGAAGTCTGATACGATGACTTTTCAAGAACTGGAGGGAGTATATTATCTGATGCAGTGGCAGAGCTTGGGCTGCACTTTCCGGTAGGGGCAAACAAAACGAGATTTGGGCGTGGGTTACCGGGTCTATGGGCCATTTACTTGTAACTATTTGGAAGAAACTTCATGGGCTGGCGAGGCGGCGGGCCAGGTTGGCCCAGCCGAAGCTCTTCCAGTGATCTGATGTATGTTTTCCTTATTAAAGTTCTTGCTGTCCATCTTTTTCCATGTTAAACTGTTAAGAACAGATTTACTATGCTTTCTCCGTTTATTAGGTTCATCCTGCATGTGTTAGTTGTTTAACTAATAAGAATGTATTTTCTTAAATTTCTTATTAAAAAACAGATCCTTGTTATATCCACTGTTCATTGGAAGTTCTTCTACTGTTTTCATTATTCAAGTTCTTACTATTCATCCCTTTCTATGTTAAACAGTCAAGAACATGTTTACTATGCTTTGCTTATTTATCTGGTTCATCGGTAGAAATGGTACACTTGCAATTAGTTAAAAAATCTTGCCCACTAGCATAACAGATCCTTAAGACTCCATCAAATAAAAAAACAGATCCTTATCTGGCGCTTTATGCCTATCATATTCATAGTCATACCATTGAACTTCATCATTCAAGTTCTTACTATTCATATTCTTGTACGATAAACAGTCAAGAATATGTTTATGCTAAACTTGTTTATCTGTTTGTCGGTACAAATGGTACAGTTGCATTTAGTTAATCAACCTTGCCTACTAGCATAATAGAATCCTAGGCTCCCTAAAAAAACAAAACAGGTCCTTACTTCAACTGTTCATTGATAGTGCTTCATGCCTATCATATTCATTGCCATGCCATTGAACTTTGTCTGTGTTTCATCATCAAGTTCTTGTTATTCATCTTTTATATGTTAAATTGTTGATATCGTAGATGTGCTATGCTTTATTGATTTATCTACTTTGTTGTTTATCTTCCATCCTTAAATATTAGTTATTTACTAAAAAGAACATTTTTTATCATTGATACTTAGCCGGACCATAATGATTTCAGAGATATACTTATGTCTGATAGAACAGGCCCAGGGGTGCCTCACCTTGTTGGTAGTCGGCCCAAGGACTCCTAGGTCGGTTTCCTCCCTGGGCCATCATGCCGGCCCATGGGCTATGTAGAAGGACTTTGGAAGCCTTGTCGCACAAAACAAGGAAGTCGGATCCGTGGAGGACCCCCCCTCCACAGACGTAGTCGAATAGGACCATTTGACCCTAGGGGGCGGTATCCTATATAAGCCTGGACCGAGCTAGTCAATAGACACTTTAGATTGCACTGAGATCAATCCCTCAATTGTACCGTGTACTCTGTACACCCCATTGCAATATAACACGAGCAGGGGTAGGGTATTACCTCTTGTGAGGGCCTGAACGTGTGTAAATCCGGTCTCCTATTTTCCCTTCGATCTATTCGCCAAGTCAGGATACCCTATCGAGGGATCTTCCGGATTCTTCTCAGACAGTGGTGGTAGGCCCCGCGTGGTGAACTCAGAGATCATATGGGATCGCCAGTTGATGTCGGTACGATCTACGCGCCTGATCAGATCTTCGTTTTTGGTGCCATGTGCTATATCGCCAACTCGACCGGCCACCTCGGCCAATCGGGACCTATGCTCCAAGCTGGATTGTTCGCTTTGGCAATCTGGAGTATGTCGCAGATTCACGCGGCGGTCTTGTCCTAAGGCCTAGCATCATACTGGGCCAGGAGTCATAGGCCGAATTCCCACCCACCATCCACTTCATCGCCCAACTTCGAGGACCTTATCGTTGTCCTTGAGGCGGTCGAGGAGCTGGAAGACCTCGATGAGGAGATGGGCGACTCAACCCATAGCCACCCGCCAGCTGCACAGCCTGTCCGGCCATGGCAGGCGACCACGATCCAGCCTTGCTACTTGGTGGGCAAGCCGGATCCGAGACACCAGGAAAGCGGCGAGGCGGAGGAAATCAATGATGATGACATCAAAGCAATTGAGGAGCCAATCCTAGACAACGAGGCACGGGAGGCACTATGGGTGGAAGTCCTGGCGACCCTCAACAAGGTTACCAAGGACCTCGGTGCAATCGCAACCGCAAGCACCAGGATGACGACAACGACGAAGAGATCAATGCCGGTTTCAGAGCCCAGTGTCGGGGCGGAAGTGGTGGCCAGGAAAACAACCCGTGGCAAGGTAAGAAGGGCGGTGGTGGCGATCCGGATTTCGATGCGATCATGGACAGACCATGTGATTATCATTGGCCCCCAAACCTCGAAGACCCTCCAGCCAACCACAACAGGGAGTGCTGGATGCATCGCAAGGCCGTCAAACAGGCCAGAAGAAACAATGACGACGGGCAAGATCTGCCCAACGACGGTCAGAACGGTGGCGCAGACAATGCAGGTCGGGCTTGTGCCGGCAAAGGGGTGCGGAAGCAATTCTCTCTTCAGATCAAAGACGTGAACATGATATACAAGTGTAACAAGACTCGGAGGGAAAAGAAGCTCGCCCTAAGAGAGGTATACGCCTCGGAGTCTGCAATTCCACGGTTTATGGCGTGGTCGGAACAACCGGTCTCCTGTTATCAGAGTGACCATCCGACCAGCGTCCGTCAGGGTGGGAAAGCCGCCCTTGTCTTGAACCCGATCATCGAGGGTTGTCATCTCAACAAGGTCCTAATGAACGACGGCCGCACAACCGGTCTCCTGTTATCAGAGCGACCATCCGACCAGCGTCCGTCAGGGTGGGAAAGCCGCCCCCGTCCTGAACCCGATCATCGAGGGTTGTCATCTCAACAAGGTCCTAATGAATGGCGGCAGCAGTTTGAATTTGATATACGTCGATACACTCAAAAAGATGGGCGTTGACGGGTCCCGCATACAGCCGACCCACACGAGGTTCAAGGGCATATTTCCCGGCATGGAGGCCGAACCCTTGGGTAAGATCACATAGAACGTGGTGTTTAGTGCATCGGAAAACTACCATCTCGAGCCACTTAGCTTCGAGGTAGTCCCCTTCAGAAGTGATTACCATGCTCTCCTCGGCAGGACGGCCTTTGCATAATTAGCGGCAGTCTCGCACTATGCATATCTGAAACTGAAGATGTCAGGCCCAAATGGGGTCATTACCATATCAGGCAACGCCGAGTGATTGCTTAAAACCGAGCAAACCACATGTGCTCTAGCCGTCGAGGCACTCACTGAGTCCCTCGCCACCGAAGAGCTTGACGGCATGCGCTCATCGGCCGACAAGGACGATTTCAAGCTCACTAAGTGAACCAAGTCGACCTCCTTCCAGCCCAGTCAAGACATCCAGAAGTTCCAGGTCCACCCGAGCGACCCGACCAAGATGACCTCGATATCCGTGAGAATTGGGATATCTTTGCATGGCGTCCATCCGATATGCCAGGTATTGAGAGGAGATTCGGAGCACAGCCTCAACATTTAGAAAGGAGCCCGGCTATTAAGCGGACTCTATGTCAACTTTCCGAGCCCGAGTGTAAAGGCATGGGCGAGGAGATCGCAAAACTCTTGGAGGCCGGCTTCATATAAGAAGTGAAGCACCCCGATTGGATAGCCAATCCAGTCATGGTGCCTAAAGAATGACACCTGGTGCTTGTGTTTCGACTTTAAGGACCTCAACAAAGTTTTGCCCGAAGGATCCGTTCCCTCTGCCACGCGCTGACTAGATCATCGATGCCACGGTCGGGCACAAGTTGGTGGACTTCCTGGATGCGTACTCAGGGTACCACCAGATTAAGGTGAAGGTGTCCGACCAGGAGGCCACCACATTCATCACAAAAGTACGGTCCGTTCTGCTATATAGCGATGCCCTTTGGGCTCAAGAATGCAGGAGCCACATACCAGCGTATGATAACATGCCTGCATACGCAGGTCGGCAAAACTATTGAGGCATATGTCGACGACGTGGTCATTAAAACAAACAACCGACACCCTCATAAACAAACTGCAGCAGACCTTTGCTAACCTGCAAAAATTTAACATCAAACTGAATCCGTACAAGTATGTCTTCGGCATATCGTACGGCAAGCTGCTGGGATTTATTGTCTCCTAGCGTAGCATCAAGGCCAATCCAGAGAAAATCAAGGTGCTTTCAAATGCGTGGCTAGTCGGATACCCCGACCAAACTGAAGGAAATGCAGAGGCTAGTCGGATGCGTGGCTTCCCTGAGCCGGTTTATATCCAGGCTCGGGAGAAGGCGCTCCCTCTATGCCGGCTGCTGAAGAAGACAGATAAGTTTGTCTGGACCGAGGAAGCTAAAGCGGCCTTGAAAGAAATCAAAAGGTTGCTGGCAACTAACCCTATTTTCGCAGCACCCCAAACATGAGAGTCGATGTTGTTGTATATCTCGGCCACCAATTAGGTGGTCAGTGCGGGGTCGAACGTGAGGAGGAAGGGCATGCTTATAAGTTGCAGCGGCCGGTCTATTATGTTTAAGAGGTGCTCTCCCCCTGCAAGACGAGGTACCCCCTGTTAAGCTTCATGCACTAGCCAGCGCAACCAAAAGTCCAAACTGATGGAAAGGGCTAGGCAATCCACATATACACTTCAACACCCCTTCTCATGTGTGAGGCGGGAAGTCAACACGTGGATAGACTCAGAGGTATGGCTCAAGAGGCCTATACGTGGCCAAAGGGGGGCAGCAGCAATTTTTAAATAAATTGCGCAAACCGGGACTTGAACTCAAGACCTTAGCTCCGATACCATGTTAAGCTTCATGCACTAGCCAACGCAACCAAAAGTCCGAACTGATGGAAAGGGCTAGGCAATCCACATATACTGTAACACCCCCATCACCAGAAGATCGCATATCTGGTGTTTTATGGCATCCCGGAAACTTCGGCATTATTTTCAAGCTTGCCCCATTACAGTGGCCAGTGAGGTTCCCTTGTCCGACACCATCAATAATAGGAAAGCCACAGGCCAGATTGCAAAGTGGGCGATCGAGCTGCTGCCCTTTGAGATAAATTACCAGCCATGCCGGGCCATAAAGTCACGGGTCCTGGCATATTTCATCTTGGAATGGACGGAAGCCCAGCAACCAAAATGGCGGATCAACTACAAGCATTGGACGATGTACTTTGATGGATCAAAGATGCTTGCCAGATTGGGGGCTGGGGTAGTCCTGGTATCTCCAACAGGTGATGAGATGCGCTATGTGCTCCAAATCCCTATATACATACTCCAATAACGTTGCCGAATATGAAGCTCTCTTGCATGGCCTTCATATGCTGTAACCATGGGTATCGAAAGCCTCAAGGTACGTGGTGATTCCGACCTTGTTGTATCCCAGATTAACGGAAATATTGAGGGCAAGGAACCACAGATGATTGCATACCGGGAAGCGGTACAATAGATGTCAGGTCGGTTTAACGGATTGGAGTTCCACCATGTTAAACGTGATGACAATGTAGCGGTCGATATACTGGCCAAGATGGGTGCATGGCCAACATCTTCCTCGAGCAGCTCTTCAATCCGTCTATCAAGTTGCAGGCTGACCAGGAAACGGCCTTGGAGGTTGGGGGCTCTGAACCTGACCACACAGAGGCTGAGGGCTCAGACCCTGGCATACGCAAACGCAGAGACTGGGGGCTTGGGGCTTAGATAACATCATCAGCCCACGAGGTCATGGCGGTAATTCCGGCTTGGACCGAGCCCATCCTGGCCAATCTTATCCAAGGTGAGCTCCCCGAGGACAAGACAGTAGCCCGGCACATAGTTCGCCGATCTGCAGCGTATGCCGAGCACAACAGAGAGTTGTACAAGCGCAGCATCACCTGTGTCTTCCAGCGCTGCGTCTCTCCTGAAGAAGGTCGGCAAATCCTGGTTGATATCCATGCTGGCACCTGTGGACAGCATGCGGTGTCTTGGACCCTGGCGAGCAATGCTTGCCGGCATGGTTTTTATTGGCTTACGGCAAAGCACATCACCAAAAACTGCCGGGGTTGCCAATACTTGCTTAAAATCAGTCGTTTACCAGCTACAGCCCACAAAATTATCCCAATTACATGGCCTTTTGCGGGTATGGGTCTGGACATGATTGGACCTCCGAAGAAGGCTTAAGGAGGGTTTAAATATCTCCTAGTGGTTGTCAACAAGTTCAGCAAGTGGATCGAAGCGAAGTCGTCACCAGTCAAGCTGCGGAGCTAGCCATCAAATTCATATCATGCATTATATACCGGTGCGGCATGCCTCACAACATTATCGCGGCCAAAGGAACAAATTTTAGAGCCAAGAAGTTCGAAGGTTATTGCAGTCAGCGCAATATCAAACTTGACTTTGCTTCTGTGGCACATCTGCTGTCCATGGGCAGGTCGAACGGGCCAACGGATTGATCCTCGGTGGTCTGAAACCGAGGTTGGTGAAATCACTGGATAAGGCCGATGGGAAGTGGATTGAAGAACTTCCATGCGTTCTCTGGAACCTGAGAACAATGCCATACCGGTCTACTGGCTATACTCCGTTTTTCATGGTATACCGTCCTCCCCAGTGACCTCGAGCATGATTCCGGTCACGTATCTTGTTACAGAGCTGGAGCGTCAGGCCGATATGGATGCACTGGAGGAAGCCCGGGAGATCGCAGTGGCTAGATCAGCTATCTATCAACTCGTGCTCCCCTGCATTGTACCGTCGATCCGGTCGAAGCTGTGGTTGCACCGGCACCACGAGTCTGGTTCCGGCGAGCTGCGGCTATCCTAGTGCCTGCCATCACCACCATCTGACGTGGCTCCATCCTAGCTTTTCGTAGCGCCAAACCGCACGTCCAACCGCTGTCTGTAGCATCATTACGGTGCATCTCCACCATGGGAAATGGTCGCCACTGGCTAAATTCCAGCGAGCTGACGTGGCCGACTTGGTTAGTGGTTAAGCACCCGGTTAATTAGACCATATGAAGCTGACATGTGGGATCCAGGTGCTAGTTAATTAGCCAAATCCTTGTAGTTAGAATTAATGTTAAACCGAGTAGGCCCCACTGGTCAGGTCTGGCCTGGATGACATATGCTTTGACCGGACCCACTGTCAGTGAGTGGCTGACTAAGAGACGAGTAACCCAAGGTCAATGCTGGCAATTCTACGAACTAGTCCAAATACCTTTTCCCCTGATACTTGAGCATGAGTAGATAGTTCCTGATGTAAGTCTTGCGGAGTACATTTGTAGCTTAATTAACTTGTTGTGGAGGAGACCACTAAACCCAATGGTGGTTTCTAAGTGGCTACAAATTAACTTGTTGCAGAGGAGACCACTAAACCCAATGGTGGTTTCTAAGTGGAGTTCGACGTCCACTAAGAAGGTCCCAGACAACGGCCTGGTGCCTTGGGAGGGTCGTTGTATCTTCTTTCAGGCCTCTTGTGCCCCTTTTTGAACTTATCTTTACTAAGACATATTTTGCTTCTGCTGATGCTTGTTGTATGTTGGGTCATGTGACCTTTGTGTGTAAATAACACTGCTACGATTTGCTCTTTAGAACCTTTGAATATATGTGCTTCGAGTCGTAGAGTCGTAGAGTTTGTGTTGCGAACTTGTGATACATGTTGTTTCCGACACACTGCATGCATGATAAGTGCATGTTTTGTGTAGGGGTTTGAATTTTGGGTTGTGTTCGATGCAGAGGAGTATCGCATGTGTTATGAGAGCTCGGGAGTTTATCACACCACGCCAGGTGCTGACGCTCCAGCTCGGACACATCGAGCGATACATGCACTGGGAGCTCGGGAGTTTATCACGCCATGCCAGGTGTTGACGCTTTGGTCTAGTTGCATTCCGTCAACTATTGTATGATCGTTCCCAATTGAGTTATATGGCCTGGATCTCGGGTCGGAATCTGTGATGTGCAATTGCTAGCAGTCCATCAAATACAGGGTGAAGCAACTTGACTATGCGCTGGGGATTCTTTCCCAGCCCTGCATAGTAAGTACTTGTATGGTAACGATGGATTCCCCTACATCGGTTGATGTGATCCCGATGTAGGACTGCTGGACCATTGTTCCGGGCTCTCCGAGAGTATTTGGCGCCCATGGACCAGTCTGTATGGCTGTTGTTGTCCGGGCGCGAATCTCGACTTCCTGTATGATCCACTATAGCTAGATTTGCATGCCTTAGATCTGGGTCCCGACACTGCACCGTTGTAAAACAATGAATTTTCCAGCACAAGCGGAAGTATATAAAAGTTCAGAGCATTCTTCCTACCCTTATCATTTTTTTCATGTACATGTGGTGCTCTATGCCTCAATGGTCATACCATTGATATCCATGTTTTTATTGTTCATCTTTCGATGTTAAACTGCTAGGAACTACTTTATTATGTTTATTGGTTTATCTGGTTCGTCATTTATTACCAAAATTATCTGTCTGTGATAAACCTGAACATTCTGTTTTGTTCTATTTCTAAAGGTGCATAGGGGGAACAAAACTTCGTAGCTAAGTATAATTCCAAATTCGGAAGTCAATCCTTTTCATGAATCATTTTACCGAAAAAGGCTTTCGTCCCGCTTTATATATAAAGCAAATTTAAGAATCATTTTTGCTGACGCATAATATCCTTTGACCATGAGAATGCAGGATTATGCAGAGTTGTTTTTATTATTGCCGGAAAAAACTATTCCTATGTAGTGCTGTGTACGCATATTATGCTAATGTTTTTGTCCAAGGCTTGGCTTTTTCGTGACGGATTGTTGCTGGACGGTTGAGAAAATGGAAATATAACTTCTGACTAAAGTTGGGGGTGTAATGTTTGGACATTATGTTGTGCAAAAATGAAAACCCTTTGCATAAAAAGAGGTACTTGAGGTACAATGTTGTTTTATTCAGAGGCATTCCCAACTTCTAGTAAAAGTTAAAGATAATTCTTTGCTTAATGCAGCGTCATCCAATGTTGTAGGTGAGAGGAAACACAACAGAATCTGCTACAGTTGAATAAGGGAAGCACATGAGGGTAGGGCGACATGAAATGGTGGAGGAATGGAGCTACAAAGCAGCACATCTACGATGGCGAAGCTTCAGGAGGAAGAAGGATTATATAGGAATTGAGGATCCGGAGATACTTCCTCCGTCCCATAATATAAGAGCGTTCTTAACACTAGTGTGGTGTCAAAAACGTTCTAATATTATGAGAGGAAGAAGGATTATATAGGAATTGAGGATCCAGAGATACTTCCTCCGTCCCATAATATAAGAGTGTTCTTAACACTAGTGTGGTGTCAAAAACGTTCTAATATTATGAGAGGGAGGGAGTAGATGCCAACTTGTCTTCTAGCACGGTGAGGGTGGAGTGCGCAGTAGTTTCCAAAGAGAAGGAAATAGGAAAAGGCCGGCGTTTGCCATGACGTGGTCAAACAAGTGCATGTGCATCGTACTTCAATTTGGGTTCATAAAAAAATTAACCCTTCTTTTTCGAGTTAGGGAGAAAACAAACTTGACTACTCTCTCCGTCCCGAAAAACATGTCGTGGGCACAGTTCATGGGTGATTTTGCAAAAAAGCCCTTGTAGTTTTAAAATCGTCTGAAAGAAGCCCCTCCGCCCCCTGTCTTCTTCCTCCGTCGTCGATAGGGCGGCGCCCGCCTTCCTGCCGCCGCCGCCGTCGTCATCGCCGCCATCGTGAAGTGCTCCGCCGCCGTCGCCAAGTACCTGCTCCATCGCCGCCGTCGCCAAGTACCTGCTCCGCCGCCTCCCCCGCTCAGACCTGCGTCACCGCGATCCCTTCCCTCCTCGATTACCTGCGGGCGTCGTCGGGACCTCCGGCCACGTCCTCCTTGAGCTCACGGGCGTCCACCTCGAGCTCCAGCGATCCTCCTCAAGCTCCAACGCATCCTCCTCGAGCTCCAGCGTGTGCGCGCCGCAATTCCTCCCGGCTGCGATCCCCACGCAGGCGTCGCGCTGAAATTGCCTCCACGATCCGGTGGACCAGGGCTCAAGGCTGCCTCCTCGATCTCCCGCGTCCTCCTCAATCTCCCATGAGCCCGTGCAACTCCTTCTCCTCTGCTTCGCTACCAGGCGGCTGCTTCTCCCCACCGCGGTGGAGCTCCTCTGCCCGTCATGCTTTCGCTCGTCTACTAGTACTGCTGCTGCTCGTCTGCGGTGCTGCCACCAGATCTCCCGCTCGTCGGGAGGAAGAAGGTACCGTGAGGAGTTGCTCCTCTGCTCCCTGTGCTGAATATGATCGATGTCTTCGTAAGGAGTTGCTGCTCTGCTCTGTTCGTCGGGAAGAACAATGTTAACTGAATATGATTAGTGTTAATGAAAAAATCAGTAGATATCAGCAGAGCAATTATGATCTGAACAAACACCGCAAGTGTAAACTATACTCGTGGAAAGGTATGGAGTGGATGTGGAGTGTAAACTGTCAAGTGTCAATTATGATCGAGTATAATTCAGTCGACCAATGGAGTGTAAACTGTCAAGTGTCAATTATGATCGAGTATAATTCAGCCAGTCAAGTGTCAATTATGATCAGAGTATAATTCAGCCAGTCAAGTGTCAATTATGATCGAGTATAATTCAGTCAGTCAATGGGAATTTATAAAGCTCTTTATCTTCATCTTGCTCGTTATGGGGACATGGCAGACCAAAACCTCACAGTTTTAGGATTCATTAGTCTCCAAACCTGAACAATAGAAAGCAACTTTGTGTTAGGATCGACAACCACCACTACCAAAATTCCTATTCGGCCTAGTTGTAGTTGTAGATCCAAACCAAACAGACTACTCGGCGCCATGACGCAAACATGTGCCTAGCAGAAGATGGGAATTGATGATAATCAACATCTTTGGAAAACATCACTAGACTGTTAAAATTCAGTTAAAAGATTTGTACCTTGATGCAGACTAAAGGGAGTAGGTTAACTGATTTGGTCCTGTGACTGGTCAAACTGTACCATGCCAAAGTATTTCCTGTAGAGAGAAAAAACAAAAATAAGCAAACATAAATTGATTGGAATGTGTTGTAGTTTTACTAGGAGTAGTTTATATGCAAAGGTAATAAATCAGTTTTGATTCTATTGACAGGAGTATATTTTTCTTGACACTTTTCTACCATAGGCATGGTACTATGAGCAAGTAAAATTCAGCAAAACTACTCTAACTAGAGTAAAATTCTGTGAACTACTCTAACTAGAGAAAATGGTTTATGGTTAGAGAAAAGTGTTTGGCTGCCATGGCAGCCTTTCTATAAATGATGCCATGGCAGCCATTTGTAGAAATGGTCCCATGGCACCATTTCTTGTTTATATCTTGTGGCAACAAACTAGAAATGGTGCCATGGCACCTATTTCTTGTTTGACTTGCATACTCATTTTGTGTGTGTATATTCTTGTTATGGTACCATGGTGTACTCATCTTTTGTCATTGATGGCAGGAACACATAAATTTGGATTTGAACTTGATGCCTCAAGAGGAAGAACATGAAACCATTGATTTGAACTTGATGCCTCAAGAGGAAGACGATGAAGGCATTAATTTGAATTGGGTCCCTGAGAGGAGGAACCTCAAGTGGCGAGAATGGAGATATGGATTTGAACTTGATGCCTCAAGAGGAAGACGATGAAGCTATGAATTGGATGCCTCAAGAAGATGAAGCTCAAGAGGATGAAGCTCAAGAGGAAGAGGATGAAGTTATGAATTGGATACTTCAAGAGAAAAGAAGAGAATTGTCAGATAAGGAGAGGCATGGTGTTTACTTTGCCTTGCTTTGGTAATCGAGCTAAGAGATGGGTCTGCTCAACCGCACGACAAGCTGCTAGTCTCAAACCTGTTGGACATAAGTGTACGATCTGTTGAAAGAATCTGGGAACTGGCTAAAAAGCAAATTGCCGATGGCAAAGAAGTAGATGTCTCAAGCAAGAAGCCAGGAAGATCCGGCCGAAAGAGAAAGGAGCTAGATCTAGAGAGGACCTCAACAATCCCACTAAATAAAAGAAGGACAATCGATCTCTGGCACGGTCTCTAGGTGTGGCCCGATCGACCCTACATAAGAGGTTCCAGTTGAATGAGCTCAACCGCATCACAAGCACCGTGAAGCCTCACCTCAAGCTAGAGAACAAGCTTGCGAGATTGAAATTTTGTATGTCCATGGTCGATGAAAATTCAATCTCAACTTCTCGGGCTATGTTAAAACCAATGACGAATATGGTTCACATCGATGAGAAGTGGTTTGACATGACGAGTGTGAAGAATAGTTACTATGTACTTCCAGAGAACTGAGCGAAGCGCACCGTGTCAAACACTCACAGATTGGGAAGGTGATGTTCCTAACAGCTGCTGCGTGCCTCGATATAACAATGAGGGGAGCTAACATTCGACGGGAAGATTGGCATTTGGGCGTTCGTTGAAGAGACTGAGGCGAAGCGGACAAGTCATAACAGAACAAAGGGAACAAAAGTGTTGACATCGATGAAAGTAACTAGGCACGTGTGCGAGATTATCTAATCAATAAGGTTATCCCGACAATTCAGGATAAGTGGCCTGACGATGACGAGGGAGCAACAATATTCATCCAACAGGATAATGCAAAGCCCCATGTCCTTCCCAATGATGTAGCTTTTCGAGAAGCTGTGGAACAAACTGATCTTGACATCCGATTGCTACAACAGCCCCCAAATAGCCCTGAGTTAAATTGTTTGGACCTCTGCTTCCATACCTCTCTCCAGTCTCTAACCGATTGCAGTCACCTACAAACATCCGTGAACTGATACAGGTGTGGAAGAGGAATTGAGAACTACGATCCCGACAAGTTGCATGAAGCTTTATCACATTAGAAGCGATTATGTTTGAAGTTATGAAAGACAAAGGAGGAAATCAATATAAGTTGCCCCACTTGCACAAGGATCGCATTGAGAATCTTTGGCGGGAAATCATCGGTGTATATTATGACGATCGGGTAGTTGTTGATACTAGGGCCATTATAGAAGAAATGGAAATTGCAATAGGAAAAGAAAATGAAAGGAAAGAATTGGCTAAAGAAGGAAAAGAAAGAAAAGTAAAGGGAAGGGAAGGGAAGAAGTGGCGGAGAAAGAATGTAGTCAAGAGGGGCAAAGAGGCCCTTATGTCATGTAGTCAGTGCTCCTTGTGTATGTCTTGTGTAATCTTGTGTCAAGAGGGGACAAAGATGCCCTTATGTCATGCCCTTGTGTATGCCTTGTCTAATCCTTGTATATCAACTCCTTGTTGGAATTTATTGGAATTATCTGGGTTATTTGGCTTAATTATTTGAATTAATTTGGGTCATTTGGATTAATTAAATTAATTGGATTTATTTGAATTAATTTGGATTATTTGAATTAATTTGTGTTATTTGGATTTATTTGAATTAATTAGAATTAATTTTGGTTATTTGCATGGTCTATTTGCTTTCAGTCTTTGTTCCTTTTACTTCTTGGGTTTCCCTAGCCATCAATCTTTCTCTCTCTCTATAATATGGCGAACACCTCCCCTTTTCCTAGCATTTAAAAAGAAAATGATCACCTAGTCTAGTCTGTGATGTGACAAATGGAGGGGCATCAACCTGAACATGTCTGATGATGCATTTTTTGGGGTTCACATATCATACAAGTTCAGAGATAAAAACAACACATATCAAATGGAGTAACTCTGTTTAGAGCTAGCTTTCTTCCTAACAAAGTTACTGCTCCTAAATATGGACACGCATTTTTTTTGATTTACAACTACTCCTATTCCTTCTTCTAAATAAGTTGCAGATTTCATGCACAAAGTGCTAGACAAGAAACATATGGAGTGAGTTTTTGCTCAGAATCTGCTCTTGCTTAAGCAAGTTTTTGACTGAAACGCTTTGTGAGACACCACAGATCATGGCCTCACCTTTGGAGTACAAAATGCCTATCGAATAAATAGGAGTACATGCTCTAGAGGTATCTGGTTCTAGGCACCAATCACAGTACCATCCAAAGATTGTTAAGCTTACAAAATTGCGATGTCCGCTTATGAATGATCCACGAAGTGCCAAATAAGATTATTGGGAAACTACATGCTCTAGAGGCTGGTTAGTTGCAATCTGGTTAGTTGAATTTATTTTTGATAAGAATAAACCTAAAGGACAAGAAACTTCACCGAACTAAAACTGAATTTATGATACACACAACAAACATAACTTTTCCGCAATCCTCCGTGTAATTTGAAAAGAGGCTGATTTGTTAGAGCAGAGTAAACCTTGAGAGGCCCTTGAGATTGGTCTTGCCATGTGCATCCTCCAAAGACTGCACCTCCTGCTCCTTGGGCTACAGCAGATCGAAGAAGCAACACCAGCACTTTCATGCCACTTATCCAAGAAGCAACACCAGCACTTACAGGACAAAGAACAGAGATGTAACCATGGTGGTAAGCAAGAAAGCACGCACGCACCTCTCCCGCATCCATCCCAATGCACTTTGGTGTCAATGGCCGCCGCGAGCTCCATCCCCCTCGTTCCCGATCCCCACTCTCCTCCCCGCGCGTCGCCCTGCAGCCTCCCGTCGCCCGCCTCCTCCCTTCCGCGCCGTGCCTCCCCGCGCTACCACCGGAGGGGCCAACTCCGGCGGCCCTGGCGCCCGCGCCAAGCTGCCGTCAGGTCCCGCGTCGCCATCCAAGACCCCGCCGGCCTCCCCTGCTTCTGTTGCGCGAGAACGACGCATCGAGCGCCCGCCTACAGCCAAGCCGCCAAGGCCCTGCTCTGCCGTCCGCCACTCCGTCGACCCTGCCTCCATGGCCTTGCTGCCGCTGCCATCCCTCAACTCCTTCTCCAGCGAGCCCCGTGGCCGGTCTGCACCGCCCTTGCCGAACTCCATCCTTGCTCCACCGCCACCACGCTCGACCCCAAGACATGAGGTTGTTGGTGGTGGTCCGGATCCAGCGTCTCCGGGCTCGCCGACGCCGGTTCCGACACAGCCGGAGCAGAGCGCGGCGGTAGCTGGGGAAATCGAACATTTTTATGACGAAGGGGGGATCTTGGTGAGGCAGGCGAGTGGCAGCTGCGGCGGTGGAGCAGTAGGCAGCTGCAGCAGGGGAGCGGGGGAGCGGGGGAGCTACGGCAGCGGGGACATGGCAGCTGCGGCGGCGTGGAGGAGCGAAGTTACGGCGGCGGGGAGCAGCGAAGCTAGGGATTCTGTCGGAGGAGCAAGACGAGGAGTGCGGGTTCGGTTTTTCGGGAGGGCTTTTTTGCAAAACTTCCCTCGCGACATGTTTTTCGGGACAGAGGGAGTACTATTTTCTGGACGTACAAATGAAAGTTGAATGAAATGTATCGGACAACATTTCGAATGTAGGGTGGAACAAAGAATTATGAAATGCTCCCTCTGTATCTTATTAGTGATCTGAACGCCCTTATATTTCTTTATGAAGGGAGTACAACAACAATACCAACAACAACAAAGCCTTTAGTCCTAAACAAGTTGGGGTAGGCTAGAGGTGAAATCCATAAGATTTCGAAACCAACTCATAGCTCTATGTAACGCCCTCGATGCGGCTATATCTCCCACGTGTCGAAGCACGACTTAGAGGCATAACCGCATTGAAAGCAATGTCGCAAGTGAGGTAATCTTCACACAACCCATATAATACATAAGGAAAGAGATACATAGTTGGCTTACAATGCCACTTCACACAAGTACATAAATAAACATCCATCATTCAGATTACACTCAAGGTCCGACTACGGAACCAAAATAAAAGAAGATACCCCAAAGCTACACAGATCCCGATCGTCCCAACTGGGCACCACTACTGATCATCGGGAAAAGACACATAGTAACGACCACGTTCCTCGTCGAACTCCCACTTGAGCTCGCTTGCGTCACCTGCACCGCATCGTCGGCACTGCAACTGTTTTGGTAGAATCTGTGAGTCACGGGGACTCAGCAATCTCACACCCGCGAGATCAAGACTATTTAAGCTTATAGGAAGGACAGAGTTGTGAGGTGGAGCTGCAGCAAGCGACTAGCATATATGGTGGTTACATTCGCAAAAGAGAGCGAGAAGAGAAGCAAGGCACGGACGTGAAGCTAGTAGCGATCAAGAAGTGATCCTGAACTACTTACGTCAAGCATAACTCCAACACCGTGTTCACTTTCCGGACTCCACCGAGAAGAGACCATCACGGTTACACACGCGGTTGATGTGTATTTTAAATAAGGTCAACTTCGGGTTTTCTACAACCGGACATTAACAAATTCCCATCTGCCTCATAACCGCGGCACGGTTTTGAAAGATAATACCTGCGGGGTGTCCCAAGTTAGCCCATTATAAGCTCTCACGGTCAACGAAGGATATTCCTTCTACCGGAAGACCCGATCAATCTCGGAATCCCGGACTACAAGACATTTCGACAAAGAATAAAACAAGACCAGCAAAGCCGCCCGAATGTGCCGACAAATCCCGATAGGAGCTGCACATATCTCGTTCTCGGGCACACCGGATGAGCAGACGTCGGCAACCGAAGATGCCCCAAGTTGCCTCGGGTGGCACCGCAAGTGGCTCTAGTTTGGACCAACGCTCGAGGAGCATTGGCCCGGGGTTAAATAAAGATGACCCTCAGGCTCGCGAAAACCCGGGGGAAAAAGGCTTAGGTGGCAAATGGTAAAACCAAAGTTGGGCCTTGCTGGACGAGTCTGATTCAAAGCGAACTGTCAAGGGGGTCCCATAAATCACCCAACCGTGTAAGGATCGCGAAATCAAGAAACATAACACCGGTATGACGGAAACTAGGGTGGCAAGAGTGGAACAAAACACCAGGCATAAGGCCGAGCCTTCCACCCTTTACCAAGTATATAGATGCATTAATTATATATTGTGATATCCCCAACAAGTAAACATGTTCCAATAAGGAACAAAATCTCCATGTTCCAATAAGGAACAAACTTCATCTTCACCTGCAACTAGCAACGCTATAAGAGGGGCTGAGCAAAGCGGTAACATAGCCAATCAACAGTTTGCTAGGAAAGGATGGTTAGGGGCTGACATGGCAATATGGGTGGCATGATAAGCAAGTGATAGGCATCGTAGCATAGGCATAGCAAAAGAGCGAGCATCTAGCTTAGCAAAGATAGAAGTGATTTCGAGGGTATGGTCATCTTGCCTGCAAAGTTCTCAGAGTTGTCGAAAGCTTGATCGTCGAAAGCGTTCTCAACAGGTTCCTCGTTCACGTACTCGTCTCCCGGCTCTACCCAAAGCAAGAACACAAACAAAGGAACCACAATAAATCACGGAGCAATGCACAAGCAACATGATGCAAAACATGACATGATATGCGAGATGTGATATGCAATGCGTATGCGCGCTCTGGAAGGAAAATGATGAACCAGGCATCAACTTGGCAAACCAAGTATGCTGCTGGAAAGATGAGATGATTTCGGTTGAAATCGATATAAAGATCACCGGAATCGGATGCACGGTTTGCAAATGACAAGCAAAACAAGAATGGCACAAATCTGCCATTAACAGCATGATGCCACTTAGCAAGCAACAAGAAATTAAGCCACTGCACCCAAACGTACCAGAAAAGCATATGGCAGTGATCTACTCAAGATGCTTGACAAAATATGAACACTGAGCTACGGCTAAATCACACCACAACAGGTCCAAACAAGCATGGCAAAAGTGCAAAAATATATCAGGCTGGACAGGGCATAAACAGCATCAGGTAGCAATGTTCAGAGCAAGAAAACAACATGCTACAGGAACTTATAATAGCAAAACAAGGCATGGCATGAATCTACTCAAAGCATAGAACAAAAGTCCCTTACTGACCATAAGCCAAAAAGGATCATAAAATATTGTAACACCCATGTCAAAATAGCAAGTTTCGTTAACAGATTCAGCAACAGGGCATGACAAAAATAGATAACAAGTAGGCATGTTTAAGAGCTCGATGCACTCACTACAGAGCCTTACATGATAATATAAGCTTACATACATCAATAAGACATGTCATAGAAGATATAAATGGCAAGAACAACATCATAGAATACACGGATCAACTACAACAACCTTGGCAAAATTGAATAACATGTAAACAATCTGCCAGGAAACATTTTATAGCAAAAGTAGAGCTCGATTGACTCAAACTATGGCACTCCATAATTGCAAAAAAAGGCATGGATGGATAGAGCATAACCATATGTTCAAAACATCCTTACTGAAGTATCTCAAAATATGCATGGATCTCTCGGTAGTATCAAGTTAACATGGCATAAAAATATCAGCTAAACAGGGGCTGAAATCAGCAACATCAGGAAGCCTAGTTTGCATGCTTGTGCTAGTCACCACAGAGATCACAAAAATACATGGCTTACACCCCTGGAAAGATGGCATGGCATATTACAAAACACATGTAGGACTCAAGATCATAGGGGGCACAAATCAATCATGGCAAAAATGACAAAAGTGCATGTTCTATTAAGAAACAGAAACTAACATCACATAGCCCTCTTCTAACAGCATTTCGGGCATCAAGATAAGCTCAAATGAAAATGACGCAATGAGATGAAATGATCTACTCATCGAGGCGAACATTTTGACATATTACACGCACAAAACGGAGCCACAGGTGCAAATTTATGATGGGATGAAAATGCAACAAATTATCAACGAAACAAATGACTTAGAGGATTTTTTTGGGGGGAGGGGGGAAGAAAGTCAACCCCCTCGTGGAATGGATCTGATCTGGCCGGAGCGGAAGCCGAGGCGGCGGCGCGGCGGTTGCTCGCCGGAGCTCGGCCGGGAGGAGAGGGAGGCCGGGCCGAGGAGGAGAAGGCGGGCCGACGGCGGCGGGGTTTGCCAGGAGGCGGCCGACCGGGCGGCGGCGGCGGGCGCGCCGGTGCCGGCGGCGGCGGCGGCGACGGGCAGTGAGGGTGGGCGGCGAGGGCGGGGAGGCGGCGCGGCCGGGAGGGTGGAGCGAGGGCGCGCGCGACGACGGGTCATGGGGGCGCCAGCCGCTGGCTCAGGTGGGCGGCTGGCCAAGGGCGGCCGGGTGCCACGTGGCGGCTCCCTGGTTGGCGGCGGCGGGGCGGACGTGTCCGCCCGATCGGACACGTCCGCGGCGAGAGGAGCGGGGCTAGTGTTTCGGGGGAAATGATCCGGGATTTGGAAGGGGAGATGCATATTTATAGGTAGAAGGAGCTAGGAAGCTCCAAATGAGGTGCGGTTTTCGCCCACACGATCGTGATCGAACGACGGAGAGCATGGAAGTGACTTAGATGGGTTATTGGGCTGTTTTGGAGGGGTGTTGGGCTGCAACTTAAAAGAGGCCTTTGCGAGGGTGCGGTTAACCGTTGGAGTACCAAACGAGCTCCAAATGACCCGAAACTTGGCCGGTGGTCTACCGGTGGTATACCAAGGCCAATTGACAAACCTCGGTCCATTCCGAGAAAGTTTAGTACCGCTCACGGAAAAAGCGTAAAAGGGGCGCCGGGGACATAGGAGTACCGGATTGCAAAACGGACAACGGGAAAAATGCTCGGTATCATGAGACGAACACGTATGCAAATGCGATGCACATGATGACATGATATGAAATGCATGACATGGACAAAATGCAAAATGAAGAAAAACCCAACCACGGAGGGAAAATCATATCACAATGCCGAAAATGGCAAGAGTTGGAGTTACAATTATGGAAAGTTACATCCCGGGTGTTACAACACTCCACCACTACAAGAGGATCTCGTCCCGAGATCTAGGACTGAAAGAACTCCGGATATTCGGAACGGAGGTGATCCTCGCGCTCCCATGTGGCTTCTCGGTCGGAATGGTGTGACCACTTCACTTTCAGGAATTTGATTGACTTGTTGCGAGTTTTGCGCTCGGTTTCTTCAAGAATAGCAACGGGGTGCTCATGATAAGACAGATCTTCTTGAAGGTCAATTTCTTCGAAGTTGATAGTGCGCTCAGGAGTCTTGAAGCACTTGCGAAGCTGTGACACATGAAACACATCATGCACGTTCGCGAAGTTGGACGGAAGCTCAAGTTGATAGGCGAGATCGCCTCTTTTGCCAATGATCTTGAAAGGACCCACGTATCTAGGGGCAAGCTTCCCTTTGATACCGAAGTGACGAGTGCCTTTCATTGGAGAGACGCGGAGGTAGACATGGTCTCCGATTTCAAAAGCCACATCACGGTGCTTGTCATCATAATAGCTCTTCTGGCGCGATTACGCGGCTTTGAGATTCTCACGAATGACTTTGCACATTTCTTCGGCTTCTGTGATCAAGTCGTTGCCAAGAAGTTGGCGTTCACCTGTCTCGGACCAATTGAGAGGAGTACGACACTTTCTGCCATAGAGAATTTCGAATGGGGCCTTGCCCGAACTCGCTTGGAAGCTGTTGTTGTAGGAGAACTCGGCATATGGAAGACAATCTTCCCATTTCATACCGAAGGAAATGACACAAGCCCTGAGCATATCTTCAAGGATTTGATTGACTCGCTCGACTTGGCCACTTGTTTGAGGATGGAAAGCTGTGCTGAAACGAATGTTGGTGCCCATGGCCTTCTGAAAAGAATCCCAAAACTTGGAGGTGAAGATGCTTCCACGGTCTGAAGAGATCAATTGTGGAATGCCGTGCAAGGAGACAATCCACAGGTGTATAGCTCGCCAACTGAGCTGCTGTGATAGATTCTTTGATTGGAAGAAAATGAGCCACTTTAGTAAGCTTGTCAATGACAACGAAGATAGCATCATTTCCACGCTTGGACTTAGGAAATCCAGTGACGAAGTCCATTTCGATATGATCAAACTTCCATTCTGGAATAGCAAGAGGTTGGAGGAGACCAGCTGGTCGTTGGTGTTCTGCTTTCACTCTTCTGCAGACATCACACTCATTCACGAATTGAGCAATTTCTCGCTTCATTCGAGTCCACCAATATGACTGCTTGAGGTCCTGGTACATCTTCGTACTTCCAGGATGAATGGATAGAAGCGAATTGTGCGCCTCGTTCATAATGACTTTTCTCAGATCACCCTTAGGAACCACAATCCGGTCCTCGAAGAAAAGAGTATCTTTGTCATCAATGTGGAAGCACTTGTACTTGGAAATGCCCTTGTCGATACCACATTTCACCTTTTTCACCATGGTATCCAGGAGTTGAGCCTCACGAATTTGATCTTCCAAAGTAGGAGAGACTATGAGGTTGGCAAGAAAGCCTTGAGGAACAACTTGAAGATTCAGCTATGGAAAGCTTCACAGAGATCCGGTTGGAAGGGCTTGAGGATTAAACTGTTGCGATAAGCCTTCCTGCTCAACGCATCTGCAATCACATTGGCCTTGCCCGGAGTATATTCAATACTTGGGTTGTACTCTTGAATCATTTCAACCCATCGAGTCTGCCTGAGGTTGAGGTTGGGTTGAGTGAAGATATACTTGAGACTCTTGTGATCGGTGAAGATGTCCACTTTCCTTCCCAACAAGAGATGTCTCCATGTTATTAATGCATGGACAACTGCCGCCAACTCAAGATCGTGAGTGGGGTAGTTCTTTTCGTTGGGCTTCAACTGGCGAGAGGTATAGGCCACAACTCTCTTCTCTTGCATTAACACAACACCGAGACCTTGAAGAGAAGCATCACGAAAACTTGAATGGCTTGGATTCATCGGAGGAGTTAAGACAGAGCTGTGACGAGTTTCTCTTTGAGAGTATTGAAAGCAACGTCACATTCGGGAGACCGGACATACTTCACATGCTTCGAGGAGGTTGGAAAGAGGCTTTGCAATCTTGGAGAAATTCTCAACGAATCTTGACAATAGCTTGCAAGACCAAGAAAACTACTGAAGCTGCTTGACATTCCGAGGAGGTTCCCAATTCACAACCGCAGACACCTTCTCGGGATTAACAGCGATGCCCTTGGCGGAGATGATATGACCAAGATAAAGCACTTCATCAAGCCAAAATTCACATTTGGAGAACTTCGCATAGAATTGATACTCTCTGAGCTTGTCGAGCACCAATCGCAAATGTTTGGCATGATCCTTCTTATTCTTGGAGAAGACCAAAATATCATCAAGATAGACCAAGACGAATTCATTGGTGTAGGGGTTGAAAATGAAGTTCATCATCCGAGAGAAAGTTGGAGGAGCATTGACAAGGCCGAAAGACATGACAGTATATTCATAAGAACCAAAGCTTGTTCTGAATGCTGTCTTGGGAATATCTTGTTCACGAATGCGAATCTGATGATAACCCATACAAAGGTCAAGCTTGAAGAACACTTTAGCACCTTTGAGTTGCTCGAAAAGCTCATTGATGTTGGGAAGTGGATACTTGTTCTTGATTGTCTTCTTATTCAATGGACGGTAATCGACGCAAAGTCGGTCCGTGCCATCCTTCTTCTGGACAAAAAGAACACCACAAACCCAAGGAGATGAACTCGGTCTGATCAAACCCAGACGCTCTTGTTCATCGAGCTGCTTCTTCAATTCCTTCAGCTCATTAGGTCCAAGCTTGTATGGACGCTTGCAAACGGGTTCGATGCGGTGCTCAAGATCGATAACGAACTCAACTGGCCGATGAGGAGGCATACCCGGAAGCTCTTCTGGAAAGACATCTTGGTACTCACAAACGACTTGAATCTGAGAGATAGCATCCAATTCGCCCTTCTCATTGAGATAAAACAACCGAATGGTTTCATCACGAGCGGCATAGATGATCACATCATTAGAAGAGTGAGTCAATTGAATTTCCCTGGCAGCACAATCAAGCTGAGCTTTGTGCTGAGAAAGCCAGTCCATCCCGAGAATAAGATCAATATCCGAGTCACCCAGGACAATTGGTTTAGCAAGAAATCTATAGTCGCCCATCTTGATACCGACATTCGGAACCAAAACTCGAGAAGTCATTTGCTTACCCGGGGACACAATCTTCAACGGAATAGGAATCTTTTCCGTCACAAACTCATGCTTGGCAACAAAAGGTCTCGAAATGAAAGAAAGCGATGCACCAGTATCAAATAAGACTTTTGCAGGAATATCATTAATCGAGAGATTACCCATTATCACATCGAGAGATTCCTCCGCTTGAGCTGCATTCATCATATTCACCTTGGCATGCTTTGGATTATGCTTGACCACCGCATAGCTGGAAGATTTCACAGAGGAGGAGGCGGAAGGCGCCTTTGGTTGAAGCACTTGTTCGCATAGTGACCTTCTGCGACACTTGTTGCAAGTCACCTCTGAGGCGGACGGTGGTAAGGAGCATTTGACCTTGGAGCTTGAGAATTAGACTTGTTACGATAGCTTTGGGTTGGGTGGGTGGGAAGATCCACGACCACCTGAGTTCTTCTGCGATAAGGCCGACGGCACGGAGGAGGAGGAAGGTAGAACTTCGCTGCTTAGCTGCCACTTGAGAGGAAGAAGAAGACTGAACTGCATCCCCGATTCTCTTCTTAGAAGCCTCACATTTGAGCTGGGCAGCTTCTTGCTTGATGCCATGTTGTAGAATTCATCATACTTTTACGGCTCAAAAGCACAAGAGCTAATTGCAGATCTTCTCCGAGACCACCTCTGAATTGATAGATCATACTCTTTTCATCGTGGACGTCTTGCTTAGCAAAGCGGCGAGTTTCGAACTGGATATTGTATTGATACACGACATGTTGCCTTGCTTGATATTGCGGAACTCCTCACGCTTGCTCTCAACAACACTTTTCGAATGTGGTGAGCTCAAGTCTCGTGAACTCATCCTGTAATGGCACGACCTCCTCTGGAATCTTTGTATTGCTGGTACCACTCAGAAGCTTGGTCCTTGAGTTGAAACGACGCAAACTTGAAAAAGTCCTCAGGTCTGACATTGCTACATTCAAAATGTTTGCAGATGTCCACAAGCCAATCGTCGGCGTCTGTGGCCTCGACACAGAAACTGAAATACTTCGGCTGATTAGCGAGGAACTGACTAAGAGTAGCAAAGCGCAGCTGGTTGTTGCCTTGACCTTGATTTCCTTGACTGCCTTGCCCTTGAGTACGCTCTTGCAAGAGCTGCAAAATCATCTGAGTATTGTCATTGGTGGCTGCCATGATAGCTTGCCAGGCCTCCGGAGGCGGAGGTGGAGGTGGAGGGTTCGACTGATTCCCATCATCGCGATCCGGATTCAGACGCGTTGGCGGAGCCATCCTGAAGAGGGTGACATCCGTTAGCACTTGATAGACAGATAGACAAGTAGAATCAACGGATAGAAATTGCAACATATAGTCTTCACAATAAACATTCGAACAAGGATGAACGAATGAATTCCAAAGTTAACATCACACGTCCATTAAGGTGAGAAGCCACTTGATTAAGATTGATGAAAAAATACCAAGGTACGGCTGGAACAAATAAGTGGTAAGGATTACCCAATCACGAACCAAATATCTGCGGGAAGAAATGCTAAGAGCTACTTGAATCCCACCTATAAACTCCCGAAACTTTCTGGTTATGCAATCTGGTGTTGGGGATACAGGGGACACAAAATATATCACCCAAACTAACAATACCTAGATCCAAATTGTATCCATCCGTCAACACATAACCAAGAAACCTTCGAAATCGTGTACCTCGACCTTGAAAAGCATCCGTTATACGAGTCATGGCAATACTCCCGAGCTCGCCCAATCTCGGGTTATCGGGTTATCTCACCAACAACTGTACAAAAGAGATTTCGATGTCGGCAAAACTCAGTATTCCGAATCTGCAACGATAAAATTGTGACGACAACACCTCGGAGCTCAACTCCCGGGACACCGCCACAACCCCTAAATGTCGAGGCACCAAGAACAATGTTCTCGTCACAAAACCATCGGAACGATTCCAAGATACCAGCGTGATCCTAAATTTTTTAGTGAAATTTGAGGAGAGGAGAGTCAAAACTTCTCGTCGGAGACCTCACCAGAGCGACGAAGGGACCGAGGAGTAAAAAGAATCCTACTCTCCGATATATATAATCCTAAGACTCAAAACATTTTTGTTCTAGACTCAACAACGCCAAAAACAATCAAGCGGGGGCTCCTAAGTCGGGAAGGCTCGATTACCAACTTAGCGCCCTCGATGCGGCTATATCTCCCACGTGTCGAAGCACGACTTAGAGGCATAACCGCATTGAAAGAAATGTCGCAAGTGAGGTAATCTTCACACAACCCATATAATACATAAGGGAAAGAGATACATAGTTGGCTTACAAATGCCACTTCACACAATACATAAATAAACATCCATCATTCAGATTACACTCAAGGTCCGACTACGGAACCAAAATAAAAGAAGATACCCCAAAAGCTACACAGATCCCGATCGTCCCAACTGGGCACCACTCTCGATCATCGGGAAAATACACATAGTAACGACCACGTTCCTCGTCGAACTCCCACTTGAGCTCGGTTGCGCCACCTGCACCGCATCGCCGGCACTGCAACTGTTTTGGTAGAATCTGTGAGTCATGGGGACTCAGCAATCTCACACCAGCGAGATCAAGACTATTTAAGCTTATAGGAAGGACAGAGTTGTGAGGTGGAGCTGCAGCAGCGACTAGCATATATGGTGGTTACATTCGCAAAAGAGAGCGAGAAGAGAAGCAAGGCACGGACGTGAAGCTAGTAGCGATCAAGAAGTGATCTGAACTACTTACGTCAAGCATAACTCCAACACCGTGTTCACTTCCGGACTCCGAGAAGAGACCATCACGGTTACACACGCGTTGATGTGTATTTTAAATAAGGTCAACTTCGGGTTTTCTACAACCGACATTAACAAATTCCCATCTGCCTCATAACATGCGGCACGGCTTTGAAAGATAATACCTGCAGGGTGTCCCAACTTAGCCCATTATAAGCTCTCACCGTCAACGAAGGATATTCCTTCTACCGGGAAGACCCGATCAATCTCGAATCCGGACTACAAGACATTTCGACAACAATAAAACAAGACCAGCAAAGCCGCCCGAATGTGCCGACAAATCCCGATAGGAGCTGCACATATCTCGTTCTCGTGGCACACCGGATGAGCAGATCGTCGGAACCGAAGATGCCCCAAGTTGCCTCGTGGTGGCACCGCAAGTGGCTCTAGTTTGGACCAACGCCGAGGAGCATTGGCCCGGGGTTAAATAAAGATGACCCTCGGGCTCGTGAAAACCCGGGGAAAAAGGCTTAGGTGGCAAATGGTAAAACCAAAGTTGGGCCTTGCTGGACGAGTCTTATTCAAAGCGAACTGTCAAGGGGTCCCATAAATCACCCAACCGTAAGGAACGCTAAATCAAGGAACATAACACCGTATGACGGAAACTAGGGTGGCAAGAGTGGAACAAAACACCAGGCATAAGGCCGAGCCTTCCACCCTTTACCAAGTATATAGATGCATTAATTATAGCAGATATATTGTGATATCCCCAACAAGTAAACATGTTCCAATAAGGAACAAAATCTCCATGTTCCAATAAGGAACAAACTTCATCTTCACCTGCTACTAGCAACGCTATAAGAGGGGCTGAGCAAAGCGGTAACATAGCCAATCAACGGTTTGCTAGGAAAGGATGGTTAGGGGCTGACATGGCAATATGGGTGGCATGATAAGCAAGTGATAGGCATCATAGCATAGGCATAGCAAAAGAGCGAGCATCTAGCATAGCAAAGATAGAAGTGATTTCGAGGGTATGGTCATCTTGCCTGCAAAGTTCTCAGAGTTGTCAAAAGCTTGATCGTCGAAAGCGTTCTCAACAGGTTCCTCATTCACGTACTCGTCTCCCGGCTCTACCCAAAGCAAGAACACAAACAAAGGAACCACAATAAATCACGGAGCAATGCACAAGAAACATGATGCAAAACATGACATGATATGCGAGATGTGATATGCAATGCGTATGCGCGCTCCGGAAGGAAAATGATGAACCAGGCATCAACTTGGCAAACCAAGTATGCCGCTGGAAAGATGAGATGATTTCGGTTGAAATCGATATAAAGATCACCGGAATCGGATGCACGGTTTGCAAATGACAAGCAAAACAAGAATGGCACAAATCTGCCATTAACAGCATGATGCCACTTAGCAAGCAACAAGAAATTAAGCTACTGCACCCAAACGTACCAGAAAAGCATATGGCAGTGATCTACTCAAGATGCTTGACAAAAGATGAACACCGAGCTACGGCTAAATCACACCACAACAGGTCCAAACAAGCATGGCAAAAGTGCAAAAATATATCAGGCTGGACAGGGCATAAACAGCATCAGGTAGCAATGTTCAGAGCAAGAAAACAACATGCTACAGGAACTTATAATATCAAAACAAGGCATGGCATGAATCTACTCAAAGCATAGAACAAAAGTCCCTTAGTGACCATAAGCCAAAAAGGATCAGAAAAGATAGTAACACCCATGTCAAAATAGCAAGTTTAGTAATGATTCAACAATGTGGCATGACAAAAACAAATAACAAGTAGGCATGTTTAAGAGCTCGATGCACTCACTACAGAGACTTACATGATAATCTAAGCATACATACATCAAGAAGACATGGCATATAAGATATACATGGCAAGAACAACATCATAGCATACACGGATCAACTACAACAACCTTGGCAAAATTGAATAACATGTAAACAATCTGCCAGGAAACATTTTATAGCAAAAGTAGAGCTCGATTGACTCAAGCTATGGCACTCCATAATTGCACACAAAGGCATGGATGGATAGAGCATAACCATATGTTCAAAACATCCTTACTGAAGTATCTCAAAATATGCATGGATCTCTCGGTAGCATCAAGTTAACATGGCATAAAAATATCAGCTAAACAGGGGCTGAAATCAGCAACATCAGGAAGCCTAGTTTGCATGCTTGTGCTAGTCACCACAGATATCACAAAAATACATGGCTTACACCCCTGAAAATATGGCATGGCATATTACAAAACACATGTAGGACTCAAGATCATAGGGTGCACACATCAATCATGGCAAAATGACAAAGTGCATGTTCGTTAAGCGAAACTAACATCACATAGCCCTCTTCTAACAGCATTTCGGGCATCAAGATGAACTCAAATGAAAATGATGCAATGAGATGAAATGATCTACTCATCGAGGCGAACATTTTGACATATTACACGCACGAAACGGAGCCACAGGTGCAAAGTTATGATGCGATGAAAATGCAACAAATTATCACCAAAACAAATGACTTAAGAGGATTTTTTTTGGGGGGGGGGGGGGGAAGAAAGTCAACCCCCTCGTGGAATGGATCGGATCTGGCCGGAGCGGAAGCCGAGGCGGCGGCGCGGCGGCTGCTTGCCGGAGCTCGGCCGGGGAGGAGAGGGGAGGCCGGGCCGAGGAGGAGAAGGCGGGCGGACGGCGGCGGGTTTGCGGAGGCGGCGGCCAGCGGCGCGGCGCGGCGGGGGGCGCCGGTGGGCGGCGGCGGCGGTGGCGCTGGTGCCGGCGGCTGGCGGCGACGGCGAGCGGGCGGCGGGGCAATGCGGGGCGGCGCGGCGCGGCCGAGGGGCGGGGCTGGCGGCATGACGGGGCATGAGGGCATGGCCAAGGGCTCAAGGGCGGCTGCTACAAGGCGTCCGGTGCCACGAAGCGGCTCCGGTTGGCGGGCGGCGGCGGGCGGACGTGTCCGCCCGATCGGACACGTCCGGCGGGGGAGAGGAGCGGGCTAGGGTTTCGGGGAAATGATCCGGATTTGAGGGAGATGCATATTTATAGGTAGAAGGAGCTAGGAAGCTCCAAATGAGGTGCGGTTTTACCACACGATCGTGATCGAACGACGGAGAGCATGGAAGTGACTTAGATGGGTTATTGGGCTGTTTTGGAGGGTGTTGGGCTGCAACTTAAAAGAGGCCTTTGCGAGGGTGCGGTTAACCGTTGGAGTACCAAACGAGCTCCAATGACCCGAAACTTGGCGGTGGTCTACGGTGGTATACCAAGGCCAGTTGACAAACCTCGGTCCATTCCGAGAAAGTTTAGGACCCGCTCACGGAAAAACGTAAAAGGGGCGCCGGGGACATAGGAGTGCGGATTGCAAAACGGACAACGGGAAAAATGCTCGGAATCATGAGACGAACACGTATGCAAATGCGATGCACATGATGACATGATATGAAATGCATGACATGGACAAAATGCAAAATGAAGAAAAACCCAACCACGGAGGGAAAATCATATCACATGGAAAGTTACATCCGGGGTGTTACACTCTAGCACATGGATAGCAAGCTTTCACGCACTCCTATCCATAGCTAGCTTTTTGGTGATACTCCAATCCTCCAGGTCTCTCTTAACGGACTCCTCCCATGTCAAATTTGGTCTACTCCGCCATCTCTTGACATTGTCCGCACGCTTGAGCCATCCGCTATGCACTAGAGCTTCTGGAGGCCTGCGCTAAATATGCCCAAACTATCTCAGACGATGTTGGACAAGCTTCTCTTCAATTGGTGCTACCCCAACTCTATCTCGTATATCATCATTCTGGAGAGAGTACGAAGCAAAATTTGACTCGTGCTCTTATATTTCTTTATGGATCTTATATTTCTTTATGAAGGGAGTACGAAACATAATTTGACTCACGATAAGTACTCCTTCTGTACCGAAATATACTAGTAGCTAGGGGAAATACTATTTCCCCAGCTACAAGTATTTCGGTACAGAGGTAGTATACAAATAAGGGATAAGTGCATATTTCTGTTCGAAATCAGAATGATCGATTACTATTGACGATGGTTACATGACACTTATATATCTTATGGAGAGACACGACGATCCAGAGGAGGCGTTGGTTCCAGAGAGATGCGTCAGTTGCCAGGACACAGGCGTCCATGCGGTGCAACCACTTGGCCATTGGGCAAGGGGAGATTTTCCTTTTACGGAATTAATTTCAACACTCCCCCTAATCTAGGCTTGACCATGTAGAATCATCTTCACGATTGTCCGGAAAGCTCTATCATCTCAAAAGATTCTTCTTCAAAAATTCTTCATAAAATCTTTGGTGAGATCCTGAAACATAAACTCACAAAGAGATAGCATAATGTGATGTCATTCAAATAAGGATATCTCAAGAAGAGACTCCCCCTAACACCTGCAAGTCCCTAAGTCGTTGCATACCAATTCCATGAACATACTTCTGAAATGTTGAATTTGATAGAGACTTGGTAAATAAATCAGTAAGGTTGTCACATGATTTGACTTGTAGAATGCTTATTTCCCCGCTTTTCTGAAGATTATGGGGGAGAAACCATTTAGGAGAAATATGCTTGGTGATATTACTCTTGATGTATCCGGTTTGCATCTGTGCAACACAGGCCGCATTATATTCATAGATAATGGTAGGTGATTCTATCGAACCAATTCCACATGACTGTTGTATGTGATTTATCATTCTGCGAAGCCATACACATTCGCATGTTGCTTCAAATAATGAAATTATTTCAGAATGATTGGTAGAAGTTGCCACCAGAGTCTGTTTCGAAGACTTCCATGATATAGCAGTGCCACCATGTAGGAACACGAAGCCGGTCTAAGATCTGGCATTATGGGGATCAGACAAATAGCTGGCATCTGCATATCCAATCATATCAGAGTCCTGATTTTTCTGGAATTGAAAAAATAGACCAAGATCCTTTGTGCCTTGGAGATATCGAAATATATTCTTCACTCCAGACCAATAACGTTTGGTGGGAGCTGCGGTATGTGTAGCAAGTAGATTCACTGCAAATGCAATATCAGGTCTTGTGCAATTTGCAAGATACATGAGCGCTCCAACGGCATTGAGGTATGGAACTTCAGGTCCCAACACCTCTTCTCCATCATCCCTTGGTCTGAACGGATCTTTCTCCACGTCTAGATATCGAACCACCATGGGAGTTTTAGATGGATAGGATTTGTCCATATAGAATTTCTCCAATATTTTCTGGATATAGGCATATTGGTGTACCATGATTCCTGAGGGAAGGTGCTCAAGTTGAATGCCTAAGCAAAATTTGGTTTTACCCAAATCCTTCATCTCAAATTCCATCTTTAGGTGATTGCGTGCTTCATCAATGCTGGTGTGCTGCCGATGATGTTGAGATCATCAACATATACAGAAATGATGCAAAATCCTGTAGAGGACTTCTTGATGAAGACACATGGGCAATCAGCACTATTGGAGTAACCTTTCTGAAGAAGGAACTCACTCAGTAGGTTGTACCACATCCGCCCCGACTGTCTTAAGCCATATAATGACTTATTCAGCTTTACACAATACATGTTGCGTTTTGCATTTTTATTCGGGACAGAGATTCCATCGGGAACCTGTTGGTAACGTAGTAATAATTCAAAATTTTCCTACGTGTCACCAAGATATATCTAGGAGATGCTAGCAACGAGAGAGAGGGAGTGCATCTTCATACCCTTGAAGATCTCTAAGCGGAAGCGTTACAAGAACGCGGTTGATGGAGTCATACTCGCGGCGATTCAAAACGCGGAAGATCCGATCCAAGCACCGAACGGACGTGTGACGCCCCCGATTCAATGTACACTAATCATACACGCAAATGTGTACGATCAAGATCAGGGACTCACGGGAAGATATCACAACACAACTCTAGACACAAATTAAAATAATACAAGCTTTATATTACAAGCCAGGGGCCTCGAGGGCTCGAATTCATAAGCTCGAATACACAAGAGTCAGCGGAAGCAACAATATCTGAGTACAGACATAGGTTAGACAAGTCTACCTTAAGAAGGCTAGCACAAAAGCAACATCGACCGAAAAGGCAAGGCCTCATGCCTGGGAGCCTCCTAACTACTCTTGGTTGTCGGCGGCCTCCACGTAGTAGTAGGCACCCTCAGTGTAGTAGCAGTCGTCGTCGAAGGTGGCGTCTGGATCCTGGGCTCCACCATCTGGTTGCGACATCCGAGAAGAATGGAAAAGGGGGAAAAAGGGGGAGCAAAGCAACCGTGAGTACTCATCCAAAGTACTCGCAAACAAGGATCTACACTACATATGCATCGGTATCAATGAAATGGGCTGTATCTGTTGACTGGACTGCAGAATGCCAGAAGAGAAGGGGAAAGCCTAGCCTATCGAAGACTAGCATCTTCAAGCGTCTTGCAGCATCAGAAGAGACAAGAGTAGCATAAAGTAAAGTAGTAGTAGTGTTATCAACCTCGGCCAGAGATCCTTTCTCGACTCCCTGCGAGAAAGCATCCCAGAGCCATACTATCCATTTTTCATCACAAGTATCCAGTTCTAGTTATATCAATCAGTATACAACTCCAAGTGTCTGTTACTGTAGGATAGGCTATCGATAGATCTTTTCTTCCATGCAGGGGTGCATCAATTTACCCACCACGCTCGATTAACTCCGGCCGGACACACTTTCCTGGGTCATGCCCGGCCTCGGCCAAATGATACGCCGCAACCCGACCTAGAATTAATAGAGTTCAGCACGCCGGACTAAACCTATGCCCCTAGGGGTCATGGGCCATCGCCCCGAAAACTCCTGCACGTTGTGTGGGCGGCCGGTGAGCAGACCTAGCTACCTCCTTTAACAAGGCAGGTGCTTACGCAGTCCAACCAGGCGCGCGCCGCTCAGTCATTGACGTCTATTAAGCTTTGGCTGATGCATATGACGCAGAACACCCATACTATGCCCACGTGATGGTTAGTGCTATCAGGCCAGAGGCCCCTCGGATCAAATATCCAAATCGTAGTGGATTAGGAGCACACGGTAATGAGCAGAGACTCACGAACGATGTGACCCCGTCGCCCCGTCTCGAGGACTTGCGGCAAGGGCTAAGAATGCCCGACCACGCCTCGTAATTATCTCGCGGGCACCCTCCAGGTCAACCCGACTCCACATCACTCGCAATTAAGCTCGCGCGGGTTCCCCTCAGGGCCGACCCATCTTTAGTAACATGATTCAGTGTAAAGTCATAGTAACCATAGTAACTGTGTGTCTAACACCAACGGGAACCCTGAGGAACCATCCTCGTTGGATTCCACTCGATGTAATCATCAAGGTGAACGTAAGAGGAACCACCCTCGAGGTTCACACTTGAGGGGTTGCAAGACAGAGTCATTATCGGGAGTGGTCGAAGAGGAATCACCCTCGATGATCATAACCGATAACTAACCTACAAGGTTAACATCAGAAGTGCTGATGAGGTCTCACCCTCGGCACTCGATAGTAACCTAGTAGTGTCGAGCAACTAAGGGGAAAGTGATGTGCGGTGTCGGGGCCTGGACGTCGATTGCGTTGATCGAGCCATCGAACATAAAGCGGGGCAACTGGGACAAGGTGGGGGTCACTGATGGATCAGTAACCAACCTATACTAAGCAGTTTAGGATAAGCAGGTAAGGTACAATGAGCAGGTTACAGAAGAAGGCTATGCATCAGAATAGGAGCAAACAATAACAGTAGCAAAATCTAATGCAAGCATGAGAGAATAGAATGGGCGATATCGGGATGATCAAAGGGGGGGGCTTGCCTGGAAGCTCTGCTGAAAAGGAAGAAGGTTTGTCGGAGACATAGTCGATCATAGGGGCAGCATTGGTCTAGGGGTCTACCGGAGAGATGAGGGGGAAGAAACAATAAATATAAAGCAAACACAGCATCACAAAGCATAACATGGCAATATACTGTGTCGAGCGTGACCTAAGGCATGGCTACACGATATAGGTGAAGGGGGAATTCAACCGGAAACCTATTCCCGGTTCCGGACCTGTGTCAGACTGACCGGAAGGGGAATGTTCCATGTTCTCTATGCTAGGGACGTGTGGCAGATGAACGGGCTGCGTATTCGAATTCGTCTCGTCGTTCTGAGCAACTTATATGTAGAAAACATTTTCATCCGAGTTATGGATTATTTACTATTAATTTTCTAAGTTTTAAACATATCAGGAATTATTTTAAATCAAAAGAACTTAATGCGCCAGCATGACATCACCCTGACGTTAGCAGTCAACCTGCCAGTTGACCGGTCAAGCTGACGTCCAGGACCCACCTGTTAAAGACAGCGGGGGTTTAACAGTGTTTAATTTAATCTAAACTAGCTACTTAATTTACTTGGCCCACCTGTCAGTACCTAATTAAGTTAATTAATTATTAATTTTAAACGTTTTAGATAAAAAGGGGAGGTGGGCCCTATCTGTCAGCTACTGGGCTGGTCCAGTCAGCAGAGCTAACCGGTCAACAGGCCGGACGGGCCCCTGGGGCCCACGGGTCAGTGACCCAGGTGGTGGCCCCGGGCCGACCACGTCAGCGCGGGCAACGGCGTTTAACCGTCGGTGGCCATAGCCACGGTGGGGGGTCGGGTGATGTCTACTACGCAACCTTCTTCTTGTAGACGTTGTTGGGCCTCCAAGTGCAGAGGTTTGTAGGACAATAGCAAATTTCTCTCAAGTGGATGACCTAAGATTTATCAATCCATGGGAGGCGTAGGATGAAGATGGTCTCTCTCAAACAACCGTGCAACCAAATAACAAAGAGTCTCTTGTGTCCCCAACACACCCAATATAGTGGTAAATTTTATAGGTGCACTAGTTCGGCGAAGAGATGGTGATACAAGTGCAATATGGATGGTAGATATAGGTTTTTGTAATCTGAAAATATAAAAACAGCAAGGTAACAAGTGGTAAAAATGAGCGTAAATGGTATTGCAATGCTAGGAAACAAGGCCTAGGATTCATACTTTCACCTAGTGCAAGTTCTCTCAACAATAATAACATAATTGGATCATATAACTATCCCTCAACATGCAACAAAGAGTCACTCCAAAGTCACTAATAGCGGAGAACGAACGAAGAGATTATGGTAGGGTACGAAACCACCTCAAAGTTATTCTTTCCAATCAATCCGTTGGGCTATTCCTATAAGTGTCACAAACAGCCCTAGAGTTCGTACTAGAATAAAACCTTAAGACACAAATCAACCAAAACCCTAATGTCACCTAGATACTCCAATGTCACCTCAAGTATCCGTGGGTATGATTATACGATATGCATCACACAATCTCAGATTCATCTATTCAACCAACACATAGAACCTCAAAGAGTCCCCCAAAGTTTCTACCGGAGAATCAAGACGAAAACGTGTGCCAACCCCTATGCATAGGTTCATGGGCGGAACCCGCAAGTTGATCACCAAAACATACATCAAGTGAATCACGTGATATCCCATTGTCACCACAGATACGCACGACAAGACATACATCAAGTGTTCTCAAATCATTAAAGACTCAATTCGATAAGATTACTTCAAAGGGAAAACGCAATCCATTACAAGAGAGTAGAGGGCGAGAAGCAACATAAGATCCAACTACAATAGCAAAGCTCGTGATACATCAAGATCGTGCCAAATCAAGAACACGAGCGAGAGATCAAACACATAGCTACTGGTACATACCCTCAGCCCCTAGGGTGAACTACTCCCTCCTCGTCATGGAGAGCGCCGGGATGATGAAGTGGCCACTGGTGAGGGTTCCCCCCCTCCGGCAAGGTGCCGGAACAGGGTCCCGATTGGTTTTTGGTGGCTACAGAGGCTTGCGGCGGCGGAACTCCCGATCTATTCTGTTTCCCGAAGTTTTTAGGGTATATGGGTATATATAGGAGGAAGAAGTACGTCAGGGGAGCCACGAGGGGCCCATGAGGGTGGAGGGCGCGCCTGGGGGGGGGGGGAGGGCGCGCCCCCCCGCCTCGTGGCTCCCTTGTTTCTTTCCTGACGTGCACTCCAAGTTTTTCCGGCAGCTTTCCTTCCAAAAATAACTTCTCCAGTTGGTTTCATTCCGTTTCGACACCGTTTGATATTCCTTTTTTTCGAAACACTGAAACAAGGGAAAAAACAGGAATTGGCACTGGGCTTTGGGTCAATAGGTTAGTCCCAAAAATAATATAAAAGTGGATTATAAAGCCCAATATTGTCCAAAACAGTAGATACTATAGCATGTAGCAATCAAAAATTATAGATACGTTGGAGACGTATCAACATCCCCAAGCTTAATTCCTGCTCGTCCTCGAGTAGATAAATGATAGAAAAGATAATTTTTGATGTGGAATGCTACTTGGCATAATTTCAATGTAATTCTTCTTAATTGTGGTATGAATATTCAGATCCGAAAGATTCAAGACAAAAGTTCATATTGACATAAAAATAATAATACTTCAAGCATACTAACTAAGAAATTATGTCCTCTCAAAATAACATGGCCAAAGAAAGTTCATCCCTACAAAATCATATAGTTTAGTCATGCTCCATTTTTGTCACACAAGAATGCTCTCATCATGCACATCCCCGATGACAAGCCAAGCAATTGTTTCATACTTTAGTAATCTCAAACTTTATAAACCTTCACGCAATACATGAGCGTGAGCCATGGATATAGCACTATGGGTGGAATAGAATATTATGATGGGGGTTATGTGGAGAAGACAAAAAATGAGAAGGTCTCACATCAACGAGGCTAATCAATGGGCTATGGAGATGCCCATCGATTGACGTTAATGCAAGGAGTAGGGATTGCCATGCAACAGATGCACTAGAGCTATAAATGCATGAAAACTCAACAAAAGAAACTAAGTGGGTGTGCATCCAACTTGCTTGCTCACGAAGACCTAGGGCACTTGAGGAGGCCCATTATTGGAATATACAAGCCAAGTTCTATAATGAAAAATTCCCACTAGTATATGAAAGTGAGAAAACAAGAGACTCTCTATCATGAAGATTATGGTGCTACTTTGAAGCACAAGTGTGGAAAAAAAGATAGTAGCATTGCCCCTTTTTATTTCTCTTTTTTTTGGGCCTTCTTTTTTTTTCTTTGGACTTTCTTTTTTTTGGGACAATGCTCTATTAAATGATGATCATCACACTACTATTTATTTACAACTCAATGATTACAACTCGATACTAGAACAAAGTATGACTCTATATGAATGCCTCCGGAGGTGTACCGGGATATGCAATGAATCGAGAGTGACAAGTATGAAAGAATTATGAACAGTGGCTTTGCCACAAATACTATGTCAACTACATGATCATGCTAAGCAATATGACAATGATGAATATGTCATGATAAAGGGTATGGTGGAAAGTTGCATGGCAATATATCTCGGAATGGCTATGGAAATGCCATACTAGGTAGGTATGGTGGCTGTTTTGAGGAAGATATAAGGAGGTTTATGTGTGAAAGAGCGTATCGTATCACGGGGTTTGGATGCACCAGCGAAGTTTGCACCAACTCTCAATGTGAGAAAGGGCAATGCACTGCATCAAGAGGCTAGCAATGATGGAAGGGTGAGAGTGCGTATAATCCATGGACTCAACATTAGTCATAAAGAACTCACATACTTATTGCAAAAATCTACAAGCCATCAAAAACCAAGCACTACGTGCATGCTCCTAGGGGGATAGATTGGTAGGAAAAGACCATCGGTCGTCCCCGACCGCCACTCATAAGGAGGACAATCAAAGAACACCTCATGTTTCAAATTTGTTACATAACGTTTACCATACGTGCATGCTATGGGACTTGCAAACTTCAACATAAGCATTTCTCAAATTCACAACTACTCAACTAGCACGACTTTGATATTATCACCTCCATATCTCAGAACAATTATCGAGCATCAAACTTTTCTTAGTATTCAACGCACTCAAAAGAAAGTTTTACAAATTTTGAATACCAAGAATATTAATATTATTTAAGCAAATTACCATGCTATTTAAGACTCTCAAAATAATCTAAGTGAAGCATGAGATATCAATAGTTTCTATAAAACAAATCCACCACCGTTCTCTAAAAGATATAAGTGAAGTACTAGAGCAAAACTATATAGCTCAAAAGATACAAGTGAAGCACATAGAGTATTCTATCAAATTCCAAATCATGTATGGCTCTGTCAAAAGGTGTGTACAATAAGGATGATTGTGGTAAACTAAAAAGCAAATACTCAAATAATACAAGATGCTCCAAGCAAAACACATATCATGTGGTGAATAAAATTATAGCTCCAAGTAAAGTTACCGATGAACGAAGACGAAAGAGGGGTTGCCACTCAGGACATCCCCAAGCTTAGGCTCTTGATTATCCTTGAATATTACCTTGGGGTGCCTTGGTCATCCCCAATCTTAGGATCTTGCCACTCCTTATTCCATAGTCCATCGAATCTTTACCCAAAACTTGAAAACTTCACAACACAAAACTTAACATAAAATCTCGTGAGCTCCGTTAGCGAAAGAAAAAAAACACCACTTCAAGGTACTGTAATGAACTCATTATTTATTTATATTGGTGTTAAATCTAATTTATTCCAACTTCTCTATGGTTTATAAACTATCTTACTAGCCATAGATTCATCAAAATAAGCAAACAACACACGAAAAACAGAATCTGTCAAAAACAGAACAGTCTGTAGTAATCTGTAACTAACGCAAACTTATGGAACTCCAAAAATTCTAAAATAAATTGGTGGACCTGAGTAATTTTTCTAGTAATCATCTGCAAAAATAATCAACTAAATATCACTCTCCAGTAAAAAGTTGAAGCTAATCTCGTGAGCGCTAAAGTTTCTATTTTTTACAGCATGATCATAAAGACTTCACCCAAGTCTTCCCAAAGGTTCTACTTGGCACAAACACTAATTAAAACACAAAACCACATCTAAACAGAATCTAGATGGATTATTTATTACTAAACAGAACCAAAAAGCAATAAACTAAAATAAAATTGGGTTGCCTCCCAACAAGCGCTATCGTTTAACGCCCCTAGCTAGGCATGATGATTTCAATGATGCTCACATAAAAGATAGGAGTTGAAACATAAAGAGAGCATCATGAAGAATATGAATAGCACATTTAAGTCTAACCCACTTCCTATGCATAGGTATTTATTGAGCAAACAACTTATGGGAACAAGAATCAACTTGCATAGGAAGGTAAAACAAGCATAACTTCTAAACTTTAAGCACATAGAGAGGAAACTTGATATTATTGCAATATGTAGAAGCACATGATCATCTCTCATAATAATTTTCAGTAGCATCATGAATGAATTAAACAATATAACCATCACCTAAAGCATTCTTTTCATGATCTACTTGCATAGAAATTTTATTACTCTCCACATAAGCAAAATTCTTCTCATTCGGAATAGTGGGAGTATCATAAGAGACTTGAATACCATAAATTGTTTCCACATTAAAAGAGTAATATTTAGAAAAAGGGTAATCATAATCATGACAAGTTTTATAAGTATAATCATCACTACTTTTTATAGCATACGTTTCACCACAATAATCATCATAAGTAGCAACTTCGTTCTCATCATAATCGATTGAAACCTCTTCCGAAATAGTGGATACATCACTAAATAAAGTCACGACCTCTCCAAATCCACTTTCATAATTATCACAATAAGATTCAACATCCTCCAATATTGTGGGATCACTACTTCCTAAAGTTGACACTCTTCCAAACCCACTTTCATTAATATAATCATCATAAGTAGGAGGCATGCTATCATTATTATAAATTTGCATATCAAAACTTGGGAGACTAAAAATATTATCTTTATTAAACATAGCATCCCCAAGCTTGGGACAAACATTAATTTCAGCGAATATATTCTCAAATATGTCATCCTCATCAAACATAGCTTCCCCAAGCTTGGGCCTTTTCATACCATAAACATAATCCCTCTCATCATTAATAATATAGATAGCACCAATAGTATAGCAATTATCATATTCTTCCAAGCAAGTGCCAAAAAGATTTTCAAGATCATAAGAAGTATCATTATCTTCCCAATCATAATCATCACAACAAGCAATAGGCATAACGAGATCATCATCAAATGCATCATCTTCCACAATTATTTTTGATTCATTTTCATGGGGCACAACAATAATAGGAGCAACATTATTTGGGAGAGATACCTTTTTACCTCTCTTCCTTTTTCTTTTCTTCTTCTTCACCACATCATGTGTGGGTTCAATCCTCTTTTTGGAGCTCCTTATTAATGAGATTGGTTGAATGGAAGGCTCCTCCTCGTTACCTGATTCAACATAAGAAATAATAGGAGGATATTGGGAAGTCTCTTCCCTTTCATTAGTATTCTCTTCATACTCTATTTGTTTTCTTTTCTTTATGTAATTGGCAATATAAGGATTTTCAATGCAATTCACTGCACAATACATATAAATCTTTTCTAGATCAAAATCAAGAAATTTATCAATATTAAACTTGGGAATACCCTCAGTTATACGTTTCATTTCCTCATACCCCAAAAGAAGACTAAGCTCTTTATGATGCTCAAGGGTACTCAAATTATCACAACTTTTGGATACGATTCGGTCATGAAACAATTTGCATTGGAGATTTAAATGACCATGTTCATTGAAAAGTTCACAAGGGGCGCGAAAAATATTGAATTTTTCAGCACAAACATCAAGACTTTCTTGCAATAATTTAGTTTCTAAATACTTATGCCTCTTGCAATATCTATCTTCCCTATTTGGTGTATACTCGCAAACCCAATGCACTCCACAAAAATTTACATGTTTATAGGAGATATTTTCATCATAACTAGTGCAATCATCATTAGTACCATGGATATTCAAGGAGTTCATACTAACAACATTGCAATCATGCTCATCATTCAAAGATTTAGTGCCAAACATTTTAATGCATTCTTCTTCTAACACTTTGGCACAATTTTCCTTTCCATCATTCTCACGAAAGATATTAAAAAGACGAAGCGTATGAGACAAACTCAATTCCATTTTTTTTGTAGTTTTCTTTTATAAACTAAACTAGTGCTAAAACAAGAAACAAAAAGATTCGATTGCAAGATCTAAAGATATACCTTCAAGCACTCACCTCCCAAAGAACGGCGCGGAAAAGAGCTTGGTTGACGGGTGTGAGTGCCGCTACCTAGCCTCGCAACGGCGCCAGAAAAGAGCTTGATGTCTACTACGCAACCTTCTTCTTGTAGACGTTGTTGGGCCTCCAAGTGCAGAGGTTTGTAGGACAGTAGAAAATTTCCCTCAAGTGGATGACCTAAGGTTTATCAATCCGTAGGAGGCGTAGGATGAAGATGGTCTCTCTCAAACAACCCTGCAACCAAATAACAAAGAGTCTCTTGTGTCCCCAACACACCCAATACAATGGTAAATTGTATAGGTGCACTAGTTCGGCGAAGAGATGGTGATACAAGTGCAATATGGATGGTAGATATCGGTTTTTGTAATCTGAAAATATAAAAAACAGCAAGGTAACAAGTGGTAAAAGTGAGCGTAAATGGTATTGCAATGCTAGGAAACAAGGCCTAGGGTTCATACTTTCACTAGTGCAAGTTATCTCAATAATAATAACATAATTGGATCATATAACTATCCCTCATGCAACAAAGAGTCACTCCAAAGTTACTAATAGCGGAGAACGAACGAAGAGATTATGGTAGGGTACGAAACCACCTCAAAGTTATTCTTTCCAATCAATCCGTTGGGCTATTCCTATAAGTGTCACAAACAGCCCTAGAGTTCGTACTAGAATAACACCTTAAGACACAAATCAACCAAAACCCTAGTGTCACCTAGATACTCCAATGTCACCTCAAGTATCCGTGGGTATGATTATACGATATGCATCACACAATCTCAGATTCATCTATTCAACCAACACATAGAACCTCAAAGAGTCCCTCAAAGTTTCTACCGGAGAATCAAGACGAAAACGTGTGCCAACCCCTATGCATAGGTTCATGGGCGGAACCCGCAAGTTGATCACCAAAACATACATCAAGTGAATCACGTGATATCCCATTGTCACCGCAGATACGCACGACAAGACATACATCAAGTGTTCTCAAATCATTAAAGACTCAATCCGATAAGATTACTTCAAAGGGAAAACTCAATCCATTACAAGAGAGTAGAGGGCGAGAAGCAACATAAGATCCAACTACAATAGAAAAGCTCGTGATACATCAAGATCGTGCCAAATCAAGAACACGAGAGAGAGATCAAACACATAGCTACTGGTACATACCCTCAGCCCCTAGGGTGAACTACTCCCTCCTCGTCATGGAGAGCCCCGGGATGATGAAGATGGCCGCCGGTGAGGGTTCCCCCCCTCCGGCAGGGTGCCGGAACAGGGTCCCGATTGGTTTTTGGTGGCTACAGAGGCTTGCGGCGGCGGAACTCCCGATCTATTTTATTTCCTGAAGTTTTTAGGGTATATGGGTATATATAGGAGTGAAAGTGCGTTATATCGACTAGAGGGGGGGTGAATAGGCGATTTTTATGAATTCTTCAATGAGGAATTTGCTGGTGAGGAAATTCCTAAGTGAAGAACTACTTGCAGCGGAATAAGTACTCAGAAGTAAGCATAAGAGAATGCGGACATGGTCATCATGATGAAGTGAAGACAATCAAAGAGTACAGAAAGTGTAAACACAGGATAGCACAAGATGAAGACAAACAGACTGAAGAAATTGAACTGAGGAAATTGAGAAAGTCTTCAGTCAAAGTCTTCAAACATAGATATGAATGAACACTCAACACAGTAATGAGGAAATGAAAGGGTTGAGGAAATAGAACCAGTTAGGTTGGTGAAGACAATGATTTGGTAGACCAGTTCCAACTGCTGTCTCGGTTATGCGTATGGTTGGAGCGGCCGAGTATTTAAACTCAAGGACACACAGTCCGGACACCCGATCGCTGAGTCACGCAGCTCAGACACCAAGTCCTCACCGTATTCTCCTTGAACTAAGGTCACACAGACCTCGTCCAATCACTCGTGGTAAGTCTTCAGGCGACTTCCAAACCTTCACAGACTTGGTCACTCGGCGATCCACAATTCCTCTTGGATGCTCTAGTCCATGACGCCTAACTGTGTGGAAGAAGCACAGTCTTCAAAGGTAACAAGCGTCGGATCCACGCAGGATCAATCTCTTCAGTGATGCTCAATCACTTTGGGTTTGTAGGGGTTTGGTATTTGGGTTTTTCCTCACTCGATGATTTTCGCTCAAAGTCTTCGGAGGATGGGTTGCTCTCAAATGACAAGTGTCAAGTTCTCTCGGAGCAGCCAACCAACTAGTGGTTGTAGGGGGCGGCTATTTATAGCCTAGGGAGCAGCCCAACATGATAAGACATAAATTCCCTTCAATGATATGATCGTTAGGTGGATAAGATATTTTGGGATAGCTGGTGCGCAGCACAACAACGGTCGGAAATTTGACTCTCAAATTCCTCAGGGCTATCATGTTGCTCATCGTAGGCAATCCGCCTTGGCGAATTCCTAACTCCTCGGTCAGGATAAATTCCTCAACGACTGTAAGAACTTCGTCTCATCATCAAGAAATTGACTGAACTGTATGAGATTTCAAAGGCTTCACTCAAGGGATTGGTAGGTGTAGGATTTTGAGTTGAGCATCACATGGAAATTTTTCCTTAGTATTTCCTTGATCCCCTTTAACAAAGACGGTGTTTCCTATGACTCAAGAAAGAGAAAACGAAACTATGAAAACAAAAGTCTTCACGCTTCATGTTCCTCAAATGAATACCAAGTCTTCAAGGTCACACCAATTTCTTCACTTTCAAAGTCTTGAAAAGTCTTGAGAATATCAAAGTCTTGATCGAAGAACTTCATTTTAGGGTCGACTTTCTCTGTAAATATCAAAACTCCTCATATACTTATAGACCTGTGTACACTCATAAACACATTAGTCCCTTAACCTATAAGTCTTCAATACACCAAAATCACTAAGGGCACTAGATGCACTTACAATCTCCCCTTTTGGTGATTGATGACAATATAGGTTAAGTTTTCAACGGGATAAACATATGAAGTGTAACTACTGATATTGAGGAATTTGATTGCAAGATATAGAAGAACTCCCCACGAAGATGTGCATAGTGAGGAATTTGCTTTTGAGGCAATGCACATTTGAAGAGTTGAATCATGGAGATCTCCCCTATATCTTGTAATTCATACACGATTTGACATATAATATGAAGAATTTGAAAATGCATGATGAAATATGGTGCTTGATGAAATTCAGCATGCGTGCGATAACATTAATGAGGAACAAGCATGCAAAATAACGCATCAAGAGTATCAGAGCACAGTGCATCAAAAGTATCAGAGCACACGGTGCATCAAACGTATCGAGCACCATCGGTTTAAGATTACAACTCGATCCAATAAAAGTTTCGAAGAACGAGAGTTGTAACTTAACAAAAATTGCCCATATAATATACCCGCTTGAAGACTAACTCACATTTCTCCCCTTTGTCATCAAATGACCAAAAGGATCGGCGAGGACTAACGCCTCAAGAATTTCAAGTTGATGAAGGGCGCTTGCCGTTGTTGGGGTCGGTTGTCGAGTAGGGCCTGCCGCAGTTGTCGTCCAAGTCTTCATTTTCATCAGTGTCTCGCGATGAAGAATAGGAGCTGGCCACCAAGGAAGGAACTTTGACCTTCTTGTATTTCTTCGGAGGAGGTGCAGTCCAGTCAAATTCTTCCTTGAGACCCATTGTCTTCAGTTCTTCCGCGCTGTAGACATTAGAAAGAATAACCCAGGTGCGTTTGAAGGTTTCATGGAGGTAGTAGTAGTTTTTCTTCACTGCATTATGTGTTGAGGTCATGTTGTGAAGAGTTGAACCAAACTGACGCTTGACCCATCTATGATTGCGATCAACCTTCTGATGAAGACTGAGGAGTAACTCACGATCGATCATCACCACAGGTCTTTGTGGCTTGAGGATTTTGCTTGGTGAGGTATTGGCGGCAGAGTCATGTGTGGCAGAGTCATCATTGGTGGAGTAGGATGCAGCTTTGCGAAACTGACCATCCAATGGACGAATGCCTTCATCGATCACAGCAGTTGCCTTGCCCTTGTCATCGGCTGAGGAAAATGTCCGTTTGAGGACTTCAATCGGGGGCAAGTAGCCGCAGTGGTTCAGAGTATCAGCCTTGTAATTGAGTGAAGACCTTGTCCTGATGAACCTCATAATCCATGGTGCATAAGGCTTCAGCTCAAAAGGTGACATAGCAATATTCGCCAGAGTCCTCATGAAGAAATCATGGAAGTTGACGGGAACGCCATGAATGATATTGAAAAGCATATTCTTCATGATGCCAACGACTTCTTCATCATTTGAGTCGTGGCCTTTGATAGGACTCATGGTCTTTGTCAGAATCTGATAGACAGTCCGAGGCACATATAGTAATTCCTTGACGAGGAATTTGGTTCGAGGTGCCTGTCCTGGCTTCAAAGGCTTCATCAGCACTTGCATGTAGTGATTTGAAAGCTCAGGTTCGTTGTAGATACAACGAGCACCATCAAGTGGAGGACTGAGTGGTAGGGCATGAAGCATTTCAGTTGCTGGTGCCTTGTAGTGAGTATTTTCAGACATCCAGTCTAACACCCATGAGTTCACATCTTCTGCGTCTCCGGTGATGTGGAGCGTCGCATGGAATTGAAGAATGAGTTCTTCATTCCAATCACAGATATCAGTGCAGAAATTCAGAAGTCCTGCATCGTGAAGAACACTGAGGACTGGCTCGAAGCCTGGCAGAGATTCCATGTCCACATGAGGAATATGTGCATGATCGAAGACTTTGTCTTTGTTGAAGAGCACTGAGGAATAGAAATTGGCTTGACTAGCAGTCCAGAAACGCCTCTTCCTTATGTGAGCAGAATCATATGGATTGTAATCAGTGAAGAAAACATGCTCGCCAAAGAAGTCTTCAGCCTTGAACTTTTGTTTTGTTGAGAATGGATTCTTTGGCTTTGGCAATGGAGTGTCAGTGAGTTGCATCACGACCTCTGGAATCGCAATCTCAGTTCTTGGTGAGGAATTTCTTGTTCCTCTACATGTGCGATCCCGAGGATCAGCAGAAGAGAGTTCATCAGCGCTAGTGGCTGGAATTTCTTCATGTCTGAGATGAAGTGGGATGAGTTTCTTGAGCCCATTTGAACTGTTGGAGCAGGGACCGAGGAATCTGTTGGATTGGGGTGAAGAGTGGAGAATTTGGATGCTGACTTCCCAAAAGTCATCGTTCATCACTGGCGTTGTACTTCCAATATCCACATCTTCTTCAATTTCCTCAACACCGCCTCTTCACCGTGAACCGAGGCATAGGCGAGAAATGATTGGGGTTGAAGGGATTGCTTCCACTTCAATTTCTTCATCAATCTGCTCGACGAAGCAAAGCAGAATGATTTTCTTCATCGATCCGCTTGGGATCTCATAATCTTCACCAAAAGGAACAAGGTCCTTTGATGGCATGGAGGAAATTGGAACAACATCAATGGGATTGTCGATGAGCTGGTCATTGTCTTCATCTTCTTCGTCTGTCAAGAATTTGAAGCAGCAGATGCTTTCCTTTTCTTCACCGCAGCTCGCTCGCAGCCTTGGTCTTCTTCACATCGATGCGATGGAAGGATTGGAGTTGGTGTAGGCGCAGGAGGAGCCGAGGAATCTGGTTGAATTTCCTCAGCGAATCGATGCAGATTGCCTGACTTCTTCGATTTCTTGAGCGCACCACTAGTGGATGCCCTGGCAATTTCTTCAGCGGCTGGAATGGAGTCATCAGCCCTGGAACTAGCATTGTCTTCAGCATCCTGAACTTCATCAGCGGTGCTGGCATGTTCTTCAACCGGTGGTGAGGCTCCAGCCTGAGGAATTTCTTGTTGCGTTGGAGCTGCAACATTGGTGAACTTCTTCATCAGGTTGACGAATCTGACTTTGGCTCCTTGCCGATCAGCATAATAGGAGTCAAATTTGTCGCCGAGGGCTTTGATGTCACCTGCATCTTGATAAGTTCTTCGCTTGTCATCTTGACAACGTTTTTCTTCAGCAGTTTCTCCTTTAGATCTGCGATTTCTTGATCTCTCGTCAGATCAAATTTCCATTTCTCCTATTGGATGAAATGAGTCAAGATGTGACTTTGGCCAGGTGTCAACTTGAAGTCGAGCATATGAGTGTTTGGGTCCTTGTGCGAGAGATCAATGTAGTCTAGGATCACTCTTGATCCAACAAAGAAGGCATTGTGTGTGCCTTTGGCTCTAGCGGCCCTTTCTTGGCGGTCTCGATGATTTCGCAAGTTCATCATCATCAGCCTCATCATCTTCGTGTGGCTCTTGGAAGGCGACTGTTTCTTCTTGGGACTTGGCCGAGGACCTCGTCCCACTGTGGCCTTAGTCTTCAGCAGAGTCGGGCCAGATGAAGAATTTGGTGCAGTGAGGAACTTGTCAAACACGGAGGCAATGGAGATGCTGCAGTCCCTTTGGCACGTGGCGGATGCACAGTCTTGAGGACTTTGTCGGAACTGCCGAGGACTTGGGAGGAGCTGCTGAGGACTTTGTAGGAGCCGAGGATTTGGGAGGAGCAGGAGCAGCATGAGGAATTGGCCGTGAGGGCACAGCTGAGGAACTTGGCCGTGAGGGCATTGTTGGTGAAGCACTTGGCTTGAGTGCGGGCTTCTTTGCCATAGATTTTCTTGGCTTGACAGAGGCCTCAATGGCAGCAGCAGATGTGAGAGTCCTCATTAAATTTCCTCACCGCCTCGTTGGCTTGTCTTGCCAGTTTGGCTTGGCACTTGGCCCATTCTTCAGAAAGTCCTCACCACACTTGATGTTTGGTGGGGTCGACTTCTTGACCAGTGCCAATGGAGCTCTTGGGCATGGAGGGTTGAGAGCGAATTTCTTCATGTACTTTGGAGTTACATATCTGTACTCCTCCATTCCTTGCCCATCTCCGCTCAATCCTTTGAATGCGCACCTTGCGCTGATTTTTGTTCTCTTTGCGAACTCGGCTTCATCAGTGTGCAATAGTCAGCATAGATTTCCTCAGAATCTCAAACGCAGTCATGACCTCAGCCTCTTTCCTCCTTTCTCGTGGCTTCTTTCCTTCGCCATATTCTTCGGTGAGGAATTTGAACAATCGAATTCTCTGAAGAAGTATGCAACTTTTCTTCGAGGAACGCTGCAAATGAGTTAAGTTGATGAGAACCTAGTGATTCAGCAATGGACATGAGTACCGTGAACAGAGTATAGTTGTGAGGAATTTGGAGAGGTCATATCGTTCTCGTAAGGTTTTTCAAAAGAACTAGTTTGAGGAATTTGACCAGATGAGCCTTGAAGAATTTCACTAAGCGATCTTTGTCTTAGGTTCCAGAATTGTATAGATCGAGGATCCACACAATTGAGGAATCTTGAAGAAAATCATTGCTTAGAAAAACGAACCAAGAGCATGTTTTGTTTGAGGTGTTCATATGTGTGAAGATTTGAAGAATAAACACCTTTGAAGATTTTCAGGAAGGTTTGAGAATCAAAGCGAGTAATAAAAGTAACTTTTAATTACCCGAACTGAAGAACACGACGAACTGAGAAGAAGAGACGGGAAGTTCGTCAGGTTAGATCTTCCATGCCCTAACTCGGTGGAGGAAGACAGCTACGACGGCGGCGGAGTGAAGATTTCCGCGGTCGGCGCGAGTACGTCGGCGACGAGGTCGAGGCAGTGAAGCTCTTCCTCACCGGCGACGATGGAGTAGCGGCGGCGCTAGGGTTTGAGATACTCGAGCGAGAGAGAGAGCAGTCGAGCGGAGTAAAGGAAGTGAGGAAGGGGAGAGGGGGTATATATAGCCACGGTGAAAAACTGTTCGCCCGAAGATTTGGGATGAATGTGCCCCTGACCCTTCTCATTCGCTTGACATGTGTCACCCACGTACTGAGAAGTGGAGATTGTGTTAGATCGTGGGTGAATAGATAAATCTATCGTGGAATGCGGAACGGTTTGAGCGGCAAAAACGGAAGTTTGGATAAGATCAGTTTTAAAGTTCCGTTCGCAATTTCTTCAGCTGACAAGGACACAGTGAAGATTTTGAACAAGTTTCAAATAGAACGCACATGAAGAATTTGTGAATGGATTGGGTTGAGTATAGCATAGAGGGGAAAGGGTCCGATCACATTCACTTAGCAGAAAAAGCGACTTGAAGAAATAGCCATAAGTGAATGTTGTAGAGGACATAAACCCCCCCACACACACACACACACACACACACACACATATATATATATATATATATATATATATATATATATATATATATATATATATATATATATATATATATATATATATAGCCAATGAAGAAAAACGACGGAAACAATGAAGATTTTGCAAAGTTGAAGAATTTGAAAACTGAAGAATTTCAAAAAGCGAGGAAAACTCAAATTGAAGATTTTCAACTTTGGTGGTGGCGTGACCCACCAGATAAGAATGATGATTTCAGACACAGCATACAATTGTCGAGGGTTCTCGAGAATCAAATTCTTCATTAATTTCTTCACACTTAGAGTGTTATTCTTCATTGATTGAAGAAAACGTTTCTTCATGTGTTGCACATCTAAGTCATCAATTTTGCATATGTGTCAGGATGTGTGTCCTTTTCAAAGAACATTCGAAGATTCTAAGATATTTAGCTCACACCGCAACTTGCTAAATCTCTTCTCATCCAAGGGCTTTGTGAAGATATCGGCTAGTTGTTCTTCAGTCTTCACATGCTCGATGGAGATTCGCCTTTCAACACATGATCACGAAGAAAATGATGACGAATCTGAATGTGCTTTGTCTTCGAGTGCTGAACTGGGTTGTGAGCAATCTTGATGGCACTCTCATTGTCACAGTAGAGAGGCACATTCTTCACGTTGATGCCATAGTCCTTGAGAGTTTGCTTCATCCACAGCAATTGAGCACAACAAGAGCCAGCAACAATGTATTCAGCTTCCGCAATAGACAGTGATACGCAGTTCTGTTTCTTCGAGGACCAATAGACCAAAGATCGTCCGAGGAAATGACAAGTACCAGATGTTGATTTGCGGTCCACACGATCACCAAAGATAGTCGAGTCGAATATCCAATGAGATCAAAAGTAGAGCCCTTGGGGTACCATAATCCTAGTGTTCGTGTGTGAGCTAGATATCAAGAATATGCTTCACAGCCTTATGGTGTGATTCCTTCACGTAGCTTGAAATCGGGCACACATGCAAACACTAAGCATTATATCTGCCTAGATGCACATAAGTACTATAGAGAACCAATCATGGAGCGGTATACCTTGTGATCAAGTCAATACCATTTTCTTGATTGGCATAGATGGCCATTTGTGGGCATAGGAATTTTGACGCCTTTGCAATCTTGCATGCCGAATTTCTTCAGGACATCTTTGAGGTATTTCTCCTGAGATATGAATATGCCATTGTGTTGTTGACGAATTTGAAGATCTAAGAAGAATTTCAACTCTCCCATCATAGAAATTTGATATTCTTCACTCATCATATAGGCAAATTCATCTCTATAACGTTGGTCAGTACAGCCAAAGATAATATCATCAACGTATATTTGGCACACAAACAGTTCACCATCATATGATTTAGTAAAGAGAGTAGGGTCGAGTGAACCGGGTGTGAAGCCATTCTTCACGAAGAATTCCTTCAATGTATCATACCACGCCCGTCGGGCCTGTTTGAGACCATAGAGGGCCTTGTTGAGTCTGAAGACTTTGTCGGGATTCTTTGGATCTTCAAAACCTGGGGGTTGAGCAACATATACTTCTTCCTCAAGCTTACCATTGAGGAATGCACTTTTCACCTCCATTTGATATAAGATGATATTATGATGGTTAGCATAAGCAAGTAATATGCAAATAGCCTCAAGTCTAGCAACAGGTGCAAAAGTTTCATCGAAATCAATTCCTTCAACCTGTGTGTAGCCTTGAGCTACAAGTCGTGCCTTATTCCTCACCACAAGATGTAAGTGCATCTAGTGCCACCCCTAGTTGGTTTTGGAGTATTGACGACAAATGTGGTTGAGGGACTAATGCGTTTGTGAGAATTGCAGGATAACGCAGGTAGTGTCCCTCATTGATTCGGTTTACCTACCGGAGACGACCCCTAAAGATGTATGAAGACATTGAATACAATGGTGGTATGTGAAGATATTCACATTGAAGACTATGACATGAGAAGACATTGAGTGAAGACTATGGAGCGCGAAGACTGTGTTGTTTCGTTGTTTCCTTTTCTTCTTTGTTGAGTCGTAGGAACGACCATACTGTTAAGTGGGGTCCAAGTGATCATAGTCAGAATGACTGAAGTGATGCTCAACCCAAATCCTATGTCTTCGAGCGAAGACAATGAGAGCAAAACTTATCCAGAGCTGGATGAGTCAGCTTTGCTTGTAGCCCAAGTAAAGTTGCCGTGAGTGTTTGAAATCGACCGTTGGAACACGTGTCGGTTCCTTAGTGACCGAGGGTCATTTCGGACATAACAGGTCGGGTTGCCTAGTGGCTATAAGTAGACCACCCCCTACACCATAAATTGGTGGCTGCTCAGAGTTAGTGCACGGCTTTTGTCGTTTGAGAGCAACCCACCTCGAAGCCATTGAGAGAGAGAAATCCTTGCGAGGACAAAGCCCAAAACACCCGAGCCAAAGAGTGTTAGGCATCATCAAGTTTTCCTGCTCATGTGACTCAAGACTTATTACACTTGAGGACTGTGAATCCTCCACCGGTTAGGCATCGCGTTCTGAGCATCCAAGAGTCATTGTGGATTGCGGTGAATGTAAATCAGTGAAGGTTCGGAAGTCTACCTTGAAGACTTACGGAGTGATTGGGCGAGGACTGTGTGTCCTTAGCTCAAGGGAATAAGGTGAAGACGCGGTCTTCCGAGTTGAATCTCAGCCTTCCTAACGGATGTACAGTTGACACAACAACCTGGAACTGGTCCAACAAATCTGTGTCTTCAACTAGTGACCGGTTCTATCCTTCCTCCTTTACCCTAAGTTTGTCTTCGTGAAGTCATTGCTTATATGTCTTATCTATTTTGACTTCACTGCTTGACTTCTATTGTTGTTTGGCTTCATACTATCTTCCATCCTGATCCTTACAACATAGCTACTATTAGTCTTGTCCGTTCACATTATTGCATACTTGACTATGGCTTGCTTGTTGTAGTTATCTTCCGCTGCATATCAACTAGGTCATTTCTGTTGTTGGTCTTCGAAACATTCGTGTTTTGAAGACTTTCATAAAAATCGCCTATTCACCCCCCCTCTAGTCGATAACTAGCACTTTCAATTGGTATCAGAGCAAGGTACTCCCTTGTTCTGTGTGATTTGGTTTAACCACCTGGAGTTTTAGCTATATCGATTGCAGGATAATCAAGTTCTCCGCTGCTTGCCCGTGTTCGATGGGCCCGACTATCCCTCTTCAGAAGAATAAGATGCGCATGCATCTTGAAGCCATTGATGTCGACCTCTGGTATGTCGTCAAGAACAGCGTTCCTAAATCCGGTGAAGGTGTCACCCCTGCTGATGTCAAGAAGTTCATTCAACTGGACTCCACTGCAAAGAACATCATCTGTGGTCATCTGACCAAAGGACAATATGGCCGTGTGAGTGCTCTGGAAACGTCGAAGCTAGTCTGGGACTGGCTATCCAAGGTCAACGAAGGTGTCTCAACCCAGAGAGATCAAAGAATCAGTGTTCTTCGCAACCTATTCAACCGCTTCAAGAGAAACGACAATGAAAATGTCCAGCTCACATTTGATCGCCTCACTGACATCACAAATGAGCTTCATGCTCTCGGCGCCATTGAGGTCACCAAGCATGAAATCTTCAAGACACTACTAAGATCACTTGACATCTCTTTTGACACCCTTGCCCTCATGATACAAGAACGTCCTGACTTTAAGACACTCGATCCGTCTGATATACTTGAGAGGCTCAACACACATGAGTTCCAGCTATCTGAGAAAAGAGATATCTATGGTCCAAACTATGGCCGAACTCGCTTTGAAGGCAAAAGTTGTTTCCTCATCGAAGAAGAATCATTGCGGTTCGATGATCCCAAGACATTGGAAAGGAACTTGCTATGCTTGTGAAGAAGTTCCAGAAGTTCACTAGGAAGAAAGGCTTCAGAAATTCTTCACGATCCAGCTCAAGAAATGATGAAGCTTCCACTCAAGACTACAAGAAGAGAACCTGTCACAAGTGCAAGAAACTGGACACTATATCTCTGAGTGTCCACAGTGGGACAATGAGAAGAAGAAGAAGAAGAGCAAGGAATATGATTCTGATGACAAGAAAAAGAAGAAATCTTCAAAGTCTTCTTCATCTTCATCAAAGTCTTCATCGCATAAGAAGAGCTCATCTGGCAAGGCTCGTGCTTTTGTTGGCAAGGAAATGGATTCAGAGGAGGAGTCTGCTTCTGAGGAAGTGGAGGTGGAATCTGAAGAGGAGTCCGACTCGGGCGTTGCAAGTCTGGCTTTAGCCACAGCCTATGTTGCCAAGTCCATCTTCAACACGGAAGACAATGACTTCTACACCAACGCTGAAGCTGATGACAAGGACGACCCTGCTCCCACCTACTGCTTCATGGCACGCGGTGCCAAGGTAAAATCACGTGATGCCTACTTTCAAACATCAAGTGAAGATGACTCTGATTGTGAATCCAAACCCAGCTACAAAACACTTGCTAAAATTGCAACTGAACAACAAAGAGCTATGGAATGAAGGAAATATGCCCTAGAGGCAATAATAAAGTTATTATTTATTTCCTTATATCATGATAAATGTTTATTATTCATGCTAGAATTGTATTAACAGGAAACATAATACATGTGTGAATATATAGACAAACAGAGTGTCACTAGTATGCCTCTACTTGACTAGCTTGTTAATCAAAGATGGTTATGTTTCCTAACCATAGACAAAAGAGTTGTTATTTGATTAACGAGATCACATCATTAGTTGAATGATCTGATTGACATGACCCATTCCGTTAGCTTAGCACTTGATCGTTTAGTATGTTGCTATTGCTTTCTTCATGACTTATACAAAGTTCCTGCAACTATGAGATTATGCAGCTCCGTTTACGGAGGAACACTTTGTGTGCTACCAAACGTCCTAGCGAATCGGGTGATTATAAAGGTACTCTCAGGTGTCTCCAAAAGTATATGTTGAGTTGGCATAATTCGAGATTAGGTTTTGTCACTCCGATTGTCGGAGAGGTATCTCTGGGCCTTCTCGGTAATACTAATCACCTAAGCCTTGCAAGCATTGTAACTAATGAGTTAGTTATGAAATGATGTATTACGGAACGAGTAAAGAGACTTGCCGGTAACGAGATTGAACTAGGTATTGGATATCGACGATCGAATCTCAGGCAAGTAACATACCGATGACAAAGGGAACAACGTATGTTGTTATGCGGTTTGACCGATAAAGATCTTCGAAGAATATGTAGGAGCCAATATGGGTGTCCAGGTTCCGCTATTGGTTATTGACCGAGAATAGTTCTAGGTCATGTCTACATAGTTCTCGAACCCGTAGGGTCCGCACGCAAAGGTTTCGATGATGCTTATATTATGAGTTTATGAGTTTTGATGTACCGAAGGAGTTCGGAGTCCCGGATGAGATCGGGGACATGATGAGGAGTCTCGAAATGGTCGAGGCGTAAAGATCGATATATTGGACGACAATATTCGGAGTTCGAAAGGTTCGAATGATTCGGTATTTTTGAGTACCGGAGAGTTACGGAATTCGCCGGGAGAAGTATTGGGCCTTATTGGGCCTGCTGGAAAGAGAGAGGGGCTGCCTAGGGCAGGCCGCGCGCTTCATGGCCTAGTCCGAATTGGACTAGGGGAGGCCGCACCCTTCCTTCCTTCCTTCTCTCTTCCCTTACTTGTCTCCTACTCCTAATACATGGAAGGACTCCTAGTTGGACTAGGAAGGGGAATCCTACTCCCGGTGGGAGTAGGACTACCCATGGCGCCCCTCCTAGGGCGGCCTCCTCCTCCCTCCCTCCTTTATATCACGGGGCAGGGGCACCCCATGGACACACAAGTTGATCTACGGATCGTTCCTTAGCCGTGTGCGGTGCCCCCTCCACCATATTCCACTTCGGTCATATCGTCATGAGCTTAGCGAAGCCTGCGCCGATAGAGTCATATCGTCATGAGCTTAGGCGAAGCCCTGCGCCGTGGAGAATCATCATCGTCACCACGCCGTCGTGTTAACGGAACTCATCCCCGCGCTTTGCTGGATCGGAGCCCGGGATCGTCATTGAGCTGAGCGTGTGCTGAACTCGGAGGTGCCGTCGCTCGGTACTTGGATCGGTCGGATCGTGAAGGCGTCGACTACATCAACCGTGTTGTTATAACGCTTCCGCTTACGGTCTACGAGGGTACGTGGACATACTCTCTCCCCTCTCGTTGCTATGCCATCACCATGATCTTGCGTGTGCGTAGGAATTTTTTTGAAACTACTACGTTCCCCAACAGTGACATCCGAGCCTGGTTTTATGCGTTGATGTCATATGCACGAGTAGAACACAAGTGAGTTGTGGGCGATATAAGTCATACTGCTTACCAGCATGTCATACTTTGGTTCAGCGGTATTGTGAGATGAAGCGGCCCGGACCGACATTACGCGTACGCTTACGCGAGACTGGTTTCACCGCTTCGAGCACTCGTTGCTTAAAGGTGACCGGCGGGTGTCTGTTTCTGTCACTTTAGTTGAACCGAGTATGGCTACGCCCGGTCCTTGCGAAGGTTAAAACAGCACCAACTTGACAAACTATCGTTGTGGTTTTGATGCGTAGGTAAGAACGGTTCTTGCTCAGCCCGTAGCAGCCACGTAAAACTTGCAACAACAAAGTAGAGGACGTCTAACTTGTTTTTGCAGGGCATGGTGTGATGTGATATGGTCAAGACGTGATGCTATATTTTATTGTATGAGATGATCATGTTTTGTAACCGGTTATCGGCAATCGGCAGGAGCCATATGGTTGTCGCTTTATTGTATGAAATGCAAAGCCATGTAATTGCTTTACTTTATCACTAAGCGAGGCGATAGTCGAGAAGCAATAGTTGGCGAGACGACAATGATGCTACGATGGAGATCAAGGTGTCGCGCCGGTGACAATGGTGGTCATGATGGTGCTTCGAGATGGAGATCACAAGCACAAGATGATGATGGCCATATCATATCACTTATATTGATTGCATGTGATGTTTATCCTTTATGCATCTTATCTTGCTTTGATTGACGGTAGCATTATAAGATGATCTCTCACTAAAATTATCAAGAAGTGTTCTCCTGAGTATGCACTGTTGCTAAAGTCCGTAGTGCCCAGACACCACGTGATGATCGGGTGTGATAAGCTCTACGTCCATCTACAACGGGTGCAAGCCAGTTTTGCACACGCAGAATACTCAGGTTAAACTTGACGAGCCTAGCATATGCAGATATGGCCTCGGAACACGGAGACCGAAAGGTCGAGCGTGAATCATATAGTAGATATGATCAACATAGTGACGTTCACCATTGAAAACTACTCCATCTCACGTGATGATCGGTTATGGTTTAGTTGATTTGGATCACGTGATCACTTAGATGACTAGAGAGATGTCTATCTAAGTGGGAGTTCTTAAGTAATATGATTAATTGAACTTTAACTTATCATGAACTTAGTCCTGGTAGTATTTTGCAAATTATGTTGTAGATCAATAGCACGCGTTGTTGCTTCCCTATGTTTGTTGCTTTCATATGTTTGTTTTGATATGTTCCTAGAGAAAAATTATGTTGAAAAATGTTAGTAGCAATGATGCGGATTGGATCCGTGATATGAGGTTTATCCTCATTGCTGCACAGAAGAATTATGTCCTTGATGCACCGCTAGGTGACAGACCTATTGCAAGAGCAAGATGCAGACGTTATGAACGTTTGGCTAGCTAAATATGATGACTACTTGGTAGTTTAGTGCACCATGCTTAAACGGCATAGAATCGGGATTTCAAAGACGTTTTGAACGTCATGGACCATATGAGATGTTCCAGGAGTTGAAGTTAATATTTCAAGCAAATACCCGAGTTGAGAGATATGAAGTCTCCAACAAGTTCTATGGCTAAAAGATGGAGGAGAATCGCTCAACTAGTGAGCATGTGCTCAGATTGTCTGAGTACTTCAATCGCTTGAATCAAGTGGGAGTTAATCTTCCAGATAAGATAGTGATTGACAGAATTCTCTAGTCACCATCACTAAGTTAGTAGAACTTCGTGATGAACTATAGTATGCAAGGGATGACGAAAAAGATTCTCGAGCTCTTCATGATGTTGAAATCAACGAAGGTAGAAATCAAGAAAGAGCATCAAGTGTTGATGATTGACAAGACCACTAGTTTCAAAACGGGCAAAGGGAAAGAAAGGAAACTTCAAGCGTAATGACAAGCAAGTTGTCACTCCCGTAAAGAAGACCAAAGCTGGACCAAAGCCTGAAACCGAGTGCTTACAATCGCAAAGGAAATGGTCACCGAAGCGGAAAAGCCCTGAATATTTGGTGAGTAAGAAGGATGGCAAAGTGAACAAGGGTATATTTGATATACATGTGTTTGATGTGTGCCTTACTAGTGTTTATAGTAGCCCCTGAGTATTTGATACTTGTTCGGTTGCTAAGATTAGTAACTCGAAACAGGAGTTACAGAATAAACAGAGACTAGTTGAAGGGGAAGTGATGATGAGTGTTGGAAGTAGTTCCAAGATTAATATGATCATCATCGCACACTCCCTATACTTTCGAGATTAGTGTTAAACCTAAATAAATGTTATTTGGCGTTTGCGTTGAGCATGAATATGATTTGATCATGTTTATTGCGATACGGTTATTCATTTAAAAAGTTAGAGAATAAATTGTTATTCTGTTTACATGAATAAGACCTTTGATGGTCATACACCCAATGAACATAGTTTGTTGGATCTCGATCGTAGTGATACACATATTCATAATATTTATGCCAAAATATGCAAAGTTAATAATGATAGTGCAACTTATTTATGGCACTGCCGTTTGGGTCATATCGGTGTAAAGCGCATGAAGAAACTCCATAAAGATGGATTTTCGGAATCACTTGGTTATGAATCATTTGATGCTTGCGAACCGTGCCTTTGGGCGAGATGACTAAAACTCCGTTCTTCGGAACAATGGAACGAGCAACAAACTTATTGGAAATAATACATACTGATGTATGCGATCCGATGAGTGTTGAGGCTCGCGGCGGGTATCATTATTTTCTGACCTTCACAGATGATTTGAGCAGATATGGGTATATCTACTTGATGAAACATAAGTCTGAAATATTTGAAAAGTTCAAAGAATTTCAGAGTGAGGTGGAAAATCATCGTGACAAGAAAATAAGGTTTGTACGATCTGATCGCAGAGACAAATATTTGAGTTACGAGTTTGGTCTTCAATTAAAACAATGTGGAATAGTTTCACAAATTCATGCCACCTGGAACACCACATCATAATGGTGTGTCCGAACGTCATAACCGTACTTTATTGGATATAGTACAATCTATGATGTTTCTTACCGATTTACCAATATCGTTTTGGGATCATGCATTAGAGACAGCTGCATTCACGTTAAATAGGGCACCATCTAAATCCGTTGAGACGACACTATATGAACTGTGGTTTAGCAAGAAACCAAAGTTGTCGTTTCTTAAAATTTGGGGTTGTGATGCTTATGTGAAAAAGTTTCATCCAGATAAGCTCAAACCCAAATCGAAGAAATGCGTCCTCATAGGATACCCAAAGGAGACTGTTGGGTACACCTTCTATCACAGATCCGAAGACAAGACATTCGTTGCTGAGAATGGATCCTTTCCAGAGAAGGAGCTTCTCTCGAAAGAAGTGAGTGGGAGGAAAGTAGAACTTGATAAGGTAATTATACCTTCTCCTTATTGAAAGTAGTTCATCACGAAATCTGTTCTGTGACTACTACACCAATTAGTGAGGAAGCTAATGATGATGATCATGTAACTTCAGATCAAGTTACTATCGAACCTCGTGGGTCAACCAGAGTGAGATCCGCACTGAGTGGTACGGTAATCCCATTACGGAGGTCATGTTACTTGACCATGACGAACCTCGAACTATGAGGAAGCGATGATGAGCCCAGATTCCACAAAATGGTTTGAGGCCATGAAATCTGAGATATGATCCATGTATGAAAACAAAGTATGGACTTTGATGGATTTGCCCGATGATCGGCAAACCATAGAAAATAAATGGATCTTCAAGAGGAAGACGGACATTGATAGTAGTGTTACTATCTACAAAGCTAGACTTGTCGAAAAACGTTCTTGACAAACTTCAAGGTGTTGACTACGATGAAATTTTCTCACTCGTAGCGATGCTTAAGTCTGTCCAAATCATTTTAGCAATTGCCGCATTTTTATGAAATCTGGCAAATGGATAAACAAAACTACATTCCTTAATGGATTTGAAGAAGAGTTGTATATGATGCAACCAGAAGGTTTTGTCAATCCTAAAGGTGCTGACAAAATACGCAAGCTCCAGCGATCCATCTATGGACTGGTGCAAGCATCTCGGCGTTGGAATATACGCTTTGATAAGTTGATCAAAGCATATAGTTTTATATGAGACTTGCGGTGAAGCCTGTAATTACTAGAAAGTGAGTGGGAGCACTACAAGATTTCGATAAGTATATGTGAATGACATATTGTAGATCGGAAATAATGTAGAATTATTCTCGCAAAGCATAAAGGAGTGTTTGAAAGGAGTTTTTCAAAGAAAGACCTCGGTGAAGCTGCTTACATATTGAGCATCAAGATCTATAGAGATAGATCAAGACGCTGATAAGTTTTTTCAATGAGTACATACCTTGACAAGATTTTGAAGTAGTTCAAAATGGAACAGTCAAAGAAAGAGTTCTTGCCTGTGTTACAAGGTGTGAAATTGAGTAAGACTCAAAACCCGACCATGGCAGAAGATAGAAAGAAAATGAAAGTCATTCCCTATGCCTTGGCCATAGGTTCTATAAAGTATGCCATGCTGTGTACCAGATCTATTGTATACCCTACATCGAGTTTGGCAAGGAGTACAATAGTGATCTAGGAGTAGATCACTGGACTGCGGTCAAAATTATCCTTAGTGGAATAAGGATATGTTTCTCGATTATGGAAGTGACAAAAGGTTCGTCGTAAAGGGTTACGTCGATGCAAGTTTTGACACCGATCTGGATGACTCTAAGTCTCGATCTAGATACATATTGAAAGTGGGAGCAATTAGCTAGAGTAGCTCCGTGCAGAGCATTGTAGACATAGAAAATTGCAAAATACATAACGGATCTGAATATGAAAGACCCGTTGACTAAGATTCTCTCACAAGCAAAACATGATCACACCTTAGTACTCTTTGGGTGTTAATCACGTAGCGATGTGAACTAGATTACTGAATCTAGTAAACCCTTTGGGTGTTGGTCACATGGCGATGTGAACTATGGGTGTTAATCACATGATGATGTGAACTATCGATGTTAATCACATGGTGATGTGATCTAGATTATTGACTCTAGTGCAAGTGGGAGACTGAAGGAAATATGCCCTAGAGGCAATAATAAAGTTATTATTTATTTCCTTATATCATGATAAATGTTTATTATTCATGCTAGAATTGTATTAACAGGAAACATAATACATGTGTGAATATATAGACAAACAGAGTGTCACTAGTATGCCTCTACTTGACTAGCTTGTTAATCAAAGATGGTTATGTTTCCTAACCATAGACAAAAGAGTTGTTATTTGATTAACGGGATCACATCATTAGTTGAATGATCTGATTGACATGACCCATTCCGTTAGCTTAGCACTTGATCGTTTAGTATGTTGCTATTGCTTTCTTCATGACTTATACAAAGTTCCTGCAACTATGAGATTATGCAGCTCCGTTTACGGAGGAACACTTTGTGTGCTACCAAATGTCACAACGTGAATCGGGTGATTATAAAGGTACTCTACAGGTGTCTCCAAAAGTATATGTTGAGTTGGCATAATTGAGATTAGGTTTTGTCACTCCGATTGTCGGAGAGGTATCTCTGGGCCTTCTCGGTAATACTCATCACCTAAGCCTTGCAAGCATTGTAACTAATGAGTTAGTTATGAAATGATGTATTACGGAACGAGTAAAGAGACTTTCCGGTAACGAGATTGAACTAGGTATTGGATACCGACGATCGAATCTCAGGCAAGTAACATACCGATGACAAAGGGAACAACGTATGTTGTTATGCGGTTTGACCAATAAAGGTCTTCGTAGAATATGTAGGAGCCAATATGGGTGTCCAGGTTCCGCTATTGGTTATTGACCGAGAATAGTTCTAGGTCATGTCTACATAGTTCTCGAACCCGTAGGGTCCGCACGCTTAAGGTTTCGATGATAGTTATATTATGAGTTTATGAGTTTTGATGTACCGAAGGAGTTCGGAGTCCCGGATGAGATCGGGGACATGACGAGGAGTCTCGAAATGGTCGAGACGTAAAGATCGATATATTGGACGACTATATTCGGAGTTCGGAAAGGTTCGAATGATTCGGTATTTTTCGAGTACTGGAGAGTTACGGAATTCGCCGGGAGAAGTATTGGGCCTTATTGGGCCTGCGGGAAAGAGAGAGGGCTGCCTAGGGCAGGCCGCGCCTTCATGGCCTAGTCCGAATTGGACTAGGGAGGGCCGCACCCTTCCTTCCTTCCTTCTCTCTTCCCCTTACTTGTCTCCTACTCCTAATACATGGAAGGACTCCTAGTTGGACTAGGAAGGGGAATCCTACTCCCGTGGGAGTAGGACTCCCCATGGCGCGCCCCTCCTAGGGCCGGCCTCCTCCTCCCTCCCTCCTTTATATACGGGGGCAGGGGGCACCCCATGGACACACAAGTTGATCTACGGATCGTTCCTTAGCCGTGTGCGGTGCCCCCCTCCACCATATTCCACTTCGGTCATATCGTCGCGGAGCTTAGGCGAAGCCCTGCGCCGGTAGAGTCATATCGTCGCGGAGCTTAGGCGAAGCCCTGCGTCGGTGGAGCATCATCATCGTCACCATGCCGTCGTGCTAACGGAACTCATCCCCGACGCTTTGCTGGATCGGAGCCCGGGGATCGTCATCGAGCTGAACGTGTGCTGAACTCGGAGGTGCCGTACGTTCGGTACTTGGATCGGTCGGATCGTGAAGACGTACGACTACATCAACAGCGTTGTTATAACGCTTCGCTTATGGTCTCACGAGTGCGTGGACATACTCTCTCCCCTCTCGTTGCTATGCCATCACCATGATCTTGCGTGTGCGTAGGAAATTTTTTGAAATTACTACGTTCCCCAACATGGAACATACTCAAAAACTGTTAGACAAAAGCGATGACCTGTTGGACGCGGAAATGACACGTTCACAGTCCTTAGTTGAAGACATTAAAAATCTTCATGCTAAGTACCAAGAACTTGAAAGTCGTCATGAAACGCTATCAACTACTCATGAAAGGCTCTCCTATGATTATCTTCAAAGGAAGCAAGAGCTTGAGAAATTGAGAGCGGCTCATGAAGATCTTCAAAAAGAGAATGAGTCACTTGGCGCCAATGATCAGTTCCGCTCAGGATGGATTTGAACCACCATGTCTAAAATGTCTCGAGCGTGATATCACTACCTCTGTTGCTGAATGTTCAACTGCTGCTACTGTTGCATTGTGTTCAACTACCAATGTGGTAACTAACCCCTCTGCGGAGGATACCACTGCCATTGCTTGATGAAAATGCTAGGTTGAAGACATTGCTTGAAACAGGGATGTATAAAAGTCTGAAAGGGCATCGGACACTTTGCAATGTCCTAAAAAGCAGATTCTCGAACCGAAACCCTAGGAAAGAGGGTGTTGGGTTCGAGAGGAAAATGAATGTTGATGGTTCCTCTTTGAAGCTTTGAGCGGTATCCCAAAACCACATGGGTTGCTGCAAAGGGACCTTCAATGGATCCATCCACCTTATCTGCTTTACCTGTGCTAACCCTATTATCATTGATGAATCCTTTGATGCAAACTATAAGCTATTCAAGAATCGAATGGTAAAGTGTTTGCGGTATATTGGTACTAATCGCAGGAATGGACCGCCTATGAAGAAGATCTGGTTCCCAAAAGCTGTCTTGAGAATCTTCCATGAATGTCATCATGACACCACCAGGAAGAAGACAAACCCTGCACCAAAGGCGTCATATGGTCCAAAGGCTTCATATAGACAGAGGACTCACTTGAGTCACCCTAACGCCAATGTTTTGCAGGGAAACAGTACTCAAATTTATGAATATGAGCGTGTGTCCTCAAACTGCTATGTTCACAGAACTAAGAATTTTTCTGCTTATTCATATGAGTATCACCCATCTCCTGCAAGGCTATTTGCTAGGGCTCCAAATCCGAAATTCTCAGATGCTGCACTTAGACTCATTGCTTCTAAGCCACCCTTGAAGATGTGGGTGGTTAAGAAGAATTAACTCTCTTTTGCAGGAAAGGGTCTCCAGCCGAAAATCAAAGGCGCCTCGATGCTATAGTCGGGGACCTAAAACATCTTGTAGGGCACAAGATCAAATGCCCAAATGGTCTCACTATGTATTTTGTTCTGAATCGTTTGCCATTCATCCCATCAGTCCTAATCTTGATTTAAGATTCAATAATCCACTTGCCCGTCAAATGTTTATGCTTCACAATGCTCTTGGTGAAGCCTATCCCCTAACTGCATCAGAGGCTATGACACCTCATGCTTCGAATGGATTATGGACGGTGGATGCACTAATCATATGATGGTGATCAAGTCTTCTCATGGACTCAACCTTCGTCCATCGGACAAGAGTCACATCACATTTGTTGACAATCGGTAAAAGCAAGGTATTGGGTCCGGTAGAGTTGCAATATCAAAGGATCAACACATGGACAAAGTGATGCTTGTTGAATCCCTTGGTTTCAACTTAATGTCTGTCTCAATGCTTTGTGACTTGAACATGATTGTGATATTCAGAAAATATCGTTGCCTTGTACTAATGGAATCTGACAAGTCTCTAGTCTTTGAAGGGTATAGGAAAGATGATCTATACATGGTAGATTTCTCAGCAGGTCCACAGCTTGCCGTATGTCTTCTTGCAAAAGCTTGAATCTTGGCTCGCATCGGAGGTCAGGGCATTCTCGAATGAGGAACTTACACACACTCGCCAAGAAGAAGCATGTCATAGGCATCGAAGGTGTCAAGTTCAAGAAGGATCATTTGTGTGGTGCTGCGAAGTGGAAAGATGACTAGGCAAAGCACCCCTCGAAGACAATCATGACGACATCTCAACCCTTCGAGCTGCTTCACATGGATTTGTTTGGCCCTACTCATTACTCTACCCTCACAACAACTGCTTGTCTCTATGGCTTCGTCATTGTTGATGACTACTCAAGATACACATGGGTGCACATAATTCTCTACAAGACTGAAGTGCAAGATGTCTTCAGACGATTCACCAATCGAGCAATGAACAATTATGGCGTCAAGATCAAGCATATCGAAGTGATAACGACATTTGAATTCAAGAACACCGGACTTGATATTTATCTGGATACCATGGGAATCACTCATGAGTTCTCTCGCCCATACACACCCCAAAAAATGGCATCGTGGAGCGCAAGAACAGAACCCTCATTGAGATGGCTCGAACAATGCTCGACGAGTACAAGACACCAATAAAGTTCTAGCCTGAAGCCATTGATACAGCTTGTCACGTCATCAACCGTGTTTATATCCATAAGCTTCTGAACAAAACATCCTATGACCTCCTTACTGGCAAGAAGCCAAATGTCGCCATTACTTGAGTATTTGGGGCTAAGTCTTTGGATCAAGGATCCTCATCACAAGTCAAAATTTGAACCCAAAGTTCACGAAGGCTTCATGCTCGGTTACGGAAAGGACTCACACTCTTACAAAGTCTTCAATCTCTATCTCTACAAAATCGTCGAAATGTAGATGTGCGATTTGATGAAACCAATGGTTCACAAAGAGAGTTCCTGCCAAGCACACTAGACGAAGCTCCACCCAAATAATCTATCAAGCTAATGGGAACTGGTGAAATCATGCCTTCAAGCACACTGAAGAGGAACTTATCATTTCGCACCTAACCAACTCAAGACAATGCTCACTGAAGACAATCCTTCCAATGATGACAACGATCAACATGAGCAAAGTCTTCGTCTAGTTCATCCTCGAGTTGCAAATGAAGTACAGATTGAGAAGATAATCGATAGCATCAACGCACCTGGTCCGCTTACTCGCTCAAGAGCAACACAGCTAGCAAATTTCTGTGGGCACTTTTCCTTTGTATCAATATCAGAACCCAAGAAAGTTGTTGAAGCTTTTATGGAACCGAATGGATTCAAGCTATGCAAGAAGAACTTCAATGCTTCAAGCTGAATAATGTTTGGGAACTTGTCAAGCGTCCTGACCCTCGCAAGCATAACATTATTGGCACCAAATGGATATATCAAAACAAGCAAGATGAGCATGGTCAAGTCGTCAGAAACAAAGCAAGGCTTGTGGCTCAAGGATATACTCAAGTTGAAGGAATTGACTTTGATGAAACATTTGCTCCTCGTAGCTAGGCTTGAAGCTATTAGCATACTACTAGCCTACGCTAACCACCACAACATCTTGCTCTATCAAATGGATGTGAAGAGTGCATTTCTCAACGGCAAGATTGAAGAAGAAGTATATGTCGCTCAACCACCGCTTTGAAGATCCAAAACATCCCGATATGGTGTACAAGCTAAATAAAGCAATCGATGGCCTCAAACAAGCTCCTCGCTACTGGTATGATACAATCAAAGACTTCAAAGAGCAAAGGCTTCAAACCTGGATCCCTTGATCCCACACTCTTCACGAAGACATATGATGGTGAACTGTTTGTATGCCAAATATATGTGGATGACATTATCTTCGGCTGCACCAACCAGAAGTATAGTGATGAATTTGGATACATGATGCAAGAACAATATCAGATGTCCATGATGGGAGAGCTCAAGTTCTTCCTTGGTCTTCAAATTCATCAGCAAAGAAATGGCATCTTTATATCTCAATAAAAATACCTCCAAGATTGTTTGAAGAAGTTTGGAATGCAAGAGTGCAAAGGATACACGACGCCAATGCCAGCCAAACACCATCTGGGTCCCGACGACAATGGTAAAGAGTTCGATCAAAAGGTATACCACTCCATGATTGGTTCATTACTTTACCTATGTGCATCTAGGCCAGATATTATGCTTAGTGTTTGCATGTGTGCTCGATTCCAAGCGGCACCAAAGGAATCGCATCACTTAGCTGTGAAGTGAATTCTTCGATATTTGGCTCACACCCCAACACTCGGATTATGGTATCCAAAGGGCTCAAAATTTGATTTAGTTGGATTTTCGGATGCTGATTATGCCGGTGACAAAGTGGATCGCAAGTCTACATTAGGCACATGTCACTTTCTGGGACGATCACTCGTCTGTTGGTCTTCAAAGAAGCGAACTGTGTCACTCTCAACTGCAGAATCTGAATACATTGCTCTGGGATCTTGCTGTTCTCAGCTTCTATGGATGAAGCAAACTCTCAAGGACTATGGCATCAATCGACACAAGTACCTCTTTTCTGCGACAACGAAGCGCCATCAAGATTGCCAACAATCCAGTCCAGCACTCGAAGACAAAGCACATTGAGATTCGTCATCATTTTCTCGGGGATCATGTCATGAAGAAATATATTGACATCATTCCGTCAACACTTTGAAGAGCAATGGCGATATCTTCACAAAGCCTTTGGATGAGAAAAGGTTTTGCAAGTTACGTGTGAGCTAAATATCTTGGAATCCTCAAATGTCCTATGATCAAGCACACATCCTAACACTTATGCATGTTGATGACTTAGATGTGCAACACACGAAGTAACGTATATCTTCAGTCAGTGAAGACTTACATTCTAAGTGTGAATACATTAACGTGGAATTTGACTTTGGGCGCCACGATAATTGTGCGCCGTGTGCAGGTCTAATACTTCCTATCGGTGGGTAGCGCCACCACCAAATTTATTTGTTTGAAGTGTTTCACTCATGGCGTTATTTCTTGAAGCTATTAGCATTTGATTCGACTTCAACTTCAACCTATTTTCATGATTTTCTTCACTATGATGATTTGGATGTTTGTCGATATATATTTCATCCTCTACAAACATTCACTTATTGCTATGTCTTCAAGTTGAATCTTTTGAACTAAGTGAATGTGATCGGACCCCAATCTCTCTATGCTTTCTATCTCAAACTCTATCTGTCCAAATCATATGCATTCTATTGAAACTGTCGAATCTCTTCTCTGCGTCCTTGTCAGCAGAAGACACTGTGACAAACTTTAAGTCTGTTTTAAATGATTCATCATTACTGTTGAACTCCGGAGAAGCCGGAACAACCCTCCGACAAACCGGGCGAGCGTGGGAACGTGGGATAACTCACAGTATGTTGCATGCATGCCACGTACCCCTCAGATGTGAACCGCCAGGGGCACCTGCGGTAAAGAAACTCTTCTTCCACCTCTCCACCTCATCAAAACCCTAGCGCCACCGCTAGCTCTCGACGACGCCGACGACGAAGCGCTTAGCTGCCGCGACTTCTCCGACGCCGTCCTCACGCCGGCCGCGAACATCTTCATCTCCGCCGCCGCCGTAGGTGTCCTCCGTCGCCAAGTTAGGGCACGGTGGACTGAACTGCTCGGCCTCCTTTCCTTCCGTCTAGCAGTTCTTCGAAGCGGTAAATATATCTCTATTTTTACCATCTTTTTGATCTTCAAGACTCATCCTACTTGCCAAAAATGGTTTCGCCCATACAAAGTTAGATCTATTCATGCTCATCTCTCGCTCGCTTAGTATATTCACTAAGGCTTCACAACTAGTTAGATTCCTCACTTGTACTTATTCACAGATTCGTACAAATCTGGAACCAACTCTCAGCGTAAAAGTGAATGTCTTCGCATCATGAGGTCAATGTCTTCAAACCGATTTATCTTCAAAATCTTACGAGAATGCATATGACCTCTTCCCTTCCTCGCATCTCTAATGCTGTCACGGTACATGTCCGTGGAGAATCCTTTGGTTCTCATAGTCCGCATTCGTTTGCAGAATTCTTCAACATCAAACCAACTCTCCGGCCGCCTCGTCTGTCACAACCAAACGCAAGCCTTTGAAGCCTTTGATTGTGAAGCCTTTCAGTTTGAAGCTCATGGCTATAGATAAATCAGTCAGGAAGGGCGGCAGACAGCATCGTGAGGGAACCTGAAAAGATCTGCCTGATGACCTCGCAGAGTTGTACAAGACAGATCATGAAGAGACTTATAATCAGCGCAAGACACGAATCCAATGGATTCGACGCTATTGGGCTGAACAGTGGTTCAAGTACAATTTCGTCACACAAGAATATGCCTAAAGAATGCCATCAGAAGCCCTTGGGGTGATATTATATTTCGAGGCCTCCCTCCCAAGAGCATGGCTGAAGCTATTGCACAAGGTTTCTATCCTTGCATGGTCCTTCGGACCTCAGCCTGAAAATGCCGACCCGACGTCTTTGCTGTGATGTCGCGATGACAATCTCTTCAAGCGCAACTTCCAGCATGCAAAGGCTTCTGCAAAGGAAAACAAGAAGTCATTGGGATTAGACTTCAACCCTGGTCCCTCTGCTCCCCGTGCTGACGGCTCACGTGACGCTGAACCCAATGTCATCGGTCCGTTTTCAAACCTTGAAGGCCTCATCACTTATATTTTGGTCCAAGGTGCCAAAGTGGATCACTCTGATGACAATGATGACTCTGATGAAGCCCCAGCTCCAGCTCCTGCTCCAAAGTCATGAAGGCTTAAGAAAGTCAAGGCTCCAAAGTCAGCTGCTCCTCCAAAAGCTTCTCGTGAATCCACTCGCCATTGCACCTCCACGAAGCGATTACGCCGAGGATCAATCCGCATCTCCAAGAAGGCGGAGAAGAGAAAGAAAAGTGTCAAGAATCTGAATCGACATCGACCCTGCTGCCATTCTGCATGAAGAGCACATTGATCTGTCAAGTGATGACGATCTTGCGATGATGCTCTTGAGCAGCTTATCAAGAGCAAAGAAGAAGCGAAATCTTCAACAACTTGCCTCTCTTTGATGTGGAAATCATCCATCACTTCATTGATGAGTGGTTTGATACACCAAACATCGGCTTTGAAGATCTGCAACTTCCAATTGGCCTCAGTGTCTCTTTCAATGGCGCCATTGCTTCTGAGCTAGCTCTAGCTCAGTGGATTGTTGAACTGAAGCACAAAATTGACTATGAGAAGGCTCAGTTCAAGAAGCATATGGCTGCACTCAGTGTGCAAGACGTCAAAAACTTCAAGGTCATGCTGCACGACCTCAAAGAAAACTTTGTCAAGAAGCATGAAGAAGCGGAGGCTCTCGTGGCGCATGAAGGCTCTGGTGACAAGTGTGTGCTTGCCTAGAATGAGGCCGAGAAGCGCAAGGCACTTGGCCGCCCCGCATCGACCCAGGATGGCTGCAAAGAAAAAGAAGTCTTCAGTGACCAAGCTGCACCTTCAAGGCAGGAAGAGCCCGCATAGTCTTCCCAAGCAGCATGGTGGCTCGAAGCCAAAGGTATGGTCAACTGCTTCGAGCATGAAAAAAGACGAGGGCTGCCGAGGCTGAAGCGAGAAAAAGGAAAAATCCTGACACCTCTGATGTTGCTCCCTCCAAGAAGAAGCTAAAGACCAAGAAGAATCGGGCTGCTCCTCTAGAGCCCTTGATTGTTGAACCCATTTATGTGGTTCGTCCCGCGTCTGCAACCCAAGAACTTGAATGAATGTTCATGAGCACCTTCCACAGAGGCTCTGGTGAAGAGATTCCAGCAGTGATCCCCCATCGCTGAAGACATTGGTCACCATGACAATGTTGAAGATGATGAAGTTCTTCCTCAAATCGAGTACAATGTGGTATCATCGCTGTTAAATGCAAAAGCGAACTCATCGAGATTGGTTGTCCTCGGCGCCAATTGCACAGATGCTTCATGGGCTGATCGCCCGCAACAACAAGACTCCCCAAGACTCCCCAACAACAAGTCACTCCCCAACAAAGAACACCAAGAAGAAGAGGAAGACTTTGAGGCCCAGCAACCCCATCTCCAAAGGCGTCGCTTGACATTTCGCAGGCTTCGCAAAGGTCAAAGGCCTCAAGTGCCTCTTCCGGCGTTCGAAGGAGAAGTGCACCACCAACCTGTTGCCCGTCAAGTGTTTTCGAAGCCACTCCAACTGTGAATGTCTCGAGTGCGAAGCCAAAGCTCTTTGAAGACAATCCGGCTGCATCACCACGACACCCAAGAAGAAGAAGAAGAATGTGTTCCTACACCCCGATGAATTGAAGAAGTGATCCCGATATCAGCGTGCGGTGCCGACCCTCCAGCTCCTCAAGTGGAGGTTGAAAACAATGAGGCTGCCACCTCCAACACCAGTGAAGCCAATGACGTGGTCATGGCTGAAGCCAATGTGGAACCTGTCCCAACTGCTCCTGAAGCCAATGAAGGAACTGTGCCTGAAGCCAATGAGGCAACTGCTCCCGAAGCATCTGCTGAGCAGCCTGAAACCTCAGTTGCTGCTACTACTCCAGTTCCGCCACCAAGGCCCTACACAGTCGAGCAAGCATACAACTATGGCAAGCTAGTCACAGTAAGATGGCCCGTTCTGGTCCCTCCGCCTCATGCCTCTGGTCCTCAATTCGACTATCATATTGAGCATAGGCCTCGGTCCGAGGCGAAGCCAAGACTGCCAAGGTTTCGAACCACGCCACCTCAACTGGTTCTTTCAATGCAAATGGCTTCAAAGCCCACAATACTTTCTTTAACAATGCAAGAACCCTACAAAAGGCCAAGGATCTCATCGATGGGTTCGGAGCTATCGGCAAAGAAGCTATTACTCACGTGTTACGTATGACCAAGGCCGCATTTTCCCTCATATGCGCCTCGACACTGGGCCATTGCGGACTGCCGTGCTTAGAATAAGCACTTGATTGCTTTCATGATGCAGTCTGCTTGGCTTCAGAATGCATAAAACCTTTGGAATGAAGAATTAGTGCTTCAATTCTATGCCACACTCCACATCCGCGGCTACAACAGAATCACGAAGACATGGGTTCTCGAGTGGATGACTGGAAATGTCCATCATGAAGCCAAAGCTCTTGACATCATTGAGCTCATAGGCCTACCCACTCCCGGAGAGCTGTTTGAACCTGGATGTCAACTCCACCGCGATGCCTTGAAAGCATATTTCATAAGCGAGAACCCGACATGAGTCGATCTTGAGCATGATGAAGCCCTTTGCCACATGACGCTGAATACCCTCAACACTTCTTTGTTGATGACCTTGAGTATCTGCCTCGTACCATATATCACATCATCTGGCGAACTCTATGGCCAATAAAGGGCATTCATCGTCTGCAAAACTTGAAGGAGCAATGAAGACATTGGTTTTCTACATCCTAAATGGCATCGACTTCAACATGCAAGATTTCTTCATCCGACAATTGGCTGCCTCTGGATCTGATCTGTTTGATGCAAGTTCTATGCTCCATGGGTCATCGCCTCATCAAGATGCACTCTGCTATCAACTATCAACCCTTTGCTCGCAATCATCTGATCTTTCTACCAGAGGTTGATATGTCTGTTGAAGCCATATACCCTGAGCCTGCCAAAACGCCACTAAGTCTTTATAACGCAGATACCACAGCTTCTCTCAACCTATGGAAGGCGTCCAAGCCGTATCTCGTGTCTATCCCCTGGCTGGGAACACACGTCTGCCTCATCGTGCACGGACTGAAGCCACTGAGAGCACAATTGGCCAAAGGCCTCGGAAGCGCTCTCGAGTCCTCGACGATCGAGAACTTCTTGTGGCGCTGCATCAAAAGCAAGATAAGCATCACTCCTGGCTAAAGCGTCAAATGCAAAGCCTCTTGGTGGACGTCAATCGCATTCGTAACCTTGCCACCAAGAATGCTTTTGTCACTCATGAGACTTGTCGGCGATCGTGGAAGAGTTTGACCACCTCGGTCTTTGAAGCTGATCTTCAAGGCGATGGCTTCACTGAACGTTTCAAGTTTGACTCCACTCCTCCACGGAATGCAGTCCTACGGCGAACTCCATCTCATGAAGACTCTGACTATTCTTCCTCCGCGGCAACAGTCAATGCCAGAGTGATCGATGATGAAGCCGATGCTACTTCACCGCCCCCTAATTCTGCACGAATCGACACTGCGCCCAGCTCGTCTACACCGCCAACCAACAACGACAACCCTGCTGCATCATCTTCTTCAGAAGAGGCGAGTAGATGCTCTATGTCTTCAAACCTTTTTGGTCCTTACTGACAAAAGGGGGAGAAGCATATGAGTTTGATAGTCTTCAAGCGGGTTCATAAGGGCGGTTGCACTATATTTTGCCTAGTGTTTACAACTCTCGTTTTTTAAAACATTTGGTTCTTATGAGTTGTAACACTTAAACTCGATGGTCGTCTGCTACTTATTTGCTCTACCCTGGTGCGATGATAAATTCCGTATGTGCGACGATTACTTCCGCACTTAGATCATTCTGCAGACGTCCATTTTTCATTATGCATGTCATTCTCTTAGCTATATCATTTCATGCATGATGAATTATCTTCATAAGTTGAAGAGGATCTCCACAAGTACAACCTGCCATGTGCATTTGCATTCCAAAAGCAAACCACTTATATGCACATCTTCAGGGGGAGCCTTTGCCACTTATGAAGACAATTCCCTATCCTTTACAATTTCACATATTTTATCCCCATTGAAAACTTCAACCAGTTTGTCATCAATCACCAAAAAGGGGGAGATTGTAAGTGCATCTAGTGCCACCCCTAGTTGGTTTTGGAGTATTGACGACAAATGTGGTTGAGGACTAATGCGTTTGTGAGAATTGCAGGATACTTGGTAGTGTCCCTCATTGATTCGGTTTACCTACCGAGACGACCCTAAAAATGTATGAAGACATTGAAGACAATGGTGGTATGTGAAGATATTCACATTGAATACTATGACATGAGAAGACATTGAGTGAAGACTATGGAGCCTTGACTGTGTTGTTTTGTTGTTTCCTTTTCTTCTTTGTTGAGTCGTAGGAACTACCGTACTGTTAAGTGGGGTCCAAGTGATCATAGTCAGAATGACTGAAGTGATGCTCAACCCAAATCCTATGTCTTCGAGCGAAGACAATGAGAGCAAAACTTATCTAGAGCTGGATGAGTCAGCTTTGCTTGTAGCCCAAGTAAAGTTGTCGTGAGTGTTTGAAATCTGACCGTTGGAACACGTGTCAGTTCCTTAGTGACCCAGGGTCATTTCGGACATAACAGGTCGGGTTGCCTAGTGGCTATAAATAGCCCAACCCCTACACCATAAATTGGTGGCTGCTCAGAGTTAGTGCACGGCTTTTGTCGTTTGAGAGCAACCCACCTTGAAGCCATTGAGAGAGAAATCCTTGCGAGGACAAAACCCAAAACACCCAAAGCCAAAGAGTGTTAGGCATCACTTGAAGTTTTCCGTCATGTGACAAGAAGACTTATTACACTTGAGGACTGTGAATCCTCCAGCCGGTTAGGCGTCGCGTTCTGAGCATCCAAGAGTCATTGTGGATTGCCGGTGAACATCGTATGTGAAGGTTCGGAAGTCTACCTTGAAGACTTACCAGAGTGATTGGGCGAGGACTGTGTGTCCTTAGCTCAAGGGGAATAAGGTGAAGACGCGGTCTTCTGAGTTGAATCTCAGCCTCCTTAATCAGATGTACAGTTGACACAAACAATCTGAACTGGTCCAACAAATCATGTGTCTTCAACTAGTGACTGGTTCTATCCCTTCCCTCCTTTACCCTAAGTTTGTCTTCGTGAAGTCATTGCTTATATGTCTTATCTGTTTGACTTCACAGCTTGACTTCTATTGTTGTTTGGCTTCATACTATCTTCCATCCTGATCCTTACTACATAGCTACTATTAGTCTTGTCCGTTCACATTATTGCATACTTGACTATGGCTTGCTTGTTGTAGTTATCTTCATTGCATATCAACTAGGTCATTTCATTGTTGGTCTTGAAACACCCGTGTTTTGAAGACTTTCATAAAAATCGCCTATTCACCCCCCCCCCTCTAGTCGATAACTAGCACTTTCACAAGGCCATTTTCATCTTGCTTGTTGCGGTAGATCCACTTTGTGCCAATGATATTATGCTTGCGAGGATCTGGACGTTTGACCAGTTCCTGACATTGTTGAGCTCGAACTGATGTAATTCTTCTTGCATGGCCTGAATCCACTCGGGCTCGAAAATGCTTCATCTACCTTAGTGGGCTCGAGATAGAGACAAAAGCATAGTGCCCACAAAATTTAGATAAATGTGAAGCTTTTGGCGTGTGAGAGGACTGGCGCTTCAATGTCATCGATGATCTTGTCAACTTGCACTTCTTTTTGCAACGCGAGGATGAGCTGGTTGTCGTCGAGGAATTTGATCAGCATTTTCTTGACACCATTGTCTTGACATTATCTTGAGTGCATCACCGGCGTCCTTTGCGTCTGAGAATGAATTCTTCATTGATTCTTGATGAGGAATGACATCCTCGGTTGCCTTGAACTTGATAGATTCCTCGGAGCTGGTTCATCTAACACGAAGGTAGGTGCTCTCTTTGCGAGCCATTAGTTTCATCGAACCACACATCTACAGATATCAACAATCTTGTGAAGAGCGATGTTGAAGACTCAGTAGGTGTCTAGTCCTTCCGTAACCAAGCATAAAACCTTCATATGCTTTCGGTGCAAATTTAGAATTGTGATGAGGATCTCTAATCCAGCATTTAGCACTGAAACTTTGAAATAACTCACATTGGGTTTCTTGTCAGTGAGGAGTTCATAGGCAGTCTTCTTGAAGAATTTGTGAAGATATACTGTTGATGATGTGGCACGCGGTATCAATTGCATCAATCCAAAAACGACTAGGCGTTTTGTATTCATCAAGCATAGTGCGAGCCATCTCAACAAGAGTTCTGTTCTTGCGCTCCACGACGCCATTTTGCTGAGGTGTATAGGGAGCAGATAACTCATGAGTAATACCAAGTTCATCAAGATAGGCATCAAGACCGAATTCTTGAACTCAGTTCCATTGTCACTCTGATGTGTCTGATCTTCACACCAAAGTTAGTTGAAGCCCTCGAGGAAAATCGTTTGAAGACTTCCTGCACTTCATTTTTGTAAGTAACAATGTGTACCCATGTGTAACGAGAGTAATCATCAACAATAACAAAGCCATATAAAGATGCATCATTAGTGACTGCTGAGTAATGATTAGGACCAAAGAGGTCCATGTGAAGCAATTCGAATGGACGAGTAGTGGTCACGATAGTCTTCGCTGGATGCTTGGCCTTGGTCATTTTTTCAGCTTCACAGGCTCCACACAAGTGATCCTTGAGGAATTTGACATTTTCAATGCCAATGACATGCTTCTTCTTTGCAATCGTGTGCAAATTCCTCATGCCTGCGTGACCAAGTCGCTGATGCCATAGCCAGCCTTCTGAAGCTTTTGCAATTAGACACACGGCTGATTGTGGTCCTGTAGAGAAATCAACAATATACAAGTCTCCTCTCCTAAAGCCTTCGAAGACTTTGGAATTGTCAGCTTCCATGATCACAACACAACGATACTTGCCAAAGACAACAACCATATCAAGATCACAAAGCATTGAGACTGACATGAGGTTGTATCCTAAGGACTCAACAAGCATGACTTTGTCCATGTGTATGTCCTTAGAGATCGCAACCTTACGAAGACCCAATACCTGACTTTTGCCTTTGTCAGCAAAGATGATATGATTCAGATTTGACGGTGATAAGGGAGTATCCATCAATAGATTCTTGTCACCAGTCATGTGATTTGTACATCTACTATCGAGGACCCACTCATTGGCTTTGGGTTGATCATCCTGCAGATGAATTAGTGCAACTTACGATCGCATATACTTCATCAGTGAAGAATATGATATCAATTTCATCAGATGAATTTCATCAGCAAGATGATGATAAGAAGTATGAGGACATGTGAAATGAAAGTTCATTTCTTCATGATTAGCTCAAGCGTCCTTTCGCACTTTTGTCGGGCCCCAAGAAAATTCTTGAGACGTTTAAAGCACGTGCCCGAGACCTGACCCTGCAGAAGAGGTTAGTTCTTTTCTTCACCACCCACATCTAAGGGGTGGCAAAGAGTTCATCACTCTGCGAGCACCATATGAGAATGGTGGCATAGAGGCCAATCCATTTCGTTTCACATAAGAGGGTTAGGGTAAGCATATGAATAAGCAGAGAAATTCTTGAGGACTTATGAACATATTGGTTTGAAGAATAATGCACATATTCATAGCCCTTAGCTCTACCTGCGAAACAGAGTTGTTAGCACGATGATAATCATATGAGGACTTTGATCCTTTTGAGGAATTTGATCCACGTGAGGAATTTGGTCCTTATGAGGACTTGGATACATATGAAGAATTTGGTCCATATGAAGAGTTTGATCTGGGTTCCTATTCTTCACGGTGGTGTCATGAGGACATTCACCAAGACTTTCAAGGCACTTCTTGGGAACCCATATTTTCTTCATAGGGGAACCGTTCTGCGATTAGTGCCAACATATCTAGAAAATACTTCACCATTCTGATTTTTGAACAGTTTATAGTTGGAGTCAAATGACTCATCAGAAGAATGAGGAGATTCGCATGTAAAGCCAAATAAGTTAGATGGATCAACTGGAGGTCCCTTTGCAGCAACCCATGAGGTTTTGGGATACTGCTCAGGCTTTCAATATGTTCCATCAGCGTTGAGTTTCCTCTCAAAGGCAACACCCTATTTCCTAGGGTTCCTGTTGAGGATCTGCTTTTTAAGCACATCACAAAGAGTCTGATGCCCTTTGAGGCTTTTGTACATGCCTGTCATGTATAATTCCTTCAACCTGCATCGTCAAGGTGATACTAGCAAAGTCCTCGGATGAGGAATTAGTGATAGCGAGGCAGGTGAAGAATTTATAACAGTTGAAGCATTTGAACATTCGGTGAAGAATTAGCGATTCACGTTCAATGCACTTTAAGCATGGAGGAACAAATTCTTCACGAGAAGCGCTGATTTGTTGAGCAAGTAATGAATCACGCTCCTTCTGAAGATCTTCATAACTCACTCTTAGCTTCTCAAGATCTTGCTTTCTTTGAAAAAATTCATAAGAAAGTTTCTCATGATCAGACAAGAGAGTGTTATGATGACCTTGAAGGCTGTCAAACCTAGACTGAAGTCTCTGAAGATTTTCAGTCAGGGCTTTAGTGTGAGCCATTTCTTCACCTAACATATCATCACTTTTATCTAGCATGTTTTGAACCTTTTCAAAAGCCCTTTGTTGTTTTACAGCAATCTTAGCAAGTTTTGAGTAGCTGGGCATTAGATCTTCATCAGATTCATTTTCACTAGATTCAGAGGAGGTATATTTGAGTACCTTGGCACCCTTTGCCATGAATCAAAAGGTGGGAGCGTAGTCATCACTATCTTCATCAGCTTTGTTGGTGAGTTTATTTTCTTGAGTTGAAGATGGACTTCTTGACGAAAGCGATGTCGAGAGCAGACTCGCCACACGGACTCGGATTCTTCGATGCCTCCTCTTCCTCATGTTCCTCGATTCAGCTTCGAGTCCATTTCCTTGCCAATGAATGCCCGAGCCTTTTTGGAGCTGCTCTTCTTGTGAGAAGAAGGCTTTGAGGATTTTGATGATGAAGATTTCGACGATTTCTTCTTCTTCTTAGCGTCATCAGAACTATAATCCTTGTATTTCTTCTTCTTTAATTCCTTTTCCCACTGAGGACAATCTTGAATGTAGTGACCAGGTTTCTTGCATTTGTGGCAAAGCCTTCTCTTATAGTCACTTGATGAGGAATCACTGCTCCTTGAGGATTTTCCAAAGCGACCACGTCTTGAGAACTTCTGGAATTTCTTCATGAGCAGTGCTAGCTCCTGGCTCAATTCTTCAGGATCTCCAAGGCTACTACCAGAGTCTTCACAATCAGATTCAGACACAGCCTTGGCCTTCACGGCACGTGATTTTCCATAGCTAGAACCATAGAGATCTCTCTTTTGACAAAGCTGGAACTCATGAGTATTTAGCCTCTCGAGGATATCAATTTGGATCAAGTGACTTGTAGTCAGCACACTCTTGTATCATCGGTGCGAGTGTCAAATGAGGAATCAAGCGATCTCAACAATTTCTTCACCACCTCATGGTCGGTGATGTCAGTGGCACCAAGCGCTTGAAGCTCATTTGAGATGTCAGTGACGCGATCAAAGGTTTGTTGAACATTTTCGCTTGTCGAGTCTTTTGAAGCGGTTGAAGATATTGCAAAGAACATCAACTCGAGAGTCACGCTGAGTTGAGACTCCTTCATTTACTTTGGACAGCTGTCCCGGATGAGCTTAGCAGTTTCCAAAGCACTCACTCTTCCATATTGTCCTTTGCTCGGATGGCCACATATGAGATTCTTAAACGAGAATCGAGTTGCTTGAATCTCTTCACATCGGCAGCATTCAGAGAAGGTGTGACGAGAGGAACACCATTTTCCACAACATACCGAGATCATTGTCAATTGCCTCAAGATGCATTCGCATCTTGTTCTTCCAGTAGGGGTAGTCCATCCCATCAAAGGTAGGACACCCAGCTAAGACCTTGATCATACCTGCGGTCGACATAACTAAAACTCCAGGTGGTTAAACCAAAATCACACAGAACAAGGGAGTACCTTGCTCTGATACCAATTGAAAGTGCGTTATATCGACTAGAGGGGGGGTGAATAGGCGATTTTTATGAATTCTTCAATGAGAAATTTGCTGGTGAGGAAATTCGTAAGTGAAGAACTACTTGCAGCGGAATAAGTACTCAGAAGTAAGCATAAGAGAATGCGGACATGGTCATCATGATGAAGTGAAGACAATTAAAGAGTCTGAAAAGCGTAAACACGAGGATAGCACAAGATGAAGACAAACAAAGCAAGAAATTGAGCGAGGAAATTGAGAAAGTCTTGATCAAAGTCTTCAAACACAGATATGAATGAACACTCAACACAATAATGAGGAAATGAAAGGGTTGAGGAAATAGAACCAGTTAGGTTGGTGAAGACAATAATTTGGTAGACCAGTTCCAAGCTGCTGTCTCGGTTATGCGTCAGTTGGGCGGCCGAGTATTTAAACTCGAGGACACACAATCCACGGACACCCGATCGGCTGAGCACGCAGCTCAGGACACCAAGTCCTCACCGTATTCTCCTTGAACTAAGGTCACAGGACCTCGTCCAATCACTCGTGGTAAGTCTTGAGCGACTTCCAAACCTTCACAGACTTGGTCACTCGGCGATCCACAATTCCTCTTGGATGCTCTAGACCATGGCGCCTAACCGTATGGAAGAAGCACGGTCTTCAAAGGTAACAAGCGTCGGATCCACGCAGGATCAATCTCTTGATGATGCTCAATCACTTTGGGTTTGTAGGGTTTGGTTTTGGGTTTTCCTCACTCGATGATTTTCGCTCAAAGTCTTCGGAGGATGGGTTGCTCTCAAATGACAATGGTCAAGTTCTCTCGGAGTAGCCAACCAGCTAGTGGTTGTAGGGGGTGGCTATTTATAGCCTAGGGAGCAGCCCGACATGATAAGACATAAATGCCCTTCAATGATATGACCGTTAGGTGGATAAGATATTTTGGGACAGCCGTGGCGCAGACACGAACGGTCGGAAATTTGACTCTCAAATTCCTCAAGGCTATCATGTTCCTCACTGTGTAGGCAATCCGCACTGGCGAATTCCTAACTCCTCAGTCAGGACAAATTCCTCAGCGACCAAAAGAACTTCGTCTCTGTCACTGAAGAAATTGACTAAACTGTATGAGATTTCCAAAGGCTTCACTCGAAGGGATTGGTAGGTGTAGGATTTTGAGTTGAGCATCACATGGAAATTTTTCCTTAGTATTTCCTCGACCCCCTTTAACAGTACGGTGTTTCCTATGACTCAAGAAAGAGAAAAAAAACTATGAAAACAAAAGTCTTCACGCTTCATGTTCCTCAAATGAATACCAAGTCTTCAAGGTCACATCAATTTCTTCACTTTCAAAGTCTTCAGAAAGTCTTCAGAATATCAAAGTCTTTAGTCGAAGAACTTCATTTTTAGGGGTCGACTTTCTCTGTAAATATCAAAACTCCTCATAGACTTATAGACCTGTGTACACTCATAAACACATTAGTCCCTTAACCTATAAGTCTTCAATACACCAAAATCACTAAGGGGCACTAGATGCACTTACAAGGAGGAAGAAGTACGTCAGGGGAGCCACGGGGGGCCCACGAGGGTGGAGGGCGCGCCTGGGGGGAGGGCGCGCCCCCTGCCTCGTGGATCCCTTGTTTCTTTCCTGACATGCACTCCAAGTTTTTCCAGTAGCTTTCCTTCCAAAAATAACTTCTCCAGTTGGTTTCATTCCGTTTCGACACCGTTTGATATTCCTTTTCTTCGAAACACTGAAACAAGGGAAAAAACAGGAACTGGCACTGGGCTCTGGGTCAATAGGTTAGTCCCAAATATAATATAAAAGTGGATAATAAAGCCCAATATTATCCAAAACAGTAGATAATATAGCATGGAGCAATCAAAAATTATAGATACGTTGGAGACGTATCATCGGGTGTGCACCGGAATCCATCTAGGGGTGGCCTTTTCACGAGCAGTTCGCACCATTCGAACGCGTGCACGATGCCGAGTCGGGTGGTGGTGGTGGCTCGCACGGGGACGGCCGGAGACGGCGTCTCCGTGGAGCACGGGCGGCGGTGGCCTTCGAGCGCTCGACGGCGATGGTGATTCGGGACACGACTCGTCGTGCGGAGCGGCTCTACGGGCGGCTGGTGCTCGCGCGCATCCATTGCCGCAGTCGGTAGTAGGCGGGAGGCGACGATCTCACCGGAGATGAGCTCGCGGCGGCGGCCGGAGCACTGAAAGTGCGTTAAGTCGATTAGAGGGGGGGTGAATAGGCGATTTTTATGAATTCTTCACTGAGGAATTTTAGAGTGAGGAAATTCCTAAGAGAAGAACTACTTGCAGCGGAATAAGTACTCAGATGCAAATATAGTAGAACATAAGCATGGTCATCATGATGAAATGAAAACACGGACAGAGTACAGAAAGCGTAAACACAGGATAAATAGGATGAAGATAAACAGACTGAAGAAATTGAACTGAGGAAATTGAGAAAGTCTTCAGTCAAAGTCTTCAAACAGATATGAACAAGCACACAACACAGTAATGAGGAAATGAAAGAGTTGAGGAAATAGAACCAGTAGGCTTGGTGAAGACAAAGATTTGGTAGACCAGTTCCAACTGCTATGACTGTTGTACGTCTGGTTGGAGCGGCTAGGTATTTAAACCTGAGGACACACAGTCCTCACCGTATTCTCCTTGAGCTAAGGTCACACAGACCTTGCCCAATCACTCGTGGTAAGTCTTCAAGTGACTTCCAAAACTTCACAAACTCGGTCACTCGGCGATCCACAATTTCCTCTTGGATGCTCTAGACCATGACGCCTAACCGTCTGGAAGATGCACAGTCTTCAAAGGTAACAAGCGCCGGATCCATGCAGGATCAATCTCTTCAGTGATGCTCAATCACTTTGGGTTGTAGGTGTTTGGGTTTAGGTTTTACTCACTTGATGATTTTCGCTCAAAGTCCTCGGAGGATGGGATGCTCTCAAATGACAAGTGTCAGTTTCTCTCGGAGCAGCCAACCAACTAGTAGTTGTAGGGGGGGGGGCTATTTATAGCCTAGGGAGCAGCCCGACATGATAAGACATAAATGCCCTTCAATGATATGACCGTTAGGTGGGTATATATTTTGGGACAGCTGGCGCGTAGCACAGCGACGGTCGGAAATTTGACTATCAAATTCCTCAGGGCTATCATGTTCCTCACTTGTAGGCAATCCGCGCTGGTGAATTCCTAATTCCTCAGTCAGAACAAATTCCTCAGAGACCAGAAGAACTTCGTCTCTGTCACTGAAGAAATTGACTGGACTGCATGAGATTTCCAATGGCTTCACTCGAAAGGATTGGTAGGTGTAGGATCTTGAGTTGAGCATCACTTGGAAAATTTTCCTTAGTTTTTCCTCGACCCTCTTTAACAGTACGGTGTTTCCTATGACTCAAGAAAGAGAAAAAGAAACTACGAAAACAAAAGTCTTCACGCTTCATGTTCCTCGTATGAAATCCAAGTCTTCAGGGTCACACCAATTTCTTCACTTTCAAAGTCTTCAGAAATCCAAAGTCTTCAGTCGAAGAACATCATTTTTAGGGGTCGACTTTCTCTGTAAATATCAAACTCCTCATAGACTTATAGACCTGTGTACACTCACAAACATATTAGTTCCTTAACCTATAAGTCTTCAATACACCAAAATCACTAAGGGGCACTAGATGCACTTACAATCTCCCCCTTTTTGGTGATTGATAACAATATAGGTTAAGTTTTTAATGGGGATGAAACATATGAAGTGTAAATACTAATATTGAGGAATTTGATTGCAAGATATAGAATAACTCCCCCTAAAGATGTGCATAGTGAGGAATTTGCTTTTGAAGCAATGCACATTTGAAGAGTGGAATCATGGAGATCTCCCCATATATCTTGTAATTCATACACGCATTTAACATATGCTATGAAGAATTTTAAATGCATGATTAAATATGGTGACAGATGTAATTCAGCATGCATGCATTAACATATATGAGGAATAAGCATGCAGAAGAACACAACAAAAGTATCAGACCACCATCGGGTTTAAGTTTACAACTCGATCCAACAAAGTCTTCAAGAGAACGAGAGTTGTAACTTTAAAAAGACGCCCATGTATAGGCCCGCTTGAAGACTAACTCAAATTTCTCCCCCTTTGTCATCGAATGACCAAAAGGGTCGAAAAATGAGGACTAACTCCCCTGAAGAATATCATGTTGATGGAGGAGCGCCAACGTTGTTGGGGTCGGTTGTTGTAGTAGGGCCTGCCGCAGTGTCATCCAAATCTTCATGCTCATTTGTGTCGCGCGATGAAGAATATGAGCTGGCCACCAAGGAGGGAACTTTGACTTTCTTGAATTTCTTCGCTGGTGGCTAAGACCAGTCAAAGTCCTGCTTGAGACCCATTTGCTTCAGATCTTCTTCACCATAGAGATGAGACAGAACAGCCCAGGTGCGACCAAAGACTTCATGGAGATAGTAGTGGTTCTTCTTCACTGCATTGTGTGTAGCAGTCATGTTGTGAAGAATTGAATCAAACTGACGCTTAACCCATTTGTGGTTGCGATCGACCTTCTGGTGAAGACTAAGGAGAAGTTCACGATCAGTCATCACCCTTGGAGCTGTGCCTTGAGGATTTTGCTTTGAGGTATTGGCGGCAGAGTCATGAGTGGCAGAGTCATCATTGGTGGAATAAGATGCAGCTTTGTGGAACTGACCATCCAATGGACGAATGCCTTCATCAATAACAGCAGTGGCCTTTCCCTTTTCATCAGCTGAGGAAAATGTCAGTTTGAGGACTTCAATGGGGGGCAAGTAGCTGAGATGATTTTGAAAGTCAGCCTTCTAGTTAGTGAAGACCTTGTTCTGAGGAATCTCATAATCCAGGGAGCATAAGGCTTCAACTCAAATAGAGATAATGCAACATTGGCCAGAGTCCTCATGAAGAAATCATGGTAGTTGACAGGAACGCCATGAATGATGTTGAAAATTAGATTCGTCATGATGCCAACGACCTCTTCATCATTCGAGTCGTGGCCTTTGATTGGACTCAATGTCTTCGACAGAATGCGACAGACAGTCCGAGGCACATACAACAATTCCTTCACGAGGAATTTTGTCCTTGGGGCTTGACCGGGCTTCAATGGCTTCATCAACACTTGCATGTAGTGATCTGTAAGCTCAGGTTCATGATATAAACAACGAGCACCTTCAAGGGGAGGACTGACAGGCGGGGAATGAAGCAATTCACAGGCCGGTGCTTTGAAGTGAGTATTTTCAGTCATCCAGTCCAATACCCAAGAGTTCACATCTTCAACATTTCCTATGATGTGCAGCGTTGCATAGAATTGAAGAATGAGTTCTTCATCCCAATCACATATATCAGTGCAAAAGTTGAGCAGTCCGAAGATCGTGAAGAACAACGAGGGTAGAGGCGAAGCAAGGCAGTGATTCCATGTCCACGTGAGGAATATGCTCATGGTCGAAGACTTTGTCTTTGTTGAAAAGCCGTGAAGAATAGAAGTTGGCTTGGCCGGCAGTCCAAAAACACTTCCTTCTAAGACGAGTAGAGTCATATGAGTTGTAATCCGTGAAGAACACATGCTCGTGCAAGAAGTCATCAGCCTTGAATTTCTTCTTCTTTGAGAAAGGATCCTTTGGCTTGGGCTGAGGAGTGTCAGTCAATTCCATCACAACCTCAGGAATCGCAATCTCAGGATCCACAGGCTGAGGAATTTCAGTTCTGAAAGTGCGTTATATTGACTAGAGGGGGGTGAATAGGCCATTTTTATGAATTCTTCACTGAGGAATTTGCCGGTGAGGAAATTCCTTAGCGAAGAACTACTTGCGACAGAATAAGTACTCGAGTAAGCATAACGAGAATACGAGGCATGGTCATCATGATGAAATGAAGACACGCATACGAGTCGAAAAGCGTAAACACGGAATAACACAAGATGAAGACAAACAAAGCTGAAGAAATTGAGCTGAGGAAATTGAGAAAGTCTTGATCAAAGTCTTCAAACACAGATATGAACAAACACTCAACACAGTAATAAGGAAATGAAAGTCTTGAGGAAATAGAACCCGATAAGGTTGGTGAAGACAATGATTTGGTAGACCAGTTCAACTGTTGTCTCGGTTATGCGTCTGGTTGGGCGGCTGAGTATTTAAACTCGAGGACACACATCCGGACACCCGGTCGCTGAGCACACAGCTCAGGACACCAAGTCCTCACCGTATTCTCCTTGAACTAACATCACACAGACCTCGTCCAATCACTCGCGGTAAGTCTTCAGGCGACTTCCAAACCTTCACAGACTCGGTCACTCGGCAATCCACAATTCCTCTTGGATGCTCTAGACCATGGCGCCTAACCGTCTGGAAGAAGCACGGTCTTCAAAGGTAACAAGCGTCGGATCCACGCAGGATCAATCTCTTGATGATGCTCAATCACTTTGGGTTTATGGGGTTTGGTTTTGGGTTTTCCTCACTCGATGATTTTCGCTCAAAGTCTTGGGAGGATGGGTTGCTCTCAAATGACAATGGTCAAGTTCTCTCGGAGCAGCCAACCAGCTAGTGGTTGTAGAGCGGCTATTTATAGCCTAGGGAGCAGCCCGACATGATAAGACATAAATTTCCTTCAATGATATGACCGTTAGGTGGATAAGATATTTTGGGACAGGTGGCGTGCGGCCTAAAGCGGTCGGAAATTTGACTCTCAAATTCCTCGGGGCTATCATGTTCCTCCTTTGTGTAGGCAATCCGCCTTTGGCGAATTCCTAACTCCTCGGTCGAGAACAAATTCCTCGCGACTAGAAGAACTTCGTCTCATCCTTTGAAGAAATTGACTAAAGCGTATGAGATTTCCAAAGGCTTCACTCGAAGGGATTGGTAGGTGTAGGACTTTGAGTTGAGCATCACATGGAAATTTTTCCTTAGTATTTCCTCGACCCCTTTAACGATGCGGTGTTTCCTATGACTCAAGAAAGAAAAAGCGAAACTACGAAAACAAAAGTCTTCACGCTTCATGTTCCTCAAATGAATACCAAGTCTTCAAGGTCACACCAATTTCTTCACTTTCAAAGTCTTGAAAAGTCTTGAAATACCAAAGTCTTCAGTCGAAGAACTTCATTTTTAGGCGTCGACTTTCTCTGTAAATATCAAACTCTTCATAGACTTATAGACCTGTGTACACTCATAAACACATTAGTCACTTAACCTATAAGTCTTCAATACACCAAAATAACTAAGGGGCACTACATGCACTTACAAGTTCCTTCGTCAGTGGCAGCCTGGGTCTTCAATTCTTCAGCAGCAATTTCATCAGCACTAGTGGCTGGAATCTCTTCAGGAATAGATGGATTGGTGTGAGGTTCTTCAGAGCCCATTTGAACTTCAGTATGCACCGGGGACTGAGGAATTTGTTGCTGTGGCGTGAACAAAGGAGAGTTGGGGTGCTGACTTTCCCAAAATTCATCATTCATCAGTGGTGTGGTGCTTCCAATGTCCACGTCCTCATCTTCTTCATTTAATTCTTCAACGCCTGCCTCTTCAGCTGTGAACTGGGGCACTGGCGATGAGACAACTGGGGTTGAAGGGATATCATCCACTTCAATTTCTTCATCCAGCTGCTCTGAAGAAGCAGCAGAAGGAATATCTTCATCAGATCCGCTTGGGATCACATAGTCTTCACCAAAGGGAATGAGTTCCTCTGATGGCATGCATGAGACTGGAACAACATCAATTGGATTCTCAAGAGAGCTTGTCAATTTCTTCATCTTCTTCGGAGCTGAAGATTCTGATGAAGTTGATGCTTTCCTTTTCTTCACAGCTGCACGCTCCACAGCCTTGGTCTTCTTCGCATCTGATGCAGAAGGAAGAATTGGACTTGGTTTAGGTGCAGGAGGAGCAGTGAAAATTGGTTCGTTTTCTTCAGGCACAACTAATTCAGTTGCACTGGCATGGTCAGTTTCTTCAGGCACAGCGGTTGAAGCTTCAGTTGGCCTGGCTGGTTCTTCAAGCACAACACGAGTGGTTGCCCTGGCAGATTCATTAGCGGCTGGAATGCAGTCATCAGCCCTGGTACTAGCAGTTTCATCAGCAGCCTGATTTTCATCAGCGGTGCTGGCATGCTCTTCTGTAGGCTGAGCAGATGCCTCAGCCTGAGGAATTTCTTGTTGCGATGGTGTTGCAACATTGGTAGTGAATTTCTCAGTTATCTTCACAAATCTGACCTTGGCTCCAAGCCAGTCAGCATAGTAGCAATCAAATTCATCACTTAGATTCTTGATATCTGATTGCAGAGCTACAAGTTCTTCAGGTGAAAGCTTCAAGACGTTTTGCTTCAGAAAGAGCTCTTTCTTATACTGCGCTTTCTTCACCTTCCTCCCCTGTTCATATTTCCATTTCTCTTCATCAATGAAGGCAGTCAACACATGAATTTGACCAAGAGTGAGGTTCATCTCAGGCAGAGGTGTGTTGGGGTCCTTCTGCCATAAGTCGATGAAGTCGAGGATTAACTTTGGATCCAGCATCAATGGCACATTACTGCCTTTGGCTCTAGCGGCCCTATGTTGCCTGCCTCTAATGATTTCAGCTAGTTCTGCATCATTAGCTTCGTCGTCATCAGACGGTACTTGGAAGGCGACCTGCTTCCTGTGAGGACTTGGTCGAGAACCTCGTCCAGCAGTGGCCTTAGTCTTCAGCAGAGTGGGGCCTGTTGAGGAATTTGGAGGAGCTGAAGAACTTGCAGAGGCTCCTGAGGCAATAGAGATGCTAGTTGTCCTTTGGCATGAGGCGATATGCGCAAGTGCTGGGGATTTGGAAGGAGGAGTTGAGGACTTTGCAACTTGAGGAGCTGGAGCAGCTTGAGGAATTGGCCATGAGGGCTTTGCTGAGTTGGGCCGTGAGGGCATAGAAGTTGAAGCACTGGGCTTGTGAGCAGGCTTCTTGGGCATAGCCTTCTTAGGCTTGCTAGCAGAGGCCTTAGCAGTGGTAGCAGCAGAATCTTCATTAAATTTCTTCACTGGCTCTTTAGCCATTTTGGCCAGTTTAGCTTGACGCTTGGCCCATTCCTTGGGAAATTTTTCACCTCTTCTGATGCTAGAGGGATCAGCAACTTGGCCAGGTGCCAATGGAGGTCTTGGGCATGGAGGGTGTACAACGAATTTCTTCATGTACTTGGGAGTGACATAGCGATATTCCCTCCATTCTCTGGCCCATCTCCTCTCTATCCTCTGAATGCGCACTTTGCGCTCATTCTTCGTTTCATGAGGAGGAGTGCAGTACCCTGCATAGATGTCATCAAGAATCTCAAATGCATTGTTGACTTCCAGCTTCTTTCCTCCCTTCTGAGGTTTCTTGCCATCAGCCATTTTCTTCAGCTGAGGATTTTGAACTATTGAGTTCTCTGACGAGGTATGTAACTTCTCTTCGAGGAATGCTGCAAATGAGTTAAGTTGATGAGAACCTAGTGATTCAGCAGCGGATCGGACATGTGTACCTGTGAACAGAGTATAGGTGTGAAGAATTTGGAGAGGTCATATGTGTTCTCAGAAGTTTTTGCAAATAGAACAAGTTTGAGGAATTTGACCAGATGAGTCTTGAGGAATTTCACTAAGCGTTCTTTGACTTAGGTTCCATAATTGTACAGATTGAAAATCCACACAATTGAGAAATCTTGAAGAAAAATGTTGCTTAGGGAAACAGTTCAAGAACAGATGTTATGTGAGGTGTTTAGTGTGTGAAGATTTGAAGAATAAACACCTTTTGAAGATTTTGTAGAAACCAATAGAATCAAAAAGGGCAGTAAAAGTAACTTTTAATTACCCTTGACAAAGAACACGACGAACTGTGAAGTGTAGATTTAGAAGCTCGTCAGTTTGCATCTTCCACGCCCTAACTTGGCACAGGAAGACATCTACGATGGCGGGGTGAAGAAATCATGACGGCCATGAAAATCACAATGACGAGGTTGAGGCAGTGAAGCTCTTCCTCACCGGCGACGATGGAAGTAGCGGCGGCGCTAGGTTTTGAGAGAGCTCGAGGGAAGGAGTGTGGTCGAGCGGAGTAAAAGCAAAGTGGGGAGGGGAGGGGTATTTATAGCCGAGGTGAAAAACTGCTCGCCCGAGGAAATTGGACGAACGTGCCCCTGACCCTTCTCATTTGCGTGACATGTGTCACCCATGTACTGAGAGGTGGTGATGGTTTGAGCGGCAAAAGCTGAAAATTCAGATATGATAACTTTAATGTTTCGTTCGCAAATTCTTCAGCTGACAAGGACACAGTGAAGATTTTGAACGAGTTTCAAATAGAATGCATATGAAGAATTTGTGAACAGACTGGGTTGAGTTTAGCATAGAGGGGGAAGGGTCCGATCACATTCACTTAGAAGAAAATAGCAACATGAAGAATTAGCAATAATTGAATGTTGTAAAGGACATAAACTCATTGAATTAGCAATAATATATATAGCCAATGAAGAACAACAACGGAAAGAGCGAAGACATTGAAAAGTTGAAGAAATTGAACAACTGAGGAATTTCAAAAATGAAGAAAAACTCAAATTGAAGATTTTCAACTTTTGGTGATGGCGTGACCCACCGTATAAGAATGATGATTTCAGACACCGCGTACAATTGTCGTAGGGCTCTGAGAATCAAATTCTTCATTAATTTCTTCACACCTAGAGTGTTAGTCTTCATTGATTGAAGAAAAATGTTTCTTCGTGTGTTGCACATCTAAGTCATCAATTTTGCATAAGTGTTAGGATGTGTGTCCTTTTCAAAGGACATTCGAAGATTCTAGGATATTTAGCTCACACCGCAAACTTGCTAAATCTCTTGTCATCCAAGGGCTTTGTGAAGATATCGGCTATCTGTTCTTCAGTCTTCACATGCTCAATAGAGATGTCGCCCTTCAACACATGATCACAAAGAAAATGATGACGAATCTGTATGTGCTTTGTCTTCGAGTGCTAAACTGGGTTATGAACAATCTTGATAGCACTCTCATTGTCACAGTAGAGAGGCACATTCTTCATGTTGACGCCGTAGTCCTTGAGGGTTTGCTTCATCCATAGCAATTGAGCACAGCAAGAACCAGCAGCAATGTACTCAGCTTCAGCACTAGACAGTGATACATAGTTCTGTTTCTTCAAGGACCAATAGGCCAAGGATCGTCCGAGGAAATGGCATGTGCCTGATGTTGACTTGCGGTCCACCCGATCACTAGCATAGTTAGAGTCTGAATATCCAATGAGATCAAAAGCCGAGCCCTTGGGATACCATAATCCAAGTGTTGGTGTGTGAGCTAGATATCGAAGAATATGCTTCACAGCCTTATGGTGTGATTCCTTCGGTGTAGCTTGAAAGCGGGCACACATGCAAACACTGAGCATAATATCTGGCCTAGATGCACATAAATACAATAAAGAACCAATCATGGAGCGGTATACCTTTTGGTCGAAGTCAATACCATTTTCATCAGTGCATAGATGGCCATTTGTGGGCATAGGGATTTTGACGCCTTTGCAGTCTTGCATGCGGATTTTCCTCAGTACATCCTTGAGGTATTTCTCCTGAGATATGAATATGCCATTGCGCTTTTGACGAATTTGAAGACCTAAGAAGAATTTCAATTCTCCCGTCATAGACATTTGATATTCTTCACTCATCATATAGGCAAATTCATCACTGTAACGTTGGTCAGTACAGCCAAATATGATATCATCAACATATATTTGACACACAAACAATTCACCATCATAAGATTTAGTGAAAAGAGTTGGGTCAAGTGAACCGGGTTTGAAACCTTTCTTCATGAGGAATTCCTTCAAGGTATCATACCACGCCCGAGGGGCCTGCTTGAGACCATAGAGGGCCTTATTGAGTCTGTATACTTGATCAGGATGCTTTGGATCTTCAAAACCTGGGGGTTGAGCAACATATACTTCTTCCTCAAGCTTACCATTGAGGAATGCACTTTTCACATCCATTTGGTATTAGATGATGTCATGATGGTTAGCATAAGCAAGTAATATGCGAATAGCCTCAAGTCTAGCAACATGTGCAAAATTTTCATCAAAATCAATTCCTTCAACCTGTGTGTAGCCTTGAGCTACAAGTCGTGCCTTATTCCTCACCACAAGACCATTTTCATCTTGCTTGTTGCGGTAGTTCCACTTTGTGCCAATGATATTGTGCTTGTGAGGGTCTGGACATTTGACCAGTTCCCAGACGTTGTTGAGCTTGAATTGATGTAATTCCTCTTGCATAGCTTGAATCCATTCAGGCTCCATAAATGCTTCATCTACTTTAGTGGGCTCTGTGATAGAGACGAAAGCAAAGTTCCCACAAAAGTTAGACAAATGTGAAGCTTTTGAGCGTGTGAGAGGACCTGGTGCGTTGATGTCGCTGATGATTTTCTCAATCTGCACTTCATTTGCAACGCGAGGATGAGTGGGTTGACGTCGCGGGATTGGATCAGCATTTTCTTCAGCACCATTTTCCTTAGGTGCATCAGCATGATGTTCTTCACGTTCTCGAATGACTTCTTCAGTAGATTCTTCGGTAGGAATGACATCCTCAGTGGCCTTGAACTTGATGGTTTCCTCAGGTGACTGTTCATCTAGCACAGGAGGTAGGTGCTCTCTTTGCGAGCCATTAGTTTCATCAAACCGCACATCTACAGTTTCAACAACTTTGTGGTGAACGTTGTTGAAGACTCTGTAGGTGTGCGAGTCCTTTCCGTAACCAAGCATAAAACCCTCATGTGCTTTTGGTGCAAATTTAGAATTGTGATGAGGATCTCTAATCCAACATTTAGCACCGAAGACTTTGAAATAACTCACATTGGGTTTCTTGTCAGTGAGGAGTTCATATGTAGTCTTCTTGAAGAATTTGTGAAGATATACCCTGTTCATGATATGGCACGCAGTATAAATTACCTCAATCCAGAAATGATGAGGCGTCTTGTATTCATCAAGCATAGTGCAAGCCATCTCAATAAGAGTCCTGTTCTTGCACTCCACGACGTCATTCTGCTGAGGAGTATAAGGAGCAGATAACTCATGAGTAATACCAAGTTCATCAAAATAGTCATCTAGACCAGTATTCTTGAACTCAGTTCCGTTGTCACTTCTAATGTGCTTGATCTTCACACCAAAGTTGGTTGAAGCCTCGAGGAAAATCGTTTGAAGACTTCCTGCACTTCACGTTTGTAAGTGACAATATGCACCCATGTGTAACGAGAGTAATCATCAACAATAACAAAGCCATATAGAGATGCTTCATTTGTGAATGCAGAATAGTGGTTAGGACCAAAGAGATCCATGTGAAGCAATTCAAATGGTCGAGTGGTAGTCATGATAGTCTTCGCTGGATGCTTGGCCTTGGTCATCTTTCCAGCTTCACAGGCTCCACACAAGTGATCCTTGAGGAATTTGACATTCTCAATGCCAATGACGTGCTTTTTCTTCGCGAGCGTGTGCAAGTTCCTCATGCCAGCATGACCTAGTAATCGATGCCATAGCCAGCCTTCAGAAGCTTTTGCAAGTAGACATATAGCTAGTTGTGGTCCTGTAGAGAAATCAACAATATATTGATCTCCTCTCCTAAAGCCCTCGAAGACTTTGGAATTGTCAGCTTCCATAATCACAACACAACGATGCTTGCCAAATATAACAACCATATCAAGATCACAAAGCATTGAGACTAACATGAGGTTGAATCCTAAGGACTCGACAAGCATGACTTTGTCCATGTGTTGATCCTTTGAGATCGCAACCTTACCTAGACCCAATACCTTGCTTTTTTCCTTTGTCAGCGTAGGTAATGTGCTTCAGATGCGATGTAGATAAGGGAGCATCCATCAATAGATTCTTGTCACCAGTCATGTGATTTGTACATACACTATCGAGGACCCTCTCAGTGGCTTTGGGTAGATCATCCTGCAGATGAATTAGTGCAAATTACGAACTCATATACTTCATCACTGAAGAATATGACATCAATTTCATCAGATCAATTTCATCAAATCAATAGAACAGATAAAGCAGTATGAGGACGTGAGAAATGAGGATTCGTTTCTTCATGATTAGCATGCGTCCTTTCAGGCATATTCAGGTCTCCAGCAAATTCTTCAAACATTTAAGTTCGTCTGGAGACCTGACCCTGCATAAGAGATTAGTTCTTTTTCTTCACCACCCACATCTGAAGGGGTGGCAAAGAGTTCATCATTCTGCGAGCTCCATAAGAGAACGGTGGCATAGAAGCCAGTCCACTTTGTTTCACATAAGAGGAGTTAGGATAAGCATATGAATAAGCAGATAAATTCTTCGAGGACTTATGAACATAATGGTTAGAAGAATAATGCACATATTCATAGCCCTTAGATCTTCCCTGCGAAACAGAAGTGTTAGCACGATGATGATCATATGAGGATTTTGATCCTTTTGAGGAATTTGATCCACGTGAGGAATTCGATCTGTATGAGGACTTGGATCCATATGAAGAATCTGGTCCATATAAAGAATTTTATCTGGGGTCCACTTGGATCCATATGACATTCACCTGAAGACTTTCAAGGCACCTTTTGGGAACCCAGATTTTGTTCATAGGAGAACCGTTCCTGCAGTCAGTGCCAACATATCTAGCAAATACTTCACCATTTTGATTTTTGAATAGTTTATAGTTGGAGTCAAATGACTCATCAGAAGAATGAGGAGATTCACATGTAAAGCCAGATAAGGTAGATGGATCTACTGGAGGTCCCTTTGCAGCAACCCATGAGGTTTTCGGATATTGCTCAGGCTTCCAGTAAGTCCCATCAGCATTGAGTTTCCTCTCAAAGGCAATACCCTCTTTCCTAGGGTTCCTATTGAGGATCTGCTTTTTAAGCACATCACAAAGAGCTTGATGCCCTTTGAGGCTTTTGTACATGCCTGTCATATACAATTCCTTCAGCCCTGCATTGTCAGTGATACTAGCAATATCCTCAGATGAGGAATTAGTGATAGAAGAGATAGGTGAAGAATTTGTAGCAGTAGAAGCATTTGAACATCCAGGCAAAGAATTAGCAGATTCACGTTCAATGCACTTCAAACATGGAGGAATGAATTCTTTCTGAGCAACGCTGATTTGTTGAGCAAGTAATGAATCACACTCCTTCTGAAGATCTTCATAACTCACCCTTAGCTTTTCAAGATCTTGCTTTCTTTGAAGAAATTCATAAGAAAGCTTCTCATGATCAGATAAGAGAGTGTTATGATGACTTTGAAGATTGTCAAACTTGGACTGAAGTCTCTGAAGACTTTCAGTCAAAGCTTTAGTGTGATCCATTTCTTCACCCAACATATCATCACTTTTGTCTAGCATATTTTGAACCTTTTCAAAAGCCTTTTGTTGTTTCACAACAATCTTATCAAGTTTAGAGTAGCTAGGCTTGAGGTTTTCATCAGATTCATCCTCACTTGATTCAGAGGAGGGATATTTGAGTACCTTGGCACCCATTACCATGAAGCAATAGGTGGGAGCGTAGTCATTATCGCCTTCATCAGCTTTGTTGGTGAAGCCATTTTCTTCGGAGTTGAAGATGGACTTGCTGACGAACGCAGTAGCAAGGGCTAGGCTCGCCACACCAGATTCTGACTCCTCGGATGTCTCCTCTTCCTCATGTTCCTCAGATTTAGCTTCAGAGTCCATTTTCTTGCCAATAAATGTCCGAGCCTTCTTAGAGCTGCTCTTCTTGTGAGATGAAGACTTTGAGGATTTCGATGATGAAGACTTTGAAGATTTATTCTTCTTCTTAGAGTCATCATAACTGTAATCCCTGTATTTCTTCTTCTTTGATTCCTTTTCCCACCGAGGAAAATCTTGAATGTAGTGACCAGGTATCTTGCATTTGTGGCATAGCCTCTTCTTGTAGTCACGGGAAGAGGAATCATCACTTCTTGAGGATTTTCCAAAGCGACCACGCCTTGAGAACTTCTGGAATTTCTTCACGAGCATTGCTAGCTCCTGGCTCAGTTCTTCAGGATCACCAAGGCTACTACCAGAATCTTCACCTTCAGATTCAGACACTGCCTTGGCCTTCAGGTCGCGTGATCTGCCAGAGCTCGGTCCATAGAGATCTCTCTTCTCAGCAAGCTGGAACTCATGAGTGTTTAGCCTCTGGAGGATATCAGCGGGATCAAGTGACTTGTAGTCTCCACGTTCTTGTATCATCAGTGCAAGGGTATCAAATGTGGAATCAAGCGATCTCAGCAATTTCTTCACCACCTCATGGTCGGTGAGGTCAGTGGCACCAAGTGCTTGAATCTCATTTGAGATATCAGTGAGGCGATCGAAGGTTTGCTGAACATTTTCATTGTCGAGTCTTTTGAAGCGACTGAAGAGATTACGAAGAACATCAACTCGAGAGTTACGCTGTGTCGAGACTTCTTCATTGACCTTGGACGGCCTATCCCAGATGAGCTTAGCTGTCTCCAAGGCACTCACTCTGCCATACTGCCCTTTGCTCAGATGGCCACATATGATGTTCTTCGCTTGAGAATCGAGTTGCTTGAAACTCTTCACACCAGCAGCGTTCAGGGAAGGTGACACAGTGGGAACGCCATTCTCCACAACGTACCAGAGATCATTGTCAATTGCCTCAAGATGCATACGCATCTTATTCTTCCAGTAGGGGTAGTCCATCCCATCGAAGGTAGGACACGCAGCAGAGACCTTGATCATACCTGCAGTCGACATAACTAAAGCTCCAGGCGGCTAAACTAAAATCACACAGAACAAGGGAGTACCTTGCTCTGATACCAATTGAAAGTGCGTTAAGTCGACTAAGGGGGTGAATAGGCGATTTTTATGAATTCTTCACTGAGGAATTTCAGAGTGAGGAAATTCCTAAGAAAAGAACTACTTGCAGCGGAATAAGTACTCAGATGCAAACATAATAGAACATAAGCATGGTCATCATGATGAAATGAAAACACACACAGAGTACAAAAAGCGTAAACACAGGATAAACAGGATGAAGACAAACAGACTGAAGAAATTGAACTGAGGAAATTGAGAAAGTCTTCAGTCAAAGTCTTCAAACGGGTATGAACAAGCACACACACAGTAATGAGGAAATGAAAGAGTTGAGGAAATAGAACCAGTAGGCTTGGTGAAGACAATGATTTGGTAGACTAGTTCCAACTGTTGAGACAGTTGTACGTCTGGTTGGAGCGGCTAGGTATTTAAACCTGAGGACACACAGTCCCGGACACACAGTCCTCACCATATTCTCCTTGAGCTAAGGTCACACAAACCTCGCCTAATCACTCATGGTAAGTCTTCAGGTGACTTCCAAACCTTCACAAACTCGGTCACTCGGCGATCCATAATTTCCTCTTGGATGCTCTAGACCATGATGCCTAACCATCTGGAAGATGCACAGTCTTCAAAGGTAACAAGCATGGGATCCACGCAGGATCAATCTCTTAAGTGATGCTCAATCACTTTGGATTGTAGGTGTTTGGGTTTGGGTTTTCCTCACTTGATGATTTTCGCTCAAAGTCCTCGGAGGATGGGATGCTCTCAAATGACAAGTGTCAATTTCTCTCGAGCAGCCAACCAGCTAGTGGTTGTAGAAGTGACTATTTATAGCCTAGGGAGTAGCCCGGCATGATAAGACATAAATGCCCTTCAGTGATATGACTGTTAGGTGGGTAGATATTTTGGGACAGCTGGCGCGTAGCACAGCAACGGTCGAAAATTTGACTATCAAATTCCTCAGGGCTATCATGTTCCTCACTTGTAGGCAATCTGCACTGGCGAATTCCTAATTCCTCAGTCAGAACAAATTCCTCAGAGACCAGAAGAACTTTGTCTCTGTCACTGAATAAATTGACTGAACTGCATGAGATTTCCAATGGCTTCACTCGGAAGGATTGGTAGGTGTAGGATTTTGAGTTGAGCATCACTTGGAAAATTTTCCTTAGTTTTTCCTCGACCCCCTTTAACAGTACGGTGTTTCCTATGACTCAACAAAGAGAAAAAGAAACTATGAAAACAAAAGTCTTCACGCTTCATGTTCCTCGTATGAAATCCAAGTCTTCAGGGTCACACCAATTTCTTCAATTTCAAAGTCTTTAGAAAGTCTTCAGAAATCCAAAGTCGTCAGTCGAAGAACTTCATTTTTAGGGGTCGACTTTCTCTGTAAATATCAAACTCCTCATAGACTTATAGACCTGTGTACACTCACAAACATATTAGTTCCTTAACCTATAAGTCTTCAATACACCAAAATCACTAAGGGGCACTAGATGCACTTACAAGCACTGGCCCGTCGAGGATGGCGCCAGGGGGAGCGGGAGGAGTAGCGGACGCGTGCAGTGGGTGCATGTGGAGGTGCTGAGCACGACGGGGTGGTCGTCCGCGAGCTCTGCGAGCCGTGGCCACGGCGGCGAGCACCACCGCGGCGAAGAGCTCGGGCACGACGGGGGGAAGCAGCTACGGGGGGGGAGAAGAGATGCGCGAGGAGAGGGGAAAGGAGCCGGAGCTCAGCGGGAAGGCACAAGGAGGCCCGGCCACAACTTAGTAGCAGAAGGGGGTGGCCGGAGTGGACGGCGACGGCGACGACTGAAGCGGAGGAAGGTGGCGATCCGACGAGGCAGAGGGGCTCCGAGGTCCGTGGCGTGGTCGCGGTCGTCGTGGTCGAGGACGCTGGCGGACGGAGGACGGCCGCCGGTGCCACGCGCACGGAGAGGCCGCGGCGACTGCTACGCCTGGGAAGAGTGGGAAGCCAGGAGGGTGAGTGAGTGGATGAGAGCAGGGGGGAGCTCAAGTGGGCGCGGCTGTCGCCCTTATCCCCTCGAGACGGCGCCGACGAGGTGGTGTGGCGGGGACGCGCGGGAGGAGCCCCGTTCGGATGAACAGGGGAGGAAGAGAGCGACCGGGGGAACTGGGCCGCCTAGGTTGGGTCGGCTGGTCCGGATGGGCCAAGGCCCAGGGAGGTAGGGGCTTCCTTTCCTTTCTTATTTTTTCTGTTTTTCTTTTACAGAGAGGGTTTTATAATATTTGGGGCGTTGAAATGATTTTGGTAAAATATGGGAATTTTTCACATAAATACCATGCAATGTTTGGCAATGCCACAAAAAGTTCGGAAGAAGTTTGAATTTTCATAAATAAAAAGGCATTTAATCTATTATTCTAGCCACTGAATTAAATAGTTTAGTGCACTTAAACACCTTGCAAAATGTTGGTTCACTACCAATATTAGTTATGGATTATTTGGCACATGATGAACATTTTAGTTTTCAAGTCTGACAAATATGAATTTTTGACTTTAGATTGGATTTGAATTTGAGTTGTGATTTGGATCAAGTGAAGATTAGCAACACTAATGTGATGACATGGCACCATTAACAGGGGATTACCGTAGCATGACACTGGGGGTGCTACAAATCTCCTCCACTACAAGAAAGCTTGTCCCAAAATTTAAGTGGGGAAGTAAAGAGTAACTTCGGGAGAACTGACCCTTATAGGGTTAATTATCTGGTGGACAATTCAGGGAATGTGGCAGAAGTATCTCTCAAGTAGAGACTTAAGAAAACATCAAGAGGAAAGTATGAAGGTACAATAAGAAGTTTCAAGCGAATGGACATCCGATCGATACCTGAACAGAGTGTGAGAAGGGGGGTTTAGAGCATCGGGAATAGATCATCTCTCGGAGGGTGGCTCGTAATAACACACAAAACCAAGGGCATAGGATACTTTGGAATCAAGGTTGTACAGGAGAGTCAGGTTTCGATCATGTGGAACTGTGGGTTATGGGCCCACCATGTGGGTTAGAAGTAGGCAAGGCGCTGACATCTTGCACGGTCATGATAGCACAGCAAGTCAGAGGATAGCCTATCAGTTATGCCAGCAACAATGTCGGTACGAAGGGCGAGGGACGAAGAGAACCATTTTCCTGCTCGTTAAAACAAGGCGGACCAATAGGCAAAGTTCTTATCCATTGGTGGTTACCGGAATGTCAATAGCAATAATAACAAGGTCTTACTGACAAATTGTACACCGTGGTGTTTACATAAGCAGGGAACTATTACTGCTTAGATCTCATAAATTATATGAAAGTTTAAACAAAACAATGGAAAGGAAAATGTGTTTATACACAAGATTTAGGAGTGTAACTTTTCCCAAGGAACAGCAGAGCATGATATACATGTAAGAACAACAAGTACATCACCATTTGGATAAAGGGGCAAGGGAATTCATGATGTTATCCATACAGCGGTGTTTGGATAATAAAGCAAGAAACATTTGGCAATGCACTTCCAATGTCCTTGTTGTTGTTCGGCGTACCACAGTCATGCTTTGAGGTAACATTAACATGGCGTTTCAAGCAAGAATGAATCTGAAGGTCAAAGAAGTACAAAGGAACAATTCCAAGAATGTCAAGGAATGTAAGATATAACCAAAACATAACCAAGTATGTATTGGCAGGAAGTCAAGGATGGTGTCGATGACAACACGAATCATCGACGGGCAAAGATGGTATTTCTCCTCAAGAATTCGATTGATATCTTAGAACAAGGTAGTATATTGATGGTGATCATGACAAATTTTGTCGAGAGGCTCTATGAAGATGCCATCGAGCAGCAACGACATCAAGCAAAAGGAATGATGAAGCGAAGGCTATTGGAACCATGGATACGACACAAGCACGGATTCAAGCTTGTTGTTCAAGGTGGAATGATAAGATGAGGAAGATCGACGTAAGCTTTGCTCATCGTCGAAAAGTTGTGCTCCAGGAATAAGGACCAAGTAGCACAGTTAAAATTAGCACGATAATGATATAGCCGATCAGGCTAGGAGTGATGTGACGGAGTATCACTCCAACTAAGAAATTACAAGAGGTAGTGCAATGACACAATATCTTCGAGATAACAAGAGGCAATTCTTGAAGGTAGATCAAATTAGAGGTTGGGCAGGTGAAATGACTTGCAGGAGACAGGTATTTTTACTTGTCCGGGAAAAGGAATCAAGGAGAAAATATGATCGGAACCACGATTGTAAAGGATCAATTTACAGATACAAGATGAACTTATACCAAGGGAAAATTATTTTTACGAGAAACTTCCATGATAAGTTCTACCTCGGGTCCATGGGCATGAACACAAAGTTCAAGGTCGACTCCCACTTCTTCAATGAATAACTTCTCATTCACTGCTCTCTATTAAGAATGTTTAGAGTTTGAGAGTTTAACTGGTGGAATACCAGAAGGTATGGCACATGAAGCCTTGTGGGTTCTCATAGATAGCGAAGGCATAGACACAACCCATAGGGGCATTTTACGGATCTATACCACACGCTTATAGAAGCAACAGACAACATTTCAAAACAGGATATGGACGAAAAGAATTAAATGATACCACATTGTTGAAGGCAATTGTAACAGGGGAAGAACTCTCAAAGATAGAATATGAAGGACATTGTCGAATAATAATCCAACGAAAGATCAGGTGGTCGGCAAAGGATCTGATGGGAGTATAGGTACTCAATCAGAGGAAGAAGATTGCAAATGCATCGGTTTATGGGAACATCTGAATAATTTGACATTCAAGTTGAAGGGAACTAGGTGGACAATCAATTACAACATGATTGGCCGAGATCCAACTCATGTCTAGAATGACGTATGAGCAGGAAGGTCAAATTTCAGGGTTCGACTGATGATTGCGAGCAATCACAGCATAATGAATCAATAGGCCCAGGATGACAATGACAAAGGATGTTAATGAATATTGCTAGACATATGGATTTAACCATAATGCAGGCAGACAAGACTTTCGGGAGCACTAGGCTGCAGAGGATCTTCAGGAGATCGAATTGCATTCGAGGAATTTTGTGGGACATATGATCAACTGGGGATGAACGAATCCCCGATAAGTGTGAGGAATTATTCGTAGGGTTATTCAGGCGGAAAAGAGCTTCAAGGCAGTCGGAAAGAGGATTCTCGAAAGTCAGAGAATACTTTCGGGTATCTTGTAATAATAAGAACAACTAGGGATGGAAGTACGAACGGCGAGGGTACGTAGTTATCCATAAGGATTCAACGGTGTTAAGGGATTGCAAAAGAAATGAACACAAGTTCTCGGGAGTAGATCGGAGAGTATCTTCGAAGTCTTCTGGTGAAGCAGACACCATCTGGAATGAAGGGTCTCTCCAGGGAAAGTCGTTACGAGAACCTAATGTAGTTAGTAAATTCATTTAACCCGAATAGAAGAGAGAACTGAGTCCCAGAGTATAGACGAGGAATAAAAGAGCCTAATACCACCCAATTGGCGACGTAGGCCCGTAAGCCACACAGCCAAGTTAGTAAAAGAGTTTTGGACCACTAGACTCAACTTCGACTAAGGAGTTGGAAAGGGGGGTTCCTACAGGCAGTCGGCTCTGATACCAACTTGTGTCGCCCCCGATTCAATCATACACTAATCATACACGCAAATATGTACGATCAAGATCAGGGACTCACGGAAGATATCACAACACAACTCTAGACACAAATTAAAATAATACAAGCTTTATATTACAAGCCAGGGGCCTCGAGGGCTCGAATTCATAAGCTCAAATACACAAGAGTCGTGAAGCAACAATATCTCGAAATACGTACATAGGTTAGACAAGTCTGCCTTAAGAAGGCTAGCACAAAAACAACATCGGTCGAAAAGGCAAGGCCTCCTGCCTGGGAGCCTCCTAACTACTCTTGGTCGTCGGCGGCCTCCACGTAGTAGTAGGCACCCTCAGTGTAGTAGCAGTCGTCATCGAAGGTGGCGTCTGGATCCTGGGCTCCACCATCTGGTTGAGACATCCGAGAAGAATGTAGAAGGGGGAAAAGGGGGGAGCAAAGCAACCGTGAGTACTCATCCAAAGTACTCGCAAGCAAGGATCTACACTACATATGCATCGGTATCAATGAAATGGGCTATATCTGTGGACTGGACTGCAGAATGCCAGAAGAGAAGGGGAAAGCCTAGCCTATCGAAGACTAGCATCTTCAAGCGTCTTGCAGCATCAGAAGAGACAAGAGTAGCATAAAGTAAAGTAGTAGTAGTGTTATCAACCTCGGCCAGAGATCCTTTCTCGACTCCCTGCGAGAAAGCATCCCAGAGCCATACTATCCATTTCTCATCACAAGTATCCAGTTCTAGTTGTATCGATCGGGATACAACTCCAAGTGCCCGTTACCGTAGGATAGGCTATCGATAGATGTTTTCTTCCCCCCTGCAGGGGTGCACCAACTTACCCACCACGCTCGATTAACTCTATCGGATCACGGGTTCCGGCAAAACCCTCAAGGTTCGAACACTGGGGTGCGCGTGAAGGTTTCCTCCCTGCCGATCCACGTCCTAACTAGCTAAGATCACAAGAACTGATTCAACGAACTCACAACACAAGGGACACAAGATTTATACTGGTCCGGGCCTCCGTTGTGGTGTAATACCCTACTCCAGTGTGGTGGTGGTGGATTGCCTCTTGGGCTGATGATTAACAGTACAAGGGGAAGAGCAACCTCTTGAGGTTGAGGTGTTCTTGTGCTCGGTGTGTGGCTAAGGATTAGGCGAGATGCCTCTGTTCCAGTTCGAGACCCGTTTTCTCCTACTGTGGTGGCTAGTCCTATTTATAGAGGCCCTGATCCTCTCCCCAAATATTGAGCGGGAAGGGAGCCAACCACGGCCAATTTCAAAGGGGACAGCTAGTACAGCTTATCCTGACAAAAGTAGTCTTCGCCTACAAAAGGCTCTGGTGGTGACGCTGTCTTGGGCTCCATGGTGACCTCCGTCTTGCCGTCCTGCTGGTCTTGGTCTCGTTGCACCAATATGGAAACCTTTTCTTGATGCCTCGGTACTCCGCGCCTGCGCTTGCCCCTTTAGCACCAAAGAGGAAATGAGGACGCTGCGCGCGCTGGCGCCCGCCTGGTCTCGATCGTCATGGCTCACATCACGAGGACCTCGTGAGGTTTGCCCCGCCTTGATCTCTCTGCTCCTCGCGAGGCAACCTGGTGAGTCCGTTCTCGAGGAGGTCTTGCGTCGTCCGCCTCGCGAGGCTTGGCCCCTCGCGAGAGTCTTGAGTGCCTTGTTGATGAAGATGGGTCGTACGGGCCTGCTAGCTCATCCATGCCGTGGGCCACAGGCAGGCAAGTCTGGGGACCCCCGTTCCCAAAACGCTGACAGTAGCCCCCGGGCCCGAGGCACTCTGGGCTTGGCAGAGGCGGCCAAAGGTCAATCTGGGCGCCAAGAACCCCAAAAGTCTGCAGCGTTGGTCGACGCGTGGAGGTTGAATGGACGTGGACGTCTCCGCTTCCCCACACTGCCTTGGCAACTGCTCGACTTGACAAGTCCCTGCGACATGCAAGGAAAACCATCATTACCTGTGATCGTGGGGGCACTGGTTGGCCTTCTCCTGCTATAAATGAGGAGGGGGCAGAGCCCCGTCCCCCACTCCTTCCCATTCCGCCTGCTTCTTCCTCCTCTGCTCCACCACCGACTCCAATGGCGCCGTCAAAGAGGTTCCCCGCCGCAGAGAAAGGAAAGGCTCCTCGCGAGGGGCCCGGCTCCCCAGCGCCCAAGAAGGGACGCGGCCGTCCCCGTAAGCACACCGCGACTCCCGCCGTGGCCCCCCGCTCCCGGGGTGGCGCCGCTGCGCGTGGCAGGGGTCGCTTCGGTCGCGGCAGTCCCGTCGATGAAGGGAGACGTGTCGTGGTTGCGCGGCCTCCCAGGTTGCGCTTCCACTCGGCGGAGGTGCTGCCGGAGTTCGTTGTCTAGTCGGAGGATCCGGCCGGCAACTGGCTTCAGCTTCTGCGCTTCTTCGTCGATGAGCTGCTAGCCTCTAGTCCAGGCAGGCTCTGGCTGCAGGCGGACAGTTGCTGCAGCAGGGCTTCTTGGGTCGTGGTCGAGGTCTCCGCCGCGGGCAACATAGCCCTAGCCCACGGCCGGCAGATGTTCGCCCGGGAGCGCGGCCTAGGCACGCGGTGCACCCTCCATTTCAGGTATGACGGTGATGCGACCCTCTACATGAGGCTGTTTGGGGAAGATGGTCGCCGCGCCGGGTGCTGCCCCGAGATGAACGACAGCGAGGAGGTGCTCGGCCTCGGCGAAAACCGCGACAAGGGCGAGGGCGAGCCCGCCGGCCGCGCCTCGTCCAGTTACGGTGGCTCTTCTCTTGGCGATAGCTCTAGGAGCGGCGGCTACGACCAGCCGCCGTGCTCGCTTCGAAGGTGGTAGCGGGTCATCTCATTGCCGCACCTCCGTGAAGCACGAGGAGGGATCCGGCTAAGCTCGGGACGTTGCCAGGGCCTGTCCCCGTGGACCACTACAGCGCCGCCTTTGTTTTGTTCTTGTTTTCTTTCCTGCGTCAATATGGAACCAGCTCGGGCCCGGAGGGGCGTGTATCGAACTATGATTCCTCAATCATTACGCTATGCTTGTTATTTCCATCATGTGTCGTTATTTTGTGCAGAGATAACTTAGCCTGGCGCGTTCGGGGCAGCCTTCTCTTCACGAGGCACTTGTTTCCTCGTGCCCGTCTTGACTTAGTGGTCACTTAGGAACTGAAAAAAAACTCATTAGGAAGCTCGCTAGGAGACTTATCGTTCACCCGAGCCTTGACCCAGCGCTTCATATCGTGGTACCCGAGGGGCACGGATTAGGAGAGATGCGCCAGCTTGTGGGCTCGAACGAGGGTGCCTCGCGAGAAAACAGACAGAAGGCAGAGGGAAGGAACAACACAAAAGGAAAAGCGCTCGCGAGGGCACCTACCTAGCCCCCTCGCGAGCTATGCGAGAGAGAGAATGCAGGTGAACTAGAGTCAGGAATAGCGGCAAACGGCGACAGAACCAAATCAGCAAGGAACACCAGAAGCAAATTTCGATTAAAAGAAGGCAAGCCAACTACAGAAAGCAAATGAAAAGCCGCGTCCGGCACCTAGTCTAGTCTTCAAGTCTTCTCACCAGCGCGGAGCTAAGTGCTGCCACTAGGCGTGGGAGGGAGCCCCCGAGGCCCGAGGGCGGCACTCCTGAGACTCCGGGGCGTGTACAACCCCACTCATTATTACGTGAGAGTGTCACGGGCGGCGATTCTTCACTGGCACCGGGCCTTCTTCACAGACACTGGGCCTTTCTTCACAGGCACTGGGCCTTGCTTCGTGGGTAGAACTTCCGGAGGTGCTGGATGTTCCAGGCGTTCTGGATGGGCACCCCGTCCTGTGTCTCCAGGCTCGCGGCGCGAGGCCTGGAGACATGGACGACCTTGAATGGGCCCTCCCACATGGGTGAGAGCTTATGCAGCCCTTCCCTGGAGAGGACCCGCCTCAGGACGAGGTCACCCGTCTCGAGCGTCCTGGAGCGGATGTTGCGGCAGTGGTATTGCCGCAGCGCCTGCTGGTACCTTGCCACCCTTAGTGCAGCTTCGCAGCGATGTTCCTCCCCCAGCACGAGGTCCATCCCCCGCGTGGTGTCCTGCTGCGTTTCATCAAACGCCAGGACCCGTGCGGAGCGATGCTTGACTTCGTGAGGGAGGACCGCTTCAGCTCCGTAGACGAGGAAGAACGGGGTCTCGCCCGTTGGCTTGGTGGCGGTGGTGCGGATGGACCACAGCACGGACTGGAGCTCGTCATGCTAGCCCCTGCCGCAGGCCTCGAGCTTCTTCTTGAAGGTCCTGGTCTTGAGGCCCCTCGGGACCTCTGCGTTGGCGCGTTCGGCCTGGCCATTGCTCCTGGGGTGCGCCACCAAGCGTAGCAGATCTGCGTTCCAAGGTTAGCACAATATGTTTTGAAGAGGTTACTGGTGAACTGCGAGCCACTATCGGTGATGATGCGGTTGGGGACCCCGAAACGGCTCACGAGGCCCTTGATGAACTTGATCGCGGAACCAGCTGGGATGGTGCGGACGGCTTCCACTTCCGCCCACTTGGTGAACTTGTCGATGGCGACGTAGAGGTAGCGGTAGCCCCCTGGCGCTCGAGGAAATGGGCCCAATATATCCAGCCCCCAGACCGCGAACGGCCATGTGAGTGGTATAGTCTGGAGGCCCTGAGCTGGCTGATGGTGTCGGCGTTCTGGGAACGGGGGTCTCCAGACTTGCCTGCCTGCGGCCTGCAGCGTGGCTCGAAGGAGGCCCAGCACGGCCCATCTTCATCAACGTAAGCTCAAGACCCTCGCGAGTGGCCAAGCCTCGCGGGGCGGACGACAAGGAGCTTCCTCAGGCACGGCCTCGTCAGGCTGGCTCATGAGGAGGCGGAGAGTTCAAGGCAGGGTGCCTCGCGAGGTGCCCATGACGCAAGCCATGACGACCAAGGGCGCCAATCGGCGCCCGGCCACAAGCAGGCGATCCTCCTTTCCTCTTTGGTGCAAAGAGAGCAAGCGCAGGCGAGAGCATCAAGCAAAGGCATCCGTTTCGGTGCAACAAGACCAAGACCAACCCAACGGCTGGAAGGGAGTCATTGTGGAGCCTCAAGCAGGCGTCATCACCAGAGCCTTTGGTAGGCGAGGACCAACTTTAGTCAGGATAAGTGTACCCATTGTTCCCCTTCAAAATGGCCAATTGTTGGCGCCCTTCCCGCTCAATATTTGGGAAGAGGCCCAGGGCCTTCGCCTATAAATAGGACTAGCCACCCACAGGGTAGAGGCAGCTGGATCCGGACCGAATCCTCATCGAGAAACCAGAGCTAGAGCGACCGAGCACCACCTAGCAGTTCATCGCACCCGCCAAGAACAGACCCTCATGAGGCTGTTCTTCCTTGTATTGTTCCTCATCAGCCCAAGAGGCAATCCACCACACCACACACTTTGAGTAGGGTATTACACCACAATGGTGGCTGAACCAAGATAAATCTTGTGTCTCTTGTGCTGTTCATTTAGTAGTTTAGGTCCCAGCAATTGGCAAGGTACGAGGCGGTGGAGGGTTGATTTCGTCGCACCCAAAGTGTTCGAACCTCAAGGGTCTGCGAACCCGAATCCGACATTTGGCGCGCCGTAGTAAAGTGCGCTTGAATCTACCTTCCGTCGCCTCGTTCTTCCTCGACCACCGCACCATATCGATGCCCGTCGGGCTCGCTGCGGCCGAGCCGCCCTCGCCTCCCATGTCGCCTAGACAGCTCCCGTCGTGGGCGCCTCGTCGTTCCCGTCACTGCCGTCAACGCCGCCACCGGCCCGGCGAACGGCGATAAGCATCGCCCCAAAGACACCGCCCATGAGGTGGGGCGGCCGCACCGCCACGCTTTCGCTCACCCCGCTGGTTCTTCGTCACGCACGCTCCGCGCGCCATGGAGGCCCGAGCTGCACTCATCGCGCAAACGAGCTCTGCGCTACCGCCCGTCGGCGACGCGTTACGAAGAATGGCTCGGCCGAAGTCGCCGAGCTCGTCCGTGTTGCAGGCGCCCCACACCGTCCGTCTCGCTGCACCGCACTCGCCGCCCAGCGATGAAGCTCCTGGGCGCCTCAACCGCCTCCTCCTCAAGAAGGCGCCTGGCCCCAAAGCGCGCCCTGGCGAAACCCGCTCCGCCAGCGCCGCGCCTGCAAGAGCAGAGCTGTCAAGAAGTTCGCCCACGAGAAGCTGCTCGGCGCCCCCACTCCAAAGACGTCAGACCTCGCTGCCCCCCAGCCAGCGCGCAGGAGGCCCACAAGACCAAGCTCCTGTCGTCCGAGGCCCCTGCAACACCACGGGCTGCTGCGTGCCTTCACCTCCGAGCTGCGCTGCGTCGCGTGGCCCGCCAAGTTCAAACCAGACCTGCCTCCTCGCTCGACGGCACAGCTGACCCTACGGAGTTCCTCCAGCTCTGAGCTGGGCATCGAGGCTGCCAACGGGGATGAAAGGTCATGGCGAACTGGTTTCCCATGGCGCCAAGGACGGAGCCCGCACTGCTCCTGAATCGGCCCCGGCACGATCTCTTCTGGGCCGAGATGCGCACCCGCTTCATCGCCAACTTCCGGGTACTGCGCGACCGCCACCCGCCGTGGCGACATCGCCGAATCAAGCATCAGCCGGGAAACCCTGCAAAAGTACATCCAGTGCTTCAACAACGCATGCCTCAAGATCCCCAGGGTGACGGAGGAGGCCATCATCTCTGCCTTCTCCGATGGCATGCGCGATGTCAAGATGAAGGAGGAGCTGGCGATGCATGAAGATCTGTGCACCTCCTTGGAGCTGTTCAACTTGGCGACCAAGTGCGCCAGGGCTGAGGAGGGGCGCCTCTCCCTCCTCGAGCTGCCTGCAGCGGATCCCGAAGAGAAGAAGTCCAAGGCCAAGGACGTGAAGCGCAAGGGGGCTGCCGTACTTGCGGCCGAACCAGACACCAAGCGAGGCAGAGATCAGCCCGAGTCCTCCAAGGGCAGTCGGTACTACGTGTACCACAACCTCCACACCCACAACACCAATGAATGCCAAGAGCTCCGGGCCGTGTGCGAAGGAAGGGTCGGCAGACGCCCCGAGCGCAGCGACCGGGGCTACGGCCGAGGAGGAGGAAGGAATGCAGGACGCTGGGAAGACCGCGGCCCACGCCAAGGGTGGCGCGACCAACCTCGCGAGGACCGTTGGCAAGACCCGCCTCGAGGGAGGCCGGAGGATCAGCCTCGCGAGGATCGCACGCAGAGGAACGCAGCCTCCCTCCGCCGCCGCCGCCAAGGAGAATTGAGGACCATCATCGACGAGGGGCTGGGGCTTCCGGGAACCGCGGCGATCGCTCAGCATCCCGGGCGGAGCTCAAGCCCCAGCCTCTCAACAGATCTTCAAGCAGTTCGCCCAGCCGGCGAATGCAGTCCTCCCCAAGCTCGAGGCCACGCGCCCTCTCAGGTGGTCGGCGTGCGCCATCACGTTCAGCTCAGCGGATCAGCTCAAGTGCGCGGCTACAGCCGGAGTTCTCCCGATGCTTTGTTCCCCAATCATCAGCAACGTGCTGGTCACCAAGACCCTCATTGACGGCGGGGCAGGACTCAACGTCCTGTCCGTGGAACATTCAAAATCTTCAAGTGCCTTACAGTCAGCTTCAGCCAACCAAGCCTTTCTCCGTAGTCACCGACGGCTCCACGGTCCCGATCGGGCAGGTCCGCCTTCCTGTCACCTTTGGGGCTCGCGACAACTACCGCACCAAGCTCATCGACTTCGACGTCGCCCACATTCGCCTGCCGTACAACGCCATCCTCGGGTACCCGGCGCTGGCCAAATTCATGGCCGTAACCCACCATGGCTACAACGTCCTCAAGATGCCAGGAAGCGGCGGGGTCATCACGGTGCCCTGTGAAGAGAGAGACGCAGTGTGCTCCCTGGAGCGAACCTTTCAGGCCGCATCGCTAGAAGACCCAGAGCACAGCAGCAGGAGGCCTCCCGAGGCCGCACCCAAGAAGAAGAAGACATCGGCCGGCCCAGCTCCTCAAGAGGCAGGCCCCTCAGGGCCCGCGCCCGGCCAGGGGGAGCCTCCTTCCAACGCATAGGAAAGCGCGCCCGGCACCCTCCTCAGGCCGGGCTCGGGGGCTCTCCCCTGGAGGGCCGCCGACCTCGCCAAGGTCACGAGGGAGGCGCTTGGGCACCACGTGGAGGCGTGCTTCGAAGCACGTTTCCCGCAAGCAGGAGCAAGGCAAGGAGGGCCGAACCCTCAGGAGTTCGTCAACAAGGCCATTCAGGAGCTACAGGAGTCAAGGGTCATGAGGGGCAGCCGCCACTCACTGTGGCCCCCATCCAGCGAGGATGGTGGGTTGCGCGTCTGCATCGACATACCAGGCTCAACCGAGCCGCGTCTCAAGAGCGCCTGCCCTCGCAAGTAGGGCGTTGCAGGCCCGCCCATTACCACGCGCGCATGCCTCACGGCCTGCCAAACGCAGGCTCTGCAAGACCAAAGACCTCATGAGGGCCATCCCGGAGGCTCGAGAGGTCGCACGCCACAGCCCTGGCAGAGATGGAGATGGCCCCGAGGAGCCGCCAGGCGCCTCCGAGCCTCCCGAGGCCCCGGCCTGGGGCTCGTGAGGATCGGCTCCGCAGCCCACCGAGTCTGCTACACAAACACCCCTTCGTCCTCAACATCACCAGTGACATCTTTAAGTTTTATTCCTGCAGGGGCGCCTTGAGGCCGCATTATTCCTGTGCCGCGTGGGTCCGCCCTGCGACATGTATCCTTTTATTTCATGTCATTAGCCTATCCTGCTGGGGCGCCTGGCTGCATCATCCCCAAGCCGCTCGGGCTGTCCCATGGCATGTATCCTTCTTACGCTTTCCTTAGGGTTATGCTCTCGCTCCATCATGCTTGTTATTTGGTGCCTTTTCTGGGTGACGGAATCTTGCACGTTAAAGGGGGGTGCACGAGCATCGCGACTCAGGGCTCCTACCGGCTCTCCGCCCTCACCCTCTGGTCTTGTCCATGGCATCGCGACCTGGCTTGCCGCCGACGGTGAGAGACCAGCCCGAGCCGGGACCCGAGGACGAGAAGTTTCGCCACCTAGCCCAGCTTGCTGCGTTAAAGGGGTGCCCGAGCATCGCGACTCGGGGCTCCTACCGGCTCTCCGCCCTCACCCTCTGGTCTTGTCCATGGCATCGCGACCGGCTTGCCAGCCGACGGCTGAGACCAGCCCGAGAGCCGGACCCGAGGACGAGAGTTGTTGCATCCGACCCGGCTTGTGCGTTAAAGGGGGTGCCCGAGCATCGCGACTCGGGCTCCTACCGCTCTCCGCCCTCACCCTCTGGTCTTGTCCATGGCATCGCTGACCGGCTTGCCAATGACAAATGAGACCAGCCCGAGCGCCGACCAGAGGACGAGAGTTGCTGCATCCGACCCAGCTTGTGCATTAAAGGGGGGGTGCCTGAGCATCGCGACTCAGGGCTCCTACCGGCTCTCCGGCCCTCACCCTCTGGTCTTGTCCATGGCATCGCGACCTGGCTTGCAGTGACGGCTGAGACCAGCCCGAGAGCCGGGACCCGAGGACGAGAGTTTCACATCTAACCCAGCTTGCGCGTTAAAGGGGGTGCACGAGCATCGCGACTCGTGGCTCCTACCGGCTCTCCGCCCTCACCTCTGGTCTTGTCCATGGCATCGCGACCTGGCTTGCCAACGACGGTCGAGACCAGCCCGAGAGTCGGGACCAAGACGAGAGCACCGGCATCCGCCAAATTGCAGGAACACACACGAAGATAAGGCCAGAGCCAGCGCAACCCGCCTTGAGGTAGGGCCCCGTGAGTCCCGCTACCGCTCATGGGTGCCCAGATACACCTCGTCCAGCCCTACCGTGCCAGCCACGTGTCGTGGTGGGGCTGTATACGCCGGGCTCCTCCCGAGGGGAGCCCCTCCCACGCTTGCTGGAAGCACCATGCTCCTTGTTGGTGACGACACCGCCGAGGAGCGGCTATGCCCAGACGCATGCGAAGCGCTTATGCTCCGCTGGTGATAAACAATCGAGGTGGCCTCGGGTCGCATCAACCTCGGGAGCCCAGAGCTCGATGTCCGCCTCATTGCAACGCCTCCCCTCGAGCGCCATGAGGGCTGGACACGGGCTGCGCCTGGTCACGCCAGACGCGACGCCACCCAGCCAGCCCCCGGCCTGGTTCGTCGACGCGTACTCCCCGAGCGGAGCCAAGGTACAAATGCCATTTGAGCATCAAGGGGACTCTTGAACATCGCGACTCAGAGCCTAATCGTCACGTAGCCCTCACCCCTTAGTTCCGGAAGGCTAATGGCGGTTGAGGTATGCGCGGGGCCGGCTCTCGCAGACGAGAACGGTAGATCCGCCCGTGTCTCACCTCCCTACTTGATGTTCGTGGCGCTAAGGGGACTCTGAGCATCGCGACTCAGAGCCTAACTTGTCACGTAGCCCCTCACTCCTTGGTCCCGTCCCCTGGTTTCCGGTCCGGGCTAACGGCGGCCGAGGTATCTTGTGGGCAGGCTCTGCCAAGCGAGAACATAAGCAAGTAGGAAGCACAAATTTCAAGGAATTCAAAAGCAAATATTATAGTCCACACTGTTATCGCAATACCAAATGCAAGTTTAAACGCCTCCCCGAGGCATGATACATGTGCAGGAATTAAAGGCAGGACAGGAGCCACAACAGAGTCACTTGTCGGCGGTGGAGCAGCGTGGAGTGGGTTCGCCTCGTGGAGCAGCAGGGCCGGCAGCGCCTCGCTTCGGCTTGGTGTTGAAGGCCCAGAACTTCCCCAACAGAGCCTCCGCGCGACCCTTCACAGCCTCGGCAGCGGCAGCGGCATGCTCGCCGCTTGGTGGCTCCAGCAGGCTGTCCAGGTCGACGCTGGGATCGCGAAGGTAGATGTGGGTGAGGATCCGCGTCAGTGCCGCAGAAGACAAGACACGCGCCTCGGCCTCGGCCGTGGGGCCAAGGCCAAGGGAGACATCTTCAAGAGCGCGAACCAGGAAGGGAAGCAGCTTGGTCGGACCATCCTCGGCGCCGCCGCCGGACTCTCCAGTCACTGTCAGAAAGCTGCCTTCACAAAGAGCGAGCCTTCACCTCCATATCCATGAAGGCCACGCGATCTTCTGCAAGAACCCGCGCCTTGTCGTCCAGCTCGACCTTCCTCGCCTCCAGCTCCTGCTCCAACGCGCCTAGGCGGTCGCGGCGCTTCTTGAGCCTGGCCTCCCGGTCCTTGACGGCCGCCTCACGAGCCTTCATGCTTTCCTCCTGCTCTGGCGGAGGCGGCCTCCTCGGCAAGCTGGTTCTACAGAGCCCTTCACTCGCTCTCCAAATAGGCCTCACACGACCTTGGATGCTAGCTGCCTCCCCCAGGGCAGCATCGCGGGCAATCTTCGCCTCACGGACAGCCTGCTTCTCCTCGTCGCAAGCCGTCGAGGCCTGGACCAGCGCCGCCTGAATCGAGGCATCAGAGCGAATCCAGCCAGAAGCCAGCTCCAAACGCCCAGCCATCAGATGGGAGTCGGCGCCCAGAAGATCCTGCCACAGGCGGTCCAGTCCGGCAACAGCGCGATCCAGAACAACATTCGGAGGAGCAGCGGTCGATGGAGTAGGAGGAGAAGACGGCTGTGTGACCACTGCGCCCTGAGGCGGAACCAGCGGCGCCACGGCAACAGTGGAGGCAGCGCCAAGCAAGGGCACCTCGGGAGTCGCCTGGGTCAAGGGGGCTGAGCTCGCCCCAGCGGGCTCAGCCAGGCCTCACGAGGACGCCCGGGCAGGAGAGGCCTGTGCGTCACGATCACCTTCTTTCTCGGGCAGAGGCACCGCCCCAGGTGAAGCCTCAGGAGCTCCCTTCAGCTTCTTCGCCGCAGGCGTCAGCCTAGCCAAGAGATACGGATATCAAGCCTTAGCGACAAAGCAAGGAATAAAACAAGAATCAAGCACTTATTGGTCATCGCTGGTGGACTCGAGCAACCTCCGGCCATACTTGAAGCCCGAGAGCCGGCTGCAGGGATCGGCTTCAAGGGGACCAGGAGCAGGAGGCGCGTCTGCGGATCGCCCCGGAGCCGGGGCGGACCCGCGGGGGACTAGCCCAGTCCGGTCCTTCTTCGGGATCGGGGGCAGGCTTCTGCCTCCCTGCTCATCCTCATCCTCGTTGTCGTCACTCTGGGGAAGGCGGAGAGTGCGGGACCTGCGCCGAAGGGGGGGAGCCCTTGACTCCGCCCCCGAATCAACCCCCTCTCCCGGCTCTCTTTCCTCCACCTCTTCGCTAGAGTCGGAAGAGGACACGTCCACCAGGTCCTCCGGAGCCTCCACGGGCACGGGCCCGTCCCCATTGAAGACAGGCATGGGCCCCACTACCTGCTCCCAATCCTCGCGAAGGAACAAGGGCGCGGGGGCGCCCTCCAGTCTCGCCACATCACCCCAAACCAAGGACTGGAGGACCGTCGCCAGATCCTCGCCGGCCAGGACCACGGGGCTCGAGTGAGGCCTCCACATCGGAAGCGAGAATCGATTGTGAGCGGGCCGCTTGATGCTCCAGAACTCCCTCGGCGACGCACCGTCAGCTTTCCGCCCAAGGTTGGCGGCTTCAGATCTGCGCCCATCTTCTCCAAAGACCAGCTTTGGGGATCCAAGCTCCACTGGGACCATCATCGAGCTCTCGGGGTGCTCCGTGGGCAGGATCAAGCCGTGGGTGGATGCGCCAGATCCACCAAGACCCACTTGCTCTCAAGCCCTCAATCCGCTTCCTGTGGTTTGAATGGCGATGGCTCCGCCAGATGCGATTTAAGTCACAAGACGCGAGGCGGAACCACGGAGGTTCAAGGAGAAATAATGGCGCAGCAAGGCCACCAAGGGCTTCACCCCAACATGGGCCTCACAATAGTAGGCAAAGATTGCCAGAAGAAGGACGGAGTTGGGATGGAGGTGCAGAGCCTGAATGTTGTAGTGACGGAGGACGGAGAAGAAGAACTCAGAAAAGGGAGGCACCAGACCAGCAATGATGGCGTTCACGAAGAATGGGTAGAAGGTACTCCCCCGACCCTCAGGGGCGGCAGAGCTGGCCTTGAACGCTTGCTCCATTGACGCTTGCGCCCGCCATCCGGCGCACTGTATGCAGGCTCGCCGACACATTTGGCGGGTCCAAGGTAGGAGAGTACCAAGCTCTGGCTGGGGCTTGGCGAGGCGCCATGACTGGCTAGGGCACGCAGGCAGTGTGATCTCAAGGTCTTGGAAGCGTAGAGGAGAGGCGCAAGAAAGGGATCTGAGCAGCAACTGGAGAAAGTAAAGGAGGCAAGGAAGATACTGCTCTATTATCAACCCACACGGTTGCAGAGGCGCACGCGTCCAATCAACTGCCACACGGCGCCCGAGGCCGCAGGCTGTTAGGGCCCGCGACGCTCAGACTTGCCCTTTCGCCTCTCCGCCGCCAAATTCAGGCGCTGTCGTGGGCCAGGGCTACTGTCGGCGTTACGGGAACGGGGTCCCAAACTTGCTCGCCGGCCCGTGGCGTGGCTCAAGGAGGCCCAAGACGCCCATCTTCATCAACGCAGCTCAAGACCCTCGCGAGGGGCCAAGCCTCACGGGCGGACGACAAGGAGCTTCTCGTGCACGGCCTCGTCAGCCGGGCTCATGAGGAGGCGGAGAGTTCAAGGCAGGGTGCCTCGCGAGGTGCCCATGACGCAAGCCATGATTTACCAAGGGCGCCAGGCCGGGCGCCACCAGCAGCAGCCCCCTCCTTTCCTCTTTGGTGCAAAGGGAGCAAGCGCAGGCGAGAGCATCAAGCAAAGGCATCCGTTTCGGTGCAATAAGACCAAGACCAGCCCAACGGCTGGAAGGGAGTCATTGTGGAGCCCCAAGCAGGCGTCATCACTAGAGCCTTTGGCAGGCGAGGACCAACTTTAGTCAGGATAAGTGTACCCGTTATTCCCCTTCAAAATGGCCAATTGTTGGCGCCCTTCCCGCTCAATATTTGGGAAGAGGCCCAGGGCCTTCGCCTATAAATAGGACTAGCCACCCACAGGTTAGAGGCAGCTAGATCCGGACAGAAATCCTCATCGAGAACCCAGTAGCTAGAGCGACTGAGCACCACCTAGCAATTCATCGCACCCGCCAAGAACAGACCCTCGCGAGCCTGTTCTTCCTTGTATTGTTCCTCATCAGCCCAAGAGGCAATCCACCACACCACACACTGGAGTAGGGTATTACACCACAATGGTGGCCTGAACCAGTATAAATCTTGTGTCTCTTGTGCTGTTCTGTTTAGTAGTTTAGGTCCCAGCAATTCGGCGAGGTACGAGACGGTGGAGGGTTGGATCTCCGCGCACACCCCAGTATTCGAACCTCAAGGGTCTGCCGGAACCCGAAATCCGACAGATGGATCTGCTTGGCGTGGAACTGACAGGCTTCACAAGACTTCACCAGCTCGGCTGCGTCATTCAATGTTGTGGGCCAGTAGAATCTGCTGCAGGATGCCTTGCCGACGAGGGTCAATGATGACGAGTGGTGCCCGCAGTCCCCACCATTTATGTCAGATAGCAACTCCTTTCCCTGGTCTCTGGAAATGCAACGTAGTGAAACATCATTTGGTCGCTTCCTGTACAACTCACCGTCCCGGACGCAGTATGTTGTGGCCTGCCGGGCCACGCGCTCCGTGTCCTCCTCCTTCTCCGGCAGCATCCCTTGCATCAGGTATTCCTTGAATTCCTTGGTCCAGCATTCCTCCTGGGGCTCGAGCGCCAAGAGCAGGCGCACTCCCGAAGTCAGGCCACAGGTTGGGGCTCCTGTGGCAGGCGGCTGCAGGAGCTCCTCCCGAGGCTGAGCTGTCCTTGAAAGTGGCAGCGTTGCTAACGGCTTGAAGAGCTGCTCCTCGAAGACGCCGGGCTCTTGGGGCTGCCGCTTGGACGCCCTCTTGGCGATGTCGTCAACTTCCTTGTTGGTGCCACGTGGCACGTGCTGTAACTCCAGGCCTAGGAACTGCTTCTCCATCTTGCGTACTTCTGCGAGGTATGCCTCCATGTGCTCGTCCTTTGGCTCGTATACTTTGTTGGAGAAGTTGACGAGAAGCTGTGAGTCGCCCTTGACGGTGAGACGCTTCACCCCCAGGGCTACCGCAGCTTTCAGGTCGACTATCAGGCCTTCGTATTCTACGATGTTGTTGGAGACCTTCTCGCCCTGCTGGAAGCAGAGTTGTATAGCGTAGTAGAGCTTGTCTTGAGTGGGCGAGATGAGTACTGCTCTAGCCCCCGCACCTCGGTGCGCGAAGGCACCATCAAAATACCTGACCCAGCCGTCGGGCGCCTCACTTCCCGGCGAGGTGGACCGGTCCTCGCCTATTTCCAGTGTTGTGGCATCCATCCATTCCGCCACGAAATCAGCAAGTGTGGCTCCCTTGATGACTCTGGTAGTGTTGAACTCCAACTGGAATGCCTGCAGCTCGATGTTCCACTCAACACCCTTCCAAAGAGAGTTGGGGCTCAAAGACTCTCTCCAATGGGTAGGCTGAGACGACCTTGATGGGGTGGCCCTGGAAGTAGTTCCGCAACTTGCGCGAGGCCACCAAGAGCTCAAGAACGTCTGACCCAGCGAGTAATGGGTTATCTCCAGAGTCTCGTCGATTTAAACCCTCAGATCGCCATCGGCAGACCACTGAGGCCCGGCCAGGAGAAACACATTCATGGGCTGGTCAATCCGCTTCCCCCGATCGAAGAAGAGTGTGTCCCGATGCAGAGACGCTTTCTCGACCCCCGCCCAGCTACTGCTTGCATTATAGACGTCACTGCTGTGATTATTATTGCAACATTTACTTATATGTTGTAACTTATGCGTGGTACCCCGAGTTTGTGCGGCGAGTAAATTATTTGGTCTCTATTAATATGAGTAGTTTTGTTGCGGTTTGACTCTAAAATATTACTATTTTCTCTCGCGAAAAATCCTGGAGTGAGATTTATTTTCCCTGAGTTGTTGCATCGTATATCTTCTCATGACAAGGAATTTTTATTCACGCAGCACCACAACCACTCGAACACATACACTGCTTGCAAAAACACGTAACCGTGGAGTATTTGTTTTTCAAAACAGCTCTTAACAAAACACTGTACAGCAACTATATTATCACTTGCTCTTTTAGCTAGGATTCTTTTTCCTGCTTATAGACCACCCTGCCAAACCCTTAAGTCCAGAAGGGTGGACCCATTGGAGGATTTTGAGTGCATACGATGATGCCATTTACCTTCTGTCCAGAACTAAGGTTTTGGAAAACTTCCACTAGCAAGTTTCTTCTTTTGCCCAAATGACCTTACCACCCTCTTTTGCAATTAAAGAGACACTAGCCTGGAGAGTTTGGACACTCCAAGAAATGCCTAAGTGCCCTTGGCATTTTGTCAAACACCTTATGGGCATGATCAGTTTTGACATGAGTATTAGTTTGCACTATGGACCTGCTTGCTTTGCCTAACCACCATGTCCACTAAGCTCCTAGCTAACCCTAACCCAAGCCTGCTAATCCCCAGCCTCGTCCTAATCCCCTAGCAAGCCTTGGCATTGCATCGAGCACATAGCGCAGGCAGTGCGGGCGCGCCAGCAGCACGTTGCTTTGCACGCGGCGGGCACGCTGGTCGCCGTGTCCGCTGCCGCCACCCGCGCCGTCCTGGCCTCTCCCTCTCCCGACCGACGCCGACTCCTCCTCGCGGCCGCTCGCCCCTCTCCGGCGCCTACAAGATCGCCGCCATAAGCCGCCACTGTCGCCTCGACAACCTTCAGACCGGTCGGCGCTGCCTGGCCACATCAACGCGCCACCGCCTGTGGAGCAGTCCGTGCTTATCCACGCTTGTCCGCAGCGCTGCCGCCGCCACGCCTCGCAGCAGAAAGAGAGGCGGTTCGCCGGCGATCCTATCACATGCCGCCGCGAACCGACATGGCTGCGCTTATTTAAGGACCCCCGAGCTCACGGACCCTCGGTAACCTTCAAACCAACCCCTAGCGCCTCGTCAAGAATCGGCGACGGAAGCTCTCTTCCCAGCTCCGCCGGTTCGGGCCGACACGCCCCAGCCCCTGCTCACCACAACCAGAGCCCTCCCGCTCGTCTAACGCCACCACCGACTCCACGTGATCTTGCGAGCCACCTGCATCTTCACCTCGACGGAGAGCAACCGAGCGCTGAACCCCAATTCCACCAAGCCTCCTCGCGCGCTGGAGCTCGTCACGGCGACTCCGTCCCGCGTCGGCGACTGGTGGGTACCCACGGGTTCGCCTCGACCACCGAGCACACCCATATCCTCAGATCCCGAGGGAGGCCTCCGTTCGCCGGGCGACCTCGCCAGAGCTCCGCCTGCTCGGTCGGAGGTGACGACGCAAGGTGGATCTGGTCAAACTCGACTGGGCTGTGCAGGCCCACTGTCATTGACTCAGCCTGTCCATGCAGGCATAAGTGGAAACGATTTCAGAGTACGCCTTCGACGCCTATCGCTTTTCTTTTCTTTTTCTGTTTTATTTAAAAACCAGAGATTTGACTAAACTTTGACTGGCTATAACTTTTTAAATATAACTCCAAATGAATTGATTCTTTTTCCTACCTCTCTCAAATATTGTCTAGTTTATTTTAAGATTTATTGAAAAAAAATCAGACAACCTTTTTTGTACCATTTTGAAACTATGTGTTAATTGGAATATTCTCAAAATAGGATTTTTGGAAGAGAAGGAAACTTTCAAAAGTTTTGGAAAGCACCTCACCTCTCCACACCTTGAAGGCAAGCATTCTGAACCCTGGCATAATATTTTTTTCATGCATTGTTTGACACAATTATGACACCACCTCATTACGTAGAACTCGTTATTTTATGTGGTGATATGATCATTTGCATGAATGCTTATTGGAAATTTCCTTGCTGTTGGAAATGGACATGCTTGTGATAGTGATCATCCTCGTATGCCTTTCGTGCCTACCGGAAGGAAAACAGGAAAGTCTCTGTCTTGGGTAGACCCGAGCTTGTCCCTAGTTCCTCGTCGAGACGAGTGTGTCTGGCATGGCATGAAGGGTATGATGAGTGGTGATTTTGTCTGTTGGATGAAATATATTCGTTATGCTAATCATGCAGGGAATACGTAAACCTCCTGAGTCGACCATAGATCGAGCCTTGTTCCAGTAACCCCCATGCTTGTTTCGTACTACCACTTGTCCCTACACCAAGTAGGGTACGGTTCAGTAAGTCGCCAACCCCTTTCTAGCACACACCGTACTGAGAGGCCATGGTGGAAGGCACCGGTTGTAACCGGTAGGCAGGCCACCTGGTCCGGGGGCATGGGTATTTCCGGTTGGGACCGAGAGGGGAGGCCACCCCTTAGAGCGCGCGATATAAATTTGATCCCATGCTACGCGAGGTTGTAGCCTCCCCACTTAGAGTTTGCTTAATAGGTGTCATGGGTGATTCCAGACACCGGTAAGTTAAGCTGGTGTGTGAGAGTTAGGCGTGTTTTCAATTAAAAGACCGTAAATGGAATTAGTCCCGATGGACTAAAGGAATCCGTTACTCGTGGGTAAAGAGTACACCCTCTGCAGAGGTTAAATCTATTCGAATAGTCGTGTCCATGGTTAAGGACTACAGTCTGGGATGGGTCAAGTGTCGGTCTTAATGTAGATTTTCGGAGGAGAAATTGTTAAACCAGAACTGGGATCACGACTTGTGACTTGTGATGATCATGATTATTATTTGTTATGGACTAACCCGTTATATTATTTGAATTATTGAGTATCCCTGGGATGGTTCTACCTCCTGGATATTCACCGATTTACTTTATAAGCCCTTTATGTGGTGTCGCCGACGCCTCGATCGTGGCATGCTTGTTATTTATTTACTTTATAAGCCCTTTATGTGGTGTCGCTCAAACGCCCGACTGTGGCATGCTTGTTATTTATTTACTTTATAAGCCCTTTATGTGGTGTCGCTCAGACGCCTGACTGTGGCATGCTTGTTATTTATTTTCTTTATAAGCCCTTTGTGGTGTCGCTCAGACGCCCGACTGAGGCATGCTCGTTATTTACTATCCTTTCGAGGCGTCGCTTCAGACCCCCGATCGGTGCATTTTTTTATTTCTACTCTGTTATTACATATTCATTGTTGCATATAAATAACCTGCTTGCATGCATCAAGGATTTTATTTTTATGACTGACGTTGTGATCATAGAATATTTTCAGAGCATGATTATCAATTGTTATATTATACCCGTGTTCATAATATTTGCGAGTACATTCGAAGTACTCACTGGCTTGTCCCTGGCTATTGTCTTGGCCAGATTTCTTGCTTGGAGAGGAGCGTTGCGATGACAGCCCCGGAACCTAAGCAATGGTGATAGCAGCCTCGCGAAGATAGGAGTTAACCTCGTCACTGTTCCTCGTGGGAAATGGAATCCCATAAATGCCGATGATCCACAAACCGCTTCCGCCATCAACCACTAGAAACCAATTGTTGTACTCATAGGCCAGAATGGTCTTGTACTACATATTATGTATTTTGCTTGGAATTTATGTATCAAGTTGGTGCCTCATCAGCTAACAGTAATCCTGGGGCTGGTGAGCACAAGGGCCACTTTCGGGAAATTATTATCCCGGAAAGCCGCTCCTGATAAACTTGGTATCAGAGCCAGGCTGACCATTGGCTAGTCCTATCTTATCCGGGTCAATAAACCTAGGTAAACCAACCCACCAGACCATAACCTAACCCCAGCCAAGCTTCTCGCAAGATAGCCACACAAGGACCCGACACTTTTGGCAGTCGGTGCCCAACCTATCAGCCTAGCCTTTCGATCACGCGCCAGTGACCGACACATATATTGTCTTATTCGCAAGCGTGCGAAGGAAGACTCCGTCCCCTTTTCTATAAAAAGGGCACGCTAGCCTCAACACAGCACAGCCTAGCCTCTTCCTCAAACCAAGTTATAATGCCTGGCCCCATCATGCACAATGATACCACGGCAAACAACCTTGGAGGTTTTGTGACCGTGCTAGCAAACCTCACCCGCCGTGCCTTCGCGTTAGAAGAGCCCCCAGAATATGTGGTGTACCAAGGATCCATGAGTGGTGAGAGCCACAATTCAGGCCACTATGCACATCTATGGTAGGGGTCTGCTCTTAACGCCTCTACAGTTCACCGAAGGACAACTTCCTTTGAGCCACAAGCCATCCAACTAGCCGCGCGAGGCTATAGTTCAACTCCGCACTTGTCGCCTGAGTTAATCGTCGCTCGCTCTACTACTACCCCAGCCGTGAAGGGTATGGTAGACCACCCAAGTTGCCAACGGAGATCACGAGACGGATCCCGCATTGTTGCATCCGTGCACTATGTGAGTGCACTAGAGGATATGTTCGATCAAATCACCCTTGATTTGATCGCCGTGGGGAGCTAATTCGCGAGCCCCGCCAAGAGAAGATGAGTCGACGCCGACAGCCCGGTCGTGCTGTTCGGACAACCAATCGAGACCTTGAGGTCAGCCCCACCATCAACCAAGGCGCTTTGATGACCCCGAAGTGCTTCGTCGCCTTTTGGGAGCACACTCCAACGGGATTGTGGCCAACAATCCCCGCGATGGTCATCATCGCTACCCCGACCCTGCAGTTCCTCAACCACCTCCAGCTAACCCCGACGGTGAGACCCGTGGAGAAGTCTCGACGTCCTCAAGGCAGGCTCGTTTAGATATAAATGAGGTAGACTGAATCACTCGAGGAGTACTGAGTCTCAGTGTATCCACACCTTATAGTTGTGCGACCTTGTAAATAAATGTAGCATGTTGATGTGCCTCTGTTTTAAATAGTAACCTTGCATAATTATGTCAGCACGCAGTTGCATATTTTTTTATTTCGGGCACAGCTACCAAAACCAACCCCGTCGACACCCACAGTAACACTCCACGTTTGCGAGATATATGTATCTGTGGCTTTGACCCTGGCCCCATGAGAGCAGATCCGACAAAATAGTGCCCTCACCGCGGTAAATAACCCAGCCCGGATGCTATATAAAAAGGCCACCTCGTGACCTTGCCAAGCACCCCTCACCTTGTGCACCGCCCTCACAACCATTTCTTGCCATGTCGAGCCCTAGTATTTATCTGAGAACCCCAGATGCAACCCCGGGTTGCTTTGTCAAAATATTGTGGGACTTTACCTGCAGTACCAGGGGTTCTACCCAGCCACCCCAATACGAGCTGCTCAAATCGAGAATCACCCCATCCACCTCAAGTATTGGGCAGTAGTACACATCCCTCCTCAAACCCAAACCAAGACCCAACGGAAGTTTCTTCGTGGGAAATCCATGCCAGCTCCACAAATGGCCATAGAAGCGGTTGCACACGGCGCTTGTCCGCCGATTCAGCGGTACCCTATGCCGTTGAGCGAGGGTATTATTACTTTCGAGCCGCAAAGACCCGGAGAAGTAACATCTTTTCCGGTGGATCTAATTGAGAGAGACCCAAGATCGCCAACCTGGTCCAAAGACGTCATCGCCAAGAACGCTCGACCCAAAGGAGTAATGGCTTATCTCCGTAGTCTCGAGATTTAAACCTCGGATCGCCATCGGCAGAACCAATCGAGGTCCGGCCAGAGAGACACATTCATCGGCTGGTCAATCCGCTTCCCCGATAGAAGAGGAGTGTGTCCCGATGCAGAGACGTTTCTCGGGACCCCGCCCATTACCGCTTGCATTATAGACGCCATCGCTGTGATTATTATTGCAACATTTACTTATATGTTGTAACTTATGCGTGGTACCCCGAGTTTGTGCGGCGAGTAGATTATTTGGTTTCTATTAATATGAGTAGTTTTGTTGCGGTTTGACTCTAAAATATTACTATTTTCTCTCACGAAAAATCCTGGAGTGAGATTTCTTTTTCCTGAGTTGCTGCATCGTATATCTTCTCACGACACGGAATTTTTATTCACGCAGCACCACAACCACTCGAACACATACACTGCTTGCAAAAAACACGTAACCGTGGAGTATTTGTTTTTCAAAACAGCTCTTAACAAATCTCGAGGACGAGATTTTTTTCTTAAGGGGGTAGTGTTGTGACGCCCCAAAAATTTACCCATGTTTTGTTTATTAAAATTTTGCCAGGAAACTTAGAAAAATTGTTTTCTGGATTTCCTGTTGATTTCAGAACCATTCTTTTCTTTATTGGAGTTTTTACCCCAAGTAAAAACTTTTCAATCATTATTGGACTTATTTACCCTCTCAAATAAAACAATTCTTTTATCAGTGGGATTATTTGTATAATTATTTATCCCTGAGCTTTATCTCTCTAAAAGGGTTTTTCATAAGTTTAGGGTCCCTTTGCACTGCCACCCTTTTACAAATTCATTTAAAAATCTCACCAAAATTTGGGGATGTTATGTGATGTTTTTAAATCACTTTTATGCAAAAAGATATTTCATTCATTGGATATTTTGAGTTCTACGCCAAGTTTTCAAATCTGGTCCAGTGGGCCATTTTGCACTACAACCTATTTAAATATTTCTTTAAAACTTCTGCCAAAATTAGGGGGGGGTCAGTAGGAGCATATTATTCAATTTTATGCAAAAACCCATTGATGCCTTTTGAGAAATTTGAGTGAATCAACCTCTTTTTCATTCTGGTCCAGCATGGTGATTTGTACGGCAACTATATTATCACTTGCTCTTTTAGCTAGGATTCTTTTTCCTGCTTATAGACCACCCTGCCAAACCCTTAAGTCCAGAAGGGTGGACCCATTGGAGGATTTTGAGTGCATACGATGATGCCATTTACCTTCTGTCCAGAACTGAGGTTTTGAAAAACTTCCACTAGCAAGTTTCTTCTTTTGCCCAAATGACCTTACCACCCTCTTTTGCAATTAAAGAGACACTAGCCTAGAGAGTTTGGACACCCCAAGAAATGCCAAAGTGCCCTTGGCATTTTGTCAAACACCTTATGGGAATGATCAGTTTTGACATGAGTATTAGTTTGCACTATGGACCTGCTTGCTTTGCCTAACCACCATGTCCACTAAGCTCCTAGCTAACCCTAACCCAGGCCTGCTAATCCCCAGCCTCGTCCTAATCCCCTAGCAAGCCATGTCATTGCATCAAGCACATAGCGTGTGTGCACTGGGCGCGCCAAGAGCACGCGTTTTGCACGTGCGGGCACGCGGGTCGCCGTGTCCCGCTGCCGCTTACTCCGCGCCGTCTCCTGCCTCTCCATCTCCCGCCGACGCCGACTCCTCCCTCGCATGGGCCGCTGGCCCCTCCTGGCGCCCTACAGCACCGCCGCCACAAGCCGCCACCGCCGCCCCGACAACCTCTGCACTGGCCGGCGCCGCCCGAGCCACATCAACGCGCCAGCTCGCCCGTGGAGCAGTCTATGCTTATCCACAGCTTGTCCGCAAGCGCTCATCGCCGCCACACCCTCCTGCAGCAAACAGAGAGGCGGTTCGCCGGCGATCCTATCAGCGGCCGCCGGGAACCGACATGGCTACGCTATTTAAGGACCCCCGAGCTCGCCAGACCTCGTGCAACCTTCAAACCAACCCCGGCGCTCCCACGTCAAGAATCGGCGACGGAAGCTCTTTCCCAGCTCCGCCGGTTCGGCCGCCGACACGCCCCAGCCCGCTTCACCGCAACCAAAGCCCTCCCGCTCGTCTAACGCCACCACCAGACTCCACATGATCTTGCGGAGCCACCCAGACCTTCAGCCTCGACGGAGAGCCACCGTAGCGCGGAACACCAATTCCACCCGAAGCCTCCGCCGCGGAGCTCGTCGCCGGCGACTCCGTCCACGTCGGCGACCGTGGTGGGTACCCACGGGTTCGCCTCGACCACCTAAGCACACCCATATCCTCAGATCCCCGAGGGAGGCCTCCGTTCGCCGGCGAGCCTCGCCGGAGCTCCGCCTCTGTTCGGTCGGAGGTGACGACGCGCGCGTGGACTGGTCAAACCTGACCAGTGGGCCAGGCGGGCCCACTGTCAGTGACCAGTGCCGGTCCACGCAGGCATAACTGGAAACGTATTTCCAGAGTACGTCTTCAACGTGTATCGTTTTCTTTTCTTTTTCTGTTTTATTTAAAAAACAGAGATTTGACTAAACTTTGACTGGCTATAACTTTTTAAATATAACTCCAAATGAATTGATTCTTTTTCCTAACTCTCTCAAATATTGTCTAGTTTATTTTAAGATTTATTGAAAAAAAAATAGACAACTTTTTTATACCATTTTGAAACTATGTGTTAATTGGAATATTTTCAAAATAGGATTTTGGAAGAGAAGGAAACTTTCAAAAGTTTTGGAAAGAACCTCACCTCTCCACACCTTGAAGGCAAGCATTCTGAACCCTGGCATAATATTTTTTCATGCATTGTTTGACACAATTATGACACCACCTCAATACGTAGAACTCGTTATTTTATGTGGTGATATGATCATTTGCATGAATGCTTATTGGAAATTTCCTTGCTGTTGGAAATGGACATGCTTGTGATAGTGATCATCCTCGTATGCCTTTCGTGCCTACCGGAAGGAAAACGGGAAAGTCTCTGTCTTGGGTAGACCCGAGCTTGTCCCTAGTTCCTCGTCGAGACGAGTGTGTCCGGCATGGCATGAGGGGTATGATGAGTGGTGATTCTGTCTGTTGGATGAAATATATTCGTTATGCTAATCATGCAGGATATACGTAAACCTCCTGAGTCGACCATAGATCGAGCCTTGTTCCAGTAACCCCCATACTTGTTTCGTACTACCACTTGTCCCTACAGCAAGTAGGGTACGGTTCAGTAAGTCGTCAACCCCTTTCTAGCACACATCGTAAAGAGAGGCCATGGTGGAAGGCACCGGTTGTAGCCGGTAGGCAGGCCACCTGGTCCGGGGGCATGGGTGTTTCCGGTTGGGACCGAGAGGGGAGGCCACCCCTTAGAGCGCGCGATATAAATTTGATCCCATGCTACGCGGGGTTGTAGCCTCCCCACTTAGAGTTTGCTTAATAGGTGTCGTGGGTGATTCCAGACACCGGTAAGTTAAGCTGGTGTGTGCGAGTTAGGCGTGTTTTCAATTAAAAGACCATAAATGGAATTAGTCCCGATGGACTAAAGGAACTGTTACTGTGGGTAAAGAGTACACCCTCTGCAGAGGTTAAATCTATTCAATAGCCGTGTCCATGGTTAAGGACTACTGATGCAGGATGGGTCAAGTGTCGGTCTTAGTGTCGGTCTTCGGAGGAGAAATTGTTAAACCAGAACTGGGATCACGACTTGTGACTTGTGATGATCATGATTACTATTTGTTATGGACTAACCCATTATATTATTTGAATTATTGAGTATCCCTGGGATGGTTCTACCTCCTGGATATTCACTGTATTTACTTTATAAGCCCTTTATGTGGTGTCGCTCGACGCCTTAGATCGTGGCATGCTTGTTATTTATTTACTTTATAAGCCCTTTATGTGGTGTCACTCAGACGCCCGACTGTGGCATGCTTGTTATTTATTTACTTTATAAGCCCTTTATGTGGTGTCGGGTGGGTGGTGTCGCTCAGACGCCCGACTGTGGCATGCTTGTTATTTATTTGCTTTATAAGCCCTTTATGTGGTGTCGCTCAGATGCCCGACTGAGGCATGCTCGTTATTTACTATCCTTTCGAGGCGTCGCTTCAGACCCCCGATCGGTGCTTTTTTTTATTTCTACTCTGTTATTACATATTCATTGTTGCATATAAATAACCTGCTTGCATGCATCAAGGATTTTATTTTTATGACGGACGTTGTGATCATAGAATATTTTCAGAGCATGATTATCGGTTGTTATATTATACCCGTGTTCATAATGTTTGCGAGTACATTCAAAGTACTCACTGGCTTGTCCCTGGCTATTGTCTTGGCCAGATTTCTTGCTTGGAGAGGAGCGTTGCGATGACAGCCCCGGAACCTAAGCAATGGTGATAGCAGCCTCGCGAAGATAGTTGTTAACCTGGTCAGTTGTTCTTGTGGGAAATGGAGTCCCATAAATGTTGATGATCCACAAACCGCTTCCGCCATCAACCACTAGAAACCAATTGTTGTACTCATAGGCCAAAATGGTCTTGTACTACATATTATGTATTTTGCTTGGAATGTCTGTATCAAGTTGGTGCCTCATCAGCTAACAGTAATCCTGGGGCTGGTGAGCACAAGGGCCACTTTCGGGAAATTATTATCCCGGAAAGCCGGTCCTGACACGGGGTCAGGAAGGCTGTCTTATCTACATCTTCTACCGCCATCTTGATTTGGTGATACCCTGAGAACGCATCCAGGAAGCACAACAGGTCGCACTCGGCGGTGGAGTCGACGATATGGTCGATGTGTGGGAGAGGGTATGGATCTTGAGGGCACGCCTTGTTGAGGTTAGTGAAGTCAACGCACATTCGCTCCTTCCCGCCTTTCTTCGGTACTACGATGGGGTTCGCCAGCTATTTGGGGTATCGAACCTCGCGAATGGCACCCGCTGCCTCCAACTTGCGGGTCTCCTGGACGATGAAGGCCTGCTTCTCCGTGGATTGTTGTCTCGCTCGTTGCTTGACAGGGCGCACATTGGGGCATACCCTTAAGTGATGCTGAATCACCTCTCTCGGGACCCCCACCAGCTGATTGGGCTCCCATGCGAATATATCCTTGTTTGTGCGCAAGAATTTCACCAATGCTTCCTCTTGGCTTGGGTCGAGGCCAGCACCTATGGTAAAAGTGGCTCCTGAGGACCCGTCCTTGTTGACCGGCACCTGCTTGGTCTCCGCCTTGTCTTGGGTGAACAGCTGCTTCTTCTTGGTTGGTGCGGCCTCCTTGGCTTCGGGGGCACCGGCGCTGACGGGCTGCGCAGTCGCAGTGGTCTCGAAGGCAAGTTTGAGCGCCGCAACGGCCTCCTTGGTGTCCCCCTTGACAGTGAGGACACCCTTGCTTCCAGGCATCTTCATGAGGTTGTATGCTGGGTGGGTTGCTGCCATGAACTGGGCCAGAGCCGGTACCCGAGGATGGCGTTGTACGGGAGGCTGATGCGGGCGATGTCAAAGTCGACCAGCTTGGTGCGGTAGTTGTCGCGCGTGCCGAAGGTGACAGGGAGGCGGATTTGCCCCATGGGGTGGGCGGCGCCGCCGCCAACTCCTGAGAAAGACTTGCTGAGGCTGAGCCGCTCGAGCGGTACGTGAAGAAGGCTGAAGGCCTCCACAGCGAGCATGTTGAGGCCGGCGCCGCCGTCGATGAGGGTCTTGGTGACGGCCACGTTGCATATGGTGGGCGTGCAGAGCATCGGGAGCATACCCGAGCCGACAGTGGTGGCGGGGTGGTCTTTTGAGCTGAAGGTGAGGTCAGCCTCGGGCGCAGCCCAGCCCGGCGGAGCCCCCGAGCGCTTGGAAGCGGCGCCGATCTGGCGAAGGAATGGCTTGACATGACGATCTGAAGGCGGTGCTTGAGAGCCGCCTAGCAGGGTCGCGACCGCGTGGTGCGCCGGTGCCGCATAGCACGCAGTGAAGAGGTCGCGCAGCTCCTCCCAAGACGCCACCATGGATCCGGGGAGGTTGAGCAGCCAGGCGCGCGGCGCACCGGTGAGGGCCATGGGAAACCAGTTGGCCATGACCTTGTCATCGCCTCCAGCCTCGAGGACGGCCTCCTCGTATGCCGACAAGAAAGCTATTGGGTCCACAGCGCTGCCAGTGCGCGGCAAGATCTCCGCTTGAACTTGGGTGCCCATCGCACTGCCAAAGGCGGGGCCAGGCTCGAGCCCCCAGCCCCGTCGTCAGCGCCGACCGTCGGAGCCGGTAGCAAGGTGCCTGCCATGAGGGCAGAGCGCGGTGGCGGCGAAGCGTAGATCGGCGAATCCAGCTCCCCGGCGCCCAAGCAGGGATGCGGCCCGGCTCCGGTCGCGGCGCACCCCAGTGTTCGAACCTTGAGGGTTTTGCCGGATCATCATTGATTGCTTTTAAGAACTCATGCTCTTGCTCAAGATTGAGCTTTTCAAAGCGTAACTTCTCATGAGCCCTTAAAAGTTCTCGATGATCTTCGAAGATAGTTTCATGAGCCAACTTAAGAGTGTTTAGTTCTTTAGTTAGAAGCTCAATCTTCTCCTTATCATTGTCATTCGTTTTATCTCGATTAGCATGATTAATTGACGTTTCATCAGAGTATTCATCACTAGAGTTGTCAACAAGTAAATCATCATCCACAAGCAAGTCATCTTCATCACTATTGAAATCAACATACTCGGGATGTGTTACCTTTGGACCTTTGGCCATGAAGCATCTTCCAATTCCTTCATTTGGTGAATCAAATATGTCGAGGAGTTGGTTGACACAAGTGCTAGACCGCAACACCTTCATCTTGAGTATATTCGAGTCGGAGTGATAGCTTCTCTCGGAGTGATTGTCGGAGTCGGAGCCGGATACCCATTCACCAACATGAGCTTGATGTCTTCGTTTTGTGTAGCTCTTTGATGACTTGTCCTTCCTTTTCGAATCCTTGCTTCTCCGTGAGGATCTTCATTCATAACGATCATCTCTACTCCTCCTCTCTCTTGGTGGTGATTCTTCTCTTTTGCTTCTTCTTTTTGGAGAATCTTCTCTTCTTTTGTAGGGTGTCGTACACTCATTGGAATAGTGTCCAGGCCTCCCACAGTTGTAGCAATTGCGCTCTCGACTAGAAGATCTTTTGTCATGGTAAGTCCTTGACTTGGAGCTTCTTTCTTTGCTTCCACTCTTGTAGAATTTGTTGAAGTTCTTCACCATTAAGCTCAATTCTTCATTGAAGGTTTGTTTCTCACTTGATGATGTGGGGGCTTCACTTGAGGCTTTGTAAGCACCACTTGACTTGTTGTGAAGTTCCTCCTTATCCTTGAGTGACATCTAATGAGCAACAATTCTTCCAATGACTTCCGTTGGCTTGAGATCTTTGTAGTTTGGCATCATTTGGATCAATGTGCACACGGTATCATACTTTCCATCCAATTCTCTTAGGATCTTCTTGATGATGAATCTGTCGGTCATCTCTTCACTCTCTAAGCCGGCAATCTCATTTGTAATAAGAGCAAGCCTAGAGTACATTTCAGCGACACCTTCACCATCCTTCATTTTGAACTTGTCAAGCTGACTTTGGAGCACATCCAACTTGGATTCCTTGACGGATTCGGTACCTTCATGCATATCAATCAAAGTATCCCAAATCCCTTTTGCATTCTCAAGACGGCTGATTTTGTTGAATTCTTCGGGGCACAATCCGTTGAAGATGATATCACAAGCTTGAGCGTTGTATTGCAACATCTTCAATTCTTCCGCATTAGCTTCACGGTTCGGCTCTCTCCCATCAAAGAATTCACCTTGCAAGCCAATACAAATAATTGCCCAAACGGTGGGATTATGTCCGAGAATATGCATTTTCATCTTATGCTTCCAACTAGCAAAATTAGTACCATCAAAGTAAGGACCTCTACAGTGATAATTTCCCTCGCTAGACGCCATACTCTCCTAGGTTGTGAAACCAATGCTATGACCACCAAAAGCTATGGAAATCAAAGCAAATGGAGACCAAAGCTCTGATACCACTTGTAGGACCTTGAAGTATGTCTAGAGGGGGGGTGATTAGACTACTTGACCAATTAAAAACTTAAGCTTTTCCCAATTTTAGAGTTTGACAGATTTTAGCTATCTTAGGACAAGTCAAGCAATCATCACATAAATCAAGCAAGCATGCAAAGAGTATATAGGCAGCGGAAATTAAAGCATGCAACTTGCAAGAAAGTAAAGGGAAGGGTTTGGAGGATTCAAACGCAATTGGAGACACGGATGTTTTTGGCGTGGTTCCGATAGGTGGTGCTATCGTACCTCCACGTTGATGGAGACTTCAACCCACGAAGGGTAACGGTTGCGCGAGTCCACGGAGGGCTCCACCCACGAAGGGTCCACGAAGAAGCAACCTTGTCTATCCCACCATGGCCGTCGCCCACGAAGGACTTGACTCATTAACGGTAGATCTTTCACGAACTAGGCGATCTCCTTGCCCTTACAAACTCCTTGGTTCAACTCCACAATCTTGTCGGAGGCTCCCAAGTGACACCTAGCCAATCTAGGAGACACCACTCTCCAAGAAGTAACAAATTGTGCGTTGATGATGAACTCCTTGCTCTTGTGCTTCAAATGATAGTCTCCCCAACACTCAACTCTCTCTCATAGGATTTGGATCTGGTGGAAAGAGGGTTTGAGTGGAAAGCAACTTGGGGAAGGCTAGAGATCAAGATTCATATGGTAGGAATGGAATATCTTGGCCTCAACACATGAGTAGGTAGTTCTTTCTCAGAAATGGTAAGTTGGAAGTGTAGGTTCAGTCTGATGGCTCTCTCCACGAATGAAGAGGAGGTGGAGGGGTATATATAGCCTCCACACAAAATCTAACCTTTACACACAATTTACCAAACTCGGTGGGACCGATTCAATGACTCGGTCGGACCGATTTAGTAAACCTAGTGACCGTTAGTGATTTTGATGGACCGACATGCAACTCGGTGAGACCGATTCGGTCGTGGTTAGGGCATAACGTAATCTCGTTGAGACCGACATACAAACTCGGTGAGACCGATTTTGGTAATAAGCTTTCGAGAGAGTTGGTCGTAAACTCGGTGGGACCGATTTGCTCTTTTCGGTGAGACCAAATGTTACAAAAGGAAACAGAGAGTTTACATTGCAATCTCGGTGGGACCGATCGCTCACTTCGGTTAGACCGAAACGTTACGAAGGGAAACAGAGAGATTACAATCCCATCTCGGTGAGACCGAGATCCCTATCGGTAGGACCGATTTGCCTAGGGTTTGTGGCAGTGGCTATGACTTTTGAAATTGGTGGCGCCGGGTAGGAAGAATCGGTGTGACCGATTTTGGCTTTAGGTTTAGGTCATTTGTTGATTGTGAGAAAGTAGCTGAGGGTTTTGGAGCATATCACTAAGCACATGAAGCAAGAGGCTCATTAAACAACACCTCATCCCTCCTTGATAGTATTGGCTTTTCCTATAGACTCAATGTGATCTTGGACCACTAAAATGTAAAATGAAGAGTCTTGAGCTTTTGAGCTTGAGCCAATCCTTTGTCCTTAGTATTTTGAGGGATCCACTTTCATCATCCATGCCATGCCATTCATTGAGCTTTCCTGAAATAATAGTCTTGGAATAGCATTAGCTCAATGAGCTATATGTTGTTATGAATTACCAAAACCACCTAGGGATAGTTGCACTTTCAGTCCACCTCGCGAGGCTTGGCCCCTCGCGAGGGTCTTGAGTGCCTTGTTGATGAAGATGGGCCGTACGGGCCTGCTAGCTCAGCCACGCCGTGGGCCGCAGGCAGGCATGTCTGGGGACCCCCGTTCCCAGAACACCGACAGTAGCCCCGGGGCCCGAGGCGCACTCGGGCTTGGCTTTGAGGCGAAGCCAAAGGTCAAGTACGGAGCGCCGCGGGCCCCAAAAGTCTGCGGCCTTGGTCGACGCGTGGAGGTTGATTGGACATGGGCGTCTCCGCTTCCCCACGCTGCCTCGGCAACTGCTCGACTTGACAAGTCCCTGCGACATGCAAGGAAAACCATCATTACCTATGATCGTGGGGGCGCTGGTTGGCCTTCTCCTGCTATAAATGAGGAGGGGGCAGAGCCCCGTCCCCCACTCCTCCCCATTCCTCCTGCTTCTTCCTCCTCTGCTCCACCACCGACTCCAATGACGCCGTCAAAGAGGTTCTCCGCCGCAGAGAAAGGAAAGCCTCCTCGCGAGGGGCCCGGCTCCCCGGCGCCCAAGCAGGGATGCGACCGCCCCGTAAGCACACCGTGACTCCCGTCGTGGCACCCCGCTCCCGGGGTGGCGCCGCTGCGCGTGGCAGGGGTCGCTCCGGTCACGGCAGTCCCGTCGATGAATTGGAGACGTGCCGTGGTTGCGCGGCCTCCCCGGCCGCGCTTCCACTCGGCGGAGGTGCTGACGGAGTTCATTGTCTAGTCGGAGGATCCGGCCAGCAGCTGGTTTCAGCTTCCGCGCTTCTTCGTCGATGAGCTGCTAGCCTCTGGTCCAGGCGGGCTCTGGCTGCAGCAGGGCTTCTTGGGTCGTGGTCGAGGTCTCCGCCGCGGGCAACATAGCCCTAGCCCACGGCTGGCAGACGTTCGCCCGGGCGCGCGGCCTGGGCACGCGGTGCACTCTCCATTTCAGCTACGACGGTGATGTGACCCTCTACGTGAGGGTGTTCGGGGAAGATGGTCGGTGCGCCGGTGCTGCCCGAGATGAACGACGGCGAGGAGGTGCTCAGCCTCGGAGAAGGCCGCGACGAGGGCGTGGGCGAGCCCGCCGGCCGCGCCTCGTCCAGTTATGGTGGCTCTTCTCTTGGCGATATCTGTGGACTGGACTGCAGAATGCCAGAAGAGAAGGGGAAAGCCTAGCCTATCGAAGACTAGCATCTTCAAGCGTCTTACAGCATCAGAAGAGACAAGAGTAGCATAAAGTAAAGTAGTAGTAGTGTTATCAACCTCGGCCAGAGATCCTTTCTCGAGTCCCTGCGAGAAAGCATCCCAGAGCCATACTATCCATTTCTCATCACAAGTATCCAGTTCTAGTTGTATCGATCGGGATACAACTCCAAGTGCCTGTTATCGTAGGACAGGCTATCGATAGATGTTTTCTTCCCTGCAGGGGGGCACCAACTTACCCACCATGCTCGATTAACTCTGTCCGATCACGGGTTCCGGCAAAACCCTAAAGGTTCGAACACTGGCATGCGCGTGAAGGTTTCCTCCCTGCCGATCCATATCCTAACTAGCTAAGATCACAAGAACAGACTCGACGAACTCACAACACAAGGGACACAAGATTTATACTGGTTGGGGCCACCGTTGTGGTGTAATACCCTACTCCAGTGTGGTGGTGGTGGATTGCCTCTTGGGCTGTTGATGAACAGTACAAGGGGAAGAACAACCTCCTGAGGTTGAGGTGTTCTTGTGCTCGGTGTGTGGCTAAGGATTAGGTGAGATGCCTCTGTTCCAGTTCGAGACCCGTTTTCTCCTACTGTGGTGGCTGGTCCTATTTATAGAGGCCCTGGCCCTCTCCCCAAATATTGAGCGGGAAGGGAGCCAACAACAGCCAATTTCAAAGGGGACAACTAGTATAGCTTATCCAGACAAAAGTAGTCTTCGCCTGCAAAAGGCTCTGGTGGTGACGTCGTCTTGGGCTCCATTGTGACCTCTGTCTTGCCATCCTGCTGGTCTTGGTCTCGTTGCACCGATATGGAAACCTTTGCTTGATGCATCGGTACTCCGCACATGCGCTTGCCCCTTTAGCACCAAAGAGGAAACGAGGATGTTGCGCGCGCTGGTGCCCGCTTCGCGCCCGCCTGGTCTTGATCGTTATGGCTCACGTCACGAGGACCTCGCGAGGTTTGCCCCGCCTTGATCTCTCCGCTCCTCGCGAGGCAACCTGGCGAGGCCGTTCTCGAGGAGGTATTGCGTCGTCCGCCTCGCGAAGCTTGGCCCCTCGCGAGGGTCTTGAGTGCCTTGTTGATGAAGATGGGTCATACGGGCCTTCTAGCTCAGCCACGCCATGGGCCGCAGGCAGGCAAGTCTGGGGACGCCCTGTCGACGTCTTGGGAATGGCCCATCTTCATCCGCACAAGACTCAAGACCCTCGCGAGGGGCCAAGCCTCGCGGGGGGGACGACACAAGACTTCCTCAGGAGCGGCCACGCCAGGCAGGCTCGTGAGGAGGCGGAGAGATCAAGGCAGCGTACCTCGCGAGGTGCTCGTGACGCAAGCCATGACGATCGAGACCAAAGCGGCGCCGTCTGTCTGAAAGGTCCCCTGTTTCCTCTTTGGTGCAAAGGGGGCAAGCACAGACGTGGAGTACCGAGGCATCAGGCAAAGGTTGCCATTTCAGTGCAACGAGACCAAGACCAGCGGAGCGGCTGGATGGAGGTCATCGTGGAGCCCAAGACGGTGTCATCGCCAGTGCTTTTGGCAGCCGAAGACCAACTTTAGTCAGGATAACTTGTACTATATGTTCCCCTTCAAAATGGCCGTTGTTGGCGCCCTTCCCACTCAATATTTGGGAAGAGGACCAGGGCCTCTATAAATAGAGCTAGCCACCACCGTAGAGGGCATCGGATAGAGCCCTAGCCAGAGAGAGAGAGAGAGAGAGAGAGAGAGAGAGAGAGAGAGGCAATCGAACTCACCCAAGCAGTTCATCGCACCAGCTCAAGAACACCTCTCGCGAGGCTGTTCGTCCTTTGTACTGTTCATCATCAGCCCCTGAGGCAATCCACCGCACCACACACTAGAGTAGGGTATTACACCACAACGGTGGCCCGAACCAGTATAAATCTTGTGTCTCTTGTGTTGTTCATCGTTTTCAGCTTAGATCTCATGAGGCGATCGGACGTAGATCGGTATGGGAGAGATCTTCGTGCGCACCCCAGAGTTTGAACCTTAAGGGTCTGCCGGAACCCGACATCCGACATTTGGCGCGCCAGGTAGGGGTGCGCCGGAATCTTTCTTCCGCTGCTTCGCATTCGATCTTCCGAGCGTCAGGCTGCTCTCGCCGCCGTCGCGTCACCCAGACGGCTCCAGTCGGCGGGTGTCACCATCGTTCCCCGTCGCCTGCCCCAACGCCGCCACCAGCCCGGCGGGGAACGAGCAACAGTCTCGCTCTCAGATCCTTCAACACAAGGGAAGGCCGCACCGCCACCGCCGCTGACCCGGCGGTTCGTCGTCCCACGCCAGCCGCGCTTCACGAGGCGCGCCGCGCGCTGTTCTCGGGCGCGTGAGCTCCTGCACTACCATCCCGTCGATGACCTCTACGAGGACTGGCTCGCCCGCATCACCGAGCTCGTCAGTGCCGCAGGGGGCTCTCCTATGTCGTCTCTCTCGCTACCTCGCCCTCCGTCCAGCGTAGGAGGCGCAGATCAGGAGGTGCCTCCACCACCTCCTCCCCAAGAAGGCGCCCTGGCTCCAAGGCGCGCGGCCCCAGGATGAGATCCACCGTGTCCGGCACCCGCGCGACAAGAAAGGAGCTGCCAAGAAATCACTCGTCCCCAAGAAGGTGCACGCGTGCTCCCGGCACCGGTGCGCCACGATCGTATCCCTGCGCCACCACGTCAAGACCCCGCGCTGCTCCAGGCAGCAGCGCGTGGGAAGCCCCAGGAGCAAGCCCTGCATCAGCAGAGAGCTCCGATGGCCACCGCAGGCTGCCGCGCCCTCACCACCGAGCTGCGCAGTGTCGCCTGGCCAGGCAACTTCAAGCCTGACCTGCCCCCTCGCTACGACGGCACTGCCGACCCTGCGGAGTTCCTACAGCTCTACGAGCTGGGCATCGAAGCCGCCAACAGGGACGAAAAGGTCATGGCGAACTGGTTTCCCATGGTACTCAAGGACGGCGCCCGCACCTGGCTCCTGAACCTGGCCCATGGCACAATCTCTTCCTGGGATGAGATGCGCACCCGCTTCATCGCCAACTTCCAGGGCACTCACGACCGTCCGCTGCTACGTCTTGAGCTTGCGTTGGTTTTCCCCGAAGAGGAGAGGATGATGCAGCAGAGTAGCGTAAGTATTTCCCTCAGTTTTTGAGAACCAAGGTATCAATCCAGTAGGAGGCCACGCACGAGTCCCTCGTACCTACACAAAGAAAATAACTCCTCGCAACCAACGCGAATAGGGGTTGCCAATCCCTTCACGGTCACTTACGAGAGTGAGATCTGATAGAGATGATAGATAACATTTTTGGTATTTTTTTGGTATAAAGATGCAAAGTAAATAAAAGGCAAAGTAAAAAAGTAAAGCAATAATAAAGCGTAGGAAGATTAATATGATGAGAATAGACCCGGGGGCCATAGATTTCACTAGTGGCTTCTCTCAAGAGCATAAGTATTTTACGGTGGGTGAACGAATTACTGTTGAGCAATTGACATAATTGAGCATAGTTATGAGAGTATCTAGGTATGATCATGTATATAGGCATCACGTCCGAGACAAGTAGACCGACTCCTGCCTGCATCTACTACTATTACTCCACTCATCGACCGCTATCCAAAGATGCATCTAGAGTATTAAGTTAATGAAAACAGAGTAACGCCTTAAGCAAGATGACATGATGTAGAGGAATAAATTCATGCAATATGATAAATACCCCATCTTGTTATCCTCGATGGCAACAATACAATATGTGCCTTGCTGCCCCTACTGTCACTGGGAAAGGACACCGCAAGATTGAGCCCAAAGCTAAGCACTTCTCCCATTGCAAGAACTACCAATCTAGTTGGCCAAACCAAACGGATAATTCGAAGAGACTTGCAAAGATAACCAATCATACATAAAAGAATTCAGAGAATATTCAAATATTGCTCATAGATAATCTTGATCATAAACCCACAATTCATCGGACTCAACAAACACACCGCAAAAACAAGATTACATCGAATAGATCTCCACGAGAGAGGGGGAGAACATTGTATTGAGATCCAAAAATAGAGAAGAAGCCATCTAGCTGCTAACTATGGACCCGAAGGTCTGAGGTAAACTACTCACACTTCATCGGAGAGGCTATGATGATGATGTAAAAGCCCTCCGTGGAGGATTCCCCTTCCGGCGGAGCTCCGGAACAGGCCCCAAGATGGGATCTCGTGGATACAGAAAGTTGCGGCGGTGGAATTAGGTTTTGGCTCAGATCCGATCTGTCGGGGTACGAGGTATATATAGGAGGAAGGAGTACGTCGGTGGAGCTTGGGGCCCACGAGGCAGGGGGCGCGCCCTCCACCCTCGTGGCCGCCTCCCTCCTTTCTTAACCGAGGGTCCAAGTCTCCTGGATCTTATCTGATGAGAAAATCACGTTCCTGAAGGTTTCATTCTGTTTGGACTCCGTTTGATATTTCGTTTCTTCGAAATACTCAAATAGGCAAAAAAAAAACAATTCAGGCTGGGCCTCCGGTTAATAGGTTAGTCCCAAAAGTAATATAAAAGTGGAAAATAAAGCCCAATATAGTCCAAAACAATAGATAATATAGCATGGAGCAATAAAAAATTATAGATGCGTTGGAGACGTATCAGGCATCCCCAAGCTTAATTCCTGCTCGTCCTCGAGTAGGTAAATGATAAAAAGAGAATTTTCTATGCGGAGAGCTACTTGGCATAATTTCAATGTAATTCTTCTTAATTGTGGTATGAATATTCAGATCCGAAAGATTCAAGACAAAAGTTCATATTGACATAAAAATAATAATACTTCAAGCATACTAACAAAGCAATTATGTCTTCTCAAAATAACATGGCCAAAGAAGGTTATCCTTACAAAATCATATAGTCTGGCTATGCTCTATCTTCACCACACAAAATATTTAAATCATGCACAACCCCGATGACAAGCCAAGCAATTGTTTCATACTTTTGACATTCTCAAAACTTTTTCAATCTTCACACAATACATGAGCGTGAGCCATGGATATAGCATTATATGTGGAATAGAATGGTGGTCGTGGAGAAGACAAAAAGAGGGAAGATAGTCTCACATCAACTAGGCGTATCAACGGGCTATGGAGATGCCCATCAATAGATATCAATGTGAGTGAGTAGGGATTTCCATGCAACGGATGCACTAGAGCTATAAGTATATGAAAGCTCAACAAATGAAACTAAGTGGGTGTGCATCCAACTCGCTTGCTCACGAAGACCTAGGGCAATTTGAGGAAGCCCATCATTGGAATATACAAGCCAAGTTCTATAATGAAAAATTCCCACTAGTAAATGAAAGTGACAATACGAAAGACTCTCTATTATAAAGATCATGGTGCTACTTTGAAGACAAGTGTGGTAAAAGGATAGTAACATTGCCCCTTCTCTCTTTTCTCTCATTTTTTTTATTTGGGCCTTTCCTCTTTTTTTATGGCCTCTTTTTTTTCGTCCAGAGTCTCATCCTGACTTATGGGGGAATCATAGTCTCCATCATCCTTTCCTCACTTGGGACAATGCTCTAAAAATGATGATCATCACACTTTTATTTTTCTTACAACTCAACAATTACAACTCGATACTTAGAACAAAATATGACTCTATGTGAATGCCTCTGGCGGTGTACCGGGATATGCAATGATTCATAAGTGACATGTATGAAAGAATTATGAACGGTGGCTTTGCCACAAATACGATGTCAACTAAATGATCATGCTAAGCAATATGACAATGATGGAGCGTGTCATAATAAACGGAACGGTGGAAAGTTGCATGGCAATATATCTCGGAATGGTTATGGAAATGCCATGATAGGTAGGTATGGTGTCTGTTTTGAGGAAGGTTTATGGTGGGTGTATGATACCGGTGAAAAGTGTGCGGTATTAGAGAGGCTAGCAATGGTGGAAGGGTGAGAAAAATGTGTATAATCCATGGACTCAACATTAGTCATAAAGAACTCATATACTTATTGCAAAAATCTACAAGTTATCAAAGAAAAGTATTACGCGCATGCTCCTTGGGGGATAGATTGGTAGGAAAAGACCATCGTTCGTCCCCGACCGCCACTCATAAGGAAGACAATCAATAAATAAATCATGCTCCGACTTCATCACATAACGGTTCACCATACGTGCATGCTACGGGAATCACAAAATTTAACACAATTATTTCTCAAATTCACAACTACTCAACTAGCATGACTCTAATATTATCACCTTCATATCTCAAAACAATTATCAAGCATCAAACTTTTCTTAGTATTCAACACACTCAAAAGAAAGTCTTACTAATCTTGAATACCAAGCATATTGTTATTTTAAGCAAATTACCATGCTATTCAAGACTCTCAAAATAATCTAAGTGAAGCATGAGAGATCAATAGTTTCTTTAAAACAAATCCACCACCATGCTCTAAAAGATATAAGTGAAGTACTAGAGCAAAACTATAAAGCTCAAAAGATATAAGTGAAGCACATAGAGCAAAACTATAAAGCTTAAAAGATATAAGTGAAGCACATAGAGTATTCTAACAAATTCCAATTCATGAATGGCTCTCTCAAAAGGTGTGTACAGCAAGGATGATTGTGGTAAACTAACAAACAAAGACACAAATAATACAAGACGCTCCAAGCAAAACACATATCATGTAGTGAATAAAAATATAGCTCCAAGTAAATTTACCGATGGAAGTGGACGAAAGAGGGGATGCCTTCCGGGGCATCCCCAAACTTTGACTTTTTGGTCTCCTTGGATTATCTTGGGGGTGCCATAGGAATCCCCAATCTTAGGCTCTTTCCACTCCTTGTTCCATAATCCATCAAAAGATTTCACCCAAAACTTGAAAACTTCACAACACAAAACTCAACAGAAATCTCGTAAGCTCTGTTAGCGAAAGAAAACAAAATACCACTTCAAGATACTGTAATGAACTCATTATTTATTTATGTTGGTGTTAAACCTACTGTATTCCAACTTCTCTATGGATTATAAACTATTTTACTAGCCATAGATTCATCAAAATAAGCAAACAACACACGAAAAACAGAATCTGTCAAAAACAGAACAGTCTGTAGTAATCTGTAACCAAAGCAAACTTCTGGAACTCCAAAATTTCAGACAAAATAGGATGACCTAGGAAATTTCTTTATTGATCATCAGCAATTGGAATCACTATTTTATCACGTTCTGGTGATTTTCAACAATTGTTTTCATGAACAGAAAGTTTCTCAAAATTACAGCGAGATCAAATAACTATTATCCAAGAAGATCCTATAGGTTTAATTTGGCACAAACACTAATTAAAACATAAAACCACATCTAAACAGAAGGTAGATGGATTGTTTATTCCTAAACAGAAACAAAAACAAAAAACAAAAAATAAAATTGGGTTGCCTCCCAACAAGCGCTATCGTTTAACGCCCCTTAGCTAGGCATTGAGATTTTGATGATGCTGAAATAAAAGACAAGAATTGAAGCGCAAAGAGAGCATCATGAAACACTCGACAAACATATCTAAGTCTAACATACTTCCTATGCATAGGCATCTTATAGGCAAACAAATTATCATAGCAAGCAAAAACTAGCATATGCAAGGAAGCGGAAAGAAACAATAGCAATCTCAACATAACGAGAGGTAATTTAGTAACATGAAAATTCCTACAACCATATTTTCCTCTCTCATAATAATTACATGTAGGATCATAAGCAAATTCAACAAATTAGCTATCACAATAAATATTTTCAACACGATCCTCATGCATGCAAAGTTGACACTCTTCCAAAATAGTGGGATTAACATTAACTAAAGTCATGACCTCTCCAAACCCACTTTTATCAAAAATTTCATAAGATTGAATATTCTCCAAATATGTGGGATCTAAAGTTGACACTCTTAAAAACCCACTTTCAATATTATTGCAAACACTATTATCAATCTCATATTCATCATGGGGCTTAAATAAATTTTCAAGATCAAAAGAAGAACCCCCCCCCCCCAATCATGATCATTGCAACAAGTAGTAGACATAGAAAAACTAGCATCCCTAAGCTTAGGGTTTTGCATATTATTAGCATAATTGACATCAAGAGAATTTATAGTAAAATCATTGCAATCATGCTTTTCATCTAAGGAACTACCAAGTATGGGTGCAATAGCAACGATCTCATGTTTAACATAAGGAACTATAGCAAATTCATCTTCATAAATATTGGCATCATGGCCACAAGAATAGCAAGTATCATGTTCATCAAGGAATATTTCAATCAAATCATCGGAATCTTCATTATCTATAGATTCATGCATATCATTATTTTCTTCCAAAGCAACGGTCATTCTTTCAGTAAATTCTTGGACATAGACATTATGAGCAAGGTTTTCATTGCAATATTTAAGTATGACGGAATTTTTAGATTTGTTGAGAGTAAAATCATACTTTTCAATCAAAGAAGCAACTTCATGAGCAACCTTAAAAACAACAAATTCTTAAATTTGTTTGATATCATAGTAGCTATAAACACCCTTTGCATAAGAAGATAAGATTTCATTATCATTGAACTCACATAGGTAGGGAAGGTGTTTTTTAGGGTTCTTAGAGCAACAAGTAAAATCACACATTTCACAAAGATTCCAAACATAGAATAGCAAACTATTTATATGATACCATAAGAGCTTCCCTTTTTCAGACAAACGATGACGCACAAAACGAGCATGCTCATCTAAAGATTTCCCATCAACTAGGCTAGTTGGGGTTTCAAAGACGAAAGATAAGGATCGAAGATGATCCAAGTAGAACACTTTAAGTGGATCCATATCAATAGATTTTTAGCAAGCAAAGATGCAAACATATAGAAGGCACAAGGAAACACAAACAAAAATACATACGGGAAGAAGGCGAACGAAAAAGAGAGGGCGAATAAAACGGCAAGGGTGAAGTGGGGGAGAGGAAAATGAGAGGCAAATGGCAAATAATGTAATGCGGGAGATAAGGGATTGTGATGGGTACTTGGTATGTTGACTTTTGCATAGATTCCCTGGCAACGGCGCCAAAATCCTTCTTGCTATGTCTTGAGCTTGCGTTGGTTTTCCCCGAAGAGGAGAGGATGATGCAGCAGAGTAGCGTAAGTATTTCCCTCAGTTTTGAGAACCAAGGTATCAATCCAAGAGGAGGCCACGCGACTCCCTCGTACTCTACACAAAGCAAATAACTCCTCGCAACCAACGCGAATAGGGGTTGTCAATCCTTCACGATCACTTACGAGAGTGAGATCCGATAGAGATGATAGATAATATTTTTGGTATTTTTGGTATAAAGATGCAAAGTAAAATAAAAGGCAAAGTAAAAAAGCAAAGCAATAATAAAGCGTAGGAAGATTAATATGATGAGAATAGACCCGGGGGCCATAGATTTCACTAGTGGCTTCTCTCAAGAGCATAAGTATTTTACGGTGGGTGAACGAATTACTATTGAGCAATTGATGAATGAGCATAGTTATGAGAGTATCTAGGTATGATCATGTATATAGGCATCACGTCCGAGACAAGTAGACCGACTCCTGCCTGCATCTACTACTATTACTCCACTCATTGACTGCTATCCAGCATGCATCTAGAGTATTAAGTTAAGGAAAACAGAGTAACACCTTAAGCAAGATGACATGATGTAGAGGAATAAATTCATGCAATATGATAAATACCCCATCTTGTTATCCTCGATGGCAACAATACAATACATGCCTTGCTGCCCCTACTGTCACTGGGAAAGGACACCGCAAGATTGAACCCAAAGCTAAGCACTTCTCCCATTGCAAGAAATACCAATCTAGTTGGCCAAACCAAACGGATAATTCGAAGAGACTTGCAAAGATAACCAATCATACATAAAAGAATTCAGAGAAGATTCAAATATTGCTCATAGATAATCTTGATCATAAACCCACAATTCATCGGTCTCAACAAACACACACAAAAAAGAAGATTACATCGAATAGATCTCCACGAGAGAGGGGAGAACATTGTATTGAGATCCAAAAGAGAGAAGAAGCCATCTAGCTGCTAACTATGGACCCAAGGTCTGAGGTAAACTACTCACACTTCATTGGAGAGGCTATGATGATGATGTAAAGCCCTCCGTGGTGGATTCCCCTTCCCATGAGCTCTAACAGGCCCCAAGATGGGATCTCGTGGATACAGAAAGTTGCGGCGGTGGAACTAGGTTTTGGCTCCGTGATCTTATCTCGTCGGGGTGCGTGAGGTATATATAGGAGGAAGGAGTGCGTCGGTGGAGCTTGGGGCCCACGAGGCAGGGGCGCCCTCCACCCTCGTGGCCGCCTCCCTCCTTTCTTGACCTAGGGTCCAAGTCTCCTGGATCTTATTTGATGAGAAAATCACGTTCCCGAAGGTTTCATTCCTTTTGACTCCGCTTGATATTTCGCTTTCTTGAAATATTGAAATAGGCAAAAACAACAATTTCAGGCTGGGCCTTCGTTAATAGGTTTGTCCCAAAAGTAATATAAAAGTGGAAAATAAAGCCCAATATAGTCCAAAACAATAGATAATATAGCATGGAGCAATCAAAAATTATAGATACGTTGTAGACGTATCATCCGCCGGCCGTGGGTGACCTACGCCGCATCAAGCAGCAGCCTGGAGAGACCTTGCAGAAGTACATCCAGCGCTTCAACAACGCTCGCCTCAATATTCCCAGGGTGACCGAGGAGGCCATCATTTCGGCGTTCTCTGATGGCGTCCGTGACGTCAAGATGAAGGAGGAGCTGGCGATCCATGAAGATCTGTGTACGTCACTGGAGTTGTTCAACCTGGCGACCAAGTGCGCAAGGGCTGAGGAGGGACGCCTTTCCCTTCTCGAGCTCCCGACGGCAGACCCAGAGGAGAAGAAAGCCAAGGCAAAGGATGTGAAGCGCAAAGGAGCAGCTGTGCTCACAGCAGAGCCGGACACGAAGCGCGGCAGGGACCAGCCGGAGTCGTCCAAGGGCAGCCGATACTGTGTGTACCACGATCTTCACACCCACAACACCAACAAATCTCAAGAGCTCAGGGCCGTGCGAGAAGGCCGTGTCGGTCGATGTCCCGAGCGCAACGATCAGGGCTACGGCCGAGGCGGAGCAAGAGGTGGAGGACGCTGGGACGACCGTGGCCCTCGCCAAGGGTGGCGTGACCGGCCTCGCGAGGACCGCTGGCAGGACCAGCCTCGCGAGGGAGCTTGGAGAGATCAGCCTCGTGAGGATCGCCCGCAAGGCAACGCAGGCCTTCCTCCTCCGCCGCCACCACCAAGAAGGAATGAAGACCATCATCAGGAAGAGGGGGCTGGGGGCTTCCAGGAGCCACGTGCAATCGCTTGCATCTTGGGCGGCGCTCAGGCCCCAGCCTCACAGCGCATCTTCAAGCAGTTTGCTCGCGTGGTGAATGCAGTCCTCCCCAAGCTTGAGGCCTCGCGCCCTCTTAGGTGGTCTGCGTGCGCCATCACGTTCAGCTCAGCTGATTAGCTCAAGTGTGCGGCGATGGCCGGTGTCCTCCCAATGCTCTGTTCCCCAGTCATCAGCAATGTGCAAGTCACCAGGACCCTCATCGATGGCGGAGCAGGACTCAACGTCCTGTCCGTCGAGACGTTCAACAATCTTCAAGTGCCATACGATCAGCTTCAACCAACCAAGCCTTTCTCAGGAGTCACTAATGGTTCCACTGTCCCGATAGGGAAGGTCCGCCTTCCTGTCACCTTTGGACAATGCAACAACTACCGTACCGAGCTCATCGACTTCGACGTCGCTCACATTCGCCTTTCATACAATGCCATCCTCGGGTATCCAGCCCTGGCCAAGTTCATGGCAGTGACTCACCATGGTTACAACGTCCTCAAGATGCCAGGAAGTGGCGGAGTCATCACGGTCCCCTGTGAAGAGAAGGATGCGGTGTGCTCTCTCGAGCGCGCCTTCCAAGCCGCGTCGATCGAGGACCCGGACAGCAAGAGTGGAAACCTCCCCGGAGCAGCTCCCAAGAAGAAGAAGACATCACCTGGCTCAAGGCCTCGGGAGGCAGGCACCTCCGGAGGCGCCACATCCGGACATGCGCCCGTCCAAGGGGCGCCACCCTCCATCACATAGGAAGGCGCGCCTGGCGCCCTCCTCGGGCAGGGCTCAGGGGCTCTCTCCTGGGGAGCCACCGACTTTGCCAAGATCACGAGGGAGGCACTTGGGCACCACTTGGAGGCAAGCTTCGCGGCACGTTTCCCTCAGGAAGGCGTAAGGAAAGGAGGGCCCAACCCTCAGGAATTCATCACCAAAGTCGCTCAGGAGTTGCAGGAATCGAGAATCATGCGCGGCAACCGCCGCCTGCCCGACGTATCTCCCCATCCAGGCGAGGATGGTGGGCTGCGCGTCTGCATCGACTACCCAGGGCTCAATCGAGTCGCGTCTCAGGAGTGCTTCTGGCCCTCGTGCGTGAGGCATTGCGCGGGTCCATCGCACAGCTACGTTCGCATGCCCTTCGGCTTGCCGAACACGGCTGCTGCCCACCAGCGCCTGATGTGGAGCATCCTGGAAGCTCAGGTGGCCAAGCATCGCGCGTTCCTGGAGGAGATGGAGATGGACCTCAGCGAGCCGCCCGGACCTCCTGAGCCTCCCGAGGCTCGGAGTCCCGAGGGCTCGTGAGGATCGGCTTCTTCACCCCGCACCGCCAGCTACTCCGACACTCATTCTGCAATGGTATCAGGTGACTTCTTTCAAGTTTCGTTTCAGCTGGGAGCGCCCCCAGGGCCGCATCATTCCCAGGTCACGTGGGTCCGTCCCTGCGGCATGTATCTGTTTTGCTTATGTCTTCTGCTTACCTCGTTGGGGGCGCCCCTCGGGGTACATCATCCCCAAGCCGCTCGGGCCTGACCCAGTGGCGTTTTCTTTCTCTGCATCTATCAAAGTTGATTTGCTCCTTCATGCTTGACCTACCCATGATTGTCGTCCGCCGCCCACCACGGGTCTATTTTTCTCATGCGGATCGCTTGCACATTAAAAGGGGGGCACCTGAGCATCGCGACTCATGGGCTCTTACTGGCTCCCCAGCCCTCACCCCCTGGCCTTGACCCACGGCATCGCGACCTGTCATACCAGTGGTGACTGAGCTTGCTCGAGGGCCGGGACCTGAGGACATAGAGCATTTGCATTTTCACCACCTTGCAGGAACGTACCACTGACAAAGGCCCAGAGCCAGGCGCAACCCGCCTCGAGGTAGGGCCTCGTGAGTCCCGCGCTGGCTCACGGGTGCCCAGATACACCTCTCTTAAGCCCTACCATGTCGGCCACGTGTCAGGGCGGGGTTGTACACGCCCCGGGGGCTCCTCCCGGAGGGGAGCCCCCCTCCCACGTACCAGTGGAAGCACCATGCTCCACGCTGGCTGACGACACTCCCGGGGAGCGGCTATGCCCGTACACACTGAAGCGCTTATGCTCAAGCTGGTGATAAACAACTGTCGTGGAGCCCAGAGCTCGTGTCAGCCCCATCGCAAAGCCTCCCCAGGAGTGCAGCGAGGGGCTGGACACGGGCTGCGCCCGGTCACACCCGAGCACATGCCACCCACCCAGTCCCTCGACCTGGTCGTCGCGCGCCCCTCCCCGAGCGGAGCCAAGGTATGAAGACTCGTTTGAGCATCAAGGGGGACTCCTGAGCATCACGACTCAGTAGCCTAACTGGTCACGTAGCCCCTCACTCCTTAGTTCAAAGGCTAACGGCGGTTGAGGTTGCGCGGGGCCGGGCCCTGCTGACGTAGAACGACAGATCCTCTCTTCTACCCCCTCCCTATTTGCCGTTTGCGCGTCAAGGGGGACTCCTGAGCATTGCGACTCAGGAGCCTAACTTGCCACGTAGCCCCTCACTCCTTAGTCCCGTCCTGGTGATCCGGTCGAGGCTAATGGTGGCTGAGGTATGCACGGGGCCGGGCCCTGCCGACGTAGAACACAAGAAAATAGGAAGGAAAACGCAAAATCTAGCAAATCCAGAAGCAAATATTATAGACCATAGTTTGTTCTCACAGTACCAGACACGAATTTAAACACCTCCACGAGGCATGGTGCATGTTGCAGGAATCAAAGCAGGAAGAGGCCGCGAGAAGATCACCCCTGGGCCGCGCCACCGCTCGTGGTGGAGTCGCGCTTGTCAGCTCCATTCCCTGGAGCTATGGAGCCGGCAGTGCCTCGCTTGGGCGCAGTGTTGAAGGCACGGAACTTCGCCAGCAAGGCCTCCGCTCGGCCCTTGACGGCTTCGGCAGCGGCGGCGGAGTGCTTGGCATCCATGGGCTCCAGCAGGTCGTCAAGGTTGGCGTCGGGGTTGCGGAGGTAGACGTGGCTGAGGATCCACGTCAGCGCTGCGGACGAAAGGACGTGAGCTTCAACTTCGGACATGGGGCCGATGCCGATCACGACTTCCTCAAGCGCCTCGACGAGGAAAAGAACCAGCTTGGCGGGGCCTTCCTTGGCTCCAGCCAGCGGTTTCTCCAGGCCCCCGTCATGCAGCGTCTTCAGCGCTATGCGAGCCCTCTCCTCATAGCGCGTGAAGGCCGCGCGATACTCGGCCAAGACCTTCGCCCCGGCGTCCAGTTCGATCCTCTTCGTCTTTAGCGCCTGCTCCAGCGTCTTCAGCCGGTCGCGGTCGGCTGAGAGTTCGGCGTTGCGGTCCTTAGCAGCAGCCTCCCGAGCCTTCATCTCCTCCTCCTTCACCTGGTGGTCGTGAATCTCCTTGGCGAGCTCATCACGCAGCCCTTGCACCGCCTTCCAAAGATCTTGCAAGGCCCTTGGCAGTTGAGGCGTCCTTCAACGTCGCGTCGCGAGCGGCCATGGCCTGGGAGGTGGCTTGCTTCCCCTCCTCGGAAGCCGTCACAGCCTGGCTCAGCACCGCTCAGACGGAGGCGTCAGAACGAACCCAGCTGGAGACCAACTCCAGGCGCCCGGCCACCAGGCGGGGCTCCGCGCTCCGGAGATCCTCCCGTAGCCAACTCAGTTCCTCGGCGGCACGGTCCAAGGCAACATAGGAAGCAGAGGAGATGGGAGCCGGCGGAGTAGGAGGAGAAGACGGTAGCGTGATCACAGCTTGGGAGGAAGGGACCTCCTGAGCCATGGCCACCTCGGCGACAGCACCAAGCGCAGGCACCTCCATAGTCAGCGGGGCCACGGCGGCTAACTCCTTGCCGGAGCGTCTCTGCTGGCCTCGCGAGGATGACCGGGCAGGGGACATGCAGGCCCCGCTACCTCCCTTTTCACGAGTGAAGACGCGGCCGCGGTCGAGGAGCCCGTCCCAGGCGGGGTCGCCGCATCTCCCTTCAGCCTCTTCACCGCGGGTAGCAGCCTACCCAATAAAAGATGTTAGGCCTCGACAGCAAAAGACAGGATCGAGGCGGAATTCGAACACTTACTAGTTGACTGCCGCGGGATCCCACGGACTCCGGCCAAGCTTGAAGCCTGAAAGCCTCTTTCGGGGCTCAGCCTCGGGAGGCCCAGCCGCAGGGGAAGGCGCACCTAAAGGGCTAGAGCTGACTTCGGCCGATGCGAGGGCCGGAGTAGACCCTCGGGAGATCAGCCCGGACCTGTCCTTCCTCGGGACCAGGGCACGTCCTCTCCCTCTCGCCTGGCGCTGGCCTCGTCGTCGTCAGGCATGGAGCGGAGGGCGCTGGACTTGCGCCAGGGGGAAGTCTCCCCCGTCCCCTCGAAGGTCGCCTCCGAGTCATGCTCCTCGTCCTCGTCGTCATCTTCCTCCTCTCCCCCGCTGGAGTCACCAGAGGACAAGTTCACCGTCGTCGTCGCCGCCTGGCCCTCAGGATCCTCCGCTGGCACCAGACCCACCCCGTCGAAGGTGGGCATGGTGTCCACCACCAGCTTCCAGTCATCACGAATGAATAAAGGGACTGGAGCATCCACCGGGCCTGCCACTTCCTCTCCAACTAAGAAGTGGAGTGCCGCGGTCAGATCCTCGTCGTTCAGGGCGTCCAAGCTCAGGCGGAGGACAACGTCAGCATCCGCAAGCCTCCACAGCGGGCGCGAGTGCACCTGAAGAGGGGCCACCCGGTGCGACTGGAACTCCCTCAGGAGCGAGGCCCCGGTCAGCTTCGCCATCCTCAGACTGTCCGGCCTCAGGTCGGCGTTCATCTTCTCCAACACCAGCTTCGCCCGCCGATCATCAAGCTTCACGCGGGACCACGCCTCAACAGCCTTAGGCTGCTTTGTGGGCAACTCCGGCAGGGGGTTGTGGCACCTGGCGTCCACCATGACCCACTTGCTCCGGAAGCCCTCGGCCCTCTTCCCGGCCTTCGAGATGGCGTTGGACTTGGAGTACGCGACAAAGCTCGCGCACGCCGAGATATTGCCGCCGGAGACCCGGAGGGAGAAGAAGTGGCGCAGCAAGGCCACGGAGGGCACCACCCCGACGTGCGCCTCACAGTAGTAGGCGAAGATCGACAGGAGAAGGATGGAGTTGGGATGGATATGCAGAGCATGCAACTGATACTGGCGAAGGACGGCGAGGAAGAACTCAGAGAAAGGAGGAACCAGACCAGCGATAACGGCGCTCATGAAGAGCGGGTAGAAGGTGCTCCCCTTGTCCTCCGGCCGGGCTGAGCCAAGCCGGAGCGCGGTCTCCCCCATCTCGTTGATCTGCGACGCCACCATCTGGCACGTGAGGGCAAGATTCTTCTCCGTCACGTTGGGGGAGACCAGAGCCGGCGAGTACCAGGCCGATGCGGCCCCAGCCGGGGTCCTGCGGGGTGCCATTGTTCGCCTGGGAGAAAGGATGCGGCAGATCTGGAGATTTTGGAAGCAGGAGGGCGAAGGGCAAGAAAGGGGATCTGGAGCAAGGAGAACAAGAGTAATGAAGGTAAGGCTAACCCCGGGCCAGCCTTTTGTCAGTCGAGCGGTTGTCGAGGCAGCATGGGGAAGCAGAGACGCCCACGTCCAATCAACCGCCACGCGGCGCCCAAGGCCGCAGGCTGATGGGGCCCGCGGCGCTCCGCACTTGCCCCTTCGCTTCTCCGCTAAGCCAAGTCCGAGCGCGCCTTGGGCCCGGGGGCTACTGTCGGCATCCTGGGAACGGGGGTCCCCAGACTTGCGTGCCTGCGGTGTGGCTCAAGTGGTGGCCCAGTACGGCCCATCTTCATCCGCACAAGACTCAAGACCCTCGCGAGGGGCCAAGCCTCGCGGGGGGGACGACACAAGACTTCCTCAGAGCGCCATGCTGTGCAGGCTCGCGAGGCGGCGGAGAGATCAAGGCAGGGTACCTCGCGAGGTGCTCGTGACGCAAGCCATGACGATCGAGACCAGGCGGGCGCCAGGCGGGCGCCGGCCTGCGCAGTGTCCTTGTTTCCTCTTTGGTGCAAAGGGGGCAAGCACAGACGTGGAGTACCGAGGCATCAGGAAAAGGTTGCCATTTCAGTGCAACGAGACCAAGACCAGCGGCGCGGGAGGATGGAGGTCACCGTGGAGCCCAAGACGGCGTAATCGCTAGTGCTTTTGGCAGCCGAAGACCAACTTTAGTCAGGATAACTTGTACTAGATGTTCCCCTTCAAAATGGCCGTTGTTGGCGCCCTTTCCGCTCAATATTTGGGAAGAGAACCAGGGCCTCTATAAATAGAGCTAGCCACCACCGTAGAGGGCATCGGATAGAGCCCTAGCTAAAGAGAGAGAGAGGCGATCAAACTCACCCAAGCAGTTCATCGCACCAGCTCAAGAACACCTCTCGCGAGGCTGTTCGTCCTTTGTATTGTTCATCATCAGCCCCTGAGGCAATCCACTGCACCACACACTGGAGTAGGGTATTACACCACAATGGTGGCCCGAACTAGTATAAATCTTGTATCCCTTGTGTTGTTCATTGTTTTCAGCTTAGATCTCATGAGGCGATCGGACGTAGATCGGTAGGGGAGAGATCTTCGTGCGCACCCCAGAGTTCGAACCTTAAGGGTCTGCCGGAACCCGACATCCGACACGCCCGTTCCCAGAACGCCGACAAACTCCGGCCGAACACACTTTCCTGGGTCATGCCCGGCCTCGGCCAAACGATACGCCGCAGCCCGATCTAGACTTAATAGGGAGGTCAGCACGCTGGACTAAACCTATGCCCCCAGGGGTCATGGGCCATCGCCCCAGAAACTCCTGCATGTTGCGTGGGTGGCCGGTGAGCAGACCTAGCTACCTCCTTTAACAAGGCAGGTGCTTACGCAGTCCAACCTGGCGCGCATCACTCAGTCGCTGACGTCTATTAAGTTTTGGGTGATGCATACGACGCAGAACGCCCATACTATGCCCACGTGATGGTTAGTGCTATCAGGCCAGAGGCCCCTCGGATCAAATATCCAAATCGTAGTGGATTAGGAGCACGCAGTAACGAGCAGAGACTCACGAAAGATATGACCCCGTCGCCCCGTCTCGAGGACTTGCGGCAAGGGCTAAGAATGCCTGGCTACGCCTCGTAATTATCTCGCGGGCACCCTCCAGGTCAACCTGACTCCACATCACTCGCAATTAAGCTCGTGCGGGTACCCCTCAGGGCCAACCCATCTTTAGTAACATGGTCCAGTGTAAAGTCATAGTAACCATAGTAACTGTGTGTCTAACACCAAGGGGAACCCTGAGGAACCACCCTCGGTGGATTCCACTCGATGTAATCATCAAGGTGAACGTAAGAGGAACCACCCTCGAGGTTCACACTTGAGGGGTTGCAAGACAGACTCATTATCGGGAGTGGTCAAAGAGGAATCACCCTCGATGATCATAACCGATAACTAACCTACAATGTTAACATCAGAAGTGCTGATGAGGTCTCACCCTCGGCACTCGATAATAACCAAGTAGTGTCGAGCAACTAAGGGGAAAGTGATGTGTGGTGTCGGGGCATGGACATCGATCGCGTTGATCGAGTCATTGAACATAAAGCGGGACAACTGGGACAAGGTGGGGGTCACTGATGGATCACTAACCAACCTATACTAAGCAGTTTAGGATAAGCAGGTAAGGTACAATGAGCAGGTTACAAAAGCAGGCTATGCATCAGAATAGGAGCAAACAATAACAGTAGCAAAATCTAATGCAAGTATGAGAGAATGGAATGGGCGATATCGGGATGATCAAACGGGGGGCTTGCCTGGAAGCTCTGCTGAATAGGAAGAAGGTTCGTCGGAGACGTAGTCGATCACAGGGGCGGCATCGGTCTCGGGGTCTATCAGAGAGAAAAGGGGGAAGAAACAATAAATATAAAGCAAACACAGCATCACAGAGCATAACATGGCAATATGATGTGCCACGTGTGACCTAACGTATGGCTACACAATATAGGTGAAGGGGGAATTCAACCGGGAATCTATTCCCGGTTCCGGACCTGTATCAGACTGGCCGGAGGGGGAATGTTCCATGTTCGCTATGCTAGGGACGTGTGGTAGACGAACGGGCTACGTATTCGAATTCGTCTCGTCGTTCTGAGCAACTTTCATGTACAAAACATTTTCATCCGAGTTACGAATTATTTACTATTAATTTTCTAAGTTTCAAACATATCAGGAATTATTTTAAATCAAAAGAACTTAATGCGCCAGCATGACATCACCCTGACGTCAGCAGTCAACCTACCAGTTGACCCATCAAGCTGACGTCCGGGACCCACCAGTCAAAGACAGCGGGGGTTTAACACTGTTTAATTTAATCTAAACTAGCTACTTAATTTACTAGGCCCACCTGTCAGTACCTAATTAAGTTAATTAATTATTAATTTTGAACGTTTTAGTTAAAAAGGGGAGGTGGGCCCTATCTGTCAGCTGCTGGGCTGGTCCATTCAGCAGAGTTGACCAGTCAACAGGCCGGACGGGCCCCTGGGGCCCACAGGTCAGTGACCCAGGTGGTGGCCCCGGGCCGACCAAGTCAGCACGGGCAACGGCGTTTAACCGCCGGTGGCCATAGCCACGGCGGGGGGTCGGGCGCGCACCAGAATCCAACTAGGGGCGGCCTTTTCGCAAGCAGTTCGCATCGTTCGAACGCGTGCACGACGCCGAGTCGGGTGGTGGTGGTGGCTCGCCCGGGGACGGCCGGAGACGGCGCCGACATGGAGCACGGGCGGCGGTGGCCTTTGGGCGCTCGACGGCGATGGTGATTCGGGACACGGCTCGTCTTGCGGAGCGACTCTACGGGCGGCTGGTGCTCGTGCGCATCCATTGCCGCAGTCGGTAGTAGGCGGCAGGGGACGAGCTCACAGCGGCGGCCGGAGCACTGGCCCGTCAAGGACGGTGCTGGGGAGCGGAGGAGAAGCGGCGCGTCAAGGGTGCAAAGGCGGAGGTGCTTGAGCACGACGGTGGTCGGTCGACGAAGCTTGCGAAGTCGTGGCCTACGGCGAAAGCACCACCGCGGCGACGAGCTCGGGCACGACGGGGGGAAGTAGCTACGAGAGGGAGAAGAGATGCGCGAGGAGAGGGGAAAGGAGCCGGAGCTCACCGGGAAGGCACAAGGAGGCCCGGCGACAACTTAGTAGCAGCAGGGGGGTGGCCAGAGTGGACGGCGACGGTGACGACCGAAGCGGAGGAAGGTGGCGATCCGGCGAGGCAGAGGGCTTCGAGGTCCGTGGCGTGGTCGCGGTCGTCGTGGTCGAGGACGAGGGGGGCTCCTGGACGCAGGCAGACGGAGGATGGTCACCGGTGGCCACGCGCACGGTGAGGCCGTGGCGACGGCTACGCCTGGGCCACCGCGGCGCGGCAGATCTGGGGGAGGGGGGAGAGAGAAGAGTGGGAAGCCAGGAGGGCGAGTGGGTGGATGAGAACGGGGGGAGCTCGAGGGGGCGCGGTTGTCGCCCTTATCCCCTCGGGACAGCGCCGGCGAGGTGGTGTGGCGGGGACGCGCGGGAGGAGCCCCGGTTGGATGAACAGGGGAGGAAAAGAGCGACCGGGGGAGGTGGGCCGCCTAGGTTGGGTCGGCTGGTCCGGATGGGCCAAGGCCCAGGGAGGCAGGGGCTTCCTTTCCTTTTTTATTTTTTCTATTTTTCTTTTACAGAGAGGGTTTTATAATATTTGGGGCGCTAAAATGATTTTGGTAAAATATGGGAATTTTCCACATAAATACCATGCAATGTTTGGCACTGCCACAAAAAGTTCAGAAGAAGTTTGAATTTTCATAAATTAAAAAGGCATTTAATCTATTGTTCTATCCACTGAATTAAATAGTTTAGTGCACCTAAACACCTTGCAAAAATGGTGTGGCTAACTCCTTAGTCGCATTGAGCTCATTACGATGATGCATTACCGAGTGGGCCCAGAGATACCTCTTCGTCATACAGAGTGACAAACCCCAGTCTCGATTCGTGCCAACCCAACAAACACTTTCGGAGATACCTGTAGTGCACCTTTATAGCCACCTAGTTACGTTGTGACGTTTGATACACCCAAAGCACTCCTACGGCATCCGGGAGTTGCACAATCTCATGGTCTAAGGAAATGATACTTGACATTAGAAAAGCTCTAGCAAACAAACTACACGATCTTGTGCTATGCTTAGGATTGGGTCTTTTCCATCACAACATTCTCCTCATGATGTGATCCCGTTATCAACGACATCCAATGCCCATGGTCAGGAAACCATAACCATCTAATGATCAACGAGCTAGTCAACTAGAGTCTTACTAGGGACATGTTGTGGTCTATGTATTCACACATGTATTATGGTTTCTGGTTAATACAATTATAGCATGAACAATAGACAATTATCATGAACAAGGAAATATAATAATAACCATTTTATTATTGCCTCTAGGGCATATTCCCAACAGTCTCCCACTTGCACTAGAGTCAATAATGTAGTTCACATCGCCATGTGATTAACACTCATAGTTCACATCGCCATGTGACTAACACCCAAAGAGTTTACTAGAGTCAATAATCTAGTTCACATTGCCATGTGATTAACACCCAAGAGTTTACTAGAGTCAATAATCTAGTTCACATCACCATGTGATTAACACTCAATGAGTTCTAGGGTTTGATCATGTTATGCTTACTAGAGAGGTTTTAGTCAACGGGTCTGCAACATTCAGATCCGTGTGTTCTTCACAAATCTCTATTTCATATTGTAGATGTTGCTACTATGCTCCACTTGGAGCTATTCCAAATGGTTGCTCCACTATACGTATCCGGTTTGCTACTCAGAGTCATCCGAATAGGTGTTAAATCTTGCATCGACGTAACCCTTTACGCCAAACTCTTCATCACCTCCATAATCGAGAAACATTTCCTTATTCCTAAGGACAATTTGACCGTTGTCCAATGATCCACTCCTGGATCACTCATATACCCCCTTGCCAGACACGTGGCAAGGCACATCGCGGTACATGGCATGGATTATCGTATAGAGCCTATGGCTAAGGCATAGGGGACGACTTTCGTCCTTTCTCTTTCTTCTCCCTTGGTCGAGCTTCAAGTCTTAACTTCACGCCTTACAACTCAGGCAAGAACCCCTTCTTTGACTGATCCATCTTGAACTCCTTCAAGATCATGTCAAGGTATGTGCTCTGTGAAAGTCTTATCAGGCGTCTTGATCTATCTCTATAGATCTTGATACCCAACATGTAAGCAATTTTACACAGGTCTTCCTTTGAAAAACTCCATTCAAACAACCCTTTATGCTTTCCAGAAATTCTACATCATTTCCGATCAACAATATGTCATCCACATATACTTATCAAAATGTTGTAGTGCTCCCACTCACTTTCTTGCAAATACAAGTTTCTTGCAAACTTTGTATAAATCCAAATTCTTTGATCACCTCATCAAAGTGTATGTTCCAACTCTGAGATGCTTGCTCCAGTCCATAGAAGGATCTTTGGAGTTTGCATACCTTTTAGCATCCTTAGGATCGACAAAACCTTCTGGTTGTATCACATACAGCCTTTCCTCACGGAAACCGTCAAGGAAACTTTGTTGTGACATCCATCTGCCACATTTCATAAATGAAAAATGCAATAATTGCTAACATAATTTTAACAGACTTTAGCATTGCTATGATTGAGAAAGTCTCATCACAGTCAACTCCTTGAACTTGTCGGAAACTTCTTTGAGACAAGTCGAGCTTCATAAATGCTGACATTACCATCAGCGTCTGTCTTCTTCTTAAAGATCCATTTATTCTCAATGGCTTGCCGATCATCGGGCAAAGTCCACCAAAGTCCATACTTTGATCTCATACATGGATCCTATCTCGGATTTCATGGCTTCCAGTCATTTGTTGGAATCTGGGCCCACCATCGCTTCTCCGTAGCTCATAGGTTCATCGTTGTCCAACAACATGACTTTTAAGACAGGGTTACCACTCAGAAGTTGTACACACCCTTGCCGACCTACGAGGTTTGATAGTAACTTGATCTTAAGCTTCATGATCATCATCATTAGCTTTCTCTTCAACTAACGTAGGTGCCACAGAAACATCTTTCTGTGCAACGCTACTCTCTGGTTGAAGTAAAGGTTCAACAACCTCATCAAGTTATATCTTCCTCCCACTCAATTCTTTCGAAAGAAACTCTTTCTTGAGAAAGGACATGTTCTTAGCGACAAACACTTTGCCCTCAGTTCTAAGATAGAAGGTATACCCAATCATCTTGTTTGGGTATTATATGAAGACACAATTTTCCGCTTTGAGTTCGAGCTTTTCTGGCCGAAGCCTATCGACATAAGCATCGTATCCCCAAACCTTAAGAAACAACAACTTAGGTTTCTTGCCAAACCATAGTTCATACGGTGTCGTCTCCACGGACTTATATGGTGCCCTTTTTAAAGTGAATGTAGTTGTCTCTAATGCATAACCCCAAAATGATAGTGGTAGATCGGTAAGAGACATCATAGGTCGCACCATATCCAATAAGGTTCGGTTACGACGTTCGGACAAACCATTACGCTATGGTGTTCCAGGCGGCGTCAACTATGAAACAATTCCACCTTGTCTTTAGTGATTGCCAAACTCATAACTCAGATACTCTCCCCTTGATCATATCGTAGGAACTTGATCTTCTTGTTACGATGATTCTCAACTTCACTCTGAAATTGCTTGAACTTTTCAAACGTTTCGGACTTATGCTTCATTAAGTAAATATGCCCATATCTACTCAATTCATCGGTGAAGGTGAGAAAATAACGATATCCACCACACGCGTCAACACTCACTGGACCGCACACATCAGCATGTATGATTTCCAACAAGTCACTTGCCCGTTCCATTGTTACAAAGAAAACGGGGTTTCAGTCATATTGCCAATGAGGCATGGTTCGCATGTGTCAATTGATTCAAAATCAAGTGACTTCAAAATTCCATCGGCATGGAGGCTCTTCATGCGCTTTGCTCCAATATGACCTAAGCGGCAATGCCACAAGAAAGTGGTACTATCATTATCAACTCTACATCTTTTGGCATCAATGTTATGAACATGTGTATCACTACAACCAAGATTCAATAAACCATTCACATTGGGTGCATGACCATAGAAGGTATTATTCATGTAAACAGAATAACCATTATTCTCTGACTTAAATGAATAAATGTATTGCAATAAACATGATCTAATCATGTTCATGCTCAGCACAGACACCAATGCAAACAACGTATATCTGGGTTCAACACTAATCCCGAAGGTAGAGGGAGCGTGCGATGGTGATCATATCATCCTTGGAAACACTTCCAACACACATCGTCACCTTGCCCTTAGCTAGTCTCCGTTTATTCTGTAGCATTTGTTTCGATTATCAATATTAGCAACTGAACTGGTATCTAATACCCATGTGCTACTAGGAGTACTAGTAAGGTACACATCAATAACACATATATCAAATATACTTTTGTTGAAGTTGCCAGCCTTCTTATCTACCAAGTATTTGAGGCAGTTCCGCTACCAGTGACCGTTCCCCTAATAGAAGCACTTCGTCTCGGGTTTACCATTCATGAAGTTTCCCTTCTTGCCCTTGCCCTTCTTTGAAACCAGTGGTCTTGTTAGCCATCAACGCTTGATGCTCCTTCTTGATTTCTACCTTTACGGCCTTAAGCACGATGAACCGGGATCATCTTCCCTTGCATGTTATAGTTCATCACGAAACCCTCGCAGCTTGGTGATAGTGACTGGAGAACTTTTGTCAATCACTCTCTTATCTAGAAGATTAACTCCCACTTGATTCAAGTGATTGAAGTACCCAAACATTCTGAGCACATGCTCACTGGCTGAGCTATTCTCCTCCATCTTGTAGGCAAACATCTTGTCAGAGGTCTCAAACCTCTCAATACGGGCATGATCCTGAAATACCAATTTCAGCTCTTTGAACATCTCATATGTTCCATGGCATTCAAAACGCTTTTGGAGCCCCGACTCTAAGCCGTAAAGCATGGCGCACTAAACTATCAGGTAGTCGTCAGAACGTGTCTGCTAGATGTTCACAACATCCACAGATGACGCCAGAGGGGTTGGCACATCGAGCGATGCATCAAGGATAGAAGCCTTCTGTGTAGCAATGAGGACAATCCTCAGACTACGGCCCTAGTCCGCACAATTGCTTACAATATCTTTCAACTTAGTCTTTCTCTAGGAAGGTATTAAAACAAGGAGCTAAAGCGCGAGCTATTAATCCACAACATAATTTGCAAAGACAGTTTAGACTATGTTCATGATAATTAAGTTCATCTAATCAAATTATTTAATGAACTCCCACTCAGATAGACATCCCTCTAGTCATCTAAGTGATACATGATCCAAATCAACTAGGTCGTGTCCGATCATCACGTGAGACGGACTAGTCATCAACGGTGAACATCTCCATGTTGATTGCATCTACTATACGACTCATGTTCGACCTTTCGGTCTCTTGTGTTCCGAGGCCATGTCTGTACATGCTAGGCTCGTCAAGTCAACCTAAGTGTTTCGCATGTGTAAATCTGGCTTACACCCGTTGTATGCGAACGTTAGAATCTATCACACCCAATCATCACGTGGTGCTTCGAAACAACGAACCTTCGCAACGATGCACAGTTAGGGGAAACACATCTCTTGAAATTTTAGTGAGGGATCATCTTATTTATGCTACCTTCGTTCTAAGCAAATAAGATGTAAACATGACAAACATCACATGCAAATCATAAAGTGACATGATATGGCCAATATCATCTTGCGCCTTTGATCTCCATCTTTGAGGCGTGGCATGATCACCTTCGTCACCGGCATGACACCATGATCTCCATCATCATGATTTCCATCAGCGTGTCTTCATGAAGTTGTCTCACCAACTATTATTTCTATTACTATGGCTAACGGTTAGCAATAAAGTAAATTAATTACATGGCGTTTACATTGACTCGCAGGTCATACAATAAATTAAGACAACTCCTATGGCTCCTGTCGGTTGTCATACTCATCGACATGCAAGTCGTGATTCCTATTACAAGAACATGATCAATCTCATACATCACATATATATAATTCATCACATCCTTTTGGCCATATCACATCACATAGCATACCCTGCAAAAACAAGTTAGACGTCCTCTAATTGTCGTTGCATGTTTTACATGGCTGCTATGGGTTTCTAGCAAGAACGTTTCTTACCTACGCAAAAGCCACAACGGTGATATGCCCATTGCTATTTACCCTTCAAAAGGACCCTCTTCATCGAATCCGATCTGACTAAAGTGGGAGAGACAGACACCCGCTAGCCACCTTATGCATCAAGTGCATGTCTGTCGGTGGAACCAGTCTCACGTAAGAGTACGTGTAAGGTCGGTCCAGGCCGCTTCATCCCACAATGCCGCCGAATCAAGATAAGACTAGTAACGGTAAGCAAATTGACCAAATCATCGCCCACAACTACTTTGTGTTCTACTCGTGCATAGAATCTACGCATAGACCTAGCTCATGATGCTATTATTGGGTAACGTCGTAATAATTCAAAATTTTCCTACGTGTCACCAAGATCAATCTAGGAGATGCTAGCAATGAGAGAGAGGGAGTGCATCTTCATACCCTTGAAGATCGCTAAGCGGAAGCGTTACAAGAACGCGGTTGATGGAGTCATACTCACGGCGATTCAAATCGCGGAAGATCCGATCCAAGCGCCGAACGGACGGCGCCTCCACGTTCAACACACGTACAGCCCGGGGATGTCTCTTCCTTCTTGATCCAGCAAGGGGAGAGGAGAAGTTGAGGGAGAACTCCGGCATCACGACGGCCTGGTGGCGGTGGAGCTCGTGGTTCTCCGGCAGGGCTTCACCAAGCACTACGGAGGAGGAGGAGGAGGTGTTGGAGAGGGGGAGGGGCTGCGCCTGGGGAAGGGTTGCGGCTGCCCTCTCTCTCCCTCACTATATATAGGGGGAAGGGGGGAGGAGGAGGCGCCCTAGGGTTTCCCTAGTGGAGGGGCGGCGGCCACAGGGGAAACCCTAGATGGGTTTGGGCGCCCCCACCCCTAGGAAACTTGCCCTCCAAGCCGGGAGGGGTGGCTGCCCTAGGGGAGGCGCCCCCATCTCTCCAGGTTACATGAGATGGGGTGGGAGGGGCGCACAGCCCCTTAGTGGGCTGGTGTGCCCCCTCCCCTTGGCCCATAAGGCCCCCAACGTTTGTCGGGGTCTCCGAAACTCCTTTCGGTCACACTGGTCGTCACCCGATACTCCCAGAACAATTCTAGACTCCAATACCCTTTGTCCCATATATCGATCTTCACCTCCGGACCATTTCGAAGATCCTCGTCATGTCTGAGATCTCATCCGGGGCTTCGAACAACCTTCGGTAACCACATACTATTCCCATTACAACTCTAGCCTCACCGAACCTTAAGTGTGTAGACTCTACGGGTTCGGGAACCATGCGGACATGACCGAGACACCTCTCCGGCCAATAACCAATAGGGGGATCTGGATACCCATATTGGCTCCCACATGTTCCACGATGATCTCATCGGATGAACCACGATGTCAGGGATTCAATCAATCACGTATACAATTCCCTTTGTCCATCGGTATGTTACTTGCCCGAGATTCGATCGTCGGTATCCCCATACCTCGTTGAATCTTGTTACCGGCAAGTCTATTTACTAGTTCCATAATGCATGATCCCGTGGCTAACTCCTTAGTCACATTGAGCTCATTACAATGATGCATTACCGAGTGGGCCCAGAGATACCTCTCCGTCATACAGAGTGACAAATCCCAGTCTCGATTCGTGCCAACCCAACAGACACTTTTGGAGATACCTGTAGTGCACCTTTATAGCCACCCAGTTACGTTGTGACATTTGAGATACCCAAAGCACTCCTACGGCATCCGGGAGTTGCACAATCTCATGGTCTAAGGAAATGATACTTGACATTAGAAAAGCTCTAGCAAACGAACTACACGATCTTGTGCTATGCTTAGGATTGGGTCTTGTCCATCACATCATTCTCCTAATGATGTGATCCCGTTATCAACGACATCCAATGTTCATGGTCAGGAAACCATAACCATCTATTGATCAACGAGCTAGTCAACTAGAGGCTTACTAGGGACATGTTCTGGTCTATGTATTCACACATGTATTATGGTTTTCGGGTAATACAATTATAGCATGAACAAGGAAATATAATAATAACCATTTTATTATTGCCTCTAGGGCATATTTCCAACAAAACCTTCCTATATATGTCCGAATCTAGTGACCCGTAAAGATATGCAGTCACGACGTCCATCAACTGCATAGATAGACGAGTTTGCATTGCCAAGGATATGAGATATCGGAAAGTGGTTGCACTCATTACTGGAGAATATGTTTCAGTGAAATCAATGTCGGGTTTCTGCGTGAAACCTTGTGCTACGAGCCTTGCCTTATATCTCACCACCTTGTTGTCCTCATTCCATTTCCGGAGAAAAACCCATTTGAATCCCACAGGGAAAACACTGGGAGGTGTCGGTATTGCTTCAGTGAATACCTTTCTTTTGTTAAGCGAGGCAATTTCTCCTTGGATTGCATCCTTCCATTTAGGCCAATCGGAGCGATTTTGGCACTCAACGATAGACCTAGGATCATGATCAGTGAGAAGGGTATTTGCAATCTTTTCAGCAAAATATATGTCGACAGTCGTAGTCTTACGGTCAAATGATTCTCCAGAGTCAATATAGTTGATGGAAATTTCCTGCACCCCTAGTGACTCTTCGTGATTTCCCAATACGATCGAGTCTGGGTGTTCCGATGTCCCAGTCAGTTTGTGCACACTGGAACTGGGTTGTGGAGGTTGCCCTTCCACTGGGTGTATACTACCCATCAGGTGTTTGTCAACGTTGAGTTGACCTGCATTTACTGACTCCAAAGTTTTTCTCCTCAATTTCCTTTGCTGCTTTCTAGAAGCATGCTCCAGGTCAAAGGCCGTACTACTCCCCCTCTTTTTTGGAATAGGGAGTTGAGTGGTTTTTATTGGTACCTCCACTCTTTCTGGCGCGTTTCTGACCAGATTTAAGGATTTTGTAACACCTTTCAGATCAGTAAATGAATCTAGCAGATTATTTGCAAGATGTTGCAAATTAATGATATTTCGAACTTGAAGTTTGGTCTCATAGGTACATGGATCAGAATGATCGATTACTATTGACGATGGTTACAGGACGCTTATATATCTCATGGAGAGACACGACGATCCAGAGGAGGAGTCAGTTCCAGAGAGATGCGTCAGTTGCCACGACACAGGCGTCCGGGCGGTGCAACCGCTTGGCCATCGGGCAAGGGGAGATTTCCCTTTTACAGAATTAATTTCAACAATTTCAACCCGAACTCTTGGCCTAGTCTAATTTACAACTCTGAACTTCAATACCGTCTAAATTACAATCCCCAAACCCCCAACACTCAAAACTGTCCAGGATTCAACCGTTTCTCCCCCTGCTGACCGGTTTTGACCCGTTGACGGGAGGAGACCAGCATGGCGGATGTGAGGGAGTCACGGCCTCATGAACAGAAGACCCCATCAGCCTGCATCAACGAAAAAAATCCACCATCCGGCTCGTGGTTTACAAAAACAACTTCCTGTAGATCCTAATCTTCAAGTGCCCAGATGCACCTAGCCATATCTGTACCTACTAAATAAACCAGCTATTGCTTCTGGTCGTCCGTCATGGTTGTTTCGCAAAAAAGCCCCTCGGTTTACAGGAATTCAACCCGCAGTTCTATTTCAAGTGGCTAAAAATGTTTCATTCTTACAAATAAGACCCTGCATTTTCCGAGTGATCAACCCACGCTGGAGAAGAGCTGCAGGGCTGGACCTTGCAAGGCCCGATCCATGCGTGGCAGGGGTTGGGGGGCAGATCCAGACGCGGGCGGCGAGTCGGCGGTCACCGGTGACAATGAGGAAGTGCGGCGGTGCGGTACAGGGCCGTCGCGGCGGTGGTGGCCACAGCATCATGGGGACGGAGGCAGAGCGGCTCGGGCAGGGAGGCGCGATGCAGCAGGAGAGAAGGAGCACAACGGTGAGGCGAGGAAGAGCAAGGCCGAGGGTGATGCAGCCTCACCGGGGTCGGGCGGAGCCAGCCGGCCTCCTGTGCCACGTCTTGTGAGACGGCAGGCGCCGCCGGGCAGGCGCAGGTCGCGGGCGGCCGGAGACAGCAGGCAGGCGGAGGGCAGCAGGGCTCGGCTGACGGAGCGGGACGGCGAGGCGCTGACGCTGCCGTGGCCTCTGAGTAGCAGAGGCGGCGTGGCGCCCATGAAGGCGCGAGTCTAGCGTCGCTATTCGCGCCTCCCTGGCGGCAAGGGGGGCGAAGAGATCGGGAGAGAGGAGCGAGGTTCGGTCGGGCTAGGTTAGGGTGCGACTGGGCTGGGCCTTAGGCCAAATGGCCGGCCGGGTTAGTTGCTAGGCTGCTCTCTCTCTCTATCTCCTAATTCTCCTCTTTTTATGTTTATTAAGTATAAATAGAGAAAGAGTAAACATGATAGAGGTATATGAATGGTATTCTGGAAAGGTGTTATTTTTCCTGGACTTGCGAAAATGTGCTTGTTCTAAGAAAATTAGAAGTGATCAATGCAAGGTTTAAATTCAAACTCATTTGAATTCAATTCAAATGGGTTTGAACTAGGACTAGGTTTTAGATGTGTCCAAAAATTATGATAATCTGGTGGAGCTTGGCAAACTGATGAAAGAATTATTGGTAAAGTTTGGGGACTAACCTTGAAGTAGAAAAAAGCATGGGATTTTTGGAATGGCTCAAAAGGAATTTGGAAGAGCAATTGTATAAAATAGAAGGAAGGCTCAAATGTTTTTTTTGGAAATGTCCATAGTTTTAAATTTTGTGTGAATTATTTAATGTCGTGATGTAATGCAAATGTAAAACAAACAAGTCAAACATTGTAAAATATGCAAGTTAGTGGAAGGTATGAAATTTATCGATTATAAAGATCAAAAATAAAACAAGGGTGGAATCATAGGTAGGCGACGTGTCGTGCTAACATGGAGAAGCCCATATATATTTAGCACCCGTCACCGACTCATGAGGCGGAATCGAAGTCTGGTGTAAAGTAGGGCATTGTCCTTGACACTCCTCCAATAATGTTGGAACCCTGTTAAGACCGAGTTCAAGTTGCTTGAGCGGAGTTTTTTTCTTTGAGCATCAGTACAGACACAAGCGCTTATATACACGCGCATACACTCATCCCTATGAACGCACACACGCACACCCTACCCCTATGAGCACCTCCGAGAGACCGAGCCGCATATCATCTTCAGATTCTGAAGTCATCAGAGGCGCCTCGTCGTCGACGGAACGTCTCCTCCCACTAAAAGCGCGCCGCGAAATCCTGAAATAAATCCAGAATAATGCGAGCACCGTGATTTGAACCCCAGTGGGTTAGGGATACCATCGTCCACCTAACCAACTCAACCACAGGTTGATTCACGAGCGGAGTATTATTTAATTCATAATGATGCATAGTTATGCCTGGTCTGGTTTCGCCATTTAAGATCATGGAACAAACCATGTATTGGGATGGATAAAGGCAAGGTGTATGATTTATCAATATAGGTAAAGCAGGGTCTATCATTCCTTGAGATCGCTACCATGTCCACATAAACTTTACATGGTTTGTTCTCCTGTTGCAACGTACGGGCATATTTCCTAGTATTAGATTCAAGCAGAATGACGCCATGGGTTATCTGATCCGCACAATCCACAAACACTCTTGAGTCGACATGTTGCGATGTTGCAGCAAGTCTGCTGTCGGTAACGATTGCTGAGCCGACCTGCGTAGGAAAATTTTGACCTTAACAAGCGCATCTGTTTGACCATGCCTTTGTCTCAACCGAACTAGATGCATCCGCGCGCCCCTCTAGCCACGCCTCACGTCTGTGTTTAGTACTCCCGTTCGTTCTTGTCTTAGATTTGTCTAGCCACGCCTCACGTCTGTGTTAAGTAGTATCAACTAGCATCCTATAGGCCGATCTGACTGAGAAAAGCACAAATGATCTTAATATTCCCCGCAAAAAAAAATGATCTTATATCCATGGGTAGAAACGTCTGGGTCAACCGATCAGTATCCCGCTCCACATTGGCTGTGATGCGCTCACAAACGTGGGAGCCAGTTTTGTTGCCATACTGGTTAATCGGTTGGAGCAGATAAAAACAAGAACAAAGAGAAGGACAATTCATAAAAAAGACTTAGCACAGCAAATTCATAAACTTGCAACCGATGCCATCCAAGTTAATTAAGCCGCAATCCATGACGACAATGGGCAGCATTTCAATTATTCAAAGTCAACATTAGATGTTTGATAACACTACTTCTGTTCTTGAAACTACCAAAAATAGTTCCTCAGCTGACCCCATTACAAACAGGTTCGTGGAGCCCCATGTATGGCGCGTCTAGGCAGCCCAGCTCATACGAGTGCACAGCAGGTTCAGGCAGAAGGATGAGTGCACAGCAGGTTCCGATCACCTTCCCGTTCTCCTGTCCTTTTCCCGGTCTCTGCTGCTCCTATCGTGGTGATCATCCTTCCCTCGGCCTGAGCTTTTTTCACGTGCCCTGTCTCTCCCGGCATCATTGCCATGCAATCTGCCTCTGCTGCGATTGTACTCTCGGTCTCTATCCAGTGATGACTTCCTTGAAGGACTACGGCTCCTGCTCCGGCTACGCGGCCGCTTCCTGGAAGAATCACGTGCATCATCCGCCCTTTCTTTCCGTTCCAATGATAGTCTCTCTGGAAAACAGAACAATGTTAAGTCTTATGATGAGACACGCACTAGGATAACAAGAGGTTGAGTTATAGCTGGGGTCGTTATCATTATCAGATGAATTACTATCAGATGAATTACTAAGTGATCTACAAAATAAGTACATAGATGGATGGATGTGCGAGAGAAACGGCATTTCTTTTATCAAACAAACAGGGTATTCCCTTCCTGACTTCTTACATACCAGAAGACCGCCTGTTGTTTGCACCATCTATTGAAGACAAACCATAATCTGATTGAAGGCGCCTCCGGTGGCTGGCAACCTTCCTCTCAATCTCCTCCATGCTATGCAACCCCTTCTCCTCGAGAGATTCACGATACTGCATTACAGCAATCTCAATCTGCCTTAGCTTCTGCCTGTAGATCAAAAAGGAGTTGCTACTGTAAGTAAGAAGAATGTGCAACGTAAATCAAATGGTAGAATGGTTAAACATTTGCTTTTGGGGAGGGGCGTGGGTGTACCTATGCTCTTCATCAACAATTGTATCTGGATGGTGAATTGCCTGATCGGTACTAATTTCGGTTGTGTCCACTTTCCCAGAATCACCAGCAATATCACTTCCAGATGAATAGCTTAATCCCAATCCTTGACCGTTTATTCTATCTTCATCATTGTCGTTATCCTCTCGGTTCCATTTAGAAGCTGGCAAAACAGGATCAGCTTTCTGCTTCTTGCTTGAAACTTGTTCGGGTTCAGCAGATACGCACTCTCTAGAGCGTCTTTGGCCTGTTTGCATACTGTGACGAGAGAGCCCCAGCATATCTGATTCACTGTCACCAGTACCATCTCCAAGCCTACGAGCATTCAAACCAACATCCTCTCTTCCAGCTCTATGCGGTTCGCCTTGTACATATTTCATGGCAACGTCTTTCTGATATACTTGCTCCTTCTCAGCCTCTTCCAAGCTGAGCAATCTGGCAACCATCGTCTCTTTACCACCGCAAAGTGAGAGGCCATTATGCCTACAACGACGTTCAAGTTCAGCAAGTGGAAGACTCAACAGCTCCTTCGTTGCTGCTGCCTTTCCTGTGGCCAGGGCACCATCTTCATCAAGCCTAAACCCATTATTATCCTCGGAGCTAGTTTTCTTTTCAATTTCTGGTGCATCACCACATAGAGAGTGGAACGAGGTGACCCCACAGTTGCCTGGTCTAAGAAAGGTAGCTTTTAGCCCATTCAGATATGCATCAGAAAACAGGAACCAGTCTGCCCATACTTGTAGAACTTTCAAAACCCTCTCCTGCAAAATAGTGAACTATTAGTCAGAACATCAAAGGAAAACAGTTAATCTCTGCTACATGAGAAATCTAGCAGCATTACCTTCAGAGCTTCAGCAGTAATCCTTCCTGTGATACTGCAATACAAGTCATTGAAGCTCTCCATGACATCAGGTATAGCAGCCTCAAACTTGGTTCGAAATGCAGAGGCATTCTTCACAGGAGCACTACTGTTATGAAGGATGTCGGACACTAGCATAAGCCGTGCAACCTTAGTTGGGATAGGTGTCTCCTTGAGTGTCAAAGATTCTGCAAGAACCTCGACAATCTACACAAGACAAGAACCAATGTGTTCTCATGAAATATGAAGAACAAAATATACTTGAAGTGCACAACAATATTCAGTAGACCTCTGAAGTGTAGTTCACGACAAATAAATGACATCAAGCAGAGAATAAAACATGTACAGTTATTATATATATAAGACCAGATGGTCCTGATAGTCAAAATGTATCACTATATGTATTATATTGTTTATTTACTCTCCTTGGACATAAATTTAGGCCTCATCAAAAGCATATGTTCAAAACAGATAGTTAATCAAGCTTGCAAAGCACAACCACAATCAGGTTTACATCATGCTATTAGCTAATCTCAAAGTGGTCACAAGTAATAACAAGAAAGAGCTATTAACAGGACGCGTGAGATCAAATCAATCAAAACAATATAACAAACTCATAATCATAAGCTATAGATAATTCAAGGCAAAAAGAAGAGAGGAATTAGCTGATTAGGTCAAATGTGCAAGGGGTACTACCTCCCCAGCAGCATCAGCATTATCCAATGCAAATCCCATAGCTGCCCTTATCTGACTTCTCTCTAATGTCAATGCACGCAACATGTCCTCAAATTCATCACGTTGTGTCTCAGTCAATGTGCGCTCCACTTCAACACGCTGGAGAATGGAACACAAATTAATCATGTAATGGACACCATCTAAAAGAAGGCAAAGTAGAAAAGAACATCTGACAGGGTCCAACCAAACCTTACCCTGGTTCTACCAGCTGCATAAGTAGATTCTTTTTCACGATCAGGACTTCGGCTGGATGGCAAAGCAGGTGGAACCCATCTAAAGTAACATATTTAATACAAAATTGTCAGATCATCGATAAACACGGTTACAAACACATAATGGCACTGTTCGCCACTATTACCTTCCACTTCCTGTAATCATGATAAATGGTTCTGTTCGCCATCGTTGTAAAGTATCGCCCTGCGCTCCAATATCACAAGAATTTATATTAGTGTCATATTGGTAGAGTGATCCCCATATAGATAGCTCATACATGTGGTTTGCATATGTAAGAAACACATGTGTCTGGTTCCTATAACGGTCTTATATTCAAGCCAAACATCAGCAGACTGCTGAATTTTACAGAACAAGCTGATCAGGACATACTAAGAAGGAAAGAACATAAATTTCGTTGAACTAAATAATTGTTCATTTGGACCAATTACTAGGTACTCTCTTTGCAAAACATATACACTGGTAAAATGTCGTAACGATAAACAAAAAATATGCATCTGTATTGCAACCAAAGATAGCACATACAGACAGCTTTACTATCACCACGTGAACAAAATAATGGAGATTGAATGGACAGAACATACAGTCTTCTTTGTTAGATCATAAAGATAACATTGAAAATGTCGAAGTACAAAAAACAATTGATACCTGAGCGAATGAGTATAACCGCCAAACATAGTATGTGTGTTCTTTAGATTTAAGATCAAACAAGAAGTTAAATAATGCTTTTCCTCGTCCTCGTTCCATTATAGCTTGTTCAAAAGCACATCCGCCATCAAGTACATGCAGGGCCATTGTATCAATCACATGCCGAAGATGTGAATCATCTGGCGGAGCAACCATTATATCAGGAACATTTGGAGTAAGCACCTGTTAAACCAAATGGGTCAGCAAAGTGAAATTACATAACATGCCAACATCCTTATTGATGCAAAAGTTATTGGATTCTATCTAGGCTAATGAAATACTACAGAACATAGCTGGCAAACTCACATACAATTCAGTGCTGGTAAAAGAAGGTTTAAAAAATCATATTAAAAATTTGACTGAAAACAGTACATGACCCGATCAGTTATTGGGAGGAACAGGTTTTCTCACGAATGTCTCCAATATGTATAAATTTGTAACACAAACTTTTGAATTTTTGAATTTGACCAGGGTATTACTATTCGACCATTCAAATTCACATTTTTCTCAGACTGGGATTATTTTCCATGTAGTCATTAGGATATATTTAATCATTACCCCAGTGATGAACACATGTGGAAGGACTACAAAATTAATGTGACACTGAGAACAGACGAAAAGGTATTCCATAAGTTAATTCGTAAGTAACAAGGGAACATAGAATTTTCTCTCATTCCATAGAATTTAAGCACTCATGTTTTCTGAAAAAAAACTGAAATGATATTATGATCTATTATGAAAATGAACCATTCTTCATCCTTCAAAAGGTCTCAATGAAAAACATGGGAAAATTTTCAATGATATTGCTTTATTGTAAGGATGGCATGGATATTAAGGCCACAACACAGCATAAGGACATTGTAATAAAAACTAAAAAGTCACCAACCAGCTCTGAGGTTTGTTGTGTAACAGATGCAACAGGTGGACCTCCAGGACCAGATATGATGACAGTACCACCCTGCATAACATAGAAATACAAAATGTCATCAACAACAACAGGAAAACACCAAAAGCATGCAAATCTACTTGCAACTTCCACAAAGATTACAAGTATTACGTAGGGACTTTGGGATGAAAAAATCAACCTCCTTGTTTCTGATCGCCATGTGTCCTGGAGGAGGAGCAGGTAGTGCTTGTGATGGAAGAGCAACAGATTTCCCCCACCCAATCTTCAGCTCATAGTCATACACAATAACACCTGAGATAAATAACTCAGTAAACTGGAAGCAGGAATACTAGTAGTACTTCAAAAGTATGAATAAGTTTCAGGTTCCTATAATATGATATCCACTATATGGAAGTGTGCATTAACCTTGCATTTCATCCTTGGCTGCCTGTCCTTCTGCTCTATTCATGAATGCAACAAAGCCACAATGCCTTTGCCTTTTGCGTTCTTCTTCTGTTCGAGGCCACATGATCTTGACGCTTGCAATAGGTCCAAACCGACCAAATGTCCGCAGAAGAAAATTCTCATCCACCTAACAGCATATGGATTACATTGCATGGTTAAGATAATCATCATGCATGTACACTTAAAATTATGTCTAGACAGAACAAGTAGTGGGGAAATCAACCTTAGGAGAGAGATTGCCAACATATAAATTTGTGGTTTGCGGATCTCCATCATCAAATGATCCTGGCAGTCTCCCAGTGGGATCAAATTCATCTGGTAGTTCATCAAAACGGCTAGAGGGCTGCAGGAAATGGCTTCAAGCATCAGTATACAAGGACAAACTACAAAGATTCTGAGAGGGTAATGGGAATCAATCACAAATATATCTTATCAACTGGAAACATGTTAGAAAAGTGTTTTTCCAAGTTAGCAAACAGGATTTATTTTCACATTCTAGTCGCCTAACAGGGAGTATTTCAGCATATAATCAAAATTACCCAATCATTTATTTCATATTACGTCTAATAGAACGAACCAAAAGCTTCACTCTAACATATACTAAAACAGAACCTACCACGGAGGTGTCACCATGTCTACTGGCACGTTCTTGATTACGTCTTTCGCGAAGCTCTTTCTCCAGCTTCAATTCCTCCATGACAGTGTCTATTGCCCGTGGCTTTCCTCTTTCCTTTTCCTTTGGCCGCTCATCTTCCTTCTGCAGGTGAAGGTAATGCTCAACCGAAGAACCATACTGACTACAGACGCAATCATGAGAATAACGTCAGTGACAAACCTTTTTCTCCGGTTCTCTCCCAAATGAGGGTGGCACAAAAGATGGGACATACCTGGATAAAAATATGCTATGTATAAGGTATGTATTGCGCTCGTAAGTTACTATGCCGCATATCATTTGTACACTAGATGACATGGGGTTATGGATAACAGCAGCAGCAAAAGGATATTTGAGTAATTAAACAAAAAAATACTAATTTACTCTCTACAGGGCTATTTAGGGCATTCTTATTGAACTACTGAAACTTTCACCTTCCACTAATTTCTGTGCTTTCTCTATTCAAAATCATGCCAATCAAATATATGTGCATACTTTATTAATTTTCCCACAAGTTTGAATCCATTCTAGTTTATATATAGGGAGTCTAATTAAAACTACTATCAGGCTGTGACTCAATGATTTAGTGGAAACCACGGAACATTCTTAATTTATGCTAGCATGGGACGCGAGATAAGTAAAAGTCAAAGTAAAGCTCCAATCTGCATTGCAGTTTAAGAGTACCTACATTTTTCCACGTTTGAACAAAATAATAATATAATTAGTTGAAAGCATCGGGTTTTGAAGCAAACTCATATCAGAATTAGTAAACATGCGCTGCAACTAACAAATTCTATGGCTTGAATTTTGGAAGTTGGTTCAAGATTCTAGGAGAGTACAATCAGCATCATTGACATTCAAAACTTCACAAAAGATTGACACATTTGGTAGTTATTACATTAATACCATCAAACATGGCATTTGCTGCCGATGAATTATTATTCATACAGGTTTTACAAATTTAGAGTTATCTCGCAATTAATTCCACTTTGATAGAAACAACATGGATACTCTCTCCATGGTACGTGACTCTAAAAAGTCATGACCACATTACTCGTCTACTATAAACAAAGGAGAACACAAATTATGTACCCCTAATACATTATCAAGATCTTGAGCATCAGGTCAGCGCAACGATGAATAGCTATTTTGAGGAAGCGCAACTATAGTCTGCACTACAGCATAAATGCAGGTGCATTATGTGTCATGAAATGAGATGGCATGGCTGTTCATAAGGCCAGACAAGACTATTTTCTTCTTCAAACCATGCATATTTTAAATGCATTCAGAACTTGGCAACAAAAGGTAAATAAACTAATAATTCAGGAGTCATAATTGTAACATATGGTAAATTATAAGCCAGAATATATCATCAGGCGTTTTAAAACTGCTCATGCTTGGTCTCTGAAGTCCCATTTCTGGGTATATCAGCACATGATGTCTAAAGATGTAGCCGTGGTGCCACAGGATACCATCTTCTAGAAATCAAGTATTTATTTCAGTTACCTACTGCCCTTCTTTGGAACAGACCCCCTATCTTTGGAATTTCCACCTGTCATCGGCGAATGAATAAAAAGGGCAGCCTCTTGATTAATTGGAGCAATAAAAAGAAACAGTGCATATATCCATCATGATTGATACTGAAACTACAAACTGGAAGGTAACCATGGCAAAGTACAGGAGAATGAAACCCCTATCACTAACCTTCAGAATCAGCTCTCAGCTTGGCATTGGGGTCGATAACACCCCCTCGGACGAACTTTGACCCAGACGCGCTCTCACCCTCGAATGACTTGACAAACTCCGCGTACACACGCGCAGCTTCATCTTCCTCCCTCTTCACAATACCAAAGAGTTAAAATCAGATATGAACCAAAAGTGTGTGCAGAAAGCAAACTAAAGTGTCTCAGTAAAGGTTTAAAAGGGACTCAAACCCCTGACCTTCTTCCTCGCCTCCTCGTTCTCCTTATGCCGATTGAATGGAACCTTCTTCGAACTCATCTGGACAATATTTGCCTGCAATCGTCACCAGAGGGTGTCAGAATCCGACCACTTCAAATATTTCTACTGCCATATACGCCATCAAAATAAAATCTACAGCACCACATAAGAAAATACGCAGGGAAACACATGAACGTGAGGACTGAAGTCATAGTGGTCACTCTTGTGCTAAGAGCGACAATTCCCAGACTCCCGCAGAGGCCCAGGCACAGGCACACCCACCCCACCTACACATACTGACGCACGCGCTAAAGCGCAATGCGACCCTACCAACGCCAGGCACAAACCCTAGCTCAGTCGAACCCCAACTTCTTGAGGGGGGGAAACAAGCTGATGTTAGATCAAAACGGGTCAAATCCACGGCTAACTGGACAGATTCAAGCGTCTCGGAAAGTAATAAGGGTACGCATTTGATTGCTCGCAGCAACGAACAAGGAACTCCTGGAAGTATCCAGGCGCAAATAATCTAGGGCTTCCGTACCACCGAGAGAAGAACTCGCCTGGACGGATCTCCTGTCCGCTCCACCCCACGCTAAGGCAGTGGGCGGCGGCGCGGCTGGAAAGGAATCTCGGGCACTTCTTCGACGGCGCCGGCGAAGAGAGGATTCGGCGACCGCCTGAGTCGGGAGTCGGCCACGGTAGGGGAAGATTGGGGCCGCTGGGAGGCATATATTGGTCAGGGACTCGGGAGCAAGGTGTGGACCTACACCGTCCGTCCGATCAAGAGCCGGTTTCCAGATCAACCACCTACAGGCTATACAGTCAGGGACGGACACGGGCAGATAGGCCGAGGCCAACCTCATGTCCAAATCCGAAGGAAAACCCTTGGTTGAGAATCCAACAAATATATTACTACCTGTGCGTCTCAAAAATGCAAGATGTTTTTTATGCTATTTGATAGTATATTTGTCTTTGTCAAAAAATGTTAACGTAGTTTTTTAGTATAATATGCATGTATTTGTGTTACCAGAAAATTTTAGCATAGTTTAGATACAATACGGTCTATGATGCTTAGAGCAACTCCAACACAGTTTATTACTGTTTGTATGATGATTTTGATAATAAAAAAAGAATGTCTAGTAGAGTTGTTATTCCCGACGCCGACTTTTGGCTCTTGGGTGCCCCACCCCCTATATGAACATTAAATTCGAAAAAAATACCGGGAACGTTAAAAAAACTAGGATTCTGGGATATCAAACGTGGGTGCCCAATCTACTCCCGTGCGAAGTTCCACAAAAAACTGATATTCGTGGTACTCTCAATAAAAGGACCCAAAAAAAAGCATGGTGCCCCATGTTTGGTTTTGATAATTGATGACAATCCCTATGGATTAATGGTTGACTTGAGTTACATTTAGGCCTCGTTTGGTTTGTAGGAATTTTATAGGAATTCTATAGGACTAGCAAAAGGTCCGTGCGTTGCAACGGGTAAAAAGAGAAAAATGCAAACTGATAGGAGCTAGGGTGCTACCAGGCTTAGACCGTAGGTTGTAGGGGTGGAAAGGAGGATGGCGAGGGGTTGGGCGTGGCCGGCGGCGCCGTCCGTAATCGCGCGAGAAGGAGGAGATGGCGCGGGGGCGGCGGCTAGGGTTAGGTCTCCCGGCTCCCTTCAGGAAGCCGAGCCCATGATGAGCTTCTAATACGGACAAACAAATCTGGCTAGCCCTCCTATAGCCAACAACCCAACTAAAAGAACGGTTATAATATTCTTCGTGCTTAATTATATGTTCATCTACTCAGTGTAAGTAAACTATAGAAAGCAGATCAACCATATGTTCCTTTCACATGACATGAACTTACCAGCATCCAGTTGGTTGGTGCAGCATATGGCTGCGTCATGTTTCCCTGCCTTCATCCCATGTGCCTGAATCAAATTGATCCAAGTCCTCCTCGTGCGTTGGTGAAAGACACTCGCGATGGGAGAATAGCCTCTCTTTCCTCCTTGTTTCAGTCAAGTCGTCCTCAAATTGTTCAAGATGCATGTCTGCATGCATCCGTTTAATAGCCCACCCCCTCACCTATGGAAAGCGTTAGCCCTCTTTCCTTTTTTTCTGGTATAATTAGCACCTCTTTTCTTCTCATGTAATTAGAATCTCTTTCCTTCCTCGTTTATATCTATTGATCTCCAAGAAGGATTCTTGATGCCCAGAAAAATAAAAACGTATATAAATCAGATAGATTAGATATAAAGGAGCGAGGTGGGACTATGTATGAGTCAACCTTCAATTCTACATGAATCAGGACTTGCTCTGTTGGTCATGACGTTACGTAGAGATACTGAAGGTATTAGTTCGATACCCCTCGCAAGCAGAATTGTTGCCTCCCGTGGGCCGGATTCACTGGGCCACACGACGGCCTGGTTTGTTCTTTTGGCCAGGCTAGGTGACATACGACGGACTACCTAGGAAACATGAAACGAAGACGGACCACGTGCTTTATTATTCCCCGAATTAGTACCACCTCGTGTATATGTTTTAAAATCAAACTGAAAGCGTAAATCACGGGAAGAAGCATATTGTGACGGTGAACCCGACAAAGTCAATCCGTGCTTTATTATTAGGGAAAGATAAGATTTGCAAAGGAAAAATTCCTTTGAAGCCCTTTAGTTTGTAGGAGTGGATTCCTATTCCTATGTAGGATAGGAATCAATCCTTCACATATTGAAGGGAAAAAATATTAGCTTAGACTCAATGGAAAAATTTCTATCATATGCATCAAATGACATATATTGCTCTATAGGAATTGAGATGCATGTCATCTCACTTCCTATTACTTTCATATTCCTATAACATTCCTATTCTATGAACCAAACGAGGCCTTAAAGGGTTTGTCCATAGGCTTTGCTTAAAGACCATTTGTTGGTCTCAAGGTTATAAAGGAGAACATAATGTATAAGGTTGATCAAGACTAAGTCAAAGAGTGAATCAAGTTGATCAACACACAAAGCGTAGAAGATGTACCGAGAGGGGTCAAGTGATCCCACGGTATAGTAAGCATTGTCCATTACACTTTGTGTACTAACCCATGGTCTACGTTAGAGTTCTTTGTGGGGCCAGGTATGTTTTCATGGGTGTGCATCAAAAGGAAGATACCATATAAACCATGAAGATGACATCTTGAGTGGTTGAAAGGAACGAGAAGAGAGGTCTAAAGGGGGGTGATTAGACCCTTCACAAATAAAAGTGACAGTCTTAAAGTTGTTCAAGTTGGGGTGGAGTTTTAGCACAAGTTTAAGCATTCACAATACATTTCAAGCAAGCACGACAAGAGTATGTGCAGCAGAAAAGATAAAGCATGCTAATTGCAAGAAATTAAAGGGATGGGATTGGAGGCAATGAAGACGCGAAGGTTTTTGGCGCGGTTCCGATAGGTGGTGCTATCATACATCCACGTTGGTGGAGACTTCAACCCATGAAGGGGAACGGTTGCACGGGCCCACGGAGGGCTCCACCCACGAAGGGTCCATGAAGAAGCAACCTTGTCTATCCCACCATGGCCATCGCCCATGAAGGACTTGCCTCACTCGGGTAGATCTTCATGAAGTAGGCGATCTCATTGCCCTTACAAACTTCTTGGTTCAACTCCACAACTTGACGGAGGCTCCCAAGCGACATCTAACCAATCTAGGAGACCCCACTCTCCAAAAGGTAATGGATATTGTGTTGATGATGAACTCCTTGCTCTTGTGCTTCAAATGATAGTCTCCCTAGTACTCAACTCTCTCTCACATATTTGGATATGGTGGAAAGATGATTTGAGTGGAAAGCAACTTGCGGAAGGCTAGAAATCAAGATTCTTGTGGTAGGATTGGTATATCTTGATCTCAACACATGAGTAGGTGGTTCTCTCTCAGAAAATGTATGTTGGAAGTGTAGGCACATTCTGATGGCTCTCTCACATATGAAGAATGGGGTGGAGGGGTATATATAGCATCCACACAAAATCCAGCCGTTACACACATTTGACCCAACTCGGTCAGATCGAATAGATGAACTCGATGAGACCGATTTAGTTCAAAATGTGAACATTGGGAATCTTGGTGGGACTGACTGGAACAACTCGGTGGGGCCGATGTGCTAGGGCTTAGGGAAAACCTCATCTCGGTGGCGGCAATTGCATCAACTCGGTGAGACCGAAGTGAAGCAACTGAGCAACAGGGAGTTGGTCAAGCCATCTCGGTGAGACCGATCGCTACTTCGGTGAGACCAAAATAATTACAACAGGCAATAGAGAGTTGGCAAGGCCATCTCGGTGAGACCGAGATCCGTATCAGTGTGACCGAACTATTAGAGTTTCTGGCAGTGACTATGTCATATGAACTCGGTGGCTCCGGATAGAATGAATCGGTGGGGCCGAGTTGGAGTTTAGGGTTTTGACATATTTGGAATGAGAAAGTGGTTGAGGGTTTTGGAGCAATATCACTAAGCATTTGAGCAAGTAAGCCATTAAGCAACACCTCATCCCCTTTTAATAGTATTGGCTTTCCTATGGACTCAATGTGATCTTGGATCACTAAAATATAAACGAAGAGTCTTGAGCTTTCGCCAATATGTGTCCTCGGCATTTTGAAGGGGTTCCACATCCTCTTGCCCTTTCCACGCCATTGTTGAACCTGTCTGAAATACACTAGATAAAAGCATTAGTCCAAGAAGAGATATGTTGACATTAATTACCAAAATCACCCAGGGAGCACTTGTGCTTTCAGTCTCCCCTTTTTGGTAATTGATGACAACATACATCAAAGCTTTAGGTAAAAAGAAATATGAAGGGTAGCAGGTAAAGCTTTGGAGAGACATGTAACAAGCATAAGCTCCCCCTACATGTATGCAATCATGTGAAGATAGAATATACTAACATGTGAATACATAATCATGACAGAGTAAGCAGAGAGTTACATGCATCTTGGCTATATGGCATCAGAGTAAATGATATGGTTAAGAAATGTACCTTCATGTTTATGATTTCTCTTGCAAACAATATGTACAACAGCAAGAGATCATCATGCACATGAGTGTGATACGTATACTTACCTTGTGGTCTTGAGCTGACTTTGGAAAGAGTGGACTTGAGAAAACAAGGTTAGATAACACAAGATCACTCTAAGTAAAGCAGTTTTAAGGAACCACAAGAGTACCAAGACTGGGATGACATGTAATGGGTGAGTACTAAGTACTTCATTTAGATGTAGACATGTCCCCAAAGATTTAAAGATGTGCAATGAATTCCAAATATTTTTCTCCCCCTAAATCTGATATTGGATAATGGGATAAGGTAGGGTGAGATAAAAGCAGAGCAAGATAGTGTAATATCAACCAAATTCGAAGCAACAAGAATTTTAGCAATAGCTAATATCAAACATATTGGCATGTCTTTACCCTCTTAAAGACATGTGACTTCTCTCCTCTTTGTTAACAAGCATCTGTAGAAGAGCTTAGATGTGCTCCTTTGATAAGCTTTGATGTGCTCTCTCTTCCCCTTTGACAACAATTTCCAAGAAGTACACTTTTGGATCATGAGCCAAATAGGTGTGGTCCTTGAGAGTCACTACAAAGCAGGAAGTAGCTTATGATGCTGATAGAGGAAAGAATCATTGAGTGGAGCTGGAGAAAAAAGGTAGTAAGAAATGGCAAAGCATTTTCTCGGAGTTGAAATCGCTGACACCGATCCGTTTTCTATCAGTGGCTCCGAAATGACAGAGGCACGGAAGGTACTTATCGGTGAGACCGAGTTAGTCCATGTCGGTTGTACCGATGAACTATGCACAAGGAGACCTTGTATTTCGGTCAAGCTGATAGGTTTGGATCGGAGGGACTGAGTGCAACACAGAGAAAATATTTTCTCATCTCAGCTCACTTAGCAAATGAAATCTCACAAGGTTTTGCAAGGAATTAACAGAAATATTTGCAATGAATTTTCAATTGCATCACAAATGAAAAACATAAAAGAGAAAAGAGATCTAGATGAAGTTTTTTTTGTGTTTTGTTTTAGAGAGAGACAAAATAGAAAAAAAATATGCAAATGGAAAAAGCAACTGAGCAAAAGAACATTAGAGAACTTCATCTAGAAAGGGTCGGCAACAAGGTCACCTATGTTAGAGTATATTGACTTAGGAGTCAAGCGAGATCACTTGATCATAGGTCATACTCATCGTTTAAGCTCAAAATGGGGTTGGCATTTTTCATTTAAGCATTTTGATGTATTCACATCTTGTTGAGTTGCTTTAGCTCATGTCTCGGAGTAAAGCTTCTCTAAGATGGAATGACATACCTTGGGTTGTGGTGTTGATCTTGATCATGTAGTCGACCTTTTGTGTTAGATGCTCAAGGTTGATGTTGTCCATCAAGAGTTGGGAGCACCCTAGTAGTTTGAGTTCATCTTCCTACATGGGTTAGTCTTGTAAGGAAAAGCACTTGTGTATCCAAATTGACAATCATCAATGTTTTTCGTATAAAGATAGTCAAAGGATATGTCGAGTTAGTTCATGCTTCCTTGTATTCAACAACCATATCATAGGAACTTGGTGATTTAGAGATTGCTCAAGGTGTGAGTGACTTGCAATCTCATAGAGTTGGGTTCATCCAAGTACCTACAAGGGTTAGATAACATGCAAAGGTACTAGTATAGATCCAAGACATATTTTTTTTCGCGAATACGCAAAGATTGCGTATCTTTTCATTGATAGATAGAAGGAGAATGAGTACAATCGAAGATACAACACATGACATACACAAGGAGGCATGCGCATGGTGCCCGGAGCAGAGAGAATGGGTGCTCAGCCCAAACAGGAAGAAACACACAGCTAAACCCACCAAACCTAAGACTAGAGAAGCAGACTAAATGAGCACGATGTCAAACATCTCCAATTCCAACACCGGAGACTCCGCGAGCGAGCAAGATAGCGCCTTCAAGAAGGGGAACGACGTCGCGACACCGTCGCCATCCGATCCGACAAGCCGGACCTAGGGTTTCCCCTGATGCTCGAAGAGGGGCTCGGATAAAGGCCATGGCAGCGCCTCCAGGAAGGGAAACGACATCCGCAGGTGTCGCCGCTGCCAGCATCGGCAAGCCGAGCATGGCTTTCGCCTGGCCTGGGTCCGAGCAATCCCATATCTACCAGATCAGGATCCGAAGATGCCGGAGTCAACATGCCTGTCGACCGCTACCTCGGAAGGAGGGTGGGGTTGCACCTGCCGCCGACAAAAACACGAGCTTTGCAACCGATGGCATGGTGGATGGGGTTGGAGAGGCAGCGGGGCAGAGAGCCGACACGGGTGGTAGGGTGGCGGCCGGCGCTGCCGGCAAACCGGAGCCGGAAGGGGCGCAGCTCCGTGTTGCTGGAGGCCTAGCCACCAGGACCGGCAAACCGAAGATGCTGGAAGGGACACAGCAACTTGTTGGCCGGGGCCGAGACCGCGCCAGTGGAGACACCGGCAGACCAAGGACAATGGAGAACGCAGGTCCGTGGACGCCGGGACTGGAGCAGTGCCGACCAAGAACCACCGTGAAACTTCAGCCGCCTGCCAAAGGACGTCGTGACCACACATACGCAAGTTGTTGCCGTAGCTCGGAGGAGGCGCCGTTAGGGACGGAGGGTGGCTTGCGCCGAGGCAAGACCGAGCCCCGGCCTGCCCGGCCACCTCACCCGAAGGCCTCACCCGCCCCAATCAGCAGCAGCAAGAGCTGCGCTCACGGGAGACAGGAGGCAGACGAGGGAAGGTCACCGCGGGCAAGGTCGCGCCGCCGCGCCGGAGTGGCAGGAGGGGGCCGCAGCAGCTGGACGGGAGGGAGCCCATGGGACGCCAGATCCAATCTGGGGCCATGGGAGGAAGGGGGCTCCAACGCGAGGTGGTGGTGGTAGGGCGAGGCTCCAGGGGACCCAGCCAGGGCAACACCACCGCGGGTGAGGAGCGCCGCCGCCGGGAGCCGCCGTCGAGGCCGGCACCACATCATGCGGGGGGAGGTGGGGGGCTGGATCCACTGAATCACCCGCCGCCACCCTCCCAGGGCCGGCGCTGAGCCACGGCCGCTCCTCCGGTGGCGGCGAGGTGGGGAGCAAGGTGGGGAGGGGGCGGCGGCGCTCGATCTAGGGTTCCCCCGCCGCCGCCAGGGAGGGCGACGCGGGGGACGCGGGGGCGTGTGTCCTCCCCTCTTCTCATATCAGATCCAAGACATATGATCATCAACATAAGAGAAATGTCAAGAATTAGTCATAAGAATGCTCATGCCTTGCATGTATCCAACTGGAGTTTCTACTCCAAGTTCGAGGCATCAATGATATTCAATTCACCTCTCAAACGGCAACAAATTTTCTCATAAAGCGGTTTGGTGAATATATCCGCCAATTGCTTATCGGTACGAACATGCTTAAGATTTATGTCTCCATTAGCAACATGATCCCGAATGAAATGGTGATGAACTTCAATATGCTTATTGAGAATGTTGCACATGATTGTGAGCAATCTTAATAGCACTTTCATTATCGCAAAGCAACAGAACATGTCTCACATGTATCCCATAATCCTTAAGGGTTTGGGTCATCCAAAGTAACTGAGCACAATATGATCCGACGACAATGTATTCTGCTTCGGCACTGGATAAGGATACCTAGTTTTGTTTCTTGGAGGACCAAGACACAAGGGATCTACCAAGAAATTGACAAGTACTCGAAGTGGACTTTCTATCAACCTTGTCACAAGCATAGTCTGAATCGGAGTAGCCAACAAGATCAAAAGATGACCTCTTAGGGTACCAAATGCCAAAGTTTGGTGTATGAATTAAGTATCTCACTATCCTTTTCACGGCCTTAAGATGACACTCTTTAGGGTCCGCTTGATATCGTGCACACATGCACACACTTAGCATAATATCGGGACGGGAGGCACATAGATATAACAATGAACCAATCATAGAGCGGTAAACCTTTTGGTCAACCGGTTTGTCATCCTTAGTCAAGTCAGGATGTCCACTAGTAGGCATGGGTGTTTTCATACCTTTGCTTTCTAGCATGTTGAACTTCTTGAAAAGATCCTTGGTATACTTTGTTTGAGAGAGAAGGGTACCTTCCTTAGTTTGCTTGATTTGCAAACCAAGGAAAAAATTGAGTTCACTCATTTTTTACCATGACATATATGTGCCATGACGTGACACCATGCCAATTTTCATGACTTTCTGGTGAGTTTTGGATTTATGGGGATTTAAAACCGAGTTTCCAAATGTTTGAGGACAAGCTAGGACGCTGGTACGGTTGTAGTTCATTCCCATTCCTGGCATGGCACCTAAACATGCACCCAGGGACACATGTATAATTTTTCTAGACATTTTGGTGAACTAGAGCATGTATTTGTAGTTCAAATTTGAATTGTGGACATTAAATGCCTAGGAAACTCAATTAGTGTATAAAAGGGTCAAACAAACCCTGAATAAGTTTAAATTTCAGCACGGATATCCTTGAAGGAAATATGCCCTAGAGGCAATAATAAAGTTATTATTTATTTCCTTATATCATGATAAATGTTTATTATTCATGCTAGAATTGTATTAACCGGAAACATAATACATGTGTGAATATATAGACAAACAGTATGCCACTAGTATGCCTCTACTTGACTAGCTTGTTAATCAAAGATGGTTATGTTTCCTAACCATGAACAAGGAGTTGTTATTTGATTAACAAGGTCACATCATTAGTTGAATGATCGATTGACATGACCCATCCCATTAGCTTAGCATCCGATCGTTTAGTATGTTGCTATTGCTTTTATCCATGACTTATACATGTTCCTATAACTATGAGATTATGCAACTCCGTTTACGGAGGAACACTTTGGTACTACCAAGCGTCACAACGTGGCGGGTGATTATAAAGGAGTACTACAGGTGTCTCCAAAGGCGATGTTGGGTTGGCGTATTTCGAGATTAGGATTTGTCCTCCGATTGTCGGAGAGGTATCTCTGGGCCCTCTCGGTAATACACATCACTAAGCCTTGCAAGCATTACAGCTAATGAGTTAGCTGTGAGATAATGTATTCTGGAACAAGTAAAGAGACTTGCGATGAACGAGATTGAACTAGGTATTGGATACCGACGATCGAATCTCGGGCAAGTAACATACCGATGACAAAGGGAACAACGTATGTTGTTATGCGGTCTGACCGATAAAGATCTTCGTAGAATATGTAGGAGCCAATATGGGCATCCAGGTCCGCTATTGGTTATTGACTGAGATGTGTCTCGGCCATGTCTACATTGTTCTCGAACCGTAGGGTCCGCACGCTTAAGGTTTCGATGGCGGTTATATTATGAGTTTATGTATTTTGATGTACGAAGGAGTTCAGAGTCCGGATGTGATCACGGACATGACGAGGAGTCTCGAAATGTTCGAGACATAAAGATTGATATATTGAATGGCTATATTCGGACACCGAAAGGTTCGGAAGTTTCGGAGAAAACGGAGTGCCGAGGGTTACGGAACCCCGGGAAGTAATGGGCCTTATTGGGCCAAGAGGGAGAGAGGGGCTGCACCAGGGAGGTGGCGCGCCCCCCCCATGGGGAGTCGAATTGGACTAGGAGGCGCAGCCCCTTCCTCTCCTCTCCTCTCTTTCCTTCCCCTCCCTCTTCCTAGTAGGACTAGGAAAGGGAGTCCTACTCCTACTAGGAGGAGGACTCCCCCCTTGGCGCGCCCCTAGGGCTGGCCGGCCCTCCCCTTGCTCCTTTATATCTGAGGCGGGGGCACCCTAGAACACACAAGTTGATCTTCGTGATCGTTCCTTGGCAGTGTCGGTGCCCCCTCCACCATATTCCACCTCGATCATATTGTAGCGGTGCTTGGCGAAGCCTGCGACGATAGAACATCAAGATCGTCACCACGCCGTCGTCTTGTGGAACTCCTCCCGACGCTTTGCTGGATCGGGCCGGGGATCGTCATCGAGCTGAGCGTGTGCCAAGAACTCGGAGGTGCCGAGTAACGGTGCTTGGATCGGTCGGATCGTGAAGACGTCGACTACATCAACGCGTTGATTTAACGCTTCCGCTTCGGTCTACAAGGGTACATGGACGGACACTCTTCCCTCTCGTTCTGTGCCATCACCATGGTCTTGCGTGTTCGTAGGAAATTTTTGAAATTACTCGTTACCCAACATGGCATCCGCGCTGGTTTTATGCGTTGATGTCATATGCACGAGTAGAACACAAGTGAGTTGTGGGTGATATAAGTCATCTGCTTACCAGCATGTCATACTTTGGTTCGGCGGTATTGTGAGATGAAGCGGCCGGACCGACATTACGCGCGTCACGCTTCGCGAGACTGGTTTCACCGCTGCGAGCACTAGTTGCTTAAAGGTGACCGGCGGTGTCTGTCTCTCTCACTTTAGTTGAACTGAGTGTGGCTCGCCGGTCCTTGCGAAGGTTAAACAGCACTAACTTGACAAACTATCGTTGTGGTTTTGATGCGTAGGTAAAACGGTTCTCGCTCAGCCCGTAGCAGCCACGTAAAACTTGCAACAACAAAGTAGAGGACGTCTAACTTGTTTTTGCAGGGCATGTTGTGATGTGATATGGTCAAGGCGTGATGCTATATTTTATTGTATGAGATGATCATGTTTTGTAACCGAGTTATCGGCAATCGGCGAGAGCCATGTGGTTGTCGCTTTATTGTATGAAATGCAAGCGCCATGTAATTGCTTTACTTTATCACTAAGCGGTAGCGATAGTCATAGAAGCAATAGTTGGCGAGGCGACAACGATACTACGATGGAGATCAAGGTGTCGCGCCGGTGGCGATGGTGATCATGACGGTGCTTGGAGATGGAATCACAAGCACAAGATGATGATGGCCATATCATATCACTTATATTGATTGCATGTGATGTTTATCCTTTATGCATCTTATCTTGCTTTGATTGACGGTAGCATTATAAGATGATCTCTCACTAAAATTATCAAGTAGTGTTCTCCCGAGTATGCACCGTTGCCAAAGTTAAATCGTGTTAGAGACACCACGTGATGATCGGGTGTGATAAGCTCTCGTCCATCTACAACAGGTGCAAGCCAGTTTTGCACCGCAGAATACTCGAGTTATACTTGACGAGCCTAGCATATGCGAGATATGGCCTCGGAACACGGAGACTGAAAGGTCGGCGTGAATCATATAGTAGATATGATCAACATAAGATGTTCACCATTGAAAACTACTCCATCTCACGTGATGATCGGTTATGGTTTAGTTGATTTGGATCACGTGATCACTTAGATGACTAGAGAGATGTTTGTCTAAGTGGGAGTTCTTAAGTAATATGATTAATTGAACTTAAATTTATCATGAACTTAGTCCCGTAGTATTTTGCAAATTATGTTGTAGATCAATAGCTCGCGTTGTTGCTTCCCTATGCTTTTATATGTTTGTTTGATATGTTCCTAGAGAAAATTTTGTTGAAAATGTTAGTAGCAATGATGCGGATTGGATCCGTGATCTGAGGTTTATCCTCATTGCTGCCTGAAGAATTATGTCCTTAATGCACCGCTAGGTGACAAACCTATTGCAGGAGCGGATCTGAGGCGTTATGAGCGTTTGGCTAGCTCAATATGATGACTACTTGATAGTTTAGTGTACCATGCTTAAAGGCTTAGAATCGGGACTTCAAAGGCGTTTTGAGCGTCATGGACCATATGAGATGTTCCAGAATTGAAGTTAATATTTCAAGCAAATACCGAGTTGAGAGATATGAAGTCTCCAACAAGTTCTATAGCTAAAAGATGGAGGAGAATCGCTCAACTAGTGAGTATGTGCTCAGATTATGCAGGTACTTCAATCGCTTGAATCAAGTGGGAGTTAATCTCCCGAGATAAGATAGTGATTGACAGAATTCTCTAGTCACCATCACTAAGTTACTAGAACTTTGTGATGAACTATAGTATGCAAGGATGGCGAAAACAATTCCCAAGCTCTTCGCGATGCTAAAATCGTGAAGGTAGAAATCAAGAAAAACATCAAGTGTTGATGGTTGACAAGACCACTAGTCTCAAGGAAAATGGCAAAGGGAAGAAGGGAACTTCAAGAAGAGCGGCAAGCAAGTTGCTACTCGGTGAAGAAGCCCAAGTCTGGACCTAAGCATGAGACTAAGTGCTTTTGCTGCAATAGAACTGGTCATTTGAAGCGGAACTACCCCAAGTATTTGGCGGATAAGAAGGATGGCAAATTGAACAAGAGTATATTTGATATACATGTTATTGATGTGTGCCTTACTAGTGTTTATAGTAGCCCCAGTATTTGATACTTGTTAGGTTCTTTGAGATTAGTAACTCAAACAGGAGTTCTGAGATAAAGCAGAGACTAGTTGAAGGGAAAGTGATGATGAGTATTGGAAGTAGTTCCAAGATTGATATGATCATCATCGCACACTCCCTATACTTTCGGGATTAGTGTTAAACCTAAATAAATGTTATTTGGCGTTTGCGTTGAGCATGAATATGATTTGATCATGTTTATTGTGATACGGTTATTCATTTAAAGTCAAAGAATAATTGTTGTTCTGTTTAAATGAATAAAACCTTCAATGGTCATACACCCAATAAAAATAGTTTATTGGATCTCGATCGTAGTGATACGCATATTCATAATATTGATGCCAAAAGATGCAAAGTTAATAATGATAGTGCAACTTATTTGTGGCACTGCCGTTTAGGTCATATTGGTGTAAAACGCATGAAGAAACTCCATGCTGATGGACTTTCGGAATCACTTGGTTATGAATCATTTGATGCTTGCGAACCGTGCCGTTTGGGCAAGATGACTAAAACTCCGTTCTCCGGAACAATGGAACAAGCTACTGACTTATTGGAAATAATACATACCGATGTATGCGATCCAATGAGTGTTGATGCTCGTGGCAAGTATCGTTATTTTCGACCTTCACAAGATGATTTGAGCAGATATGGGTATATCTACTTGATGAAACATAAGTCTGAAATAGTTGAAAGGTTCAAAGAATTTCAGAGTGAAGTGGAAAATCATCGTAACAAGAAAATAAAGTTTCTGCGATCGATCGTGGAGATGAATATTTGAGTTCTGAGTTTTGTCTTCAATGAAAACAATGTGGAATAGTTTCACACTCACGCCACAGAACACCACAATGTTATGGTGTGTCCGAACGTCGTGACCGTACTTTATTATGATATGGTGCGATCTATGATGTTTCTTACCGATTTACCAATATCGTTTTGGGATCATGCATTAGAGACAGCTGCATTCACGTTAAAACGGGGCACCATCTAAGTCCGTTGAGATGACACAATATGAACTATGGTTTGGCAAGAAACCAAAGTTGTCATTTCTTAAAGTTTGGGGCTGCGATGCTTATATGAAAAGTTTCATCCTGATAAGCTCGAACCCAAATCGGAGAAGTGCGTCTTCATAGAATACCCAAAGGAAACTGTTGGGTACTCCTTCTATCACAGATCCAAAGGCAAAACATTCGTTGCTAAGATGGATCCTTTCTAGAGAAGAAGTTTCTCTCGAAAGAAGTGAGTGGGAGGAAAGTAGAACTTGATGAGGTAATTGTACCTTCTCCCTTATTGGAAAGTAGTTCATCACGAAATCAGTTTGATGATTTCTACACCAATTAGTAAGGAAGCTAATGATGATGATCATGAAACTTCAGATCAAGTTGCTACCAAACCTCGTAGGTCTTCCGAGTAAGATCCGCACAGAGTGGTACGGTAATCCTATTCTAGAAGTCATGTTACTAGACCATGATGAACCTACGAACTATGAGGAAGCGATGATGAGCCCAGATTCCATAAAATGGTTTGAGACCATGAAATCGAGATGGGATCCATATATGAGAACAAAGTGTGGACTTTGATGGAGTTGCCCGATGATCGGCAAGCCATATTAAATAAATGGATCTTCAAGAGGAAGACGGACACTGATAGTAGTGTTACTATCTACAAAGCTCGACTTGTCACAAAAGGGTTTTCGACAAGTTCAAGGTGTTGACTACAATGAGATTTTCTCAACTGTAGCGATGCTTAAGTCTGTCCGAATCATGTTAGCAATTGCCACATTTTAAGAAATCTGGCAAATGGATGTCAAAACTACATTCTTTAATGGATTTATTAAAGAAGAATTGTATATGATGCAACCAGAAGGTTTTGTCAATTCTAAAGGAACTAACAAAATGTGCAAGCTCCAGCGATCCATCAATGGACTGGTGCAAGCATCTCGGAGTTGGAATATACGCTTTGATGAGTTGATCAAAGCATATGGTTTTATCTGAGACTTTTGGAGAAGCCTGTATTTACAAGAAAGTGAGTGGGGCGCTTCTGACATTTCGACAAGTATATGTGAATGACATATTGTTGATCGGAAATAATGTAGAATTATTCTGCAAAGCATAAAGGAGTGTTTGAAAGGAGTTTTTCAAAGAAAGACCTCGGTGAAGCTGCTTACATATTGAGCATCAAGATCTATAGAGATAGATCAAGGCGCTTGATAAGTGTTTCAATGAATACATACCTTGACAAGATTTTGAAGTAGTTCAAAATGGAACAGTCAAAGAAAGAGTTCTTGCTGTATTGCAAAGGTGTGAAATTGAGTAAGACTCAAATCCGACCACGGCAGAAAATAGAAAAGAGAATGAAAGTCATTCCCTATGCATCGGACATAGGTTCTATAAAGTATGTCATGTTTGGTACTGGATCTATTGCATACCCTACCACTAAGCTTGGCAAGGAGTGCAATAGTGATCTAGGAGTAGATCAATGGACATCGGTCAAAATTATCCTTAGTGGAATAAGGATATGTTTCTCGATTATGGAAGTGAAAAAGGGTTAAATAAGTAAAGGGTTACGCGATGCAAGTTTTGACACCGATCTGGATGACTCTAAGTCTCGATCTAGATACATATTGAAAGTGGGAGCAATTAGCTAGGGTAGCTCCGCGAGCATTGTAAACATAGAAAATTGCAAAATACATACGGATCTGAATGTGGCGGACCGTTGACTAAGATTCTCTCACAAAGCAAAACATGATCACACCTTAGTACTCTTTGGGTGTTAATCACATAGCGATGTGAACTAGATTACTGAATCTAGTAAACCCTTTGGGTCTTGGTCACATGACGATGTGAATTATGGGTGTTAACCACATATAGATGTGAACTATCGATGTTAATCACATGGTGATGTGATCTAGATTATTGACTCTAGTGCAAGTGGGAGACTGAAGGAAATATGCCCTAGAGGCAATAATAAAGTTATTATTTATTTCCTTATATCATGATAAATGTTTATTATTCATGCTAGAATTGTATTAACCGGAAACATAATACATGTGTGAATATATAGACAAACAGTATGTCACTAGTATGCCTCTACTTGACTAGCTTGTTAATCAAAGATGGTTATGTTTCCTAACCATGAACAAGGAGTTGTTATTTGATTAACAAGGTCACATCATTAGTTGAATGATCTGATTGACATGACCCATCCCATTAGCTTAGCATCTGATCGTTTAGTATGTTGCTATTGCTTTTATCCATGACTTATACATGTTCCTATAACTATGAGATTATGCAACTCCCGTTTACGGAGGAACACTTTGGTACTACCAAACGTCACAACGTAATCGGGTGATTATAAAGGAGTATTACAGGTGTCTCCAAAGGCGATGTTGGGTTGGCGTATTTCGAGATTAGGATTTGTCACTCCGATTGTCGGAGAGGTATCTCTGGCCCTCTCGGTAATACACATCAAGAAGCCTTGCAAGCATTACAGCTAATGAGTTAGTTGTGAGATAATGTATTACGGAGCGAGTAAAGAGACTTGCCATGAATTGAGATTGAACTAGGTATTGGATACCGACGATCGAATCTCGGGCAAGTAACATACCGATGACAAAGGAACAACGTATGTTGTTATGCGGTCTGACCGATAAAGATCTTCGAGAATATGTAGGAGCCAATATGGGCATCCGGTCCCGCTATTGGTTATTGACCGAGATGTGTCTCGGCCATGTCTACATTGTTCTCGAACCGTAGGGTCCGCACGCTAAAGGTTTCGATGGCGGTTATATTATGAGTTTATGTATTTTGATGTACCAAGGAGTTCGAGTCCCTGATGTGATCACGGACATGACGAGGAGTCTCGAAATGTTCGAGACATAAAGATTGATATATTGACGGCTATATTCGGACACGGAAAGGTTCCTAAGTTTCCTGAGAAAACCGAGTGCCGGAGGGTTACCGAACCCCCGGGAAGTAATGGGCCTTATTGGGCCAAGAGGGGAGAGAGAGGGCTGCACCAGGAGGTGGCGCGCCCCCCATGGGGAGTCCGAATTGGACTAGGAGGGGGGGCGCAGCCCCCCTTTCCCTCTCCCTCTCCCTCTCTTTCCTTCCCCCTTCCCTCTTCCTAGTAGGACTAGGAAAGGGGAGTCCTACTCCTACTAGGAGGAGGACTCCCCCCTCCCTTGGCGCGCCCCTAGGGCTGGCCGGCCCTCCCCCTTGCTCCTTTATATACGGGGGCAGGGGGGCACCCTAGAACACACAAGTTGATCTTCGTGATCGTTCCTTAGCCGTGTCACGGTGCCCCTCCACCATATTCCACCTCGATCATATTGTAGCGGTGCTTAGGCGAAGCCTGCGACGATAGAACATCAAGATCGTCCACCACGCCGTCTTGTGGAACTCCTCCCCGACGCTTTCTTGGATCGGAGCCCGGGATCGCCATCGAGCTGAGCGTGTGCCAAGAACTCGGAGGTGCCGAGTAACGGTGCTTGGATCGGTCGGATCATGAAGACGCATTTACTACATCAACGCGTTGATTTAACGCTTCGCTTTCGGTCTCACGAGTGCGTGGACGGACACTCTTCCCTCTCGTTGTTGTGCCATCACCATGGTCTTGCGTGTTCGTAGGAAATTTTTTGAAATTACTACGTTACCCAACAATCCTGTCGTTCCATGTTGCCCATAGAAGAAAATACAGGGCGAAAAGAGACAGTGATTATAGTTTCGCCCACAAGGGGGACACGTTTCCCTATCGGAACCACGAGGCTTCTTGAGAGAAGCTCCGGTTTGTAAGAGGCTTGTAATAAAAAACTTGCGCCAAAATGGACAGAAAAATTTCCTCGACATATATGTGCCATGCCATGACACCATGCCAAGTTTCACAATTTTCGGATGACTTTTGGATTTACGGGGATTTAAAAACCGAGATTCTTCTCACGAAATGTTTTCAAATAGCACATGGTTCATTCACGAAAGTCGTGTGCCTACCAAACCGTGGCTGATCCCCCCTGCTGCGCGCGTGATCTGAGTCATGCGTTCTAATTGGCCAGAACCCAAACCCCATGGAACGAATGTCTGCACCGTTGGATGCTCCCATATCAAACGGCAATGCTCATCCCTTTCGACAGCACCTGCAGTTCCGGTTGTGATTTTATTTATATGGGTAAGCACTATGCGCATGTGTCGTGCTAGCTCACGCTTCCTTCTCTGCTTTCTATATTAATGTTATTATATATCCAAACACGCTATCATTTCCCGCCACTCCTCTCAACGGTTTCCCGCCTATTCTCCATCGTTTTCCCCCTGCCAGTGTCAGTGCTCATTGAAGGCTAGGCGGCGACACACTGGCCATGTAAATATCGCACACAGTTTCTAAAAGCACAAATGTGTGTGATAGTAGGGAGTAGGTCCCATAGCACTACAAAAAAAAAGACACGTCCGTGACATTTTTGGGCCGAACAATTTTGTTCTGTCATGCTTATGACACTTCTATGTCGATAATTGTGACAAAACACGGTATCATCATAGATGTGGTGGGCTCCTACTTCTATGACAAAAAATCATGATAGAAAATGGGCTTTTCGTCTCGGGCGGGTCGGAGACGCAGCTGCATGACATTCTTTGGGCCGTCCATGACAAAAAAATCGTGGTAGAAGCGAAGGCGAGGAAAGTATCAAGGAGTTCCCGGTTACGGTGGGTGGTCGGGGCCGAGCGATGCGCGTTTCTCTCGTACACGTACACGCGTGGGTGCGAGGCAATGGGCTCTAACTAAACCCGAGCGAGGCTTTCGCCTACTGAACCCGAGCGTTTGCACTATAGGCTACGCGTTACTGAACCCGAGCGATCGATCAATCTGGCTGTTAACTGAACCCGATAGAGCGATTCCTTCGCTATTGCTGCTAACTTAAGTCGATCGAACCTGCTGCCTCTTGATGAACAGTGAGCGTTGTTGGGGGTTGGATGAACAGGCCCCCGTGGTTGTAGAGGCCATAGGCGTGGATGAACAGGACCCCGATCAAGCCGGTTGGGGGTGGATGAACAGGACCCCCGTGGAGGGCTGGTTGAGCAATGGCGGTGGAGGGTCGATGAACAGAGCCCATGGAGGGCTGGTTGAACAGACCCCACGGAGAGGGCTGGTTGAGCAATGGCGGTGGAGGAGCGGTGGAGGCCGGATGAGCAGGAGCCCGTGGATGAGCGATGGTGGTGGAGGCGGGAGGGAGACATCGTGGATGAGCGATCGCAGTGGAGGCCGGAGGAGGTCGACAGTGGATGAACAGTAGCCCGTGGAGGCTGGAGCGAGGTAGTAGACGGTGGATGAACAGTAGCCTGTGGAGTCCCGTTTTGCGGTACGTCACACCCCTCCCGATGAACAGGACCTTGTTTCGACCGTAGGAGGTCGAATAGAAGTCCGTTTCCTCTATTTTGCAGTACGCCACACCCTTCCCGATCAAAAGGACCCTGTTTCGACCGTAGGAGGTCGAAGAGAAGTCTGTTTCCTCTGTTTTGCGGTACGCCACACCCCTCCCGGTGAACAGGATCCCGTTTCGACTGTAGGCGATCGAACAAAGGCCGTTTCCTCCGTTCTACGGTACGCCAGGCCTCGTTTTGGCTGTTCCGTCCAAGCCGGTTGGCTCCCGATGTACACGGCGCATTCCGTTGCCTCCCGATGAACACGAAGACGCAATTTCTCTGTTCCGACCTAGCCGGTTGGCTGCCGATGAACATACGTCGTCGCTGCCTCTCCATGTACACGAGCCCTGGCCGTACGTATGCGCGAGTAGGCGTTCGAGACCCCGCCCGTATGTACGTATGTGGCTGTATTTACTTTCTTGCACCCTGGTTGTACGTACGTGTACACGATATTGATGGGACTGCGTGACATGCTACGTCCGTGCCTCTACTACGACACGTGCCCTTCCTTACTCGGCCACGGTTCATCGATGCAGCCTGCATACAGACTGATCGACCAGTATGTACGTACACGTTCGCGACCAGAATGACTACGCTACGTACGCTTTGACCAGGTGGGTCCCGACTGTCAGGGAGGATAAGGAGGCACTTCCTTGCGTGCGAAGATGTAGCTGGTGGGTCCCAACAGTCAGGTGGGAAACGTTTTTTTCATAAAATACGGTGGCTCGTCCGGTGGGTCCCTGCTGTCAGGTGGAGGAATCATTATTTTGCGCGTACTAAGGTTGCACTTCCTTGTTGCGGCCATGGACCCAGCTGTCAGCCTCTCCACGTACAGTACTCTTTCGATGGAAGTCGTTCCTTGGCCACATTGACCACGCCGCGCCGAGAGCACCAAGGCGGTGGACGACAGCGAGGGAAGGGGATGACGCGGAGCCGGGGAAGACGCGGCAGTGGATGCCCACGCGGAGAGTAGTACGAGGGTTGACTGGTTCGACTGCGGTGTGAGGCTGCCGTCACCGCAGAATAACAGGGGTGTGTGGATGAGTAGAGGGATGGTCTGGCCAGCGGTGGGAGTAGTAGGTGCAGTGAGGCCTCTACGGCAGAATAGCCGGCCACGAGAAGCAGGAGCAGGCGGCACGACAGGCGCTGGTTTGGGCAGCTGGAGCAAGAAGACCAGAGGTTGAAGAAGCACTACGGTCATTGGATGGACATCGTATGGTTAGTGGAGCTAGAATCGTTCATATTGACTAAGTTGACAAAGCCCTCTGTCCGCGTCAACTTAGTAGGCCCACAAGTCAGCTTCCCACTATGGTGGGTCCCAGCTAGCAGGGGGGTATTCATTTTTTTGTGCGCAATAAGGAGGCACTTCCTTGCGTGCGAAGATATACATGGTGGGTCCGAGCTGTCAGCGGGGGGAACATTTTTTCGTGAAATACAGAGGCCCTTCTGGTGGGTCTCAGCTGTCAGGTGGAGGAATCATTATTTTGCGGGTAATAAGGAGGCATTTTCCTTGTGTGCGGCCGTGGACCCAGCTGTCAGCCTCTCCACGTACAGTCCACTTCCGATGGATGTCGTTCGTTGACCACGTTGACCACGCCGCACCGAGAGCACTTGGGCGGTGGATGACGGCGAGGCCTAGGAAGGGAACGACACAGAGCTGGGGAAGACTCGGCAATGGTTGCCCACACGGTGGGGAGTACAAGGGTTTACTGGTTCGGCTGCCGTCGCCGGAAAATAACAGGAGGTGTGGGTGAGTAGAGGAATGGCCTGGCCAGCGATGGAGTAGGTGGGGCGGTGTGGCTTGTGCGGCAGCACAGCCGGCCACGAGACGCGGGAGTAGGCAGTCCCACTGGCGTTGGTTTGGGCAGCTGGAGCAAGAAGATCAGATATTGAAGAAGCAGCACGGCCGTTGGATTAACATCCAACGGTCACTGCTGCTAGAATCGTTTGTGGACAAAGTTGACAAGGCCTTTCGTACACGTCAACCTAGTAGACCCACAAGCAGCCTCCAAATCTGTCCCAAACAACATACAACCCGAAATTTCTAGCCAGATTCAAATTAATTTAAAAACTAAACATACCTTAATTTAAATCCAATGAAATTTTACCCGCACAAAAACAATGAAATTTAAAATATCAAAATCCGAAAGAAAAAAGAATTTTGAAACTAATTGCATGTTTGCTGTATTTTTCCATTTTACAACCCATTTATTATTACTTATAGTCCATTTTCTGGGCAAGCCTGAATGCATCCCTCCTCGTCTTGAAAGATTTCCGGCCTAGCAGGGCATAGAAAAGCAAGTAGGCCTACGTTGGTTATTCTGCAAAAAAACAAAATAGCTGGGCTAGCATTTTCAGAAAGGAAAAAAACTGGGCTGGTCATGTGGTAAACATATGAAATAAAAGCCTGGGCCAGACGGGCCACAGCTCCCCCACAACCCAGTTGATACCCTTCTCCATCCAAAAAAAACTGCACGCTGCTGGGTCCCTACTGTCATCCTCACCATGTACAGTCATCTCCTTATTCCTCTCGGTTGTTGACCATGTTGACAACACCGAAGGGCGACGCCGCGGCGAGCGGACCAAGGTGGAGGATGATGGTGAGGCCTCGGACGGGAACGAATAGGAGCCGGGGAAGATGCACAGAGTTTTAGGGTGCGATGTGGCCATGATGCGTGTGCGGTAGCACATCCAGCCGTGGGAGACGGGAGCAGGCGGTCCCAATGGCGCTGGTTTGGCTTTGGCGGCTGGAGGAAGAAGAGACTGAAGAAACACGACAGACGTTGAATGTCAATCCAACGGTCAAGGTTGGCACAATCGTTTGTTGAGTAAGCCGACACCAAGTAGCATACTTTTTATTTATAGGAAGAAAAGAAAAACTAGGCTCGTTCGCCTAATAACATTCCCGAAACTGCGACCGTTCGATCTTGCGTCGCAACTAAAACTGCGAGGAAAGATTGTTTGTCTACCGTCCTCCTCCCAGGGAACGTTCACCACATAAGTGACTAGCACCCTTGGTTTTCAACCGAGAGGTCTTGGGTTCGAGTCCCATGAACTCTCAATTTTGTCCTCCTTCCTTCCTCACAAAAAAGAAAGAAAATCAAAGACTTGAGAAGGCGTACAGAACAAGCTAGTGTACCAGTAAAGAGATGTTGCTAAGTTTTAGAAAAAAGAGATGCGTGCTCCTGTAGCTGGTTTGAATCCAAACCTAGACTATGACTATATATGGTGTTATGCTACTCTGCAAGTAATGAAACTGACATATCCAACGTTCGCTTCTCCTCTTCTCTACTTACTCTGCCTAGCATCAGAAGCTCTGGCCGCAGCAACCATGTCCGTTGGCTGCTCGTCCACCTGCTCTTCAGGAGGCAACAACCAGATATGCGCCAAGTCGCCACCCATACCATCGCCCGTGGGTCTCATCACACCCACGGCTGACACGCACCGCAATGGGTGCTCATCGCAACCACCGCCGCTTGTGTGGTGCCACCGCTTTAAAATCACGCAGAGTCATCCGTCGCGTCTCAACCACAATCCTCAACCCTGGCTGAGTCTTCTACAAATGCCCCAATCATGGGGTAATAGTATGTTTAAGTGTTGTTCTGTTGCTTTCAGTTGCTGAATTTTTTAATAGTTTGGTTGATGATCTTCCAATTTGATTCATGCGAGAAAAGGAAGATTCATGTGATTTGTATTTCTGGGAAGTTGCTGATGTGGGGGAATGCAACTACCCTGATTATTTGCTTAGCCAAGGAATCCCAATACCAGCAGGTTGGGGTGTTGGACAAGTAACTGAAGGAATGACAGAAGATGAAGATGCAGAGCAGATGGTTAAAGATGCAGTTCCTCTGATCATTGCTAAGCAACAGCTGTTGAACGACCTTGACAGCAATGATGAGATTAAAGAGCTTGTGAAGATAATGGGCAAAATCGATGTGCTCTGTAGGATGATTGTCTCTTTATTTGTAGTGTATGTAGCACTCATGATATATTCAGTGGCTATGACATGAGCACTTTGCTGAAACTAGTAATGAATGAAACCTATTTAGCAGGCTGGGCGTAGTGTTGTGAACATATAATGATTTCTATTAACGGAAATCGAGGGGTATCCCCTTTTGCTCATAAATAAATAAATAGCAGATGCCCTTTTGCTAATAAATAAATAAATTAGCAGAGGCCCCGTCGGGTCAGCTTTGTTCCCATTCGAAGACGTCGAGCAAATTGCAGTCCAACATCAAACTATGTCATCGAATTCAAGTTTCACAGCCAAATATGAGTACACTAGACAACAATGTCATCATGTTTTAGTCGTCATACAATCACCAAACACAAATCAACATACATAATAAGTGATGTTCTCACAGCAAAATACTAAATAACAAGTTCATCAAGTTTCAGTTGTCATAGCCAACACAATTTCACATAGTAGATATAAAAACGTCTTCTGACAGGCAAATACGACAAAAGCAATCTAATCATCATCCGCAGCAGCAGCATCAACATCTTCTCCATGTGTATCAGTCTGAATCGTAATTCCCCACAGTTTCATCTCCTTCTTCATCCTCAATGTCCTCGAACGTCGGCTTCTTATTGATCAACTCTTGTATGTACACAGCCCGACAGGCAATCTTTTCGCCAGCGTCATTGACATGATGGTTCTCAAAGATATTAGGAACATCTGTGGAATCTTCTACATCAGGAGCAGTGTAAGCATCATCTTGTTGTGCAACTTCATTAAACGAATTCCTCTGCTCAAACCTTTGCAATACTCTCCAGTCATCACTACATGCAAATGTGTCTTCCAATAAAAATATTTGTGTTGCTTGATTTGCCAAAATAAAAGGCTCGTAGGTCTGGTACGCCGCCTTGACATTGATGGATTTGAAATAATCATCAGCTCTGGGTTTTGCAATCCTAGAAAACAGGTTATACCCAACGACACAACAGAACCACACATAGAGGAACCTCGAAACTGGAGATATACTGCAACTGAACAATGTCTGTTATGTTAGCATACATTTCAGTTGCCACTTCACCATACTTATCCGTGCTCATGATGGCACTGTTTTGTGTCTTCCCGCCTTTGTCGCGTGCAAGGGTGTTGTAGCGCACATCTCTAACAACACAGGATTCATAATGTCTAACCCGAGTATCAGGACCCATTGCTAGTGCGTAAAGGGCATCATCAACTGCCTGCCCATCCTCCCGCATCTTCTTAACCTATGGTTAGAAAATAGACAAGCTAATCGGCTTATGTACTCAATATATTAAAAAAACTGATAGTGCAATTCAAAAGATTACATGGCTCTTGAACCATTTTTGCAAACCCTGCCATAACCAGTTTGTCAATGTTTCTTGGATTTTGCAGCAGTAACTCCTTTTTGTAGATGCTGCACAACATAGTGACCGCATCAAACATCTAAATATATAAGAATGTGCTGCAAGTTTAGTAGATTACGATGTATAAGCTGCAGTACTTAGCACTTGATATAAGGTAGTATCTCAGGACAGTTGTTCAACACATACCAAACCATTTTGTCCAAATCTTTAGGTTTGTCGACTCTTACCTGTAACTCGAACATAACAATCGAAAACATTGAGCCCGGGATTGTCTTCACCGACCTCTTTGCCAAGCTGATCGGCTGTTTCAATGTATTTTGAGCAGAATGTCAACGCTTCTGTAGCAATGTAGGCCTCTGCAATGGAACCCTCGGGTCTAGCTCTGTTCCTAACATAGCCCTTGAAAGTGCATAGCCGCCTTTCAATAGGGTACATCCAGCCATACTATACCGGACCTCTAAGTAGTGCCTCATTGGGTAGACGAACAACCAAATGCACCATCACATCAAAGAAGGCTGGAGGATATATCTTCTTAAGGTCGCATAGGATAGTTGGTATCTTGTCTCTAAGACGCTCCAAAGCATCTATCCCGATATTTCTACTGCAGAGTTCCTCAAGAATTGTCCCAACTCTTGCAAGCAATCGCTCAGATAAGTCGTATGCCCAATCCTCTAAGGATAACATGTAAAACCCTTTGAAGTAGGACATGGCAGTCATGAGTTTTCAACCCTTGTACCTTGTTTCCATCTGCACTAACTCTCATTTCAGGGTTGGAAGCAAATCCATGTGGGAATCTCACACGTGACAGGACCTTGCATAATTCTTTTCTTTTTTACCTTGTCCAAGACGTACACAGCTGGTGCTATATCCCGTGGTTTATCTTCATCTTGCACCTGCAAATCCTTTCTGATACCCAGGTGTGTCAAACCAATCCTAGATTTTAAGGTATCGTCTTGCCTTCAATATTAAGAAGTGTGCCGATAATGTTGTCACATATATTTTTCTCGATGTGCATCACATCAAGATTATGCCGCCGATCCAAATCCTTCCAATACTCCAAGTCCCACAAAGTGGACCTGCGGGTAAACAATAATCTCTCTTCTGCCCTGCCACGCTTCCTTTTCTCGCTACCATTATCAGGATGGTTTCTTGGTTTAATATTCCCGACCTTCTCTAATTCCACTTGCAACTAACTGGTGGTGAACCTCTTTGGCGCATCACGGTTTTCATGCTTTGTATTGAACATATATCTTCGGTATTTTGTAGGACATGGCTTGTCCTTGGCAAGGAAATGGCAGTGTCGAATGTAACAGATCTTGCTAAGTATTATGATGACAATGATTCTGTCACAAAAACACATGAATTGTAACCATGTGTCATTCGCCCTGACATAGTGCCCAAAGCCGAATAATCATGGATGCACCAAATTATAACAGCACGCAGAAAGAAATCGGCTAGTGGGCTGCTATATAGGTCTCGAGTGAGAACACCCCTCCATAGCTATTGAAGTTCCTCCACAAGAGGCTCCATGAATAAATCAAAATCCTTTCGAGGACTTTTTGGACCTGGGATGAGCAAGGCCATCATGTAGTTTGATTCTTTGGTGCAGACATTTGGAGGCATGTTGTAAGGGATAACAAGAACTGGCCACATGCTATATGTGGCGCTCTAGTGGCCAAATGGGTTAAATCCATCTGAAGCTAAGCCAAGTCTAATGCTTCTCGGGTCAGCAACAAACTTTTTGTGTTTCTGATTCATGCTTTTCCAGTCAGTACCATGAGATGGATGGCTCATTACATTTTGATCTATATGAAGGAAATATGCCCTAGAGGCAATAATAAAGTTATTATTTATTTCCTTTTATCATGATAAATGTTTATTATTCATGCTAGAATTGTATTAACCGGAAAATAATACTTGTGTGAATACATAGACAAACAGAGTGTCACTAGTATGCCTCTACTTGACTAGCTCGTTGATTAAAGATGGTTATGTTTCCTAGCCATTGACATGAGTTGTCATTTGATTAACGGGATCACATCATTAGGAGAATGATGTGATTGACTTGACCCATTCTGTTAGCTTAGCACTTGATCGTTTAGTATTCCGCTATTGCTTTCTTCATGACTTATACATGTTCCTATGACTATGAGATTATGCAACTCCGTTCTTCGGAGGAACACTTTGTGTGCTACCAATCGTCACAACGAATCGGGTGATTATAAAGGTGCTCTATAGGTGTCTCCAAGGTACTTGTTGGGTTGGCGATTTCGAGATTAGGATTTGTCACTCCGATTGCTCGGAGAGGTATCTCCGGGCCCACTCGGTAATGCACATCACTATAAGCCTTGCAAGCATTGCAAATAATGAGTTAGTTGTGGGATGATGTATTACTTAACGAGTAAAGAGACTTGCAGTAACGAGATTGAACTAGGTATTAAGATACCGACGATCGAATCTCGGGCAAGTAATATACCGATGACAAAGGAACAACGATGTTGTTATGCGGTTTGACCGATAAAGATCTTCATAGAATATGTAGGAGCCAATATGAGCATCCAGGTTCCGCTATTGGTTATTGACCGGAGACATGTCTCGGTCATGTCTACATAGTTCTCGAACCCGTAGGGTTCGTACGCTTAAAGTTCGATGACGGTTATATTATGAGTTTATGTGTTTTGATGTACCGAAGATAGTTCGGAGTCCCGGATGTGATCACGGACATGACGAGGAGTCTCGAAATGGTCGAGACATAAAGATTGATATATTGGAAGCCTATATTTAGATATCGGAAGTGTTCCGGGTGAAATCGGGATTTTATCGGAGTACCGGGGGTTACCGGAACCCCCCGGGGGTTTAATGGGCCAAGATGGTCCTTGGTGGAGAAGAGGAGGGGCGGCCAGGGCAGGCCGCGCGCCCCCTCCCCCTCTAGTCCGAATTGGACAAGGAGGGGGGGGGGGGCGCCCCCCTTTCCTTCCTCTCTCCCTCCTCCTTCCCCCTTTTCCTACTCCAACTAGGAAAGGAGGGAGTCCTACTCCCGGCGGGAGTAGGACTTCTCCCTGGCGCACCTCCTCCTAGTCGGCCGCCTCTCCCCCCCTTTCTCCTTTATATACGGGGGCAGGGGGGCACCTCTAGACACAACAATTGATCCCTTGGATCTCTTAGCCGTGCGCGGTGCCCCCCTCCACCATAGTCCACCTTGATAATATCGTAGCGGTGCTTAGGCGAAGCCCTGCATCAGTAGAACATCATCATTGTCACCACACCGTCGTGCTGACGGAACTCTCCCTCAAAGCTCGGCTGGATCGGAGTTCGAGGGACGCCATCGAGCTGAACGTGTGCTGAACTCGGAGGTGCCGTACGTTCGGTACTTGATCGGTCTGATCTTGAAGACATATGACTACATGAACCGCATTGTGCTAACGCTTCCGCTTTCGGTCTACGAGGGTACGTGGACAACACTCTCCCCTCTCGTTGCTATGCATCACCATGATCCTGTGTGTGCGTAGGAAAATTTTGAAATTACTATGTTCCCCAACACTATATACTCCTAGTTCTTAGAATGCCATAATATATCCTCTCTTGTTTCAGCATCATGAAACAACCTCTGCAATCTTGGTATAATTGGAAAATGTCTTAGAACATTATGAGAAATCCTCTTCATAGCATCGCCATCTTTCCATCTTGATGGTTTGCATTTTGGGCATTCACTTAAGTTGGCATAATCCTTCCGGAACAGAACAAAATTATTCTTACAAACATGGATCATATCATATCTTCCAACTGCACAAAGGAAACTCTTCATTTTACTGTAGGTGTGTGGCTGCTCAGACGCATCTGGGAAAGATTTGCGGAAAGCAGCCAACATCACATCAAATGATTTGTTGGTCATCTTCTTAGATGTCTTCACCAGAAGAAAGGTGACCATAGCTGAGAATACTGACAGCCTATTTCTTGGGGTGACATCCACGTTGCATTGTTCGAACATGCGGGCCCATCGTTTTTCTTCTACGGGTGAAAGTTCACAAAATGCACGAGCATTTCGTAGCATTGTTTTAATGTTGGTCAAACTCACTAGCTCAACCACCACCACCTCCTCCTCCTCTTCCACCTGAGAATCAGGCGGATCAAGATGGTGATCTGCTGCTTCCACATAGTCATTAACATTGACGTTCACAGCTTCACCATGATGAACCCACCTAGTATATGTGACTGACATCCCATACAAGTGTAGATGATTTTGCACAGTTGACTGGTGAGGGAGTCCTGGATTAGGGGGTGTCTGGATAGCCGAACTATCACCGTTGGCCGGACTCTGGACTATGAAGATACAAGATTGAAGACTTCGTCTCGTGTCCGGATGGGACTTTCCTTGGCGTGGAAGGCAAGCTTGGCGATCTGGATATGTAGATCTCCTACCATTGTAACCGACTCATGTAACCCTAACCCTATCCGGTGTCTATATAAACCGGAGGGTTTTAGTCCGTGGGGACTAACAACAATCATACCATAGGCTAGCATCTAGGTTTTAGCCTCTCGATCTCGTGGTAGATCCACTCTTGTACTACCCATATCATCAATATTAATCAAGCAAGAGTAGGGTTTTACCTCCATCGAGAGGGCCCAACACAGGTAAAAGATCATGCCCTTGTCTCCTGTTACCATCCGCCTAGACGCACGATTCGGACCCCCTACCCGAGATCCGCCGGTTTTGACACCGACATTGGTGCTTTCATTGAGAGTTCCTCGTGTCGTCATCCTTAGGCCCGATGGCTCCTTCGATCGTCAACAACGACGCGTCCAAGGTGAGACTTTTCTCCCGGACAGATCTTCGTTCGACGGCCAGACCGCGGCCAATTCACTTGGCCATCCGAGCAGATCGAAGCTACGCCCGCCATCAGTCAGATTTGGAAGTTTGAACTACACGGCCGACATCCGCGGAGACTTGATCTTCGACGGATTTGAGCTACAACCAAGCGTGCCGCACTATCTCGATGGGCACGATCTAGCTCTGCCACGAACAGTGCCTCGAGGCCGCACAGCGTCCCGCTCCGACCCTAGTTCGAGCCGACTCCGCCGATCGAGGACGAGTGGTTGGACACCGCCTCGGGGCTACGATCTCTGGCGATTGAGCGAACTCCATCCTCGTCGCTTTATAAGACCGTGACTCCAAGGTACGGACTCTTTCCGGACTCCGAACCCTCCGCCCCCGCCAATCGAATCCGATTGGGCGTCGGTTATGGAGTTCACTATCGCGGACATCTTTTAGCACTCGCCCTTTGGCGACATCCTGAATTCACTAAAGTCTCTCTTTATCGAGAGCCTGGGCTGGCTACGGTCGATAAGGTTGGGATGCGGACGATGAAGAAATTCAACGCCCACCCACCACCCACTTTGTAGCCACCGTCGATGATTTAACCGACATGCTCGACTTGACCAAGACATCGACGGTATGGACGGCGATCTTTGGAGAGACCAAGAACCAGCGCCTCAGGCAATCGGAAGGCCACCTCGTCATCGACATATACATGGTGGACATCCCTAAAGATGGGAACGACGATGGAACAACGGAGGATGACCCTCCAAGAAGCACCCTGCGTCGGCGTCGGCAAGCGCCTAAATCCCGCCACAAGAAAACGGTGATTCCGCACGGAGATAATAACACCCTGGACAAAGTGCGAAGACAACCCCCCAAAGCAGGATTCAGCACAGGAGGAGGAGAAGCCAGCCCTCATGATAGAGCGGCGCAGCGGGGAGGTGGAGGACGATAATTATATGCCTCCCTCCGAAGATGAGGCAAGCCTCGACGACAACGAATTTGTCGTGCCTGAGGACCCCGCCGAACAAGAGCGTTTCAAACGCAGGCTTATGGCCACGGCAAACAACCTCAAGAAAAAGCAGCAGCAGCTTAGAGCTGACCAAGACTTGCTAGCTGACAGATGGACTGAAGTCCTTGCAGCCGAAGAGTACGAACTCGAACGCCCCTCCAAGAGATACCCAAAACGCAGGCTGCTACCCCAATTAGAGGAGGAAGCACTCAAACCTACACACCAGCGCATGATGCGGCCGACCGGCCACCTCGTGGCCGTGACCGAGAGGCCTCTAGGCCCTCCATTCAAGCCGCACCCCGGCGTCACTCAACCAATGCACGAGGAAACGCGCCAGACCTGCGAGACATATTGGAGGACAAGACAAGGCAAACAAGATCGATCTACGGATCGCGTGGGCACCCCACGATACGTGATGTTAACCGTCACGCCGGATACAACAATTCCGGCCGGGCCGAACACAGTAGACAAAGCTCGTTTGAGCTGTGTCGAGATATAGCTCAATACAGAGGCGCCGCACACCCACTATGCTTCACAGACGAAGTAATGGATCATCAAATCCCCGAGGGTTTCAAACCCGTAAACATTGAATCATACGATGGCACAACAGATCCTGCAGTTTGGATCAAGGACTACCTCCTCCATATCCACATGGCCCGCGGTGATGATCTACACGCCATAAAATACCTCCCACTCAAGCTTAAAGGACCAGCTCGGCATTGGCTTAACAGCTTGCCAGCAGAATCAATTGGTTGTTGGGAGGACACGGAAGCCGCATTCCTTGATAACTTCCAGGCACATATGTGCGACCACCGACGCCGATGACCTCAGCCACATAATTCAGCAGCCGAAGAATCGGCCGGACAAGTTTGGACACGGTTCCTAACCAAGAAAAATCAAATCGTTGATCGTCCGGATGCAGAGGCCCTTGCAGCCTTCAAACATAACATCCGCGACAAGTGGCTTGCACGCACCTAGGACGGGAAAAGCCGAAATCCATGGCAGCCCTCGAACGCTCATGACCCGCTTTTGCGGGAGAGGACAGCTGGCTAGCTCAGTAGTAACAACTTGACCAAAACCCCGGTAGTTCGGTACCAAGGACAACAATGGCAGGTGGCGTCGCAATAAGCACAAGCGCCATTAATGGCGATAATCTTTGAAGATACGGCGATCAACGCGGATTCAGAGCTCTAAACCCGTCAGCGGAAAAAGCCGTTCAAAAGAAATACTCGAGGTCCGTCCCAATCTGGACCGAATACTCGATCGCTCGTGCCAAATACATGGCACCCCGAAAACCAGCCAACCACACCAACAGGATTGTTGGGTCTTCAAACAGCAGAGCAAGTTAAATGCGAACTCAATGACAAGGGGCTGCATAGCGATGACGAGGAGGAGCCCCTACCGCGAACAATAGAGGATGTAAGGTTTCCCCCACAAGTGCGGACGGTGAACATGATATACGCAACCCACATACCCAAAAGGGAGCGAAGCGTGCGCTAAGGGGCGCATATGCGATGGAGCCATCGCCCCAAAGTTCAACCCATGGTCCTCCTGCCCGATCACCTTTGATCGAAGGACCACCCCACTAGCATCCGCCACGGCGGATTCGCGCGCATTGGTTCTTGACCCAATCATTGACGGATTTCACCTCACTAGAGTCCCGATGGACGGCGGTAGCAACCTGAACCTGCTCTATCGGGATACAAGGCGCAAAATGGGCATAGACCCTCAAGGATTAAACCCGCAAAGACGACCTTTAAAGGCGTCATACCAGGTGTAGAGGCCAATTATGCAGGCTCGATTACACTCGAAGTGGTCTTCGGATCCCGGATAACTTCCGGCGAGGAGTTAATCTTCGACATAGTCCCGTTCGCGGTGGCTATCACGCCTTTGCTTGGACGAACCGCATTTACAAAGTTCAATGCGGTGCCGCTTTCACGATACCTCAAGCTCAAGATGCCAGGCCCTTGAGGAGTAATCACGGTCAATGGAAACACGAGCGCTCTCTCGAGCGGAGCAGCATCTGGCGGCCCTCGCGGCGGAGGTGCAAAGCAGCCTCTCACAGCAATTCTCGAGTCCGGCTACTAAACGTCCGGACACCGTCAAGCGCGCCCGGAGTAACCTACAACAAGACCGCCTGGCACGATCCAAGCACGCATAGCGATCTGGCCCCAACCCCAGCCCTCGCGAAATTGCGAAGCCAGTACTACACGTACATAACTACGCTCTGGAGATACCATGGGCATAAGGGGAGGGGCACGACCACGGCATGCCCAGAGTGCGGCTCAACCGCACCAGGGGCTCCCGATTGTGTCACTCTTTTTCTTTCTTCTTTTTTCTTCTTACTTTCAGGACTCCGTTTTCCGAAGCCACATGCGGCACTAGAATTGCCGAATTCACGATGCAACAGCCAAGGAAGCGTAGACTACGTCCGAGTGTCGGTGGTCTCTACTACGAGCATTATACCTGTTTTACATACCATCCCAGAGCTTACCCCTCGGAGGGGACATGTTAAATAGTCCCATCCCTTGCTTACCGCACTATTTGTATCGTTCGCTTTCATTGCAAAGACCTTTTGAATAAACAATACATAGCTTTTGCCTATTATTGCACTCCTTTTTTTTTATATATATATGTTCATTTATGACATGTTGCACCCGTACACTTTAGTACGGCCAATACACCAGGGCTTAAGTACCCCAAATATATGGTGTGATAAGTCCGAACACTTTCACAAGTGCGGCACCCGAACTTATAGCATTATATGCATCGGCTCGAATCATGTCTTGGGTCAATAGTTGGGTTTGCCTGCTCCCATGTTTTGGTACCTTACGTTCCGTTATATCGGCTAAGGTAGCGCTGGGAGAACCACTGCGATTGTGCCCGGTTGAGCTGGGTTGAGCACCTCGGTGGAAAGCTAAAACTGACCGTCATGATAGGGCGAGAGCCGATCGCTGTTCGAGAGGTTTTTCCGGGTCCCTAAAGACTTATGCCGCTTAGAGCGAGGAGTCGGCATTGTCCGGCCAAAGGCGTGGATAGCGCCCCGAACTCGGTCTTCCGAATACAAGGGGCTTCGCCGAAATTTAAAATTATAGAATTCTATGGCTAAGTGAGAGTGTTCAAGCACTATAAGTCCGATTGCCTTGTTCATTGCGTTGAGCGCCTCCCTCGAAGGACCCAAGAATGGGAACAAGAGCGTTCAAGTTTATCCCGAACACCCCGGCACTTGGGGCATGGGGGCTGAAGCCAACGACTTGCCATCTCTCAAATTTGATAAAACGGCCGCACATAAGGTAATATTTTAAATTCACAAGCGTTGCTTAGCGCATATGAACAAAGTTTTCAGCGTACAGGATAACAAATGCGAGTCTATTAAAAAATTACATCTTTCGAGCATTCACCCGCTATAAGGCGGGCACCCTTCATGACGCCCTCATAATACATTTCGGGCTTGCGATGCTCCTTGCCCTTCGGTGGCCCGTCCGTCACAAGCTTCTCCGCATCCAGCTTGCCCCAGTGCACTTTAGCACGGGCAAGGGCCCGACGGGCACCTTCAATGCAGACGGAGCGCTTGATGACTTCAATCCATGGACAGGCGTCCACCAGCCGCCGCACTAGCCCGAAGTAGCTCCCAGGCATGGCTGCCAAAAGGCCATAGCCGAACTATGAGGCCCTTTATGGCCTGTTCGGCGACCTTGTGGAGCTCGACCAGCTGCTTCAGCTGGTCGCTCAGGGGCACTGGATGTACGGCCTCAACATCTTGAGACCGTAACACCTTTTCCGTCGAGCTCCCTCCTTGGCGCAGAGAACGCGGCAGCATCGTACACACTACGGGCAGATCTGCGAATGCTCTGGAGAGCTCCGGATCCGGTAAGTAACAGATAATTCACTTTCACATGCTTGCTTTGCATAAAGAATGCCTTACCCGCCGCTATCTTCTTTAATGCTTCAATTTCTTGGAGGGCTTTTTGGGCTTCGCCTCGGCGGCTTTGGCACTCTCAAGAGCCGAGGCGAGCTCGGACTCTCGAGTCTTGAGTCACGCTCCAAACTCTCGTGTTTTTCCACGAGGCACGGAGCTCTTGCTGCACCTCCGCCACCCAAGGCCTCCTGCTGCTCTCGCTCGGTGCGCTCCGTGGCATGAGCTTCGGCCGCGGACACCGCTTCCTTCGAGGTCGCCACCTCGTTCGTGGCCCCTACAATACCCACGTTAGTCTGTCATTTTGCAACCAAATCCTTTCTCAGAAGGTATTTCTTTAATAAGGTATTACTTACCTTCCGTGTCCTCGAGCTGCTTCTTGGCAAGGCCGAGCTTGTTCTCGGACCGCTCGAGGCTCTGCTTCAATGCATTGACCTCCATGATCGGTCTGGCAGAGGTCAAGAAGCGCACTGCATTCCCATATTGACATACTTATGTTAGACTCCTGCGTGTATCTTTTTAGATCCTCATCCGCTTTTCTTTCCGAACACCGAACTAAGCATCGAGGGCTACTGTCTATGCGATAATATTTATACATATTCTAAACTTACCTCAAAGCCTGTTAGAAGGCTGATACAGAGCTTCATCAGCCCGCTCTTGGTGGATCGAACTTTTGGATCACCACACTCATAACAAGCGGTGCTCCTCGTTGATGGAGGCGCCTGTTAAGCGCCTCCGGCAAGCTATCCGGTGCCTCGGATGGACGGAGGTCACCGGCGTCGCAGTCTCGCCCTTCTTACGAAGGGGCCGCTCGCCGGACTTCGGAACCATTGAAGGTTCCGGTACAGAGTCCGGCACATGGACGGACTTAGAGCCCTCTGGGGTCTCGCCCCCTTTGCGCCCGGAGTCCGGGAGGTCGCCTTGCGGCGCCTCCAGGACCACCTCCTCCTGGCGGGGCCCCTTTTGGGACTCCACCGCAGTGTCATCGGCGACACAAGGAGAGTAGGCGGTCGGAAGTGAAGTGCTATTCACATCCGACGAGCCCAGGGAGCCGCTCGACGAAGCGGCAAGCTCGTCCTTGGGCGGGCTACATGGTCATATTCGGCGTTAGAAGACACTATGCGACAAATAAAAAGTCATGAACTATTCCGGAGTCCGGACACTTACGATCTCGCCTGGGGGTTGGCCCTTGGTGGCCACTCCTCCTCGTCGTTGTCGGCGTTGGTGGAGAAGTCCGGAGGAAGGGTCCTTCCTTTCTTGGACCCTCCGGCCTCCCCAGTCAGGGCGGCCTTCCTTTTCTTCTCTCCCCCCGCTGGGGGAGAGGCTTCTTTCTCCTCCTCCTCGTCCTCAGAGGAGGATTCCGCCTCGGAGCCGTCGGACGATGAGTCCGACAACACCTGGCGCCGGGCACTCCTTCGAGTCCCCGTGGCCTTCTTCTTGGCCTTCTTCTCCGGCACCACGTGAGGTGCCGGAGCCAGCAGCCCCGTCAATCGGGCGTCCACTGGGTCTTCTGGCAAAGGGGCCGGACAGTTAATCTGTCCGGACGTCTTCACCGATCTGTCAAAGGTTAGGGAGTTTTAGATCCCACATAGAGTCAATCTATGAAAAGCAAGTCCCATAAAGGGTAAAATAACTTACCTCGCTGGCTTGACGCTGTGAGCTGAATCCGCGATCTTCGGTAGCGGATGTGGGAGCCTCGGCGCCCTTGAACAAAGACCTTCCAGCGTCTTCGCACGTAGTGTCGAAGAGCCTTTTCGAGTTAGTGTCTTGTGCGGATCGAACTCCCACAATTTAAAGGCCCGTTGTTGGCATGGGAGAATCCGGCGGATGAGCATCACTGGATTACGTTGACAAGCCCGAGATTCTTGTCCACCAGGTTTCAGACGCGAGTTTGGAGTCCGGACAGCTCGTCCGAAGTTCCCCACGTCGGGCCCGCTCTTTCCATGATGTGAGCCGCGGGGAAGCCAGATCGAATTCGGGGCCGCCGCCATTGAGAGTCGCATGGCTCGGTGATGTAGAACCACCCGATTGCCACCTTTATGGTCTCCACAAAGGAGCCCTCGAGCCATAGGACTTTGGCCATCTTGCCAACCATGGCGCCTCCGCACTCCGCTTAGCGGCCGCCCACTACCTTGACTTGACATTGAAGATCTTCACCATAAGCGAAGTGGGGCTGGATCTGAAGGAAGGCCTCGCACACCTGACGATAAACGCCGAGATGTTGAGGATGAAGTTCGGGGCCGGATCATGGAAATCCAGGCCGTAGTAGAACATGAGCCCCGAACAAATGGGTGAAGTGGAAAACCTAGTCCATGGAGGAAGTGGGTGAGGAACACCACCCTCTCATGGGGCACAGGGGTGGGAATGAGCTGCCCCTCGTCGGGTAGCCGGTCTTGTGATGTCGCTGGACAAGTATCCGCCTTCCGCAGCTTTTGATGTGCCCCTCCGTGACGGAGGAGGCCATCCACTGCCTCCGCTCCCCGACATAGTTGGAGAAGGTTGAGGTGGGATGTGCGGACTTGGGCACCGGAGCTCGAGTCTTGGAAATGGATGAGCAAAGGAGGAAGAAGGCGTGGGTGAAAAGGTGGATCCTTATCCCTTATATGGACGGACGAAGTTATCGTCCCCGCCACTTGGTAAAACTCACTTATCTCCCAAGCGCCGTAATCAATGGCGCGGTTGGGTTACCCACGTCCGTATTGATGAGGATCCGGAATAAGGGGCATGATCTCCGCTTTGATAAGGCGTGCCAAGAAACCGCCTCGCTAACGCTACTGAGGTGGAACAGTAAAACGATTCGTATAAAGGCTCGGCCTTGGTGTGATGTCACGCCCGAATACGTCGCAGATCTGTGCAAAAGTTATTCTCTCTACGGTAGTATGTGGAACTTGTTTTGCGAGCGGACACTATCCTTGTGTTCAAAATCTTCTCTGAAGTACTCGGAGGAGGAACCCGCCTTGCAATGCCGAAGACAATATGCGCCGCCGACTCGTCGTCATTGAAGCCTGGTTCGAGGGCTACTCGAGGAGTCTGGATTAGGGGTGTCCGGATAGCCAAACTATCACCGTTGGCGGACTCTGGACTATGAAGATACAAGATTGAAGACTTCGTCCCGTGTCCGGATGGGACTTTCCTTGGCGTGGAAGGCAAGCTTGGCGATACATATATGTAGATATCCTACCATTGTAACCGACTCTGTGTAACCCTAACCCTATCCGGTGTCTATATAAACCGGAGGGTTTTAGTCCGTAGGACGAACAACAATCATACCATAGGCTAGCTTCTAGGGTTTAGCCTCTCTGATCTCGTGGTAGATCCACTCTTGTACTACCCATATCATCAATATTAATCAAGCAGGAGTAGGGTATTACCTCCATCAAGAGGGCCCGAACCTGGGTAAAAACATCGTGTCCCTTGTCTCCTGTTACCATCCTCCTAGACGCACAGTTCGGGACCCCCTACCCGAGATCCGCCAGTTTTGACACCGACAACTGGGGTCTTGTAACTTAATTCATACAACTGCTACACGGGTAGAGCACATCTGATTTCAGACCACCGTACTCAGCTCTAATAAAGTTCATGATGTTTTCAACCCCCTCGACATATGCAGCGGAGAATCTTCGAGCAAAAGTTATCCAAGTCATGTCCATCTATTAGACATACAAATTAGTTCTTCTACTAGATATTACAGGAAAAACATATATGCTTTTTTATGAAGTCCAGAAAAAAAATACCTAGGTCGATGTCTAAAGCTATGGCAAGATATTTGGACAAGCACATCTAAGTAACGAAATATATGTAAAGCTAATTCAGCAAACAGATTGAGTGCTAAATTATGGCAGGCTATTTCAGAAGTCAATGAGGTCGAGCACATAGCTATCGAAGGCCATCTCAGCAACAAAGATCGAGTATAAAATGGTGTAGAGTTATTTCACCTAGCAGATTGGCTACTAGACCATGGCAATCTACGTCACAATAAATATATGGCAGGATATTTTAGCAACTAATCGGGCTTGGCATGCCATGTCAGCTAAGCAGATTGAGTGTAGAACAGGGCAAGGAAGCTTCTTAAGCAAAGCATATTGACTGTAAACTACTTTGGCAAACAGCGAGATTAACAATGTCTATCAGCTAACATTCAGCGCTACACCGACATGCATGGGGCCTCAGTCTAGAATGCGCGTACCGTGGGAGAAGTTGACCGCCGTGCGTTGATAACCCACAAGTGTAGGGGATTGCAACAGCTTTCGAGGGTAAAGTATTCAACCCAAATTTATTGATTCCACACAAGGGGAGCCAAAGAATATTCTCAAGTATTAGCAACTAAGTTGTCAATTCATCCACACCTGGATAACTTAATATCTGTAGCAAAGTATTTAGTAGCAAAGTAGTATGATAGTAGTGGTAACAGTAACAAAAGAGTAATGAAAGAAAAAGTAATATTTTTGGTATTTTGTAATGATTGTAATAGTAGCAACGGGAAAGTAAATAAGCGTAAACCAGTATATGGAAAGCTCGTAGGCATTGGATCGGTGATGGATAATTATGCCGGATGCGGTTCATCATGTAACAGTCATAACATAGGGTGACACAGAACTAGCTCCAATTCATCAATGTAATGTAGGCATGTATTCCGAATATAGTCATACGTGCTTATGGAAAAGAACTTGCATGACATCTTTTGTCCTACCCTCCCGTGGCAGTGGGGTCCTAATGGAAACTAAGGGATATTAAGGCCTCCTTTTAATAGAGAACCGGAACAAAGCATTAACACTTAGTGAATACATGAACTCCTCAAACTATGGTCATCACCGGGTTGTCGGATCATAACACATAATAGGTGACTATAGACTTGCAAGATAGGATCAAGAACACACATATATTCATGAAAACATAATAGGTTAAGATCTGAAATCATGGCACTCAGGCCCTAGTGACAAGCATTGAGCATAGCAAAGTCATAGCAACATCAATCTCAGAACTTAGTGGATACTAGGGATCAAACCCTAACAAAACTAACTCGATTACATGATAGATCTCATCCAAGCCATCACCGTCCAGCAAGCCTACGATGGAATTACTCACGCACGGCGGTGAGCATCATGAAATTGGTGATGGAGGATGGTTGATGATGACGACGGCGACGAATCCCCCTCTCCAGATCCCCGAACGGACTCCAGATCAGCCCTCCCGAGAGGTTTTAGGGCTTGGCGGCGGCTCCGTATCGTAAAACGCGATGATTTCTTCTCTCTGATTTTTTTCTCTCCGAAAGCAAATATATAGAGTTGGAGTTGGCGTCGGAGGGTCTCCAGGGGGCCCATGAGGTAGGGGGGTGCGCCCTGGAGGGGGGGGCGCCCCCCACCCTCGTGGACAGGGTGTGGGCCCCCATGGTCTTCATCTTTGGCAAGGATTTTTTATTATTTTTTCTAAGATGTTCCGTGGAGTTTCATGTCATTCCGAGAACTTTTGTTTTCTGCACATAAAACAACATCATGGCAATTCTCAAAAAACAGCGTCGATCCCGGTTAGTTCCATTCAAATCATACAAGTTAGAGTCCAAAACAAGGGCAAAAGTGTTTGGAAAAGTAGATCTGACGGAGACGTATCAACTCCCCAAGCTTAAACCCTTGCTTGTCCTCAAGCAATTCAGTTGACAAACTGAAGAGAAAAAGAAAACTTTACAAACTCTGTTTGCTCTTGTTGTTGTAAATATGTCAAGCCAAGATTCAAGTTTTCAGCAAAGATTATAACTAACCACATTTGCAATAATTCTCAGGTCTCATATTTACTCATATCAATGGCATAATCAACTAGCGAGTCATAATAATAAATCTCGGATGACAACACTTTCCCAAAACAATCACAATATGATGTAACAGGATGGTATCTCGCTAGCCCTCTCTGAGACCGCAAAACATAAATGCAGAGCACCTTTAAAGATCAAGGACTGACTAGACATTGTAATTCATGGTAAAAGAGATCAAGTCATACCCAATATAAATTAATAGTAATGAATGCAAATGACAGTTGCGCTCTCCAGCTAGTGCTTTTGATAAGAGGGTGATGAATCAACATAAAAGTAAATAGATAGGCCCTTCGCAGAGGGAAGCAGAGATTTGTAGAGGTGCCAGAGCTCGGTTTTGAAATAGAGATAAATAATATTTTGAGCGGTATACTTCCATTGTCAACATAACAACTAAGAGATGGCGATATCTTCCATGCTACACACATTATAGGCGGTTCCTAAACAGAATGGTAAAGTTTATACTCCCCCTCCACCAACAAGCATCAATCCATGGCTTGCTCGAAACAACGAGTGCCTCCAACTAACATCAGGTCCCAGGGGGAGTTTTGTTTGCAATTATTTTGATTTAGTTTGCATAAAGCATGGGACCGGGCATCCCGGTGACCAGCCATGTTCTCGTGAATGAGGAGCGGAGTCCACTCCTCTTGAGAATAACCCGCCTAACATGGAAGATATGGACATCCATAGTTGATACATGAGCTATTCGAGCATACAAAACAGAATGTTTATTTGAAGGTTTAGAGTTTGGCACATACAAATTTACTTGGAACGGCAGGTAAATACCGCATATAGGAAGGTATAGTGGACTCATATGGAATAACTTTGGGGTCTGAGGGATTGGATGCACAAGCAGTATTCCCGCTTAGTACAAGTGAAGGCTAGCAAAAGACTGGGAAGCGACCAACTAGAGAGCGACAACAATCATGAACATGCACTAAAATTAATAAACATTGGATACAAGCATGAGTAGGATATAATCCACCATGAACATAAATATCGTGAAGGCTATGTTGATTTGTTTCGACTACATGTGTGAGCATGTGCCAAGTCAAGTCACTCAAATCATTCAAAGGAGGATACCACCTCATCATACCACATCACAACCATTTTAATAGCATGTTGGCACGCAAGGTAAACCATTATAACTCACAGCTAATCAAGCATGACATAAGCAACTATGATCTCTAATTGTCATTGCAAACATGTTTATTCATAATAAGCTGAATCAAGAACGATGAACTCATCATATTTACAAAAACAAGAGAGGTCTACCAGCTTTTCCCATCTCAGTCAGTCCATCATATATCATCATAATTGCCTTTAACTTGCACGACCGAACGATGTGAATAATAATAAGAGTGTACGTGCATTGGACTAAGCTGGAATCTGCGAGCATTCAATAAGCAGGAGAAGACAAGGCAATATGGGCTCTTGGTTAAATCAACAATAATGCATATAAGAGCCACTTCAACAATTTAATCATAGTCTTCTCCTATCGACCCCCAAAGAAAAGAAAAGAAATAAAACTATACACGAGAAAGCTCCCAACAAGCAAAAGAAGAACAAGAAATCTTTTTGGGTTTTCTTTTTAACTATTACTACTACAGCAGGAAAAGTAAACTAACTAGAAGCTATTACTTTTTTTTGTTTTTCTTAAAGTTTAACAAACACACAAGAAGAAAACAAGAAAAAGAAAATAAACTAGCATGGATATTACAGTGAAAAAGTATGAGCACCGACATCTAGCAATGAGTGTGTGTGAACATAAATGTAATGTCGGTGGGAAATACGTACTCCCCCAAGTTTAGGCTTTTGGCCTAAGTTGGTTCATTGCGAGGGATAGCCTGGCGGATACCCGTAGGTGTAGCTCGGGTCGTACTGCGATGAAGCAGCTATCGCCTCCTGAGCTGCAGCGTGGCGTCGAGCTGCCTCCGCCCTCCTCTCGTACTCATCTGCCTCCTCTCTGGTAATAACGTATCTTCCTTTTGTCTAAGAATCAAAGAAGGCAGGAGCAGGAGGAGTAATACGGACAACATGCCCTTTTCTAAAGATTAGTCGATACTGGAGAGGTGATTCAGTCCTCTGGACAAACTGGTGGGAAACCATAGAATCAAAATCTAAATAAGTAGGGGGTAACTCCATATCACCCTCACGAATGTCTATCTCAAGAAAATTAGCTAAGCAGGTTGCATAAATTCCTCCAAAGAAATCTCCGTTATATCTATTATGATGCAACCTACGAGCTACAATGGCTCCCATATGATAAGATTGGTCTCCTAACACAGCACTCCTGAGAATGCTAAGGTCAGGGACACACATGTGACATGCTTCATCCTTGGCATTTATGCACGTACCTATGAAAAGAGCAAAATAATGTATAGCAGGAAAGTGAATGCTCCCTATAGTGGCTTGCGTTATATCTCTAGATTCCCCCACAGTTATGCTAGCAAGAAAGTCTCTAAATTCATATTTACGTGGATCAATAGTACTACCCCATTGTGGAAGTTTGCATGCAAAAGTAAAATCCTCTAAGTCCATGGTATAAGATTTATCATAAAGATCAAACATGACAGAAGGAGAATTACGCGAAGATGAAAACTCAAACCTCCTCACAAATGAACTAGTGAGATCATGATACTGTGGGCATTTGTCTGCCTCGAAGTCCATAAGACCGGCGTTACGCAAATATGGTTAAATTCTTCTTTGATTCCCGCTCGATCCATAAAATTTTCCGAAGGCCATTCACAGGGCCTTACGGGAGTGTCCCTTGGGGGCTCCTCATCGGCATCGCACATTGCAAGCCTAGTGCCTTGCTTCCTTGAAGAACCACCTTGGAACATCTTCCTAAACATATTGTTTTCTCTGAAAAATTTCTGAAATTTTTAGTAACTTCAAACAAAAGTGAACCAACTTCAATAAAATTGATAGCAACTACTCCTACAAGTGCCTAGAGCCTATATCAAGCATTAGAACTACTTGGAACCATATAAATTTGACATGCAAGCTCAAGAACATGGTCACCTATGCAGCACAAATTTGCAATGAATAAAGCACTAGAACATAAACTAATTGGACCAATGGAGGAGTCACATACCAAGGAACAATCTCCCAAGCAGTTTTGTGAGAGGTGCTTTGAGCAAGGAGATCGAAAATCACAAAGAACGGGCTGGAACTCGTGTTTGAGCCAGATATTCGTGTTTGTGGGAGGAAGAAGAAGAGGATGGGTGCAGGAATAAGTGGAGGAGGGCCACCATGGGCCCACGAGGCGGGGGGCGCACAGGGGATAGGGCGCGCCTCCACCCTCGTGGCAGGTGGCAGCTCCCCGTGGTAATTTTGCACAATAAATCCTCAAATATTCCTAAAAAATCATATTAAATTGGCATGGCATTTGGAGGACTTTTATTTTCGGGTATTTTATATTGCACGATAAATCAGAAATGCATGTAAAAATACTATTTTACTTTATTTCAACTAAATAACAGAAAGTATAAAGAGGGTACAGAAGGTTGTGCTTCTAGTTTCATCCGTCTCATGCTCATCAAAAGGAATCCACTAACAAGGTTGATCAAGTCTTGTTAACAAACTCATTCCGACTAACATGGAACCGGAGAATTTTGAATAACACTATGTTACCTCAACGGGGATATGCACATCCCCTATAATAAGAATATCATATTTCTTCTTGACAGTAGGAAGAGGAAATTCAAAACCTCCAAATATAATCGATGGAATTTTTCCAATAGAGTTGATGCTATAAACTTGAGGTTGTTTCCTCGGAAAGTGTACCGTATGCTCATTACCATTAACATGAAAAGTGGCATTGCCTTTGTTGCAATCAATAACAACACCGCAGTATTCAAAAAGGGTCTTCCAAGAATAATAGACATACTATCGTCCTCGGGAATATCAAGAATAACAAAGTCCGTTAAAATAGTAACATTTGCAACCACAACAGGCACATCCTCACAAATACCGGCAATATAGCAGTTGATTTATCAGCCATTTGCAAAGATATTTCAGTAGGTGTCAACTTATTCAAATCAAGTCTACGATATAAAGAGAGAGGCATAACACTAACACCGGCTCCAAGATCACATAAAGCAGTTTTAACATAATTTCTTTTAATGGAGCATGGTATAGTGGGTTCTCCTGGATCTCCAAGTTTCTTTGGTATTCCACCCTTAAAAGTATAATTAGCAAGCATGGTGGAAATTTTAGCTTCTGGTATCTTTCTCTTATTGGTAATGATATCCTTCATATACTTAGCATAAGGATTTGTTTTGAGCACATCAGTTAATCGCATACGTAAAAAGATAGGTCTAATCATTTCAGCAAAGCGCTCAAAATCCTCATCATCCTTTTTCTTGGATGGTTTGGGAGGAAAAGGCATGGGTTTCTGAACCCATGGTTCTCTTTCTTTACCATGTTTCCTAGCAACAAAGTCTCTCTTATCATAACGTTGATTCTTTGATTGTGGGTTATCAAGATCAAAAACAGGTTCAATTTCTACATCATTATCATTACTAGGTTGCGCATCATCATGAACATCATCATTATTATTTTTGCTAGGTTCATGTTCGTTACCAGATTGTGTTTCAGCATCAAAAATAGATATATCATTTGGATTCTCAGATGGTTCAGCAATAGGTTCACTAGAAGTTTGCAAAGTCCTATCATTTTTCTTTTTCTTCCTTTTAGAAGAACTAGGCACATCAGTATTATTTCTCTAAGAATCTTGCTCAATTCTCTTAGGGTGGCCTTCAGGATACAAAGGTTCTTGAGTCATTCTGCCAGTTCTAGTAGCCACTTTAACAACATAATCATTTTTCTTACTATTCATTTCATTGAGCAGATCATTTTGAGCCTTAAGTACTTGTTCTACTTGAGTGGTAACCATAGAAGCATGTTTGCTAACAAGTTTAAGTTCACATCTAACATCAGCCATATAATCACCCAAGTGTTTAATCATATCGGAATCATATTTCAATTGTCTACCAAAATAAGCATTAAAATTTTCTTGTTTGACAATAAAATTATCAAACTCATCCAAGCACTGACTAGCAATTTTAGTAGGAGGGACTTCAGCTTTATCATATCTATAGAAAGAATTTACCTTTACTACCCGTGTCGGGTTATCAGGATCAGGAGGTTCTTTAATAGGTAATGGATCAAGATCATATGTTTCTTCAACAGGCGGTATATTAAGACCATGTATTTCTTCAATAGGAGGTAAATTCTTAACATCTTCAGCTTTAATACCTTTTTCTTTCATAGATTTCTTTGCCTCTTGCATATCTTCAGGATCGAGAAATAGAACACCTCTCTTCTTGAGTTGGTTTAGGAGTAGGCTCATGAATTGGAGTAGGAGCTGGCTCAGGAGGTGCCCAATTATTTTCATTTGTCAACATATTATTCAATAGAATTTCAGCTTCATCCGGTGTTCTTTCCCTGAAAAGAGAACCAGCACAACTATCCAGGTAATCTCTGGAAGCATCGGTTAGTCCATTATAAAAGGTATCTAGTATTTCATTTTTCTTAAGAGGATGATCAGGTAAAGCATTAAGTAACTTGAGAAGCCTCCCCCAAGCTTGTGGGAGACTCTCTTCTTCAATTTGCACAAAGTTGTATATTTCCTTTAAAGCAGCTTGTTTCTTATGAGCAGGGAAATATTTAGCAGAGAAGTAATAAATCATATCCTGGGGACTACGCACACAACCAGGATCTAGGGAATTAAACCATATCTTAGCATCACCCTTTAATGAGAACGGAAATATTTTAAGGATATAAAAGTAGCGAGATCTCTCATCATTAGTGAATAGGGTGGCTATATCATTTAATTTAGTGAGATGTGCCACAACAGTTTCAGATTCATAGCCATGAAAAGGATCAGATTCAACCAAAGTAATTATATCAGGATCAACAGAGAATTCATAATCCTTATCGGGAACACAAATAGGTGAAGTAGCAAAAGCAGGGTCAGGTTTCATTCTATCCCTAAGAGATTCTTTACTCCATTTAACTAACACCCTCTTAAGTTTGTTTCTATCTTTGCAGGCAAAAATAGCTACAGAAGATTCCATATCAAAAACATAACCCTCAGGAATAACAGGCATATCTTCATCATCAATTTCATCAACATTATCAATTTCAATAATTTCTTTCTCTCTAGTCCTAGAAATTTGTTCATCAAGAAATTCACCAAGGGGCATAGAAGTAGTTTCATCATAAGTATCATGCATTGCAGAAGTGGCATCATCAATAACATGACATATCGAATCTAATAGCGTAAGCAGGTTTAGGTGTCGCAAGCTTACTCATAACAAAAGGTGAATCAAGTGCAGAGCTAGATGGCAGTTCCTTACCTCCCCTCGTAGTTGAGGGATAAAATTTTGTCTTAGCATCTTTCAAGTTCTTCATAGTGTCCAGCAGATATAAATCCCAAGTAACAAAAAGAATAGTGCTATGTTCCCCGGCAATGGCGCCAGAAATTAGTCTTGATAACCCACAAGTGTAGGGGATCGCAACAGCTTTCGAGGGTAAAGTATTCAACCCAAATTTATTGATTTGACACAAGGGGAGACAAAGAATATTCTCAAGTATTAACAACTGAGTTGTCAATTCAGCCACACCTGGATAACTTAATATCTGCAGCAAAGTATTTAGTAGCAAAGTAGTATGATAGTAGTGGTAACGGTAACAAAAGAGTAATGAAAGCAAAAGTAATATTTTTGGTATTTTGTAATGATTGTAACAGTAGCAACGGGAAAGTAAATAAGCGTAAACCAGTATATGGAAAGCTCATAGGCATTGGATCGGTGATGGATAATTATGCCGGATGCGGTTTATCATGTAACAGTCATAACATAGGGTGACACAGAACTAGCTCCAATTCATCAATGTAATGTAGACATGTATTCCGAATATAGTCATACGTGCTTATGGAAAAGAACTTGCATGACATCTTTTGTCCTATCCTCCCGTGGCAGCGGGGTCCTAATAGAAACTAAGGGATATTAAGGCCTCCTTTTAATAGAGAACCGAAACAAAGCATTAACACTTAGTGAATACATGAACTCCTCAAACTATGGTCATCACCGAGAAGTATCCCGATTATTGTCACTTCGGGGTTGTCAGATCATAACACATAATAGGTGACTATAGACTTGCAAGATAGGATCAAGAACACACATATATTCATGAAAACATAATAGGTTCAGATCTGAAATTATGGCACTTGGGCCCTAGTGACAAGCATTAAGCATAGCAAAGTCATAGCAACATCAATCTCAGAACTTAGTGGATACTAGGGATCAAACCCTAACAAAACTAACTCGATTACATGATAGATCTCATCCAAGCCATCACCGTCCAGCAAGCCTACGATGGAATTACTCACGCACGGCGGTGAGCATCATGAAATTGGTGATGGAGGATGGTTGATGATGACGACGGCGACGAATCCCCCTCTCCGGATCCCCGAACGGACTCCAGATCAGCCCTCCCGAGAGGTTTTAGGGCTTGGTGGCGGCTCCGTATCATAAAACGCGATGATTTCTTCTCTCTGATTTTTTTCTCTCCGAAAGCAAATATATAGAGTTGGAGTTGGCGTCGGAGGGTCTCCAGGGGGCCCACGAGGTAGGGGGCGCGCCCTGGAGGGGGCCCCCACCCTCGTGGGATGTGGTGTGGGCTGATACGTCTCCAATGTATCTATAATTTTTGATTGCTCCATGCTACTTTATCTACTGTTTTAGGCTTTATTGGGCTTTATTTTCCACTTTTATATCATTTTTGGGACTAACCTATTAACCGGAGGCCCAACCCATATTGCTGTTTTTTGGCTATTTCAAAGATTTCAAGAAAAGTAATATCAAACGGAGTCCAAATGAATGAAACCTTCGGGAACGTGATTTTCTCGCTTGAACGTGATCCGAGAGAACTCGAGTGCAAGTCAAGAAGCAACCGAGCCTCCACGAGATAGAGGGCGCGCCCCCTATAGGGTGGGCCCCTGTCTCGTGGGCCCCTCAGCTGCCACCGACGTACTTCTTCTTCCTATATATACCTCACGCACTCAAAACATCCAGGGCACCACGAAACACAATTTCCACCACCGTAACCTTCTGTATCCGCGAGATCCCATCTTGGAGCCTTCGCCGACACTCTGCTGGAGGGGGAATCAAGCATGGAGGGCCTCTACATCAACATCCTTGCCCCTCCGATGAGTTGTGAGTAGTTTACCACAGACCTACGGGTCCATAGTTATTAGCTAGATGGCTTCTTCTCTCTTTTTGGATCTCAATACAATGTTCTCCCTGTCGGTGTCAAAACCGGCGGATCTCGGGTAGGGGGTCCCGAACTGTGCATCTAGGCGGATGGTAACAGGAGACAAGGGACACGGTGTTTTTACCCAGGTTCGGGCCCTCTCGATGGAGGTAATACCCTACTCCTGCTTGATTAATATTGATGATATGGGTAGTACAAGAGTAGATCTACCACGAGATCAGAGAGGCTAAACCCTAGAAGCTAGCCTATGGTATGATTGTTGTCCGTCCTATGGACTAAAACCCTCCGGTTTATATAGACACCGGATAGGTTAGAGTTACACAAAGTCGGTTACAATGGTAGGAGATCTACATATCCAGACGCCAAGCTTGCCTTCCACGCCAAGGAAAGTCCCATCCGGACACGGACGAAGTCTTCAATCTTGTATCTTCATAGTCCAGAGTCCGCCAACGGTGATAGTTCGCTATCCGGACACCCCTAATCCGGGACTCCTCAAGAGCCCCGAACCAGGCTTCAATGGCGATGAGTCCGGTGTGGTTTGTCTTCGGCATTGCGAGGCGGGTTCTTCTCCAAATTCCATATACTTGTCGAATAGTGTCCGGCTTCTGATAAATGCTGCGCTCCTTGGCTTCCACTCCCAATAATGGCCATCTTCCACGTGTTTGAATGAATGCGAAAAGCCAGGGTATTTTTACACTTATCCCCCTAGCTGCGCAAATGAGCTGTCTATAAAAGGGGCGAGGATCTAGATCTGAGTCACACCATCCTCCCTCCGCAAGCCTTCATCGGAGCGCCTTCGAAAAAACCCATTCCATCATGGACACGACGCTGCGGCTCCTCCTCTCGCGCCCAGCCCTCACCGAAATTTGGAGAGATGCTCAGTCCGCATAGCGAGCTAGTTATACTCCAAACCAAGGATTTCTTCCCGGCCTTCATGGTTCCGGTTCGAGCGGACTTGCCACCTATAAGGGCGGAAAGCAAGCGGAGAGTGTCCCGATCCTCTAAAGGAGAGCGGGTATGCTTTATCTCTTATCTAGTAAGAGGACTCGGATTTCCAATTCATCCGCTTTCTCCGGGGCTCTTGGAGTTCTACGGCCTCCAGCTTGCACCACCTTACGCTGCCTCCATTTTGCACATCGCGGGCTTCGTGGCCCTTTGCGAACTGTTCTTGGGCGCCGAGGCTCATTTTGCGCTGTGGAAGAGATTATTCTGCCTTGTACCCCGCTCTCATGAGGGGTCAATATATCAAGTGGGCGGAGCCGAACTATGGCGCATTGCGGGACCAGATATCTATCCGAACTCAAGAAGGCGCCCAAAGACTGGCCTTCGAATGGTTTTACATGGAGGACGCCCCATGCGGATCTGTTCGGATCGGCCTTCCGGAGTTTAGCAACTCCTCCAAGAAGCGCCTAAGCCGGCGCCATGAGCCCCATAGGGAAAATGACCGACGCCCTTTACTTGATGTGCCGAATAAGATTATCGGCTCATGCGGATTGACCATGACCGAGTCATGGCAATCTGCATTATGAGGGGAGTGCAGCCGCCCAATATAGGGGCCACCCCATGTGGGACTTCAACGGAGGACGATGCCACCCGCCATGGTCATAAAGGGCCGGACCGTCACGAACTGGTGAAGACCTTGTCCGCCATGTACAAAGGGGAAGAGGAGGATTTTCTCCGCGTCAATCCACTGAACGAGTTTTCTTCGAATAATCCTCGAAGTTGGGTAAGCAAATACCTTAGTGGCCTGTCCGATCCATGTTCCCGTAGTTAAATATCTCATTTCATGGTTTCTACGCAGGAACTGCGCCGGGCCGTGGAGAAGATACACAGCCCGCCTCTACAACCCGAGGATCCGGAACGGTCCCTCGATCCGGCCTCCGAAGAGGATCCGGATATAAAGGTGGAGTTGATCGACGGTGTGTTCCACCAACTTAGCATCGACAATGTTTTGGTTGCCATTACGGCCGATTACCCCGGAATACTTCCAGCCTCACAGGTAACTGAGACCGAGGTCCCAATACTCTGATAATGACCCGTCCGTGCTTTATTTTTTGATCACCGTATACCAATGGTGTTTTGCAGGGGGTGCCTTCGAGGCAGGAGGCCGAGCCAGCGGCTGGCCAACAAGGGCAAGACGGCCCCAAGAGCTAAAAAAGAAGTGCGGTCCGAATGGAAACTCCGCCGCAGCGGTATGGCGCGTCACCATATTCCCAGGATTGATTCCTGGAAGGTGTACTAACGCTGGTGCTTTTTTCAGGAAAAAGAGCGCTCGCCAGACTGAGCCCGGAGAGGTTGCCAATCGAACCTCCGCCAGCCAGGCTCCAAAGCCGGGTCCGGAAGCGGAGGCGAGTACGAGGCGTGCGTCAGATGCTCCTCCGATAGAGGATGCCGACAGACTGTCCGCCACCAACTCTAAGGTGGAGAGCGCCATGAATCACAGGCGCCGCCAGGCAGTTCTTCCTGACGCATGTTTGTCCCAAGAGGCTTTGAATGCCTTCAATTCGGGAGATGCGCACCTCCGTGCCGCTCAAGATGGTCTAGCCAGAGCCATGGAGCAGTATGTAAAGGACATACGGGTGAGGAAATTTGACAGTTATATATGCCAATAGCCCCCGAGACTTAAAATAGTTAGAATAACTGATTTAAGGATCATTTGTTATGCTGAGATCTTACAAAAAGAATACCCGATTGTCCTGTGAGCTTGAAGAATGCAAGGCCAAACTTGAGGCGCACTATCCGCTACAAGGGGAGCCACAGAGACCCCTCCGTAATATATGCTTCAAAAGATAAATAATTAATGAAGTGCGGCATGTGTAAATCGACAATAATATTGCAGATGGCGCCGGACTAGATCCGGACAAGCAACAGCTCTGCGCCAGCTAAAGGCAGCGAGAGCATGCTTACGAGGGTGCGACAGAGAAAAATAATCTCCAAGATGCCAACACCCAACTGGGTGAGGAACTAAAGGATGTTCGTGCTCAGGTTGTCCGACCAGAAGGAGAATCGACGGCTTCGTCGCGGCATTTTCAAGAAGTGCTTGAACGAACTTGAAAGAGTTCGGCGAGGAAGGCGACTAACATAAACATGTATGTAGGTTTGCTCACAGTGTCGCCCCGAGGAGGAGATGCCCATTCTTGGTGATCTTCTTCCCGAATCGCGCCAACTGCACGAGCGAAGTTCGGCAGTGATGAAAGGCGCCGGCCAGCCTTGTGGCCATCTATCTCCCCGCCTCAAGGTATTGGGAGCTGGCAGAGCGGCTTCAAGGAGCACGGCGGCGCTTCCGACTATGGAAGATATCGGCCTGCCGTCAAGGCGCCAGGAGGCTGGGCCATGGTAAAGACGCTGTACACAAAGATCGACCCAAACCACATGGCCGAGGTCGGACCTATGGGACCGATGGGAAGGAGATCCTCAGAAAGTTAGTGTACGGCCAAGTAGAATTGGCCGCCAAGTATTCCCAACAAGATTGTAAATTAGATAGCCTATTAGATGGCATTGAGGAGGAATACAATGAGTCGAGTTGACTATGTAATTAAATATGACATGAAAAATGTCTTCTAGCGGATTGTAGATCGCTTGTCATAGCGGACCTTTTAACTTCGACCTCGGGACCCAATGGCCCGGAGTGTGTCCGAATACCCTCGCGGTTATATAAGAACCGGGCATGCATGGAGACAAGGCGTAGGGGTCATTATTGCTGTATCGCATAAGTGCCCAACTAGTTATGTTATATTACATGGGTAGTAAGAAACATCTTCCAGGAGAATAGTTCCGTTAAGGGTTCCTTTCATGGGATGCATGCCCTAAAGTGCATGTCAAAACTGCTAAGAAAGCAGAAAATCATCCGGGGCAGATGGATAAATAGTTAAAAATCATCTTTCAGTTCACCGACCAATATTCCCTTAAGAACACTAGCTTTCGGCTTCACCCACCGAGGTACACATCCGGCTGACCCGACAAGAATAATCACAGAGGTGCTCCTTTACCACCTAGCGAAGAATCGGGAACGTGGGGTAAGCACAGAGCGAGCAACCCAGCTTGGCCAAAACTTAAGTCATATCGATGCATATAATGGTGAACAAAAGGTACATGCGGAAGTTTGACACATGTGTTGGGCATGAAGCCCGTATAAATAAGCTTCTGTTAAAGAAGCCCCCAGGTATAATGAGCGCGGACAGCGCATCAAACATGTGCGAACAAAGCGCAAACGAGCCTCTAAAGGCTTCAAGAAGAAGGAGGAGGAAGGAGAGAAATAAAAGACAGCAAAAATTAAAAAATGTGGACGGAGGAAGGAGACGAACTTGGAGTCCGCGCTTAGGCGAGAATCTTCGTGAGACGGGCTGCGCTCCATGGGTTTGGCTCGAGTCGGTTATCCGATCGTTTGCAGACGGTATGCTCCGCCGGTCGACCTGGTCGATGATGAAGGACCTTCCCATTTGGGCTTGAGTTTGTCCTTTTCTTGTCCGGCAGCGAGAACTAGTTCGCCAACGTTATAAGCTTTGGCCCGTATTTCCCCGCTTTGATATCTTGAGCCTGCTGTTGATAGAATGCGGAACGAGCTTTTGCCACGCCGCGCCTCCTCCAATGCGTCCAACTGTCTTGCCGATCGAGCTCGGCTTCTCTTTCTTCATACATGCGCACGCGAGGTGAGTCATGAATTATGTCGCAGGCAGGAATGCCTCTGCCGCACACCATGAAAAATGGTGTGAATCCGTAGTACGATTCGGCATGGTCCGCAGCCCCAGTCTACGGAGTCGAGCTCCTCAACCTAGTGCGTGTTAGATTCCTTGAGGGACCGCACTAGTCTGGGTTTAATGCCGCTCATGATTAGACCGTTTGCTCGTTCGACTTGACCGTTGGTTTGAGGGTGATAGACTGAGGCGTAATCGAGCTTGATGCCCATGTTTTTGCACCATAATTTGACCTCATCGGCCGTGAAGTTGGTGCCGTTATCAGTGATGATACTGTGGGGGACGCCGTAACGGTGTACTACCCCTAATATGAAGTCTATCACCGGCCCGGATTTGGCCGTTTTAACAGGCTTGGCCTCCATCCATTTGGTGAATTTATCCACCATGACCAATAGGTATTTTTGCTTGTGGGTTCCTCCTTAAGGGGTCCAACCATGTCAAGCCCCTGCACCGCGAACGGCCAGTGATGGGTATAGTTTTGAGGGCGATGGGTGGCATGTGGCTTTGTTTAGCAAAAAGCTAGCAACCGACGCATCGTTGGACTAAATCCTGCAAGATCTGCCGGGCCGTCGGCCAATAAAATCTGTCGGAAGGCCTTGCCTACAAGAGCCCGGGCTGCGGCGTGGTGCCCACCCAATCCGGCATGAATTTCAGCCAGGAGGTTTCGCCCTTCCTCTTCGGAGATACACCTTTGAAGGACTCCTGTTGAGCTCTTCTTATAGAGCTCTCCCTCATGGACTTTATAGGCTTTGGATCGTCGTACTATGCAGCGAGCCTCATTTTGGTCTTCGGGGAGTTCCTGCCTAGTTAGGTAGGCTAGGAATGGTTCCGTCCACGGGGCGATGACCGCCATTATTTCTTGGGCGGAGGGTGTTATTTTGTTGGCAAAGCCTCCGATTGTGTCAGAGTGTTCGGTGTCAGGCAGTGCGGTTGGGTCCAGATTGTTATTTCCGGACTCCCCTTCCCATAGTACGGACGACATGAACATCCGTTCCAGGAAGATGTTGGGCGGGACATCATCGCGTTTTGCGCCGATGCGTGCTAATATGTCCGCCGCCTGGTTGTTATCCCAGGCTATATGATGAAATTCGAGCCCTTCGAACCGTGCTGACATTTTTAGGACTGCATTGCGGTACACTGCCATTTTCGGATCTTTGGCATCAAAGTCTCCGTTTATTTGAGATATCGCGAGGTTCGAGTCCCCGCACACCTCTAGGCGTTTAATGCCCATGGAGACTGCCATCCGGAGGCCGTGCGAAGGGCCTCGTATTCGCCGCGTTGTTGGAGTCCGTATACATTATCTAAAGGACGTATTGGAATGTGTCCCCGGTTGGGGACGTCAGACGACGCCACCCCAGACCGCCAACATTTTGGAGCCGTCAAAGTGCATGATCCAATTGAGTATGCGCCATACTCTTTAGGGAGTTCGACCGTCCATTCGCCACGAAGTCGGCCAAAACCTCGCGACTTAATAGCTCGTCGTGGCTTATAGGTTATATCGAATGGAAGGAGCTCTATGGCCCATTTAGCAATCCGCCCGTCGCGTCGCGATTTGTTTATAATGTCGTTAAGAGGTACTTGGAGGCTACCGCTATCGAACACTCTTGAAAGTAGTGTCGCAGCTTCCGGATGCCATGAACACTGCGTATGCTATCTTTTGATAATGTGGGTACCGGACTTGCATGGAGTTAGGACGGTGGACACATAGTAAACCGGTTTTGAAGAGGGAACCGGTGTCCATCCATTTCTCGCTCGACGACGAGCACCGCACGACAACTTGATGTGTTGCGCGATATATAATAGCATTGGTTCGCCCACGCTATGCGCCAGACCGGATTTGTTTCAATATGGCTTTTATTTCTTGAGTCTGGTGGCGGCATCCGCCCACTCAAAGTGTTCGGTTCACGGAGGAGACGGTAAAGGGTAACGCCTTTTCTCCCAACGGGAAATAAAGCGGCTTAGAGCCGCTCGCATCCATCAATTTTGTATTTGTTTGAGGTCTTTTGAATGTCCAATTGTGACAGAGCTCGGATCTTGGCTGGGTTTGCTTCAATTCCTCTACGGACACAATGAAGCCCAAGAGCTTTCCTACCGGACGCCAAGACGATTTTTCCGGATTGAGCTTAATGTCATATTTTCGGAGATTGTCGAATGTGAGCCTCAAGTCGTCTACTAGAGTTTCGACATGCTTGGATTTAACGACCACGTCATCTACATATGCTTCTACTGTTTTGCCGATCTGGTTTGCCAGACATGTCTGAATCATGCGCTGATATGTTGCGCCGGCGTTTTTTGAGCCCGAAGGGCATTGTGTTGAAGCAGAATAGGCCATATGGAGTGATGAATGCTGTTGCAGCTTGGTCTGGCTCCGCCATCTTGATTTGGTGGTAGCCGGAGTACGCGTCGAGGAAGCACAATGAGTCGTGTCCTGCTGTAGTGTCGATAATTTGATCAATGCGGGGAAGGGGGAAGGGATCCTTTGGGCAAGCCTTATTAAGGTCTTTGAAATCAACACATAGGCGCCATGATTTGTCCTTCTTTGGTACCATCACCAGATTTGCTAGCTAGTCCGGATGTTTTATATCTCTGATGAATTCGGCTTCCAGAAGTTTGGCCAGCTCCTCTCCCATGGACTGTCTCTTGGGTTCGGAAAAGCGCCGAAGAGCCTGTTTGACTGGCTTGAATCCTTTTAGGATATTAAGGCTGTGCTCGGCCAGCCGACGGGATTCTGGCATGTCCGAAGGGTGCCAGCAAAATGTCCCGCTTTTCTCGTAGAAATTCTCGTGTGCGGCATCTACATCGTGGTTTAATTGTGCCCAATGGAGGCCGTCTTTGTAGGTCCGTTGGGTGGACTTGGAATTTGACTATTTCATCCGCTGGTTTAAAAGAGGTGGACTTGGATATTTTATCAAGTATCACATCGTCCCTGTTCACCGTGAAGCGCATCGCAGTGAGTTCCTCGGCCGCTAAGGCTTCAGATAGTGCCTCGAGGGCTAGTGTGGCTGTCTTGTTTTCGGCGCGGAGTGCTATATTCGGATCACTAGCGAGAGTGATGATTCCGTTAGGTCCAGGCATTTTAAGCTTCATGTACCCATAATGGGGTATAGCTTGAAAAATCGTGAATGCCTCTCGCCCTAATAAAGCGTGATATCCGCTGCTGAATGGGGCCACTTGAAATGTGACCTCCTCGACCTGTAATTGTCCGGCGAGCGAACACTACGCCCAAAGTGATTTTTCCTGTGCAGCATGCTTCCGGCTAGGGATTATTCCTCTAAAGGTTGTGCTGCTTCGCTCAATGCGGTTCCATCTATTTCCATTTTTGGAGGGTTTCCTCGTAGATGAGGTTTAGTCCGCCGCCGCCATCCATGAGTACCTTAGTAAGGCGAAGCCGCCCACTATTGGACTGAGGACCAATGCAGCTGGTGCTCGGGCTGTTGAATTTAGGTTCAATCACCGGCATTAAAGGTAATAGCCGTGTCCCCATGGATTTATTGTTGCTACTTGGTAGACTTGACAAGGTTGCGGAGTGTTCGTTTCGCATGTTATTTGATGCGAAAGTCTCAAGACTATTAACACCGTCTTGGTGTTGCTGGGCTGGGATTCGAGGCTAGAAGCTCTTCGCCACTTTTGGCCACCGCCGTAGTATCCAACATGCTCAAGGCTATGAGTTGGAGTGGCGCCCTCTATGCTATGAATTTTGCAGGTCCGCTTAGCCAACCCTCCAAAGACGGTTCCGTACCCTTTAGGGTTTTTGGTTTTTGGTGTTTAACCCAGGTGCTTGGTGATGATGCACCCTTTTATTTCGGACTAGGGATGTATTCGGGGCCGGATTATCCCAAAATTTACTTTCGGTTTTCCGAGCACTCTCCATCGCACAATACTTTTGTACTATGGTCACCAAGTCATCAAAGCGTGTAATTTCGCGACTACTTATGGCGTTTAGGATTCCCTTGTCCGTGCAGTTATTGCAGAAAAGTGAGATTGTGTCCTCCTCTCGGCAGTCCTTTATCCTGTCCATAACCAAGAGGAATCGCCCAAGAATGATGTAATTGTTTCAGCGGCTCTTGCCGAATTCGGGATAGATCGCTAATGTTTGGGTGGGCGGTGGAACTAGATCCTAACCCGCACAATTTAAGACTCTGGGCCGAGAAGTTTCGAACTTGGAAGTTTGGATTTTGAATGCTATCCAATGAATCCAACCCGCCACCGACTTTAAGTTCGTGGCTTGATTGACGCCTTGAATCCTCTGCGGCAATCCGGCATGGAGGGATCGAATCCGGACGTAGCTAGTCCTTATGATAGAAGAAGAATCGCCGTATTGCTCCTCTATCACAGCAACATGATGGGTAGCCTGGGGAGAGTTGATCTCTCTCAGATCGGTTTTAAGCCCGATCCGGTCATAGTCTGTGGTGACTCCCAGTGCGGCGATGCGATCCAAGAGCTCGTTTACGGAGGAGAGCTCGATCGGATCTAACTGCTCGGCGAGTTCCGAGTTGACGTGAAGATTGGTTTCGATGACCCGAGAAGTCATCGTCGGCGCGGTGGCCGAACTGGCGGTCATGAGAAAACCACCTAGCCGGAGAGTTTGGCCGATAGCCAAAGCTCCTTTAGCAACAGAGCCGTCTTTAAAGACGGGATGAGGCATCCCTCCTGATGGCGACAGCACAGCGGAACTCTCAATGAAAGCACCAATGTCGGTGTCAAACCGCGGATCTCGGGTAGGGGGTCCCGAATCGTGCGTCTAGGCGGATGGTAACAGAGACAAGGGACACGATGTTTTTACCTGTGTTCAGGCCCTCTCGATGGAGGTAATACCCTACTCCCGCTTGATTAATATTGATGATATGGGTAGTACAAGAGTAGATCTACCACGAGATCAGAGAGGCTAAACCCTAGAAGCTAGCCTATGGTATGATTGATGTCCGTCCTATGGACTAAAACCCTCCGGTTTATATAGACACCGGATAGGTTAGGGTTACACAAAGTCGGTTACAATGGTAGGAGATCTACATATCCGTATCGCCAAGCTTGCCTTCCACGCCAAGGAAAGTCCCATCCGGACACGGGACGAAGTCTTCAATCTTGTATCTTCGTAGTCCAGGAGTCCGGCCAACGGTGATAGTTCGGCTATCTGGACACCCCCTAATCCGGGACTCCCTCACTCCCCCTCTCTTGTGGAGATCTATTCGATGTAATCTCTTTTTGCGGTGTGTTTGTCGAGATCCGATGAATTGTGGGTTTATGATCAAGTTTATCTATGGATAATATTTGAATCTTCTCTGAATTCTTTTATTATGATTAAGTTATCTTTTCAAGTCTCTTCGAATTATCAGTTTGGTTTGGCCTACTAGATTGATCTTTCTTGCCATGGGAGAAGTGCTTAGCTTTGGGTTCAATCTTGCGGTGTCCTTACCTAGTGATAGAAAGTGTTGCAAGGCACGTATTGTATTGTTGCCATCGAGGATAACAAGATGGGGTTTATATCATATTGCATGAATTTATCCCTCTACATCATGTCATCTTGCTTAAAGCGCTACTCTGTTCTTATGAACTTAATACTCTAGATGCATGCTGGATAGCGGTCGATGTGTGGAGTAATAGTAGTAGATGCAGGCAGGAGTCGGTCTACTTGTTATGGACGTGATGCCTATATACATGATCATGCCTAGATAATCTCATAACTATGCGCTTTTCTATCAATTGCTCGACAGTAATTTGTTCACCAACTGTAATATTTATGCTATCTTGAGATAAGGCACTAGTGAAACCTATGGCCCCCGGGTCTATCTCTTATCATACTTGTTTCCATTCTACTTTTATTTGCATCTTTACTTTTTGCATCTATATTATAAAATACCAAAAATATATTTATCTTATCGTACTATCTTTATTAGATCTCACTTTACATGAAGTGGCCGTGAAGGGATTGACAACCCCTTTATTGCGTTGGTTGCGAGTTCTCGCTTGTTTGTGTAGGTGCGTGGGACTTTTGAGGAGCCTCCTCTTGGATTGATACCTTGGTTCTCAAAACTGAGGGAAATACTTACGCTACACTTTGCTGCATCACCCTCTCCTCTTCAAGGAAAACCAACGCAAGCTCAAGACGTAGCATGGGCCCCCTGGTCTTCATCTTTGGCGAGGATTTTTTATTATTTTTTCTAAGATGTTCCGTGGAGTTTCAGGTCATTCCGAGAACTTTTGTTTTCTGCACATAAAACAACATCATGGCAATTCTGCTGAAAACAACGTCAGTCCGGGTTAGTTGCATTCAAATCATACAAGTTAGAGTCCAAAACAAGGGCAAAAGTGTTTGGAAAAGTAGATACGACGGAGACGTATCATGCGTCTCCACAAGAACGTCGCCAGCGGTGGCGGCGCTGACCGCCGTGCGTCTCCACAAGAACGTCGCCAGCGGTGGCAGCGCTGACCGCCGTGCATCTCCACAAGAACGTCGCCAGCGGTGGCGGCGCGGCTAGAGGACGCCACCACGAGCGCGCTTGTGGGAGCGAGAGGATCGCCAGGTCCCTCGACGAATCATGGGCGCCGACGTATCGACGCAGCGGGGAGGACGGCTTTGGCGGAGTGAATGGAGTGGAGGGGTCTGGGGGGAGGTGGGTTTGGGGAATATTATTGGCTAGTTGGCTGAAGGGTGGTTGAATTTGGGATTTGGGGGGAATTTTTTTTGGGGGTGTGGTTCGCGCGGTGGGCAGGGGGAGTTTGGCGCATGGTCGGTTTCTCCAAGTGCAGTCCCACGTGTTAGTGAAGAGACTGGAGGAAATATGCCCTAGAGGCAATAATAAAGTTATTATTTATTTCCTTATATCATGATAAATGTTTATTATTCATGCTAGAATTGTATTAACCGGAAACATGATACATGTGTGAATACATAGACAAACATACTGTCACTAGTATGCCTCTACTAGACTAGCTCATTAATCAAAGATGGTTATGTTTCCTAACCATAGACATGAGTTGTCATTTGATTAACGGGATCACATCATTAGTAGAATGATGTGATTGACATGACCCATTCCGTTAGCTTAGGACTTGATCGGTTAGTATGTTGCTATTGCTTTCCTCATGACTTATACATGTTCCTACAACTATGAGATTATGCAACTCCCGTTTACCGGAGGAACACTTTGTGTGCTACCAAACGTCACAACGTAACTAGGTGATTATAAAGGAGCTCTACAGGTGTCTCCAAAGGTACATGTTGGGTTGGCGTATTTCGAGATTAGGATTTGTCACTCCGATTGTCGGAGAGGTATCTCCGGGCCCTCTCGGTAATGCACATCACTATAAGCCTTGCAAGCAATGTAGCTAATGAGTTAGTTACGGAATGATGCATTACATAACGAGTAAAGAGACTTGCCGGTAACGAGATTGAACTAGGTATTGGATACCGACGATCGAATCTCGGGCAAGTAAACATACCGATGACAAAGGGAACAACGTATGTTGTTATGCGGTTTGACCGATAAAGATCTTCGTAGAATATGTAGGAGCCAATATGAGCATCCAGGTTCCGCTATTGGTTATTGACCGGAAATAGTTCTAGGTCATGTCTACATTGTTCTCGAACCCGTAGGGTCCGCACGCTTAACGTTACGATGACAGTTTTATTATGAGTTTATAGTTTTTGATGTACTGAAGGTTGTTCAGAGTCCCGGATGTGATCACGGACATGACGAGGAGTCTCGAAATGGTCGAGACATGAAGATTGATATATTGGACGACTATATTCAGACACCGGAATGATTCCGGGAGTTATCGGATATATACCGGAGTACCGGGGGGTTACCGGAACCCCCCCGGAGGTTAATGGGCCTCATGGGCCCAAGTGGAGGAAGAGGAGAGGCGGCCAAGGGGCAGCCGCGCGCCCCTCCCCCCCAAGTCCGAATTGGACAAGGAGGGGGCGGTGCCCCCCCTTTCCTTTCCCTCTCTCTCCTTCCCTCTCCTTTCCTACTCCAACAAGGAAGGGAGGGAGTCCTACTCCCGGTGGGAGTAGGACTCCTCCTGGCGTGCCTCCTCCTGGCCGGCCGCACCTCCCCCCCTTGCTCCTTTATATACGGGGGCAGGGGGCACCCTAGAGACACAACAATTGATCCTTGAGATCTCTTAGACGTGTGCGGTTCCCCCCTCCACCATAGTCCTCGATAATATTGTAGTGGTGCTTAGGCGAAGTCTTGCGACGGTAGAACATCAAGATCGTCACCATGCCGTCGTGCTGACGGAACTCATCCCCGAAAGTTTGCTGGATCGGAGTCCGGGGATCGTGATCGAGCTGAACGTGTGCTAAAACTCGGAGGTGCCGTAGTTTCGGTGCTTGATCGGTCAGGCCGTGAAGACGTACGACTACATCAACCGTGTTGTTATAACGCTTCCGCTTTCGGTCTACGAGGGTACGTGGACAACACTCTCCCCTCTCGGTTCTATGAATCACCATGATCTTGCGTGTGCGTAGGAATTTTTTTGAAATTACTACGTTCCCCAACAATGACATCCGAGCCTGGTTTTATGCGTAGATGTTATATGCACGAGTAGAACACAAGTGAGTTGTGGGAGATACAAGTCATACTGCTTACCAGCATGTCATACTTTGGTTCGGCGGTATTGTTGGATGAAGCCGGACCGACATTACGTGTACGCTTACGCGAGACCGGTTCTCCCGACGTGCTTTGCACAGAGGTGGCTAGCGGGTGTCAGTTTCTCCAACTTTAGTTGAACTGAGTGTGCTACGCCCGGTCCTTGCGAAGGTTAAAACAACACCAACTTGACGAACTATCGTTGTGGTTTTGATGCGTAGGTAAGAACAGTTCTTGCTCAGCCCGTAGCAGCCACATAAAATTTGCAACAACAAAGTAGAGGACGTCTAACTTTTTTTTGCAGGGCATGTTGTGATGTGATATGGTCAAGACGTGATGCTATATTTTATTGTATGAGATGATCATATTTTGTAAACGAATTTATCGGCAACTGCCAGGAGCCATATGGTTGTCGCTTTATTGTATGAAATGCAAACGCCCTGTAATTGCTTTACTTTATCACTAAGCGGTAGCGATAGTCGTAGAAGCAATAGAGGTGTAAACGACAACGATGCTACGATGGAGATCAAGGTGTCGCGTCGGTGACGATGGTGATCACGACGGTGCTTCAGAGATGGAGATCACAAGCACAAGATGATGATGGCCATATCATATCACTTATAATAATTGCATGTGATGTTTATCCTTTATGCATCTTATCTTGCTTTGATTGACGGTAGCATTTTAAGATGATCTCTCACTAATTATCAAGAAGTGTTCTCCCGAGTATGCACCGCTATGAAAGTTCTTCGTCTTTGAGACACCAAGTGATGATCGGGTGTGATAGGCTCTACGTTCAAATACAACGGTGCAAAACAGTTGCACACGCGAATACTCAAGTTAAACTTGACGAGCCTAGCATATACAGATATGGCCTCGAACACGGAGACCGAAAGGTCGAGCGTGAATCATATAGTAGATATGATCAACATAGTGATGTTCACCATTGAAAACTACTCCATCTCACGTGATGATCGGACATGGTTTAGTTGATTTGGATCACGTGATCACTTAGATGACTAGAGAGATGTTTGTCTAAGTGGGAGTTCTTAATTAATATGATTAATTGCACTTAAATTTATCATGAACTTAGTCCTGGTAGTATTTTGCAAATTATGTTGTAGATCAATAGCTCGCGTTGTTGCTTTCATATGTTTATTTTGATATGTTCCTAGAGAAAATTGTGTTGAAAGATGTTAGTAGAAATGATGCGGATTGGATCCGTGATCTGAGGTTTATCTTCATTGCTGCACAGAAGAATTATGTCCTTAATGCACCGCTAGGTGACAGACCTATTGCAGGAGTAGATGCAGACGTTATGAACGTGTGGCTAGCTCAATATGATGACTACTTGATAGTTTAGTGCACCATGCTTAACGGCTTAGAATCGGGACTTCAAAGACGTTTTGAACGTCATGGACCATATGAGATGTTCCAGGAATTGAAGTTAATATTTCAAGTAAATACCCGAGTTGAGAGATATGAAGTCTCCAACAAGTTCTATAGCTAAAAGATGGAGGAGAATCGCTCAACTAGTGAGCATGTGCTCAGATTGTCTGGGTACTACAATCGCTTGAATCAAGTGGGAGTTAATCTTCCTGATAAGATAGTGATTGACAGAGTTCTCTAGTCACCATCACCAAGTTACTAGAACTTCGTGATGAACTATAGTATGCAAGGGATGACGAAAACGATTCCCGAGCTCTCCATGATGTTGAAATCGACGAAGGTAGAAATCAAGAAAGAGCATCAAGTGTTGATGATTGACAAGACCACTAGTTTCAAGAGAAGGGCAAAGGAAAGAAAGGAACTTCAAGTAGAATGACAAGCAAGTTGTCACTCCCGAAGAAGCCCAAAGCTAGACCAAAGCCTGAAACCGAGTGCTTACACTGCAAAGGAAATGGTCACTGGAAACGGAAATGCCCTGAATATTTGGTGGATAAGAAGGATGGCAAAGTGAACAAGGGTATATTTGATATACAGGTTATTGATGTGTGCCTTACTAGTGTTTATAGTAGCCCCTGAATATTTGATACTTGTTCGGTTGCTAAGATTAGTAATTCGAAACAGGAGTTACAGAATAAACAGAGACTAGTTGAAGGGGAAGTGACGATGAGTGTTGGAAGTAGTTCCAAGATTGATATGATCATCATCACACACTCCCTATATTTTTGAGATTAGTGTTAAACCTAAATAAATGTTATTTGGTGTTTGCGTTGAGCATAAATATGATAAGATCATGTTTATTGCGACACGTTTATTCATCTAAGATAGAGAATAAATTGTTATTCTGTGAATAAAACCTTCTATGGTCATACACCCAATGGTGATGGTTTATTGAATCTTGATCATAGTGATACACATATTCATAATGTTGATGCCAAAAGATGCAAAGTTAATAATGATAGTGCAACTTATTTGTGGCACTGCCGTTTGGGTCATATCAGTGTAAAGCGCATGAAGAAACTCCATAAAGATGGATTCTCGGAATCACTTGGTTATGAATGATTTGATGCTTGCGAACCATGCCTTTTTGGCAAGATGACTAAAACTCTGTTCTCCAGAACAATGGAACGAGCTACTGACTTGTTGGAAATAATACATACCAATGTATGTGGTCCAATGAGTGCTGATGTCGTGGCGAGTATCGTTATTTTCTGACCTTCACAAATGAGTTAAGCAGTTATGAGTATGTCTACTTAATGAAGCACAAGTCTGAAACATTTGAAAAGTTCAAAGAATTTCAGAAGTGAAGTGGAGAATCATCGTAACAAGAAAATAAAGTTTCTACAATCTGATCGTAGAGGAGAATATTTGAGTTACGAGTTTGGCCTTCATTTAAAAAAATGTGGAATAGTTTCACATCTCACGCCACATGGAACACCACAGCATAATGGTGTGTCCGAACGTCATAACCGCACTTTATTGGATGTGGTGCAATCTATGATGTATCTTACCGATTTACCACAAACGTTTTGGGGTTATGTATTAGAGACAACTGCATTCACTTTAAATAGGGCACCATCAAAATCCGTTGAGACGACGCCTTATTAACTGCGGTTTGGCAAGAAACCAAAGTTGTCGTTTCTTAAAGTTTAGGGTTGCGATGCTTATATGAAAAAGTTTCATCATGATAAGCTCAAACTCAAATCGGAGAAATGTGTCTTCATAGAATACCCAAAGGAGACAATTGGGTACACCTTCTATCACAGATCCGAAGGCAAGACATTCGTTGCTTAGAATGGATCCTTTCTAGAGAAGGAGTTTCTCTTGAAAGAAGTGAGTGGGAGGAAAGTAGAACTTGATGAGGTAACTGTACCTGCTCCCTTATTGGAAAGTAGTTCATCACAGAAATCTGTTCCTGTGACTACTACACCAATGAGTGAGGAAGTCAATGATGATGATCATGAAACTTCAGATCAAGTTGTTACTGAACCTGGTAGGTCAACCAGAGTAAGATCCGCACCAGAGTGGTACGGTAATCCTGTTCTGGAAGTTATGTTACTAGACCATGACGAACCTACGAACTATGAAGAAGCGATGGTGAGCCCAGATTCCGCGAAATGGCTTGAGGCCATGAAATCCGAGATGGGATCCATGTATAAGAACAAAGTGTGGACTTTGATTGACTTGCCCGATGATCGGCAAGCCATAGAAAATAAATGGATCTTCAAGAGGAAGACAGACGCTGATAGTAGTGTTACTATCTACAAAGCTAGACTTGTCGAAAAAAGTTTTTTTTTTACAAAGTTCAAAGTGTTGACTATAATGAGATTTTCTCAACTGTAGCGATGCTTAAATCTGTCTGAATCATGTTAGCAATTGCCACATTTTATGAAATCTGGCAAATGGATGTCAAAACTGCATTCCTTATTGGTTTTATTAAAAGAAAAGTTGTATATGATGCAACCAGAAGGTTTTGTCAATCCTAAAGGTGCTAACAAAATGTGCAAGCTCCAGTGATCCATCTATGGACTGGTGCAAGCATCTCAGAGTTGGAATATACGCTTTGATAAGTTGATCAAAGCATATAGTTTTATACAGATTTGCGGTGAAGCTGTATTTACAATAAAGTGAGTGGGAGCACTACCGCCTTTCGATAAATATATGTGAGTAACATATTGTTGATCGAAATGATGTAGAATTTTTCCGAAAGCATAAAGGAGTATTTGAAAGGAGTTCTTTAAAAGAAAGACCTCAAGAAAGCTACTTACATATTGAGCATCAAGATCTATTGAGATAGATCAAGACGCTTGATAAGTCTTTCAATAAGTACATACCTTGTCAAGATTTTGAAATAGTTCAAAATGGAACAGTCAAAGAAAGAGTTCTTGCCTGTGTTGCAAAGGTGTGAAATTGAGTAAGACTCAAATCCCGACCACCACGTAAAAATGAAAAGAGAATGAAAGTCATTCCCTATGCCTCACCATAGGTTCTATAAAGTATGCTATGCTATGTACTGCACCTATTGTATACCTTGCTCGAATTTGGCAAGGAGTACAATAGTGATCTAGGAGTAGATTACTAGACATTGGTCAAGAATATCCTTAGTAAGGACTAAGGAAATGTTTCTCGATTATGGAGGTGATAAAAGAGCCCGTCGTAAAGAGTTACATCGGTGCAAGTTTTCACACCGATCCAGATGACTCTAAGTCTCAATCTGGATACATATTGAAACTGGGAGCAATTAGCAAGAGTAGCTCCATGCAGAGCATTGTATACATACAATATTTGCAAAATACATATGGCTCTGAATGTGACAGACCCGTTGACTAAGCTTCTCTCACGAGCAAAACATGATCACACCTTAGTACTCCTTGGGTGTTAATCACATAGCAATGTGAACTAGATATTGACTCTAGTAAACCTTTTGGGTATTGGTCACATGACGATGTGAACTATGGGTGTTAATCACATGCAGATGTGAACATTAGTGTTAAATCACATGGTGATGTGAACTAGATTATTGACTCTAGTGCAAGTGGGAGACTGAAGGAAATATGCCCTAGAGGCAATAATAAAGTTATTATTTATTTCCTTATATCATGATAAATGTTTATTATTCATGCTAGAATTGTATTAACCGGAAACATGATACATGTGTGAATACATAGACAAACATATTTTCACTAGTATGCCTCTACTAGACTAGCTCATTAATCAAAGATGGTTATGTTTCCTAACCATAGACATGAGTTGTCATTTGATTAACGGGATCACATCATTAGTAGAATGATGTGATTGACATGACCCATTCCGTTAGCTTAGCACTTGATCGGTTTGTATGTTGCTATTGCTTTCTTCATGACTTATACATGTTCCTACAACTATGAGATTATGCAACTCCCGTTTATCGGAGGAACACTTTGTGTGCTACCAAACATCACAACGTAACTGGGTGATTATAAAGGAGCTCTACATGTGTCTCCAAAGGTACATGTTGGGTTGGCGTATTTCGAGATTAGGATTTGTCACTCCGATTGTCGGAGAGGTATCTCTGGGCCCTCTCGGTAATGCACATCACTATAAGCCTTGCAAGCAATGTAGCTAATGAGTTAGTTACGGAATGATGCATTACGTAACGAGTAAAGAGACTTGCCGGTAACGAGATTGAACTAGGTATTGGATACCGACGATCGAATATCGGGCAAGTAAACATACCGATGACAAAGGGAAGAACATATGTTGCTATGCGGTTTGACCGATAAAGATCTTCGTAGAATATGTAGGAGCCAATATGAGCATCCAGGTTCCGCTATTGGTTATTGACCGGAAATAGTTCTAGGTCATGTCTACATTGTTCTCGAACCCGTAGGGTCCGCACGCTTAACGTTACGATGACAGTTTTATTATGAGTTTATAGTTTTTGATGTACCGAAGGTTTTCCGGAGTCCCGGATGTGATCACGGACATGACGAGGAGTCTCGAAATGGTCGAGACATGAAGATTGATATATTGGACGACTATATTCAGACACCAGAATGATTCCGGGAGTTATGGGATATATATGGAGTACAGGGGGGTTACCGGAACCCCCCGGAGGTTAATGGGCCTCATGGGCCCAAGTGGAGGAAGAGGAGAGGCGGCCAAGGGGCAGCCGCGCGCCCCTCCCCCCAAGTCCGAATTGGACAAGGAGGGGGCGGTGATACGTCTCCAACGTATCTATAATTTTTTATTGCTCCATGCTACTTTATCTACTGTTTTAGGCAATATTGGGCTTTATTATCCACTTTTATATTATTTTTGGGACTAACCTATTAACCGGAGGCCCAGCCCAGATTCTTTGTTTTATGCCTATTTCAAGATTTCGAGGAAAAGGAATATCGACGGAGTCAAACGAACGAAATCAACTGGAGAAGTTATTTTTGGAAGGAAACCCACGATGGACTTGGACCCCACGTCGAAGATACGGAGGTGCTCACGAGGGGGGGCGCCCCCCACAGGCGCGCCCCCGCCTCGTGGGGCCCCGTGCTCCACCGACGCACTCCTTTCACCCATATATACCTCGCACCCTAAAACTTCCGAGCAGAAGATAGATCGGGAGTTCCGCGGCGCAAGCCTCAGAGCCACCAAAACCAATCGGGACCTGTTCCAAGACACCTGAGGGGGGAACCTCACCGTGGCCATCTTCATCATCCCAAAGCTCTCCATGACGAGGAGGAGTAGTTCACCCTCGTGGTGAGGGTATGTACCAAGAGCTATGTGTTTGATCTCTCTCTCTCTGTGTTCTTGATTTGGCACGATCTTGATGTATCGCGAGCTTTGCTATTATAGTTGGATCTTATGTTTCTTCTCCCCCTCTACTCTCTTGTAACGAATTGAGTTTTCCCTTGAAGTAATCTTATCGGATTGAGTCTTTAAAGATTTGAGAACACTTGATGTATGTCTTGCCGTGCGTATTTGTGGTGACAATGGGATATCACGTGCCACTTGATGTATGTTTTGGTGACCAACTTGCGGGTTCCGCCCATGAACCTATGCATAGGGGTTGGCACACGTTTTCGTCGTGATTCTCCGGTAGAAACTTCGGGGCACTCTTTGAGGTTCTATGTGTTGGTTTGAATAGATGAATTGAGATTGTGTGATGCATATCGTATAATCATGCCCACGGATACTTGAGGTTACATTGGAGTATCTAGGTGACATTAGGGTTTTGGTTGATTCGTGTCTTAAGGTGTTATTCTAGTACGAACTCTAGGGCTGTTTGTGGCACTTATAGGAATAGCCCAACGGATTGATTGGAAAGAAAAACTTTGAGGTGGTTTTGTACCCTACCATAATCTCTTCGTTTGTTCTCCGCTATTAGTGACTTTGGAGTGACTCTTTGTTGCATGTTGAGGGATAGCTATGTGACCAAATTATGTTATTATTGTTGAGAGGACTTGCACTAGTGAAAGTATGAACCCTAGGCCTTGTTTCCTATCATTGCAATATCGTTTGTGCTCACTTTTATCATTAGTTACCTTGCTGTTTTTATTATTTCAGATTACAAAAACCTATATCTACCATTCATATTGCACTTGTATCACCATGTCTTCGCCGAACTAGTGCACCTATACAATTTACCATTGTATTGGGTGTGTTGGGGACACAAGAGACTCTTTGTTATTTGGTTGCAGGGTTGCTTGAGAGAGACCATCTTCATCCTACGCCTCCCACGGATTGATAAACCTTAGGTCATCCACTTGAGGGAAATTTGCTCTTGTCCTACAAACCTGTGCATTGCGGGCCCAACAACGCCTACAAGAAGAAGGTTGTGTAGTAGACATCAAGCTCTTTTAAAAGCGCCGTTGTTGGGAGGCTAGGTAAGTGAAGGTATATCTTTAGACCTTGCAATCGAATCTTTTTGTTTCTTGTTTTAGCACTAGTTAGTCTATAAAAGAAAATTACAAAAAATGGAATTGAGTTTAGCTCATACGCTTCACCTTTTTAATATCTTTCGTGAGTATGATGGGAAGGAAAATTATGCTCAAGTACTAGAAGAAGAATTAAATAGAATTCTTGGCATAAAATATGTGAATGATGAGCATGATTGCAATGTTGTTAGTATGAATTCCTTGAACTAGTGGACCCGTTGCGCCAAATGGCGCAGAGGCACGCTAAATCCATGTGCGCGATGAAAAGGTTTAATCCCCTTTAATAGAAAACATGATCTATTGTTGTGAGCATGTTAAGCACAACATACTATATTCAGATAGTCAATAAACCATCAAAGTAAACAATTCAAGATTTGCATGGGTACAACATAGATATAATAAGCCTCCACATTCGTTATAGTTTAGTTGAACTCTACATACAGAGAAGACCATAGAGAAAAGCATGCTCAAACTAAAACCAGAGGAGGGAATGGCACACATCATCTTTAGAAAATCCACATATTAGGAAAAATAATATGAATGACTAAAGTAGATAAGCACCAATTTTCCTTTGTACTATCTTCTTTCTCTATAATTATAAGGAATTTCAGGAAATAATTTGCCACAGTACAATATTTTCAGGAAATGTTAATCGAGTATAACATAGTACAATATTTTCCTGTCATATTTTGTTCTCACAATATAAACTATAATCCATGCACAGAACTTGATTTTTTCTGAAATATGATATACTACATAGGAATTTCAGGAATAATTTGCCCCGGTTTCAAATGTTAATTCAGTACCCATTGCATGTCTGCATGTGAAGTTTTCGAACTGGGGCTATACTTCTGTGCATTAGACACATCAAATTTCATTCCGTATGCAACTGGATATTTTCCATCTGATAAAACTTGGTCTTATTAAAAGATAATGTTTCCTACCAAAGATATGGTTCTTCCCCAGTTAGACCATCAGAAAGAAAGGAAATCCCCATGGCCAGTGTTCCGCATATCAGTAGCTGATTCACCCTCATTAACACAAGTCACACACAGAGTTTCTGCATCCATAAAAAAATGGACACGACAACGGGGCAAAATTCAGCAAGCGGAATTTGCAGCTACTAAACAACACATATTACAGAATAGCTGAGCACGGCCTCTAGCCTGCACATGGAAAAACAAATAACCACCATTCCGTCACAGGTTAGAGCTTTAGCCCTTCAGGTTACATACATACGTGTCCCCTCCCCCACAGTAACCGATCTGCACGTATAGCACCCCTGATGAAAACAACAAAAACACTCATTTCAGGCGATGGCGATCACATGGATCCTTCAGTTGGAACATTTGAAATTTTAAGTAGGAACATTGAAACATGCAAGGAGAAGGAGAGGAAACAGAATAAGAACCATACCAGAAATATTTATGAATTACTACAACTAATCAGACTACTTACGTATGTGGTAGTGATCAAGAATGGTGATGGTAGGTGATGTCATATTATATTCGACTAATAAAATAAATAAGGAGAGCAGGGGTTGGGAAGACACACAACCTAGAGGAAACTATCTAAAGTATATAAGCAGCATGAAAGCCCTCTCCTGCATCATAGCTCTCGTGACCGTCGTCTCTCACTGCAGTAGTCTCGCTCATCCTCTTCTTTTTCCGGTAGCTGCCCGCAGCCACAAGAGCACAATAAAAACTATCCTTGAGCTAATGAAAATACAAGTGAACTCTGAATCTACTCTATAGTAGAAGAGAGTTCAGTTATAACCTTAGCTCACCTAGGAAGAAATAGCAGCTTCCATTTCCAAAAGAAAGATGGCCAGAAAACCGAAGCCGCAATTGGTTTGATAAATACCTGCAAATGTTTAGTTGTTCAAGACTAGTTTGGGAACAATCACTCTGAGAAATTAACGGTAATAAACAGAGAACAAAAAGGAGCAAAATAAAGCCGGATGTTTTCAACTAAAAGGAATAGTCAAATGCAGCAATAACATGTGAGCATTTTTCTCCAAACTGCACATGAGCTTTGACTGTACGGAAGAGGTAAAACTTCCCACTAACTAATGAAGTGGCTGTAAGTTGCATATAAGATTAAAGGAACATTTAGCATATCTCAAATAAATAGTTATGATAGCCGTGATCTCAAGAAGAGTAGGAAGATGTATCCTATACTCTAGAGTTCAGATATATCAAAAATTCATGTCGTCTGACCTCTTTGGAGTTAAACTGTTAAAGGTCACTGTTAAACTAAACAATCATTCTTATCCTGTAACGGATATACTATTCTTTTGATAAGCTCTTATTTTTCTACCCACCTATCATAGGGACATGCTACTACTTAGTTTCACTCCTCTTAATGCTAACACTACGAACTCCAGTTTATGTGGTGTGCTTTATGCATATATACATGATGTATAAAGCCTGAACCTAGCAAGAAAAATGCAAGGAATTACCTGAATATATGATGCTGCAGTGCACGTATTTTTTAATCGAAATTAAGCCTACCACTTCCTGCTCTCAGATTTTAGTTCATTTATAATCTCTGCATTCTACTCACACAAGCATACCACATCTAATATTCTTCTATAACCCAAATTATTGTAACCATACAAATTCTTAATTATTATGAGTTTATAATGGAAATAAAGTACCCTAATGCATCCCTATTAAATGGCATTACAAACTGCAATGTATCAGTGTATGTGTACTGCTATGCTTACAAACATGCTATGAAGCATGGAAACTGACAAGATAAATGTAAAGGATGCCCAACAGAGCCTTTTGTACAAGCTGATAAAAAATCTGAGCATCCTTTGAACCTACTAATGAACACTACCTGGGCACTATGCAAAGAGACAAAACAGAAAGCATTAATCAATTCCTAGGTGTGCCAACTTGTAGTGTTATCCTTCATATGCCAATGTCATATGCTCTAATTTAGCCAATACACACCAAAACATTTTAGTTTGAGTTGTTTTAGTTTTGCATAAAGCGGGCAATTAACAGCTGGCCGCCGTATCTCGCTGCAGTCGTCTCGCTCACCGTCTTTTCTTTTTTCGGCAAGTGTCCACAGCCACAACAACATGAAGAAAACTATCCTTGGGCTCATGAAAATACAAGCAAATACTGAATCTGTTCTATAGTACAAGAGGGTTCAGTTATCACCTCAGCTCACCTGGGAAGCAACACTCAGACAACATGTATGCCTTATTCTCCAAATGTACAGATAGGAAAAGGCAAAGTTCAACAATGCCTTAATAGTATTCATGGACATCACAATTCACTGGTCAGTGCAAAAACTATACAGAAAACAAAAAGGAACAAAACAAAGCCAGGCTTTTACACCTAAATGGAATTGTAAAATGCGGAAATAACACGTGTGCATCCAAATGTACAGATAGGAAAAAGGCAGAAGGAATAGACATTACACATTACAGTGACACACTACCCAAACTCATGGCATGAGCTGAGACAATCTAGAAATGGTTAAATATATATAGCATAGCTAGCAGAGCTCATTCACAACTCTGTTGGTTTGGACACATCCAAGTTCAGGCATACTGCAAATACACCAGTGAGAGCTTGAAGCAGAGCAATGGGTCAAAACACTGTAAGTCAAACAACAGTTCAGAGAGACAAATGCTAGCAAGGGATTGCCGAGAATTTTGCCATGTGCTCTTTTCTTTGTCCAAATATTCATATTTGGTGCTAAAGTTACTAATTCATCTTAGAAGAAAGAATCCATCATGAGATGGAAAGGAGAGATCAAAATCACTAACTATCAACTGAGATCAAGATGAATCCATCTAACAATTTTGAAATTGAGAGAGGGGAAAAAGGGAGTCGAGCCTACCTCGGTGTTGCGTATTGTGGCGTCGAGCAAGAGCCGCTGGTCGTGCCGTCATGGGAGGAGGCACTCCATCGAGGAGCCACCACTGGTGCCATGGCATCAAAAGAGCTGCAGCCAGGGATGAGATGAGGATATGCCGTCAGACTGCCGCTTCCCCTTCCCGCGTGAGCTCCTTCTTTCACTCCCTGATTCACATCTTCTCCTGCTCCCTCTCACTTGCTTCCCTCCATCCCCGATGGATCCATAATGCGGGAAGCTGGTGGGGCGAGATGGCTCGCAGGAGGCACCGTACGGTGGAGGACGGATATGGTGGCAGTCCAGTAACCTCGTCGCTCAACAGGGGCCGATCCATGACGCTGAATCAAATCAATCGCCACCACCGTCGCCCTTTGCCTGCAGGCGGCCGCCGCCGGAGAATCTCGCTTCCGCGCCCACACATCTCATATCCGGTCCGAGGTGAAGAGGGATGGATGAGATGAGATGCGGGAGTAGGGCGCGAGAGGATGGAGGTGGAGCGCGGCTGCGGGCTCGCGGTGGCTGCGGGGTTTGATGGAAAGGGGATAGGGTTGCGGGCAGCTGCGGAGGAGCCGCTGTGTTTCTTTTTGGTTCGGTGCGGTGGACTGGTGGTGATGAATGGGTGCAGTGCGTGAGGACGCTGAAAGACCTCACGCACGTTGCGCTGTCTCTCGCACGTCGCGCGGTTCTCGCGCTCGCGTCAGCCACAGAGAAATAGTTGATGGCTCACACACGACCACGGGCACGCATGGCACTGGTTGACTTTCACCATGGTTCAAAAAACTCACAAACAACAAGCCGAATCACACGAGCGAAAGGGCCACAAGTCAGCCAAATGTGAAAGCAAAGAAGAAGTAACTTCTTTTACCATGTAGTCAACCGATCCAACGTTCGGCAATGGAAGTCAAAGCTCATCCGATGGCCACGAACATGCCAATCCGAGGGAGCTCCGTGGAGGAGGGTCGGCTAGCATCCTTATAGGTTAGAATATCCATGATGCTAATGATATGCAAAGCCACAAGCTTGGGGAAGCTATTTTTGATGAAGATGATATTTTTTGTTCCCCAAGCTTTGATGAGCAAATTTACTATGATGAAAGCATGCCTCCTATCTATGATGATTATTGTGATGACACGTATGCTTTAAATAATAATGATAACAATGAACTTGTCATCTTGATCTTAATTTTCAATCACATGATAGCTATTTTGTTGAGTTTGCTCCCACTATTATTCATGAGAAGAATTTTGCTTATGTGGAGAGTAGTAAATTTTCTATGCTTGTAGATCATGAAAAGAATGCTTTAGGTGCTGGTTATATTGTTGAATTCATTCATGATGCTACTGAAAATTATTATGAGGGAGGAACATATGCTTGTAGGAATTGCAATAATATCAAGTTTCCTCTCTATGTGCTTAAAATCTTGAAGTTATGCTTGTTTTACCTTCCTATGCAAGTTGATTCTTGTTCCCATAAGTTGTTTTCTCACAAAATCCCTATGCATAGGAAGTGGGTTAGACTTAAATGTGCTAGTCATATTCTTCATGATGCTCTCTTTATGTTTCAATTCTTATCTTTTATGTGAGCATCATTGAAATCATAATGCCTAGCTAGGGGCGTTAAACGATAGCGCTTGTTGGGAGGCAACCCAATTTTATTTTAGTTTCTTGATTTTTGGTTCTGTTTAGTAATAAATAATCCATCTAGCTTCTGTTTAGATGTGGTTTTATGTTTTAATTAGTGTTTGTGCCAAGTAGAACCTTTGGGAAGACTTGGGTGAAGTCTTTATGATCATGCTGTAAAAAACAGAAACTTTAGCGCTCACGAGATTAGCTTCAACTTTTTACTGGAGAGTGATATTTAGTTGATTCTTTTTGCAGATGATTACTAGACAAATTCCTCAGGTCCACAAAGTTATTTTAGAATTTTTGGAGTTCCATAAGTTTGCGTTAGTTACAGATTACTACAGACTGTTCTATTTTTGACAGATTCTGTTTTCATTGTGTTGTTGGCTTATTTTGATGAATCTATGGCTAGTAAAATAGTTTATAAACCATAGAGAATTTGGAATACATTAGGTTTAACACCAATATAAATAAAGAATGAGTTAATTACAGTACCTTGAAGTGGTGTTTTGTTTTCTTTCGCTAACGGAGCTCACGAGTTTTCTGTTAAGTTTTGTGTGGTTGAAGTTTTCAAGTTTTGGGTAAAGATTCGATGGACTATGGAATAAGGAGTGGCAAGAGCCTAAGCTTGGGTATGCCCAAGGCACCCCAAGGTAATATTCAAGGATAACCAAGAGCCTAAGCTTGGGGATGCCCCGGAAGGCATCCCCTCTTTCGTCTTCGTTCATCGGTAACTTTACTTGGAGCTATATTTTTATTCACCACATGATATGTGTTTTGCTTGGAGCGTCATTTTATTTGTGTTAGTATTTTCTTGATGTTAGTTAGAATAATGTTTTGCATCTTTAGTTTCAATAAAAAGTCAAGGATAGCCTTTGCCATGCTTATTTTGCTAGTATGCATGTTGCTGTTTGAAAACAGAAAGTTTACCGCTGTTGCAAAAATTCTCTAGAAAATTCAGAGAGTGGTATAATGTTGAATATTTTTGCATATTGAGCTCTGATAAATTTATTACAGTGGAAATTTTAGTTCATAATTTTTGGAGTTAGGGAAGTATTGATACTCTTGCATTCTTCACAGACTATACTGTTTTGGCAGATTGCTGTTATGTTTGCATATGTTTGCTTGTTTAATGATTCTATTTGAGGATAGTAGTATTAAATATGCAGAGGCATTTAGTATGCAATGTTGAATAATAATTTTAGTGATTTGTTACAGTAGAAAATGATAAGGTTTTGCATTGGTTTATACTAACCTATCTCACGAGTTCTTGTTGAGTTTGTTGTGAATGAAGCTTTTGATAAAAAGAGAAACCATGATATGAGAGGAATTAAGGAGACACAAAAGTTCAAGCTTGGGGATGCCCAAGGCACCCCAAGATAATATTTCAAGAAGTCTCAAGCATCTAAGCTTGGGTATGCCCCGGTAGGCATCCCACCTTTCTTCTTCAACAACTATCGGTTAGTATCGGTTGAGCCTAAGTTTTTGCTTCTTCACATGAGTTGTGCTATCCTTGCATTTTAGTTTCCTTTAGCTTTGCTTGCTGTTTGAATAAAGTATCAAGATCTGAAATTCTTTAATGAGAGAGAGCCATACACAAATTGGAATTTGCTAGAATACTCTATATGCTTCACTTATATCTTTTGAGCGTGATAATTTTTGCTCTAGTGCTTCACTTAGATTATTTTGAGAGTCGTTATTAGCATGGTAATTTGCTTAATGTTAATATACTTGGTGTTCAAGATATGTGAACCTTTCTTTTGAGTGAATTGAATACTAAGATAAGTTTGATGCTTGATAATTGTTTTGAGATATGGAGGTGATAATATCAAAGTCGTGCTAGTTGGGTGATTATGAATTTGAGAAATACTTGTGTTGAAGTTTGCAAGTCCCGTATCATGCACGCATGGTTAAAGTTATGTAACAAATTTGAAACATGAAGTGTACCTGGCTTGTGCATCCTTATGAGTGGCGGTCGGGGACGAGCGATGGTCTTTTCCTACCAATCTATCCCCCTAGGAGCATGCACATAGTACTTGATTTTTGATGACTTCTAAATTTTTGCAATAAGTATATGAGTTCTTTTGACTAATGTTGAGTCCATGGATTATATGCACTTTTACCTTTCCGCCATTGCTAGCCTCTTCGGTACCGTGCATTGCCCTTTCTCACCTTGAGAGTTGGTGCAAACTTCGCCGGTGCATCCAAACCCCGTGATACGATGCGCTCTATCACACATAAGCCTCATTATATCTTCCTCAAAACAGCCACCATACCTACCTATTATGGCATTTCCATAGCCATTCCGAGATATATTGCCATGCAACTTTCCACCGTTCCGTTCATCATCATCATGACATACTTTACTTTTGTCATATTGCCATTGCATGATCATGTAGTTGACATCGTATTTGTGGCAAAGCCACCATGCATAATTTTCATACATGTCACTCTTGATTAATTGCACCATCCCGGTACACCGCCGGAGGCATTCATATAGAGTCATACCTTGTTCTAGTTTCGAGTTGTAATCCTTATGTTGTAATCAATAGAAGTGTGATGATCATCATTATTAGAGCATTGCCCAAAAAAAAGGCCAAAAAAAAAGAAAGGCCCAAAAAAAAGAGAAAGGCCAAAAAAAAAAAGAAAGGCCCAAAAAAAAAGGGCAATGCTACTATCTCCTTTTCCACACTTGTGCTTCAAAGTAGCACCTTGTTCTTCATGTAGTGAGTCTCATATATTGTGCTTCAAAGTAGCACCATGTTTTTCATATAGTGAGTCTCATAAGTTGTCTTTTTTATACTAGTGGGAATTTTTCATTTTAGAACTTGGCTTGTATATTCCTACGATGGGCTTCCTCAAATGCCCTAGGTCTTCATGAGCAAGCAAGTTGGATGCACACCCACTAGTTTTCTTTTGTTGAGCATTCATAGCTCTAGTGCATCCGTTGCATGGCAATCCCTACTCCTCATGTTGACATCAATTGATGGGCATCTCCATAGCCCGTTGATTATCCTCGTCAATGTGAGACTCTCTCCTTTTTTGTCTTCTCCACACAATCCCCATCATCATATTCTATTCCACCCATAGTGCTATATCCATGGCTCACGCTCATGTATTGCGTGAAGGTTGAAAAAGTTTGAGATTATTTAAGTATGAAACAATTGCTTGGCTTGTATTAACACAGTCAATGACCAGAGGGGCCGAGCCCCTATTAAAAAAAATGAAAATTAATTAGTTAATTAATTAAACAATTAATTAACTTAATTAATTCTATTTAGATAAGTAATTAAACTTAATTAGCCCGCTAAGTAAAATAACTAATTGTTAATTAGTTGTAGTCTATGACAACCGGGACCCACACATGAGTTAACCCAGTCAAACGCACTGGTGGCCGCTAACATCATGCTAATGCAGTAAACCTGTTTTTATTTAAATTAAATTGGTTAATTCCAAAAGTGAACTAAAACTTTAAAAATTAATATAAAATAAACCGTATCTCGGAAGAAAATACTTTGTGCATGAAAGTTGCTCAGAACTACGAGACGAATCCGAATACGCAGCCCGTTCGTTCGCCACACATCCCTAGCATAGCAAACCCACAACTTTCCCCCTCCGATTCATCCTTCCGAAAACGTGAAACACCGGGAATACTATCCCGGATGTTTCCCACCTTTGCCGGTATCGCCTACTACTGCGTTAGGTCACCCCTAGCACCACGTATTGCCATGTTATGCTTTGTGTTGCTTTGATTGCTCTATTATTTATCGTGTTCCCCCTCCGTTACCTCTTTCCGGTAGACCCCGAGACTGCCGGCGATCCCCAGTTCGACTACGGTGTTGACGACCCTTCCTTCTTGCCAGAGCAACCAGGCAAGCCCCCCCTTGATCACCAGATATCGCCTATTCCTTCTCTCTACTACTTGCATTAGAGTAGGGTAGCATGTTACTGCTTTCGGTTAATCCTATTATGCTGGATAGCATGTCATTGTTGCTACAGTTGTTACCCTTACCTGCAATCCTAAATTCATAGTATAGGATGCTAGTATTCCATCAGTGGCCCTACATTCTTGTCTGTCTGCCATGTTATACTACCGGGCCGTGATCACTCGGGAGGTGATCACGGGTATATACTTATATACATAATATATGATATATGTGGTGACTAAAGTTGGGTCGGCTCGTAAAGTACCTGCGAGTGATTCATGGATTGGGGGCGGAAAGGACCTTTGTCCCGACGGCCCTCTGGGTGGATCTTTGTGGCGGAGTGATAGGGCGGGTTGAGACCACCTAGGTGAGAGGTGGGCCTGACCCTGGTCGGCGTTCGCGGTTACTTCAAAATAACACGCTTAATGAGATCTTGGTATTTATCTGAGTCTGGCCACTGGCCTATACGCACTAACCAACTACGCGGGAATAGTTATGGGCACTTGACGTCGTGGTATCAGCCGAAGCCTTCTTGACGTCATAGGATTAAGGGGGCTAGGTCTGCTTCCGGCCGCCCTCGCAACATGCAGGTGTGCAATGAGCGATGGGCCCAGACCCATGCGCCATAGGATTTAGACTGGCGTGCTGACCTCTCTATTGTGCCTAGGTGGGGCTGTGACATGTTGATCTTGCGAGGCCGGGCATGACCCAGGAAAGTGTGTCCGGACAGAGGGATCGAGCGTGTTGGGTAACGTGGTGCACCCCTGCAGGGAAGTTTATCTATTCGAATAGCCGTGATCCTCGGTAACAGGACGACCCGGAGTTGTACCTTGACCTTATGACAACTAGAACTGGATACTTAATAAAACACACCCTTCCAAGTGCCAGATATAACCCGGTGATCGCTCTCACACATGGCGACGAGGGGAGGATCGCCGGGTAGGATTATGCTATGCGATGATACTTGGTGAACTTACCATCTACTCTCTTCTACATGCTGAAAGATGGAGGCTGCCAGAAGCATAGTCTTTGACAGGACTAGCTATCCCCCTCTTATTCTGGCAATCTGCAGTTCAGTCCACCGATATTGCCCCTTTACACAGATACCCATGCATATGTAGTGTAGATCCTTGCTTGCGAGTACTTTGTAAGAGTACTCACGGTTGCTTTTCTCCCTCTTTTCCCCCTTTTCATTCTTCTCGGTTGTCGCAACCAGATGCTGGAGCCCAGGAGCCAGACGCCACCTTCGACAACTCCTACTACACCGAGGGTGCCTACTACTACGTGCAGGCCGCCGACGGCGATCAGGAGTAGTTTAGGAGGATCCTAGGCAGGAGGCATGCGCCTCTTTCGATCTGTATCCCAGTTTGTGCTAGCCATCTTAAGGCAACCTTGTTTAACTTTATGTCTATACTCAGATATTGTTGCTTCCACTGACTCGTCTATGATCGAGCACTTGTATTCGAGCCCTCGAGGCCCCTGGCTTGTATTATGATGCTTGTATGACTTATTCTATTTTTAGAGTTTTGTTGTGATATCTTCCCGTGAGTCCCTGATCTTGATCATACACGTTTGCATGTATGATTAGTGTACGATTGAATCGGGGGCGTCACATTGGTGTACTCCTGGACGTTGGCCCTAGCTTCAAGGAAGGCCAGAATGTTTTGGACTTTGGTCTCCAGGAGCGAGTCAACAGGCAGGAGGAGGCGACTGGCGTTGGTGCAAGGAAGCGGTGGACAGCGGCAATCCATGCCGCTGAGGGGGGCACTGGCATCCGCGCGGGGACATGCGCTAGCAACGGCGCGACAGAGACATTCATGTGCACGGCACCAAAGACAGCGCTCGGTCTGCCAGCATGCGCGCATCTTGTTGGCAGTGCAGTGCACGGCACGGCAGCAACCGCTGCTGCAGCCAGCGGTATCATGCATGCTGGCAGGTGCACGGGCGCGTGAAAGTTGGCGGGGACCTCGTGGAACCCCGTGGCATCAAGCTCGACGACAATGTGCGGCTCCCAGCCCATCAATGCCACGGGGATGGGCACTAGCGCAGTGGGGGCAACGGGAGCCGGAACGGGAGCGGCGACAGGCGCAGCGTCTTCCCGCAAGGCCAGTTCAAGCTCGTCCCAAAGCGCCTTATGTTGTTGAGACTCCGGCTGGGTGTCTTCCTCAGGAAACTGAAAGACTAATGGCAGACCATCGTGATGCGGCATGGCGTACTGTTAGGTCAAGCTGGTTGGAGGTAGACGACAGGAGAATCAGAGAGGAAGAGAGAAGATTGTAGCGATACCGGGTAGTGCGGGGGTGATTTTAAACTGCGGCGCCGGTGCCATTAAAAGTGGGGGCAGTTGGGAGGAAGGTGGGCGGTGGAGCCTGTTCAAAGGGCTCGCCTCCTGGTGAGCCTGCACAACAGCCTGCTCGCATGCCTCACGGTCAGCCGGCGCAACGGTCTGCTCGCACGTCTCCCGTCGACTCACATGCTTGCTTGGACGACACCTGCCAATGAGAAGCGGGACTCGTGGCGGCATGTAAACACCCACGGTTTGAATAGTGAAAGCATTTGCCTTAACGTGACAGGTCTTTGTTCCAAAATACCTTGGCTCTTCATTTGTGCAACTTCTCATAAGCAACTTGTCTCAAATTGAACAAAAAATTACGACATCATATTTGTGCCATATCACGAGACCATGCTTAGTTTCATGAATTTCAGGTCACTTTTGGATTTTCTGAAATTTAAAATCCAGGATTCGAAACAATATCATAACCTGCATCATGCAATAAATTTTCAAGCGATACATCTTTACTGTTGTAGATGTTAATATTTCTTAAGAAAGGATTTGGTCAAACATTTTGCTTAGTTAGACCTCAGACAAGTTATATATGCAAAGTAAAAGGATAATCCCTCCGTACCAGTGCATTGCCTGATATATTAACTCAAGTACTAGGCACGAACAAACATGGCTCAATTCCGTGCTCATGCTTGTGTAGTACTCCTATTAGTACTAGGCAATGGAATTGACAGGTGACCTTGTGTAGCGGCGAGCAAGGGAATTGAACCGTGCTCGATACGGTAGGTAATGTTGTCTAGTTACTAAAGCATCCCTCCATTGTTCATCGGTAGTCATTATGGACTGGGGATATGAGGGGAATTTCCTAGGGCTGGAATTCTGGCCGCCAGATATTTTGACTCGAAACGCGGAGGCTAGAGAGGTGGGGGTTGGCTAATATGCGTACCATGCACGCCACCAGCAGGACACGAGCCCAGTTTTTTTAGGATCAACACGAGCCCGGGTCTGGCCGGTACGCCGTTGGGTGCTACCAGTCAAGAATACGAAAGAAATCTTTTAAATTGCCGAACGAATCTATATGTATTACAATGCCCGTATTTTCCTTGCAAATTACTGGTCATTCCAAAAGGCACAGTAATTGATTTATGGCGAGTTCTTGAATTAGAGTGAGTTTGTGATATAGTAATCTCAACGTGGATTTCATATTTCATGGTATCCCCAGTAAGTTTTTCATTGCAAATTCAAATTTAAAAGATGAACGATATGGTGGTGAGAAAACTTTGTATGAATCAAGCATATGACCACACACACACAAACACGAATAAAACAACAATCCAGTAAGTATAGTGCACCTATTTTACCAAACCATGCATGTATGCCACGAATTCAAAAATACTCCCTCTGTTCCTAAATATTTATCTTTTAGAGATTTGAACAAGTGACTACATACGGAGCAAAATGAGTGAATCTACACTCTAAAATATGTCTATATACATCCGTATGGGGCAGTCCATTTGAAATATCTAAAAAGACAAATATTTAGGAATGAATGGAGTAAAATGTAAGCCATGCATGGTCCTCAATTCAATATTTAAAATGAACATGAAACTGAAACATGAATATTAAGTCTAGTACTACATACATGCAAATGTTGTGTTTAGGTCTCTCCATCGACCCCCCCACACCCACCACACATACTTCATGTATCGATTGATGTTCTTGTTAATAGAGCTATTGGTATCCGACACACGCGTGCTCATTATTGCTCTACATGTTTCAATCTCCATTTATGTCATTCCCACCCTCACACTCTCAACAAATGTATTTCTCACACACAACCTCGTCGTGCCCTCCATGAAAACACTCCCTCTCTCTCTCTTTCTCAAGACACATGTGTTGCCTTTGTAAAACACCTTCACCATGCGCGCGCACACAAAGTCTATCTAGGCCACTGTCTCGGTAACTATCTCCCTCCAACACTCACCAAAACTTCGCCGCACGATATCTCGGTGTATCGTCTTTAACATCCGAGTGTACGCTAGGCCACACTCCCTCAATCTCTCCTCTATAAATGACTCGATTGACGTCGCTTTTTCACGTCGCCTCTCTCACACATAGACGCTCGCACTACACCTCTTGCATAGGCGGAGCTATGTAGATTGTCGGGGGTTAACCCCTTGACCTTAGATAAAATTGTGAAGCTCTATTTAGGATTGTTTAGATTATATTTTTTGACCACTATATTTGTCCCCACCCTCCCAAACAGTGATTGGCTGTGCACCCCCCCCCCCCTCCGCAGGAGAATACCATGTGCCCCTACACCTTAGATGTTATATGCTGATACGAGTTGCTTGGAGCTTGTAGATTTGAGATATAGCAGGCTAGCAGCTCACAGGATGTCTTAATATTTTTACAGGAAACCTTAGTGAGTTTGAGAATTGCACACAATTTGTACAAAAACTACTCAGATGCCCTTGGATCCCATATCCAATGACCTTGAAGCTTGTATCACCGTAGCATCTAAGATGAAGGAGGACCTCATATTCTCCTGTATGTAAGAATATCATGTGCTACCACACCTTACATGATTTGGTGATACAAGCTCTTCGGAGCCGTTGGATCTGTGATCCAACAACTCCTTGGTGGTTTGGATGTTTTTTTGCAGAAAATCCCCCAAAGAGTTCAGCCACTGCTTACAAGCACAAAGACTGCTCAGATGCCATTGGATCTCAGACCGAACGACCTCGAAGCTCATACCACCGTAGCATCCAAGCTGCGAGAGCACCTGATGTTTTACTGCACGGGAGAATATGAGGTGCTCCCGCACCGTAGATTCTATGGTGATACGAGTTCCCGGAGATCTAACGGCTCAGTAGGAGGTTTGAATGTTTTTGCACTATAGGCCTCAAAGAGTCTGGGAATTGCGCAGAAAGTACAAGTACTGCGCATGTGGCATCTGATCACAGATCATACGACCTAGATGCTTGTATCACCGTAGCGGCTAATTAAGCTACAGGGAGCACCTAATATGAGCTACTGGGAGCCGTTGGATCCAAGATGCAGCGGCACACACAAGGCCTGAATGTTTTATTTGCAAAAAACCTGGGAGAGTTTGGAAATTGCGCATAATTACAAAGACTACTCCCAAGCCATTGGATCTCAGATCCAACGACGTAAAAACTCGTATCACCATAGCATCTAAGCTGCGGGGTGGATGTGATATTCTATGCCGCTGTCATTTTTGTTCCTAAACTTGCAAAATATGTGTAACTAGTGTCATTACTTGTCTAACCGCGCAAAGTGTTTGTGCAAAAAAAAAACATCCTACACTGAAATATTGGAACAACACATGGGGGTCCCACTTGTCATTGATCAAATTTGGACCTAATACTAACAAATCTGAAAGACAAGATTCGAACTGGTAACTTGGACTACAAAGCGTAAGTCGATAGCCTGAAACAACAACGGTTGTTGGCTTTGTCGCATAACTTGATTTTATACAGTGTTAAGTTGAGTAGAGTAGAGGGAGTGGCTCGTCAACACGCGCATGACCGTTGACTGACTTACTGGTGGGTCCCATGTCTGCGATCTCTCTCTCCTCTCCATCGTCTAACCTTTAGACGCACGGGCACACATGAAGAGTGGCGCGAGCTTGCCTGGTGTTATTATAACTAAAAAATGCTTGGAAAATTGAAGAATCGCCTAGAACAAGAGACGTTGTGGCTGGTCGAGACGGAGCTAACCACACCTATCCTCCGTGCCACGATAGCATGATGAAGCTGTGTGGCTAGTGGGGTGTTTTCGACCGACTGGCTGGGTCCCGAGGTCGAACCATAGGTAGCACGCCTGATACAGTATATTTTTACACACACATTTGTCCTCCGTGCCGAGACGTGGCACACCCTACCGCGTAGTTTCTGGGCCCTCCGGGGTGGTGCACGCATATTTTCTTCCTTGCCGAGACGTGGGATGCCCTACCGCGCGTTTTCTGGGTCCTCCTCGGTCGTAGCGCCGAAGCAAGTAAATGAGTCGTGAAATCACAAAAGACCACCTTTCCCGTCGAGTACATCAGTGAAGCACGGTGACTAGCTAGTTGGGCTAGTGCGATTGATTAGCTAGGCCGCTGCCACATTTGTTTTTTCACCCTTTTTTTTCTCTCCTTGCCGCCAGGTAAATTTAAATATCCATCGCGGATTCTTCTGGTCTTTGGGTGCGGCAGGATTTTTATTTTTTTGATTGACGAGAGTAGGCGCGACAGCAATTAGTCATGATGACTCCGCCTGTAAAGCCCACTGCTCCCTGATGTGAAAAGTCGTCGACTGGTGTTTTCCCATGGTGAAAACCAAAAGATTCACCTCGCAACTCGGCTGGCTCCTTCCGCCTTCCTGTAGAGTGTAGATTGCATTGCCTTTCAACCGTTTCGCCCCCTTTGCTTCCTCTCCCCATTGCTTCTACCTGGTTCCATGGTGGCGCACCAGATCATGGAGTCTAAGGTGAGGCGTCTGACATAGAAGCTCCAGGCCAAGGATGTGAAGCTCAGGGCCAAGGACGTGGAGCTCCGTGAGCTCAAGGAGGAGAGGAGGGCCATGCTCTTACTTTATGTGCGAGAGTTCAAAAAGCTTCAAAAGTGGCAGGCGTCCACCACAAAGATGCTCGAGGCATCGGCGGTGTTGGTGTAGAAAGCGGGAGATATGATAGGCGGTCAGGTGAGCCGGCTGGAGTATGAGCGGGCTGATTGTGACGAGGTCCAGGATCGCCTCAACCTCTTGGTGGACCATGTTGCCACACACCTATTGCGGCTACATGATGCCTACCATCGTGCCAGCGCGACCATGCCGGCCGGCGGGCTAAACCCGTTCGACCACCCCGTCGACTTCAATGAGCTGCAACTTCCTGACCTGGTCTCCTTCTTCACCTATATCTCCGAGGAGCCGAGCCGTCTCCACGCGATGGTGGGGCGGAGATGGAGAAGGAGGGGTTGCGGGCTGCCGTCGCCGTTGCCGGGCGAATCCTATTAGGGCTCCGTCATCGGAACCCATTTGTGCCATCACTACAAAAAAATATACTTCCGTGATGACACGTGTTTGTCACAGTAGGTCACATTTTTTGTCATGCATGTACATCCATGGCGATTTTATGACAGGATCAATATAGTCATACATGTGCCGTCGTAGAAGTGTTCCATGACATTACCAAAATTATCATCACGGAAGTGTCCACCTCGATGACGATAAATCGGGCGTCATAGAAGTGCTTTCGTCAAGGGTAACCGACACATGGCATCCACTTTAACGGTGCCGTTAAGCAATCGGGTTCCAATTTGGATCCGATAACCCGTTAACAGCCCGGACCAATGGGGATTTTCCACGTGTAAAATTCTGAATGGCCAGAGGAACCACGTGTTGGCTCACGGTTGGGATAGATGTTATCCACTCATTGGACAGAAGGATCCTATGATACGCCGACATGTGGCATGGCCCAACAGAGGCCCATTCCGGTGAAAAGGCCGCCCTGTTTGACTTGGTCAAAAGGTAGCGGGCCGGCCCACGGAAAGCCTGTAACAGCCTGTTCGCATATAGCCCATTTATAGCCCGCTAAGTCACGACCCGTTACGGCTTATCCGAATTAGGCCCAGTAGCATCATCTGGGCCGTCCAATATGATTTCAGCCTGTTGTAACTTTTGGCCCATGTATGGCCCATGACGTCTTTCTGCCCATATGAGGCCCTTCGTAACTCTTAGCCCATTAATGGCCCGTGGTGAAACTGGCCCGTAATGAACAGTGTATTGCTTTATATCCTTAACGGCCCATTAGTCCGTCGACCGTTTCCAACCCGTGTTAACTTTCGGCCTTCTAAGGACCCATTTATTCTTGGGCTCATTTCCAGAATTCAGTTACTTACAGTCCGTTATTGGCCTATTCCGCTTGTGGGCCAAATTCAGCCCGTGGTTACAGTCGGCCTGTTTGTGGCCCGTTAACTCGTTGGGCTGTTTTCATAGCGCCATCAAATATGGCCTATTAACGGCCCGTTATGGTCAGGCCATAAAACAAACGATTTCCATTCTAGCCCATTTACGACCCATTGTCGGGGAAGCTGATCGTGTCCCACGAACACCTATGGGACCTAGTCCCTTGTGGTTCGGAGGGGGGCGGAGAATGCACAAAGAGCGGATCGAGGCGATGCACACGAGCAGATTTACCCAGCTTCAGAGCTCTCGGGAGAGATAACACTCCTACTGCTGCTTGGTTGATTCTATTGTGTTCTTGCTAGGGAGCAATGAGAGCTACAAAACCTAGCCTGAGTGAGTGTGGTCTCGTATGAGTCGAATGAACCGAACGAGCCGAACCCTTTCTACGTTGCACATGGGCCTCCTTTTATAGTCTCAAGGGGTCACCACGGTGGTAACGCAGATGAGGGCAAAATGGGAAAACAGTAGTTGGTACACCAACTTGTACAAAGGTACAATGCTCTATACCTAACTCGACGGCAAGGGACAAGAGTAATAAATGCCCGCCCTGCCGCCTAAACAAAGGCAACAGGACCGTCAAGTGCGCCTCCGTTTGCCACGATGGTAGCTTGTCGGCGCCGCTTATCGCTGCTCCCATTGGCTGCACAGCCCTTCGACACGCGTGCGGCTCGAATAGCCCCATGGCGACATCGTTGGCGGATGAGTGGGAGCGGAGATGAAGAGAGGTTGCTCGCCGCGCACGCGCCTTTGCCGCGATGAATCCTTGTCGCGCCGGGAGCTTGTCGATCACCAAGCCTTCCGGCAAGCTCCTCTTGCCGGGTCTTGTTTCCTTCGTGCCTTGAGTGGCCTTCCCGCAAGCTCCTCTTGCCGGGCCTTGATTACTTTGTTCTTGAATGGCTCCAAAGGAGCCATGGAGGACCTTGGCGGTCACTAGGCCAGCCCCGCCGCTGGTGCAGAATCGCCCGCACGAAGTTCGGGATACTAGGGTACCCCTACTCTAGTACACCGGCAGAGCCCGGGCCTGGGCCACACGGCGCCAACATGTTGGGCCAGGCCCAAAACAGATGCACGGGCACGCGGCCTAGATTACGCCATTATTCGCCTCGGACCCACCACGCCCCCACTTAACGGCACGTTCCGGACGTGGCGTCGTGGGAGAGATCGTGGGGCTTTCTTTAATGGGAAAATCGAACGCCCGCCTCTCTCCTCCTTATAAGCGGGGAACAGGCGAACGCCCACTTGCCATTGCTTGTCACATCAAAAACCACCGCCTCCCCTTTCTTCTCAAGTCCAAAGAGAGCGACGCCCGCCCCATTGCCACCGGCGCCACCAACGCCGTCGGTTCCTCCACCACCTCCGCCATGGCTCAAAGCCGACAAGGGCAAAGGAACGAAGTCGGCCGAGGCGCAGCGGCTCAAGGGCGCTGGGAAGGAGCGGGCCTCTTCGATCCCCGCCGATCTGAAGGAGATGCGAGAGCTGTATTACCTCTTCTGGTCGACAGAGACGCGGGCGCACCCGCGCACGAGGGTGATCTCCGCCGCCACATCCGAGAAGGTTTCCATCGAGTACCCTTTCTTCGCGCTTTTCTTCCACTGCGGGCTCTGCCCGCCCTTTTCCGAATTCTTTTGCGATGTCATGAACACATACGGCCTCCGCCTCCTTGATTTCACCCCCAACGCCGTCCTCACCATGGCAGTTTTTGCACACCTCTGCGAGAACTTTGTCGGAGTCCACCCAAATGTAGCACTTTTCCGCCACTACTTCATGCCCCGTGTTGAGAGAGGAGAGCCGCTTGCTGGAGGGATTGCATGGATCTCCAGGATCGGCAAGAAGGAAGCATATCTTGACGGAGAGCTGCGCAGCAAGTGGGAGGAGTGGAGAGCCGATTGGTGTTGGATTTTAGAGGAGGACCCGCAGCCCTTCACTGCCCTGCGCCAAACTCCCATAATGCGCGGCAACGATTGGAGCAACTTGGCACCGGAGGATGCCAAGTTGAAGATTGCCGTGACCCGGATCCTGCGCCTCAGGCATGCCGGGCTTACCGTAGGAGCTGTTGGCGCGGACTTCCTTCGCCGCAGATTGCGCCTTGCGAGAGAGGGGAGGCCTGCTTGGGAGTTCCAAAACACGGCGGACATCATGAGGCTGCGTCCAGGCCTCAACTGGAACTTTACTGTATTGGAGCTGGATGCTATGCTGCGGGAGCTGTTCAAGCCTGATGCAGATCACCCCGAGTGGTTTATGTTGCCGAGGGGAGTCGTGCCCTTGTGCAACAACTCGTCGCTTGACCGCATCCGCGTGATGATGCCGTTGTGCGATTCCCATGGAATCGTTCCAACTTGGCAGGAGCCCGCCGACGACATTGTGCAGCAATTCTTCGACAACTTGGAAGAACTGCCGATTCGTGCCGACGAGCAGAAGTGGCTCACCCGCGACACCACCGAGCAAGAGATGGCGCGCATCGCCACAAGGTTGGAGGAGGCGGCAGAAGCTGCTGCCGCCGGCGTGTTTGGGTTCACCGTCGAGGAGGCAGAGGCAGCCGAGGCGGCAAGCCTTGCCGACCGAGGGGAGTTCGCCGGCGAGGAGGAGCAGGCCGAGCCCGACGCTGAGCTGAACAAGCCTGCAGGGGGCGCCTCCCCTCCGCCGTCAAGTAGCTTGCCGCGGGAAGAGCCCGCGGCTCCGCCAAGAAGACGTCTCCGCAAGACCGGAGAAGTGGCGGGGCGGCAGACGGGCCAACAGCCGCCTCGCCGCCCGACGCTCCTCCACCGCAAGCAAGCATTGCAGCAGCGGAGCGCCCATGCCGCCACAGCCGACGGAGCGGGCCTTCGAGCCACGGCCCCGCACCCGCCAAGCGTCCGAGGGAGCCTACTCCTCCAGCTCGTCGCCTTTGAGCGACTTGACTTCTCCGCCTCACCCGAGGAAGAAGAGGAAGAGTAAGATCTTGTAGCTGCTACTTGTAATTCTTCAATTTACTGCTTTATCTTGTATCTGACTTGCTTCATTCTGAGCTTTTTCCTTTTTCAGGACGCTGGCTCAGAGGGCGTCGAAGAGAGCCAAGACTCCGGTGGTGGTCATCGAAGAAGAATCTCCCGTGGCGACAGGAGGCACGTCTGAGACCTCCTTGCCGGATCCGACAACCCTTCAACAGAGCAGCCCCCAGCACAGCCCCCAGCGTAAGTACTTGGTTTATTTTTTACGGTTAGGTGTGCTTGGGTGCTCATTCATCACTGATATCTGACTTGTTGAATTATGTAGGAGCAGAGCAGCCTCATCGAGGCCCCGGAGGTCACTCCCGTTTCTCGCTTGCTTCAACTCGCCAAGGGAGAAATCTACGCCAAGGAGCGCTCTCCCAAGGGAGGCCTCTCCGACAAGGGAGCTTCTCCGACAAGGGCAGCGCCGACGACCCTCCGATGGTGGAGACCGCGGCTACGGATCCCATTGCAGGTAATCTTCTTACTTGAAAATCTCCCTTGGGTTCTCTTTCTTCTGTTCTTCTTTTTGAACATCTGCTTGATTTTTCTCTCTTTCTCTGACCATCAGATCCATCCACCGGAGAGCCGATGGAGACTGAGGTTGCCGGCGAGGAGGACGCTCGCGGCAACAATGACGACGCCGCCAACATGGAGGAGGAGGCTGGCGCCGATGGGTCCGCCGGCGAGGAGGCCGCCAAGGCTGCCGGCGCAGAGGCTGGGGAGGGGTCCGGTGATCGTACTGACGGCCCTGAGGCCGCAGGAGCGCCAGGCGCTGCACCGACCGCCGATCCTCCCGCCACCGATGCCGCACCAGACTCCGAAGAGCCCCAGCCCGGCGCCTATCTGAAGGCCGGTGACGGTGTCTTCATCAAGCTTCCATGGGCGTCGAGCTCCAGGCGCCGGTCGAGGAGAGACCTTGACGTGGAGCTGCTCGCCTCGCTGGGCTATCACTAGTTAATCGCCAAGCAGCAGCATGGCGAAGTTCGAGGAGGAGCAGCTGAAGAAGCTGCTTGTCGCTCTACCGCGCCCGACAAGCTAAGCCGGAGTCGCGGAAGCGCTTGTCGCGAGGGCGGAGCTGACATGGAGAAACGCGCAAAGAGCTCCGCGGCCAACAAAGAAACTCTCCGGACATAGCGAGCGTGGGAGCACCTTCTTCGAGCGCACGGCCTTCATCTGGAGAAGGCCGAGGTCGAGGAGCAGCAAAGGCTTGCCGGCGAGAAGCTCTGCGCAAGAAGAAGAGGAGTGGCGCGCGGAAGATCAACCTCGGCAGCTCGAGGAAGATCTTGCAGCGAAAGCAATCAATTGGCGGAGCACTCAAGGAGGCAAAGGACGCCGCCGCAGCTGCCGAGGCCGCCAAGAAGGAATTGGAGACGAGGGTGGCACAGCCGAGGCCACCCTCCGTAAGAGCGAGGAGGAGGTCGCTGGGCTGAAACGCGAGCGAGAAGGACGCCTACACTCTTGGCGAGCTGCAGGTCGTTTGTTGAGAAGATCAAAGAGCTCGACGCCGCCAAGGACCCCAAGGCGGATCTGGAGCTGAAATCCACCACCTCGACGGAGACGCCGGACGGCGCCAAGGAGCGGGAACGGGCTCGCTGGAGAAGATCAAGGCCAATGAGGAGCTGTTGGCGAATGCCGCGACTGCCAGTGATACTCTCAGAGATAGCATAATGCACTGGACAGAAGGTCTTGTGGACACCGCCGCCGCCATCCACAATGAGCTGATGGAGCTGGGGATGGTGGATCTTGGGTACTCCACCGATGAGAACCTCCAACCCAGCGCCAAGCTCAGCCTGTTCTTCAAGGGCGTGTTGACGGGTCTCCAGCTCACGGTAGGAGATCCCAAAGCAGCTGGCCGACGAGTCGCGCCAAATCTGTGCTTGAGCCCTCCGAAGGTGCCGATGAAGGTGGCCTTCCGCAATCCAAAGCGCCAACTTCGCCAACGCCCTCAAGTCCTCGCCTCCAACTGCCGACGTCCGAAGCACTCAAGGCCCTTGTCGCACCCATTGTGGACAGGGTGAGCGGAGTCAAGAGGCCCGATGGCGACCGCGTGGACTAGGCCGCCAAGTTATCTTTCCCTTGTCGCTGCTGATCATGTTTAGAACAATTTATTAGATCTGCAACAAGTCATTTTTGTAATATAATCTATCTTAGGCATCAATTGCAATGTTATTCCCTTTACTTGATTTCTTCCCTTGTATGTTTGTGCCCTACGCTTTTAGGGAACTTGTCGGCGCAGGCACCTTTGCCGCGAGCGCTGAGTGCGGAACGTCAGCAGCCTGTTGGCGATGCCGCCTCCGACAAGCAACCTCGTCGCAACTAGTTGCAGCTCACTTAAGTTGTTGAGCGGACTCGAAACAAAGTAAGGGCGCAAACTAGCTACGAGTTGGTTCCTCCGCGCACAGGTTTTCCATACAAAGTACTATCGTTCGAGGAAGATAACTTAAAATTTTAAAAGCTGATTGCTTTAAACTTAGCTACTTAGCTTTTCTGTCGTTTGCTTCTCGGCAAGGCGATACTTCCTCGAGCGACACTTGGTGGCCCACACCATTATCTTCCCCTTCCCCCCCGGTTAACTTGTGGGTGGATGAACCTTCCTTTCTTTTGAGAAGAAAGAAGAGAAAATAAAGTTATGGAGCCTAGTGGCTCGTTATCGCTTACCGGGTGTGGATGCTGCACAAAATGTCAGATAACACAGGCATAATAATGATGAAAGCATGAAATTGACAAGTTGTGCGCAACACATGAGCTTTACTGATGCACGGGGTCTGCGCCCGACTTTGTACAAAGGATTACATGCAACAGCGGCAAGACTTGTACAAAAGGGTGGTTGCTTAACGGTTCCGACAACCGCGCCTATGGGTAAAACTTACGAAGATGCTCTATATTCCGTGAGTTGCTCACCGAATGCCATCTTCGGTCTCAAAGGCGGACAGCGCCAGCCTAGTGACTCGTTTCACCCGATAAGGGCCTTCCCACTTCGGCCAACTTGTTGGAATTCTTGGCGGATTGAACGCTACCAAGAACAAGGTCGCCTTCCTCGAAGCTTCCGCATTAACTTTGCGGCTATGGTAGCGGCGCAAAGCTTGCTGGTAACGAGCAGCTCGACAAAGAGCTCAAGACGATCCTCCTCGAGGAGCAGCGCGTCATCTTGTCGCAGCTGCTCTTGCTCAAGCTCATCATAAGCGAGTACTCGAGGTGACCCGTATCTGAGATCCGTGGGGAGAATTGCCTCTGCCCATAGACTAGAGCGAAGGTGTCGGCCGTGGGCTCGACTTGGCGTCGTCTCCGATCGACCAAAGAACCACCGCAGCTCCTCAATCCAGTTTCTTCCGCACTTGCGCAGCTCGTCAAAAGTTCTGGTCTTGAGTCCTCGCAACACTTCAAAGATTTGCCCTCTCGCTTGACCGCTGCTTCTCGGGTGAGCAATGAAGCAAAGCGCACCTTGGCACCAAGATCTTGGACGATCGCATGAAGGTGCGACTCGTGAATTGGGTGCCGTTGTCGGTGATGATCCGTTAGGTATCCCAAAATGACAAACAACCGACCAAGAACTTGATCACGACCGTGGCTGCCACCTTCCTCATCGCTTCCACTTCCGCCACTTTGTGAACTTGTCGATTGCGACGCATAAGTACTCAAAGCCCCGACAGCTCGAGGGAAGGGGCCGAGGATATCGAGCCCCTGACCGAAAATGGCCGGACAAAGGGATCGTCCGAGAGCTTGAGCTGGCTGGTGTATCTGCTTTGAATGGAACTGCACGCTTCACACTTGGTTACTTGTGCCGTTGCATCCCGGAGGGCTTCGCCGAAGAAACCTTGCCGGAAAGCTTTGCCGGCAAGTGCTCTTCGCCAATGTGATGACCACATATGCCTCCGTATCTCGCCAACAGCTTCATCCATCTTCCCGCAAATACACTTCAATTTCACTCCGTTGAGTCTTCTTCGCATGTGATGTTGTCAACAAACTGGTACATACTTGACTGCCGGGCTACTCTTTCTCGCTTCTTCTTGCTCTTCGGAAGTTCTCCTCGCTCAAGGAAATGGACGATCTGTTTGTGCCCATGCCGGAGCCTCGTGGCTCGACAACAAGGACTAAAGGCACATCTCGCCGTGGGAACATCAGCTTCTACGGCAAGAACTCGCGGCTCACCGGAGTTGATGATCCCGACAAGCTTGCCGGAGCAAAACTTGTCGGGAGCGCCCGCTTCAACGAAACAAACCCTAGGGCTTGTCGGAGCAGATGCTCCTCAGCGATATCTGCGTTGATTTTGGGGACCTTCTTGGCGGCGGCTTGGGGAGCTCTGCGGAAGGTAGTCACCGAAACCAACTTTCTCTTCTTGCTCTGTCCGGTTGATGGTGTTACAGCTTGGTTGAGTCAGCTTGAGCACAAAAATTCCTGGTTCCATTGTGTAACTTGAGGCGGCGCACTTTGACAAAGCCATCGGCAATGTCATTCTCGAGCTCTTGGAACATGTTCCATTTGCAGCCTTCAAAGTGCTCCTCTAGCTTTCTCACTTCATCAACGAGGCTTCCATCAACGGACTCGATAATCTTTGTTCACTTGGCGGACGACAAGTCTGCGAGTCACCCCGACGATAAGCTTCTTGATCCCAAGGTCCATCTGCAATCTCGAGACCAGCAAGCAAACCTTCATACTCTGCAGATTGTTTGTTGCTTGTTCCTTAGGAAAGTGCATTTGGACTATGTACTTGAGGTGCTCTCCGGTGGGTGCGATAAGCAAAGACGCCAAGACCGGCGCTTTGCAGCGAGAAGGCACCATCAAAGTACATCAGCCACTCTTTACTTGCTTCTTTGACGGGATGCTCGCTCGAATCTCTTCATCTTGCGCTACGCCCATTCTGCTATAAACTCGCCAATGCTCTGCTTTGGATAGTTGAAGTGCTTTCAAACTTGAGGCCAAAGCTTGAGTTCCCAAAGGCCCACTCGACAATCCTGCCTGCTGCTTCGGATTTTGCAATATCCTCTTTAGCGGAAAGCGAGTGACAACTGTTATTTCATGTGCTTGGAAGTAATGGCGAACTTTCTCGAGGCTATGAGGAGGCCGAAAGCAATTTCTGCACCCTGAATACCTTGACCTAGCCCCCGCAGAAGGGAACCGACAAAGTAGACCGGGCGCTGCACCATCCTTTTTCAGATCTTCGCCGTCTCAAGCAGATCTGTCCTTGTCGGGACCAGAGCTTGTCGGCGAAGCCCCGCTTGTCGCCGGATGCATCCGCTCGGTCGCCGGCTCATCATCCGCCTCCCTTTCCGCTACTAACGCAGCACTAACCACTTGATTGGTTGCCGCTATGTACAGCAACAACTTCTCTTGCGCTTAGGTGCGATAAGTATTGGAGTGGAGGACAGTACCTCTTTAAGTCTCGCAGCGCAGCCTCCGCTTCGAGTCCATTTCATTGACCTGCCTTTTTCAAAATCTTGAAAATGGCGGGCCGCCACCGACCTAGAGATAAACCCACGAGAGCAGCCACGCAACCGCAAGCCTTCTTACATCCTTGACGCGCTTTGGTGCTTCAATCTGCTCAATGGCCTTGATCTTGTCGGGATTGGCTTCAATTCCCCTCGAGACACGAAGAACCCGAGAAGCTTGCGGAAGGGACTCCAAACACGCACTTCTCGGGTTGAGCTTGAGGTTGATCTTGCGCAGATTTGCAAAAGTCTCATCTAAATCTTGAACCAGAGTCGCTTTGTCCTTGCTCTTGACCACTATGTCATCCATGTAAGCTTCTACATTTCGCATTTGCGGCTCAAAAGCGCCGTGGACTACTCTTGCAACGTTGAACCAGCATTCTTCAACCCAAAAGGCATCCGTATAAAGCAAGACGTGCTACATGGGGTAATGAATGCGGTTTTCTTCATCCTCTTCTCGCCATGAAGATCCGATGATATCCTGAATAGGCGCCAAGAAATGAAAGCAAATCACATCTAGTCGTGGAGTCAACAATCTGGTCGATACGCTGCAAGGGAAATGGGTCTTTGGGACAAGCTTTATTAACATCCGTAAAGTCGATACAAAGTCTCCATTTCCCATTTGCCTTTCGACAACCACCGGATTGGCCAACCACGGGATGGAGCACCCTCCGACAAGGCCCGCTTCCAACTTCTTGATCTCTTCGCTATGAATTCTGGCGCCCACCGCTCGCTTCGACTTTTTGCTTGACGGGCGCGCGCATGAGGACAGACAGCTAGGTGATGCTCAATCACTTTCACAGAACACCGGGATGTCGACGGTTTCCATGCAAACACGCCGACATTCGCCCGCAGAAAGCAACGAAGCGCCTTCCTATTTAGGGTCAAGCGGGCAATCGATGGTGAAGGTACCACTAGTGCCGCCCTCCTGGCGACACCTTCTTGGTCTTCGCGAGCAACCATCATCTTCTTGCACTTGCCGGTGGAGCTCGATGGTGCGTCCTCGACGGTAGCGCAAAGACCAAGAGGTGCGCTTGCGGAGTGGGCATCGAGCTCTTGCCGACAAAGTGGTCTTCTTCTTCCCGGAGCTTCAAAAAGTGATTTGCTATCCGTGGCGGCTGCTGCATCCCGGTAATCTTGTCGGCGCAGATAAGCGATCCTTCTTGTCGCCATGGACGTAAATGACGCTTATCGGGCCGGGCATCTTGAGCAGGTTGTAGGCATAATGAGAGGCTGCCATGAACTTGGCGAAGTCTTTGACGGCCAAGTATTCCATTGTAGGGCAATGGGAAATCGGCAACGCCGAATGTGACCCTCTCGATCCTGAAATTCAGTTCACCGCCAAATGTTACCGCAACGTAATCTTCCTTTCGCTTGCTCCTTCCTCGGGTTGATTGCTTGAAAGTTCCAGTTTCTTCGAGCTCATTGTCGTGGATTTGAAGCTTCGGAGCACCGCAGATGAGATCAGATTCAGGCCGCCCGCCACAACCAACATCTTTGTGACCTTGAGGTTGCGGATAGTTGGTGATACCAACATCGGCAAGCACCCGACCGCAGTTATGCAATCAGGTGGTCCTCAATGTCAAAGATGATGGGCGGTTGGACCACTTCGGGGCTCAAGCGCGACTCTACGGACGGTTCTCACAGCATTAACCTCACGCATCCATTGCTTGAGTTGGCAGTCGAGGTATGCAGAGAAGCACCACCGCCAACGCAAAGGACCTCCGCTGCCTTCGAAACTCCCGCTCATCAGCTTCGCTGCCTTCCATGTCTTCGCCTTCGTCATCTTCGCCTTCTTCCTTGTCGCGCGCTGGGAGGTCTGTCTCCTTGCCGCTGCTTGGCCTTGCCGCGACGCCCTCCCCGCCGGTCTCTTCTTGCCGCTTGCCGCAGCACCTTCCCTGGGCCTTCTCCTTGTCTCGCCGCCGACTCAGCCCTCTCATTGCTCAACAAGCTGCTCGACTTTCTTGCAGCTCTGGAGGTCGTGGGCCCTTGGTGCGGTGAATCTTGCAAGATCGCTTGTTGAGCTGTCCCTGGTCGGCGTCCGCCACAGCTTGGCGGTCGGTGTCAGCGGCAACCTCCTTGCCGAGCCACCAGCCTTAGCTTTCTTGGCGGCACCATCCTTGCCGGACCGCTCGACAACTAGTACTTCTTGGCTCTTCTTCTTTACGTTGTTCCGCCACCGCTCTTCTTTGCCGGGCGGTCTCCTCACCGCCGATTCTGCTCCAACATTCTCTCCCGGAGTCTTCTTCCTCCTCAAAGACGCGCACACTTGTCGGCCAAGGCATACAGCTCATCGACGTTTTGACTTTGCACATCGCCATCTCCTCCCTCATCCTGCGGTTCCAAGACGTTCGATGAAACGCTACCGATCACCGCGCAGGTGGACATCCGATGTTGTAGTGCACACGATCAATCTCTGGATAAACTTGCGCAGGACTCCCCTTCCTTCTGGGAAAGCAGGTGAAGGTCACTCTCTTGGCCATGAGGTTTGTGGCCGCCTGTTAAAGCGCCGACAAACTGATGGCACAAATCTGCCCAAGAAGATATGGAGCTCTCCGGCAAGTGCATGAGCCAAGATCCGACGCTTGGCTTGAGCACCGAGGGAAGTAGTTGGCGAGGATCTTGTCGCTCGCCCCCGCAGCCTGCACCGCGATGGTGTAGATGCCGAGGAACTCCGATGGGTGTGTCCCGCCATCATACTTCTCCGCACATCTCGCTTGAAGTTTTTCTTGTCGGGCCATCGACTTGCCGCAGCTCACGAGTGAACGCAGGGCAACCTACCACAGACGGCTTAGTCGCTCGCTCTCGGGCGCATGCATGTCAACAGCGGGCCCGGCGCTGGTCGATTGACGCCGCTTTCTCGGGCGCTGGCGCGGGTTCGAAGCGCTTTCTTGTTGCCGTTTGAAGAACTTGGCGCTGATCACGGCGAAGCTCGCGGATCCGGACGACGCTGTGGAGTCGCCGCCGAGGTGGATCCGAGGAGCTGGTGATCTTGGCCTTCGGCCGGGGAGTGCATGGTGGTTGCACCCCGCGGTTCGCCGCCACGGCTCGCGTTTTGTCGCCGCCGCCGCAAGGACGCAGCTTGGTTGCCGCGAACGCCGCCGCTGGCAAAGCCGATGAGACTGATTGTGGCCCTCCATTCGTCGACCTTGTCGGCCGCTGGAGGGTAGTCTAGAAGCGCTTGAGCTCGCCAAGGCTTCGCTGGAGTGGTGGGTGGCAATGGCGACGGAGCGAGGAACGGATGTGCTCGGACTTCTAACCAAGTTAGAGGAGCAGCATCCCGCCTAGCGATCATACCCCGCTGCATCAAAGATGTCAAGGCGGGCATGCGGGTCTCGAGGGCCTCGGATCCTCCAGCTTGGCCTTGATCCAACGAGCGATGGTGCTGCGAGCATCATGACGCTGCCGGTCCCGCGCTTCTTGAGATGGACGCGACGCCGGACGCCGAAGCTCGCGCCGCTTTGTCCTTGACTGGCGGCATCGTGGCTCTTCGACGACGCCTGCTTTCTCCGCCAGCGTTTTCCCCCACTCGCCGCCCGTGGTGGTGGGTTCGACGCCGACGGTCACGCCGCCAAGCCTTCTTCTTCGGTGGCATGCCGATGAGGATGATGAAGATTGTTGCTCGTGTGAACGCCGGATCGGGTTCACACAGCCTCAACGCCCCCTACCTGGCGCGCCAAAGATGTCGGGGAAGCTGATCGTGTCCCACGAACACCTATGGGACCTAGTCCCTTGTGGTTCGGAGGGGGGCGGAGAATGCACAAAGAGCGGATCGAGGCGATGCACACGAGCAGATTTACCCAGCTTCGGAGCTCTCCGGAGAGATAACACTCCTACTGCTGCTTGGTTGATTCTATTGTGTTCTTGCTAGGGAGCAATGAGAGCTACAAAACCTAGCCTGAGTGAGTGTGGTCTCGTATGAGTCGAATGAACCGAACGAGCCGAACCCTTTCTACGTTGCACATGGGCCTCCTTTTATAGTCTCAAGGGGTCACCACAGTGGCAACACGATGAGGGCAAAATGGGAAAACAGTAGTTGGTACACCAACTTGTACAAAGGTACAAAGGTTTCTATACCTAACTCGACGGCAAGGGACAAGAGTAATAAATGCCCGCCTCGCCGCCTAAACAAAGGCAACAGGACCGCTGGCGCGCCTCCGCTTGCCACGATGGTAGCTTGTCGCCGCTATCGCTGCTCCCCGCCGGCTGCACAGCCTTCGACACGCTGCGTTCGAATAGCCCCATGGCGACATCGCTATGATGAGCCGGAGCGGAGATGAAGAGAGGTTGCTGCTGCGTAAGCGCCTTTGCCGCGATGAATCCTTGTCGCCTCGGGAGCTTGTCGATCACCAGCCTTCCCGCAAGCTCCTCTTGCCGGGTCTTGTTTCTTCGTGCCTTGAGTATTCCTTCCCGCAAGCTCCTCTTGCCGGGCCTTGATTACTTTGTTCTTGAATGGCTCCAAAGGAGCCATGAGGACCTTGGCGGTCACTAGGCCAGCCTCTGCTGGTATCAGAATCGCCTGCACGAAGTTCGGGATACTAGGGTACCCCTACTCTAGTACACCGACACCCATTTTGCGGTCCATTATTGGCCCACAAATAGTACGACCCATGTTTGACGAAACGATTATACGACCCATAGAAGGCCCATAGATGAGACAACCCGTAGAAGGCCCATGGATCCTACGGCCTGTGGAGGGCCATGGTCACTACAGCAGGTAGTAGGACCATGGTCGCAACAGTCCGTGTGTTGCCATGGTTATTGTGGCCTAGTTATAAAAATAGGTTATTGTGGCCACTAGAAAAACGCGGAAAAAGAACTACAGTGACTACAAGCAAACAACTAAACAAGACAATAAGGAAATAAATAAGCAAGCAACTAACGCGAGGCTATACGGCTATTACACATATTACATCCACTGGGCATCAAAGTTCACCACCAGTGCAAATATAGGGAACAAAGCAACATATTACATACAATGGCCGCCTAAATTGGCCACCAGTGCAAATAAACACGACAGCAAAACAAGTCTATAACTGAAACAACTTCAGAAGAGCTCAAGAAATGTTATCCTGGGTATCCACCATGCTGGCAATAAGCTTAGTAATCTTATTAGCTTTGTCCTTTTTGGCGCTAAAATCCTCCAAGTTTGTTGTTGCACCAGAAAGTATGCATCCGAATGCTCCAGGGACTTCCGCAGTCCTTCCTCTTCTTGTCGCAGCACAGCTGATCGATGTCTTTCAGCTTGTAGTTGAGACTCAAGAAACCGAACTGATTCAGACAGTGAGTTTGAATAGCTTGTGCCAGCGGTAGTGGCGAGTAACTCGAACACTAAACCAAGACAGGACTTTGGGGTTGTCTCACTGTCTTTAAGATAGTTTTCCTTAGCTATTTTATCAGCTTTGTTGGAGACCAACAAGGATGTCTCACTATCCTGAACCTTATATGCATTACTTCCTTTACCAATGCTTAAGAAGGCACTCTTTCCCAATATTCTATCAGCATTCTAAAAATAAGAAACAAGCAGACACATAACAGGTCTAGCATGTACTAGTATATGAAACTCATTTCCGTGAACCAGTTCATTAGTAAGGTGGACAGGATTAAACTACCAAGTCTTCTATTGCCAAGTAGTACATAATAAAAGCATCAAACAAACATATATCTATGTCCTATGGTCACTGCATTGTCTTGCCAAATCAAAATAGGGACACGGTTCAAATCATATCAGTTCAACACAAAGCAAAGACCGAAGAATACAAAGCGCCTAAACTACACGACACAACAAGATTTCAGATGGGTACCACGGGTCTACATGTACAACAATACTATTGGCTCTATTGTGATGCTAGTAATGTGCATGATATGAGAAGTCAATCGATACACAATTGAAATTGAAATCAACAGAGCTATTTATAAGAGCAAAACTCTGTTAAAGAAACATGCCTAAAGATACCACAGTGCCATTGGAGTTTCGATTGATCCTTCAATTTAAAAATAAGTTTGTATGAGTAAATACAGTGATACAAGAGCAAAGCAGTATGCACGATAGCAATGGAATCTTGAATGAGAACAGTTGTTCTTCAGGTTTAAGAACTTGTTCTACATGAACAGACTATAGTAAGACACAAGAATATAATACTTAAAAAATAGAACATGAGCTCGTAGACCTTACCCCATTCTTGGTTCAGACCAAGATGTAACAAGGCATTCCCAAATATCGCCCAAGAATGTGTCTCAGAGAACGTAAGGGAATTTGGTGAGTTTCTTTGCCAGTGAAGTACGTTTTCTTCAAGCAATTCCGATGGTGCCACCAAACATTCTTGAAGATAGCAGAGGTATTAGCACATGTTACCTCATCCTGAGTTTCCAAATCGGTCCTTCTCTATAGAAAAAATGGGAAAATTTGCTGTATTATAACCATCATGGAGGTAGAATGTATGGGACAAAGCAAAGTAATTGCCATGAATAAAATTACTTACACATAACTCCTAGACAAACACCTGCAACTGGAATTTCCTTCATCTTCAGTATAGTTTTCCATGATGGGAAGATATGCACATAGGATTTAACAACATCAAATGTGATTGATGCTAAACTACAATTGGCTGGTTGTGCTTCCTCCATAGGAATAGGTGTACTAACTGGTGGAGTTGGGGTTCACCATGGTAGTACTGGCGCTTTGGGCACTGGAGCTGCCTTACTAACTGCTCTTGTTTGGGAGCTCTGTGGTGGAGATGGTGTTGTGTCAACAGGAACTAGGTTACTATCTACTGGGGTTGGGGTTAGATTGGGTGAAGCTGGTTCTCTGTCCATCACAGTAGGGGTACAATCTGCGAGAGTTTGGGGCATGTGTGGTAGGGCTGGTTCCCATGCATGTACAACCAGGGTGCTATCTCCACCAAGAGGTAGCACTGTTTTATTTGAAGACCGTGTTTTTACTCCGCTAGATACTACCATCACCCGCTCCAATTCAAATGGCTGATAAACATGAAACATAGTTGAATGTACAGACATTGTATGAGAGACAGATGCAATAGATAGTGTGGAAAAAAGAGGGCATGAAATAGTTGACATGTATATTTTTTAAGTAAAAAGGATAACATGACATAATTTCACATATATGATGTCTATCTAAACTGGATAGCATAGCATGACATAATTCAAAGATATGATGACTAACTAAACATGATGGCATGAGATAGTTATATGATGTCTTTAGTAAACAGGTTCACATGACATAATTCACATATATGTTATCTAAGTAATCATGATCGCATGATTTAATTCACATACGTGATTTATATGCTAAGTAGAGGGCATTCGCATGTATGATATCCGAACTAAGAACATGGTGTTGAATATTGTGTATATGATGTCTAAACTATGCAATGCAAGACACCATATGCATGATATGAGTAGTATAACCGTGCCAAGTTAGAGCATACACCTCGGTGGGGGAATAGGGCTGGTCATCTGTCCCTGAATCCATCTCTGAGGAGCTATCGGGACCCAGCAAGAGATCTTCTTCGACAGGTAGCACTGTCTGCTCTGAAGACCTTGTTTTCACTCGAGATTTTTCCATTACCCACTCAAATGGCCGATTCACATGAAGAGTAGTTTAATGTACAAACATTGTTGACAAATGGAATTGTAATCAAGAAAAGGATGGGCAAGATATCATTCAAATATACGATGCCTGGTTAAATAGGACGACATTGCATATTTCACGTATATTATGGCTGGCTAAAAGAGATGAGACTGCATAATTCCCATATATGATATAGAAACTAAACATGTGGCATTACAAAACATGTCTAAACTAAGCATAGGACATATATGCTGTCAAAAGTAGGCATTACAAGGCAACATATGCATGATATGACCAACATCATCATGCCAAGTTAGAGCAAACACCTTGGGGGGTAAATAGGAGTGGTCACCGCGGCTCGAATCCGCCTCGTAACAGATATCTTCCTCTGGATTACAACTGGAGAGGGGGGGAGGGTTTGCCATTGAACCCACCATGGAGCGATGGCTGCATGACATTGTATCACAACATAAAACTCTTCTCTTTTCTCTACATGTTCAAAGATGATCGTACAATATCCCATATGCATACGAAAAATATAGTGAGATTATGTAAGGAGAGCATGCAGAAATCTAGAGTGATGGTAACAACCAGTGGATAGATCAAAAAATAATGATAGCAGGCTGATGATAGCTTTAATTTAATAAAAAGACAGATGATGATTGCTTTACTATTTGTTTCCCACCCAAGATGAACAACATAGGCATACCATAGGTGAACCATATAAATGACATAGATACTATTTATAGCTGCCTCGATATGTGCCTCACAAGTAATTTTAAAATTCAGGTTTGAACATTAATTTGGATCTGACTTGGAGTCTAATTAAGAGGTGAACAAGACAATAAAGTAGTAGGTAATATTAAGCAATGCATAACATAAGCAGAAACAAAAGAGTGCGACCTCTCTCGTGGACCCGTATACTCCTTAGGTTCATCTGCTGAGTCGATGATGGTGATGCAGTTGCGGTGGGTGCCGGTGATAACACACAAGTATAGGGGATCGCAAAAGTTTTCGAGGGTAGAGTATTCAACCCAAATTTATAGATTCGACACAAGGGGAGCCAAAGAATTTTTTTTAAAAGCTCTGGACAGTGGGGAAGACCCCCACTGACTTTGTATTACCAAAAAATAAGGTCTACAAACAGGAAGCATTTACATGGTGAGAATGGGGTGGGAGGGGAGGAATGAAGCTAAGGAAAAACAAAAAAGTAAAAAAAAGAGCAGCAGGGGGGATCTAAACTGAAGCAACCAAATTAAGAATGAAGGGCTCAAGCTCCTTCTTGGTTTTGTATCTTAATAACTCGAAGTCACTCTTAAACCTCCTCCTCCAGGAGTCAATCGTGGGCACAACACCTATGAAGTGTTTATTATTCCGCTCCTTCCACAATCCCCAAGCTGCCGTCGTGAACACCTCCATGAACATGGGCCCCGTCCAACTCAGTTTCCAGCATGCAGCAGATGCAGTCTGTTGTTCACAGGAGGCCACACGATGCCCAACTTCTGCCAAAGAATATTTGAAGGTATTAGCAGCTGAGTTGTCAATTCAACCACACCTGGAGATTAATTATCTGCAACAACGTGATCAGTAGCAAAGTAATATGATAGTTTTGATAATACTAGCAGCAGCAATGGTAACTGTAACAGCGATAGCACTAGTTTTGTAACAAGTGCAACAGTAACGATAGCAGTAGTAACTTAGCAAGAACAATATAAGATAAATACGTAGGCATTGGATCGGTGACTTGTTGGATGATATTCATCATGAGACAGTTATAACCTAAGGCGATACGACACTAGCTCCAGTTCATCAATATAATGTAGTCATGTATTCCGTGAACAGTCATACGTGCTTATGGAAAGAACTTGCATGACATCTTTTGTCCTACCCTCCTGTGGCAGCAGGGTCCAATTGGAAACTAAGGGATATTAAGGCCTCCTTTTAATAGAAAACTGGAACAAAGCATTAACACACGGTGAATACATGAACTCCTCAAACTTCGATCATCACCGGGAGTGGTCCCGACTATTGTCACTCCGGGGTTGCCGGATCATAACACGTAGTAGGTGACTATAACTTGCAAGATCGGATCTAGAACATGGATATAATGGTGATAACATAGACGGTTCAAATATGAAATCATGGCACCCGGGCCCAAAGTGACAAGCATTAAGCATGGCAAAGTCATAGCAACATCAATCTTAGAACATAGTGGATACTAGGGATCAGGCCCTGACAAAACTAACTCGATTACACGATGAATCTCATCCAACTCCTCACCGACCAGCGAGCCTACGAAGGAATTGCTCACTCCCGGTGGGGAGCATCATGGAATTGGTGATGGAGAAGGGTTGGTGATGATGAAGAACGAAGATCCCCTCTCCGGAGCCCCAAACGGACTCCAGATCTGGCCTCCCAATGAAGAACAGGAGGTGACGGCGACGCCATCTCGTGGATCGCGATAATTCTTTCTCCCTGATTTTTTTAGAAAATAGGATTTTATAGCGTCAGTTTCAGGGTCTGCGGGGCCACCAGGTGGGGACAACCCACTTGGGCGCGCTAGGAGGGGGGCACACCCTGGTGGGTTGTGCCGACCCAGATGCCCCCCTCCGGTGGTTCTTGGCTCCAAAAATTCTTGTTTATTGTATAAAAAAATCCTTGCAAAGTTTTGTTCTGTTCCGAGAACTTTTATTTCTGCACAAAAACAACACCATGGTAGTTCTACTGAAAACAACGTCAGTCCGGGGTTAGTTTCATTCAAATCATGCAAATTAGAGTCCAAAACAAGAGGAAAGCGTTAGGAAAAGTAGATACGTTGGAGACGTATCAGCCGGCGGCAGGGAAGGATATCTGAGGCAGCGAAAGACGGTCAGGAGTCGTGATGCCTGGTTGGGTGGATGCTTCTATCGATGGAGCAGCTCAAGTGAGGTGGACGACGTCGTGGCAGGAGCAGGACAAACCACACAAAGTTTTCTTAGACACTTACCTGTAACTGAAGTAATTCTGTAAGGGCTCCTTTGGCTTGCAGGATTTTAAAAACGCAGGGATAGGAAAAACACCGGACTATGATAGGAATGCACATGGGAAACAGAGCATTTGTAAACACAGGATTTCTGTCAAGTTGGGTGTTTGGTTCACAGGAATTGGAAGAGCAGAGGAATGGAAAGAAACATGGCCAAATTAAAGTGAAACCATATGAAAGTGTGTACAGTTAGAATTTTATTCTGCCACTAATGCACTTGGTCTTGTTTTCATGCATAGGATTTTGAGAAGTAGGTCCAGGTGGATGTTCTGCTGCATTCCTTTCAACAAAATGCATGAATAATTGAATAGTAGAGTGCCATAGGAAAATTTCCTATTGCTATGTTTTTCCTTTGAACCAAAATAGCCCTAATGGATCGACATGAATGTAGAGTAATAAGTGATGTGACAAGTGTACAACCTCTTTGCCGTAGTCGTGTCGACCTCAACATCATTGGGTTGGTCGCTGAAGAAGTTGAGGCAGAGGTGGCCGTTGGAGGTGTGGAGGAAGATCTGAGGAAGCTGTAGATGGCGTCCAGGGCACTGCGCTGTTGTGATGGATGGCTCCGTCGTTGGAGCAGCTCCGGCGAGTCATACGATGTCGAGGCTAAAGAAGTACAAGATAGACATCGTAATCTCAAGTGGGATTCTAATAGCATCTCCAATAGATGATGTAAAATACATTACTAAAAAGTGTTAGATGTAAAATTTACATCACCAAAAACACCTAACTACAACAGATGAGGTAAAGAATTTTGACTCTGAACTTAACTGTCAAAACTGAAATTTACTGTGGAATCTGAATGTTACTATCAAAACTGAACACAATGGTAGCAGAGAGGCACTTCACATGTAGTTTAGGGAGGGCATGCAGTTCATCTTCAACCTCCACCCACCCGAGCCGCCAGCCACCACCGTCCTCGCCACCGGCCCCAGCCGCCTGCGGTCGGCGGCGCTCCAGCGTCACCTCGCCACCCCGAAACCACTCCCCACCGCCGGTCCGCCGCCGCCCCGGCCAGCCCTCTAGCCCCCCCTCCCCCCCGCGCCAAGCTTTTTCTCCGGTGATCCCCACGCCACCGCCCCACCACCGCGCCCCCCAGTAGCAGCGTGAGCAAGCGAGCGAGAGCCAGAGCAGCAGCAGCAACGCGAGCAAGCGAGAGCCGGAGCAGCAGCAGATCCGGCTGGTATGGATGTCGCCGCTGAAGGGTCCTTGCACTGGGGGAGAGCCGTCGTGGAGATGTCACCCGTGGTGCCGGCTTTGAGGTAGCCGCGCCATGGGGGTGCGGGATGGAGCACCGTCGGCGCCGGGAGGTCGAGTTAAGGAGAAGGTGCGATGCGATGAGTGTACAACCTCTTTGGTGGTGCTGAGTAGGCCTCGGCTTCATCCGAGGAGTCGGTGAGGATGCTGCGATTCTGATGGAGCAGGTTAAGGCGACGCTGTGGGGATGGAGCAGCCGCGATAGATGAAGCGATCGTCGGAGCAGCTCCTTGGAGGTGGAGGATGGGGCGGCTGAACCGGCGGGACGACGATAAGGACGACGGATCCTCATCGGCGGAGGTGGATGAGGGACGTCGAGCTGTTGCGGTGGATGACATCATCGGGGAAGAGGCTCCGGCTGGGGAGCGGTGAGGTGGCGGACGGAGGAGGGTGGGGTTTCGCGGCTGGAGCAGAGAGGTTATGGTGGCCTGGGATTTTGAATGGCGAAAAGGAGGCGATGGGAGGGGGAACCATGACTTAGGGACGTGCTTGTCCAAAAAATAGGGTGTGTTACAAAAGTACCCCCACCGATTTGAACTAGCGGCGCTTTCGGCTCAGGGTTCGAAGGGGGATTTCGCGTGTCAGGATTTGGTAGCTGGAGGGAGTTTTTGCGCGCATTGTAATTTCGGGATAGCAAGGCGCGAGTTCTGGGAGCACGATGTCTGAATTTTCGGGATATAACAGGGCACGGGTTGAATTTTAGGGACACGCCTAACGTGTAATATTGTACTTGTACGTGTCAAATCAATTCGCACTTCCCTAAAAAAAACTATTCACACCACACAAAGAGAGAGTCTTGTCCCGTTTTACTATACAAATGCTATTCAAAGCTATGAATCCATGTTATGTCCAATTAAATTTTTTCGCTGGCTGTATAATGCATGTAACCTACTCATACCAACATTTTAGTGCATTCCAAATGTCTATACTACCGCTGCAATTTGAACTAAATTTGAATTCGTTTCTCTATTTGAATAAGAATCTACAATCATGATTGTTGCAAACTTCAACCATCATTCGTGTATTACCTTAACAACACACCACATGATTACTATAGAGATATATATGAACTATGTGTACTATATGAACTCAAATTCAATTTTTTGAATACACTTGATGTTGCTTCCAAATAATAGTACATTTGATGTACTAACTAGATATTCATAATCTAAACCATGTTCCATACGTACACCGTATTTATCACACAAAGTATAGTGCCCCGCCCCCTACATTATGACAAGTATTTAGCCCTGAGCTGCAAAAGCCACACATTATCCCAAATTATAATAATGTTCTACATTATGATATCTTATTCAAATATCTGTATCCACTTTTCTATAATGAATTGTGATCTCTGTTCGTCTTTTACACCTTCACGCTCCTCTTCTCTTTGTAGCCAGCTAGCGCTAACATTCTATTGTGCATGCACACGCCCGCCCCCTCTCACCCTCCCTTAGTGTCCCCTCCATCGCGCACATTCATTATTTCTCTTTAGGTCATTCACCCATGGTGTGTGTAGGCCCCCGGCTCCTTCTTTCCGGCACACAGCGGTCGATATACCTCTCTAGCCAAGTGTGCCTACCACAAACACACACTTCCCCTCTTCTCTTCTCACCGTCCATGCCCCCCTATGTCCAATACGGTTCCACGCAGGTGCACACTCCCGCCCCTCTTTTCATCGATCTCATACTCACAGACTCCTCCCCGTCGACATAGTAGGCCTCTCGCACCACCTCCTAGTCGCACCCCTCTCCCCATGTCCGTCACTCCAGACCTTATTTGCTTCTAACAAATGCATGCATGTATACATACCGATCTCCCTACATATAGCTAGGTCGACTATAATTATTTCCCCCCATACACCGATAGACTTACCTCACTAGTTATGTCTCTCCCTTTCTGGGACACACGATGGTTGATCTTCCTATGTAGTTACGTCTGCTTACCATAACCATATCGTCCCCCTTCATCATCCTTGCATACCTCCCGATCCGTCTCTCACACGCACGTGCATAGACACGCAGACATCCCTGGCCCTCTCTTATTGCACTCGTACCCTCTGTTTGTCTAGCAGGCCTCTCCCACCTTTTGTGAGAAGCAACTCCACCACCAACCCTCCGACACTCTACCTTTGTCTTTCTCCCAACCTTATTCCTCTGCTACACATATGCATGGATGCTGATCGATCTCCCTCAGTACATAGCTAGGTCTCTCTCCTTCTCCACACATATACTAGTTGATCTACCCCTCTATAGTTAGGTCTCTGCCCCCTCCCCCCCCCACACACACATCGATAGTCGAACGTTGTAGGTAGGTATCCATGCCATAGAGAAAAACTGCACCTCTGCCCTCTCACATTCCAGTAGGCCAGCCACCCTGTATCTTTGACGTGGGCAAACACAAATTCGATGGCCTCTTTATCGATCTCACACCCACACACTTCATCCCTGTTTTCAATTCTATCGATATCTCACGCCGATGATCCCTCCACTCTCTTCTCGTGGATTGCTCCCTCTATATATGATATATCCATGACTTTGTTTCACACACATTGCATATGTTACTTTCTTTGTTTGAGATATCATCGACACATTGCCTCTGTTTCGCACAAACCATCTCTCTCACACCCACCCACGTATGTACCTGCACCTAAAGAAGAGGTGCACGCGCGACGCACATACTCACGTCTCGTTCCCAGCCACACCCGCACACATACATGGTGGAGTTCATTTCTGTATGAAAAGGCAGCCCACATGATAATTTGACGCGTGTAGCGGTTGTTTAATCGAAGGAGGGTCGTGTACCACGCATAGACGGAACAAAGTTCGAATTGACGCGTTAGTATTAAATAAAGTTATATTCCTTAATGGCACGTACATAATATAAAGCGATTGTCATTGGGAAAAAAGAAAAATCTGCTCCACTATATACAATGGAGCCTGCCTGCCGGGGTTTGTCTCTCGTCACACCATCTCACACAAGGCGGCGGTGGCCTCTCTCTCTCACCATTGGTCACTGATCCGGCTGCATCCCGTTCGCCGGTGGAAAGAGAGGATGTGCATCATTTCTCCGTTCGACGACGTTGGGGCAGCACGTCCCGATCTGCGGTACCCGCCGTTCTCTCTGACCAAGCTCCGGTGTGGTAGGGCCTTCGCCACTTGCTCACTGCCACAGTATGGGCAGATCCCGGCCGCCGGCGCCCTCCTAGTTACATCTTGACGACCCTCAGGTACAACTTCCTCCGGCATAGTTCCACTGCCCATCTTCCCATGTTGCTGCATGTGGAAAATCCTGCATGTGGATCTTCTTTAGTTGTTTGCTTAAAACGTATCTCGGTCGGCGTACTTTCCATCTTGCAATCTCGTCCTCAAACCGTTTTTGATAAACCACCATGCTACTATCTTTCCCTTATTACACGGAATATGCTTCTTTTTTGTCGGCGTATGTGTCTCCAACTCGTGTTATTGGGCAATAATTGTTTCCTTTCTACCTCCTTCTGCAAACAGGGCTATCCATTTCACTGTTGTTATTATGATTTTTGGTGAACTGCACAAATCACTTTTTTCTTAAGAGTGTTTTGTGCAGTTCCGCCAAAATGTCACACGGGCAACGTTTTTTACATTTCTGTGGGACTGCAGAATGGGAGATTGGTCTCGCTATCCCCGTCATCCAACTCCGTGCCTAATCTTCTCCAACAAGTAGTTAGTCCTAAAGAGAGATCGTAGAGGTGATCGGCTTCTATTTGTGTGTGGTATGTTTCATCATCTAGTTCAACTGTTATTATAATCACGTTGACTGAATATCTTTGCAAACAAGGATGATCAGCTCGATTTTAGTGGAGCTGCACAAAATGATCGGATTGTGATGTCCTCCATACACCTCTTTTTGGCTACAGAGCTGGGTGAAACTAGCTGCCAACCAATGAACACTGTGCCCAGGAAAAGGAGCCATGCCTACGAACAACATCGATCAATTATATATTTTTGTTTATTTGTACACCTTCTTACAACTTTGTCTTCAGTTGTGATGTGAATATTGGCGTTGATCTACGAACCATTGAAATGCATTAGCAGCCATGGTAGTTTCATTTGTATTTGATGGAATGTTGTAACGAGACAATCTTGAGGCAAGAGGACACTTGAATCCTAAGTTGAAACCTTTTTTCTTGCGGGAACCAAAGTTGAAACCTTCATAGCATCACAATACAATTTCATTAAAATTATGCGTACATATAAACAAATCCTGAAGGATTGATAGCAATGCTAGAAACAATTCAACTTCATTTCGCTGACATGTGGGACATCCTTCATCCGGCTCCACCTACCATGCAGCAATATTGAGTGCACAACTGCAGGGAAAGATTCACCCCGGTCGTTGCACCGCTGTAGTAATGACTAAGTGAGCAGTCATATGTAACACCCTCGATGCGGTTATATCTCCCACGTGTCGAAGCACGACTTAGAGGCATAACCGCATTGAAAGCAATGTCGCAAGTGAGGTAATCTTCACACAACCCATGTAATACATAAGGGAAAGAGATACATAGTTGGCTTACAATCGCCACTTCACACAATACATGAGTAAAGCATTACATCATACAGATACAATCAAGGTCCGACTACGGAACCAAAATAAAAGAAGACTACCCCAAATGCTACACAGATCCCGATCGTCCCAACTGGCTCCACTATCGATCAATCAAACGAAACAACACAATGAACAAGATCTTCATCGAGCTCCTCCTTGAGCTCAAAAGGCCACCTGCACGGTTTCATTGGCACCGCAAACTGGTTTGAAGTATCTGTGAGTCACGGGACTCAGCAATCTCACACCCGCGAGATCAAGACTATTTAAGCTTAAAGGTAGGACAGGGTAGTGAGGTGGAGCTGCAGCAAGCGACTAGCATATATGGTGGCTAACATACAAAAAGAGAGCGAGAAGAGGAGGCAAAGCACGGTCGAACAACTATGATCAAGAAGTGATCCTAGAACAACCTCGCCAAGCATAACTCCAACACCGTGTTCACTTCCCGGACTCCGCGAGAAGAGACCATCACGGTTACACACGCCGTTGGTGTATTTTAGTTAAGATCAACTTCGGGTTTACTACAACCGACATTAACAAATTCCCATCTGCCACATAACCGCGGCACGACTTTCGAAAGATAATACCCGCAGGGTGTCCCAACTTAGCCCATGATAAGCTCTCGCGATCAACGAAGGATATTCCTTCTCCCGGGAAGACCCGATCGTCTCGGAATCCGGCTACAAGACATTTCGACAAAGAATAAAACAAGACCAGCAAAGCCGCCCGGATGTGCCGACAAATCCTGATAGGAGCTGCACATATCTCGGTCTCGGGGCACACCGGATTGTCCAAACTTCCGGTGGCGAACCCGAGTTGCCTGGTAGCCGGCGGTCGATAGTTTGGACCAGCACTCACGACGAGCAACGGCCCGGGGGTAAAATAAGATGACCCTTGGGCTCCGAAACCCAAGGGAAAAAGGGCTAGGTGAGGCAAATGGTAAAACCAATGTTGGGCCTTGCTGAAAAGTCTTATTCAAAGCGAACTGTCAAGGGGTCCCATAAATCACCCGACCGCGTTAGGGACGCAAAATCCGGGAACATAATACCGATATGACGGAAACTAGGGCGGCAAGAGTGGAACAAAACACCAGGCATAAGGCCGAGCCTTCCACCCTTTACCAAATATATAGATGCATTAATTAAATAAGATATATTGTGATATCCCAACAGTAAACATGTTCCAACAAGGAACAACATCTCCATGTTCCAACAAGGAACAAACTTCATCTTCACCTGCAACTAACAACGCTATAAGAGGGGCTGAGCAAAGCGGTAACATAGCCAAACAACGGTTTGCTAGGAAAGGATGGTTAGAGGTTTGACATGGCAATGTTGGTGGCATGATATATCAAGTGGTAGGCATCGTAGCATAGGCATAGCAAAAGAGCGAGCATATAGCAAGCAAAGATAGAAGTGATTTCGAGGGTATGGTCATCTTGCCTGAAATCCCGCAAGGAAGAAGAACGAGTCCATGAAGAAGACAAAAGGACGTAGTCGAACGAATCCTCACAACTCCGGAACGAAACCGAAGCTAACGAGAGAAGCAAACCGGAAAGAAGCAAACAACATAGTAAACACACAATCATAAACATGGCATGATGCACAAACAAGTATGATGCATGTCCGGTTTAAAGAGGCATGGCATGGCAATATGCACAAACAAAACTACAAGTTAAGTGGAGCTCAATATGCAACGAATTGCATATTGACGAAACTCCACATCATTTATTTAGTTCACTCTTGTTTAGGCTACCCAACAATATTAAATGTTATTAAGCATGGCAAGGGGGGGGTGAAGCATATGAAACTAACTATTTAGGCAAGATTAAATGAGGCCGGAAACAACAACAACAATTCCGGAAAAATCCTCATGTGCATATTTATGGATTAGGTACTGTTCTGCCCTAAACACAATTTTAATGTTGTTAAACATGCAAATAAAGTACACCATGTTAAACTAGGCATTTTTCCACCCCATTTACATATATAATTTATTTAAATCCGAGCTACGGTTATTTACTTATGAAATAAATCATTTTAACATGGCATTTAAGCAAATTAATGCAAACAACAATTTTAAACATTTAAATTGTTGTTATCATGATGCGGATGACATGAGCAAGTTTTATGCAATATTATGAAATTGTTGACAAGAGCATTAAGAAGCATTAGTCGTCGTGGCGGAACGAAAAAAGGGTGCCACGGCAACGATTAACGGGAATGATGCCACGGCAATATTCCGGTTCCGATAACTCGATTGAGATATCGGTGCAAAGGAAAGTGTGGACGGAGCGAGTCAAGCAAGATGGTGGGTGATCCTGACACGGGTTCCCACGGAACGGTGGCATGGCAACAGAGGGGCATCGCAAGGACTAACGGGCACGGTGCAAACACGAGCATCTCATACAACACACATTCGTTCGGTCCACGACGGTCGTCTCGGGTTATACCTTCGAAGCGTGCATTTTCGAAGCGAATCGGTTCGGAGGGGAAGTAGTCGTTCTCGCGACGGTAGTGGTACACGTTTTCGTAGATGTTCGGGTCGACGGTAGAGGAACTTGGTGAATCGAAAACGGACTTGACGCCTTCGGGCGTAGGGGTACTTGGCGCTTCGGTTCGGTGGTCGCCGGGTCGCCATGTAGCCGCATATGTTCGCTCATGGTACACGAGTCGTAGTGGTACTTGGGATCTTCTGAACTTGCCGGTATTGACGAAACGAAGGGGTACTTGGCGCGCCACGTGTAGTCGAACTTGGCGGTCTTGAGGAACCGTAGTGGTACTGGGCGAGATACACGCCACGTAGTCTTCGGACTTGGTTTTTCGTCAACTTGGGGTGGTCTTGGACCGGTGGACTTGGCGATCCGGCAGCAAAAGGTACATAAACCGTGGTCGGTGGTGGCGGAAGCCAACGACAAGGCAACATGGCACCGAGGTCCCGCAGCGCATCAGCGGCAGGAGGCAGGCCCTAACAGAGCGATCATGGCGGACGGAGGCGAAGGGGAACGCGACGAGGCGGACGGCAGCGGCTTGCTCGCCGGCAACGGCTGGAGGCGGAGGTCGCCGGCGCAGACGCATGGAGGCGCGGCGGGTTGGTGGCTCGGGTAGAAGGCCATGGAGGGGCACGGCTGGCCAGGAGGGTGCGAGCAGAAGGGAGGCTTGGCAGGGAAATGACGGCGAGGCACGGGTCTGGTATCCGGCAAGGACGGCCGGACTGGTCGAGGGGATCGAGGGGTAGGAGGAGACCGGGGTCGAGCGTGGTGGCGGCAGAGCAGAGATGGAGTCCGGGAGGACCAAGGAGGCACGACGAGGTTGGGGTTGCGAGGAAGCAGAGGTCGGCCGGTCGTGGCAGACGGCGGAGAGCATCTCAGCCACGGGGAAGGTCGGCGGCGGGCTTCGGAGCAAGGTGGTGGTGCGGAGGCGACGAGGAGGAGGTCGGGCGCGGGCAAGCGACGGAGGGTCATGGGCTCGCTGGTCGCGCGAGGGGATCGGGCGCAGGGGTGGCCCTCCCGGAGGTCGCCGACGGCGGCCAGGTGGCGATGGGGACGCGGGGAGGAGAAGAGAGGCGGCGGGGAAAGGGAGGGGAGAAGACGCCGGGAGCGATGGGGATCGGGCAGGAGGCGGCGGCCAGAGGGAGAGATCGAGATGAGGGGGGTCGGGGCTAGGTTAGGAGGATTGGTGGGCCTTGGGCCTCGGGAGGCTAGGCCGGCCTGGTGGGGAGGAGAATGGCCAGGGGCCGGCTGGGCCTAAGAGGCCGGCTAGGCTGGCTCCTCTCTCCTCTCTTCTCTTAAAACAGAGAAAAAGAAAGGAAAGGGAAGAAAAGAAAAAAGATTAGAGAAAGAGTTTGGGCATGGGGATTATTTTCCCGAGCTCGCAAAAAAATGAGCTCGATCCAGGAAAATAAAAGAGGCATGATTGAAAGATTTAAATCTATAACCATTTGAATTAAATTCAAATGATTTGAATAGGAAGTGAGGTTTGGGAAGGTCCAAAATGTTCGATTTTTGGTGGAGCTCCTAATATGATAAAAGAAATTCAGGCAAAGGTTTTGAGGTCAACTCGAGCAGAAAAGGCATGGGATATATTTGCAAGTGTGTTATGGTGATTCCAAAACAATGGAATATTTATTATAGCTCCCTAATAATATTGGGAGGGTATGTTATAAAGAGAAGTCACAAGTGAATTCCTCGATTTAAATGGACCAAGATCCATACGATTTTATTTAGTTGAGTTTTAAAAATTAGTGATATGATGGCATGATGAGATGATGCAATGCAAGAGATGACATGATGAATGCACACACAAAACAAATCACATGGCAAAACTCGGAAACCCTGGAAGGCAATGAAGCTCCGGTCTTGGGGCGCCACAACACTCCACCACTACGAGAGGATCTCGTCCCCGAGATCTAGGATGGCACCGAGAAAAGCGGAGAGGAAGAGGTAAAACTAAGTTGCTTCTCCGACAAACGAGTGAAACCAAAGAACCTTGAGAGGTTGAACAAAATGAAAGAAAGAAAACAACAAAGATGAAGAAAGTTGAAAACACTCTGTTAGAAAAGAGGAACAAGGGATACGACGAGAACCAAGAGGTTTAGTGATAAGATAGATACTGAAACCACTCCGGTTAAAACTAGATAGACAAGGAATAAGATTGATAAAATTTGGGCAGCACTCCGACTGAAAGAAGAAGGAAAACTTGATAAGATGAAAAGAACTTGAAGAGAAGACACAACACTCCGGTTAAATGGATAATGCAAGAAAAAGAACATGATCTTTACAAAACGAGGTGATGGGTGAAGAGAGCAACATCACAATGCCTTCGGAACGAAAGAATAGAATCTAGATTGTTGGGATAAAGGGACGGAGAAGAAAATGACAACTTCTACCACAAATGAGTTTGGAAAGCACCCTTAAAAAGAGGGATAGAACGAAGTTGTTGCAAAATGAACAACGGAAAGCACAAGCTTGTAGTGGGCTTATGAAAACATCTCAAAATTATGAGGTGAGCTTCTGCCACCAACGGAAACAATTGATTGGACTGAGAACAACACGGAGATGAAAACTTATTTCACCGAGAGGACAAATGAAGAACTTGGGTCATTTATAAGCACCATAAATAGCAACAATCCCTAGGGAAAGCTTTAGGTGAAATATAGCCCAAGACAACTCCAATGAAGAGATTGATGGATTTAAAATATATCATTCTTGACCAATCATGAAACACGAACTCAAATTGTCGAGAATGACATAACACCACCTCAAAAGATAAGATCGAAAGAATTGCACTTCGGAATGCAAGATGAAGAATACTTGAACTCCTCAAAACAAAACATGTGTTGAGCACCATGTTCAGTTTTGAGTATAGTTTGGCGGATCATAACTCCGAGAGAAATCTTGAAGAACAAATAATAATTAAAAGAATCCTTGACGAACCATCATGTAGAGCCTCCATGAAGAACTCCGGTAATAAAAGGATGATAGAAAGAAAGAGAAGTTGAAAACACCAGGTGAAGCCTTGCCATGATTTAGATGGAGCTTCGCGATGAGATAATACAGAAAACTTGGAGCTTCAGATAAGAAAGATGAACAAATGAAATCAAGAATTTTGATGAACCTCCGGAATAAGGAATTGAATTTACTAGATGAAACAAGAATAAGAATTACATTATGCTCATCCTTCACCAATTGAATTGATGACAAGCAATGGATTTGGCATACTACTTATTCTCGTAGAAAGGATTGAAGAGAGATATTTCTCAACTTGGGAAGGTCTTCATCGAACCACCGGTAGGACTGAAAAGAACGAATGAATCTATATGATAACGAAGGAAGAGAACTCTTGAACGAACCACCGTAATAATTGAGAATGAATGAAGAAAAGAGGACGAATCACCGGGAAGAATTAGAAAAGAACGAAGATGCTTGAGAGAATTTAGATATAAGAGATTGAAGAGATGGCAATCTGACTAGAGAATACTTGAACGATGCACCGATAAGATTTGGAGAACGAGAGCTGAAAGCTGGAATGAATAATTCTGAGATGATGGGCTCCGGAGAATCAAACTGAAAAGACTCCTGAAATGCTCCGGGTGGGTGAAAAGAATTCTCACAATCGAAAATAATTATGAGAGGATGGCATCAAGCTATAACCATGAATCTTGAAGAGAATGGAGCAAGATTTAAGAGAAACTCTTCTTCGGTCTTCAAAATTCGAGAATGACGACGAGAAACATCACCATGAATTATTGAAGCACTCCGGAATGAAAATTAGAAAGGTTGACCCATCGATGAAAGAATTTGAAAGATCTTGGACAAAGGCATTTGACTGATGATAATTCATCCTTACATCAAACTTTGCAATGAATTTGGGAATAGCTCCTGAAAATTAGAAGAGTCAGGTAAGATCCTGGGAAAAGACCTGTGGGTTAGGGCCCACTCAAAAGAACCATCGTTGAACAATTGTTTGAAATAGATATTGCACCGGTAGAATTAAATGTCTTGAATGAGATAGCATCCTCAAAAGAACTTGAGTGAATTGAGAATGGAAACTAGAATCTTCTGAGATATCTTCAACACTCCGGAAACAATTGAATAGCGAGAAGTGGATGATTAAGAGATGCACCGACCTGAGAAAGCATTTGAAATGATGAAAAGAATACGATCAACACTGAAAACTTGATTTAAATCCACCGGAGAAGAAAATTAGAATGGAACAATGATAATGTTGAAGCTTCCTTAGCGTCTTCATGAGAAATCACCGGATAAAACATGGAGGAAAAGAATGAAGAGACTTCACGTCAATAAAAAGGATGCTTGATTAAGAAATCTGAGTCCTTGAAGAAAAAAGGGGTGGGAGGGCGGGAAAACAAAAACAACTTGGGTCGGATGAAACGAACACCGTTGAGAAAAAGCTTAGAATTGATCTTGCGAATGTTGCAATGATCGGATTTACTTGAAGAGAAGCACGTCGGTTGAGAAAAGAATTGACATGACAAGCTCAGTGATCAAGAAGGATTAGTATTCACATAGAAATATGAGAACACCATTTAGGAAAGGTATGGAATCAACACTTGGCATTGAAGCAACTTGAATACCACAAAACGGAACAAAACAAAGGATTTGGCTTGCGAATAAGCCGAACAAATACATATGATAGAGATTTACCCAAACCCATATCATGCATCCGTCGGAAAGATATCCTAGGAGCTACTTGAATTCCCACCTATAAACTCCCAAAACTTTACGGTTATGCAATCTGGTGTTGGGGATACAGGGACACAAAATATATCACCCAAACTAACAATACCTAGATCCAAATTGATCCATCCGTCAACACATAACCAAGAAATCCTCGAAATCGTGTACCTCGACCTTCAAAAACATCCGTTATACAAGTCATGGCAATACTCCCTTTCGCCACAATCTCGGGCTATCAGGTTATCTCACCAACAACCGCACAAAAGAGATTTCGATGTCGGTAAAAACTCGTATTCCGAATCGCAACGATAAAATTGTGACGACAACACCTCGGAGCTCAACTCCCCGGACACCGCCACAACCCCTAAATGTCGAGGCACCAAGAACAATGTTCTCGCCACAAAACCATCGAACGATTCCAAGATACCCGCGTGATCCTAAAAAAATTTAGTGAAAATTTGAGGAGAGGAGAGTCAAAACTCTACGTCAGATGCCTCATCGAGCGATTTAAGGACCGAGGAGTAAAAAGAATCCTACTCCGATATATATAATCCTAAGACTCAAAACATTTTCCATTCTAGACTCAACAACGCCAAAGAAACAATCAGGTAGGGGGCTCCTAAGTCGGGGAAGGCTCTGATTACCAACTTGTAACACCCTCGATGCGGTTATATCTCCCACGTGTCGAAGCACGACTTAGAGGCATAACCGCATTGAAAGCAATGTCGCAAGTGAGGTAATCTTCACACAACCCATGTAATACATAAGGGAAAGAGATACATAGTTGGCTTACAATCGCCACTTCACACAATACATGAGTAAAGCATTACATCATACAGATACAATCAAGGTCCGACTACGGAACCAAAATAAAAGAAGACTACCCCAAATGCTACACAGATCCCCGATCGTCCCAACTGGCTCCACTATCGATCAACTGAAATTAAACAACACAATGAACAAGATCTTCATCGAGCTCCTCCTTGAGCTCAAAAGGCCACCTGCACGGTTTCATTGGCACCGCAAACTGGTTTGAAGTATCCGTGAGTCACGGGACTCAGCAATCTCACACCAGCGAGATCAAGACTATTTAAGCTTAAAGGTAGGACAGGTAGTGAGGTGGAGCTGCAGCAGCGACTAGCATATATGGTGGCTAACATACGCAAAAGAGAGCGAGAAGAGGAGGCAAAGCACGGTCGAACAACTATGATCAAGAAGTGATCCTAGAACAACCTACGCCAAGCATAACTCCAACATCGTGTTCACTTCCGGACTCCGAGAAGAGACCATCACGGTTACACATGCGGTTGGTGTATTTTAGTTAAGATCAACTTCGGTTTACTACAACCGACATTAACAAATTCCCATCTGCCACATAACCGCTGGCACGGCTTTGAAAGATAATGCCCTGCAGGGTGTCCCAACTTAGCCCATGATAAGCTCTCGCGATCAACGAAGGATATTCCTTCTCCCGGAAGACCCGATCAGTCTCGAATCCGCTACAAGACATTTCGACAGAATAAAACAAGACCAGCAAAGTCGCCGGATGTGCCGACAAATCCTGATAGGAGCTGCACATATCTCGGTCTCGTGGCACACGGATTGTCCAAACTTCCGTAGGCGAACCCGAGTTGCCCCGTGTACACCGGCGGTCGACAGCTTTGGACCAGCACTCACGACGAGCACCGCCCGGGGGTAAAATAAGATGACCCTTGGGCTCCGAAACCCAAGGGAAAAAGGGCTAGGTGAGGCAAATGGTAAAACCAATGTTGGGCCTTGCTGAAAAGTCTTATTCAAAGCGAACTGTCAAGGGGTCCCATAAATCACCCGACCGCGTTAGGGACGCAAAATCCGGGAACATAATACCGATATGACGGAAACTAGGGCGGCAAGAGTGGAACAAAACACTGCATAAGGCCGAGCCTTCCACCCTTTACCAAATATATAGATGCATTAATTAAATAAGATATATTGTGATATCCCAACAAGAAACATGTTCCAACAAGGAACAACATCTCCATGTTCCAACAAGGAACAAACTTCATCTTCACCGCAACTAACAACGCTATAAGAGGGCTGAGCAAAGCGGTAACATAGCCAAACAACGGTTTGCTAGGAAAGGATGGTTAGAGGTTTGACATGGCAATGTTGGTGGCATGATATATCAAGTGGTAGGCATCGTAGCATAGGCATAGCAAAAGAGCGAGCATCTAGCAAGCAAAGATAGAAGTGATTTCGAGGGTATGGTCATCTTGCCTGAAATCCCGCAAGGAAGAAGAACGAGTCCATGAAGAAGACAAAAGGACGTGTCGAACGAATCCTCACAACTCCGAACGAAACCGGCTAACGAGAGAAGCAAACCGAAAGAAGCAAACAACATAGTAAACACACAATCATAAACATGGCATGATGCACAAACAAGTATGATGCATGTCCGGTTTAAAGAGGCATGGCATGGCAATATGCACAAACAAAACTACAAGTTAAGTGGAGCTCAATATGCAACGAATTGCATATTGACGAAACTCCACATCATTTATTTAGTTCACTCTTGTTTAGGCTACCCAACAATATTAAATGTTATTAAGCATGGCAAGGGGGGGGTGAAGCATATGAAACTAACTATTTAGGCAAGATTAAATGAGGCCGGAAACAACAACAACAATTCCGGAAAAATCCTCATGTGCATATTTATGGATTAGGTACTGTTCTGCCCTAAACACAATTTTAATGTTGTTAAACATGCAAATAAAGTACACCATGTTAAACTAGGCATTTTTCCACCCCATTTACATATATAATTTATTTAAATCCGAGCTACGGTTATTTACTTATGAAATAAATCATTTTAACATGGCATTTAAGCAAATTAATGCAAACAACAATTTTAAACATTTAAATTGTTGTTATCATGATGCGGATGACATGAGCAAGTTTTATGCAATATTATGAAATTGTTGACAAGAGCATTAAGAAGCATTAGTCGTCGTGGCGGAAACGAAAAAAAAGGGTGCCACGGCAACGACAACGGGAATGATGCCACGGCAACATTCCGGTTCCGATAACTCGATTGAGATATCGGTGCAAAGGAAAGTGTGGACGTGAGCGAGTCAAGCAAGATGGTGGGGTGATCCCGATTACCGGGTTCCCACGGAACGGTGGCATGGCAACAGAGGGGCATCGCAAGGACTAACGGGCACGGTGCAAACACGAGCATCTCATACAACACACATTCGTTCGGTCCACGACGGTCGTCTCGGGTTATACCTTCGAAGCGTGCATTTTCGAAGCGAATCGGTTCGGAGGGGAAGTAGTCGTTCTCGCGACGGTAGTGGTACACGTTTTCGTAGATGTTCGGGTCGACGGTAGAGGAACTTGGTGAATCCCGAAACGGACTTGACGTCTTCGGGCGTAGGGGTACTTGGCGTTTCCGGTTCGGTGGTCGTCGGGTCGTCATGTAGCCGCATATGTTCGCTATGGTACACGAGTCGTAGTGGTACTTGGGATCTTCTGAACTTGCCGGTATTGACGAAACGAAGGGGTACTTGGCGCGTCACCGTGTAGTCGAACTTGGCGGTCTTGAGGAACCGTAGTGGTACTGGGCGAGATACACGGCCACGGTAGTCTTCGGACTTGGTTTTTCGTCGAACTTGGGGTGGTCTTGGACCGGGTGGACTTGGCGCATCCGACAGCAAAAGGTACATAAACCGTGGTCGGTGGTGGCGGAAGCCAACGACAAGGCAACATGGCACCGAGGTCCCGCAGCGCATCAGCGGCAGGAGGCAGGCCCTAACAGAGACGTATCATGGCGGACGGAGGCGAAGGGGAACGCGACGAGGCGGACGGCAGCGGCTTGCTCGCCGGCAACGGCTGGAGGCGGAGGTCGCCGGCGCAGACGCATGGAGGCGCGGCGGGTTGGTGGCTCGGGTAGAAGGCCATGGAGGGGCACGGCTGGCCAGGAGGGTGCGAGCAGAAGGGAGGCTTGGCAGGGAAATGACGGCGAGGCACGGGTCTGGTATCCGGCAAGGACGGCCGGAGTGGTCGAGGGGATCGAGGGGTAGGAGGAGACCGGGGTCGAGCGTGGTGGCGGCAGAGCAGAGATGGAGTCCGGGAGGACCAAGGAGGCACGACGAGGTTGGGGTTGCGAGGAAGCAGAGGTCGGCCGGTCGTGGCAGACGGCGGAGAGCATCTCAGCCAAGGGGAAGGTCGGCGGCGGGCTTCGGAGCAAGGTGGTGGTGCGGAGGCGACGAGGAGGAGGTCGGGCGCGGGCCGCAAGCGACGGAGGGCCGCGGGGCTCGCTGGTCGCGCGAGGGGGGATCGGGCGCAGGGGGTGGCCCTCCTGGAGGTCGCCGACGGCGGCGGGTGGCGATGGGGACGCGAGGGAGGAGAAGAGAGGCGGCGAGGGGAAAGGGAGAGGGGAGAAGACGCTCGGGGAGCGATGGGGATCGGGCAGGAGGCGGCGGCCAGAGGGAGAGATCGAGATGAGGGGGGTCGGGGCTAGGTTAGGAGGATTGGTGGGCCTTGGGCCTCGGGAGGCTAGGCCGGCCTGGTGGGGAGGAGAATGGCCAGGGGCCGGCTAGGCTGGCTCCTCTCTCCTCTCTTCTCTTAAAACAGAGAAAAAGAAAGGAAAGGGAAGAAAAGAAAAAAGATTAGAGAAAGAGTTTGGGCATGGGGATTATTTTCCCGAGCTCGCAAAAAATGAGCTCGATCCAGGAAAATAAAAGAGGCATGATTGAAAGATTTAAATCTATAACCATTTGAATTAAATTCAAATGATTTGAATAGGAAGTGAGGTTTGGGAAGGTCCAAAATGTTCGATTTTGGTGGAGCTCCTAATATGATAAAAGAAATTTAGGGCAAAGGTTTTGAGGTCAACTCGGAGCGTAAAAGGCATGGGATATATTTGCAAGTGTGTTATGGTGATTCCAAAACAATGGAATATTTATTATAGCTCCCTAATAATATTGGGAGGGTATGTTATAAAGAGAAGTCACAAGTGAATTCCCTCGATTTAAATGGACCGAAGATCCATACGATTTTATTTAGTTGAGTTTTAAAAATTAATGATATGATGGCATGATGAGATGATGCAATGCAAGAGATGACATGATGAATGCACACACAAAACAAATCACATGGCAAAACTCGGAAACCCTGGAAGGCAACTGAAGCTCCGGTCTTGGGGCGTCACATCATATCACATACCTCACCTTCACCACAATAAGTTGCTCGGATGAAGCAACCATCATTTGTATGTTCGTTGAATCCGCTGGTACTCCAATATTCCCAGAGTAATAAGTTGCTCGGGCGAAGCAACCATCACTTCACCTTTCCCATAGTAAGTACTACCTCCTTTTTTTAATCTAGAAACAACCACATGTGAATATTGGACGGTAGTAGCACAACAACTGAATCAAAAATTGAAACCAACCAATGAACTACTACTAATGGTGAGCGTTTGCTAGCATCATGTACTCCGTTTGTCCATGTATATAGGGTTTAATGCGTTTTCCAAGACTAACTTTGGCCCTGTTTGGATCCATGGGTTAGAGTTAGTTTGAGCTAGTTGGGGCTCAAATAGCCCTAAAGTATTCAAACACGAGGGTTAAATTGGAGCAAGTTGCACCAAACCCACCAAAAAAACTATCCCACCCAAGAGGTGCTAATTGGAGATAGTTCTCATTGGGCCCACCAAAAAATCACTTTTATCTCTTTATCCCGCCAGCCAAGTGGTGCTAATTGGATCTAGTTATCATGGGGCCCACTGAAAAATCACTTTTCTCTCTCCATCAAGTGCATTTATTGTCAATCTAACGTTGTCATCCAAACACCTCTTTGGCTATAGTTAGTTCAGGGTTAGTCATGAGTTAGTCTAACCTCTAGCTAAGTTAGAATATCCAAACATGAGCAGTATAGGGCATGCAAGTTGCTCAAAGCATACCGCCAAATTCGTACGCGAAAGGATATTTTTTTTAAACAGAACATGAAAGGATCTTCGAATGATATAATTTTTAAAGTATATAAAATCTTATCAATAGTCAAAGGCAACCTCGAAGAATAAATTAGGCCTATATACAATCTTATCAATAGCCAAAACCAAGTGTTAATACTACACCAAACATGCTCAAAATGAGAAATTGGACCCACTCACGGCACAACACGCTCGTCTCGTTTGGTCCGTCAGTCAAAGCGCTTCCTCTTCTTAGCATAACAATAGAGTACAATTTTTTTAGAATGCCCTTGGCATCTCGCTAACATGTGATGAGTTAACCAACCTCAATAAACGACAAAACGCCGGCCCGCCGCACTTTGAGAGAGACGAGGAGCGAGAAGCAATACGGACTGGTGGATTACTAGAGCTAGGTGTCGCACGGAGGCCAAGAAATATGGTGATAGTGTGGGTAGGCCATGTGTGATGTAACTACACTCTGGGCTGCCGTGTTTCGTACTCTTCTGGTCTACTGTGGTGAATTTCCTTGCTCCTTCTCGGTCGTCGAGAATCTATGTTCTTCCACTCTTTTCTTGACGTGAGCTTTTTTCATCCTTTTGCCAACATGGGAGACATCTAGCATCAAGGTGCACGTGTCATGCAAGAAAATGGAGATAACCAGTGTGTAAGTGAGTCATGCACTACGATGGCACCTAGTACTACACAATATTTTTCCTCCTCGATGTCACGTGAATAGTGCATGTACTCAATGACGGATCACGGGATGGTAGCCATGGACATGGTCGGCCCTTTTTGGAGAGAGTACTAAATATTAACTTTGATGTGTCCCGTCTGTCGACGTCGTGGGAACGGGGGTCCCCAGACTTGCCTGCCTGCGGCCCACGGCGTGCCTAAGCCTGCAGGCCGTACGACCCATCTTCATCAACAAGGCATCCAAGACCCTCGCGAGGGGCCAAGCCTCACGAGGCGGACGATGCAAGACCTCCTCAGGAGTGGCCTAGGTGGGCAGGCTCACGAGGAGCAGAGATATCAAGGCGGGGCAAACTTCACTAGGCTCTCGTGACGTGCGCCATGACGATCGGCACCAGGCGGGCGCCAGCGTGCGCAGCGTCCTTGTTACCTCTTTGGTTCTAAGGAGGCCAGCTCAGGTGAGGATTACCGAGGGATCATGCAAAGGTTGCTATATCGGTGCAACGAGACCAAGACCAGAAGGACGGCAAGACGGAGGTCATCGTGGAGCCCAAGACGACGTCACCACCAGAGCCTTTCACAGGCGAAGACCACTTTTGTCAGGATAGCTTGTACTAGCTGTCCCCCTTCAAATTTGCCCGCCATTGTTGGCTCCCTTCCCGCTCAATATTTGGGAAGAGGACCAGGGCCCCTATAAATAGGCCTAGCCACCATAGTAATAGGAGCACCGATCTTGGACTGGATCCACTCCATCCTCGCACGCACAAACTAGGAGAGCACAAGAACACCTCAATCTCAGGAGGCTGTTCTTCCCTCTGTACTGTTCATCATCAGCCCAAGAGGCAATCCACCACCACACACTGGAGTAGGGTATTACACCACAACGGTGGCCTGATCCAGTATAAATCTCGTGTCTCTTTGCGCTGTGAGTTCGTCGAGTTCGTCCGCGAGATCTTAGCGAGCTAGGACGTAGATCGGTAGGAGGGAAAGACTTCGCGCGCACCCCAGTGTTCGAACCTCAAGGGTTTGCCGGAACCCCACATCCGACATTTGGCGCGCCAGGTAGGGGTGCACCGGAGCTTCTTCTCCGCTGACCAGCTCGCCGACGCTCCACAACCACGATGTCCAGTGACTCAAGGGCCGGCTCTGACCGCTGGGCAGCCTGGCCAGCCCGGGCAGCGCCGCCTGCCCATGGAGACCTCGACCCCGCGCTCCAGGCGGCGCGAGCGCCGCCAAACTCCATCAGGCGCGGCCAGGCGTCGTCCACCCTCACCCTGCGGCAAGTACGAGCCGCTTCAAGAGCGGCGAGCCATGCCGCAGCAACTGCGCCGCACTCGCGGGGGGAGCAAGCAAACATGCGGGCAGCGCTCACCGTGGCAAGGGAGCTGCTGTGATGCAGGCTGATGGAGAGCGGCCGGGATGCACTGCCGGAGCGTGTTGCCGAGCTACTGGATGCAGCGGCGTCGGGAGCACCACCTTTCTGCTATCGACTTTCCCCTCAGGCCACTACAGGGCCACGTGGCGGGCCTCATCACAACCACGCACCATCAGCTACGCCCGGGGGCTTCATCAACATTAGCACGACCAGCGGCATAGGGGGCTCCGCCGCCCCCATGCCGCCCGCGACAAGCATGGGCGCAAGCGTCGCCCCCCATGGTCCAAGCCGGATGCCACGCTACCATCCTCAGGATGCCACCCTGGGCCGAGCAACATGGAGCGTGGGGCACTATGGCGAGGTGTTCGGGCTAACGGCCCCGGAGGCCTACGTGCCCCGCATGATGGACCAAGAGTACGCACCGGAGGACGACCCCGGCTCTTTTGTTGGAGAAGATTGGGGAGAGGGGGCGCTAGGAGTCGAAGCTTTCCAAGAACCAACGGATAACCACGACGATCGCGCCGGCAACGACAACTACAGGGTACCGCTAATCTCTCAGGATCAGGCTTACGCTAACCATGGGCTACAGATGAATCAGGTTGCAACGTCGATGGACGACCCTGGCACGACAACACCCCTTCCGACGAGGGAAACACGCTGGGGGCCGCCAGGAGGGAGCCAGGAGCAAGGCCCCTCCCCGCGTCGCGCGACTCCTGGCGACACCCGGAGGTAGGCCCTCTGCCGGGGAGGCCTCGACGACCCTTCCCCCGTGAGAGGACCTGTGGTCGCCGAGGGCACCGCTGGCGTCCTCTTTCCCTCTTTTGTGTCGTCCCGGTGACCGGTCGGCTCAAAGGAGGTCAAGGGTGGCGCAAGGCGGGGCCCTCGTCTGGCAATATGAAGCAAGGCCGGTACCTGTGAAGAAGGCCCAGTGCCTATGAAGCTCGCCGCCCGTGACACTGCTACGTCTTGAGCTTGCGTTGGTTTTCCTCGAAGAGGAGAGGGTGATGCAGCAAGTGTAGCGTAAGTATTTCCCTCAGCTTTGAGAACCAAGGTATCAATCCAAGAGGAGGCTCCTCAAAAGTCCCACGCACCTACACAAACAACCGAGAACTCGCAACCAACGCAATAAAGGGGTTGTCAATCCTTCACCGCCACTTCATGAAAGTGAGATCTAATAAAGATAGTATGATAAGATAAATATATTTTGGTATTTTATAATATAGATGCAAAAAGTAAAGATGCAAATAAAAGCAGATTGAAAGTAAATATGATAAGAGATAGACCCGGGGCCATAGGTTTCACTAGTGGCTTCTCTCAAGATAGCGTAAGTATTACATTGGGTGAACAAATTATCACGAGCAATTGATAGAAAAGCGCATAGTTATGAGATTATCTGGGCATGATCATGTATATAGGCATCACGTCCATAACAAGTAGACCGACTCCTGCCTACATCTACTGCTATTACTCCACACATCAACCGACTCCTGCCTGCATCTAGAGTATTAAGTTCATAAGAACAGAGTAACGCATTAAGCAAGATGACATGATGTAGAGGGATAAACTCATGCAATATGATATAAACCCCATCTTGTTATCCTCGATGGCAACAATACAATACGTGCCTTGCAACCCTTTACATCCTTTGGGTAAGGACACCGCAAGATTGAACCCAAAGCTAAGCACTTCTCCCATGGCAAGAAAGACCAATCTAGTAGGCCAAACTAAACTGATAATCCGAAGAAACTTGCAAAGATAACTCAATCATACATAAAGAATTCAGAGAAGATTCAAATATTATTCATAGATAAACTTGATCATAAACCCACAATTCATCGGATCTCGACAAACACACCGCAAGAAGAGTTTACATCGAATAGATCTCCACAAGAGAGGGGGAGAACATTGTATTGAGATCCAAAAAGAGAGAAGAAGCCATCTAGCTAATAACTATGGACCCGTAGGTCTGTGGTAAACTACTCACAACTCATTGGAGGGGCAAGGATGTTGATGTAGAGGCCCTCTATCGGTGTCAAAACCGGCCGATCTCGGGTAGGGGGTCCCGAACTATGCGTCTAGGCGGATGGTAACAGGAGACAAGGGACACAATGTTTTTACCCAGGTTCGGGCCCTCTCGATGGAGGTAAAACCCTACTCCTGCTTGATTAATATTGATGATATGGGTAGTACAAGAGTAGATCTACCACGAGATCAGAAAGGCTAAACCCTAGAAGCTAGCCTATGGTATGATTGTTGTTCGTCCTATGGACTAAAACCCTCCGGTTTATATAGGCACCAAGAGGTTAGGGTTACACAGTAGTCGGTTACAATGGTAGGAGATCTACATATCCAGATCGCCAAGCTTGCCTTCCATGCCAAGGAAAGTCCCATCCGGACACAGGACGAAGTCTTCAATCTTGTATCTTCATAGTCCAGGAGTCCGGCCAAAGGCTATAGTCCGGCTATCCGGACACCCCCTAATCCAGGACTCCCTCACCCTCCGTGGTTGATTCCCCCTCCGGCAGAGTAGTGGCGAGGGCTCCAAGATGAGATCTCGCAGATACAGAAGGTAACGGCGGTGGAAATTGTGTTTCGTGGTGCCCCCGGATGTTTTCGGGGTACGAGGTATATATAGGAGGAAGAAGTACGTCGGTGGCCGCCCGAGGGGCCCACGAGACAGGGGGCACGCCCTACGGGGGCATCCTCCTATCTCGTGGGGTCCTCGGAAGCTTCTTGACTTGCACTCCAAGCTCTCCGAATCACGTTTGTTCCAAAAATCACGCTCCCGAAGGTTTCATTCCGCTTGGACTCGCTTGATATTCCTTTTCTTCAAATACTAAAATAGGCAAAAAAACAGCAATATGGGCTGGGCCTCCGTTAGTAGGTTAGTCCCAAATATGATATAAATGTAAAATAAAGCCCATAAACATCCAAAAGGGGTAATATAATAGCATGGAACAATAAAAATTATAGATACGTTGGAGACGATCAAGCATCCCCAAGCTTAATTCCTGCTCGTCCTCGAGTAGGTAAATGATAAAAAGAAATTTTGATGTGGAATGCTACCCAGCATAATTCTCAATGTAATTTTCTATTGTGGCATGAATGTTCAGATCCAAATGATTCAAAATAAAAGTTCATATTGACATAAAAAATAGTAATACTTCAAGCATACTAATCAAAGTAATCATGTCTTCTCAAAATAACATGGCAAAAGAAAGTTCATCCATACAAAATCATATAGTTAGGCTATGCTTCATTTTCGTCACACAAAGATGTTCCCAACTTCTATACCCCCGATGACAAGCCAAGCAATTGTTTCATTCTTAAATAATCTCAAACTTTTTCAACCTTCACGCAATACATGAGCGTGAGCCATGGATATAGCACTATGGGTGGAATAGAATATGATGATGGGGATTGTGTGGAGAAGACAAAAAAGAGAAAGTCTCACATTGACGAGGATAATCAACGAGCTATGGAGATGCCCATAAATTGATGTCAACATGAGGAGTAGGGATTGCCATGCAACGGATGCACTAGAGCTATAAATGAATGCTCAACAAAAGAAAACTAGTGGGTGTGCATCCAACTTGCTTGCTCACGAAGACCTAGGGCATTTGAGGAAGCCCATCGTAGGAATATACAAGCCAAGTTCTATAATGAAAAATTCCCACTAGTATGAAAAAGACAACTTATGAGACTCACTGTATGAAAAACATGGTGCTACTTTGAAGCACAATATATGAGACTCACTACATGAAGAATAAGGTGCTACTTTGAAGCACAAGTGTGGAAAAAGAGATAGTAACATTGCCCTTTTTATTTATTTTCTTTTTTTCCTTTTTTTTCTTTTCCCCCTTTTTTTCTTTTTGTTTTTTTGGGCCTTTTTTTTTCTTTTTGGCCTTTCTTCTTTTTTTTATTTTTTTCTTTGGGCAATGCTCTAATAATGATGATCATCACACTTCTGTTGATCACAACATATGAATTACAACTCGAAACTAGAACAAGATATGACTCTATATGAATGCCTCCGTGATGTACCGGATGGTGCAATGAATCAAGAGTGACATGTATGAAAAATAATGCATGGTGGCTTTGCCACAAATACGATGTCAACTACATGATCATGTAATGGCAATATGACAAAAGTAAAGTATGTCATGATGATGATGAACGGAACGGTGAAAAGTTGCATGGCAATATATCTTGGAATGGCTATGGAAATGCCATAATAGGTAGGTATGGTGGCTGTTTTGAGGAAGATATAGGGAGCTTTATGTGTGATAGAGCGTATCGTATCACGGGGTTTGATGCACCGCTAAGTTTGCACCAACTCTCAAGGTGAGAAAGGGCAATGCATGGTACCGAAGAGGCTAGCAAAGGCGGAAAGGTAAAAGTGCGTATAATCCATGGACTCAACATTAGTCAAAAGAACTCACATAATTATTGCAAAAATTTAGAAGTCATCAAAAAATCAAGTACTACGCGCATGCTCCTAGGGGGATAGATTGGTAGGAAAAGACCATCGCTCGTCCTCGACCGCCACTCATAAGGATGCACAAGCCAGGTACACTTCATGTTTCAAATTTGTTACACAACTTTAACCATACGTGCATGCTACGGGACTTGCTAACTTCAACACAAGCATTCTTTAAATTCATAATCACCAAACTAGCATGACTTTAATATCACTACCTCCATATCTCAAAACAATTATCAAGTGTCAAGTTGATCATAGCATCCAATTCACTTCCTATGATAGTTTTTATTATACCCATCTTGGATGCTCATCATTCTAGGACCAACTTTATGACCATAGCAAATACCATGCTGTTCTAAAAGACTCTCAAAATAATATAAGTGAAGCATGAGAGACTAGTAATTTCTTCAAAATTAAGACACCACCGTGCTCTAAAAGATATAAGTGAAGCACTAGAGCAAAAACTATCAAGCTCAAAAGATATAAGTGAAGCACATAGAGTATTCTATCAAATTCTAATCAGATAGGCTTCTACCAAAAGGTGTGTACAGCAAGGATGATTGTGGTAAACTAAAAAGCAAAGACTAATATAATACACGACGCTCCAAGCAAAACACATATCATGTGGCGAATAAAAATATTGCTCCAAGTAAAGTTACCAATGAACGAAGACGAAAGAGGGGATGCCTTGCATCCCCAAGATTAGGATTTTGGCTATTATTGAATATCTTGGGGTGCCATAAGCATCCCCAAGCTTAGGCTCTTGCCACCCTTTATTCCATAGTCCATAAAAGCTTTACCCAAAACTTGAAAACTTCACAACACAAAACTCAACAGGAAATCTTATAAGCTCCGTTAGTGAAAGAAAACAAAACCACCACATAAGGTACTGAAATTAACTCATTATTTATTTAATTTGGTGTTAAACCTACTGTATTCCAACTTCTCTATGGATTATAAACTATTTTATTGGCCATAGATTCATCAAAATAAGCAAACAACACACGAAAAAGAAAATCTGTCACAAACAGAACAATCTGTAGTAAACTGTAACTAACGCAAATTTCTGGAACTACAAAAATCCTACCAAAATAGGACGACCTAGGAAATTTGTTTATTGATCATAAGCAATTGGAATCACTCACGTTCTGGTGATTTTTAACAATTGTTTTCGTGAACCGAAATTTGTGGAAATTACAGCAAGATCAAATAACTATCATCCAAGAAGATCCTATAGGTTTAACTTGGCACAAACACTAATTAAAAGATAAAAACACATCTAAACAGAAGGTAGATGCAAGATTTATAACTAAACAGGAGCAAAAACAAAAAAAACACAAAGAAAATTGGGTTGCCTCCCAACTAGCGCTATCGTTTAGCGCCCCTAGCTAGGCATAAAAGCGAAGATAGATCTAAGGAGTGCCATCTTTGACACTAAACTCATAAGTAGCACGCATGATAGATTCATAAGGTAATTTAACTTTCTTTCTTGGAAAGTTCTCCATGCCTTTCTTTAACGGAAATTGGAATCTAATATTCCCTTCCCTCATATCAATAATCGCACCAATCGTTCTGAGGAAAGGTCTACCAAGAATAATAGGGCAAGAAAGATTGCAATTTATATCAAGAACGATAAAATCTACGGGCACCAAATTTCTATTTGCAACAATAAGAACATCATTGATCCTTCCCATAGGCTTTTTAATGGTGGAATCCGCAAGGTGCAAATGTAAAGAGCAATCATCAAGATCATGGAAACCTAGAATATCACATAAAGTTTTCGGAATCATGAAAACACTAGCACCCAAATCACACAAGGCAAAACACTCATAATCTTTAATTCTAATCTTTATAGTAGGTTCCCACTCATCATTAAGTTTTCTAGGTATAGAAACTTCCAAATTAAGTTTTTCATCATAAGATTGCATCAAGGCATCAACAATATGTTTGGTAAAAGCTTTGTTTTGACTATAAGCATGAGGAGAATTAACAACGGATTGCAACAAGGAAATACAACCTTTTAAATAACAATTATTATAATCAAATTCCTTGAAATCCGAGATAGTAGGTTCAATGTTAGTAGAAGTTGAGGATTCTACAATCTCACTTTTACCAAATTTAACATTAAGATCTAAAGACTCCGAATTCTTGGGACGCCTTCTAGGCAAAGTTGATTCATCACCAGTCCCATAATCATCAAAATTCATATTGCAAAACATAGATCTAATCGGAGACGCATCAATAACTTTAAGATCCTCATCATTATTTTGACGGAAACTCGAAGAACACGCTTTTATAAAGCTTTCTTTTTTAGCACGCAATCTAGCGGTTCTTTCCTTGCACTCGTCAATGGAAATTCTCATTACTTTGAGAGACTCATTGGTATCATGCTTAGGAGGGGAAGATATAATTTTAAGAGAATCAACATCAAGCGAAAGTCTATCAACGTTCCTAGCCAAATCATCAACTTTGAGCAATTTTTCTTCAAGCAAAGCATTAAAATTCTTTTGATAAATCATAAATTCTTTCACATTATTCTCAAAATCAGAGGGCATCTTATTAAAATTACCATAAGAATTATTGTAGGAATTTCCATAATTATTAGAGGAATTACTAGGGAACGGTCTCTATAAGCATTGTTTCCAAAACTATTCCTACCAACAAAATTCACATCCATAGATTCATTATTATTCTCAATCAAGGAAGACAAAGGCATACCATTGGGATCAAGAGGAGTATTTTTAGTAGCAAACATCTTCATAAGTTCATCCATCTTTCCACTCAAAACATTGATTTCTTCTATAGCATGCACTTTTTACTAGAAGATCTTTCGTGTGCCATTGAGAATAATTAGCCATAATATTATCAAGAAGTTTTGTAGCATCTCCTAATGTGATTTCCATAAAGGCGCCTCCATGGCGAATCTAAGAGATTTCTAGAAGCAAAGTTCAAACCGCATAAATTTTTTGTATGATCATCCATAAATTCAAACCATGCGTAGGGCAATTGCGAAGCATCAATTTCATTCTTTCCCAAGATTGGGCAACATGCTCATGATCAAGTTGTTTAAAATTCATAATATCGTTCCTAAGAGTGATGATCTTAGCGGGAGGAAAATACTTAGAGATAAAAGCATCTTTGCACTTGTTCCAAGAATCAATACTATTTTTAGGCAAAGACGAAAACCAAACTTTAGCACGATCTCTAAGTGAAAACGGAAATAACTTCAATTTGACAATGTTGTTATCCGTATCTTTCTTCTTTTGCATATCACACAAATCAACAAAATTGTTTAGATGAGTAGCGGCATCTTCATTAGGAAGGCCGGCGAATTGATCTTTCATAACAAGATTCAGCAAAGCGGTATTGATTTCACAAGACTCAACATCATTAAGAGGGGCAATCGGAGTACTAAGGAAATCATTATTATTGGCATTCGAGGAGTCACACAATTTGGTATTATCTTGCGCCAAGGCAACAAGTAATCCAACACAAAAGCAAACAGAAAAATGGCAAGCGAAAAGAGAGAGGAGATTGGGAAAGAGAGGGCGAATAAAACGTCAAGGGTGAAGTGGGGAGAGGAAAACGAGAGGCAAATGGAAAATAATGTAAATGCGAGGGAGATGGGTACTTGGTATGTCTTGACTTGAGCGAAGACCTCCCCAACAACAGTGCCAGAAATCGCTCGTTGACGGGAGGTCGAATCTTCACTTGACTTGGTGGAAGCCTCCCCGGCAACGGCGCGAGAAATCCTTCTTGCTACGTCTTGAGCTTGCGTTGGTTTTCCTCGAAGAGGAGAGGGTGATGCAGCAAGTGTAGCGTAAGTATTTCCCTCAGTTTTGAGAACCAATGTATCAATCCAGTAGGAGGCTCCTCAAAAGTCCCACACACCTACACAAACAAACTGAGAACTCGCAACCAACGCAATAAAGGGGTTGTCAATCCCTTCACGGCCACTTGCGAAAGTGAGATCTAATAAAGATAGTATGATAAGATAAATATATTTTGGTATTTTATAATATAGATGCAAAAAGTAAAGATTCAAATAAAAGTAGATTGAAAGCAAATATGATAAGAGATAGACCCGGGGGCCATAGGTTTCACTAGTGGCTTCTCTCAAGATAGCATAAGTATTACGGTGGGTGAACAAATTATTGTCGAGCAATTGATAGAAAAGCGCATAGTTATGAGATTATCTAGGCATGATCATGTATATAGGCATCACGTCCATAACAAGTAGACCGACTCCTGCCTGCATCTACTACTATTACTCCACACATTGACCGACTCCTGCCTGCATCTAGAGTATTAAGTTCATAAGAACAGAGTAACACATTAAGCAAGATGACATGATGTAGAGGGATAAACTCATGCAATATGATATAAACCCCATCTTGTTATCCTCGATGGCAACAATACAATACGTGCCTTGCAACCCTTTCTCACATCGGGTAAGGACACCGCAAGATTGAACCCAAAGCTAAGCACTTCTCCCATGGCAAGAAAGACCAATCTAGTAGGCCAAACTAAACTGATAATTCGAAGAGACTTGCAAAGATAACTCAATCATACATAAAAGAATTCAGAGAAGATTCAAATATTATTCATGGATAAACTTGATCATAAACCCACAATTCATCGGATCTCGACAAACACACCGCAAGAAGAGTTTACATCGAATAGATCTCCACAAGAGAGGGGGAGAACATTGTATTGAGATCCAAAAAGAGAGAAGAAGCCATCTAGCTAATAACTATGGACCCGTAGGTCTGTGGTAAACTACTCACAACTCATCGGAGGGGCAAGGATGTTGATGTAGAGGCCCTCCATGGTTGATTCCCCCTCCGACAGAGTGCCGACGAAGTCTCCAAGATCAGATCTCACGGATACAGAAGGTTACGGCGGTGGAAATTGTGTTTCGTGGTGCCCCCGGATGTTTTCGGGGTACGTAGGTATATATAAGAGGAAGAAGGACGTCGGTGGCCGCCCGAGGGGCCCACGAGACAGGGGGCGCGCCCTAAGGGGGGGGGCCTCCTATCTCGTGGGGTCCTCGGAAGCTTCTTGACTTGCACACCAAGCTCTCCGGATCACGTTCGTTCCAAAAATCACGCTCCCGAAGGTTTCATTCCGTTTGGACTCCGTTTGATATTCCTTTTCTTCGAAATACTGAAATAGGCAAAAAAATAGCAATATGAGCTGGGCCTCCGGTTAGTAGGTTTGTCCCAAAAATGATATAAATGTGTAAAATAAAGCCCATAAACATCCAAAAGGGGTAATATAATAGCATGGAACAATCAAAAATTATAGATACGTTGGAGACGTATCAGACACTCTCACGTAATAATGAGTTGGGGCTGTACATGCCCCAGAGTCTCAGGGGTGCCGGCCTCAGGCCCTGGGGCTCCCTCCCGCGCCTAGTGGCAGCACTTAGCTCCGCGCTGGTTAGAAGACTTGAAGACCAGAAGACTAGACTAGGTGCCGGACGCGGCCTTTCGCTTTGGATTCCCCTTTCTGTAGCTTTGCTTTCTGGATCTGGATTTAAGTTGAAACCGAATTTTTATCGATGCGCGCGGGGGGGCGCTTTTCTTGTTCGAGCAATTTCTTGCCTTCTGGATCTCGTTTTTTCTGGGACTCATGTCTGTCGCCTTCCCCTCACGAGCTCCTCGCGAGAGGGACTGCGCGAAGCACGCGCGTGCCAAGCGCGTGCTAGCACTGCAATTGGTGCTCACCTCTTGTGGGGCCCCTTCTGACGAGGCGATAAGCTCCGCAGGATTCTCAGAAACTCGAAGCCTCACGGCCCAGCTCAAAGCTGGCGTTGGCTAAGGTAAACCATGACAGAAAACTCACACCTAGATTCACGAGTCCACACCGCATAGGAAAGTAAAAGCTGCAATTTGCTTACATGAGGGGCACCCCCTCTCAAAATGCTCTGACAAGTTTTCCAAGGGCCACACCCGAGTTTTGTGTGCAGGATGAAACAACAGGAGGACAAGGGATCAGCCAGAAATGTTGCTCGCTGCATCACCCGCGGATGCGTCACTCGCGTCGTCGTCGGCTTCGTCGGCATCGTCGCTGCCGCCGGCGATGCCCTGTCGCCGCCGCCAACCACGCCGCCTTCGCTCATGCGACGACCACCACCGCCATCCTCCGGGTGAAGGCCACACCAACGCGGCCCACATTGTCTCGACCCAACGCGCCAGTCGCCTTTACAGCCGTGGATACGGGCGATGGCGGCGCCGAAATAAAAGTTGGGGTTGGCATTCAGAGGTGGTCAAGACACAGAGAAAGCGCTGCTCAAGCAGGCCACGACCCTTTCCTCCACAAGTGGGCGAGCTCGCAGATCGAGCCTCCAAAGCGCCACCACCTCGGTGAAGAAGGTCGGTGGCTGGCATAATCATTCGAGTGAGGGGCCGGCACCTCCACATCGCAGATATGGCCCAGGTATGTATTGGCCCGGGCCGAGATCCCAAGCATAGGGGCATGCTCGCGCTCCAGCGTTCGTCATTGGAGCACTTCCTCGGTGTTTTGTCGTGCGATGACCTCAGTGTCATCAACCCACCTCCGAAGAGAACGCAGCTCGGCGCGGGCGGGGGCCAAGTCCGCCTGCGCCGTAACCAGGGCGGCGGCCGAGGGTTCCGCACGCCTCTCAGCCTCATCCAACCTGGGCCTGAGGGCGGCGGCCCTGCCCACATCCTCCGCACCCACGAGCTTCAGCTTCAGGTTGTACCTACCCTCCAGGTCTGCGCGAACCTCGGCCACCCGGCGATTGACCTCCTCCTCGACCCTGGCCTCGCGAGCCCCGACGACATCTTCCGCTTGAGCAACTTGACGCTCCCTTGTCTCCAGTTGCTCGAGCTCGAGGCTGTGCTCACGGCTTCCAGGGCCTGCGCCTCATTGCGCTTCCGGACCTCCTCTTCCTCCACAGGCTGTCAGGACCCCGATCCCAAGTCACATCGATCTAGCCGGTAACACCTCATATCACTTTGCGGCCTCACGCACGGTATTCCCACGGGTGTCGCCTTACCATGGCCCGGACCGTTTACGCTTTTGGCTCACGATATGATAGTGTCGCTAGCATCCATATGACAAAGAACCGGGCCGACATGGCTAGTCGTGAACCCAAAGCGCGCTAACCTATGGGAACAGGCATACATGAATCACATCGAGCATGTCGGTCATCAACGATAAATTCGGGCTGTAGCACTGGCTAACAGGACTCCGGTATCCCGGCTGTAGCAGGCTAGGCAGGGCGCCGAATAACACCGCGTGACATTTCCCGAAGGATAGACATAGGAACGAAGTGAAACACATGCCGCCACCAAGTGTCCAAGCAGAGCGCTGGGCTAGCAGGACTCGTGAACCGGCAGTAGCGGACTACTATCGCCGTAAGCACGAGACTACATTTCCCCATATGAGAGGCTGCCAAGGATAAACAACTAGATTGTCGGATCCCACACATACCAAGCATTTCAAACATACACACAATATGCTCAATATGTGTAAATACAACATGGCATCACAACATAACTCTACGACTCAAATATTTATTCATTAGGCCCGAGGAGCGAGATATTACAAACATGGGTCTCATGACCCAACACTCGAAGCATACAAGTCAAAGCACAAGCGGAAGCTAATCATGTCCGAGTACGATAACTATAAATGAAAAGGCTGAGAAGCCCGACTATCTACCAGATCTGCGAGGGCACAAGATCGTAGCTGAGGTAACAAGCTAAACGTCAAGTCCACGTGGAACTACTAGCGAGACCGACGCCTCTCGCAAAACATAAAATAAGCAAACGTGAGTACAATTGTACTCAGCAAGACTTACATCGAAACTAACTACATATGCATCATTATCAAAAGGGGTGGTGGAGTTTGACCGCAGCAAGCCAGCTTTGACTCGGTGGCTATCCCGAACTACGATCGCAAGTAACTCTTTTGAGGTGGCGCACGAGTCCACATATTCACCATATCAATACACCACTATGGACCCGCTCCGCCTCCCTACGAGAACGCCATCCATAGCACTCACACTCATCTTGCGCATTTTAGAGTATCCACTTTCACTTGTCTATGAACTGATATAGGCAACCCGAAGTCCTTTTCCATGGACACGGCTATTCAATAGATCATATTAAACCCTGCAGGTGTACTTCTTCACACACGCTCACCACTTACCGCCGCCATACACGACATGTACTCGGCAACCTTCAAGGAAGCCCAACGTGGGTGTCGGCCACGCCTACCAAAACACTCAAGTCCCTAGTCCGGGTTTATCGCCTATTCGGTTCCATCCGCAGGAGTCCGCCGAGGTTTCCCATACAGCCCGAACGATGTGTGCAGGGTTCCCGAGATACCAAACGGGCATTCGCACACCGGCCACGGTGTATCTACCGCATCATAGCCCACCCCTAGGGTCAGCGCTACGCACGGCCTCCAACACATATCCTACAAACACCAGAAACTAGTTGCAACTTCTGGACAGAGAACAAAGGTGGTTAAGAAGCCGAGAGGGTCCATTGGTTTCGGGTCCAATGCGTGGTAGTAACTGTTTCATCGATCACAAACACAGAACTCAGTTCCTGAGGACGGCTGCAATGAGACAACCCACCATGTACTCCTACATGGCCTCTCACCGCTACCTTTACCAAATCGTGTTCACACACTTAGCTCACACACATGGGACATGTTCACACAACCATTCCAATTCATTCCCGATGAATCGACCTGACTCAACTCTAAGCAGTAGCAGGCATGACAAACAAGCATGAATGAGTAGGCACAACATGGCTCAAACAACTCCTACTCATGCTAGTGGGTTTCATCTAATTACTGTGGAATGACAGGTCATGCAGAGGATAACGGGGTTCAGCTACCGCAGCAAGTAACAGTTGAATCGATGTTGTCCTAATGCAATAAAAGAGAGCAGGAGCGAGAGAGTGGGATTGTATCGGAATGAACAAGGGGGTTTTGCTTGCCTGGCACTTCCGAAGATAATATAGTTCTTCATCCGTGTCATCGAACAATCGTCGGAACGTCGTCTACCGAGAGAGGACAATTACCGACAAACAAGAGAGGACACAATCAATGCAATGCACAGTCACATGAATGACATGTCATGTTAAGGTACTGAATTCACCTAATGCAATATCTATCCAAGTTAATTGAAGTGGAATTCAAACAAGAACAAATTCCAACTCCAAATGCTAGTTCATAAATTACCCTAATCATGATTCATCCTATTTAGTGAGGTTAACTTGTTCAAACATGCATGATCATGGCATAAACAGATTCTTCATATTTTTCTGATCATTTTTCATATATAAATTATTTCCATTGGAGTTACGGTTGAATTTATATGATTTTTAGAAGTTTAGAGTATTTTCTAAAATTCCCTGAATTATAATAAATCCAGAAAATGACTTACTGCGTCAGCCTGACGTCAGTGTGACGTCATCAAGTCAAATGGGCGGGTTTAGGTCAAACCTGACCAGTGGGGTCCACTGGTCAGTGACTGGGGCTAATTAGGGTCGCTGACATGTGGGACCGGTCAACGTTGACTTGACTAAGTCAAAATCTGACACGTGGGGTCCACAGGTTAGCACTAATCTAAACAGAAAAATTAAACTAATCTAATTAGGCTCAGGCCCACATGGCGCGGCTCAAGGGGTGTTAGTTAGGCGCTAATGATGGTGCCACGACCCGACCACCGAGTTGGACGCCGCGACCAAACCCGACGGCGGAGGATCGCGGAGTTGCTCAAACGGCGCTTATCGAGGACCGTTTGCGCGTGGTTTGCGGCTACGGCGAGCTGGCGGAGAGGCGATCTAGAGGAGGCAGTGGGAGGTGCCGGTGCAGTGTAGCGCGGGCGGTGACGGGCGGAGCGGTGGCCGGAGTTCGGCGGGGAGGGGAGAAGGAGCTACGGTGCACGGCAGGGGCCGGCGTTGGTCGTGTTCGGCTCCTGGGAGCGTGATGAGCACGAAGACGCCCTCAGACGCAAGCTTGAGCGACCGTGGGGATGACGGTGACATGGCGGCGGCGGCGGCACTTCTCGCTCTGGCATCTGTGGCTAGAGCGCGAAATCGACGCGGGGAGAAGAGGGGAATCGACCAGAGGCTCATAGGGGGCTCACAGGAAAGCTCAGCGGCTCGGGGAAGGCCGGACGACGTCGAATCCGTCGATGGAGTCCGGCGGCCGTGCTCGGGGAAGACGACTCGGGGCGACGATGTAGGGCTCCCGCGGTCGAATGGGTTGGTGTAGATGACGCAGAAGGCCATGGCGGTTCTCCTGGACCCATCGGGGAGGCACGGAATGGACGGTGGCCGCGGCTATGGCGGCAGCGAGCTCGCGGCGTCTCGGCCATGGTGGAGAGGGCGAGAGGGAGGCGAGGGGGAGAGAGGACCAGAGAGTGAGGGGGTCGGGAGGCGCGTGCGTTGGGAGACGTCCAGAGCGTCGGGGAGGGAAGCGGCAAGCAGGAGGTGGCCGTCGGTGGCCGTGCGCGCGGCGGCCACGCGCTCATCCTCCTGGCAGAGGAGGAAGGCGACAGGGTAGGAGGCGGTGGTGGGCTGGGCCACCAGCTGGGCCGGTGGGCTGAGAGGTGGCGCCGAGTAAGTCCGTAAGATTCTCTCTCTTCTCTTCATTTCTGTTTTTCTATTATTCTCAAAACTCTGCGGCTTTATTAAAATATCCAGCACTTTTAAAATCACTAAACTGTGCATGCCCAATGTATAGAATATATCTAACATGGAACATTTCAGTTTAGGAGTATTTGGACATTTAAAATATTTTATAGAATTTAAATGTCCAAATTCAAATACTTATTGATTTAATTCAAAGATCCAAATGTCATGGAAAAATGTGCAATATCTCCGTTATCTTGTTTCAAGATTTTTCCAAAATGGTGAACATTTTGAAGGCCATTTGGTTATTGAAAATATTTTGAAGTTGAACCTATTTGCATTATTTTGGTGCTAGGGGTTTAGGCAATCCCCATTTCCAAATTTCATGAAATTTAAACATGATGCATGAATGCAATGCTACTAGTTACAAGCAAGCTCTAGGGCTGTGACAACTCACCCCCACTAAACAAGAATCTCGCCCCGAGATTCAAGACGTGAGGTAAGAGAAAAAGGGGAGTCGCAAACTATCACAATCTTCATGATCCATTTGCCTTCTCGAAGATGTTGATTCATTCCATCATCTTGGTCTTGACGTCTTCACTTTCGAGATCTTCACTCCACACGACAACAGAAAGAAGGGGAAAACCCTACAGGATTTAATCTTCTTGAAGATCGAGCAACTCACGATCAACTCACGGAATGAGAGGGTGAACATCTCGAGTTGAGACACAAAACACATCGAGAGGGATGGGAAAACAAACGGCGGGGTTTGATTGGTGGGCAACAATTCCACGCTTAGAAGGATGGTGGATGGTGTCAAGGTGGCGAGGAAATATTTACCATGATCCCGTAACGGGGCACCTCGAGAAAGGTGACGCAAAGAACTATTCCCTTAAGTGGCAAAAAGAATTACTTTTGAATTAGAAATCATTGAGACTCTTCATACCAGCCTAAGGCAATTCACAACGATCGTTTGGCGGGGTGCAAAGGAATGGTACACCCGGACTAGAATGGATGATGTGGACTACCTTGTTGAAGACAGCGCAATGGATGATTTTTGCTTATCATCGGGGGTGGAGGGAACTCATGGTAAGTCCACTTTTGAGGATGATCTTAGACATCAATTACTGAGAGTGGCAGCCCATGGAACTTGGCACAGTGGGGTGCAAGCTTGGAATGAAATGCAACTGTTGGAATGTTCCAACCATCATATCTGCCTGAGATTCAGATCCGATTGGTAATAGGATACTTCAGACTCAAGCATGTCCGAAAAGAAAGTTTGCAACACAATTGACGAGATGGCGCTATGAGATTCTCGGATATGAACTACGATGGCAGCTCCAAAATATGAGCTGGTTCCGCTACAAACCTGTGAACACACCGTCCTAGACAAGCATGACCACATGGTAGTCTTATAATAAAACACTACCGAAGTTCGTGGGGCACCATCAACAAGGATATCAAGTCGTGTGCATGAACTAGTATCCGCACCTCAACTCCTTTTCCTTGAACAAATCAATCGGTGGCTTGGTGTGCTATGGAATTCATATAGAATGAAGATGATCACCTATCGACCATAGAATACTTCGCACGTGCATGACTGACTTGGGATGATTCCAAAGGAAACAAAACAAACCTTTCTCAAATTCATGGCGGCAACTTGCATCAGATGCACATGAATTAGAGAAGGTCACTACTTTCATCCAAACATATACTTCATGAACGAAACACGAAGAAATGCTTACACAAGTTTCCAACACTAGGTTGAAGTTCAACATGACTCATGGGGGAGACAAAATGCTGCTGATGGGCTCAACAAAAACTCATCGGAATTTCCATATCACTGGACTTCCACCATCATGTGAACAGGTGATAGCATTGGTCAGATCAAAAGATGTAATGGTGTATGCTCGAGGGATCAACCATGAGTAAGACAACATTATGAATATCATTTGTTCCGACTTGACTTGACGATCGCCCATACTCAAGTCAAAATTTTGACAAGGCAATAGATCCAACATCTGATCATAGGGACCAATCGGTGAAGATATCATCTTCCCTCAACGCACACTACACAAGAATATCCCTCTGGACGAACTTAGCTAGGCAAGCTTTTATCCTCCAACTCTCCAAGTTGTTGTCTAGCTTAACCGACTAGCTCAGGGGTACCCAACGCAGATTCTTGGAGAAAGGTGGTTCACAAGAAACCAACTTGATCACGAGCTCAACATAACAGTCATGAAACAACCCGGTAACACTTCCAAGAAGATATTCGGAAAGTCACGAACCACCGTATGTTACTAAGCTCGAGAACAATCTTGCTTTGAGGCAAGACGATATGATCAAATGAGTGAGGACTTGACAAGATCCTAACTCATCAATCAAAGTGTGCACCAGAAATAAGGACTAGGTAGCACGATCACTCTTAGGATGATGATTTAATAACCAACACGCTAAGAATGAGATTATTGTCCATTAACTACCGAGCAACGGAGTTACTAGGAGTATAGATTTCACACATCACGATTCACTAGTCGGCATTCCGGTTGCGACAACACGGAACCGAGGAATGAACAATGATGGCGAGAAGTATCACTACGACAAGAATTCATAAGAGAAGGTGCCATTCTCATGATGTTCCTGACATAAAGATGGTAACACTCCAAGGTAGAGCAGAATCAAAGCTGGATTGGCATTTTAATCTGCGGAATACAACTGCTTTGACCCAATCCTGGATATGGATGAGGTACTGGAGTTTGTTTCTCCTAGTCATTCCGGAATAGAATGGCTTGTCGGACCACAAGGATAATAGGCATCGATAAACGGATGCACACATACCCTTGACTATCAACTGATCGTCGAGGGTCAGAATACAACTAAAGAGGGACAGCTCAAGGAACATATAATTTTCTGAGTTGTGGATGCATGGACTAGCATGTCGAACGAGTTCAACATATTTCCTCCGGACAACCCATGCAGAAAGGGTAGATCTGGCAGAGTCACAATTATGAATGGAGGACTCTTCAAGAGTACTCTGGTTGTGATCTTTTGGTTCAAAAGAACTTCTGCCATAAGTAGTTCATGGTATTTGGAGGAAGGAGAATACCACGGACTTCTAGGACTATCGCAAAGTTACTAATATCCTAAAGGAACTAGCAAATACTAACAACATGAAGTAGGATGAATCTCGGGTTCAGAAACCCAGAAATAGAATGCCTACTAACTAATAACATCACGGGATGCTTTCACGAATAATGGCCGGAATCATCACACTGGGAATACAAAAGCATTGCTAAATTATGAGTGGTCCTCGAAGACACCTAGGGTCATAATACTAACTCCAACATACTCGTCAAGGCCATGGAGTACCTCAACGGACCGATTAGTGTGCTTATTCTAACCAAAAAGGACATCGGGAACGGAAAGAAAGGGTTTGCAAATGCATCAGACTATTTAGAGACCTGGGATGACTCGGACAGCATAACGGCTGTAAATGCTCAAAATGATTTGAGACATCCTGCAAAAATGGTGGCATAACCACTCAACATCACAATATCAAGGTTCCGAGATCAACAGTAATCATACAGAAATGGTAGGAACCGAACTGAGGCTTAAAACCAACAATCTTAAAAGTCTAGGGATTAGTAACACGTCATCCTGATAGATAGATGAGAAGCCTAGTTCTTAACCCCGTAGAAGAGAAGAGGATGACTCAGATCAGAAGGCCATGAGGTATAAGGAGTAAAATAGCCTTACATTCCTTCCACAATCAATTCCCTTACATAACTAAAGCATTTCTAGACACAACTTCACCAGTTTTGGCTTGGTAATCCTCTGAGCATCAAAGCTCGATACCAACGCTGTCGGACCCCGATCCCAAGTCACATCGATCTAGCCGGTAACACCTCATATCACTTTGCGGCCTCACGCACGGTATTCCACAGGTGTCTCCTTACCATGGCCCGGACCGCTTGCGTCTTTTGGCTCACGATATGATAGTGTCGCTAGCATCCATATGACAAAGAACCCGGGCCGACATGGCTAGTCGTGAACCCAAAGCGGCGCTAACCTATGGGAACAGGCATACATGAATCACATCGAGCATGTCGGTCATCAACGATAAATTCGGGCTGTAGCACTGGCTATGAGACTCCGGTATCCCGGCTGTAGCAGGCTAGGCAGACACGAATAACACCGCATGACATTTCAAGGGATGTATATAGGAATGAAGTGAAACACATGCCGCCACCAAGTGTCCAAGCAGTAGCTGGGCTAGCAGGACTCGTGAACCGGGCAGAAGCGGACTACTATCGCCGAAGCACGAGACTACATTTCCCCATATGAGAGGCTGCCAAGGATAAACAACTAGATTGTCGGATCCCACACATACCAAGCATTTCAAACATACACACAATATGCTCAATATGTGTAAATACAACATGGCATCACAACATAACTCTACGACTCAAATATTTATTCATTAGGCTCCGAGGAGCGAGATATTACAAACATGGGTCTCATGACCCAACACTCGAAGCATACAAGTCAAAGCACAAGCGAAGCTAATCATGTCCGAGTACGCATAACTATAAATGAAAAGGCTGAGAAGCCCGACTATCTACCGAGATCTGCCGAGGGCACAAGATCGTAGCTGAGGTAACAAGCTAAACGTCAAGTCCACGTGGAACTACTAGCGAGACCGACGCCTCTCGCAAAACATAAAATAAGCAAACGTGAGTACAATTGTACTCAGCAAGACTTACATCGTAACTAACTACATATGCATCATTATCAAAAGGGGTGGTGGAGTTTGACCGCAGCAAGCCAGCTTTGACTCGGTGGCTATCCCGAACTACGATTGCAAGTAACTCTTTTGAGGTGGCGCACGAGTCCACATATTCACCATATCAATACACCACTATGGACCCGCCCCGCCTCCCTACGAGAACGCCATCCATAGCACTCACGCTTATCTTGCGCATTTTAGAGTATCCACTTTCACTTGTCTATGAACTGATATAGGCAACCCGAAGTCCTTTTCCGCGGACACGGCTATTCAATAGATCATATTAAACCCTGCAGGGTGTACTTCTTCACACACGCTCACCACTTACCGCCGTTTACGACATGTACTCGGCAACCTTCAAGCGGAAGCCCAACGTGGGTGTCGGCCACGGCCTACCTAAACACTCAAGTCCCTAGTCCAGGTTTATCGCCTATTCGGTTCCATCCGCAGGAGTCCGCCGAGGTTTCCCATACAGCCCCGAACGATGTGTGCGGGGTTCCCGAGATACCAAACGGGCATTCGCACACCGGCCACGGTGTATCTACCGCATCATAGCCCACCCCTAGGGTCAGCGCCACGCACGGCCTCCAACACATATCCTACAAACACCGAAACTAGTTGCAACTCCCGGACAGAGAACAAGGGTGGTTAAGAAGCCGAGAGGGTCCATTGGTTTCGGCCCAATGCATGGTAGTAACTGTTTCATGGATCACAAACACGAACTCAGTTCTGAGGACGGCTGCAATGAGACAACCCACCATGTACTCCTACATGGCCTCTCACCGCTACCTTTACCAAATCGTGTTCACACACTTAGCTCACACACAAGAGGACATGTTCACACAACCATTCCAATTCATTCCCGATGAATCGACCTGACTCAACTCTAAGCAAGAGCAGGCATGACAAACAAGCATGAATGAGTAGGCACAACATGGCTCAAACAACTCCTACTCATGCTAGTGGGTTTCATCTAATTACTGTGGAATGACAGGTCATGCAGAGGATAAAGGGGTTCAGCTACCGCAGCAAGTAACAGTTGAATCGATGTTGTCCTAATGCAATAAAAGAGAGCAGGAGCGAGAGAGTGGGATTGTATCGGAATGAACAAGGGGGTTTTGCTTGCCTGGCACTTCCGAAGATAATATAGTTCTTCATCCGTGTCATCGAACAATCGTCGGAACATCGTCTACCGAGAGGGGACAATTACCGGCAAACAAGAGAGGACACAATCAATGCAATGCACAGTCACATGAATGACATGTCATGTTAAGGTACTGAATTCACCTAATTCAATATCTAGCCAAGTTAATTGAAGTGGAATTCAAACAAGAACAAATTCCAACTCCAAATGCTAGTTCATAAATTACCCTAATCATGATTCATCCTATTCAGTGAGGTTAACTTATTCAAACATGCATGATCATGGCATAAACAGATTCTTCATATTTTTCTGATCATTTTTCATATATAAATTATTTCCATTGGAGTTACGGTTGAATTTATATGATTTTTAGAAGTTTAGAGTATTTTCTGAAATTCCCTGAATTATAATAAATCCAGAAAATGACTTACTGCGTCAGCCTGACGTCAGTGTGACGTCATCAAGTCAAATGGGCGGGTTCAGGTCAAACCTGACCAGTGGGGTCCACTGGTCAGTGACTGGGGCTAATTAGGGTCGCTGACATGTGGGACCGGTCAACGTTGACTTGACTAAGTCAAAATCTGACACGTGGGGTCCACAGGTTAGCACTAATCTAAACAGAAAAATTAAACTAATCTAATTAGGCTCAGGGCCCACATGGCAGTGGCTCAAGGGGGTGTTAGTTAGGCGCTAATGATGGTGCCACGACCCGACCACCGGAGTTGGACGCCGGCGACCAAACCCGACGGCGGAGGATCGCCGGAGTTGCTCGGAACGGCGCTATCGAGGACCGTTTGCTGCTGGTTTTGCGGCTACGGCGAGCCGGGCGGAGAGGCGATCTAGAGGAGGCAGGGAGGTGCCGGTGCAGTGTAGCGGCGGCGGTGACGGCGAAGCGCGTGGCCGGAGTTCGCGGGAGGGGAGAAGGAGCTACGGTGCCGGCGAGGGCGGCGTTGGTCGTGTTCGGCTCTCAGAGCGTGATGAGCACGAAGACGCCCTCGGGCGCAAGCTTGAGCGACCGTGGGGATGACGGTGACATGGCGGCGGCGAGCACAACTCGGCTCTGGCATCTGGGCTAGAGCGCCAAATCGACGCGGGAGAAGAGGGAATCGACCAGAGGCTCATAGGGGCTCGCAGAAAGCTCGGCTGCTCGGGAAGGCCGGACGACGTCGAATCCGTCGATGGAGTCCGGCGGCCGTGCTCGGGGAAGAGGACTCGGGGCGACGATGTAGGGCTCCCGCGGTCGAATGGGTTGGTGTAGATGACGCAGAAGGCCATGGCGGTTCTCCTGGACCCATCGGGGAGGCACGGAATGGACGGTGGCCGCGGCTATGGCGGCAGCGAGCTCATGCGCCTCGGCCATGGTGGAGAGGGCGAGAGGGAGGCGAGGGGAGAGAGGACCAGAGAGTGAGGGGGGTCGGGAGGCGCGGGCGTTTAGGGAGACGCCCAGAGGCGTCGGGGAGGGAAGCGGCAAGCAGGAGGTGGCCGTCGGTGGCCGTCTGGCAGGCTGCGGCCACGCGCTCATCCTCCTGGCAGAGGAGGAAGGCGACAGGGTAGGAGGCGGTGGTGGGCTGGGCCACCAGCTGGGCCGGTGGGCTGAGAGGTGAGCGCCAGGTAAGTCCAGGTAAGATTCTCTCTCTTTCTCTTCATTTCTGTTTTTCTATTATTCTGAAAACTCTGCGGCTTTATTAAAAATATCCAGGCACTTTTAAAAATCACCAAACTGTGCATGCCCAATGTATAGAATATATCTAACATGGAACATTTCAGTTTAGGAGTATTTGGACATTTAAAATATTTTATAGAATTTAAATGTCCAAATTCAAATACTTATTGATTTAATTCAAAGATCCAAATGTCATGGAAAAATGTGCAATATCTCTGGTTACTGTTTCCAGCATTTTTCCAAAAATGGTGAACATTTTTGAAGGCCATTTGGTTATTGAAAATATTTTGAAGTTGAACCTATTTGCATTATTTTGGTGCTAGGGGTTTAGGCAATCCCCATTTCCAAATTTCATGAAATTTAAACATGATGCATGAATGCAATGCTACTAGTTACAAGCAAGCTCTAGGGCTGTGACACAGGCGTCCCCCTCAGCGATGCAAGAGCAGCCCTGCGCGCCACCACCTACTGCTCGAGGGATGCGCTCCTGGCCTGGAGCTCCCACGCGCACTCTTCCGCAGCCTCGCGACGGCGGTCAGCCTCGCGAGCCTCTTCCAAGGCTCGCGAGTGGGCTTCATGGGCGATCTTGAGGGACGCCTCGGCCTTCGCGTTCTCAAGGTCGCGCTGATAGCGACCGAGGTTGATGGCCACCTTTAGCTTGCGCCGCTCCTCCACCAGCCGAAGACCTTCAGCCTCAAGGCGTGAGTCGACACCAGCGAGCTCTTCACCAAGTCGGTTCATTGTGCACATCGCCTCCTGGAAGAGCTCGTGGGCGAACCATGCTCCGCCCGTGCTCGAGCTCGAACGCTCGTCCCACCTCGTCCTCCACCTTCGGGGCAGCGGGCGGGGCGCCAAGTGGCGCGCCACCTCCCGGTAGGGGGCTGACGCCGCACCTGACGTTAGCCCGCCCTCACGAGGAACCCAAGCCGATTGGGGATCACTTCTTGAAGAGGAACCGAAGATCGAGCCAACCAGCTGTTGTCCATGAGCAAAGGAGGGGTCTTGGGCACGCCCGCCAGGCTACCGTGGGGGAGGGGCGACCAAGCCGCGGGCTCAGTGCTCCACAAAGGCGGAGATGCACCCCCAACCAGCCCTGCTCCAGGGGGGTAGGCAGACCAGGAACACTCAAGGCCAATGGGGGAGTTGAGGAAGGAGGAGGCCGTTTCTCAGGAGGCGCAGCCGCCTCGACGGGAGGAGCCCTGAAGAGCTGACGTCAGGAGATGGAAAACAGCACGCAAGGAGCCACAACGATACGATACTTACACGTCAACGGCGATGTACTTCCTCCGCTTCAGTGGTCCAAAGATGTTGTTGCCGCTCGGGGACCCTCTCCTCTTGCGGAGCTCCGCGAAATAAACGCACAACCAACCGTATCGCTGGACGTGGTGGCCTGCATGGGGCGAAGAGCTTGGAGAGACAACTTCAGGGTTGCTCGGATGCGGCAAACAGCCGGGCACCGCCTCACCGCCAACTCCCAAGGTTTCTGGGGCCTTAGCCTCGGGAGCCACACGCTGCGCCTCCTCAGCGACCAGCGTCTCATGAGGGGGGTCGCAAGCTCCCGAGGATGACGCCCCAGGATCACCGCGTGGCATGTGCTCCTCAACACTTGGGCCACCAGCCTCCGTCAGAGCTCGCCCTCCTGCACCCCCACTAGGGTGAGCTCGGCACTAGCGGCAAGGAAGGGAACCACGACGGCGGGGTTCTCGCGGGCCCCACCAGACCGGTTGGCTGCAGCCCCCATTTGTCAAAGAAAGGCATGCTCGCTGCAAACTCGTCCTTGTTCTTGCAGCGATACAGCAGGCAATTCTTCCCAGGCATTTCGGCCGGTAAGGGGACACCCGTCAAGACCTTGAGCACTATCTGCCACGTCCCGAGAGGGAGCCCGGACTCCTGGAACCTCATGTGGTCCTGACTGTTGAGCAACGTCCACATTGGGCGAGAGTGGCGCTGAAGCGGAGCAACCCGGCGTTTGACGAACTCCTTCACCACCATAGGCACGGTTATGACGCGATCCTTCATCAGCCTCAGCCTGGCCCAGACGAGAGCAAGGCGGGGGCTCGTGAGCTTCTGATGGCCCCAGCCGGAGTTCAGAACAACAGGCCCCGCCGGAACTTGGAGCAGAGGGCTGAGCACGCCGGCATCAACAAACACCCATCGTATGCGGAACTCACTCGTGGAGGGAGGAAGCTCGAAGTCAATCCCCGCGCTCGCAGTCGCGGCCACGTCCTGGAAACCCACGCACCCCGAGCTCAGCCGGGGACCGGTCAGAAGCAATGAGAAGAAATGGCGAAGCAAGGCAACGGAAGGAGCGATCCGACCATGGCCTCGCACAAGAAGGCAAAATCGGCAAGAAGGGTCACAGATTGAGGGTCGTGCTGAAACATGTGGATCTAATAATGCTCGAGCACCACGTTGAAGAAGGCAGAGAAGGGAGGAATCGAGCCAGCCCAGAGAGCATCAATGAAGATCGGGACCTCAGTGGATGCCCGATCCATGCAGGTGCGGGACGCGGGCCAGGCCACCGTCTCTCCCCACTCGTTGAAGCTGGAGGCAAGCATGGGGCGCACCTTGTCCATGGCCTCGTCATTGAGCACCCGAGGCCGGCCGAGTGCAGGCTCAAAGGGCGGAGGCGCAGTTGGCAAAGACAGAGGTTTCTTCCCCTTCTCAGCCTGTTTCGGCGCCATGGCGATGAAGCAGGCGGAGCGCAAGTCAGATTAGAAGGGCAAAGCAGGGCCTCAAGGAAGCAGGGAGATTGGAGGAGCCGGGCGTGGGCGAAGGAAGAATAACTATGCGAGAGGCGGGGGGCACATAGCCAGGCAGATTCAAGGGCAGCGTGGGGAACCGGAGACTCCCATGTCTAATCAACTGCCACGCGTCAATCGAGGCCACAGGCTTTTTGGGCCCGCGGTGCTCCGTACTTGACCCTTGGCTTCGCCGCGAAGCCAAGCCCGAGCGCATCTTGGGCCCGGGGGCTACTGTCGGCGTCCTGGGAATGGGGGTCCCCAGACTTGCCTGCCTGCGGCCCACGGCATGGCTAAGCCTGTAGGCCGTACGGCCCATCTTCATCAACAAGGCATCCAAGACCCTCGCGAGGGGCCAAGCCTCGCGAGGCGGACGACGCAAGACCTCCTCAGGAGTGGACTAGGTGGGCAGGCTCACGAGGAGCAGAGATATCAAGGCAGGGCAAACCTCACGAGGCTCTCGTGACGTGAGCCATGACGATCGGCACCAGGCGAGCGCCAACGCGCTCAGCGTCCTTGTTTCCTCTTTGGTGCTAAGGAGGCCAGCTCAGGCGAGGATTACCGAGGCATCAGGCAAAGGTTGCTATATCGGTGCAACGAGACCAAGACCGGAAGGACGGCAAGACGGAGGTCATCGTGGAGCCCAAGAAGGCGTCACCACCAGAGCCTTTCACAGGCGAAGACCACTTTTGTCAGGATAGCTTGTACTAGCTGTCCCCCTTAAAATTTGCCCGCCGTTGTTTGCTCCCTTCCCACTCAATATTTGGGAAGAGGACCAGGGCCCCTATAAATAGGCCTAGCCACCATAGTAATAGGGGCCCCGATCTTGGACTGGGTCCACTCCATCCTCGCACGCACAAACTAGGAGAGCACAAGAACACCTCAACCTCAGGAGGCTGTTCTTCCCTCTGTACTGTTCATCATCAGCCCAAGAGGCAATCCACCACCACACACTGGAGTAGGGTATTACACCACAACGGTGGCCCGAACCAGTATAAATCTCGTGTCTCTTTGCAATGTGAGTTCGTCGAGTTCGTCCGCGAGATCTTAGCGAGCTAGGACGTAGATTGGTAGGAGGGAAAGACTTCGTGCGCCCCCCAGTGTTTGAACCTCAAGGTTTTGCCGGAACCCCACATCCGACATTTGGCGCGCCAGGTAGGTGTGCACCGGAGCTTCTTCTCCGCTGACCAACTCGCCGACGCTCCACAGCCACGATGTCCGGCGACTCAAGGGCCGGCTCCGACCGCTGGGCAGCCTGGCCAGCTAGGGCAGCGCCGCCTGCCCATGGAGACCTCGACCCCGCGCTCCAGGCGGTGCGAGCGCCACCAAACTCCACCGGGCGCGGGCAGCGCGGCCAGGCGTCGTCGACCCTCACCCCGCGGCAAGTACGAGCCGCTGCAAGAGCGGCGAGCCATGCCACAGCAACTGCGCCGCACTCGCGGCGGGAGCAAGCAAACATGTGGGCAGCGCTCACCATGGCAAGGGCGCTGCTGCGATGCAGGCTGATGGAGAGGGGCCGTGATGCACTGCTGGAGTGGTTTGCCGAGCTACTGGATGCAGCGGCATCGGGAGCACCACCTTTCTGCTATCGTATTTCCCCTCAGGCCACTGCAGGGCCACGCGGCAGGCCTCATCACAACCGCGCGCCATCAGCTACGCCCGGGGGCTTCATCAACATCAGCACGGCCAGTGGCGTAGGGGGTTCCGCCACCCCCATGCCGCCCGCGACAAGCATGGGCGCAAGCATCGCCCCCCATGGTCCAAGCCGGATGCCACGCTACCATCCTCAGGACGCCACCCTGGGCTGAGCAACATGGAGCATGGGGCACTACGGTGAGGTGTTCGGGGTAACGTCCCCGGAGGCCTACGTGCCCCGCATGATGGACCAAGAGTACGCACCGGAGGACGACCCCGGCTCATTCGTTGGAGAAGATTGGGGAGAGGGGGCGCTAGGAGCCGAAGCTTTCCAAGAACCAAGGGAGAACCATGACGATCGCGCCGGCAACGGCAACTACAGGGTACCGCTAATCTCTCAGGAACAGGCTTATGCTAACCATGGGCTACAGATGAATCAGGTTGCAGCGTTAATCGACGACCCTGGCACGGCAGCACCCCTTCCGACAAGGGAAACACGCTGGGGGCCGCCAGGAGGGATCCAGGAGCAAGGCCCCTCCCCGCGTCGCGCGACGCCTGACGACACCCGGAGGTAGGCCCTCTGCCGGGGAGGCCTCGACGACCCTTCCCCCGTGAGAGGACCTGTGGTCACCGAGGGCACAGCTGGCGTCCTCTTTCCCTCTTTTGTGTCGTCCCGGTGACCAGTCGGCTCAAAGGAGGTCAAGGGTGGCGCAAGGCAGGGCCCTCGTCTGGCGATATGAAGCAAGGCCGGTACCTGTGAAGAAGGCCCAGTGCGTGTGAAGCTCGCCGCCCGTGACACTCTCATGTAATAATGAGTTGGGGCTGTACACACCCCGGAGTCTCAGGGGTGCCGGCCTCAGGCCGTGGGGCTCCCTCCCACGCCTAGTGGAAGCACTTAGCTCCATGCTGGTGAGAAGACTTGAAGACCAGAAGACTAGACTAGGTGCCGGACGCGGCCTTTCGCTTTGGATTACCCTTTCTGTAGCTTTGCTTTCTGTATCTGGATTTAAGTTGAAACCGAATTTTTATCGATGTGCGCGGGGGGAGCCTTTTCTCGTTCGAGCAATTTCTTGCCTTCTAGATCTCGTTTTGTCTGGGACTCATGTCCGTTGCCTTCCCCTCATGAGCTCTTCGCGAGCGGGACTGCGCGAAGCACGCGCGCCAAGCGTGTGCTAGCACTGCAACTGGTGCTCACCTCTTGTGGGGCCCCTTCTGAAGGGGTGATAAGCTCCGCAGGATTCTTAGAAACTCGACGCCTAGCGACCCAGCTCAAAGATGGCGCTGGCTAAGGTAAACCATGACAGAAAAATCACACTTGGATTCACGAGTCCACACCGCATAGGAAAGTAAAAGCTGCAATTTGCTTACATGAGGGGCTCCCCTCTCAAAATGCTCTTACAAGTTTTCCAAGGGCCACACGCGAGTTTTGTGTGCAGGATGAAACAACAGGAGGACAAGGGATCAGCCAGAAATGCCGCTCGCTGCATCACCCGCGGACGCGTCACTCGCGTCGTCGTCGTCTTTGTCGGCATCATCGCTACCGCCGGCGACGCCCCCGTCGCCGTCGTCAACCACGTCGCCTTCGTCTGCGACGACCACCACCGCGTCATCCTCCGAAGTGAAGTCCCTGATCAACGCGTCCACATTGTCCTCGACCCAACGCGCCAGGTCGCCCCGGACAGCCGTGGGTACGGGGGCGATGGCGGCGTCGAAATCAAAGTTGGGGTCGGCATTCAGGAGGTGGCTGAAGACACGGAGAAAGCGCGCTCAAGTAGGCCACGACCCCTTTCCTCCACAAGCCGAGCGAAGCTCGCGGATCGAGCCTCGGTAGCGTCCACCACCTCGGTGAAGAAGGTCAGGTGGTTGGCATAATCATTCGAGTGAGGGGCCGGCACCTCCACATCGCAGATATGGCCCAGGGCGGTATTGGCCCTGTTCCGGAGAACCTGAAGCATAGGGGCATGCTCGCGCTCCAGCGTTCTTCGTTGGAGCACTTCCTCCGTGTTTTGCTGTGCGATGACCTCAGCGTCATCAACCCACCTCCGAAGAGAACGCAACTCGGCGCGGGCGGAGGCCAAGTCCGCCTGCGCCGTAACCAGGGCGGCGGCCGAGGCTTCCGCACGCCTCTTAGCCTCATCCAACCTGGGCCTGAGGGCGGTGGCCCTGCCCACATCCTCCGCACCCGCGAGCTTCAGCTTCATTAGTACCTACCCTCCAGGTCTGTGTGAACCTCGGCCACCCGGCGATTGACCTCCTCCTTGACCCTGGCCTCGCGAGCCCCAACGGCATCTTCCGCTTGAGCAACTTGACGCTCCCTCGTCTCCAGTTGCTCGAGCTCGAGGCTGCGCTCCACGGCTTCCAGGGCCAGCGCCTCGTTGCGCTTCCGAACCTCCTCTTCCTCCACGGGCGTCCCCCCCAGCGATGCAAGAGCAACCCTGCGCGCCTCCACCTGCTGCTCAAGGGATGTGCTCCAGGCCTGGAGCTCCCATGCGTGCTCCTCCGCAGCCTCGCGACGGCGGTCAGCCTCGCGAGCCTCTTCCAAGGCTCACGAGCGGGCTTCATGGGCGATCTTGAGGGACGCCTCGGCCTTCGAGTTCTCAAGGTCGCGCTCATAGCGACCGAGGTTGATGGCCACCTTCAGCTTGCGCCGCTCCTCCACCAGCCGGAGACCTTCAGCCTCAAGGCGTGAGTCGACACCAGCGAGCTCTTCACCAAGTCGGTTCATCGCGCCCATCGCCTCCTGGAAGAGCTCGTGGGCGAACCACGCTCCGCCCGCGCTCGAACTCAAACACTCGGCCCACCTCGTCCTCCACCTCCGGGGCAGCGGGCAGGGCGCCAAGTGGCGCGCCACCTCCCGGCAGGGGGCTGAGGGCTGACGCCGCACCTGACGTCAGCCCGCCCTTACGAGGAGCCCAAGCCGATTGGGGCTCACTGCTTGAAGAGGAACCAAAGATCGAGGCCAACCAGCTGTTGTCCATGAGCAAAGGAGGGGTCTTGGGCACGCCCGCCAGGCTCCACGCCAGACCGTGGGGGAGGGGCGACCAAGCCACGGGCTCAGTGCGCCACGAAGGCGGAGATGCACCCCCAACCAGCCCTGCTCCAGGGGCGGTAGGCAGACCAGGAACGCTCAAGGACGATGGGGGAGTTGAGGAAGGAGGAGGCCGTTTCTCAGGAGGCGCAGCCGCCTCGACGGGAGGAGCCCTGAAGAGCTGACGTCAGGAGATGGAAATCAGCATGCAAGGAGCCACAACGATACTATACTTACACGTCAACGACGATGTACTTCGTCCGCTTTAGCGGTCCAAAGATTTTGTTGCCGCTCGGGGACCCTCTCCTCTTGCGGAGCTCCACAAAATCAACGCAGAGCCGACCGTGTCGCTGGACGTGGCGACCTGCACGGGGCGAAGAGCTTGGAGAGACAACTTCAGGGGTGCCCGGATGCGGCAAACAGCCGGGCACCGCCTCACCCCCAACTCCCGAGGTTTCCGGGGCCTTAGCCTCGGGATCCGCACGTTGCGCCTCCTCAGCGACCGGCGTCTCAGGAGGGGGGTCGCAAGCTCCCGAGGATGACACCCCAGGATCACCGCGTGGCATGTGCTCCTCAGCACTTGGGCCACCAGCCTCCGTCAGAGCTCGCCCTTCTGCACCCCCACCTGGGGTGAGCTCGGCACCAGCGGCAAGGAAGGGAACCACGACGACGGGGTTCTCGCGGGGCCCCACCAGACCAGTCGGCTGCAGCCCCCATTCGTCAAAGAAAGGCATGATCGCTGGAAACTCGTCCTTGTTCTTGCAGCGATACAGCAGGCAATTCTTCCCAGGAATTTCTGCCGGTAAGGGGACACCCGTCAAGACCTTGAGCACTGTTTGCCGCATCCGAGAGGGAGCCCGGACTCCTGGAACCTCATGTGGTCCTAACTGTTGAGCAAGGTCCACATTGGGCGAGAGTGGCGCTGAAGCGGAGCAACCCGGCGTTTGACGAACTCCTTCACCACCATAGGCGCGGTCACGCCGCGATCCTTCAGCAGCCTCAGCCTGGCCCAGACGAGAGCAAGGCGGGGGCTCGTGATCTTCTGATGGCCCCAGTCGGAGTTCGGAACAGCAGACCCCGCCGGAACTTGGAGCAGAGGGCTAAGCACGCCGGCGTCAACAAACAACCATCATATGCGGAACTCACTCGTGGAGGGAGGAAGCTCGAAGTCAATCCCCGCGCCCGCAGTCGCGGCCACGGCCTGGAAACCCATGCACCCCGAGCTCTGCCGGGGACCGGTTAGATGCAATGAGAAGAAATGGCGAAGCAAGGCAGCGGAAGGAGCGATCCCACCATGGCCTCGCACAAGAAGGCAAAAATGGCAAGAAGGGTCACAGATTGAGGGTCGAGGTGAAGCATGTGGATCTGATAATGCTCGAGCACCGCGTTGAAGAAGGCGGAGAAGGGAGGAATCAAGCCAGCCCAGAGAGCATCAATGAAGATCGGGACCTCAGTGGCTACCCGATCCATGCGGGTGCGGGACGCGGGCCAGGCCACCGTCTCTCCCCACTCGTTGAAGCTGGAGGCAAGCATGGGGCACACCTTGTCCATGGCCTCATCATTGAGCACCCGAGGCCGGCCGAGTGCAGGCTCAAAGGGCAGAGGCGCAGTTGGCAAAGACAGAGGTTTCTTCCCCTTTTCAGCCTGTTTCGGCACCATGGCGATGAAGCAGGCGGAGCGCAAGTTAGATTAGAAGGGCAAAGCAGGGCCTCAAGGAAGCAGGGAGATTAGAGGAGCCGGGCGTGGGCGAAGGAAGAATAACTATGCGAGAGGTGGGGGCCGCATAGCCAGGCGGATTCAAGGGCAGCATGGGGAAGCGGAGACACCCACGTCCAATCAACTGCCACGCGTCAACCGAGGTCAGAGGCTTTGGGGCCCATGTGTTCAGATTGACCCTTGGCTTCGCGAAAGCCAAGCCCGAGCGCACTTTGGGCCCGGGGCTACTGCCGGCTCCTCGGGAACGGGGTCCCTAGACTTGCTCGCTCATGCCCACGGCGTGGCTAAGCCTACAGGCCGTACGACCCATCTTCATCAACAAGGCATCCAGGACCCTCGCAAGGCGGACAACGCAAGACCTCCTCAGGAGTGGCCTAGGCGGGCAGGCTCACGAGGAGCGGAGATATCAAGGCGGGGCAAACCTCACGAGGCTCTCGTGACGTGAGCCATGATGATCGGCACCAGGCGGGCGCCAGGTGGGCGCCAGCGTGCGCAGCGTCCTTGTTTCCTCTTTGGTGCTAAGGAGGCCAGCTTAGGCGAGTATTACCGAGGGATGAGGCAAAGGTTGCTATTGGTGAAACGGGACCAAGACCAGAAGGACGGCAAGACGGAGGTCATCGTGGAGCCCAAGACGGCGTCACCACCAGAGCCTTTCACAGGCGAAGACCACTTTTGTCAGGATAGCTTGTACTTGCTGTCCCCCTTCAAATTTGCCCGCCGTTGTTGGCTCCCTTCCCGCTCAATATTTGGGAAGAGGACCAGGGCCCCTATAAATAGGCCTAGCCACCACAGTAATAGGGGGCCCGATCTTGGACTGGATCCACTCCATCCTTGCACGCACAAACTAGGAGAGCACAAGAACACCTCAACCTCAGGAGGCTGTTCTTCCCTCTGTAATGTTCATCATCAGCCCAAGAGGCAATCCACCACCACACACTGGAGTAGGGTATTACACCACAACGGTGGCCCGAACCAGTATAAATCTCGTGTCTCTTTGCGCTGTGAGTTCTTCGAGTTCGTCCGCGATATCTTAGCGAGCTAGGACGTAGATCGGTAGGAGGGAAAGATTTCACGCGCACCCCAGTGTTCGAACCTCAAGGGTTTGCTGGAACCCCACATCCGACACCGTCAACTCGCAGAACAACGAGAAGCGCACACTGAATGACGGAGCACGGGATGGTAGCCATGGACATGGTCAACCCTTTTTGGAGACTAATGCACTACTTTTGATGTGTCCCATCAACTCGCAAATAGGAGAAGCTTTGCTTACTACTCTACTAGTACGACCTCTCCCTCGCTCACGCGCACGTGGTGGCTCGTAGGACAAGGAGAATGTTTTGCTTTATGATAGTGCGCTTAATATAGGTGGTGGACATGCAGCAGTTCATTCGGTGTCAGATTGCCTTGAACACTCGAAGGTCTATCGCGTTACTTTTGGTAATTTTTGTTTTTCGAACACATGTTAATTGGCTTGAAAGAAGGTCTATCGTGTTACTTCACGACATCTTTCCAAAAAAAGTGATATGACTTCTGTCAACCTATATGGCATGTCTGTCAAATTAACCTCGAGGTACTTGTTCTCAAATTAACCTCTGGGCCTTGCAAGAGTGCTTCAATGTGTTAGCGTCAATTGCAAGATGAGCCAACAAGCTAGCAGTGAAGTTGCCAACATGCTCAAAGTGCACGCAATATTGATTAGAAAGAAGCATGCCCAGGAAATTAATGTGTGCTTAGGGAGGCCTTTGCTCAAAGAGCAAGTGTATATAAGGTACAGTCGGCAGACTATAAGGACGAGGAGCGAGAAGTAATGCGGGCTACTGGATATACTATAACTAGGTGTCCCACGGAGGTAACATTCAAAGTTATTCTCACACTATAGAATGGTATAGGAATGTGGAGAGATTTGGTTGATTTTATATCGCTGAATAATATAAAATATTATGAGTGCAGACGCTCCACCACGAGGTTCCTTGCTCCTTCTCAGTCGTCGGGAATCTATGTTCTTCCACTCTTTTTTTACGTGAGCTTTGTTCATCCTTTTGCCAACACGCGAGACATCTAGCATCAAGGTGCACGTGTCATGCAAGAAAATGGAGATAATCAGATAAGCAGTGCGTAAGTGAGTCGTGCACTTCGATGGCACCTACTACGCAATATTTTTTTCTCCTCGGTGGCACGTGAATAGTGCATGTACTCAACGATGGAGCACGGGATGGTAGCCATGGACATGGTCAGCCCTTTTTGGAGAGAGTACTAAATAAATTTGATGTGTCCCGTCAACTCGCAGAACGACGAGAAGCTTGCTTACTATGCCTTCTCCCTCGCCAACGCGTGCGTGCTGGCTCGCAGCACGAGGAGAAACTTTTGCTTACAAGCAGTGGACGTGCAGCTATTCATTTGGTGTCAGATTGCTAGAAGTAGTACTACTGTAATACCATCACTATTGTTCGACTTCCGGAAGAGGCGAAGAGCCAAGAGCAAGGTCACCTACTAACCTAGTATAGTATACTACTATAGCCAAAGCTGGTCCACCTTTTTAGATCATGGTTAATTAATATAGGCGGCTCTCGCAGTGGCACATCATTTAGAGCAAGTGCTACTCTCTTCGTAGGAACTTCAAATGCATGAATAGGAAAATTATGAGGGGGTGTCTCCAACAGTGTTCCTCGGGTCGCACCTAGCATCACAGTGGTGTCGAACTAGGAGTCATTCATCTGGTACACGTGGCATCTCAGATCTGGACACAAGGTGACATACACCGTCAAGGTCACGGTTAAGGGGGTCAGGGCAGACGCGACCTCTCACTTCATCCGCCATTTGAAGCGGCACGCCAGTCCAGGGCGCCGCCCGCTGCACTCCCAGCTATGCCTGCTCGCTGCATTCAAAAACCTACATTTAAACCCGCATGGAATGCGAGCAACCCACTTCGGCCACACACGTCCGTTCAGCAGCAGGACGCCGGCCAAGCTCCTCCTTCCACCATTTTGTCCATTCTTTCGGCGGCATCTGACGAGCAGGAAGAGCAGTTCTCCAGCATAAAAGCCGTCTGGGTGGCCCGCCGAGCCGGCAGTTACGAGCAAGGTAGCTCACTGCTCCACCTACCTCGCCTAGCCCATTGGAGGCAGTTGCCGCACTAAGCCAGCGCGTGGTTCGCAGCTGGCTGCTCCAATACAGCTTGAGGAAGAGTGCCGACTTGCTCCACGCCGGCTTATCAAGGAGCACGACGGCACAGGCATCATCGCTGCCCTCGATGTCGTACATCGCCTCCAGTGTCTACGACTGCACCGTCCGTCGTCGACGCGCGTGTAGCCGCGACATGCAGGTAGAGAAAGAATCTGCCGCGGATGTCGACAAGGTGACGCTGCTATGCAGATGTCGACGAGGTGATGGACAACACGTCCCCGCCCGCCGCCGTCATCGAGGAGAAGTAGAACACGGGAGGCCGCCGCCGATTGTATCCCATGAAGGCCACCGCCGAGGCGACGCCGACGAATACAACCGGTGTCTTGCATGATTCTTCTTCTGCCGAATGCTGGAGGAGGACAAAGAGATCGGGCGGTGACCATTTAGATTAGGTATATTAATTCTACCAGGCTGGTTGTAATGGGAGTATCATAAGTAGTATCATGCATGCCAACTAGTAGGCAAATTTGATGAGGTGGCGTAGAATCAAATGAAGAAAGAGAGGGTTGAGTATCATATTATGATAGCGTATGGAATTAAGTTACTCCCACTGTAGTTAGTCTTAGGCCTTGTTTGGTTCAACCACCTCCCAAGGGGTTTGGAGAGGAATGGAGAGGAATTTGGCTTGTACATGATTTAATCCCCCACAATCCCTGATAATCTATGTATATTGTGGGCATGTTATTTGACCCCTCATTTTGCCGCGCTATGACCAGTGCGAGTGTCTGCATGCAGCACACCATCCTATAATTTGGTGGATGCCAAGCCGACCCGAAAAGGAGCTATAACTTTTTTCAAGTTGAAAAATGTTACCGATGAGGAGCCATAATTAAGCTGGAGGCGTCTCTTATTTTCTTTCGAATGGGCAATCAGCTTTTTGTAGTGTGAATGGACAATAAGCTGGAGAGCTGGAGAGTCTCTCTAATGGGCTGCCTCTAGTGTTAAGGCCCTCTAGTACAAAATCCTATCCATCTTAAAGCCCATTAGTTTTTGTTTTTTGCGAGGAGAAGCCCATAATCCTTGAAGAGGGGGCGATCCTAGAAAAACCCTCCTTCCTCCTTGCTTCCACTTATACTTCACCTTGCTGGATTCTCCTGCTTCCTTCTCCCCCAATTCCCCCCGCTCCCCATATTCCTGACTCGTCCAGAAAACCCCCGCTCACCATCTTCCTCACTCGTACAGAAAACGCCCGCTCCTCTTGTTCCACTCCTTCAGAAAACCCCAGCCCTCCTTCTTCCCCACTCGCACTGCCACTAGGCTCGTCTCTGGCTACTCTGCTCAAACCCGTGAGGTCGGCGCGACGCCTGCAAGGAAAATGGAGTCGGCTGGCCTCAGCGTCAAGAAGATGAGGCTCCCGCCAGCGGTGACGCTGGTTGTAGATCCCTCACCCGGCATCGCGGGGAGAAGCGGCGAGCCCCCCCCCCCCCCCCCACCCGGATCTTAGGAACCGCTAGAATCTCCGGTGGACCGCATCAGTGATCTCCCGGACGACATCCTTGAGGAGATCATCTCGCTTCTCCCCACCAAGGATTGCTGCCGCACACAAGTCCTCTCAACTCGGTGGCGCCTCTATGGTGCACTGCGCCTCAATATCGATCGCCGCCGATATCTGTCCTTCCTGAATTTGATCTCCTCGAGCCATTGTTTCCTCTCACCAGCAGGGCCCCGTTCAACGCCTCTGCATCCCGACACGCTACCTGCTGTCCATATCCGGCACGATGGACGCTTGGCTGACATCCCATGAATTCGAAAAACTCTAGCAGTTTGAGTTATACCATTACCACGAAACCGAACACTAAGAATTTGTGCCCAAACCACCGTTGTACATCTCGTGATATTCCTCCTCTCTCCACACCACCACCTTCGCCCAGTGCCATCTACCAGATGATCTGGTACAAATGCTTCGACCCCCACTACTAAAAAAACTTTCACTTGTGTTGGTTTATCTGTCGGAGGCCTCACTGCACAGCATCATCCACTCCATTGCCCTGCCCTGGAGCACTTGATGATTGTTTTGGGAGTAGAAATCCCTATCAGTTGTCTCCAAATAAAGTCGCCTCACCTTAAAAGCATTGGAATTTGTTTTGAAGGACAGCAGCTCATCATCGAAGATGCCCCTTCACTTCAAAGTTTTCTCCTTCATTATTGTTATAAACCTTGGCAAATAACTGTCGTCTCTGCGCCCAAATTGGAGACGTTGGGTGTAATTCATGATTCGTTTAATGATCACAAGAAGTTGGTGTTTGGCTCCTCACTTTTTCAGGTACCTTATATTATCGTCTACACCTTTCTAATCATAATCTGCATTTTCCATTTGTGCGCATAAGTTTTATATCATCTTGGAGTACACTTTGGGTACTAATATTATGTTATATGCTCAATGAAGAGTTCGTCCATGGATAGCCTATTAATGCTGCTGGATTCTGTCAAGATCTTATATATCGAAATGTTTAGTTATGATCTGAACATAATTATTGGCTTGCTGTGATGCTTTCGATCTCTGGAGAATTTATATATAAAGGTGATGATTTCATGCACATTGAAAGACCATATATATTGTACTAGAATTAATCGTTTAGTTGTTGCTCTTTCGACATACTCTTTTTTCAGACCTTAACTGTTTTCAAATCTTCATGTCTACTTAGGCACTACAACCACATGGAGAAAAACGTATAACCAATCGGTGGCATAATAAGCACCAGGATTTTCTCAGTTCTCATGACTTTAATTTGAGGACAATAACGATGGAAGGATATGCATCCAACCAGGTAAACAAAAGCTTTGTCACATTCTTCCTGTTGAATGTGAGGTTACTATTGTCCATGAGGCTTAAGTTTTACAGCAAGAGATTTCTCACGGACGGAGACGTTGAACAACAAAAAAAGAATTTCAGGTGGACAAATGGGCTTCTAAACGTGCTCGGCTTCTATTTACAACAAATTGTAGTCATCCTGAAATATATTTTTTTGCACAGGATGTTGATTTTATGGATCAGACCGATCCATTTGTTTGTGACTGCGAAAAAGAGTGGTTGGGTTAGATGTTACTGCCATGTTCAATCTGGGTTTTGTCTAAATTTGATGAAAAATTAATCCTTGGGCTTTTTGTACCGTTTGTAAGCTTGAGTTGCATGTTGTTGCCCTCGTACTCCCCTCCGCCTGCCACTACACTGCCGCATCTTCCACGACTCATGTTCGTTCCTGTCCGAGGCCTCGCCGTTGTTCTCCGCCTTGGTTTGCTCACTGTGCCCGCCGCCGTCTGGCATTGTCAAGATGGTCAACAACCGAGAGGAATCAGGAGATGATTGTACGTGGAGAGGCTGACAGTAGGGACCCACCAGTGTCATTGCATTACGCAAGCAGGTGCCTCGTTATTACATGGAGAGGCTGACAGTAGGGACCCACCAGGGTCATTGCATTACGCAAGCAGGTGCCTCGTTATTACATGCCAAAAAAAAACTTCCTCCTAATTGTTTGACAATTAGGTCCCATGCGATTGTCAATGTAGTCAATAAACGAGAAAATTACACAACGAGCGGATAACACCAGGGACCCAGCAGCTCGCCCAGTTTTTTTAGTTTCAGAGACGGAGCTCAACTGCGTGCTGTGCGGGGTTTGTGGCCCGTATAGCCCACGCTTACGCTTTTATTTAAGCACATGACGAGCCGAGTTGATATCTTTTTTCATTCTGAAAATGTCTAGCCCAGTTCTTTGTTTTGGAGAATACCAAAACTGAGGCCTACTTGCTTTTCTCAGCCCTGGTGGGCTGCAAATCTTTCAAGACGAGGAGGGATGTAAGTAGGAAGAAATGGGCTTCCCCACAAGATGGGCTATAAGTTGTAGGAAATGAGCTGTAAATTTTTAAACCAAAGCAAGCCGACAATTACATTAAAATATCATTTTTCTGGATTTCTCTACTCTTATAAAAAGCAGAGTTGGAGATGATGGTGTGCCTGCCATCCTGCAATATAGGCCGTCTGATCTATATCTAACGAATAGGAAGGAAACTATGACAATTTACCCGCACTCCTCTCCACATTTGCAGATACGGCCTTCCCTCGTTCATCCTTCTCTCCCACAAGATAAACTACTCATACAAATGCATCATCATGTTCCGTGCAACTCACATGCATCTTGCTAGTTAAGATTTTAAATTTCATTCATTTTTTTGCGGAGATTTTTTTATTTTATTTTTTTGATATAATTTTTTTTAAATTATTTTTAACGTGACTCAAAATTTCGTGATTAAAAGAGTTCGGACCCCACCGAAATAGGCAAAATTTCGTTGAATTTTTTAGCAGTGCCCAGAATATATGGTCTGTAATGCTAATAAAAAGAATATGGGCTTCAAAGTATCCTTAAGAATTAGCAAATGGGCTGCAAATTATTGAAAATAAGGCTAATGGGTTGTATGTTGTTTTCCACAGATTTGGAGGCTGACTTCTGGGCCTACTAGGTTGACGATGACACTGTCCTAATTTTTTTCGACGCGTACGCAAGGCTTTGTCAACTTAGTCAATATAGAACGATGACTGTTGGATGACCATCCAATGGCCGCCGTGCTTCTTCAATCTCTGATCTTCCTGCTCCAATTACCAAACAAGCGCCGGCGGGATTGTTGAAAGTGCAACTATCCTAGGTGGTTTTGGTAATTCATAACAACATATAGCTCATTGAGCTAATGCTATTCCAAGACAAATATTTCAGGAAAGCTCAATAATTGGCATGGCATGGGTGATGAAAGTGGATACCTCAAAATATCAAGGACAAAGGATTGGCTCAAGCTCAAAAGCTCAAGACTCTACATTTTACATTTTAGTGATCCAAGATCACATTGAGTCCATAGGAAAAGCCAATACTATCAAGAAGGGATGAGGTGTTGCTTAATGAGCCTTTTGCTTCATGTGCTTACCGATATGCTCCAAAACCCTCCACTACTTTCTCACATCCACATATGACCTAAACCTAAAGTCAAACTCGGCCCTACCAATTCTTTCTGTCCGGCGCCACCAAGTTCAGATGTCTTAGCCACTGCCACAAACCCTAGGCAAATTGGTCTCACCGATAGGGATCTCGGTCTCACCGAGATGGAATTGTAATCTCTCTGTTTCCCTTTCGTAACTTTTCGGTCTCACGAAAGAGCGAATCGGTCCCACCGAGATTACAATGTAAACTCTCTGTTTCCCTTTTGTAACTTTTCGGTCTCACCGAAAGAGCAAATCGGTCCCACCGAGTTTACCTGACCAACTCTCTGGTAGCTAATTACCAAATTCGGTCTCACCGAGTTTGTGTAATCGGTCTCACCGAGATTACGTTATGCCCTAACCCTAACCATATCGGTCCTACCGAGTTGCATGTGAGTCCCACCGAAAACCCTAACGGTCACTAGGTTTACTAAATCGGTCTGACCGAGTTTGTTGATTCGGTCCCACCGAGTTTGGTAAATTGTGTGTAACGGTTAGATTTTGTGTGGAGGCTATATATACCCTCCACCTCCTCTTCATTCGTGGAGAGAGCCATCGAACAAACCTACACTTCCAACTTACCAGTTAGAGAGAACCACCTACTCATGTGTTGAGGCCAAGATATTCCATTCCGACCATATGAATCTTGATCTCTAGCCTTCCCCAAGTTGCTTTCCACTCAAATCCTCTTTCCACCAGATCCAAATCCTATGAGAGAGAGTTGAGTGTTGGGGAGACTATCATTTGAAGCACAAGAGAAAGGAGTTTATCATCAGCACACCATTTGTTACTTCTTGGAGAGTGGTGTCTCCTAGATTGGCTAGGTGTCACTTGGGAGCCTCCGACAAGATTGTGGAGTTGAACCAAGGAGTTTGTAAGGGCAAGGAGATCGCCTACTTCGTGAAGATCTACCGCTAGTGAGGCAAGTCCTTCGTGGGAGACGGCCATGGTGGGATAGACAAGGTTGCTTCTTCGTGGACCCTTCGTGGGTGGAGCCTCCGTGGACTCACAAGAACTGCTACCCTCGTGGGTTGAAGTCTCCATCAACGTGGATGTACGATAGCACCACCTATCGGAACCACGACAAAAACATCCGTGTCTCCAATTGTGTTTGAATCCTCCAAACCCTTCCCTTTACATTCTTGCAAGTTGCATGCTTTATTTTCCGCTGCCTATATACTCTTTGCACGCTTGCTTGAATTGCATGATGATTGCTTGAATTGTTCAAAGATAGCTAAAATCTGCCAAAGTCTAAAACTGGGAAAAGGCATAGCTTTTAATTGGTCAAGTAGTCTAATCACCCCCCCTCTAGACATACTTCAAGGTCCTACAAGTGGTATCAGAGCATTGGTCTCCATTTGCTTTGATTTCCATAGCTTTTGGTGGTCATAGCCTTGGTTTCACAACCTAGGAGAGTATGGCGTCTAGCGAGGGAAATTATCACCGTAGAGGTCCTTACTTTGATGGCACTAATTTTGCTAGTTGGAAGCATAAGATGAAAATGCATATTCTCGGACATAACCCCGCCGTTTGGCCTATTGTGGGTATTGGTTTGCAAGGTGAATTCTTTGATGGGAGAGAACCGAACCGTGAAGCTAGTGCGGAAGAGTTGAAGATGTTCTAATACAACGCTCAAGCTTGTGATATCCTCTTCAACGGATTGTGCCCCGAAGAATTCAACAAAATCAGCCGTCTTGAGAATGCAAAGGAAATTTGGGATACTTTGATTGATATGCACGAAGGTACCGACTCCGTCAAGGAATCCAAGTTGGATGTGCTCCAAAGTTAGCTTGACAAGTTCAAAATGAAGGATGGTGAAGGTGTCGCTGAAATGTACTCTAGGCTTGCTCTTATCAAAAATAAGATTGCCGGCTTAGGAAGTGAAGAGATGACCGATAGATTCATCATCAAGAAGATCCTAAGAGCATTGGATGGAAAATATGATACCGTGTGCACATTGATCCAAATGATGCCAAATTACAAAGATCTCAAGCCAACGGAAGTCATTGGAAGAATTGTTGCTCATGAGATGTCACTCAAGGATAAGAAGGAACTTCACAACAAGTCAAGTGGTGCTTACAAAGCCTCATGTGAAGCCCCCACATCATCAAGTGAGAAACAAACCTTCAATGAAGAATTGAGCTTAATGGTGAAGAACTTCAACAAATTCTACAAGAGTAGAAGCAAAGAAAGAAGCTCCAAGTCAAGGTCCTACAATGACAAAAGATCTTCTAGTCGAGAGCGCAATTGCTACAATTGTGGGAGACCCGGACACTATTCCAATGAGTGTACGGCACCCTACAAAAGGAGAGAAGATTCTCCCAAGAGAAGAAGTAGAAGAGAAGAATCACCACCAAGAGAGAGAAGGAGTAGAGATGATCGTTATGAATGAAGACTCTCACGGAGAAGCAAGGATTCGGAAAGGAAGGATAAGTCATCAAAGAGCTACACAAAACGAAGACATCAAGCTCATGTTGGTGATGGGTATCCGGCTCCGACTCCGACAATCACTCCGAGAGAAGCTACCACTCCGACTCCGAATACACTCAAGATGAAGGTGTTGCCGGTTTAGCACTTGTGTCAACCAACTCCTACGACATATTTGAATCACCAAATGAAGGAATTGGAAGATGCTTCATGGCCAAAGGTCCTAAGGTAACACACCCCGAGTATGTTGATTTTAAAAGTGATGAAGATGACTTGCTAGGTGATGATGATTTACTTGTTGACAACTCTAGTGATGAATACTATGATGAAACGTCAATTAATCATGCTAATCAAGATGAAACGAATGACAATGATAAGGAGAAAATTGAGCATCTAACTAAAGAACTAAACACTCTTAAGTTAGCTCATGAAACTATCTTTGAAGATCATCGAGAACTTTTAAGGGCTCATGAGAAGTTATGCTTTGAAAAGCTCAATCTTGAGCAAGAGCATGAGTTCCTAAAAGCGATCAATGATGATCTTCGTAAGAAAAGTTCTTCTTACATTGCCAAGCGTTTACTCTTATCTACTTACATGCCTCAAGTCAAGTCTAGTAACAAGAACAAAAATGATTCTTCTTCTAGTAGTAACAATAACAATGCTAAATCCAATATTGTTGCTTCTAGTAGTTCTCTTGATTCCACTAATGATTCTCCTAGCCAAGTTACACTTGAGCAAGAAAACAACTTACTAAAGGGAATTATAGAGAAAGGTGTATACAAGAGCCTTGCCAGGAGTAAGCAATTTGAGCAAATTGTACGCAAGCAAGGAAGGCACCGGAAGAATCAAGGTGTTGGTTTTGAACGAAAGTTCAATGCCAATGGAGTTGAGTGGGAATAAGATCAATACCCCAAGACGAAGTTTGTTCCTCAACAACTGAAGTATGATCCTACTTCGTTCAAGGGAACACAAGCACAAGATGATCTTCCACCACAAGACCACAAGAACAAAGGCAAGGACAAGCTTCAAGAGGAGATTGGTGCATTTGAAGAAGCACCTAAGGCCTTGGTCAAGTGGGTTCCCAAGACTACGTCAAGTTCTACTTCATCAAGCACGACTACTACACCAAGGATTCCCATCAAGATGATGTGGATCCCGAAGAACAAGAACTAGAGTAGTTCTTGAGGGTGACTCCGCCAACATTTTTCACTCATATCATTATGGCAAGGACAAGTGCAATCAACTTCCATATCTTGCACTAGTTCAAGGAGTCACAAACCCTCATGTTGGTAAGGCAAGGGACAAGGTAACCTAATGTTTTCATGGACATAATTTTGTGTGTGCATCACTCTATGTCTATGGATATTCTTGTTTGTTCCTTGTGGGACTAACCCGTGTAGGTATTGAAAGTGCAACTCACTCCAAAGGATTGCTTCAAAAGATCTACATCAACATTGATCATCCACATCTTCAACACCTACATGAAGTCATCATCGACAAAACCCAAGGTTAGTTTATCCCTCTAAGGGGGGATCTCACATCTAGGGGGAGCTTAACTCAAATAATTGAGTCAAAGCAACTCTAATGATGTGAACACATAAATGCTTTATGTAAAAGTGGTAACCCCACTTGAGCTTAAACGACGAGTATGACCTATGATCAAATGTTCTCATTTGACTCCTAAGTCAATATACTCATATATAGATGACCTAGTCATCGCCAATTGTTTGATAGATGCTAGAATTGGTTGTGCATGCTTTGTCACATACTTCATTTGTCATTTTATTGTGTGAGCATGTTGGTTGCATATTTCACTCATTCAAGGACATCCACTTGTTGTTTTGATTGTTTGGATTTTCCTTCTTTGGCCAAGTGGATGGACAAGAATGCCTAAGAACCTTCTCTAGCTATCTATGATTTTCTTGTCTCAAACTCTATTCATGCTACATCACAAAATTTGATCAAGTCAGATTCGAACCACTCTGTGTGAGGAGCACTTGGAGTCCCCGATTTGTCATAGACTTAAACTTCCAAAACTTCTTTGTGATTTTCGGTCTGACCGATTCCTCCATTTCGGTCATACCGAGATTACTAAGTCGATCTATGTTTTCAATCTCGGTGCAACCGATTTTAACTTCTCGGTCACACCGAGTTGTCAGAATCATATCAGTTATGCATCTCGGTGCCACCGAGTTGTTCAACTCGGTCACACCGACAGTGCCGGGCTATATATATCACACGGGCAAATTTTGGAAAATTTTCTCCAAAACCTCTCACACGCGCATAGCTCGCTATGCCTACTTGGTCTACGGATCGTCGACTTCGTCGCCAGCCACCTCCTGTCGCTGGTCTCCGCCGCCGTCAACGGAATTCTCCTCCGCCGTTGCTGCCGTAGCAAGGTCACCGCCGAACTAGGGTATGAACTTGATCTCTGTGCTTTCCTCGTCCGATTCTCAACACATTGTATTCGTAATGCATCTTGCCACGATTGAAACACTTCTATCCAGTCAAAACAATCCTTAGAATAGGCATGATTTGAAAATTTAGGGTTAGGGTTTCCACCGAAACCATCTCGGACCCACCGAGTTGAAAAACTCGGTCCCACCGATTTGGCTAACGCCATTGCACTAGTAAGTCTCGGTCTGACCGAGAATTACAAATCGGTGTGACCGATTTTAGGACTTTGTGAAACCCTAGCAGTCTCGGTGCCACCGAACTGTGACTCGGTCTGACCGAGTTCACTAGTTTAGGTTCCAAAACTGCTTCGGTATCACCGAGTTTGAAAATCGGTAGATCCGAAATGCTTTCTGTGGAAACTAAAACTAAGTTTTTGAATCATTCTTTTGCAAAAATCTCTGCATTTTGTGATGCTCATCCACTCTACCTCATCTATAACTATTCACGTGGTCAGCGATCGGTCGAAGGCAGCATGTCAGACCAAAGTGACAGCCAGAACAGGTCAGAGGAGCAAATTCAAATGAGTGAGGGCACTAGTCCCTCAAGCAGCTCAGATGAGGGGAGCAGAAGCACTCCCAGTAATTTGCCCAAGGCTGCCACTAGGACAAGGAAGAAGAAGACCTCAGAGTCTGAGGATGAAGATTATGTGGCAGCTGAGGATGAGGCTAGTTCCAAGAAGAAAGTGCTCAAGAGAGAGCACAGCTCAACAGCAGTTAAGCCTGGAATGAAGATCAAAAGGCCAGCAGGTAGAGTGTCCAAAGCCAGAGTCTCCACTCAAGCTGCTTTGGAGTCCCAACCCAAAGAACCTGCTGTTGCTGAAGGGAAGAAAAGGAAGGAAAGGGTCAAGAAGACCATGGCCAGAGTGATTGGGAAGCCATCTATGATGGAAGAAGAGGAAGAAGAAGAGGTTGCTGAGCCTGCACTCAAGGCACAAAAGCTGATGGGTGATGCCATAAAGTCAGGGGCTGCAACTTCAAAGCCCAAAGCTGCCCCCAAGCCCAAGAGTGCACCAAAGAGAAATACAAGAAGTATACCAGCAACTAAGAAGAACAAGGCTCCAATGCCTGAGGTTGAAGCTGAGGAAGATGAAGAAGGGCAGGTCCTAAGGAAGCTCAAACCCAAGATCCCAGACCACAATGATGCTCATCCTGTGGCTGAAAACATGAAGATCAGGAGAGATCAAGGGTTGAGGCTATGGAGAGAGTCAGATCCATATGCCACCAGGAGAAGGGCTGTTGTGGATTACAGGTTCCACACCAAGGAACAGCAGGACTTCTATGAGACTATCTTGTTGGATAAGAAGCCCATAGTTTGTGATATGAGGTGGGTCGACTGGACCTATATTCAGGAGAATGAAGAACACTATCCTGGAGTGTATGACAGCTTCAGTGCTTGTGGAGTTGCAGATTTTGTTGGGAAGAAGCTCACAAATTGGAAGGACGAGCTCATTATGCAATTCTAGTCCACATCACATTTCTATCCAGATGGCATGATAGTGTGGATGTCTGAAGGAACTCGATATCAGTCAACCATAGAGGAATGGGCAAGTCTGATCAATGCCCCAAACGAAGATGAAGATGACTTGGACATTTATGCCAAGAAGAAGATGGGTCACAACTCGATGTCACACATGTACAAGGAACTCCCAGATGATGCACTTGAGTCCTTCAAGTTTGGATCAGTTCATTATCTTCTGTCAGGGCTGCCAACAATCAACTGGATCCTAACGCACACACTTTTGCCCAAATCAGGTGACCACAACATGATTAGAGGGCATGCAATCAATTTGCTTCATGTTTTTGATGTGCCTCAGAAATTCAAAGTCATGAGCCTCATAGTTGAAACTATCAAGAGGACTGCAGCAGACCAGAAGAGGAGCTGTGGATATGCCCCACAGATTCAGGAGTTGATAAACTCAAAGATGGGCACAGGAAAGTATCTGTTGGATAAGAACACATGGTTCTCTATCCCGACTTTGAGGACAATCAAGTTTTCATGACTGAGAATGAACCAACATCAGTGCAAGCGCAAGAGAAGAAGGAGAAAGCAAGGCAAGAGAAGGCTGCCAAGATGCCAACTCAAGCAGAGGCATCTGAATACATTCTGAAGAACAAGCAGGAGCAGCTTGGTTACTTGATAGCATCAACTCTGCAGATTGAGAAGGGGTTGGCCACCCTAACTCAAAACCAGGAGAGCCTGGAAAGAATCATGGAACAAAAATTCTATGATCTTGATGTCAAACTAACTGAGATTCAGTCAGCTGTGGAGCAGCTACAGGATGACATGCAGGAGAGGAAGGGCAGAACAACGACTGATGCATTTGCCAGAGTGCCACGAGCTCAGAGATCAGCTGCAGAGCCAGTTCAAGACACCAGAGTCACTTCATCAGCTCTAGCTACAGCTCCTGCACAACTAGCTCCAGCACCAACTCCTTCAGCTCCTTCTACATCGACTGAAGCCTTCGTTCTTGGAGTTCTCCGGACACCACCACCACCAGAAGACCAATCCTGAGAGACGTTATAGTCCTATGCATTTTCTAGGAACTTTTTGGTAACTTGTTGCCAAAGGGGGAGAAAAATGTATAGATCATAGGCTTCGAGAGAGAGAGAGATTTGCTTTTGTTCTCTCTTGTCTTGTTGGTTGAACTTTATTTGCTTTTGATTGGTTGAGATACTATGCAATTACCCGTGAGACATTGATGATCATGTGTTTGATCATAAGCTATGCTTATGCTCGTTATGATATTATCTTATTTATCCTTATATGATCATTCACTTTGCTTGGTGATGAGTGCATGTATTCAATCTTTGCTATTTTGAGCGCTCCACCAAGATGTATGTGACATGGAAGAGTAACCCATGAGCCTAATTCCTTGTGCATTTGCAGTCCAAAGCAAATATTTCTATGCACAAATTTAGGGGGAGCTCTTGCTTATCACATACTTCTCAAAGCGATTTATGTTTTTCAAATTTTATTATCATTTGTCGAAGTTTGATCTATATGTTGTCATCAATTACCAAAAGGGGAGATTGAAAGTGCAACTATCCCTAGGTGGTTTTGGTAATTCATAACAACATATAGCTCATTGAGCTAATGCTATTCCAAGACAAATATTTCAGGAAAGCTCAATGAATGGCATGGCATGGATGATAAAGTGGATCCCTCAAAATATCAAGGACAAAGGATTGGCTCAAGCTCAAAAGCTCAAGACTCGACATTTTACATTTTAGTGATCCAAGATCACATTGAGTCTATAGGAAAAGCCAATACTATCAAGAAGGGATGAGGTGTTTCTTAATGAGACTTTTGCTTCATGTGCTTAGTGATATGCTCCAAAACCTCCACTACTTTCTCACATCCACATATGACCTAAACCTAAAGTCAAACTCGCCCTACCAATTCTTTCTATCCGCGCCACCGAGTTCGGATGTCTTAGCCACTGCCACAAACCCTAGGCAAATCGGTCAGACCGATAGGGATCTCGGTCTCACCGAGATGGGATTGTAATCTCTCTGCTTCCTTTCAGAAACTTTCGGTCTCACCGAAGAGCGAATCGGTCCCACCGAGATTACAATGTAAACTCTCTGCTTCCTTTTGTAACTTTTCGGTCTCACCGAAGAGCAAATCGGTCCCATCGAGTTTACCCTGACCAACTCTCTGGTTAGCTAATTACCAAATTCGGTCTCACCGAGTTTGTGTAATCGGTCTCACCGAGATTACGTTATGCCCTAACCCTAACCATATCGGTCCTACCGAGTTGCATGTCAGTCCCACCGAAAACCCTAACGATCACTAGGTTTACTAAATCGGTCTGACCGATTTTGTTTATTCGGTCCCACCGAGTTTGGTAAATTGTTTGTAACGGTTAGATTTTGTGTGGAGGCTATATATACCCCTCCACCTCCTCTTCATTCGTGGAGAGATCCATCAGAACAAACCTACACTTCCAACGTACCAGTTCTGAGAGAGAACCACCTACTCATGTGTTGAGGCCAAGATATTCCATTCCAACCATATGAATCTTGATCTCTAGCCTTCCCCAAGTTGCTTTCCACTCAAATCCTCTTTCCACCAGATCCAAATCCTATGAGAGAGAGTTGAGTGTTGGGGAGACTATCATTTGAAGCACAAGAGCAAAGAGTTCATCATCAACACACCATTTGTTACTTCTTGGAGAGTGGTGTCTCCTAGATTGGCTAGGTGTCACTTGGGAGCCTCCGACAAGATTGTGGAGTTGAACCAAGGAGTTTGTAAGGGCAAGAAGATCGCCTACTTCATGAAGATCTACCGCTAGTGAGGCAAGTCCTTCGTGGGGGACGACCATGGTGGGATAGACAAGGTTGCTTCTTCGTGGACCCTTCGTGGGTGGAGCCCTCCATGGACTCAGCAAGAACTGCTACCCTCGTGGGTTGAAGTCTCCATCAACGTGGATGTACGATAGCACCACCTATCGGAACCACGACAAAAACATCCGTGTCTCCAATTGCATTTGAATCCTCCAAACCCTTCCCGTTACATTCTTGCTAGTTGCATGCTTTATTTTCCGCTGCCTATATACTCTTTGCATGCTTGCTTGAATTGCGCGATGATTGCTTGAATTGTTCAAAGATAGCTAAAATCTGCCAAAGTCTAAAATTGGGAAAAGGCATAGCTTTTAGTTGGTCAAGTAGTCGAATCACCCCCCTCTAGACATACTTCAAGGTCCTACAACTGTCTACTCCCTCCTCCCGTGGCCGGTTGTGCTGCCGCCAGGCCATCCCTCTACCCACCCGCACATCCTGTTATTTTTCGGCGACGTCAGCCTCACCGCGTAGCCAACTAGTCACCGCTCGTGCTCCCCTCAGCGTGGGCATCCGCTGTTGTGGCTTCGTCGGCTCCGGGTCATTCCCTTCCTGGGCCTCGCCCTCGTCCATCGCGTTTGTGCTCTCGGCGCGGCGAGGTCAAAATGGTCCACAAAAATGGCCATCAAAAGAGGCTGATAGTAGGGACCCACACAAGCAAGTGCCTCCTTATTACGCGCATAATAATGATTCCTCCACCTGACAACCGAGCCCACCGAAAGGGCCTCTATTTTTCCCGAAACAAATGTTCCTCCCGCTGACAGCATGGACCCACCAGCTATATCTTCGCACGCAAGGAAGTGCCTCCTTATTATGCACAAAAAAATGAATACTCCCCCTGCTAGCTAGGACCCACCATAGTGGGAGGCTGACTTGTGGGCCTACTAAGTTGACACGGACGGAGGGCTTTGTCAACTTAGTCAATATGAACGATTCTAGCTCTAGTGACCGTACGATCTCCATCCAACGGGCGCCCAAACAAGCGCCTGTCGTGCCGCCTGCTCCTGCCTCCCGTGGCCGGCCGTGCTGCCGCGGAGGCCTCACCGCCACCTACTACTCCCACCGCTGGCCAGGCCATCCCTCTACTCACCCACACCCCCTGTTATTCTGCAGCGGCGGCATCCTCACACCGTAACCAAACCAGTCAACCCTAGTACTCCTCTCCGTGTGGGCATCCACTGCCGCGTCTTCCCCAGCTCCGCGTCATCCCCTTCCTAGGCCACGCCGTCGTCCCCCGCCTTGGTGCTCTCGGTGCGCCATGATCAATGTGGTCAAGGAACGACTTCCATCGGAAGAGTACTGTACATGGAGAGGCTGACAGCTGGGTCCACGACCGGAGCAAGGAGCAACCTTATTACGCGTAAAATAATTACTCCTCCACCTGACAGTGGAGACCCACCAGACGGGCCACCCTATTTCACGAAAAAAATGTTTCCCCCCTGACAGCTGGGACCCACCGGCTACATCTTCGCACACAAGGAAATGCCTCCTTATCTGTTGGAAATATGCCCTAGAGGCAATAATAAAAGGGTTATTAGTATATTTCCTTGTTCATGATAATTGTCTATTGTTCATGCTATAATTGTGTTATCCGGAAATCGTAATACATGTGTGGATACATAGACCACAACATGTCCCTAGTGAGCCTCTAGTTGACTAGCTCGTTGATCAATAGATGGTCACGGTTTCCTGACCATAGACATTGGATGTCATTGATAACGGGATCACATCATTAGGAGAATGATGTGATGGACAAGACCCAATCCTAAGCATAGCACAAGATCGTGTAGTTCGTCTGCTAAAGCTTTTCTAATGTCAAGTATCATTTCCTTAGACCATGAGATTGTGCAACTCCCGGATACCGTAGGAATGCTTTGGGTGTGCCAAACGTCACAACATAACTGGGTGGCTATAAAGGTGCACTATGGATTTCTCCGAAAGTGTCTGTTGTTGGCACGAATCAAGACTGGGATTTGTCACTCCATATGACGGAGAGGTATCTCTGGGCCCACTCGGTAATGCATCATCATAATGAGCTCAATGTGTCTAAGCAGTTAGTCACGGGATCATGCATTACGGAACGAGTAAAGTGACTTGCTGGTAACGAGATTGAACGAGGTATTGGGATACCGACGATCGAATCTCGGGCAAGTAACGTACCGATTGACAAAGGGAACTGTATACAGGATTGATTGAATCCTCGACATCGTGGTTCATCCGATGAGATCATCGTGGAACATGTGGGAGACAACATGGTATCCAGATCCCGCTGTTGGTTATTGGCCGGAGAGATGTCTCAGTCATGTCTGCATGATTCCCGAACCCGTAGGGTCTACACACTTAAGGTGCGATGACGCTAGGGTTATAGGGAAAGTTTATATGTGGTTACCGAATGTTGTTCGGAGTCCCGGATGAGATCTCGGACGTTACAAGGAGTTCAGTAATGGTCCAGAAATAAAGATTTATATATGGGAAGTCCTTATTCGATCGCCGGAAGTGTTCGGGGGTTTATCGGTATTGTACCGGGACCACCGAAAGGGTTCCGGGGGTCCACCGGGAGGATCCACCTGCCCCGGAGGGCCCTATGGGCTGAAAATAGAGGGGAACCAGCCCCTAGGTGGGCTGGGCGCCAAACCCCCTAGGGCCCATGCGCCTAGGGTTTGGGGGAAACCATAAAGGGGGCGCCCTCCCTCTCCCTTGCCCCTATAAATAGAGGGGGCGGGGGGTGGGAGGGCAGCCGCACCACATCCGAGGCGCATCCCTCCCCCTCTCCAACATCTCCTCTTCCTCCCGCGACGCTTGGCGAAGCCCTGCCGGAGTACCACGATGCTCCAACACCACCACGTTGTCGTGCTGCTGCTGGAGTTGTCTTCCCCAACCTCTCCCTCTCTCCTTGCTGGATCAAGGCGTGGGAGACGTCACCGGGCTGCACGTGTGTTGAACACGGAGGCGCCATTGTTCGGTGCTTAGATCGGAATCAACCGCGATCTGAATTGCTACAAGTATGACTCCTTCATACGCGTTCTTGTAACGCTTCCGCATCGCGATCTTCAAGGTTATGAAGATGCACTCCTCTCTCTCTCATTGCTAGTCTCTCCATAGATTGATCTTGGTGATGCGTAGAATTTTTTTAATTTCTGCAACGATCCCCAACAGTGGCATCATGAGCTAGGTCTATGCGTAGTTTCTATGCACGAGTAGAACACAAGTTGTTGTGGGCGTCGATTTTGTCAATTTACTTGCCGTTACTAGTCTTATCTTGATTCGGCGGCATCGTGGGATGAAGCAGCCCGGACCAACCTTACACATATGCTTGCGTGAGACAGGTTCCACCGACTGACATGCACTAGTTGCATAAGGTGGCTAGCGGGTGTCTGCCTCTCCCACTTTAGTCGGATCGGATCCGATGAAAAGGGTCCTTATGAAGGGTAAATAGAAATTGGCATATCACGTTGTGGTTTTGGCGTAGGTAAGAAACGCTTGCTAAGAAACCTATAGCAGCCACGTAAAAATTTGCAACAACAACTAGAGGACATCTAACTTGTTTTTGCAGCATTTGCCGTGTGATGTGATATGGCCAAATGATGTGATGAATGATATATGTGATGTATGAGATTGATCATGTTCTTGTAATAGGAATCACGACTTGCATATCGATGAGTATGACAATCGGCATGAGCCATAGGAGTTGTCTTAATTTATTGTATGACCTGCGTGTTAATGAAAACGCCATGTAATTACTTTACTTTATTGCTAATTTTTAGCTATAGTAGTAGAAGTAATAGTTGGCGAGACAACTTCATGAAGACACGATGATGGAGATCATGATGATGGAGATCATAGTGTCATGCCAGTGACGATGATGATCATGGCGCCCCGAAGATGGAGATCAAAAGGACCAAAATGATATTGGCCATATCATGTCACTATTTGATTACATGTGACGTTTATCATGTTTTACATCTTATTTGCTTAGAATGACGGTAGCTTAAATAAGATGATCTCTCACTAAAATTTCAAGAATTGTGTTCCCCCTAACTATGCACCGTTGCTAAGGTCCGTTGTTCTGAAGCACCACGTGATGATCGGGTGTGATAGGTTCTAACGTTCGCATACAACGGGTGTAAGCCAGATTTACACACACAATACACTTAGGTTGACTTGACGAGCCTAGCATGTACAGAGATGGCCTCGGAACACGGAAGACCGAAAGGTCGAACATGAGTCGTATAGAAGATACGATCAACATGAAGATGTTCATCGATGATGACTAGTCCGTCTCACGTGATGATCGGACACGGCCTAGTTGACTCAGATCATGTATCACTTAGATGACTAGAGGGATGTCTATCTGAGTGGGAGTTCATTAAATAATGTGATTAGATGAACTTAATTATCATGAACATAGTCTTAAAACTTTGCAATATGTCTTGTAGATCAAATGGCCCATGCTAATGTTGCCCTCAACTTCAACGCATTCCTATAGAAAACCAAGCTGAAAGACGATGGTAGCAACTACACGGACTGGGTCCGTAACCCGAGGATTATCCTCATAGCTGCCAAGAAAGCATATGTCCTTGAAGCACCGCTAGGTGACACACCTATTTTTCCAGCAACTCAAGACGTTAAGAACGTCTGGCATTCGCATAGTGATAATTACTCCCTGGTTCAGTGCCGCATGCTTTACAACTTAGAACCAGGGCTCCAAAAGCGTTTTGAGCAACACAGAGCATATGAGATGTACCAAGAGCTGAAAATGGTTTTCCAAGCTCATGCCCGGGTCAAGAGATATGAAGTCTCCGACAAGTTCTATAGTTGTAAGATGGAGGAGAATAGTTCCGTCAGCGAGCACATACTCAAAATGTCTGCGTTGCACAACCGCTTGTCTCAGCTAGGAGTTAATCTCCCGGATGATGCGATCGTTGACAGAATCCTTCAGTCGCTTCCACCTAGCTACAAGAGCTTTGTGATGAACTTCAATATGCAGGGGATGGAAAAGACCATTCCTGAGGTATATCCAATGCTGAAATCAGCGGAGGTGGAGATGAAAAAGGAACATCAAGTGTTGATGGTGAATAAAACCACTAAGTTCAAGAAAGGCAAGGGTAAAATGAACTTCAAGAAGGATGGCAAGGGAGTTGCCGTGCCCGGTAAGCAAGCTGTCGGGAAGAAGCCAAAGAATGGACCCAATGTCGGTGTCAAAACTGGCGGATCTCGGGTGGGGGGTCCCGAACTGTGCGTCTAAGGTAGATGGTAACAGTGTTGGGGAACGTAGCAGAAATTCAAAATTTTCCTACGTGTCACCAAGATCTATCTAAGGAGAAACCAGCAACGAGGGGAAGGAGAGTGCATCTACATACCCTTGTAGATCGCTAAGCGGAAGCGTTCAAGAGAACGGGGTTGAAGGAGTCGTACTCGTCGTGATCCAAATCACCGGAGATCCTAGTGCCGAACGGACGGCACCTCCGCGTTCAACACACGTATAGCCCGGTGACGTCTCTCATGCCTTGATCCAGCAAGGAGAGAGGGAGAGGTTGGGGAAGACTCCATCCAGCAGCAGCACGACGGTGTGGTGGTGATGGAGGAGCGTGGCAATCCTGCAGGGCTTCGCCAAGCACCGCGGGAGAGGAGGAGGACTTGGGAGAGGGGGAGGGCTGCGCCAGGGGCAAGGGTGCAGCTCCCATGCGCCTCCCCACTATATATAGGGGTGGAGGGGGATTATTTCTTTCCCTACAAGTCCATTGGGGCGTTGGCAAAGCTGGGAGGAAAGAAATCCCATGCTTTCCTTTCCCCACCGATTGTTATCCCCCCTTTTTAGGGATCTTGATCTTATCCATTCGGGATATGATCTTATTCCTTCTAAGGGGGGATCTTGGTGTGCCTTGACCAGGGGTGTGGGGGCTTGCCCCCACTACCCACGTTCATGTGGGTCCCCCCATGCAGGTGGGCCCCACTCCGGAACCTTCTAGAACCTTCCCGGTACAATACCCAAAAATCCCGAACATTTTCCGGTGGCCAAAATAGGACTTCCCATATATAAATCTTTACCTCCGGACCATTCCGAAACTCCTCGTGACGTCCGGGATCTCATCCGGGACTCATAACAACATTCGGTAACCACGATATCTATTCCCTATAACCCTAGCGTCATCGAACCTTAACTGTGTAGACCCTACGGGTTCGGGAACCATGCAGACATGATCGAGACGTTCTCCGGTCAATAACCAACAGCAGGATCTGGATACCCATGTTGGCTCCCACATGTTCGGCGATGATCTCATCGGATGAACCACGATGTCAAGGACTCAATCAATCCCGTATACAATTCCCTTTGTCTAGCGGTATTGTACTTGCCCGAGATTCGATCGTCGGTATCCCGATACCTTGTTCAATCTCGTTACCGGCAAGTCTCTTTACTCATTCCGTAACACATCATCCCGTGATCAACCCCTTGGTCACATTCTGCACATTATGATGATGTCCTACCGAGTGGGCCCAGAGATACCTCTCCGTCACACGGAGTGACAAATCCCAGTCTCGATTCGTGCCAACCCAACAGACACTTTCGGAGATACCAGAGTGCACCTTTATAGCCACCCGCTTATGTTGTGACGCTTGGTACACCCAAAGCATTCCTACGGTATCCGGAGTTGCACAATCTCATGGTCTAAGGAAATGATACTTGACATTAGAAAAGCTTTAGCATACGAACTACGATCTTTGTGCTAGGCTTAGGATTGGGTCTTGTCCATCACATCATTCTCCAAATGATGTGATCCCGTTGTCAACAACATCCAATGTCCATGGTCAGGAAATCATAACCATCTGTTGATCAACGAGCTAGTCAACTAGAGGCTTACTAGGGACATGGTGTTGTTTATGTACCCACACAGGTATCTGAGTTTCCTATCAATACAATTAAAGCATGGATAATAAACGATTATCATGAACAAAGAAATATAATAATAACTAATTTATTATTGCCTCTTGGGCATATTTCCAACAGTCTCCCACTTGCACTAGAGTCAATAATCTAGTTCACATCGCCATGTGATTAACACTCACAGGTCACATCGCCATGTGACCAACATCCAAAGAGTTTACTAGAATCAATAATCTAGTTCACATCACTATGTGATTAACACTCAATGAGTTCTGGGTTTGATCATGTTTATGCTTGTGAGAGAGGTTGTAGTCAACAGGTCTGCAAAATTCAGATCCGTATGCACTTCGCAAATCTCTAGGTCATATTGTAAATGCTGCTTCCACGCTCCACTTGAAGCTATTCCAAATGGTTGCTCCACTATACGTATCCGGTTTGCTACTCAGAGTCATTCGGATAGGTGTTAAAGCTTGCATCGACATAACCCTTTACGCCGAACTCTTTATCACCTCCATAATCGAGAAACATGTCCTTATTTACTCCAAGGACACTTTTGACCGCTGTCCAATGATCCATTCCTAGATCATTCTTGTACCCCTTGACTGACTCATGGCAGACACATTTCCGTCTTGGTACAAAGATAGCATACTATAGATCCTACGTCTCGAAGCATAGGGACGACCTTCGTCCTTTCTCTCTCTTCCGCCGTGGTCGAGCTTTAACTCTTAACTTCATACCTTACAACTCAGGCAAGAACTCCTTCTTTGACTGATCCATCTTGAACACCTTCAAGATTATGTCAAGGTATGTCTTCATTTGAAAGTACCATTTAGCATTTTTGATCTATCCTCATAGATCTTGATGCTCAATGTTCTAGTAGCTTAATCCAGGTTTTCCATTGAAAAACACTTTTAAAACAACCCTATATGCTTTCTAGAAATTCTACATCATTTCGATCAACAATATGTCTACAACATATACTCATCGAAATTCTATAGTGCTCCCACTCACTTCTTTGGAAATACAAGTTTCTCATAAACTTTGTATAGACCCAAAATCTTTGATCATCTCATCAAAGCGTATATTCCAACTCCGAGATGCTTACTCCAGTCCTTAGAAGGATAGCTGGAGCTTTGCATACTTGTTAGCGTCTTCAGATTGTCAAAACCTTCCGTTGTATCACATACAACCTTTCCTCTAGAAAACTGTCAAGGAAACAATGTTTTGACATCCTATATGCAAGATTTCATAAATAATGCAAGAATCGCTAATCCAATTCCAACAGACTCTTAGCATCGCTATGAGTGAGAAAGCCTCACCGTAGTCAACTCCTTGAACTTGTCTCGAAAATATCTTTAACGACAAGTCGAGCTTTCTTAATGGTGATACTTACCATCATTGTCTGCCTTCCTTTAAAATCCATCTTTACCCAACGCCCTTACGACCATCAAGTATTTCTTCCAAAGTCATGGATCCTCTCTCGGATGTTATGGCCTCGAGCCATTCGTCGAATCCGGGCCCACCATCGCTTCTCCATAGCTCGTAGGTTCATTGTTGTCTAGCAACATGACCTCTAAGACAGGATTGTGTACCACTGTGAAGTAGTACGCGTCCTTGTCGACCTACGAGTTCCGGTGGTGACTTGATGTGAAGCATCATGATCACTATCATCAGCTTTCACTTCAATTGTTGTAGGTGCCACATGAACAACTTCCTGTGCCCTGCTACACACTGGTTGAAGTGATGGTTTAATAACCTCATTAAGTCTCCACCATCCTACCACTCAATTCTTTCGAGAGAAACTTTTCCTCGAGAAAGGACCCGTTTCTAGAAACAATTACTTTTGCTTCCGGATCTGAGATAGGAGGTGTACCCAACTGTTTTGGGTGTCCTATGAAGATGCATTTTTATCCGCTTTGGGTTCGAGCTCATCAACCTGAAACTTTTTCACATAAGCATCGCAGCCCCAAACTTTTAAGAAATGACAACTTAGGTTTCTCCAAACCATAGTTCAAACGGTGTCATCTCAACGGAATTACGTGGTGCCCTATTAAAGTGAGTGTGTTTGTCTCTAATGCCTAACCCATGAACGATAGTGGTAATTCGATAAGAGACATCATGGTACGCACCATATTCAATAGGGTGCAACTATGATGTTCGGACACACCATCACACTATGGTGTTCCAGGCGGTATTTATTGTGAAACAATGTCTTAATTGCGTGCCAAAGCTCGTAACTCAGATACTCATCTCTATGATCATATCATAGACATTTTATCCTCTTGTCACGATGATCTTTAACTTCACTCTGAAATTACTTGAACCATTCAATAATTCAGATTTGTGTTTCATCAAGTAAATATACTCAACATCTACTCGAATCATCTCGTGAAGTAAGAACATAACGATATTCATCAGATGCCTCAAAGACTCATTGGACTGCACACATCAAAATGTGTTACTTCCAACAAGTTGCTATCTTGTTCCATCTTCTCAAAACGAGGCTTTTCACCATCTTGCCCATGTGGTATGATTTGCATATCTCAAGTGATTCAAAATCAAGTGAGTCCAAACGATCCATCTGCATGGAGTTTCTTCATGCGTATACACCAATAGAAATGGTTCAGATGTCTCAAACTTTTCAAAACGAGTGAGTCCAAAGATCCATCAACATGGAGCTTCTTCATGCTTTTACACCAATATGACTTACATGGTAGTGCCACAAGTAAGTGGTACTATCATTACTATCTTATATATTTTGGCATGAAAATGTGTATCACTACGATCGAGATTCAATAAACAATTCTTTTAGGTGCAAGACCATTGAAGGTTTTATTCAAATAAATAGAGTAACCATTATTCTCCTTAAATGAATAATCAGTATTGATAGACATAATCCAATCATGTCTATGCTCAACATAAACACCAAATAACAATTATTTAGGTTTAACACAAATCTCGATGGTAGAGGGAGCAGCGATGCTTGATCACATCAACCTTTGGAAACACTTCCAACACATATCGTCACTCACCTTTAGCTAGTCTCCGCTTATTCCGTAGCTTTTATTTTGAGTTACTAACACTTAGCAACCGAACCGTATCTAATACCCTGGTGCTGCTAGGAGTACTAGTAAAGTACACATTAACATAATGTATATCCAATATACTTCTATCGACCTTGCCAGCCTTCTCATCTACCAAGTATCTAGGGTAATCCTGCTCAAAGGTCCGCTCCTCTCATTACGAAGCACTTAGTCTCGGTTTGGGTTCAACCACGGGTTTCTTCACCGAGCAGCAACTGATTTGCCGCTTCATGAAGTACCCTTCTTGCCCTTGCCCTTCTTGAAACTAGTGGTTTCACTAACCATCAACAATTGATGCTCCTTCTTGATTTCTACATTCATGTGTCGAACATTGCGAATAGCTCAAGGATCATCATATCTATCCCTGATATGTTATAGTTCATCACGAAGCTTCTAGCAGCTTGGTGGCAATGACTTTGGAGAAACATCACTATCTCATCAGGAAGATCAACTCCCACTCGATTCAAGTGATTGTTGCACTCAGACAATCTGAGCACAAGCTCAACAATTGAGCTTTTCTCCCTTAGTTTGCAGGCTAAGAAAATCGTCGGAGGTCTTATACCTCTTGACGCGGGCATGAGCTTGAAATCCCAATTTCAGCCCTCGAAACATCTCATATGTTCCGCGACGTTTCGAAATCGTCTTTGGTGCCTCAACTCTAAACCGTTTAACTGAACTATCACGTAGTTATCAAGACGTGTATGTCGATGTTCGCAACATCCACAGCACGACGCTCGAGGTTCAAAGACACCGAGCGGTGCATTAAGGACATATGCCTTCTACTGTCCGCATAATTTCTACTGTCAACTTTCAACTATATTTTCTCTAGGAACATATCTAAAACAGCAGAACTAAAGCGCGAGCTATGACATAATTTGCAAAGGGTTTTTGACTATGTTCAGGATAATTAAGTTCATCTCATGAACTCCCACTCAGATAGACATCTCTCTAGTCATCTAAGTGATTACATGATCCGAGTCAACTAGGTCGTGTCCGATCATCACGTGAGACGGACTAGTCATCATCGGTGAACATCTTCATGTTGATCGTATCCTCCATACGACTCATGCTCGACCTTTCGGTCTCTTGTGTTCCGAGGCCATGTCTGTACATGCTAGGCTCGCAAGTTAACCTAAGTGTTCCGCGTGTAAATCTGGCTTACACCCGTTGTATGTGAACGTAAGAATCTATCACACCCGATCATCACGTGGTGCTTGAAACGATTTAACTTTCACAATGGTGCACATTTAGGGGAACACTTTCTTGAAATTTTAATGAGGATCATCTTATTTACTACCGTCCTACTAAGCAAATAAGATGTATAAACATGACAAACATCACATGCAATCAAATAGTGACATGATATGGCCAATATCATATTGCTCCTTTGATCTCCATCTTCGGGCTCCACGATCATCATCGCCACCGCATGACACCATGATCTCCATCATCATGATCTCCATCATCCTGTCTCCATGAAGTTGTCTCGCCAACTTATTACTTCTACTACTATGGCTACCGGTTAGCAATAAAGTAAAGTAATTACATGGCATTGTTCAATGACACGCAGGTCATACAATAAATAAAGACAACTCCTATGGCTCCTGCCGGTTTTCATACTCATCGACATGCAAGTCGTGATTCCTATTACAAGAACATGACCAATCTCATACATCACATATCATTCATCACATTCTTCTTGGCCATATCACATCACATAGCATACCCTGCAAAAATAAGTTAGACGTCCTCTAATTGTTGTTTGCATGTTTTACGTGGCTGCTATGGGTTTCTAGCAAGAACGTTTCTTACCTACGCAAAACCACAACGTGATATGTCAATTTCTATTTACCCTTCATAAGGACCCTTTTCATCGAATCCGATCCGACTAAAGTGGAGAGATCGCACCCGCTAGCCACCTTATGCAACAAGTGCATGTCGATCGGTGGAACCTGCCTCACGTAAGTGTACGTAAGGTCGGTCCGGCCGCTTCATCCCACAATGCCGCCAATCAAGATTGGACTAGTAACGGTAAGCATATTGAACAAAATCAACGCCCACAACTACTTTGTGTTCTACTCGTGCAAAGAATCTAGGCAATAAACCTGGCTCGATATACCTCATTGGGGAACGAGCAGAAATTCAAAATTTTCCTACGTGTCACCAAGATCTATCTAAGGAGAAACCAGCAACGAGGGGAAGGAGAGTGCATCTACATACCCTTGTAGATCGCTAAGCGGAAGCGTTCAAGAGAACGGGGTTGAAGGAGTCGTACTCGTCGTGATCCAAATCACCGGAGATCCTAGTGCCGAACAGACGGCACCTCCGTGTTCAACACACGTACAGCCCGGTGACGTCTCCCATGCCTTGATCCAGCAAGGAGAGAGGGAGAGGTTGGGGAAGACTCCATCCAACAGCAGCACGACGGTGTGGTGGTGATGGAGGAGCGTGGCAATCCTGCAGGGTTTCGCCAAGCACCACGGGAGAGGAGGAGGACTTGGGAGAGGGGGAGGGCTGCGCCAGGGGCAAGGGTGCAGCTCCCATGCGCCTCCCCACTATATATAGGGGTGGAGGGGGATTATTTCTTGCCCTCCATGTCCATTGGGGCGTTGGCAAAGGTGGGAGGAAAGAAATCCCATCCTTTCCTTTCCCCACCGATTGTTATCCCCCTTTTTAGGATCTTGATCTTATCCCTTCGGATATGATCTTATTCCTTCTAAGGGGGGATCTTGGTGCGCCTTGACCAGGGGTGTGGGGCCTTGCCCCCACTACCCACGTTAATGTGGGTCCCCCCATAAAGGTGGGCCCCATCCGGAACCTTCTAGAACCTTCCCGGTACAATACCGAAAAATCCCGAACATTTTCCGGTGGCCAAAATAGGACTTCCCATATATAAATCTTTACCTCCGGACCATTCCGAACTCCTCGTGATGTCCGGATCTCATCCGGACTCAACAACATTCGGTAACCACGTATATCTATTCCCTATAACCCTAGCGCCATCGAACCTTAAGTGTAGACCCTACGGGTTCGGGAACCATGCGAACATGACCGAGACGTTCTCGGTCAATAACCAACAGCGGATCTGGATACCCATGTTGGCTCCTACATGTTCCTCGATGATCTCATCGGATGAACCACGATGTCAAGGACTCAATCAATCCCGTATACAATTCCCTTTGTCTAGCGGTATTGTACTTGCCCGAGATTCGATCGTCGGTATCCCGATACCTTGTTCAATCTCGTTACCGACAAGTCTCTTTACTCGTTCCGTAACACATCATCCCGTGATCAACCCCTTGGTCACATTGAGCACATTATGATGATGTCCTACCGAGTGGGCCTAGAGATACCTCTCCGTCACACGGAGTGACAAATCCCAGTCTCGATTCGTACAACCCAATAGACACTTTCGAGATACCGTAGTGCACCTTTATGGCCACCCGATTCGTTGTGACGTTTCGTACACCCAAAGCATTCCTACGGTATCCGGGAGTTGCACAATCTCATGGTATAAGGAAATGATACTTGACATTAGAAAAGCTTTAGCATACGAACTACGATCTTTGTGCTAGGCTTAGGATTGGGTCTTGTCCATCACATCATTCTCCAAATGATGTGATCCCGTTATCAACGACATCCAATGTCCATGGTCAGGAAACCGTAACCATCTGTTGATCAACGAGCTAGTCAACTAGAGGCTTACTAGGGACATGGTGTTGTCTATGTACCCACACATGTATCTGAGTTTCCTATCAATACAATTAAAGCATGGATAATAAACGGTTATCATGAACAAGGAAATATAATAATAACTAATTTATTATTGCCTCTAGGGCATATTTCCTACAAACAGGAGGCAAGGGACACAAGGTTTACCCAGGTTCGGGCCCTCTCTATGGAGTTAATACCCTACTTCCTGCTTGATTGATCTTGATGAATATGAGTATTACAAGAGTTGATCTACCACGAGATTGTAGAGGCTAAACCCTAGAAGCTAGCCTATGGTATGATTGTTGTATATCTACCGACTAGCCTGGTCTCGGTTTATATAATGCACCAGAGGCCTAGGATAACAAGAGTCCTAGCCGAATACGCCGGTGGGGAGGAGTCCTTGTCTTGATCGCCAAGTCTTGTGGAATCTTCCTTCTATGCGGCAGCTGTCCGGACTGGCCCATGAGTATACGGCCATGAGGGTCCTCGGCCCAATCCAACTGATCGGGAGACGACGTGGTGAGTACCCCCTAGTCCAGGACACCGTCAGTAGCCCCCTGAATCAGTCTTCAAGTTAGGGACGCTCCTCGAGTCATCCGAACTGTTCTTCATCTTCGATCGTCGATCTTGAAAACTGGTTCAACAAATCTTCTCATCTTCGATCTTGAGGATCGCTGAAGTGCATCCGAAGAGTTTACACGTTGGGTATCCGAGGAGCCCCTTTAAGTTTCCGGCCTTTATCAATGCCTTGTTATTTTTATGCCATGCCTCGGGTTTGAAGTTTTTCTCGGGAGGCAGTGTCCTCTTGCGTCCGAGCTCCAACGCCGGACTGCATTCGAGGCATCTTTTGCAGCCGAGCACCAATGTTGGACTGCTTCCGAGCTCCAACACCGAAATGTATCTGAGCTCCAACGCCAGACTGTGTCCAAGCTCCAACGCCGGACTATATCCGAGCTCCAACGCCGGACTATATCCAAGATGTCATATATCATCTTGGTTCAAAAAAGTTGAAGGAATTTAGCCAAGCTTAATGATGGAAATGCCCTCTATGGAGCTAGCTGCTAGCGCCCGAGCTTTATGCCGGATTTCTTCCAAGGTGGTGCACCACCCCGACCGCGGGCTGATTTTTTGTGAATATTTTTAACTGTGTAGTTTGTTTTGTGCCGATGTATATCCAGTAGCCCTCAAGGTGTGTATCAGTCCAAAACCCGAGATGCACCTGAAGGCAAGCATAAAAACCGCTGTTCCCAATAGTCCCTGAGACTCAGGTCGATGCACGAAATCGGCCTAAGGATCAATTCCTAGCTCGGCAGCATACATAGGAATAAAAACGCAGTGCAATATATTAGAGATCATAGTGATCGGCGAACGGGCCCCTGAGAGAGGGTCGTGAGAAGTCGCTGCAATATACTAGATTGATGCCAGATAGGTCCATATGGTACCTATTATTGTCCGAAGACATGTATGCTCATAGTTCGTTCAAGCCGAACACTGAGCACTTTGAATTCTCTCGCATTGAATAAGCAATGCAAGAGCCCCCGAGACATCGGGTCGGTGGCAACACCGCATCGGGGATCGATGTGCCCCTTTAATATTTTTAAATAATTAGCACGAAGCCCAGTAGCCCTCGAGCCTTAATGTGGGCACGGGTGGCCAAATTAAGGATCGATATCCAGAGTAAAATCACAGATTATGTGTAATGATTCTATGTATCCAAGTACTTTATATCATTATTTTCAATCCATTGTGACCGTTTATCAGTTGAAAGTGGCAAATCATCGGCTTCTACCCCTTGGTAGATACTACGCAGGGTGTTTCCGTACTAACAAAACAACCCTTAGCCGACGTCTCGGTGCCCGAAGGCGGTTGTGTTAGCAGAAACGAGGCAACCAGATATGCGGGCTTTATAACTGTCGCTTAGTCATAGGAGCTTTATACTGGGGAAGCTAGCTATGATCCCCCGGTTAGTGTTCGGCGATAGCCGAGGTCAAGCCGTAAACACTTCAGCTAATGTTATGAACGGCCCGTCATTTAACATAGTCATCGGATCGCTGACCAGTTTACGCCTATTGTGACAGTCAGTTTTCGGCTTTGTCCACTGAGGTGCTTGACCATGCGAACTGGAAGCACAATCAAAGTGGTTCTCCCTGGGCACACCTAGCCGAACAAAGCGGAACGTAGGAGGTAAGCACAGGAGCCGGGCAACCCAACTATTGACCGAAGACACAATTCGAAACCGATGCATATAAAGCAATATCCGAGAATGTTTTTGCCGAATCCCTAAAGGTGTCCGGCGTTGCACTGCGAGACTAATGCTAGAAACGCACAAATAGTTTAAAAGTGCAATAGCTTCGAAAAGCCAAAAAACTTATTCAAATTTTTTTATGTCCGAACTAGATCAAGTGTTCAGCGCCAATCCAAAAATTGGACTTTTAAAAAAAGTGCTTCTGCCGTGCTTTAACATGACACATCCTATCTCAAGACTTCAAGCGGGTCAGCCTACGGCTGCAACCTCCTATCCCGAAGGCGGAGTACTTCTCATTAGGCCAGTTTAGCAAACTAAACTATATCGGTTTTGAGAGAGAAATTAGGCTCCCCGGCTAGTGACCACACGCTCATGTCAAAAAAAGGAGTGATAGAAAAAGACTTTGCAACGACTAATAAGAAGAACACTTGTTATAAAACAGCTCACATGAATTTAAGAGCCCCCAAGAGACTTGGGTAAAAGAATGATTGTATGTACCGAAGTACTTATATCATATCTATGTTCACCCAAACTTTAAACGCGTCTTAACCGACCGTCGGCTTCTCCCTCTTCGGTCAAGGACCGAAAAGTGTTATGTACTCCACCAGTCGAGAATATCGACGGTGCTTCCAATAACCAGCAATCAGGCCATAAGGTCAGTAATGCATAAAGCGCTCAGGAACTTATGCTATATTACTGACGAAGTGTAAGAAGCATCTTCAAAGAAAATAGTACCCCCACCGATAACTTTCTTCGGTGCTCGTTGTTAATACGAGACTTGTGCAATAGATTTTTTGTACTCATGAGTTTCGTTGTGTGCCGACCATAATTGAAAACAGTAAGAGCGCTAGCTTTCGGCTTCACCCAGTCTGAGGTCCGGCTCGGGTGACCCGAGCGTGACAATCACAGAAGTGCTCCCTTTACTCCCTAGCCGAACAATCAGGAATGTAGGGGTAAACACAGGAGCAAGGCAACCCAGCTTGCAAATCACTTAGGTCAATATGGTGCATATTATGGTGTAATACACGAACAAGGAACGAAGCCGTACAAGTATAATCATATGCAAGAGGAAAAGCTCCAGCAAGGGAGCCCCCAAGTAAACGGGGTATTTGAATTTGTGCGTCACAAACAAAGTTTAGACAAGGAATTTTTTTACAAGCAACTTTTTTCCAAAAAAAAGTATAATGCTTGGTCGAACCGAACATAAATTAAAAATTTAAAACTTTGAGCATGAAGGCGACTTAGCTGGTTAATGTGTTCGGTATTGATGATGCGGTCCGAGCTTGATGCGGGACAAGGTTCCATCCCCCAAGCCGGTCCCGAGGTGGCGGAGCAAAGAGCTCGGCACTCCGAAGTGGTGACATAGCACGGTCAATGCAGACGGCAGAGTGATGCCAAGTCCCGGCATGGGGTAATGAAGTGTTGACGAAGCCCCGTCCAGCCGAGGTGACGCTAAAGGATATAGTCCGATCGATCATTTTCCTGTGCACAAAAAATAGTGCAGACCGGGGATAATAGTAATAATAATAATAAATGTTGCATAATAAATAATTTATGCGAAGTGAGTAATAAAAGAAATATGGCCTGGTGCCGAAGTCAATGTCGATGCAGGGCGTAAGCGTGATGCGGTAAAGGCGTGGCAAAGACTGAATTCACAGGTCGGTCCGAGTTCTGGATGCGACGTTCGCCGGACTATGTACGGAAACTGAGCGAACCACCATGCGGCTGTCGTTAATGCGGCCACCATTTGATAGACCTGCGTACATATGATGGACAAGCCAGAGTAATAGTTCCTTGGGAAAAATGAACCCCAACAAGCAAAAAATACTAGGATTAATAGCAACTGGTTTATTTATTGTAGCAATATGAAGAAAGGTGATTCCCAAAATTGGGACTCGATCCGCGCACCCATTGCCTGACGGGTGATAAAGCGACGGCATGGCAATGCTGGCAAAGGTTGGCTCGCCAAGGCAAAGCCCTCAGTCCAGCTAACGTGACGGAGCTGATCGGCTAGTGACGCCGAAGTCTATGGAGTACAAGTTGATGAAGAGATGGTGAAGCCCCCGGTCCAACCGAGATGTCGAAGCCTCGGTGTCAGCCGATGGGTCGAAGTAGGTCGGCGTGATGGACACCGGCTCGAATGAGCAACAGTGCGGCCCTGCCGATGCAGGTCGTGACGTGGTCAATGCCGGCTTGGTGAAGTGACCGTGCGGCGATGCCGGTGTGCCTGCTCCGCGTAATCCATGGGGCGGCAATGTTGGTGATGATTTATCCTTTCCGATGCCAAACTCTTGTTCGGCTTGCCGAGGTGATGATCCGAAGAAGTTGAGCTCGGCTCAACAAAGTGACGACGTGTTTAGCGCAGGTCGGCGGCCGTGGAGCAATATTGCCGGACTGGTTTGACACCAACATGACGTTGAAGATCATGTTCAAAAGATTTTAAAGTTAGTGGGATGTGTTCGTAAACAAAACAAAATACCCCATACAAAACTTCCTTCAAAAAGGATGTCCGAAATCCCGTTCATAAAAAAGACGAACTCGGGTCGGATTCGTTTTCGCGCAGAAAACAGATCCGAAAAGTGATGCACTAATCGGAAGGTTCCCGGAGTTTGGATGGTTGGATCGAGCCGAACTTTTCAGGGGTGGTAGATATAGGAATTCCGCAGCCGATCAACGGTTGGATCTTCCAAAGGACGTCCGAGTTAGAAGCTGGACACCACGCCCTAAACTCATCCAGATTCTCGTCCAGATTTAACAGGGCTCCGGTATATCGCGGATTGCCAGAGATTCCTCCATCGGAACTCGACGAAATTTTCCAGGGTTGTTGTAGACTCAATTCCGCACAACTCCATCGAATCAATCGTTAAAACGACACTTGAGTAGGCGGTGGCGGCGGACACAAGTTCGCTGTCCAGAAAAGCAGCACGGTCGCCCGAGGGCAATGTTGACGTTGAGCCCCCGGGCTCCCTGGATGATTCCTCCATGATCTTGATAGAGATTGGAGCCTACGTTGATGAAGGCCCTCATCCGAACATGACGATCGGAGGTAGGGCGCAGTCTTTGGTCGAACCAAGGTGACCAGTCGAGCTGGTGACGAAGATGCCGAAGTCACAGTTGATCTGCAGGCGAGCCATCGACCTTTTGACGAACACACAGCGGAACTCTCAATGAAAGCACCAATGTCGGTGTCAAAACCGGCGGATCTCGAGTAGGGGTTCCCGAACTGTGCGTCTAAGGCAGATGGTAACAGGAGGCAAGGGACACAAGGTTTACCCAGGCTCGGGCCCTCTCTATGGAGGTAATACCCTACTTCCTGCTTGATTGATCTTGATGAATATGAGTATTACAAGAGTTGATCTACCACGAGATCGTAGAGGCTAAACCCTAGAAGCTAGCCTATGGTATGATTGTTGTATATTTACCGACTAGCCTGGTCTCGGTTTATATAATGCACCAGAGGCCTAGGATAACAAGAGTCCTAGCCGAATACGCCGGTGGGGAGGAGTCCTTGTCTTGATCGCCAAGTCTTGTGGAATCTTCCTTCTATCCGGCAGTTGTCCAGACTGGCCCATGAGTATACGGCCATGAGGGTCCTCGGCCCAATCCAACTGATCAGGAGACGACGTGGTGAGTACCCCCTAGTCCAGGACACCGTCACCCAAGCCTGAGACTGACTGCTTTTATTGCAAGGGAAATGGTCACTGGAAGCGGAACTGCCCCAAGTACTTAGCGGATAAGAAGGCCGGCAACACCAAAGGTATATGTGATATACATGTTATTGATGTGTACCTAACCAGCGCTCGTAGTAGCTCCTGGGTATTTGCTACCGGTGCGGTTGCTCATATTTGTAACTCAAAACAGGAGCTGCGGAATAAGCGGAGACTGGTGAAGGACGAGGTGACGATGCGCGTCGGGAATGGTTCCAAGGTCATGTGATCGCCGTCGGCACGCTACCTCTACATTTACCTACGGGATTTGTTTTAAACCTCAATAATTGTTATTTAGTGCCAGCTTTGAGCGTGAACATTGTATCTGGATCTCGCTTAATGCGAGATGGCCACTCATTTAAATCTGAGAATAATGGTTGTTCTATTTATATGATAGATATGTTTTATGGTCATGCCCCGCTGGTCAATGGTTTATTCTTTTTTAATCTCGAATGTGATGTTACACATATTCATAGTGTGAATGCCAAAAGATGTAAGGTTGATAATGATAGTCCCAGATACTTGTGGCACTGCCGCCTTGGTCACATTGGTGTCAAACGCATGAAGAAACTCCATGCAGATGGACTTTTGGAGTCTCTTGTTTATGAATCATTTGACACGTGCGAACCATGCCTCATGGGCAAAATGACCAAGACTCCGTTCTCCGGAACAATGGAGCGAGCAACCAACTTATTGGAAATCATACATACTCATGTGTGCAGTCCAATGAGTGTTGAGGCTCGCGGTGGTTATCGTTATGTTCTCACCCTCACTGATGACTTAAGTAGATATGGGTATGTCTACTTAATGAAACACAAGTCTGAGACCTTTGAAAAGTTCAAGGAATTTCAGAGTGAGGTTGAGAATCAACGTGACAGGAAAATAAAGTTCTTACGATCAGATCGTGGAGGGGAATATTTGAGTCACGAATTTGGCATGCACTTAAGGAAATGTGGAATTGTTTCACAACTCACGCCGCCAGGAACACCTCAGCGCAATGGTGTGTCCGAACATCGAAATCGCACTCTATTGGATATGGTGCGATCCATGATGTCTCTTACTGACCTACCGCTATCATTTCGGGGTTATGCTTTATAGACTGCCGCATTCACTTTAAATAGGGCTCCGACAAAATCCATTGAGACGACACCGTATGAATTATGGTTTGGGAAGAAACCTAAGCTGTCATTTCTGAAAGTTTGGGGATGCGATGCTTATGTCAAGAAACTTCAACCTGAAAAGCTCGAACCCAAATCGGAAAATTGCGTCTTCATAGGATAACCTAAGGAAACTATTGGGTATACCTTCTACCTCAGATCTGAAGGCAAGATCTTTGTTGCCAAGAATGGATCCTTTCTAGAGAAAGAGTTTCTCTCGAAAGAAGTAAGTGGGAGGAAAGTAGAACTTGATGAAGTACTGCCTCTTGAACCGGAAAGTAGCGCAGCTCAAGAAAATGTTTCTGTGGTGCCTGCACCGACTAGAGAGGAAGTTAATGATGATGATCAAGGAACTTCGGATCAAGTTACTACTGAACTTCATAGGTCCACAAGGACACGTTTCGCACCAGAGTGGTACGGCAACCCTGTCCTGGAAATCAAGTTGTTAGACAATGGTGAACCTTCGAACTATGAAGAAGCGATGGCGGGCCCAGATTCCAACAAATGGCTTGAAGCCATGAAATCCGAGATAGGATCCATGTATGAAAATGAAGTATGGACTTTGACTGACTTGCCCGATGATCGGCGAGCCATAGAAAATAAATGGATCTTTAAGAAGAAGACGGACGCGGATGGCAATGTGACCATCTATAAAGCTTGGCTTGTCGCTAAGGATTATCGACAAGTTCAAGGGGTTGACTATGATGAGACCTTCTCACCCGTAGCCAAGCTGAAGTCTATCCGATTCATGTTAGCAATTGCCGCATTCTATGATTATGAGATATGGCAAATGGACGTCAAAACGGCATTCCTTAATGGTTTCCTTAAGGAAGAATTGTATATGATGCAGCCGGAAGGTTTTGTCGATCCTCAGAATGCTGACAAGGTATGCAAGCTCCAGCGCTCAATCTATGGGCTGGTGCAAGCATCTCGAAGTTGGAACATTCGTTTTGATGAGATGATCAAAGCGTTTGGGTTTACGCAGATTTATGGAGAAGCGTGTGTTTACAAGAAAGTGAGTTGGAGCTCTGTAGCATTTCTCATATTGTATGTGGATGACATACTATTGATGGGAAATGATATAAAACTCTAGGAAAGCATAAAGGCCTACTTGAATAAGTGTTTTTCAATGAAGGACCTTGGAGAAGCTGCTTACATATTAGGCATCAAGATCTATAGAGATAGATCGAGACGCCTCATTGGTCTTTCACAAAGCACATACCTTGACAAGATATTGAAGAAGTTCAATACGGATCAGTCCAAGAAAGGGTTCTTGCCTGTATAACAAGGTATGAGATTGAGCACAGCTCACTGCCCGACCTCGGCAGAAGATAGAGAAAAGATGAGTGTCATCCCCTATGCCTCAGCCATAAGGTCTATTATGTATGCCATGCTGTGTACCAGACCTGATGTGAACCTTGCCGTAAGTTTGGTAGGGAGGTAACAAAGTAATCCCGGTATGGAACACTGGACAGCGGTCAAGAATATCTTGAAGTACCTGAAAAGGACTAAGGATATGTTTCTCATTTATGGAGGTGACGAAGAGCTCGTCGTAAAGAGTTACGTCGATGCTAACTTCGACTTAGATCTGGATACTCCAAGTCACAAATCGGATACATGTACATTTTGAATGGTGGGGCAATCAGCTAGTGAAGTTGCAAGCAAAGCGTCGTGGCGGGATCTACATGTGAAGCGGAGTACATAGCAGCCTCGGAGGCAGCACAGGAAGCAGTCTGGACGAAGGAGTTCATCACCGACCTAGGAGTTATTCCCAATGCGTCGGGCCCGATGACTCTCTTCTGTGACAACACTGGAGCTATTGCCCTTGCCAAGGAGCCCAGGTTTCACAAGAAGACCAGGCATATCAAGCGTCGCTTCAACTCCATTCGTGAAGATGTTCAAGATAGAGACATAGAGATTTGCAAAGTGCATACGGACCTGAATGTCGCAGATCCGTTGACTAAACCTCTTCCACGTGCAAAACATGGTCAACACTAGAACTCTATGGGTGTTCGATTCATCACAATGTAACTAGCTTATTGACTCTAGTGCAAGTGGGAGACTGTCGGAAATATGCCCTAGAGGCAATAATAAAATGGTTCTTATTATATTTCCTTGTTCATGATAATTGTCTATTGTTCATGCTATAATTGTGTTATCGGGAAATCGTAATACATGTGTGAATACATAGACCACAACATGTCCCTAGTGAGCCTCTAGTTGACTAGCTCATTGATCAATAGATGGTCACGGTTTCCTGACCATGGACATTGGATGTCATTGATAACGGGATCACATCATTAGGAGAATGATGTGATGGACAAGACCCAATCCTAAGCATAGCACAAGATCATGTAGTTCGTCTGCTAAAGCTTTTCTAATCTCAAGTATCATTTCCTTAGACCATGAGATAGTGCAACTCCCGTATGCCGTAGGAATGCTTTGGGTGTGCCAAAAGTCACAACGTAACTGGGTGGTGCTACCTCTTGAGCACTGCGTTGGTTTTCCCTTGAAGAGGAAAGGGTGATGCAGCAAAGTAGTGTAAGTATTTCCCTCAGTTTTTGAGAACATGGGTATCAATCCAGTAGGAGGCTACGCGCGAGTCCCTCGTACCTGCACAAAGAAAATAACTCCTCGCAACCAACGCGATAAGGGGTTGTCAATCCCTTCACGGTCACTTCCGAGAGTGAGATCTGATAGATATGATAGGATAATATTTTTGGTATTTTTGTGGTAAAGATGCAAAGTAAAATAAAAACAAAGTAAAAAGCAAAGAAAATAACAAAGTGTTGGAAGATTAATATGATGAAGATAGACCCGGGGGCCATAGGTTTCACTAGTGGCTTCTCTCAAGAGCATAAGTATTTTACGGTGGGTGAACGAATTACTGTTGAGCAATTGACAGAATTGAGCATAGTTATGAGAATATCTAAGTATGATCATGTATATAGGCATCACGTTCGAGACAAGTAGACCGACTCCTACCTGCATCTACTACTATTACTCCACTCATCGACCGCTATCCAGCATGCATCTAGAGTATTAAGTTCATGAAAACAGAGTAACGCCTTAAGCAAGATGACATGATGTAGAGGATAAATTCATGCAATATGATAAAACCCCATCTTGTTATCCTCGATGGCAACAATACAATCGTGCCTTGCTGCCCCTATCATCACTAGGAAAGGACACCACAAGATTGAACCCAAAGCTAAGAACTTCTCCCATTGCAAGAAAGATCAATCTAGTAGGCCAAACCAAACTGATAATTCGAAGAGACTTGCAAAGATAACCAATCATACATAAAAGAATCCAGAGAAGATTCCAATATTGTTCATAGATAATCTTGATCATAAACCCATAATTCATCGATCTCAACAAACACACCGCAAAAAGAATATTACATCGAATAGATCTCCACGAGAGAGGGGGAGAACATTGTATTGAGATCCAAAAAGAGAGAAGAAGCCATCTAGCTACTAACTATGGACCTGAAGGTCTGAGGTAAACTACTCACACTTCATCGGAGAGGCTATGGTGTTGATGTAGAAGCCCTCCATGATGGATGCCCCCTCCGACGGAGCTCTGGAACATGCCCCAAGATGGGATCTCGTGGGTACAGAAGGTTGCGGCGGCAGAATTAGGTTTTTGGCTCTGTATCTGATTGTTTGGGGTACGTAGGTATATATAGGAGGAAGGAGTACGTTGGTGGAGCAACAGGGGGCCCACGAGGGTGGAGGGCGCGCCCCCCTACCTCATGGCCTCTTGGTAGCTTCTCTTACGTAGGGTCCAAGTCTCCTGGATCATGTTCGTTCCAAAAATCACGCCCCCGAAGGTTTCATTCCGTTTGGACTCCGCTTGATATTCTTTTTCTGTGAAACTCTGAAATAGGCAAAAAACTGCAATTCTGGGCTGGGCCTACGGTTAATAGGTTAGTCCCAAAAATAATATAGAAGTGGATAATAAAGCCCAATAATGTCCAAAACAGTAGATAATATAGCATGGAGCAATCAAAAATTATAGATACGTTGGAGACATATCAAGCATCCCCAAGCTTAATTCCTGCTCGTCCTCGAGTAGGTAAATGATAAAAAAGATAATTTTTGATGTGGAATGCTACTTGGCATAATTTCAATGTAATTCTTCTTAATTGTGGTATGAATATTCAGATCCGAAATATTCAAGATAAAAGTTCATATTGACATAAAAATAATAATACTTCAAGCATACTAACTAAGCAATTATGTCTTCTCGAAATAACATGGCCAAAGAAAGTTCATCCCTACAAAATCATATAGTTTAGTCATGCTCCATTTTCGTCACACAAGAATGCTCTCATCATGCACAACCCCGATGACAAGCCAAGAAATTGTTTCATACTTTAGAAATCTCAAACCTATAAACTTTCACACAATATATGAGCACGAGCCATGGACATAGCACTATGGGTGGAATAGAATATGATGATGGGGGTTATGTGGAGAAGAAAAAAAGGAGAAAGTCTCACATCAACGAGGCTAATCAATGAGCTATTGAGATGCCCATCGATTGATGTTAATGCAAGGAGTAGGGATTGCCATGCAACGGATGCACTAGAGCTATAAATGTATGAAAGCTCAACAAAAGAAACTAAGTGGGTGTGCATCCAACTTGCTTGCTCATGAAGACCTAGGGCACTTGAGGAGGCCCATTGTTGGAATATACAAGCCAAGTTCTATAATGAAAAATCCCCACAAGTATATGAAAGTGATAAAAAAAGAGACTCTCTATCATGAAGATTATGGTGCTACTTTGAAGCACAAGTGTGGCAAAGGATAGTAGCATTGTCCCTTCTCTCTTTTTCTCTCATTTTTTTGGGCCTTCTCTTTTTTTGGCCTTTCTCTTTTTTTATTCCTCACTTGGGACAATGCTCTAGAAAATGATGATCATCACACTTCTATTTATTTACAACTCAATGATTACAACTCGATACTAGAACAAAGTAGGACTCTATATGATTGCCTCCGGCGGTGTACCGGGATATGCAATGAACCAAGAGTGACATGTATGAAAGAATTATGAAAGGTGGCTTTGCCACAAATACTATGTCAACTACATGATCATGCTAGCAATATGACAATGATGAATGTGTCATGATAAACGGAATGGTGGAAAGTTGCATGGCAATGTATCTCGGAATGGCTATGGAAATGCCATAATAGGTAGGTATGGTGGCTGTTTTGAGGAAGATATAAGGAGGTTTATGTGTGAAAGAGCGTATCATATCACGGGGTTTGGATGCACCGGTGAAGTTTGCACCAACTCTCAATGTGAGAAAGGGCAATGCACGGTACCGAAGAGGCTAGCAATGATGGAAGGGCGAGAGTGCGTATAATTCATGGACTCCACATTAGTCATAAAGAACTCACATACTTATTGCAAAAATCTACAAGTCATCAAAAACCAAGCACTACGCGCATGCTCCTAGGGGGATATATTGGTAGGAAAAGACCATCGCTCGTCCCCGACCGCCACTCATAAGGAGGACAATCAAAGAACACCTCATGTTTCAAATTTGTTACATAACGTTTACCATACGTGCATGCTACGGGACTTGCAAACTTCAACACAAGCATTTCAAAAATTCACAACTACTCAACTAGCACGACTTTGATATTATTACCTCCATATCTCAAAACAATCATCAAGCATCAAACTTCTCTTAGTATTCAACACACTCATAAGAAAGTTTGTACTAATCTTGTATACCTAGCATATTAGGATTATTTAAGCAAATTAACATGCTATTTAAGACTCTCAAAATAATCTAAGTGAAGCATGAGAGATCAATAGTTTCTATAAAACAAATCCACCACCGTGCTCTAAAAGATATAAGTGAAGTACTAGAGCAAAACTATATAACTCAAAAGATATAAGTGAAGCACAAAGAGTATTCTAAAAAATTTCCAAATCATGTATGGTTCTCTCAAAAGGTGTGTACATCAAGGATGATTGTGGTAAACTAAAAAGCAAAGACTCAAATCATACAAGACGCTCCAAGCAAAACACATATCATGTGGTGAATAAAAATATAGCTCCAAGTAAAGTTACCGATGGAAGTAGACGAAAGAGGGGATGCCTTCCGGGGCATCCCCAAGCTTTGGCTTTTTGGTGTCCTTAGATTATCTTGGGGGTGCCATGGGCATCCCAAATCTTAGGCTCTTGCCACTCCTTGTTCCATAATCCATCAAAATCTTTCACCCAAAACTTGGAAACTTCACAACACAAAACTCAACAGAAATCTTGTGAGCTCCGTTAGCGAAAGAAAACAAAAGACCACTTCAAGGTACTGTAATGAACTCATTCGTTATTTATATTGGTGTTAAACCTACTGTATTCCAACTTATCTATGGTTTATAAACTATTTTATTAGCCATAGATTCATCAAAATAAGCAAACAACACATGAAAAACAGAATCTGTCAAAAACAGAACAGTCTGTAGTAATTTGTAACTAACGCAAACTTCTGAAACTCCAAAAAATCATCCAAAATAGGACGACCTAGGCATTTTTTTATTGATGATAAGCAATTGGAATCACTATTTTATCACGTTCTTGTGGTTTTTAACAATTGTTTTCGTGGACAGAAAGTTTCTGGAAATTACAGCAAGATCAAATAACTATCATCCAAGAAGATCCTGTAGGTTTAACTTGGCACAAACACTAATTAAAACATAAAAACAAATCTAAACAGAGGCTAGAACAAATATTTATTGAATAACATCAAGGAACAATATTGGGTTGTCTCCCAACAAGCGTTTTCTTTAAAGCCTTTTAGCTAGGCATTGATAATTTTAATGATGCTCACATGAAAGACAAGAATTGAAGCACAAAGAGAGCATCATAAAACACATGACAAACACATCTAAGTCTAACATACTTCCTATGCATAGGCATCTTATAAGCAAACAAATTATCAAGGCAAGCAAAAACTAGCATATGCAAGGAAGCAGAAAGAAACAATACAATCTCAACATAATGAGAGGTAATTTATTATCATGAAAATTTCCACGACCATATTTTCCTCTCTCATAATAATTACAAGTGGGATCGTAATCAAATTCAACAAAATAGCTATCGCATAACATATTTTCAACACGATCCACATGCATGCAAAGTTGACACTCTTCCAAAATAGTGGGATTATCATTAACTAAAGTCATGACCTCTCCAAACCCACTTTTATCAAAAATACCATAAGATTGAACATTATCCAAATATGTGGGTTCTAAAGTTGACACTCTTCCAAACCTACTTTTAATATTATTGCAATAATTATTATCAAGCTCATATGCATCACGGGGCTCAAATAAATTTTCAAGATCATAAGAAGAATCAACCCAATCATGACCATTGCAACAAGTAATAGACATAGCAAAACTAGCATCCCCAAGCTTATGGTTTTGCATAATATTAGAACAATTGACATCAAGAGAATTTATAATAAAATTATTGCAATCATACTTTTTATTCAAGGAGCTATCGTGAATCTCTTCATAAATTTCTTCTTCACAATTTTCAGATTCACAAATTTCAAGCAAAACTTCATAAAGATAATCTAGTGAACAAAACTCACTAGCAATTGGTTCATCATAATTGGATCTCTTAAAAAGATTGGCAAGCGTATGAGGATCCATAGATATTAGCTTCTCTGTTTAAGAATAAATACGCAACTATTTCAACAGAATGAGCAAACGAGCCAAGTAAGACATCAAGGCAAACGAAAAGACGAACGGAAAAACGGCGAATAAAACGGCAAGGGTGAAGTGGGGGAGAGGAAAACGAGAGGCAAATGGCAAATAATGTAATGCGGGAGATAAGGGTTTGTGATGGGTACTTGGTATATTGACTTTTGCGTAGACCTCCCCGGCAACGGCGCCAGAAGTCCTTCTTGCTACCTCTTGAGCACTGCGTTGGTTTTCCCTTGAAGAGGAAAGGGTGATGCAGCAAAGCAACGTAAGTATTTCCCTCAGTTTTTGAGAACCAAGGTATCAATCCAGTAGGAGGCTACATGGAGTCCCTCATACCTGCACAAAGCAAATAACTCCTTGCAACCAACGCGATAAGGGGTTGTCAATCCCTTCACGGTCACTTACGAGAGTGAGATCTGATAGATATGATAGGATAATATTTTTGGTATTTTTGTGGTAAAGATGCAAAGTAAAATAAAAACAAAGTAAAAAGCAAAGAAAATAACAAAGTGATGGAAGATTAATATGATGAAGATAGACCCGGGGGCCATAGGTCTCACTAGTGGCTTCTCTCAAGAGCATAAGTATTTTACGGTGGGTGAGCAATTCTTGTTGAGCAATTGATGAATTGAGCATAGTTATGAGAATATCTAGGTATGATCCTGTATATAGGCATCACGTCCGAGACAAGTAGACCGACTCACCTGCATCTACTACTATTACTCCACTCATCGACCGCTATCCAGCATGCATCTAGAGTATTAAGTTCATGAAAACAGAGTAACGCCTTAAGCAAGATGACATGATGTACAGGATAAATTCATGCAATATGATAAAACCCCATCTTGTTATCCTCGATGGCAACAATACAATCGTGCCTTGCTGCCCCTCATCACATCGGGAAAGGACACATAAGATTGAACCCAAAGCTAAGCACTTCTCCCATTGCAAGAAAGATCAATCTAGTAGGCCAAACCAAACTGATAATTCAAGAGACTTGCAAAGATAACCAATCATACATAAAAGAATTCAGAGAAGATTCAAATATTGTTCATAGATAATCTTGATCATAAACCCACAATTCATCAGTCTCAACAAACACACCGCAAAAAGAAGATTACATCGAATAGATCTCCACGAGAGAGGGGGAGAACATTGTATTGAGATCCAAAAAGAGAGAAGAAGCCATCTAGCTACTAACTATGGACCCGAAGGTCTGAGGTAAACTACTAACACTTCATCGGAGAGGCTATGGTGTTGATGTATAAGCCCTCCGTGATGGATGCCCCCTTCGGCGGAGCTCCGGAACAGGCCCCAAGATGGGATCTCGTGGGTACGGAAGGTTGCGACGGTGGAATTAGGTTTTTGGCTCCGTATCTGGTCGTTTGGGGGTACGTAGGTATATATAGGAGGAAGGAGTACGTCGGTGGAGCAACAGGGGGCCCACGAGGGTGGAGGGCGCGCCCTGGGGAGGGGGGCGCCCCCTACCTCGTGGCCTCCTGGAAGCTTCTCTTACGTAGGGTCCAAGTCTCCTGGATCATGTTCGTTCAAAAAATCACACTCCCGAAGGTTTCATTCCGTTTGGAGTCCGTTTGATATTCTTTTTCCGCGAAACTCTGAAATAGGCAAAAAACAGCAATTTTGAGTTGGGCCTCCGGTTAATAGGTTAGTCCCAAAAATAATATAAAAGAGGATAATAAAGCCCAATAATGTCCAAAACAGTAGATAATATAGCATGGAGCAATCAAAAAATATAGATACGTTGGAGACGTATCAGGTGGCTATAAAGGTGCACTACAGGTATCTCCGAAAGTGTCCGTTGGGTTGGCATGAATCAAGACTGGGATTTGTCAATCCGTATGACAGAGAGGTATCCCTGGGCCCACTCGGTAATGCATCATCATAATGAGCTCAATGTGTCTAAGCAGTTAGTCATGGGATCATGCATTACGGAACGAGTAAAGTGACTTGCTGGTAACGAGATTGAACGAGGTATTGGGTTACCGACGATCGAATCTCGGGCAAGTAACGTACCAATTGACAAAGGGAATTGTATACGGGAAGTATTGAATCCTCGATATCGTGGTTCACCCGATGAGATAATCGTGGAACATGTGGGAGCCAACATGGGTATCCAGATCCCGCTGTTGGTTATTGGCTGGAGAGATGTCTCAGTCATGTCTGCATGATTCCCGAACCCGTAGGGTCTACACACTTAAGGTTTGATGACGCTAGGGTTATAGGGAAAGTTTCTAAGTGGTTACCGAATGTTGTTCGGAGTCCCGGATGAGATCCCGGATGCTACGAGGAGTTCCGGAATGGTCCGGAGATAAAGATTTGTATATGGGAAGTCCTTATTCGGTCGCCGAAAGTGTTCGGGGGTTTATCGGTATTGTACGGGGACCACCGAAAGGGTTCGGGGGTCCACCGGGAGGGTCCACCTGCCCCGGAGGGCCCTATGGGTTGAATATGGAGGGAAACCAGCCCCTAGGTGGGCTGGGCGCCAAACCCCCCTAGGGCCCATGCGCCTAGGGTTTGGGGGAAACCCTAAAGGGGGCACCCTCCTTGGCTTGGGGGGCAAGCCTTCCCCCCTTGGCCGCCGCCCCCCTCTAGATCCATCTGGAGGGGCCGCCCCCCTCTCCCTTGCCCCTATAAATAGAGGGGGTGGGAGGGTAGCCGCACCACATCCAAGGCGCAACCCTCCCCCTCTCCAACACCTCCTCCTCCTCCCGCGACGCTTGGCGAAGCCCTGCCGGAGTACCATGCTGCTCCAACACCACCACACTGTCGTGCTGCTGCTGGAGTTGTCTTCCCCAACCTCTCCCTCTCTCCTTGCTGGATCAAGGCGTGGGAGACGTCACCGGGCTGCACGTGTGTTGAACGCGGAGGCGCCGTTGTTCGGCGCTTAGATCGGAATCAACCGTGATCTGAATCGCTACGAGTACGACTCCTTCATCCGCGTTCTTGTAACGCTTCCGCATCGCGATCTTCAAGGGTATGAAGATGCACTCCCCTCTCTCTCTCGTTGCTAGTCTCTCCATAGATTGATCTTCGTGATGCGTAGAATTTTTTTAATTTCTGCAACGATCCCCAACATTATCCTCCCTGATAGTCGGGACCCACTTGGTCAAAGCGTACGTAGCGTTGTCATTCTGGTTGCGAACATGTATGTACATACTGGTCGATCGGTCTGTCTGCAGGCTGCAGTGATGAACCATGGCCGAGTAAGGAAGGGCACGTGTCGTATTAGAGGCGCGGACGTAGCATGTACACGTACGTACAACCAAGGTGCAAGAAAGTAAAAACGGCCACGTACGTACATATGGGCGGGGTCTCGAACGCCTACTCGCGCATACGTACGGCCAGGGCTCGTGTACATGGAGAGGCAGCGACGACGTCCTGTTCATCGGCAGCCAACCGGCTGGGTCAGAACGGAGGAAACAACGCCTTGTTCACCGCGAGCCAAGTGACTGGGTCGAAACGTGTCCTGTTCATTGGGAGGCAACAGACTGGGTCGGAATGGGTCATGTTCAATGGGAGCCTACTGGCTTGCATGGAACAGCCGGAACGGGGTCTGGCGTAACGCAAAATGGAGGAAAATAGCCTTGTGTTCGACCGCGTACGGTCGAAACGGGGTCCTATTCATCGGGAAGGGTCTGGCATATCGTAAAATGGAGGAAATGGACTTGTGTTCAAGCTCCTACGGTTGAAACGGGGTGCTGTTGATCGGGAGGGGTGTGGCGTACTGCAAAACGGAGGAAACGGACTTCTCTTCGACTGCCTACGGTCGAAACAAGGTCCTGTTCATCGGGAGGGGTGTGGCATACCGCAAAACGGGACTCCACAGGATACTGTTCATCTCCACCGTCGTCTGCCTCCATGGGCTACTGTTCATCCACCGTCGACCTCGTCCAGCCTCCACCTGCAACTGTTCATACACGGCGTCTCCCTCCTGCCTCCACCAGCTACTGTTCATCCACCGTCAACCTCCTCCAGCCTCCACCTGCAACTGTTCATACACGGCGTCTCCCTCCTGCCTCCACCAGCTACTGTTCATCCACGGGCTCCTGTTCATCCAGCCTCCACCGCTACTCCACCGGCTACTTTTCAACTAGCCCTCTCCACGGGGTCCTGTTCAACCACCCCTCAACGGGTTACTGTTCATTCAACCCTCCACCGGCTACTGTTCAACCAGCCCTCCACGGGATCCTATTCATCCAGCCCTCCACGGGGTCATGTTCATCCACCCCGAACCGGCTCGATCGGGGTCCTGTTCATCCAGCGGCAACGGCCTCTACTGCCACGGGTCCTGTCGTGGAATTGTCACGGCAGATGTCCTCGTGAAAGGACTTAGTCGCGGGGCCATCGTACGGGTTAACTTAGAGGGGTTAAAGCGGACGCAAAGACACAAGAGTTTATACTAGTTCGGCCCCTTCGATGAAGGTAAAGCCTACGTCTAGTTTGTAATGGGATTGATGTGATCTCGGCGACTAGGGAGCAATAGCTTCGCCTAAGCCTCGAGTTGTAGTTGTCTGTCCCTAAACCGCCGCCGGGTCGTCCCCTTATATACACGGGTTGACGTCCGGCCGGTCTCTGAGTCCCGAGGCCGCTCATACAAGTGTCGGCTCGGTCTCTCCTTTCTCTTATCTTACAACACAAGTTACATGGTTATGGCGGTTTTACCATAATGGGCCCTAATTAGCCCCAGGCTCCGGCCTCTAAGCTCTCTGAATAATCGCCACCTTCTGAGTCTTCGTGGGCTCCAATTATGGCTGAGGGTAAACCGGCCCCTCCAGGGCGGTTTATATTCAGTAGTTACATCCCCAACAGGTCATGTTCATCCAACCCCCCACCGGGAACTGTTCATCCAACCCCCAACAACGCTCACTGTTCATCAAGAGGCACCAGGTTCGATCGGCTTCAGTTAGCAGCAGTGGTGAAGGAATCGCTCGATCGTGTTTAGTTAACAGCCAGATCGATCGATCGCTCGGGTTCAGTAACGCGTAACCTGCAGTGCAATCGCTTGGGTTCAGTAGGAAAATGCCTCACTCGGGTTTAGTTAGAACCCAACGCCTCGCACCCACGCGCGTATGTGTACGAGAGATACGCGGATCGCTTGGCCCCCAACCACCCGCCGTAATCAGGAACTCCCTGATATTTTCCTCGCCCTCGCTTCTACTACGGTTTTTTCCGTCATGGACGGCCCAAAGAATGCCATGCAGCTACGTCTCCGGCCCGCCCAGGACGGAAAACCCATTTTCTGTCATGATTTTTTTCATAGAAGTAGGAGCCCACCACATCTATGATGATACCGGGTTTTGTCACAATTATCGTCATAGAAGTGTCATAAGCATGACAGGAAAAGTTTTCGTTCGGCCCAGAATGTCACGGATGTGTCTTTCTTGTAGTGCATTGGGTGCCGTCTTTGACGAGCTGGCTCCCATCGACCGGGAGCGGGCTCTGCGGGCGGTGGCACCCTGCATCACCAACTTCGTGCGCCTCGAGAAGCAGAGGGACTTTGGTGGTGTTTAGGCATCCTCTGCATGGGCATGTCCATGTCTGGCACAACATGACCGTTGGTCAAACTCAGACGATGCAGATCAGTCACTGTAGCACAAAGCGTGTGGGTGTGTTTGGTTGCGTTCTCATCTCAATATAGTTGTTCCCTCTTCGTGCATGCTCATCTCAGCACCCCTCTTCATGGATGCTCCTGGTGTATTTGTGTTAACCTACTAGTGTGGACTCATGCACCCTTCATGCACTCAGCCAAACACCCCAAAGTGGGTCGAGAAGGTAACTTTTGCTCCCATCCCATGCACCCTTCATACACCCTGCCTAACCCTGATTCATGCTTCATATGGTTCATCTTCCATGGAGTACTGTAGCACCGTACACTCCGTGCGATGTAGACCTAGTTTTGTTAACATTGATATCACCATTTATTCTCGATCGGACAGTCAAAAAAGGGGTATGTTACATTACTGTTCATGTAGTTGACATGCGCACAACATCATTTGTTATCGTTATATCTTACTACATTAGCAAGAAGATTATGTAGTACTGACGTATGAATCACTGCGCATGCCTAGTAGTAGGAGAACTGTGTAAGTTCAAGTGACTGCAGTGTTTCCCACTCCTCCGTCGTAAGAGTGGAAACGCTTGATGTAATCATTTTTTCTTTAGAAACAGTGGACATGCTCTACCGTGCGGATCCCACTCGACGGTCGTCAGGAACCTTGCTACTCACTTTCGCCGACGTGTGGGACATCCAACATCGGGGTCTACTAGTCGTGCACTAAATTACTCCGTACTAGAGTGCACAACTACACGGTAGACTACCCCGATCGAAGCGCCGCAGTAATGCCCAATGAGCCGTCAAATCACAAAACCCCCACCTTTCCAGCAGTAAGTTGGGCGGACGAAGCAACCATCATTTCACACTTCTCCCCAACTTCCTCTCTTGAAAAAAACCCCAACTCGCTTCTCCCTCATCTTGTTCCTCGTTTCTTCAAGAATCCCTGACCTGCTTCTGCCATTATTCTTCTCTCCCAAAGAAGGAAAGGTGAGCGCATCAATGGTGTTGATTCTGGCCAAGGCCCGGTCTTGCAACCCCGAGACTGATCCTATAACCCCCTCTTTGTTCTTCTTATCAGTTTGTGATTATGGTTTCTTTTCTTTTATTTCCATTTGGCAGTTTCTTGATGGACCCTGGACCACCGGCCGAAGTGATGTTCATGGCTCTGGCCAAAACCGTCGAGGCTCAGGGTACAAAGAAGTGCAAGCACCCCGCCGAGACTACCGCAAACAAGCTGAAGGCCATCGCCCTGTCCAAGCCCCCCTCTTCGAGATCCCTCATTAAGCAAGTCCAGGTAATATCTCTTCTTGACGATCTTTTTGGCGATCTTGATCGTGTTTTTTCATCTAACACGCAGTACTAGTACTAGTAGTACAACTTTCTGGGTGATCTTGCATGTGATTTTTGTGTGCCAAATGACGGTTCTAAGTTGCTCTTTTGACCAAAACATGCGAGAGGTTGACACTGATTTCTTATAGATTACTTTCAACTACTTTATGAACATCAATTCTAGCTGTAGGAAATGCAAGATTTTAGCTCTCATGCCCTTGAAGAGAGTATATTAGCCTCATTAACTTGTGTACGGATATTGCAAGCAATCCCTCCGCTCACATGCCTTTGAAGACATGTTCTAGTGTCTTTGTTCACTCATTTCTGTGCGTATATGTAGTCTTATATGGAGTAAAATATCGAAAATCATTTTAAATTTCTGAACGGAGGTAGTAATAAAATATTTGGTTTCTGTTTGAATTAGAACCAGGTCTGCAGTGGAGATGAAGTTCTCAAAGTCATGCCGTGTGAACTGGAAGACCCGAGGATGAGTTCTACTGCTAAACTATCCAGCTGTTGTGTCCTTGTCGCCACGTGTCATGAACTAGTGTTTTCCTGTAGCATTGTTGTCAGGTGTGTTCTCGAGGGTGTACTTCACCACAAAAATTTCCTGGCTTTGCCTTCAATTACAAAGGGTGTGGTTCTTGTAAAGCTTCCCGACAAATCTGATGCGGCTGTCTTCTTCGTCATGTTTATGAGTGGAAAGACCACTCTGTTAGGTTCTCCAAGGTTGACGAGATGGCGATGGTGCTGGTAGACATCTCTCATGAAGTCCATGGCCTAGTCAGTTATGTGGGGTACATCCCGTAGGTCGGTGGCAAGAAATAGTATATAGAGTTTAATTAGTGCAACTTTGCTTGTCTGTAGTAAGTACTATTGTTCAGTACTTGATTTGTGTGTGTGTACCGTGCATTGTTTAGTACAGCCGCTTTTGTTGTGTGGTGAGTCCTGATAATAGTCTATGTTAATGTCTGTCCACTCAATTCAGTCTGTATATTTTGAAGTATCCAGATCATCTTTTTTGTGAGGATGGTTTATCAATTATGTTTACACTCCTATATATGTATGCATTGCAGGGTTTATCGCACCCACCAGGATTTCCAGTCCCATGGATGGTCGGTCCATATGATTTGTCACGACCTTTGGACTATCCTGCTTGTGGGAGTAAGCGGGGGCCCTGCATGCCACCCGTAATTGGACGATCAACCTTCTATTTAGAACTTGAACATAGTGATTTCCTGGTAAGGATTCACTTGTGTCACATCAAGTAAATCTTATTGATTTACTGTCTAACTCTTATTGATTTAATGTCATGTTTTCTTACTTTTGCTGCAATTTTACGATGCAAATTTTTCCATGTGACATTCATTACAGAATAAACCATTTTGTTTGCTCTATGATGGTTATTTTTGCAGGTTTCACTTCTTATGTCATGTAAGTAATGAAGGCACTGTCCATCACTTATATTATTGGACACAATTGGATCAATCTGTTGTCTGAGTACAATCTGAAGCCCTATGATGAACTGCAGTTTGGTTTAAAAAACACGACACAAATAGTCCTTCTCGTGTTTAAAAGAAATGAAGAAAAATACTAGATCAAGGTCACAGAGCCTAGTCAAGTTAGAAAGTTGATCATAGCATACCAGAGACAATCGCTGCTGTCTTGCACATTCGTACCACCTTCAGCAACGGATCGAGCACTGACACCTTCTCCGATGACACTTGCTCTAGCACTAACAGCGGCAGCAACTCAATCTGATCCACCTAAGGATTGGGCACCAACAGGGGCACCTTCTCCGACACCAGCACCAGCTCCACGAGGAGCACCATCTCTGGCAGCAGTAACAACGGCACTACGAGTCGCACCGGCATGGGCAACAACAATGGCTCTGGCACCTGCACCAACACTTGAAGTTGCACTTGCATCTGCTCCGGCCCGTGCAGCGGCAACGGAACCAGCAGTTGCACCGGCAACAGACTGGGCTGGAGTTCGCACTACATATACCAAAGTCCTTCCAAAAACCGACATCCCCACCTTCTTGGTAAGCATTGGCTGCCCAAGTGCTTCGTTCTTTTTTCTTTTCATGTTGTTTCACACGATCCACTGTGTTGATCTAACTGTTTGTGTATGTCTTCTTGTTTGCAAACAGAGAATTCCTAGAGCAACAAGGGAGTCATTCAACAATCCGGGCTACCGTGGCCAAGTTTCTCTTACCATGCGCAACTTTGGTGTGAATGAACCTGCTCAATATACCGTAAGTACAAAGGATGGTCGCATGATTATTGATGCTAAAGGATGGTCAAGGTTCAAAACTAAATGAAATCTTGCGGTAGGGTTTGATGTGAAAATTGAAATTTCTCGGCAAGGAGAGCTGGTCCAAATCAACTTTGAAATTCTTCAGCAGCAGCACGCAACTGCCGAACTGATCTATCCTCCGAGAGATTTTGATGTAATAATATGGCATGGTGAAACAAGTGTCCTGTGTGTATAAGTAGTACGACAGTATTATTTATCACATAGGATATCGTGAAGGATTTGCAACTCTGATTGCTGGTTAGGAACTGTCGTTTAATTTCATTCTAACAACTGCCATGCTTTATTCAATTTTCTGTATTCGCCTTGCGACAACATCTAAAACCAGCGTCGTACCGATCGCTTGCAATATGAAATGCGCTGAGTTAGAACACATGGGCCCCCAAACATGCAGGCACATCGGTCTGTGGCCCAAAGTCCAGAACCGTGAGCCTGTCTGAGTATTGTATTCTCAGTTGAACCCCCATATTGTGTTATATATATTAACCTTGATTTTTCTTATGTATAAAGTTGTGATATAAAATATTTTTGTATTTCTTTACAAAGGGAGTATCTCTCTGTCAAAAATATATTTATGTGTAACTAGTTACTCCTGCCTCTCTACTTCCTTTCGCTGATATATTGGGCATCCGGCAACGGGGTCCACATGCCATGCACCGAATTAGAGTGCACAACTGCACGGTAGACTCACCCCGGTCATAGCGCCGCACTAATGCCCAATGAGAATTCAAATCACAAAAAACCAACCTTTCCAGCTTTAGCAGTAAGCTGGACGGACAAAGCAACAATATTTTACTGGGCCTGAATCCCCTTCTCCTTCGTTTGCTTGTTCAAAGAAAACCCCCTCTCAGCAATTACATAGGGTTTTCTCATGGAGAACCAGGTACGAATTCTTCATCCATCCCTGATAAATCCAAGTCCTTTGGTCGCAGGTTATCCTAGGATGGCAGCCGCCGCCGTTGATGCATTTTTATTCCTACTGAATCTAGTGTGTTTCATTTGCAGTGCCCAAAGTGCGAGGACCCTACATGTTTCTGCGCCCTCGGCGAGACGCCGCACTTGTTCCTTCTCATCCTAACACGGGATTTTAAAACGCGCACAGTATGTTCCTAGAATCCTCTTCTCTATCCGGAGGGTGGGGTTTTTTGAACATGTTGTCGACTAATTTGGGAATTTGGATTGCTATATTTGGATAAAAGGTACTAGTACCATGGTCAACACTGACGTGAAGGAGGAAATCATTTCTAGATTTGGATAGCAAAAACATTGTGTTCTCATATTATTTTTCCTGTAGTGCATTCCTTGCTCTGCCAGAACACATGTACTCAAGATGGTCGGCCTTGCAATAACTGAATACACCAGTTTAATGGTCACATTGAAGACAAGCCATGGATATAAGTTTTGAGTTGGGTTCATGAACCAAGAAGATCGTTGCTTTTTTGTGGCCGAACTTGGATAAACTTTCTCAAGTGTTACAGACTGAAAGTTGGCGCATGAATGTTGATGGAAATAGCAGAAGCTGGTCTCATCTTCATTATGATCTTCCACCCTGACATCGTTCCAGTAGTTCATCCATGTTAGTTTTGTATCTGGTTCTTGCTTGTTGCCTTGATTACTTCTTAATCCACCTATTCTGTCTAACTAATCACAATTTAACTATAGAATTAGCAATGATTTGTGATTCCCTTCTCTCACGAAGATGCTACTTCTAACTAATATTTCTTATAATTGGCGGCACGTGTAGGTTATTTCAAAGTTAAGCATGCTACGTTTGTTATTCTATAAGAACTCGACTATTACTGATGGCACTAAAGTTGACTGGGACGACATCCACAAGTTCCAACACTTTATTGATCGTCTTGAGGTCCTTGTGGGGCATTTCAATGGTGGAAGGCCACGTGGGATATGTGTTCCACTGCTGCACATGTTGAATAGGCAATGGTACAACGAGGTGCTATACAAACAGTTTTTAACCCCTTTTCACGATGGTGTTCGGTATCGTCACCTAGTGAGTGACTGCGATAGGGGGGGTCCTTCCCACACGACCCAGAAACCGTCGGGGCCCTCCTGGCACACACGCTTGGCAAAATGAGGTCGCGTGCGACTAGCGAGCGACCAAATATGGTTATACGTATAGTAGTGCTAAAAAATACAATTATACATGTGAAATCATTTCCGATCGTAAATACATCCCACACAGTCAGTCCCCGCTAAACGTTTCTGTTCGTATATACATCCCACACAGTCACTCAAGGAAAACATTTGCGCAAGGTGGCCTAACGCAAACAGTTTTCAAGAGAATGTCGTGTGTGATTGTTCATTGATCCAAAACGGTTTATTCCTAGAAATAGTGTGCGTTGCGTGAGGTCATCGCCCACAGTGTTTTCTCAATAACCGTTTGCAATAAGAAAACCCAATTATCATTGGCCATTAGCAGGCTAATTGCCCTATTATTAATAATCCATTTATTCATCTAATTGGCATTCATATTAAGCACATAATATATTTCATTTCCATATTAAGGAAGCAGGATTTCATAATTGAAATACATCAGAGTACAACATGATATAGCTTCAGCGCTCAGCTACCCCATTACACAACTACACCAGCACCAAGTTTCACATGCAACATCTAGAACCTTTCAAAATTAGCATCATAGACAGATGCATCTCATCTGGAAAATTGCTGAAGCGGAAGGCGAATATTGAGCCTTCATTCATGTTGAGGGTCTTTGCAACTTTATGCCAGTGCCTGTGGATGATTGACCGTCCATCCTTCGTCCTCTTCAGGAACACTTCAATATTGAACCGTGGGTGTTGTATGAAAACCTTCCTCGCCTCCTGACCATAGAGGTTGTTTGAGAGGTAATCATCAGTGAACTGCTTTGGAAAGGCCTGAAAACAAGGATGTGCATAAATATCTTCTCTATATTGGAAATGGGGCAAAGGAATAAAAAAGGCAAGGTATAATAGTTAGTACCATCTTGTAGTGAACTAATATCTTGTTCATTGTGCAGACAAATATTTTGTTGTTTTTTGTCGCTAATTTCTTTATCCTAACAATCTTTCTGAGTTTCTTGACTTGATTGATATTCATGGACAACTCATTTCCCCATATGCAAAAAGGGTCGAACAGTGGGTCAAAACCTCTGTCAGCAGGACCTACATGTGCAAGTCCAAATTGCTAAAAACCTTAATATTTGAATGGTTCCTGCAATTGCACAATAATGCGCTATTAGACAACAGACCATGCACGTGCTAACCTCGATTGTAAACCTCAGTGCTTCCCATTGTTTCCCTGCAACACATATAAGGTAGTTAGTCATCAGGTTAAGTAAGGGTTCACATGCTATCAGTAAAATATGTTGACGAAAAATAAGCACATTGCAGATTCATCAGATTAATTCAAGCCACATGGAAAACCCATTTATCCAAACCAAGCATGATTAAAAACTAGGAAATATAGCACTTGTATAAGATTCCCATGTATTAAGTGCAGCCAAATTCCATTTATTCCTCACATGCACAACAATACAAAATTCTACCCACGACAATTGGACATCACATTGTAGAATTGAACCAAGCACTTAACTAAACACCACAACAAATGAACCAAACATTAACTGAGCACCACATTGCACAATATAACATACTCCTAATAGAAGATCAGACAGTTAACCAAACCAAGCATGCTTAACAACTTGGAAATATAGGAATTATATTTGTTTCCCATGTATTTAGTACAACAAAATTCGATTTATTTCTCACATGGTATACAATAACAGAATGCGCCCACAACAATTGAACATCGCATTGCAGAATTGAACCAAACAGTTAACTAAACACCACAACAAATGAACCAAACGTTAACTGAGCACCACATTGCACAATGTATAACATACTAGAAGATCAGACAGTTAACCAAACCAAGCATTCTTGACAACTTGGAAATATAGCAATTGTATTTGTTTCTCATGTATTTTGTAAAGAAAAATTTGATTTATTTCTCACACAGAAGACAATACAAATTTGCACCCTAAAGAATTGAACATCACATTTGCAGAATTGAACCAAACAGTTAACTGAACACGACAACTAATTAACCAACAGTTGATAAGTGAGCACCACACTGCAAAACATATAGAACATATACACTAGAGCAATAGATTGCATGGTAAAAGTAGATAACACAATTCACTAGAATTTGTTAAGGAAAGGCAGTAGCTAGCAAACTGAACATGGGTCCTTATAGTGAGCTAATAAGACAAGCTACTCCTCATTGTCGGAGATATCATGACGATTGGCTCCTTGGACATGGAAGAGGGCAAGGCCTCCGCATCGTGGGTGCCCTCGTCATAGCGGTGAGTTGCCTGAGTCGCTCCGGGCACCAACCTACTGGCTCTCGAGATGAGGTAATCACGTGCAAACTGAGAAAACACCTCGTAGTCTTTGTTGAATGAACCGAGGGTGGCCTCGAGAAAACGCCATGAACTGTCGTTTAAAGCAGCCATCCACGTCGCGGCGTCGGCGCGCGAGGCGTCGATGGTGGCCTCGACAACGAGGTGCTCCTCCAAGATCTAGGGGTCGGCACGAATGGCAGCCATCGTGACCTCATCCGCGCATGCGGCCGCGATTTGCTTCTCCGCTGCCAAATGCTCCTTGAGATCCTGGCTATACTGCGTGCACCATGGCTTAGGGCGACGCTTATTTGGTGGAGGGGTCGGTGATTTGGGTGGAAGATGTCGCCCCGGCGGTCGGGGCATGTGGGATGTGGAAGGAGGAGGAGGATGGGGTCAGGTGTGGATTACCTGCCTGGATAGGCGAGGCCGAGCAGCGTGAAGGAGGGTCGCCAGCGAGGAGGTGACGCGGCAAGAAAGGAGTGAAGGTTTCAACTTGGAAAGGAAGGCGGAAACAGGGGAAATGTGGCTTTTGGTAAGGAGGAGGGGGCGGGGAGGTAGATATTTCCGCGGAAGCCGAAAATTTTGAATCGGTTCAGCGAAAAAACTGGCATGCAAAGTGTCATCACACGGTGCTCCAGGATATTTTGTACTGCATCTCACACAGTTGGTGATAATAAACTGTGTGGAATCTACTTGATTTTCCATCTTGATTTGAATTACATAATGGGGTCACAGTGGCAATGGATGGTGTTTGAATTGCTAGAATTTTATCTGCAGTGAAATGCAACTATATGTGTGTCGTAAAAAATTGGAATAATTCAGGGTTCGTTTGGACATTTTATACATTAAATTGGTTTTCTAGGCACTTTAGGTGCACAATTCAAAATTAAACTACATGCACATGCTCCGGTGCAACAACATGGGTTGTAAAATCATATATGTGTCCATGGGTTTATGCTTATGTCCCATGCAAGAATGGGGATGAATTTCGGGGATTGTTTGGACATTTTTATATGTTAACTGAGTTTTCTAGGCATTTCTGTGCATAATTCAAAATTGGACTACATGCACATGCTCCAGTCCATAAAAACGGGTTGCAAAATCAAATGTTTGTCCTTGGTTGCAAGCTTAGGTCACATGCAAGAAATGAGAATGAATGTCAAACACCTTGAGACTGTTGCTCGGCCGCTAACATTAAGATACATGGTCTTAAAATTCTAGTAAATTGAAAGCTCTCTTGAAAGTCATGAAACTTGAGATGATATCATGGAACGACATCGACATGCCATGGTAAAAATATTGTCCCATTTGGGGTAGGTTTGGGTATAAGCTTCTCGCAAACCAGAGCTTCTCTCACAACAAGCCTGATGGTTTCGGTAGGGAACGTGCCACCTTGGGGGACGAAACGATATTTGTTGCCTCTTCTTACTTTCAATTTTTTTCTCGTGTCAACATAGAACAACACGAGTGTTGTGTCATTTTTTGGGATTTTTCGGTGTTCGCTTGGACATTTTTATACATTAACTGAGTTTTCTATGCATTCATGTGCATAATTCAAATTTGAACTACATGCACATGCTCCAGTGCATATAAATTGGTTCAAAATTGGAATGTGTGTCCTTGATTACATGCTTAAGTCCCATGCAAGAAATGAGAATGAATGTCAAACACCTTGCCACCGTCGCTCGGCCGCTAACATTGAGATACATGGTTTTAAAATTCTAGTAAATCGAAAATGCGTCTGAAATTTATGAAACTTGACATGCTAGCATGGAACGACATCAACATGCAGTGTAAAAATATTGTCCCATTTGGGGCAGGTTGGGGTATATAAGCTTCTCACAAACCAGAGCTTCTCACAACAAGCCTCATGGTTACGGTAGGGAACGTTTCACCTTTCTGGACGAAACGATATCCGTTGCCTCTTCTTGATTTCAATTTTTTTCTAGTGTCAACATAGAACAACATTAGCGTTGTGTTAACTTTAGGAATTTTTCGGGGCTTGTTTGGACATTTTTATACATTAACTGAGTTTTCTATGCATTTATGTGCATAATTCAAATTTGAACTACAGGCACATTCTCTAATGCATACAAATTGGTTGAAAATTCAAATATGTGTCCTTGATTGCATGCTTAGGTCCCATGCAAGAAATGGGAATGAATGTCAAACACCCTGCCATTGTCACTCGGCTGCAAACAATGAGATGCCTGGTTTATAAACTCCAGTAAATCCAAAACTCGTCTGAAATTCATGAAACTTGGCATGCTATCATGGAGCGACATCAACATGCCATGGTAAAATTTTGTCCCATTTGGGGCAGGTTTGGGTATAAGATTCTCACAAACCAGAGCTTCTCACAACAAGCCTGCTGGTGTCGGTAGGGAATGTTTCACCTTTGGGGATGAAACGTTATCCGTTGCCTCTTCTTGATTTCAAATTTTTCTCTAGTGTCAACGTAGAACAACAGGAGTGTTGTGTTAATTTTTGGAAATTTTCGGGGTTCGTTTGGACATTTTTATACATTAACTGGGTTTTCTAGGCATTTTATGTGCATAATTAAAATTTGAATTACATGCACAAGCTCCAGTGCATATAAATTGGTTGAAAAATCCAATATGTGTCCTTGGGTGCATGCTTAGGTCCCATGCAAGAAATGGGAATGAATTTCAAACACCAGGGCACTGTTGATTGCCGGCAAAACGTTGAGATACTTTGTTATTAAAATCTAGTAAATCCAAAACTCATCTGAAATTCATAAAACTTGGCATGCTATCATGGAGCGGCATCAACATGCCGTGGTAATTTTTTTGTCCCATTTGGGGAAGGTTTGAGTATAAGCTTCTCACAACAAGCCTGATGGTTTCGGTAGGGAATGTGCCACCTTTGGAGACGAAACGATATCCTTGCCTCTTATTGCTTTCAAAAATTTTCTAGTGTCAACATAGAACAACAGGAGTGTTGTGTTAATTTTTGGAATTTTTCGGGGTTCATTTGGACATTTTTATACATTAATTGTGTTTTCTAGGCAATTTATGTGCATACTTCAAATTTGGACTACATGCACATGCTCCAGTGCATACAAATTGGTTGAAAAATCAAATCTGTGTCCTTGGGTCCATGCTTAGGTCCCATGCAAGAAATGGCAATGAATATCAAACACCAGGGCACTGTTGATTGCCGGCAAAACATTGGGATACTTTGTTTTTAAATTCTAGAAAATCCAAAACTCGTCTGGAATTCATGAAACTTGGCATGCTATCATGGAATGGCACCCGACATGCTATGTAATTTTTCATGTCCATTTTGAGAGAAGGCGCACTCGAATAACAGCCAACAAAGACATTTTAAAAAATTAACTACAACTTTAATATATCAAACGTTTGTATTATTGAAATCGTGTGCGTTCTATTAACCATTCATGGGAAGCCATGTGTGTTGGTTTTAATGGCTATAGGAGGTGTTGTGCGGACATCTGCTTGACTGAATGGGAGGCGTCCAAGCGCAGTTCGGTGCGCAGGCTGACCGAGAGGCATGCAAGCTGTCTTCCAATGCGCGGGCTCACCAGGAAGCGTGCGAGCTGTACGCTGCGTAGGCTCACTGGGATGCGAGCCCTTTGACTTCCATGGCCGCCCGCCTTCCTCTCCATTAATGGCGCATGAGCCGCTGTTTAATACGGGCGACCTTACTATGGATGAAACAATTATAATTACGACGGAAGACAAACATACTGAAACCATAAGGATTCCATGCAAAAACAGTGCCACGAGTGGTGGCAGAAAACACAAGACCCTCGTATTTAATTGCATCACAGTACTCATACGTGTACAAACATTGATTTTTGAGCAATATCCATCGAGGCGTGGAAGTAAGGACGTCAACAAGCTTGACGAATATAGCAACAAATTCATAGTTATTGTAATCCCAAGAGCGGTTGGGAACTCGAAAAATTGCTATCTTCCGTAGACGGTAGTCACCATGATCGTATTTGAACGTACGTACATCAACTGTGTGCTAAACCTTAGGGCAGTCTGTGATTTTTCAAAGTGGAACCCGGTGACGAGTGTACACATTCACAAGTTCCCACTCGCAGTTATACCCAATATAAACAACCCTGTCGGTGTTTTGGGAATGGGGGTCCCCAGACTTGCCTGCCTGCGGCCCACGGCGTGGCTAAGGCAGCGGGCCGTACGGCCCATCTTCCTCAACAAGGCATCCAAGACCCTCGCAAGAGTCCAAGCCTCGCGAGGCGGACGACGCAAGACCTCCTCTGGAGTAGCCTAACCAGGCAGGCTCACGGTGAGCGGTGATATCAAGGCGGGGCAAACCTCACGAGGCTCTCGTGACGTGAGCCATGACGAACGGCGCCAGGCGGGTGCCAGGTGGGCGCCAGTGCGCGCAACGTCCTTATTTCCTCTTTGGTGCTAAGGATGCCAGCGCAGATGAAAGAGTACCGAGGCATTAGGCAAAGGTTGCTATATTGGTGCAACGAGACCAAGACCAGGAGGACGGCAAGAGGAGGTCATCGTGGAGCCCAAGACGGCGTCACCACTAAAGCTTTTCATAGGCGAAGACCAGTTTTGTTAGGATAGCTTGTACTAGCTGTCGCCCTTCAAAATTGCCCGTCGTTGTTGGCTCCTTCCCCGCTCGATATTTGGGAAGAGGACCAGGGCCTATATAAGTAGAGCTAGCCACCATAGTAGAGGCAACTCATCTTAGCTTGATCGAACCCGATCGAGAGCCTACTCACAAGAACACCTCAACCTCAGGAGGCTGTTCTTCCTTGTCTTATTCATCATCGGCCCAAGAGGAAATCCACCACCACCACACTGGAGTAGGGTATTACACCACAACGGTGGCCCGAACCAGTATAAACCTCGTGTCTCTCTGTGTTGCGAGTTGGTCGAGTTCGTCCGCGAGATCTTAGTGAGCTAGGGCGTAGATCGGTAGGAGGGAAAGATTTCGCGCACCCCAGTGTTCGAACCTTAAGGGTTTGCCAGAATCCCACATCCGACATTTGGCGCGCCAGGTAGGGGTGCGCCGTAGCTTTCCGTCCATCAGTTCGTCGCTCCGTCGCTCCGTCGTCTCCATGGCGGATGCTCGCCGTGCTCGAGCTGAGCGTCGGGCTGCCCTCACCGCCCAGGTCACTCAGACGGCTCCCGTCGGCGGGCCACCTCGTCGTTCTCCGTCTCCCGCCGCCAACGCTGCCACCGGCCCGACGGGGAACAAGCAGCAGGCGTCCTCGCTGCATCCTTCGGTGCGGCAGGACGGCCGCACCGCTACTCCATCACTGACCCCTGCTGGTTCTTCGTCTCACGCGCGCTGCGCTCCCTTGGAGGCACGGGCCGCGCTCCTCGCGGCGAACGAACTCCTGCGCTACCGCCCCGTCGACGAACTCTACGAGGAGTGGCTCGACCGCGTCACCGAGCTCGTCCGCGCCGCAGGGGGCTCTCTGGCGCCGTCCCTCTCTCTACCTCCCCCTCAACCAGCCGCGAGCGATGGGGCTCATGGCGTGCCTCCACCACCTCAGCCCCAAGACGGCGCCTTGGCACCAAGGCGCGCGGCTCCGCGACGTGATCCGCCCCGGCGCCCGCGCGTGAAGAGAGAAGCTGCCAAGAAATCTCGCGGCCGCGAGAAGCTGCACCTGCGCTCCCTGCGCCACCTCGTCAAGACCGCACGCCCGCCCGTTGCGGCGCAGCGCGAAACTCATCAAGACCAAGCTCCACCTCCGAAGCGGGCCCCGGCAACCACGGCCGGCTGCCACGCCTTCACCCCCGAGCTACATAGTGTCGCCTGGCCAGGCAAGTTCAAGCCGGATCTGCCTCCTCGCTACGACGGCACCGCCGACCCCGCGGAGTTCCTGCAGCTCTATGAGCTGAGCATCAAAGCGGCCAACGGCGACGAAAAAGTCATGGCGAACTGGTTTCCCATGGCTCTCAAGGATGGAGCTCGCTCTTGGCTCCTGAACCTGTAGCACTGCTCGATCTCCTCCTGGGACGAGATGCAAAATCGCTTCGTCGCCAACTTCCAGGGCACTCGCGACCGCCCGCCGGCCGTGGGTGACCTGCGCCGCATCAAGCAACAACCAGGAGAGACCCTCCAGAAGTACATCCAGCGCTTCAACAACACCCGCCTCAAAATCCCCAAGGTCACGGACGAAGCCATCATCTCCGCGTTCTCTGACGGCGTCCGTGACGTCAAGACGAAGGAAGAGCTCGCCATCCACGAGAAGATCTGCACATCTCAGGAGCTGTTCAACCTGGCGACCAAGTGCGCAAGAGCTGAGGAGGGGCGTCTCTCTCTCCTCAAGCTGCCAGCCACAGGAGCGGAGGAGAAGAAGGCCAAGGCCAAGGACGTGAAACGCAAGGAGGCGGTGGTGCTCGCAGCGGAGCTCGACACCAAGCGGGGCAGAGATCAGCCCGAGTCATCCAAGAATAGCCAGCCGTTCTGTGCCTTCCACAAACTGAACGCCCACAACACCAGCGACTGTTAAGAGCTCGAGCCATCTGAGGAAGGGCCTTCTGATCGGCGCCCGGCGCAACGACCGGGCTACGGCCTGAAGGAGGGACATGGGCGGGACGCTGGGGCGACCATGGCTGCGCCAGAGTGGCGCGATCGGCCTCGTGAGGACCAGCGGCGGACCAACCTCGCGAGGCGCTGGAGGACCCGCCTCGTGAGGATCGCCCCAGAACGCCGGTCTTCCCCGCTGCCGCCACAAAGAAGGCAGCGACCACCACCAGGACGAGGGGGCTGGGGGCTTCCAGGAGCCACGTGCGATCGCCTGCATCTTGGGCGGCACCCAGGCCCCAGCCTCTCAGCGCATCTTCAAACAGTCCGCTCGCGAGGTGAACGCGATGCTCCCCAAGCTTGAGGCCATGCGCCCGCTCAGGTGGTCCCAATGTGCCATCACTTTCAACTCGGCAGATCAGCTCAAGTGCGCAGCCACCACTGGTGCCCTCCCAATACTGTGTTCCCTAGTCATCAGCAATGTGCAGGTCACCAAGACCCTCATCGACGGCGGCGCAGGGCTCAATGTCCTGTCCGTCGACACGTTCGACAACCTCCAAGTGCCATATGAATAGCTCCGCCCACCAAGCCTTTCTCAGGAGTGACCGACGGTTCCACCACACCGATAGGGCATGTCCGCCTGCCTGTCACCTTCGGGGAACGCAAGAACTACCGCACCGAGCTCATCGACTTCGACGTCGCGCACATCCGCCTACCGTACAATGCCATCCTTGGGTATCCGGCCCTGGCCAAGTTCATGGCAGTCACTCATCACGGCTACAACGTTCTCAAGATGTCAGGAGGCGAAGGAGTCATCACAGTCCCGTGTGAGGAGAGGGATGCGGTGTGCTCTCTCAAGCGCGCCTTTCAAGCTGCAGCAATCGACGACCCCGACAGCAGAAGCGAGGGCCCTCCGGAGGCCAGCCCCAAGAAGAAGAAGCTGCGCCACGCAGGACCTCAGGAGGATGGCATCGCAGCAGGAGCCTCATCAGGATCAGCGCCCGCTCCAGGGGCGCCTCCCTCCATCGCATAGGAAGGCGCGCCCGGTGCCCTCCTCGGGCAGGGCTCGGGGCTCTCTTCTAGAGGGCCTCAGACCTTGCCAACCTCACGAGGGAGGCGCTTGGGCACCAATTGGAGGCGTGCTTCGTGGCACGTGACCCTCAGGAGAGCACAGGGCAAGGAGTGCCCACCACTCAGGAGTTCATCACCAAGACCATTCAGGAACTGCAAGATGCAAGGTCCATGCGCGGCAATAGCTGCTCACAAGGCGCAGCTCCCCATCCAGGAGAGGATGCTGGGCTGCGTGTCTGCATCGACGTCCCAGGGCTCAACAGGGCCGCATCTCAGGAGCGCTTCTGGCGTGTGGGCTGCTGCGAGGGCCCACCACACAGCTACGTTCGCATGCCCTTCAGCTTCCCGAGCATGGCGTCAGCCTATCAACGTGACCTGCGGCGTGTCCTGGCGGCTCAAGAGGCCAGGTACCACGCCGTCCTGGAGGAGATGGAGACGGTCTTCAAGGAACCTCCCGAGCCCCCAGAGCCTCCCGAGGCTCAGGGTCCCGGTGGCTCATGGGGAGTCGTTTCTTCAACGCACGCCTGCAGCTGCACCAACTATACTTCGTCTACAGAACCAGGTAACACCTTCCAAGCTTGTTTAGCTGGGAGCGCCCCTTGGGATACATTATTCCCAGGCCACGTGGGTCCGTCCCTGTGGCATGTATCCCTTTTGCTTATGTCTTTAGCTTACCTTGTTGGGGGCGCCCCTCGGGCTGCATCATCCCCAAGCCGCTCGGGCCGGACCCGACGGCATGTATCTTCCTGCATTTACTTAAGCCGATCCGCTCTCCATGCTTAACCTGCCAACGGCTATCGCCCGCTCGATCACCGCCCGCCACGGGTCTGTCCATCCTATGCAATACACTTGCACGTTAAAAGGGGGGCTCCTGAGCATCACAACTCAGGAGCTCTTACTGGCTCTCCAGCCCTCACCCCCTGGCCTTGACCACGGCAACGCGACCTGGCATACCAGCGGCGGCTGAGCTTGCTCGAGGGCCGGGACCTGAGGACGTAGAGTGCTTGCATCTAACCGCCTTGCAGGAACATACAATTACTGTCGGTGTCAAAACCGGCGGATCTTGGGTAGGGGGTCTCGAACTGTGCGTCTAGGCGGATGGTAACAGGAGACAAGGGACACGATGTTTTTACCCAGGTTCCTCTTGATGGAGGTAATACCCTACTCCTGCTTGATTAATATTGATGATATAGGTAGTACAAGAGTAGATCTACCATGAGATCAAGGAGGCTAAATCCTAGAAGCTAGCCTATGGTATGATTGTTGTTTTTCCTACGGACTAAAACCCTCCGGTTTATATAGACACTGGATAGGTTAGGGTTACACAGAGTCGGTTACAATGGTAGGAGATCTACATATCCGTATCGCCAAGCTTGCCTTCCACGCCAAGGAAAGTCCCATCCGGACACGGGCGAAGTCTTCAATCTTGTATCTTCATAGTCTTGGAGTCCGTCTGTGATGATAGTCCGGCTATCCGGACACCCCTAGTCCGGGACTCCTCGGTAGCCCTGAACCAGGCTTCAATGACGGCAGTCCGGCACATTGATTGTCTTGACATTGCGGCGGGTTCCTCCTCGAATACTTCATAGAAGGTTTTGAACACAAGGATAGTGTCCGCTCGCAAAACAAGTTCCACATACCCTTTGTAGAGAATAACTTTTGCACAGATCTCTCGGCGTATTCAGCGGCGTGACATCACACCACGGCCAGGCCTTTATATGAATCGTTTTCTTTTTACTGTTCCACCTCAGCGCGTTTAGCGAGGCGGTTACCTTGGCACGTCTTATCAAAGCATAGATCGTGCCCCCCTTATTTCGGGATTCCCATCAATACGGACGTGGGTAACCCAACCGTGCCCGTTGGCACGCCTCCTCTATCAAAGGCGAGTCCTAATCGACCACGGTGTGGGCTCTTGGTATTCAACCTCTTTATAATGAGACCAAGGCCCTCTTCTTTCTACACCCTCCATCGAGTTCGCCTCGCTCTTCGAGTTCCAACACCCAAAGCTTCAGATTTAGGCGCTTCGGACCTTCGACGATGTCCGGCTCCGACCAGCACGGCCGATGGATGTATTCCTCCGTCACAGAAGAAGATGTGCTAAAGCTGCGAGGCGCCAGGTATCTAACCAGCGAGATCTCGCATAGCCTACCTGCTCCAGGGCAGGTCATTCCCACTCCTGAGCCCGGCGAGAACGTGGTGTTCGTATCTCACTTCCTTCGGTGTTTAGGCTTCCCGACGGATCCCTTTGTGCGGGGGCTCATGTTTTATTATGGGCTGGATTTCCATGACTTGAATCCGGAGTCCATCCTCCATATCTCGTCATTCATTGTCGTATGTGAGGCCTTCCTCCATATTACCCCCCACTTTGGATTGTGGCTCAAGACCTTCAAGGTGGAGCCAAGGATGATCGGGGGCAACAAGCAGAGTGCGGAGGGGCAGTCATAAGAAAATGTGCTGATGCTCCATGGCCCGAGGGCTCTTTTCAAGAGGAGCTTGGTTTGTGGCAACGAGAGTGGTTTTATATCACCGCTCCCCGGGGCACCAAATGGGCGGCGCTCCCTGCCTTCCGCTCAGGTCCACCACAGCGGCTGGCGTCATGGGTCAACAAGGGGCTCGACTGGGGGCCGTCCAAGGACGTTCCCTCGCTGTAGGGCCGTATTTGAGACCTCCAAGAGAGGGAGATCAATCTGATTGTAGTGGCACATGTTATGTTGATCCGGCGCCTTCAGCCCTGCAAACATCGCCCCCTCCGCCTGTGGGAATTCAATCCAGAGGGACCACGAGCTCTCCAAAATTTTATGGGCACGACGCCCGTGGAGATGTATAAACTGTTCTTCGGATCACAAGAGAAGTGTCCGGACCTGACTAAGGACGCAGGACTAAGCTGCAATCGCCCAGATACTCAAGTAAGTAGTCCTGTAACCGGACAAATTGTTCATTCATTTATCATATATACATGCCCTTTAAAGGAGCCGTTTCTTGAACAGGAGTGGATAGCCAAGGCAAAGTTAATAAGGTGTCCGGCTCCCCTCTCAGAGACCACGCCGGATCCCATGTTGGCCAAGATGTTGAAGGTCGCGCCTTTTGAAGAAGGCAAAGGGGGGAGCGGGGAAGCAACTGCCTCTACAAAGGAGGCTATCAAGGAAGGAGGGATTAAAAGTCCCATCCTTCGAGGAGAGAAGAGGACTGCTTTGGAAGATCCAGAGGTCAAGGCCTCAAAGAAGGAAAGGAATCTTAAATCGAGAGAGTCCGCGCCGGAAGTAACCCAGTCGCACTATTTCCCCAAGGGGATCAGCCCTCCAGCGAGCCATAAGTGAAAAGAAGGGGTCTTGTGAATAAGGAACATCCCTGTATTTATTTATGAAGATAACCGAAATTGTACCTTGTATTTGAACTCAGCCCTTCTCGTGAGCTCGTCTTGAGGATCTTCTTCGGAGATGATGGAGAAAGCGCCTCCACCAGTCGCACCCTCATGCAGGCGGACGATCCCGAGGTGTCGTCGCGGGGTTCCCCAAGTCCGTGAGGCGGAAGGTCCGCGCCAAGTGGTGTCTTGATCGGAGGAGTGAAGGATCTGCTTTCGAGTGGCGGCTATCTCGTAAGATCACCGTGCTCTAATGGGTACGGTGATCGAAAGATTGCATCCGCGAGAGCGGATTGCATGAAGCCGTCGAAGCTTCTTGACGGGTTTGAGGTACGCAAAAATGGTGTACCTTCCGACATTTATGCATATAGAATCGCCTGTATAGATAGTAGCCCCGAGACTCGGTATGTTGTCAAAATTGACAGCGTGCGAGGATCAAATCTCGATTATAACATATCACGCTCCTAAACAGGTGGTGGGGCATCCGGTGGCTAGCCGAATCGATGAATATGCCGAACTAAGCGGCAACTCGGCGAGGCGGATCACGGACATCGCGCTGGTCAATAAGCGGTTTGACGAGTCACAAGGTATGTGATTTCTATCACGGACACCTAGTAAGGGAGCTTGACGCCCATGTCTTCTGTTTGTATGCTTGATGCGATGGTGCCGCTCTTTGTGGAAGAGCTGCGGGCGGAACTTGCCCGAGCGAAAGAGCAAGCCGAGAAAGAGTAATGCGGCCACTTTAAAGGCGGCCGAAGAGCTAGAAGCCGAACGGGCTGCTCACTGCCGAAGCAGAGAGGAAATGGCCGATATGGCCAGCGAGTTGAAGAATGCTGTCGATTGCTGCGAGGTTCTTGAAAAAGAGCGTCAAAGCGGAGCAAGAGGGCTGAAAAAAGCCGCGCCGAATCAAGAATGCCCATTCGGCTTTGAGAGCTGCCAAGGAGGAGCTGAGTCAAGCCGGGCAATTGCGGCCGGAAAACCGTTTACGCTGCGAGGAAATATACGGATCAAAGTATGCTCAATTGGACAAGTTGTGGAGTTCGGAGGATGCTTATCTGGATTTAGCAATGGCGCCGCGGACGCGATTGAGCACTTCCGAGGCGGAAAGGGCACGAAGGAAAGAGCTGTATTGGTGCAATTCCATAGTCCGGGCGTCTTCTTCCGTTGACCGATCGGTTGGCGAATGGGCGAGCTGAATCGACTATCCGGACTTGCCATGGAGCATGTCATGACTCACTTGTGGCGGGCGGACCCGGCCAAGAGCTATTTTGGTTTAGTGCAGCGGTTCCTTGGTGCGGTACAGCGTGTCGGCGCAATGAAGCGATCAGCATGTATTGAGGGCGCGGATGGCTCTGGCCCGTGTCAAGACATCTTGGGCGAGAGATGAAGGCCACCGACGTTGCATCCCAAGATTGAGACGAGAAGCAGTACTGCCGAGCACTACTTTGAAGAAGTCTGCGGGCGCTCATTTAATAGAGGCGTAGTGCTCGAAGGATATTATGTTTAAATGACATGTATGATTTGTGAAAACAATGTTTTCAATATAATATAAGAGCTTTTTATACTTGTGCGTTCAAGTAGTAAACTACTCCCTGTGCGGCCGTTTATGTATATGTGTATATAACCTGAAAGATGGCAGTCCTTGGCTTCAGCCCCCACGCACATAGTGCGGGGGTGTTTGCAAAGAAAGCGCTTTTTCACACTTAATCCAACGTCTTGGTCCTGTTAAGGAGGTGATAGCATAGCAAACCAGGAAACCGGACTATAATGCTTTATCACTTTCACTTAGCCATAGGAGTTCGAGGGTGGGGCTACTATATAGCCCCTGGGGGCACCACACTCTCCCGAATTTGGGGTGCGTATGTGCCTGACCGAAAACCGATCCTTCGTTAATGCGGAGGAATCATAAACATTCCAGTGAGTCGTCGAGTGGTTGACCAGTCTCTCGCTATATCATGACGATCAGTTTTGGCTTTCTCTCTTGAGGTGCTCGCCCGGCGAACCGGGCACAATCGCGATAGTTCTCCACAGTGCCGCGTTAGCCGATAAAACGGGCGTAAGGCAGCAAAACACAGGAGCCGGCAAACCCAACATTTGACCAAAGACATGATTCGGAGCTGATGCATATAAGGCCTAACTCGAGGCGCGAACACTCCCTAAGGTATTCGGTCTTTATAAAACGGGCAGAATAATGCCCTAAGCCCCTGGTGTCCAGGTACGTGCAAAAATTCTGGTGCGTCCAATGCCAAAACGCCAGCCTCCTCCTCGGTTGTAGTAAGAAACCGGGGGATGTATATCATCAAGAGACAGTAAAAAGGTTTACGCAGGTCTTAATCTGAAAAGAATCCTTGCAGCGGGTCCCTCTTGCGTCTGCGCTTTGTCTCCGTTGTGCCGTATCACGGGCGGGTGTAGCACGTTGTTCATCTGTAAAGAGAGGAACATAGTTTAAAAGAAAAAGGATACGTCGAAAGATGTACTTAATATTTAAATAACGATGCAGTTTCAAGAAGTGAATAAAATTGAGCTTTATTGTCTCTTGTTATACATGCATGCAGCCCCTCGTATGGGGTATGCAGCTAGTAAGCGCCGGACTCGTCTAGCCGTGTCCGGGTTTGAATGATCAATTCAGGTTTTTTGACTAGCGGGCGGATAGGTGTGGGGCTGTCAAGGCAGTCTCCGTTCTTGATGCGAGTAACACTTAATACTTCCTCTTAACGAGATGATGCCGCGTGGACCGGCATTTTAAGTGTTAGAGATGCATAATGCGGTATTGCGTTAAAAGCGGTAAAGCTTGGCGTCCCAATAGTGCTTGATGGCTACTATTAAGCGGGCGACATGGAAGATTAACCTTTCATGACGGAAGTTGTCGGATGAACCAAACACAACTTCTAGCAAGATGGAGCCCGTACAATGGGCATATGGGCTGGCATTACTCCTTTAAAGGAGGTGTTGCTACAGGCGAATTTTGGTTGGGTTTATCCCCATCCTGCGGATTGTGTCACGATATATCAGGTTTATGTCACCGCCGCCATCCATGAGGACTTGTGTAAATTGGAATCCCTCGATTATAGGATCCAATATCAAGGCAGTCCATCCCGCGTTCTGGATATTTTCGGAATAGTCCTGATGGTCGAAGGTGATTGGTTTTGACAACCAGTGTGCGGCCCGCCTTTTAGTGGGCGCCGCTCTGTTTTTCCCTTTGATCACGTGAAGTGAGTTTACTGTTTTAACCTCTTGTGGGAAAGTCTTTTGTTTTTCGGGGCTCTGCTTGTGGTGCTTGTCGTCATCTTCACTTGGTGTGTCGAGGCCCTTGTGTTCGGCGTTCAGTCTGCCGGGCTGTTTAAAGACCCAACAATTTCTGTGGGTATGGTTAGTAGGCCTCCCAGGAGTACTGTGGATTTGACATATCTTGTCCAATATTTTGTTGAAGTTTGATAGCTCATCGCTATTGTCCTTAAGGGGCAGTTTTTTATTGTTCTGTCGTGAGCTTTTGAATCCGGCGTTGACTGCTGCACTCTTTGGACCGTTCCTTTTAATCCGGCGCTGGTCCTTGTTGCGTCGTGGTTTCCCATTTCCATCCCTGATTTCGGATGTACTTGGGTCGCTGGTGCTGCATCTTGCCAGCCAGCTATCCTCCCTGCGCAAAAGCGGGTCATGAGGCTTGTTAATGCGGCCATTTTCTTGGTTTTTCTTGGCCGAGGTGTCTGGCGAGCCATTCGTCTCGGACGTTGTGTTTGAAAGCTGCTAAGGCTTCGGCGTCCGGACAGTCGACTATTTGGTTCTTTTTAGTAAGGAACCTATTCCATAATTTCCGGGCTGACTCTCCGGCTGTTGAGTTATGTGACTTAGATCGCTCGCATCCGGAGGGCGGACATAGGTCCCCTGAAAATTTGCCAAAACGCATCCTCGAGCTCTTCCCAGCTTCCAATGGTATTTTCGGAAGGCTTTTAAGCCAATGCCGAGCTAGCCCTTTGAGTTTAAGGGTAAGTATTTTATGGCGTGGAGATCATCTCCTCTAGCCATGTGTATGTGGAGGATGTAATCCTCGATCCGCACTCGAGTGCATTGTTCCGTCGTATGCCTCTATGTTTACGGGTTTGAATTCACTGGAAATTCATGATCCAAAGACCTCATCGGTGAAACATAGGGGTGTCTGGCGCCCTATATTGGGTGTGCCGTTATCTTGAATTTTGGCGTGTTCCATTGCTTTGATGAGCCTGCTTTCTTGGCCCATAGATGGACCTAACTGGGCCATCCTTTTGATGTGAATCCTTATGCGGATCGCATATTGGCTTGTGTCTTGGCGCCATTCGCGCTCTCTTTTTGCCGTGGGGTCGTCCATCCGACCGGTGGCCTTCTTACTTTTTAATTGTGGGGCTCTAAGGCCTCCTCGTCGAATCGGGCAGTAGCTTTCTTTTGGGTAGCTCTTAGTTCGGCGATCGTCGCCCGTCTTTGTCTGCGGTCTTGAATACATTGCTCCATCGATCCTGAGTGCATCTTCCGCTGTTTTGAGCTTCCACTTACTGCTTTTCAGGCTACTGTAGCGATGGCGGCGAGCCTTTTCTCGAGGTCATTTTGCTCCAATAGTTTGTCCGCGTGAGATCGTCCGTCTTGTTGTCTTCGCTGGGGACAGATTGTTTATCCAAGTTGTCTTGTTCGGACGATTGCTCGATAGCTTGTTCGTTGTCCACCGGTTCGCCCTGCTCTATGGCTAGGTCTTTGTTGAGTCGGGATTTTGTTCGGCGTTTACGTTGCCGTTTTGACTGCTTTTCGAGGGATTTATCCTTCGTAGCGTCCCGTTGTTCCTCATCTTCATTTCCTTTAGGTGTATCCACCATGTATAGATCATGGGATGAGGTGGTTGTCCAGCATCCTATAGGTGCTGGTTCATTGTTGTCTCCTACATCGTCGTCCATACCGTTGATGTCTTCGGAGTCGAAATCGAGCACGTCGTGTAAGCTTTCGACAGTGGCTATGAAGTGGGTGGTAGGTGGGCGTTGAATTTCTTCGTCGTCCGCATCCCAACCTTCTGACCGTAGTCCGCCAGGGCTCTCCGGATAAAGAGAGAGACTTTAGTGAATTCAGGATGTCGCCAAAGGCGAGTCTTTGAAAGATGTCATGATCGTGAACTCCATGACCGGCGCCCAATCGGATTCGATTGGCAGGGGCGCGGAGGGTTCGGAGTCCGGAAAGGAGTCCGGCATCCTGGAGTCGAGGTCTTTGCAAAGGACAGGGATGGAGTTCGTCTCAATCGCCGTAGAGATTGTAGCCCCCGAGGCGGTGTCCAACCATTCGTCCTCGATCGGGGAATCCGGCTCCGGATTAAGGGTCGGAGCGGATGCTGGTGCGGCCTCCAGGGCACTGTTCGGCTGCAGAGCTAGATCATGCCCATCGAGACAGTGCGGCACGCTTGGCTGCGGCTCGAATCCGTCGAAGATCAAGTCTACGCGGATATCGGCCGTATAGTCCAAACTTCCAAATCTGACCTGATGGACAGGGGCGTAGCTTTCGATCTGCTCCAGATGGCCAAGCGAATTGGCTCGCAGTGCAAAGCCGCCGAATACGAAGATCTGTCCGGGGAGAAAAGTCTCACCCTAGACCGCGTCGTTGTTGATCAAAGGAGCCATCGGGCCTATCGCTGACGACACAGAGGAACTCTCAATGAAAGCACCAATGTCGGTGTCAAAACCGGCGGATCTCGGGTAGGGGATCCCGAACTATGCGTCTAGGCGGATGGTAACAGGAGACAAGGGACACGATGTTTTTACCCAGGTTCGGGCCCTCTTGATGGAGGTAATACCCTACTCCTGCTTAATTAATATTGATGATATAGGTAGTACAAGAGTAGATCTACCACGAGATCAAGGAGGCTAAACTCTAGAAGCTAGCCTATGGTATGATTGTTGTTTTTCCTACGGACTAAAACCCTCCGGTTTATATAGACACCGGATAGGTTAGGGTTACACAGAGTCGGTTACAATGGTAGGAGATCTACATATCCGTATCGCCAAGCTTGCCTTCCACGCCAAGTAAAGTCCCATCCGGACACGGGACAAAGTCTTCAATCTTGTATCTTCATAGTCTTGGAGTCCGGCCGTGACGATAGTCCGGCTATCCGGACACCCCCTAGTCCGGGTGTCAGGACCCCGATCCTAAGTCACACCGATCTAGCATGTAACACATCATATCACTTTGCGGCCTCACGCACGGTATTCCCACGGGTGTCGCCTTACCATGGCCCGGGACCGTTTGCGCCTTTTGGCTCACGTATATGATAGTGTCGCTAGCATCCATATGACAAAGAACCGGGCCGACATGGCTAGTCGTGAACCCAAAGCGCGCTAACTCATGGGGACAGAAATACATGAATCACATCGAGCATGTCGGTCATCAACGTATAAATTCGGGCTGTAGCACTTGGGCTATGAGACTCCGGTATCCCGGCTGTAGCAGGCTAGGCAGACTCGAATAACACCGCGTGACATTTCCCGAAGGAACGGACATAGGAACGGCGTGAAACACATGCCGCCCAGTCAAGTGTCCAAGCAGTAGTCTTTGGGCTAGCAGGACTCAGTGAACCGGGCTGTAGCGGACTACTATCGCTCGTAAGCACGAGACTACATTTCCCCATATGAGAGGCTGCCGAGGATAAACAACTAGTTTTTCGGATCCCACACATACCAAGCATTTCAAACATACACACAATATGCTCAATATGTGTAAATACGACGTGGCATCACAACATAACTCTCGACTCAAATATTTATTCATTAGGCTCCGAGGAGCGAGATATTACAAACATGGGTCTCATGACCCAACATTGAAACATACAAGTCAAAACACAAGCGGAAGCTAATCATGTCCGAGTACGAGACAACTACAAATGAAAAAGGCTGAGAAGCGACTATCTACCAGATCTGCCGAGGGCACAAGATCGTAGCTGAGGTAACAAGCTAAGCGTTGAAGTCCAAGCGGAACTACTAGCGAGGCCGAGCGTCTCTCGCAAAACATAAAATAGGCAAACGTGAGTACAAACGTACTCAGCAAGACTTACATCGAACTAACTACATATGCATCATTATCAAAAGGGGTGGTGGAGTTTGACCGCAGCAAGCCAGCTTTGACTCGGTGGCTATCTGAACTACATTGCAAGTAACTCTTTGAGGTGGCGCTCACGAGTCCACATATTCACCATATCAATACACCACTATGGACCCGACCCCGTCTTCCTACGAGAACGCCATCCATAGCACTCACGCTTATCTTGCGCATTTTAGAGTATCCACTTTCACTTGTCTATGAACTGATATAGGCAACCCGAAGTCCTTTTCATGGACACGGCTATTCGAGTAGATCATATTAAACCCTGCAGGGTGTACTTCTTCACACACGCTCCCACCACTTACCGCCGTTTACGACATGTACTCAGCAACCTTCAGCGGAAGCCCAACGTGGGTGTCGGCCACGGCCTACCTAAACACTCAAGTCCCTAGTCCAGGTTTATCGCCTATTCGGGTTCCATCCATGGAGTCCGGCCGAGGTTTCCCATACAACCCCGAGCGATGTGTGCAGGGTTCCCGAGACACCAAGCGGGCGAATCGGTACACCGACCCACGGTGCCTACATAACACAACCCAGCCCTAAGGTCAGCGTTAAATGCCCCCAACATGCTACAAACACTAGAAACTACTTGCAACTCCGGACCGAGGACAAGGGTGGTTAAGAAGCCGAGAGGGTCAATTAAGGATCCCAATGCGTGGTAGTAACTGTTTCATGGATCACAAACACAGAACTCAGTTCACGAGGGCGGTTTCAATGAGACAACCCACCATGTACTCCTACATGGCCTCTCATCGCTACCTTTACCAAATCGTGTTCACACACTTAGCTCACACACAGTGGGACATGTTCACACAACCATTCCAATTCATTCCCGATGAATCGGACTGACTCAACTCTAAGCGATGGCAGGCATGACAACAAGCATGAATGAGTAGGCACAACAGGCTCAAACAACTCCTACTCATGCTAGTGGGTTTCATCTAATTCTTGTGGAATGACAGGTCATGCAGAGGATAAAGGGTTCAGCTACCGCAGCAAGTAACACATGAGTCGTTGTTGTCCTAATGCAGTAAAATAGAGCAGGAGCGAGAGAGTGCGATTATATCGGAATGAACAAGGGGGTTTTGCTTGCCTGGCACTCCTGAAGATAATATAGTTCTTCATCGGTGTCATCGAATTCATCGTCGATACGTCGTCTACCGAGAGGGGACAATTACCGGCAAACAAGAGAGAACACAATCAATGCAATGCACATTCACATGAATGACATGTCATGTTAAGATACTGGATTCACCTAATGCAGCAGTAATCCAAGTTAATTGAAGTGGAATTCAAACAAGGTTGAACTCCAACTCCAAATGCTTGTTCATAAATTACCCTAATCATGATTCATCCTATTCAGTGAGGTTAACTTGTTCAAACATGCATGAAAATGCCATAGACAGATTTTTCATATTTTTCTGATCATTTTTCATATATAAATTATTTCCATTGGAGTTACGGTTGAATTTATATGAATTTTAGAAGTTTGGGGTATTTTCTGAAATTTCCTGAATTAAATTAAATTCAGAAAACCTATTACTGCGTCAGCATGACCTCACGGTGACGTCAGCAAGTCAACGGGCGCTGTCCAGGTCAAATCTGACCTGTGGGTCCCGATTGTCAGTGTCTAACTAATCTAACCTAGCTTAGTTAGTACTAAACTAACTTAACTAACCGGGCGGGGCCCGCATGTCAGTGGGTCAGGGGGTGATTAAGTGGGTCATTAGTACCTGTAGCGACCCGACCTCAGACGGTCAAGCCTCTGTGTTACTATGCCATCCCTAGATCAGTATGCTGGCACACACAGTACATCAATGTATATATCAAAGTGCAATCACATGCATAAATAACGTAAAACTGATATATACCTCATAATACTCAGCGGAAACAATCAAGCGGGTGTGGAGTCCCATCAACGCCATCGGCGGGTTGAGTGTAGACCGTAACCTCAGATCGTAATTCTTACTGTCGAGGAAAAATCTGCAACATGATACGTTGCAGCCGTGTAGGTCAATTACATTGAATGTACCGCAAGATCACAATATGAGAAAACAGATGATAAAACTATACTATATGCAATATGGCTTTATGGCTCTGTATCTGAGTTTTGTTTGCGTAAAAGCTGATTTTATTTTACCTACATCAAAGGAATAGAATGAAGTCTGTACTAAGGAGTTTTCTATCATGACATGGTTCCGCCAACCGATGTCTCATAACCCAAAATCATCATATGTTGCCCACAATTAAGTTATCAATCCGGTGTTGAGAGTTCGAGATAGATCCAAGTCCAGAGGCTCAAATTGTCCGTAACCGGGGACACGGCTAATCGATTAGGTTATAACCCTCTGCAGAGGTTTGTACACTTTACCCGCAAGATTCGATCCCTCTCTTTACGTTCTCGCACTTCAGGGTGTTTGAGAACAAGATGACCAAACATGGTCTTCCAAGAGTTCCTCGACCACCGTCCGGTACTCATCCCATCCTACCGTAGTTCTACATCTGCTAGTACCGTCCCAGCCAGAGTCACAACTAAGGTCAACCAAGCGAGCCCATAATGACTTGCGGTTGCAGGTAAGCTTCGGGCATGAAGTATTCTTCCGTCTCTTTGAGTCTGGGTGAAGCTTTCCGCAAGATGTCATGGCGCTTCTCCATGCATCCCGGCCAACCACTGGTTTCTCCAGGTGCCGTCAACCGTCCTTCACCCATGAGTGTGTATTGAATTCTTGTCTTGAGTCTTGAAGTCTTGAGGCCTTGAAGATGCAGTCCTTGCAGATTCCATCATGGAGTTATCGTCATTGGCGTAGATCCTCCATTCTCACACCACTCCGAGCACTCATACCAACCCCGTCTACTATAGCGTAGCATTAAAATAAATAACGTCCGGGCTTGGTAACAGGGTGATGGGTTCCTACCTCATGCATACTACTCAACTACAAGGATTCAATAACACTCTTGAGGGTGGTTGCAAAGGTGCCACTAAATGCAATAAAACATAGGTATGAAAGCATGGTCAAAGTGAACTTGCTCGGTGATGTTGACGAAGAAGAATTATCGTTCTCAAGAAATAACTTGATAGACTACTCGTCACTCTCTGATGAAATCTATATAACAAACATATCATTCATATAAGCACTCACACTAACAATCAAAACAAAAGAGAGAGCGAATAAGAATCCGAAGGAACTTCAAATAAAACTAGGGAGTCTTCTTCTACAACATTCACAAAAATAGTTTTGTCTAACGGAAAATAAAACACTAAAATAACAGAGAATAAAATATAAATTTAGTTAAGACAAAAAAAAGTATTTTTTTCATAAAGCTATTTTGAAAGTATTTTCAATTGGGAGTTAAAACAGTAGAAAATCCATTGCAAGTTATTAGCGAACTTGAATTGATTTCACGATAACAAAATAAAAATAAATATAAAAACTTGTTGAACACCTACTGTTTAACTAATAGAAACCAAACATAAACTTTCTGAAATATAAAATAAAATAATTTAAAACAACTATAGAAAAAGAAGTAGCTATAATTGAATAGAACTAAAACAGAATTTGTTTTACATGAAACAATAAGCTAAAATACTCAAACAATTTTGAAGTTTTTACCACTGGTAAATATGATCACTAGTGATCAGTAGAAAAAGAATCAAATAAAAATCTATTTTAAACTCCCGGAATAAGCAAAACAAGCTTTAATTCAAATCTGATCTAACTCAATTTTATAAATCCAAACATAGACAAATTATATATTTTTGGAAACTACAAGAAAATTGTGATCTAACGCAAAAAGAATCAGCATCATTGGACTTCTAGATCAAAAGTTATAAGCTAAACAAGAACGGAACTAAATCTGTTACGGGAATAAATCTGAAAACAGCGGAGTTACCTGTACGTGAGGCAGAGATGGCAGGAAGGAGGCAGCGATGTGGAGGCTGCTCGGCGGCGAGGTCGCCAGCGAGGTGGGGGTGGCGGAGGAGGGGTCGGCGCTTGGGAGGTGGCGCTGGGCGATGGGGAGGTTCCAGGAGAGCTCTGGTTAGCGTTCTAGGCAGGAAAAGGAGGACGGTGGCAAGAAGGCTACGGGCAGGGAGGCGTGGTGATGGGAAAAATGGAGCGAGGAGAGGAGGGGTTTTATAGGCGGTCTCGGGAGGCGCTGGGATGGAAAGACGAGGGAGATCGGGAAGGTGGAGATTCTGTCTCCATGGATATGGAAAGCTTCTGTAACGTGAAAGGAAACAGAGGAAGGAGATGATCTCTTGTTGGGCTAGAATAGGAAAGTGCTTAATGGGCCAGCAGGTTTTCCTAATAAAACGATTCCATTCCTATTTTTAAAATTAGGAAACTAAAACAATAAAAAGGAAATCAAATCAATTGAATAAAGAGTTTTATATACTAAAATTATCAGAAAAATAAAATGTAGATGATGAGCATTATTCCACGGCCAAAATAAAAACTAAAAAAAATGTTTTCAGAAAATCCCTAAAGGCTTTATTTCTTTTTGTAAATAATTTTAAATAAAACTTTGGTTTTCTTGGCTCAAATATTTTCAAAATGCCCCTGATTTTGGAGGTCATTTTCCTCCGCTCTTTCTTGCTTGCAAGAATTTATTTTTAGGGTATTTCTCGGGAAGAAAAATAGAGAAACAAGTGCAAATATTTGAAAGAATTAAATTGCAAAACTCCGTTCAAATTCTTCATAGTTGAAGAAGTCATGTCATCTTCTCTCATTGATTTTAATAGGATGAATTTGAATTTACGGAGAAGGGAAAGTCATTTTATTCCTCTCATTCAAAAGTTTTTGAAAAGGTTCAAATTTCACTCAAGTTTAATTCACTCAAGCAAACAAACAAACAATTCAATTAATTATATTAACATTCCAAAATTTGGGATGTTACAAACCTACACACTTAAAATGAATCTCGTCCTCGAGATTGAAGAAACTAACAAGAAAAGGTTAGGGTTGGGGTCTTCTAGCAAATGTCTTGGTCGAAAAGGTCGGGGTGCTACCACACTTAAAAACAAGGTCATGGTTCCAATAAACTTAGATATTTCCTCTGGAGGGCTGACAATGTATGTCTCTTCACATATCTTACAATAGCTCCTTCATTAAAGCTCTTACATCGAAAGCATAGAGTTTTCCTCAAAAGCTTGGGTCGGTTCGTCAAAGTTGAAGTTATTCCGAGACTGGATCTTCTTAGCTGATGGGTGTGTCCATTCTAAACAACTATCGAAACACTCATGGTGGTCTACAATTTATGGTTTTCTCCTGCAGAAAGCGGGCAGGTTGAACCTCACCGTATAACCTCGTTTGGCAGCGGTTGCTGAAATGGGGTTCCATCGTCCTACCATTTTATGGTTTTATGGCTTATCGCGTCGACACTCTTCTAAGTTTTCAAGGCTCTCGATTTTCCATCAACATATGATAGTTCATGATAGAAGTCTCGGTATGGGGCCAATCCATCCGTGCTTTGAATCATTACCACATATGTAAATATCGAATCACGTATTTTAACACTTGGGCATACTCACAAGCATTGCAGAATTTCTCTTGTCCTCGAATTGGGTTCGAGTAAATCCATGGTTTCTGCAAGCCAAACAAAACATCTATCGTTACTTCACCACTCTTAGGTTTTTGCGTAACCTCCTACGGAACGTATGCTGATTTGATCACTTGCTTCTTCCAAGTGTATTCCTTTATCCAAGGTTACAACTGTTCCTTCTCAAAATCCTGGGCACGTGGGTTATGGCCCACTTCAACACTAGTGCAGCTTTAAATCATCCTTGGAGTAACTCTCTCTGTTACACCTCCTTTGAATCCAGTAGTACTCTGTTTCTTCATACCATCATATCAAAACAAAACTCCAACTTATTTTGTTCAGCTTCCTTCTATGGACCGTCATGAATAACACATTTCTTTCTTCATTGATCTTGTGGCTTTACAGAGTACTATGACCAAAAGAATGCACAAGTTTATCCATAAAATCTCATTATTTTCATATCAATCTTTCATTACATCCTTAACCATTTTCGTAAATTCAAATTCCAAAAAGTACTTTGTTACAAATGCTGCCACCCACATGATTTGGTATGGTGGGCATTACTTCCAACTTTATTCATTTATCCTCCTCGAGGATTCTTGATCCCAATCGAAGTGTGCGACATGAGCCTTGAAATCTTCAATCTTCTTTTTCATCATGGTGGTCTTGAGCTTCACCTTCATCATCTCTGCATGCACTTCGCTTAGGTATTCTGAGTATAACGAGTCTTGCTTCAAGTATTTCTCCGATCGGCGTATGGCTTCCATGGCTGCTTCACGAACAGCGTCGAAGAAAGTTGCTTGTGGCACACGTGAGATGAAAAAGTAATGCCCCATCCTCTTTGGGCAAACTCCTTTCAAGCGGTGGAGGTGTACCTCCACATACCAAAGTTCCACTCCTTTTGCATGAAGGGTAGCCTTTGTAGACTGCATTTCCTTCAAGGTGAATATGCTTCATCATGTCCTTCAGATCTTGGTAATCATGATCACTTGTCGAGGTCATGATGGTTTCGGACCTTTAAGGAAAGACTCATAAAGGGTCGTCATCTGCAGTTGTAAAACAAAATGTGCTCGAGAATAAGGTGCATATCTCCTGGGCACACATTCATATCATCAAACAAAACTTCAAACTCAATTCCAATTTCCTGTTTATGCATCACAACTCACTTTCTTCCATGTTCATCCAGAATATTAATTTCCAAGATAAAATATGACAACTCCTTAAAGCTTTTCAGCATGTGACATTACAACTTTATTGAGTCATGAACTATTACAAACTCGAGAAATCTATTACATAACTCAACTCATTGAGCTCATGAAAAGGAAATTGCTTTCTACTACTCTTATTATCCATATCAAAATTCCAACTACTCAACTCCAGCTTTCATCTTGTCGGGACATTTAATAGCATAATGTCCTGCCTCCTTGCAGCGAAAACAAATGACTTCCGACATGTCTCGGGCTTCTTTGTGATTATCTGGGCTCCTTGGATTCTTGGCTTCTTTTCGGGCATTTACTAGCGTAATGACCTAAATCCTTGCACTGTAACAAGTGATATGACTTAGGTCCTTCTCTGCAAAAGTTGCGTTGTTCTCGGATTGTCTTCTCTTCTGGATTTCTCTGTAATGATCAGAGTTTCTATCTCCGGGGTCAAACTTCACTTCTGCTGTCGGAAATATCCTGGATACTCCTTTTTTCCTTGGTGCAATCTTGTGAAAATGTCCTTCTTCTCCACATGAATAGCGTGCATTGGAGTAAAATCTGTTGAGACCTTCTCCATCCGGGTCTTCAACACTTTCATTCATTCTTGGTTCTTCTAGATCTTCCTTGAGGGCTTCTTTCATTCCATCTTCCTGCTTGAATAGTTTGTTGCACCGTGGAGTAAATGTGACCTTTGCACCGGTAGTGGGTGGTTCCTTCACACAAGAAACAAGTCACACGACTAGTTGGGCATTCCTCGGTTGGGTGTTTCTCCTCACAATGAGAGCATCCATCTTTGTGTTCCTCCCAGGTGTGTCCTATTTCTCCATAAATCTTGCGAGCACAAGGTTTACTTTTGGTGCATCATTGCGTTTCCGGATAAGGCGTGATTTCAACAGGGTCTTCTTGAATTCTTCCCAAGTTCTTGCTCCATTAAATCCCTGTATGGCTTGATGCATGTTCCACCAGGTTGCAGCACTTTCTCGTAAAAATCTTGAAGAGCGTATTGGACCTCATACTTCCTTGAAACCAAATTGCTCCCGAAGTGGGTTTCCATGTTCGCATCCATAGCTCGCCTCGGGCTGAGTCTTGATCCAGAGAATATCAGTCCAACTTCATTCATCATCTATGGTGTTCAAGGGTTTTAGGGTGAGATGAGAGAGAGGTGGGGAGGATATACACACAATACAACCAATAGTTTTGAAGAAACAAGTTTTATTTTGGGGCTGTCGGTAAAACATCAAACAAATGACAGCTCACAAATCATCGCATCTAACGTGGGTGTATAACAGGGTTTGGTCTCTATGGGTCAAATAATTCTTGAGATCCTTTCAAGTCTTGAGTCTTCAACTGTTCTAGCTTCTAATACATGGTGAAATCCTCTTTACTCAAAGGGTCATCAGTTCTCGATATCAAATCCTTCTTGGGCGTCTTGATTGATCCTCCGGGTGATCAAAGGATAAGGGTATATTCTAACTATTTGAGGTGAGAGGGTCTATTTGATAAAATCAGAAAAGATGAGAAGTAAAAGTCTTTTTGTGAATAAAGTTTTGAGATATCCTGTCCAAGGGCTTTCCGATTTCTAGGGTCACGTCCTCACAGTCAACATGTGCTCGATACCATTTACATGGCGACCCGACCTCGAGACGGTCAAGCCTACGTGTTACTATGCCATCCACGGATCAAGTATCTTTGCACACACAGTACATCAATGTATATATCAAAGTGCAATCACATGCATAAATAACGTAAAACTGATATATACCTCATAATACTCAGCGGAAACAATCAAGCGGGTGTGGAGTCCCATCAGCGCCATCGGCAGGTTGAGTGTAGACCGTAACCTGTATCGTAATTCTTACTCGTCGAGGAAAAATCTGCAACATGATACGTTGCAGCCGTGTAGGTCATACATTGAATGTACCGCAAGATCACAATATGAGAAAACAGATGATAAAACTATACTATATGCAATATGGCTTTATGGCTCTGTATCTGAGTTTTGTTTGCGTAAAAGCTGATTTTATTTTACCTACATCAAAGGAATAGAATGAAGTCTGTACTAAGGAGTTTTCTATCATGACATGGTTCCGCCAACCGATGTCTCATAACCCAAAATCATCATATGTTGCCCACAATTAAGTTATCAATCCGGTGTTGAGAGTTCCGAGATAGATCCAAGTCCAGAGGCTCAAATTGTCCGTAACCGGGGACACGGCTAATCGATTAGGTTATAACCCTCTGCAGAGGTTTGTACACTTTACCCGCAAGATTCGATCCCTCTTTACGTTCTCGCACTTGAGGTGTTTGAGAACAAGATGACCGAAACATGGTCTTCCGAAGAGTTCCTCTGACCACTGTCCGGTACTCATCCCATCCTACCGTAGTTCTACATCTGCTAGTACCGTCCCAGCCAGAGTCACAACTAAGGTCAACCAAGCCAGAGCCCATAATGACTTGCGGTTGCACAGGTAAGCTTCCGGGCATGAAGTATTCTTCCGTCTCTTTGAGTCTAGGTGAAGCTTTCCGCAAGATGTCATGGCGCTTCTCCATGCATCCCGGCCAACCACTGGTTTCTCCAGGGTGCCCGTCAACCGTCCTTCACCCAGTAGTGTGTATTGAATTCTTGTCTTGAGTCTTGAAGTCTTGAGGCCTTGAAGATGCAGTCCTTGCAGATTCCATCATGGAGTTGTCGTCATTGACGTAGATCCTCCATTCTCACACCACTCCCGAGCACTCATACCAACCCCGTCTACTATAGCGTAGCATTAAAATAAATAACATCCCGGGCTTGGTAACAGGGTGATGGGTTCCTACCTCATGCATACTACTCAACTACAAGGATTCAATAACACTACTGAGGGGTGGTTGCAAAGGTGCCACTAAATGCAATAAAACATAGGTATGAAAGCATGGTCAAAGTGAACTTGCCTGGTGATGTTGACGAAGAAGAATTATCGTTCTCAAGAAATAACTTGATAGACTACTCGTCACTCTCTGATGAAATCTATATAACAAACATATCATTCATATAAGCACTCACACTAACAATCAAAACAAAAGAGAGCGAATAAGAATCCGAAGGAACTTCAAATAAAACTAGGAGTCTTCTTCTACAACATTCACAAAAATAGTTTTGTCTAACGGAAAATAAAACACTAAAATAACAGAGAATAAAATATAAATTTAGTTAAGACAAAAAAAAGTATTTTTTCATAAAGCTATTTTGAAAGTATTTTCAATTGGGAGTTAAAACAGTAGAAATCCATTGCAAGTTATTAGCGAACTTGAATTGATTTCACGATAACAAAATAAAATAAATATAAAAACTTGTTGAACACCTACTGTTTAACTAATAGAAACCAAACATAAACTTTCTGAAATATAAAATAAAATAATTTAAAAATAACTATAGAAAAAGAAGTAGCTATAATTGAATAGAACTAAAACAGAATTTGTTTTACATGAAACAATAAGCTAAAATACTCAAACAATTTTGAAGTTTTTACCACTGGTAAATATGATCACTAGTGATCAGTAGAAAAAGAATCAAATAAAATCTATTTTAAACTCCCGAATAAGCAAAACAAGCTTTAATTCAAATCTGATCTAACTCAATTTTATAAATCCAAACATAGACAAATTATATATTTTTGGAAACTACAAGAAAATTGTGATCTAACATAAAAGAATCAGCATCATTGGACTTCTAGATCAAAAGTTATAAGCTAAACAAGAACGGAACTAAATCTGTTACAGGAATAAATCTGAAAACAGCGGAGTTACCTGTACGTGAGGCAGAGATGGCAGGAAGGAGGCGGCGATGTGGAGGCTGCTCGGCGAGGCGAGGTCGCCAGCGAGGTGGGGTGGCGGAGGAGGTCGGCGCTTGGGAGGTGGCGCTGGGCGATGGGAGGTTCAGGAGAGCTCCTGGTTAGCGTTCTAGGCAGGAAAAGGAGGGCGGTGGCAAGAAGGCTACGGGCAGGGAGGCGTGGTGATGGGAAAAATGGAACGAGGAGAGGGAGGGGGTTTTATAGGCGGTCTCGGGAGGCGCTGGGATGGAAAGACGAGGGAGATCGGGAAGGTGGAGATTCCTGTCTCCATGGATATGGAAAGCTTCTGTAACGTGAAAGGAAACAGAGGAAGGAGATGATCTCTTGTTGGGCTAGAATAGGAAAGTGCTTAATGGGCCAGCAGGTTTTTCCTAATAAAAACGATTCCATTCCTATTTTTAAAATTAGGAAACTAAAACAATAAAAAGGAAATCAAATCAATTCGGAATAAAGAGTTTTTATATACTAAAATTATCAGAAAAATAAAATGTAGATGATGAGCATTATTCCACGGCCAAAATAAAAACTAAAAAAATGTTTTCAGAAAATCCTAAAGGCTTTATTTCTTTTTGCAAATAATTTTAAATAAAAACTTTGGTTTTCTTGGCTCAAATATTTTCAAAAATGCCCCTGATTTTGGAGGTCATTTTCCTCCGCTCTTTCTTGCTTGCAAGAATTTATTTTTGGGGTATTTCTCGGGAAGAAAAATAGAGAAACAAGTGCAAATATTTGAAAGAATTAAATTGCAAAACTCCGTTCAAATTCTTCATAGTTGAAGAAGTCATGTCATCTTCTCTCATTGATTTTAATAGGATGAATTTGAATTTACCGGAGAAGGGGAAAGTCATTTTATTCCCTCTCATTCAAAAGTTTTTTGAAAAGGTTCAAATTTCACTCAAGTTTAATTCACTCAAGCAAACAAACAAACAATTCAATTAATTATATTAACATTCCAAAATTTGGGATGTTACAGTACCTAATGACGATGCCACGTCATCACCACCGGCGTGTGATCGCCGGCGACCAAATCCGCGGCGGGTGAGCACCGGAGTGGCTCGGGTTTCGCCTACGGTGCACCATTTTGCTCGGGGTTTGCGGCTACTGCGAGCTGGGAGACTCGCGCATCTAATGGTGGTGGCGGCAGCAGCTGCGGTGGTCGGAATCAACGGCGGCGAGCTCCAAGGCGGCGGCCGGAGTTCGGGCGGGGTCGGGTTAGGCGATGCAGGGCGCTAGGGGCGTTGGTGCGCTCTCGTGCTCCTAGTGAGGTGTGGAGCACGGTGGTGTGCCCGACCTCGAGCCATTGTGGCTCTAGCCACGCCCGGCGGACGAACGCGGCGGTGGGGAGTTTTGGGTGAGGCGGGGGGCGGCTCTGAGGTCAAATAAGCACGAGAGCTAGGGGAGAGGAGAGGAGTTCACCGTGGAGAGGAGATGTGGTCAGCGGGCTCGGGGGCATCCGAGTTCGACGAATCGAGGCGGCAGCGACAGCGGGTCGAAGGGAAAAGCGGCGGGGCGGCGCCTCGGGGCGCTCCGGTGTCGGGAGGCTCGGTGAGGAGGGGGAGAGAGACTAGGCGGAGCTCGGGGGCATGTCGGGGAGGCTCGGGGATGGCTGTGGCCTTGAGGGCAGCGAGGGGCAGCGACAGTGGCGCTTCGGTCCGGGCGAGAGAGAGGGAGCAGAGGAGAGGGAGGGCGTTCGAGAGAGGAGAGGGGCCGGGGTCAGGCGGCGCCGAGGAGGAGCTTGAGGCCCTTCGGTGAGGCAGCGCGGCGGGGGAGGCGTGGCGAGCTCAGGCGCGTCTTGCAGTGTCCCTCCTCGCCTCTTGGCAGAGGTAGGCGACAGCGGCGGCGCGGTTGGTGGGCTGGGCCAAGCTGGGCCAGCGAGGCTGGGCGGTTAGTGGCGCCCGGTGTAAGTGGGCTGCCAGTGAGCTCTCTCTTTTCTCTAATTATATTCTGTTTTCTATTTTACAGTAGTTTGTTTTGATTTAGTTTTAGACACTAAATCATTTTTATTGCTTCGATAATTATGGTAGGGACTAGTAGGATTATTCCAAAGCCCTTCATCAAAGATCAGAATTATTGGACATATATTAATTAATTAACAAATATATATCCAATGCAAATAGCTATTTATTTAATTCAAAGGCCCAAAATAAATAACTCTGAGATACCAAAATATTGTTTTGAGTTTTCCTCTTTGCAATATTTTCAGAGACTAAGAGGAACATTTTCTTGGACACATTTGAAGCAATTTTTTTAATGTTGATCATTTATTTTAAATGATTCCTGAGGCTCTTCAATTCCCCAATTCAAATTCAAAGGAAATTTAGACATGATGCATGGATGCAAGAAATCAAGCTAGGGCTGATCTGGGGCTGTGACACCGGGACTCCCTCAATCACCAAGACTCAAGACCAGGCGCAACCCGCCTTGAGGTAGGGCCTCGTGAGTCCCGCGCTGGCTCACGAGTGCCAAGATACACCTCGCAGCCCTGCCGTACAAGCCACGTGTCAGGGCGGGGCTGTACACGCCCCGGGGGCTCCTCCTGGAGGGGGGCCCCCATCCCATGCCCAAGTGGAAGCACCATGCTCCGCGCTGGCTGTCGACACTGCCCAGGAGCGGCTATGCCCGTGCACAAGCGGAAGCACTATGCTCCGCGCTGGTGATAAACAACTGAGGGCGGCCCCACGGTCGTACCAACCTCAGGGAGCCCAGAGCTCAGCACCCAACCTCTCGGGTCACGCCCAAGCGCATGCCACCCAACCAGGTTCCCCGGACCTGGGCGTCGCGCGCCCCTCCCGAGGCATCAGCGAGGGCAGGTATGGAAATTGTTTGCACGTCAAGGGGGACTCCTGAGCATCACGACTCAGGAGCCTAACTGGTCTCGTAGCCCCTCACCCCTTGGTCCGTCCTGGTCTCCGGTCGGCCCAATGACGGTTGAGGTATGTGCGGGGCCGGGCTCTGCCGACGTAGAACATTAATCTATCCTCACAAACTCTCCCTATATGTTGTTTGTGCGTCAAGGGGAACTCCTGAGCATCGCGACTCAGGAGCCTAACTGGTCACGTAGCCCCTCACTCCTTGGTCCGTCTCCGGTTGGCCCAATGGCAGTTGAGGTATGCGCGGGGCCGCGCTCTGCCGACACAGAACGCAAAGCAAATAGGAAGGAAAACACAAAATCTCGAAGCAAATATTACAAGCATATTGTCCTCACAATACCAAATGAAAAGTCTAAACGCCTCCACGAGGCCTGATACATGTCGCAGGAACAGAATAGGAAGAATGGGCGCGGCTCACCTCTAGGCGTCGCTGTCGCCTGCGGAAGGTGTTCCCCCGTGAGCAATCTTGTCTTCACCTTCACCACCAGCTGCAAGGTCGACGACATCGCCAGGCGGAGAAGCGGAGACAAAGTCGCGGAACTTCCTCAACAAGGCCCCCACCTGACCTTGCACGGCCGTGGCGGCCGCCTCGTATTGAGCTTCAGCTACAGGCTCCAGCAGCTCGTAAAGGTAAGCGTTGGGGTCGCGAAGGTGCAGGTGGCTAAAGACGTGAGTCAGCGCGGCTGAAGACAGGACGCGAGCTTCTGCCTCAGCCATGGGACCAAGACCATCAACGACCTCCTCAAGCGCCTTCACCACGAGAGGAAGCAGTTGGGCGGGGCCGTCCTTTCCGGTGTCTAGAGGCTTCTCCAGGCCATGCTCATAAAGCGTCTTCAGCGCCTTGCGAGATCTCTTCTCGAGATCGGCGAAGGCCAAGCGGTTCTCAGCCAGGACTCGCGCCTTGGCATCAAGATCGGCCTCCCTCGTCCCCATCTTCTGCTCCAACTCTTCCAACCGGTTGCGCTCACCGGCCCGCTTCTTCCCCAGCTCCGCCAGCTCAGCATCGCGGTTCTTGACGACTTCCTCCTGGGCCTTCATCTCCTCCTCCTTCGCTTGGCGGCAGCGTGCTTCTTCGGCATGCTTGTCATGCAGGCTCTGCAACTCACCCTCCAGCACTAGGCAGCGATCACGGGCGGCCTTGGCGTCTTTCAACGCCGTCTCATGATCGGCTGCAGCGTTGGCGGCTCCTTGCTTCTCCTTCTCGGAAGCCGCAGCAGCCTGGCCCAGCACCGCGTGGACCGCCTGGTCGGAGTGAAGCCAGCCGGAGGCCAACTCCAAACGCCCGGCCACCAGGCGCGGGTCCGCGCTCAGGAGGTCCGCCTGCAGCTGGGTCATCTCCGAAAGGGCACGCTCCAAGAGAGCAGCAGGAGCAGAAGAACCACGGAGTGGAGGTGCTGCAGTGGGAGTAAGCGACATGATCACCAGGGCCTGAGGGATCGCGGGTTCCGGAGCGGCTGGGACCTCTTCACCTGCGCCAAGTACCGGCACCTCCGGAGCCAGGAGGGCCATGGGGTCTGATTCCACGCGGTGATGCTCCGCTTGGCCTCGCGAGGACGATCGGGCTGGGAAGATGCGGGCGCTGTTGCCTCCTTTCTCTGTGGGAGGCACGGCCGCTGCATCTTCCTTCCTCTTCTTTGCTGAAGATGTCGGCCTGATCAACCAAGGGCGAGCATCAGGAATTGGCGGGCTCAAACAAGGACAAGGCGAAGCTTAAGACACTTACCGATCCATTGCGATGTATTCCACGGACCGCTTGGGAAGCTTGAAGCCTGACAGCTTCGGGACCTGAGGAGCAGGCGTTCGGGCACCAGCGGCGCCAGGCGGTGTGGAGGCAGAGCCGGGTCCAGCCCCAGGAGGTGTCAGGGCGGGGGCGGCACCACGGGCCACCAGCGACGACCTGCCCCTCGTAGGGATGAGGGGCGGCTCCCTCTCCCATTGGCGGGCGTCGGCCTCGGCATCAACGGGAAGGGCGCGGAGAATCTCAGCCTTGCTTAGAGGGGCAGTCTCCCCCACCTCTTCCAGAGTCTTCTCCGAGTCCACCTCCTCTTCCCCCTCTCTGCAGGACTCGCCAGAACACACCTCCACCGGTTCCTGCGCCGTAGGAGCTCCCCGATGCGCCGGCGGCACCAGCCCACGCGCATCAAAAGTCGGCCTGGAGGCGATGAATTCCTCCCGGTCCCTGCGTTGGAATAGGGGAACAAAGGCGCTAGGCGGGTACTCCTGGTTGTCCCCGACTATGAGGCACAGGACGGCGTCCAATTCATCGCCAGGCAGGTCCACAGGCCTCAGGCGGGTCTTGTTCTCCTCTTCTTCAAGCTCCCAGAGGGGGCGCGCACGCGCCTGGAGTGGGGCAACCCGCAGCATCAAGGACTCCCTCAGGAGCATCGCCCCAGTTATCTTGGCCGCCCTCGCATTGCCCGGCTTCAGGTCGGTCATCATCTGCCCCAACACTGATGATGCCCGCTCGTCGTCAAGCTCCGCCTTGGGCCACCCCTTACCCTGTTGGGGCGTCTCCGTCGGCAACGCCAGGCGCGGGTCTGCATGCTGGGCATCCATCATGACCCACTTGGATCGGATGTTGTCGGCCCTCTTCCCGGTGCTCGAGATCGAGTTGGCCTTGCCGCATCGATTTAAATTAAGCGCACCCAGAGCATGCTACTTGCGCGCGAAGGAAGAAGAAATGGCGAGGCGCCCACAGACGACATCACGCCAGTGCGCCTCACGGTAGTAGGCGAAGATGGAAAGGAGGAGGACAGAGTTGGGATGGAGATGCAACGCTGCGAGACCATAGTGGTCGAGACTTCATAAAAGAAATCAGAAAAGGAGGACCAACCCAGCAGCAGCTGCTTTCGATAAGAAGGGAAGAAGGTGCTCCCCTCGGGCTCACGGCTCGTCGGGGCGAGCGAACTCCGTCTTCCCCACTCATTGCTCTCGCTGCCGTCGGCGGTACGGAGGCTGAGGCTCTTCTCCGTGACGGTGGGCGCCTCAAGGGCCGGCTCCTACCAAGCCAGCACCAAGGAAGTCTTGACCTTGCGCGGCGCCATGGATTGCGGGTGCAGGATGAGATTGGAGCGGATCTGGAGGTAGCAGTGGCGACGAGCAAGAAAGGGGATCTAGAGCGAGGCAAGGAAGAAGCAATGAAGGCAAGTGCTTCCTGCGCCAGCCTTTTGTCAGGTCAAGTAGTTGCCGAGGCAGCGTGGGGAAGCGGAGACGCCCACGTCCAATCAACCGCCACGCGTCAACTAAGGCCGCAGGCTTTTGGGGCCCGCGGTGCTCCGAACTTGACCCTTGGCCGCCCATGGCCAAGCCAAGCGCACTTTGGGCACAGGGGCTCTTGTCGGCGTTACGGGAATGGGGTCCCAGACTTGCCTGTCTGCGGCCCATGGCGTGGCTAAGGCAGTGGGCCATACGGCCCATCTTCATCAACAAGGCAGCCAAGACCCTCGCGAGAGTCCAAGCCTCGCGAGGCGGACGACACAAGACCTCCTCTGGAGTAGCCTAACTAGGCAGGCTCACGAGGAGCGGAGATATCAAGGCGGGGCAAACCTCACGAGGCTCTCGTGACGTGAGCCATGATGAACGGCACCAGGCGGGCGTCGGTGAGGCGCCAGGCCAGCATGGCGTCCTTATTCCTCTTTGGTGCTAAGGAGGCCAGCGTGAGCGAAAAAGTACCGAGGCATCGAGCAAAGGTTGCTATATTGGTGCAACGAGACCAAGACCAGGAGGGGCGCAAGACGGAGGTCATTGTGGAGCCCAAGATGGCGTCACCACGAGAGCTTTGCGGCGAAGACCACTTTTGTCAGGATAGCTTGTACTAGTTGTCCCCCTTCAAATTTGCCCGCCGTTGTTGGCTCCCTTCCTGCTCGATATTTGGGAAGAGGACCAGGGCCTATATAAGTAGAGCTAGCCACCATAGTAGAGGCATCTCATCTTAGCTTGATCGAACCCGATCGAGAGCCTACTCACAAGAACACCTCAACCTCAGGAGGCTGTTCTTCCCTTGTCTTATTCATCATCAGCCCAAGAGGCAATCCACCACCACCACCTTTGGGTAGGGTATTACACCTGGCGGTGGCCCGAACTAGTATATTCCGAGTTCGCCGAGTTCGTCCGCGAGATCTTAGTGAGCTAGGGCGTAGATCGGTAGGAGGGAAAGACTTCACGCGCACCCCAGTGTTTGAACCTTAAGGGTTTGCCAGAACCCCACATCCGACAAACCCAATCTCCATTTGCACCTGCCCAAGTCTTACCCTCAAGCGATGGCATCTTAACCTCACACGTATCATTGTCAAGCGGCACCAACTTGCACAAGGCGAGGCTTCCGTCGTCCCCACGCCGGCGACCAGCGTCATGGCGAAGAAGATAGGGGAGATCAAACCGCTCCTGAACCCTTGGGTTCTTTGCAATGATGTTATTTGTTGAGTCGAGAATGGACTTGAACGTACCTGCCATACTAGCCGAGGTGATGATGTCACACTGATCAATGAGTTCCTCAACCACGTCATCTTTCATATCGGGGCAATAATGGGGTCGTTTCTGGCCTGTTCCCTCCATGGAGAAGACGATCGAACAATGGAAGAAGGAAGGGTGAAGGAAAATGGGGGGAGGAAGAGCGTGCGACAATAGTTCCAAATCGAGAGGGAAAGGCGAAGAGGCAGTGGAGGGTTGCCACAGTACACGAAGAGGCTAGTGGGGAGCGAACAGTTGCCATAGAGGTCACACACTGACAACAAGGCCGTCCTCTCAGACCTAGCGCCTGCACGGGATGACCTCCGTCCTCCACACGAGCGAAGCCACTTCGCACCCCACACGGTTGGTCCACCACACCGCTAAGAGCAAGTACTACAATAGTGGGTTTATAGCCTGCTTACCTGGCAAATTTGCCTATGTGGAGGAGAGAGACATGAAGGATTCCTACAACAAGGACAAGCGTGCCTGGCACTCGGCCTGGATGGAGAAAATCGATAAAGCTCATGTCGTGTACACGACCAAGGAGGCGTATACACGAGCTATGACATGTACATGCAGATCGTTGACATGAGGAAGTGCCTCCTTCCCCTAAATGGCCAGGGATCCAGCCGGAAGCAGAGCAATGGAAAGCGTCGTCGCAACAAGAAGTAGATGATTAGATCCTCGTTTCTCCTAGTTTAGTAAGCATGTAATTGCTTACTTTGGTGTGTGGAAATGTTATTTGTGTAGTCACTTGTGTAATTGTATGCTTAATTTGGTTTTGCAATGTTGTCTTTTTAAGTATATATGTCGATGCTATGTAGATAGAGCAAATCACATCGCACACGGACTAAACAATGGAACCCGTCGGTGATGATTTCATCAATCACTGGAAATTGTATACCAGCAATCATTTGGTCACAACACACACGGCTTGTGAACAGGAATCGTCTGTGTTGTTATCGGTCTTCCCACACGTTTTCGATTACAGACCTGTTTGCCGCGTATCACACACATCTTGTTATATTGAACCGTTTCTGTTCTCTTCTCTCAAAGCAAACAATTCATCCGAGTGAACCGCATGTCGTATATCGCACACACCTTGATCTGGCTGACCGTTTCTTTTGTGTTGCCTAATCACAAACAGTTCATCCGAGTGAACCATATGTTGTATATCGCACACACCTTCATCTGGCTGCCCATTTCTTTTGTTCCTCCTCATCCCAAACAGTTAATTGAACTGAACCGTATGCCCTGCATTGCACACACAACTAAAATACGAGCCGTGTTTGATGCATCCACCATCGGAAACATTTTGCACCCTTTTTGACGGTTTTTTACACCACCGTTTGCGATTATTACATCGCACACAGTTTCGTCAAAGGGTCTCTGATCGTAGTGCCGCGTTAGCAGCATCCTGTAGTAGTGAGGTCCAACTATGTCGAGAAACTTATGGTACGAGCTATTTTCTGTTATATATGTTGTTCATAAACTCTTGCTTATACACAGTTTTACAGCTGTGATCTTCTTGACACAGAAACTACCCAACTCTATTGTTCCTATACAGATCCTGACCATGGTCGGGTCAGACTTGCGCTTGGTCACAACATGATGTTTATGTCGACCTACTCCATTTCCCTTGGAGGTGAAAAGATACTTATTCATGGGTGGTCTCAAATAATGAAGGCCCGTCCATCTTGGAGAATAGGACAGAAGGTTATGCTCATGCTTCTCCATGGCTCTAAAGCGAATATCCTGTTTATTGACCACATTGCAAGATGAAGCTGCTTTCAGAAGGTTGTGGATGCGCGGGGTGGCGCCTGGCCCTTGTCCTGGGGCTTGGTGGCCTCACCATTGGTTAATGGTAGGCAAAGTAGCACTGTTCGAGGCGTGCTTTGTATAGTTGAACCTGTATAAGTACTCATACTCCTTTCAACTATGGTTGTTAAGTGCCCCTGCTGGTTTCAGTTAAGGTTGTTAAGTACTCCTGCTGCTTTTATAGCCTGTCGTGTTTCTTCAGTCATGTCTTCCTCTAGCCGCCAAAACCAAACCAGCGCCGGCGGGGCCGCCTGCTTTCACCTCCCACGACTGGCTGCGCCTTAGCGCATGCATCGTTGCCCCACCATCTCCTAAATCGTTAACGCTGACATCGGAGGCCTCGCTGTAGTACTCCGCACGCTTTGGTGTGCTCGCCGTGGAGTCGCCCTCTTGCATTGTCAACATGGTCAACAAACAAGAGGAATCGGGAGAGGACTATACATGGAGAGGATGATAGTAGGGGCCCACCATGTCCATGGCCGTACGCAAGGAAGTTCCTCATTTTTTGTTAAATACTCCATTGTCAACGTATAGAAAAAGAAAATGCTTCCTCCTAGTGGTTTGCTGACATCTAGGACACACGGCATTGTCAGCGTATATAGTCAATAGACAAGAGAACAACACAAGATCGGCTGACACCTGGGACGTAGCTGCTCGAGTAGTATTTTTTTGTTATTGTTGAGACGGAGAAGGGTTTCAACTTGGCTGTGGCCCGTCTAGCCCAGGCATATATTTTACGTTCACCACATGACCAGCCCAACTATTTTTTCTTTGTGAAAATAAGCCCAGTTTATTTTTCCTGAAGAATACCCAATCCTGGCCTAATTATTTTTCTACGCCCTGATGAGCTGCAACTCTTATAAGACGGCTACAAATCTTGAAAGTAATATGAAATGGGCTGTAAATATAAAAAACAACCACAAATTGGCAATTACTTTCAAATTTATGAATTTTTCACATTTTCATATTTCAATTTCACTGGGCTTTAACCTAACTTAAATATATCTTCAAAGTACTTTAAATCTGGCTCGACATTTCGGTATTAAAAATAGTTTGGACCCCACCGAAATAAGCAAAATTTTGTTTAAATTTTTAACCCTGGCCCTGGCCAACAAAAAAAGGACTGCTATAAATTGCATAAGAAGTTGCAATGAGCTGTAAATTATTAAAAAAATAGGGAATGGTCTGACTTGTGGGCTTATTAAGTTGACGCGTATGCAAGATTTTTTTACTTATTATGTACGTCAACAAATGATTCTAGCAGACGTGACCGTTGGATGTCAATCCAACGGCCGTCGTGCCTCTTCAATCTCTGATCTTCTTGCTCCAGCCGCCAAATCCAGCACCGGCGGGACCGCTGCTCCGCCTCCGTGGTAATTTGTGGCTTTGCCTTGAGAGCCTCACCACCCCGTACTACTCCCACCGCTGGCCAGGCCATCCCTCTACTCACCCACATCCCTCCACTGCTGTGGCTTCGCCGCCTCCGGGTCATTCCCTTCGTGGGTCTCGCCGTTGTCCATTGCGCTGGTGTTGTCGGCACGGCGTGGTCAACGTTGTCAAGAAATGACAACATCGAAAGAGGGATGTACATGGAGAGGCTAACAGTTGGGACCCACATGGTCCATGGCCGCACGCAAGAAAGTACTTCCTTATTACGCCAAAAAGAATGAATCCTCCCATTGACAGTTGCACCAGCTATATCTTGGCACGGAAGGAAGTGCCTCCTTATTAAGCGAAAAATAACGAGTGCTCCCCATGAAAGCTGGGGCCCACCAGATTTGGAGGCTGACTTGTGGCCCTACTAAGTTGACACGTACGTAGGGCTTTGTCAACTTAGTCAACAAACGATTCTATCACTAGTGACCGTTGTATTGTTAACATCCAACAGTCGTCCTGCTTCTTCAACCACTAATTTTCTTGCTCCAACCGTCCAAACCACCACGTGCTCCTGCCTCCCATGGCCAGTTGTGCTGCTGCACAGGCCTCACCGCCCCCTACTACTCCCACCGCTCACCAGATCATCCCTCTACTCACCCACACCCCCTGTTATTCTGCGTCGACGGTAGCCTCACACCACAGCTGAACCAGTCAACCCTCGTACTACCATCCGCATGTTCCCAGGCTCCGTGTCTTTCCCTGCCTCACCGTCATCCACCGCCTGGTGTTGTCCGCGCGGCATGGTAAACGTGGTCAATGAATGACAACCATCGGAAGAGGACTGTACGTGGTGAGGCTGACAGATGGACCCACTAGCTACATCTTCGCACTCAAGGAAGTGCCTCCTTATTACGCGCAAAAAAAAGAAATCCTCCCCCTGACAGCTGGGACCCACCAGATATATCTTCGCATGCAAGGAAGTGCATCCTTACCTTCCTGACAGCTGGGACCCACCCAGCCGAACCGTATGTACGGTTGTCTGTCTGGTCGCGAACGTGTACGTACATATTGGTCGAACGGTCTGTCTGCACGTGTCATAGTAGAGGCGCGGACGTAGCATGTCACGCAGTCCTGTCTATATCGTGTACACATAGGCATAGCTAGGGTGCACGAAAGTGAATACGGCCACGTATGTAATACGGGCGGGGTCTCGAACGCCTACTCGTGCATACGTACGGCCAGGGCTCGTGTACATGGAGAGGCAGTGGAGGGCAACAATGACGTCATGTTCATTAGCATCCAACCAGCCAGAACGGAGAAACCGCGTCATGTTCATCGGGAGGCAACGGAATGCATCCTATTCATCGGGAGCCAACCGGCTTGGACAGAATAGCCAAAATGAGGCCTAGCGTACCACAGAATGGAGGAAACAGCCTTTTGTTCAACCACCTGTGGTCGAAATGGGATCCTGTTCATCGGGAGGGGTCTGGCGTACCACTAAACAGAGGAAACGGACTTCTCTTCGACCTCCTATGGTCGAAACAGGGTCATGTTCATCGGGAGGGGTGTGGCGTACTGCGAAACGGGACTCCATGGGCTATTGTTCATCCACCGTCTACTGCCTCGCTCCACCCTCCACGGGATACTGTTCATCCATCGTCGACCTCCTCCAGCCTCCACCTGCTACTGTTCATCCACGACGTCTCCCTCCTGCCTTCACGGGCTCCTGTTCATCCAGCCTCCACCGGCTACTGTTCAACCAGCCCTCCACGGGGTCCTGTTCGTGCACCCCAACCGGCTCGATCGGGGTCCTGTTCATCCAATGGCAACGACCACTACTGCAGGATGCTACTAACACGACACTACGATCAGAGACCCTTTGAAGAAATTGTGTGTGATGCAATAATCGCAAACGGTGGTGTAAAAGAACCGTCAAAAAAGGTGCAAAACATTTGAGATGGCGGAGCCATCAAACACGGTTCAGATTTAAGTTGCGTGTGCGATCCAGGGCGTAGGGTTCAGTCCAATGAACTGTTTGCGATGAGGCGGAACAAAAGAAACGGGCAGACTGATGAAGGCGTGTGCGATATAGAGCATACGGTTCAATTGGATGAACTGTTTGTGATTAGGCAACACAAAAGAAATGGTCAGCCAGATCAAGGTGTGCGTCATTGAGGGCATACGCTTCAGAAGGATTAACTGTTTGAGATTAGGCAACAGAACAGAAATGGGTCAACCAGATCAAAGTGTCTGCGATTGATGGCATACATTTCACATGGATGAACTGTTTGCGATTAGCCACAACAAACATAAATAATTAGATAGATCAACGTGTGTGCGCTAGACGGGCACACACATCTATTATATATAAAAAGTATTTGACAGGTTAACAAATAAAAAGAGAAATAAGCTAGAAACTACCACAATAATTAGAATGGCTCTGGTTTCTAAGAAGATTGTACCAGAACTTGTCCCAAATTGGACTAATTTTTTACCACAACGTGTTGGTGCTATGACATAACACCATGCCAAGTTTCATGATTTTGAGGCGAGTTTTGGATTTACAGTAATTTTAAAAAACCAGGTTTCTTAATGTTTACTGTCGAGTCGGCACCGCCTTGGATAGGCTTTTTCCTCGTGGGTCCCAAATGATAAATCCAAATATGTGACTACCATGCAGCTTTTCTTATTAAGAATTACAGCCCTTGGTGTGCAAGCTGAAAATAAGTTTGTGGGTGCTGGTGGGCACTAAAAACTTGTGGTTCTGTAATGAACAAAGATCTCAAGGATCCCGCGAGAGTGATGTTCTTTGCCTATGTTGTGAATGCTTATAATATTTATGTCCTTAGTAAATAAATGACAATCCATTGACCCAATATGAAAGAAAATATGGGTCAAAGACGAGTTGAAAAGGGCAACAATATCTAACTCCAGCTAACAAAAAATACAAAAGCACGAGTATTAATTGCTCATCAGGTTTAGACAAAATCCAGATTGAACAGGACAATGACATCTAACTCAACCAAAGTTTTCGGCAGTCACAATCAAATGGATCGGTCTGATCCATAAAATCAAGATCAACGGCCAGAAATTCTACTGGTCCATGATGATAAGCTGTTGTAAATAGAAGCCGAGCACGATCAGAAGCCCTTAGGTCCACATGAAACTTCTTTTTATGTTGTTCAACACCTGCAGCAGTAAGAATTTTCTTGTTGAGAAACTTAATCCTCACGGACAATAGTGCCCTCACATTCAACATGAAGAATGTGACAAAGCTAGTGTTTGCATTGTTGGATGCATATCCTTCCAGTGTTACTGTCTTCAAACGAATGTCGTGAGATCTGAGTGACGAAGCTATGTACCTAGGGTAGGGTCATGGACCTGTCCAAGATACCCTCCCCAAGGACATCCCTTAAAAAACCAGAAGAATCATCATCCACTCGACCATGAAGCTATTCCACTCGACAGTCTTGAAGCCACTCGACCGTGAAGACTACCACTCGACTACCAGAGGATCTAGAGCCACTCTGCACTACAACGGTCGGGAATTAGGTCATAGCTCTATGGCCATTATGTATCTTTATTGCTAGCGTTGCCAGTAACGCCCCCCTCTTGATGTACATTTAACCCTGTGTAACGGAGGGGAGCTGGGGTGCTGGCGCACTCTATATATGCCACCCCCTCCTCTGGGACAAGGGTTCGCACCCCCTGTAACTCACACACATATAATCCAGTCGACCGCCTCCGGTCTCCGAGACGTAGGGTTGTTACTTCCTTCGAGAAGGGCCTGAACTCGTAAAACTTGCGTGTACAACTCCTCCATAGCTAAGATCTTGCCTCTACATCACCTACCCCCTATTCTACTGTCAGACTTAGAACCATGATAGTTGGCGCCCACCGTGGGGCAGGTGTCTTAGCGACTTGTTGGAGAAGTTGTGATTTTTCCGACCCCATCGACATTGTTTTGAGGCGGAGGTTTGGCCGAGGGCCGCAAGATCCGTCTCGGCGCGCTCGTGTTTGTCGCCGACGACTCCGCTTGGCTCCAAGAGGCTCCACACGACGTCGAGGCATTCCCCGTCCGTGGGGCAATGCACTTTCGCGCGTGCGTCCGTGGCGTCCTCCTGCGACAGCCGTCGACTCAGTATCTGTCAACTCCTGTGGCGTCCTCCCTCCTTGTTGCCCGCAGGCGCAAGCGTTCCGGTCGATCAAGGCTTCAGCGGTGGGTGAGGCATGCGGTGGCCCGCCAGTCGGCCGTCCCCCAAGTCACGACAATCGAGCCCGACGAAACACTCTACGGCATGTTCGATCTGTCGACTGGCTCCGTAAAAACTGCATCTGAGTGTGACAGCAGTGATCCCGCGGCGGAAGTCCTGATGGTCGATGGGCCTCCCAGTCCTCTTGGCTTCCCTCGCATTGACGATGGAGATGGCGGAGGCGATCCATCGCGTGTCCACGAGGATTACCTCCCCGAGTCCCTCTCTTCGTAGCAGAGGGAAGAACTTCGCCGCCGGAACATGGATGCACTTCATACTCCTATCATTGGAGAAACCCCCGAGACCCGAGCCTTGGAGGCGGCGCTGGCCAACAGGCTGGCGCTTTTCGGCGGAGAACCTCCAAAGACGCTTTTCGGCGAGCGTGCTCGTAGCGAGTTCGAATCGATTGAAGACAACTCTTTCCGCCTCCAACTCAGGTATATCGAACTCCAATCCAGAATCTCATAGCCGCAGCCGAATAGCGAGTCAATCCAGCTGTCCCGATCGGAAGCGGCGGAGGTTTGATCACGATCGGGCTTTACTCCGGCAGCGGGAGAAGCAGAATACAGCTGTGTCTCAGTCGCGGAATAGGATCCACAGCAGATCCATCGTATCAGATACAGTCCAGTCGGCCCACAGCCGAGATCGCCCCTGAGGCGTGAGGGGCGTGGAGACCGGCGAGATCAATCTGAAACGCGGCGGTATGATCACCGACTCGATCACGATGATCGTCGTCGAGTGCCCACGCCTCCCAAGGAGTGGGTCATACGTGCCTCGGCAAAGATGATGGCGAGCGCCCTCACGGTGGTGGGCGAAGGATTCCAACGACCCGAGGAACCGGGCTTTGATGCGAGATCTATTCTCGTACAAGGTTTGGTCGATGAAAACAGAGCTCACAGAGATGTCCATGACAGAGATTTTCCAACCAACAGCGAGTGCATGTCTCGGTCGAGTGCTTGGCCGAGCCATCGAGGGCGCGGTGATTCCTCCCAACTTCAGTTTGGCGACTGGAGTCAGTAAGTTCACTGGTGAGTCCAAGCCTGACACTTGGCTTGAGGATTACAAAGTGGCTGTTCAGATTGGCGGCGGCAATGATGAAGTGGCCATGAAGCACCTTCCTCTGATGTTGGAAGCCTCGGCCAGGGCATGGTTAAATCAGTTTGCACCCGACAGTATTTACAGTTGGGAAGATCTTGCCTGAGTGTTTGTCAGAACATTTGAAGGAACATGCAAACGGCCAACAGGGTTGACAGAGCTGCAATCTTGTGTGCAGAAGCCAAATGAAACTTTGAGGGACTATATCCAAAGATGGATCACGTTGCATCACACGGTGGAAAACCTATCTGATCACGAAGCAGTTTGTGCCTTCAAGGAAGGCGTCAAATATCGAGAGTTGAATCTGAAGTTCGGTCGGACCGGAGATATGTCTCTGAGTCGGATGATGGATATTGCCACCAAGTATGCCAATGGTGAAGAGGAGGATCGGCTCCGGAGTGGCAAGCGCAAAGCAGTCGTCCACGAAACCGGAGGAGGAACTCCGATCGAAGCGCGAGCGCAAAGCCGAGCCAGCTGCTCCTGGAGAAGCCTTAGCCGTGACTCAAGGAAAGTTCAAGGGGAAACCCAAGGGGCCGTGGAACCCTAAGAAAGTAAAAGATCAAGATGGGAATGATGTGTTGGATTTGCCATGCCACATTCACACAAAGAAAGATGAGGAGGGTAATCTCATTTACCCAAAGCATACCACTCGACAGTGTCGGCTCCTAATCCAGCAGTTCCAAGAGAAACAACCCAAAGAGAAGGAAAAAGAGTCAGATAAAGTTGAGGACAAAGCGGAAAGTGACGATGGTACCCTCACGTCAATTCCACTCTGCTGATTTTTGCTGATGTTGAGAGCAAAAGTCGACTGAAAGTCATCAACAGAGAAGTAAACATGGTCGCTCCAGCGACACCCAGTTATTTGAAATGGACTCAGACTGCCATTACATTCGACCAATCTGATCACCCGACGCATATAGCCACCCCCGAGAGGCAAGCATTGGTGGTCGACCCAGTCGTCGAAGGCACTCGGTTGACTAGAGTTCTAATGGATGGTGGCAGTGGCCTGAATATTACGTATCGCGGAGGCGTTGAAATGAATGGGCATTCCGATGTCGGACTCGATGAAAGCAATATGAGTTCCCATGGAGTCATTCACGGCAAGAAGGCTGAGTCACTCGGCCAGATCACCCTTGATGTAGTTTTCGGTGATTACAAGAATTACCGCAAAGAAAAATTGACATTTGAAGTTGTGGATTTCCGGAGTGCTTATCATGCTATTCTGGGTAGGCCAGCTTATGCACGTTTTATGGCTCGACCATGCTACGTGTATCTCAAGTTGAAGATGCATGGTCCTAAGGGTGTGATCACTATCACTGGCAATCAGAAGAAGGAAGAAGAGTGCTTCCAGAAAGGCTCGAAGATCGTCGATGCACAAATGGCAGTAGTGGAATTGCAGGAGTATCAGAAAAATGCAGATCCGAGTGATTTGTTGCGAGCTAGGAAGCCTGCCACGGATTCAGCATTTCGGTTATGCAGCGAAACGGCGATTCATATTCACCGACAGATCCCAATGCTGCTCCGACTCACATTTCAACAACACTCGACTCCAAATAGGAAGAAGCGCTCATCCAGTTCCTCCGTGAGAACTGGGACATCTTTGCATGGAAACCTTCCGACATGGTGTTCCCAGGGAGCTGGCTGAGCATCGTCTGTGAGTCGACCCAAAAGTGAAACCAGTCAAAGAACATCTTCGACGGTCCGCCGTGCAGAAGAGAAAGGCAATCGGTGAAGAAGTGGCTCGGCTCCTAACAGCTGAGTTTATCCGAGAGATTTACCACTCCGAGTGGCTAGCTAATGTTGTCATGGTTCCTAAGAAGGACGACTCACTTCGCATGTGCATTGACTTCAAGCATATCAATCGGGCCTGCCCGAAAGATCACTTTCCTCTCCCTCGCATCGACCAAATTGTCGACTCAAGCTGCGGGGTGTGGGCGTTGTCCTTTTGGGCGCTTATTCGGGTATCATCAGATCCGTCAGTATGGACCCGGCGAGATAAAAACAGCTTTCATTACCCCATTTGGGTGCTACATTATGTCACCATGCCATTCGGCTTGAAGAACGCTGGGGCCACATTCATGCGGATGATTCGGAAGTGTTTACTCACTCAAATCAGTCGGAATGTGGAAGCATGCATGGATGATATTGTGGTTAAGTCACATAAAGGTTTCGATCTACTGGCTGACCTTGCTGAAACCTTTGCCAACCTCAGAAGGTATGACATCAAGCTTAATCCATCGAAGTGCACATTCAGAGTTCCAGGCAGAAAATTGCTCGGTTTTCTCGTTTCCAAACGGGGAATCGACGCTAACCCAGAGAAAGTGGGTGCCATACTCCAGATGAAACGCCCCGTGCGTGTGCATGATGTCCGGAAGCTTACTGGTTGCTTGGCCGCCTTAAGTCGATTCATTTCTCACCTCGGTGAAAAGGCATTGCCTCTTTACCGACTGATGAAGAAGTCAGATAAGTTCGAGTGGACTCCTGAAGCTGATGCGACATTCGCGAGCTAAAAGCCCTGCTTTCCACCCAGCCGGTGCTTGCTGCCCCAATCAGCAAAGAGCCTTTACTGCTTTACATTGCAGCAACTGGACAAGTCGTCAGTACAGTACTTACGGTCGAGCGGGAAGAAGAAGGAAAAGCCTATAAAGTTCAACGCCCCGTATATTATGTTTTGGAAGTTTTGACTCCATCAAAGCAAAGATATCCGCATTATCAGAAGCTTGTTTAAGGGATTTATATGACCACGAAGAAGGTTGCACATTACTTCTCTGACCATTCAATTACAGTCGTCAGTGACGCTCCATTGTCGGAGATTCTGCACAACAGAGATGGAACTGGTCGAGTGGCAAAGTGGGCGATTGAATTCCTCCCCTTAGATATCAAGTTTGAGGCAAAGAAAGCTATCAAGTCCCAAGCAATAGCAGATTTCCTCGCTGAGTAGATCGAACAGCAACTGCCGACTCAAGTTCACTTGGAGCACTGGACCATGTTTTTGATGGCTCCAAGATGCTAAACGGTTCCTGTGCTGGGGTGCTACTGGTATCCCCCCAAGGAGACAAGCTCAGATATGTCCTCCAGATTCACTTTGATTCCTCCAACAACGAAGCAGAATATGAAGCACTCTTGTATGGGTTACGTATGGCCATTTCACTCGGCGTCCGTCGCCTTATGGTCTATGGCGACTCAGATTTGGTAGTCAATCAAGTGATGAAGGAGTGTGACGTCAGAAGCCCAGCCATGACTGGTTACTGCAATGCAGTGAGGAAATTGGAAAAGAAGTTTGAGGGGTTAGAGCTCCATCATATTCCCCGACTGAAAAATAAAGTTGCCGATGATTTGGCAAAGATAGGTTCCAAGAGAGAAGCCATTCCCAACAATGTGTTTTTGGAACACACCCACACACCGTCAGTTCAAGAAGATTCTTTCACTGAAGAGCCCCTGCAGCCTAAGAGTGCCACAGATCCGACTGAAGTCGAGGTCCCAGCCGTGGTCGACCTGATCATGGAGGTTTTGGTCATCACTCCCGACTGGACAGTACCGTACGTTGCATATATTCTTAGGAAGGAACTCCCAGAAGATGAAGAAGAGGCTCGACAAATCGTCCGTCAATCCAAAGCCTTTACTATGATAGGAGGACAATTGTTCAGGGAAGGAGCGACAGGAGTCAGTCAGAAATGCATAACGCCAGAAGAAGGTCGAATGATCCTCAACGACATCCACTCGGGGACCTGTGGTCACCATCGTCCTCTCGGACCATCGTGGCTAAAGCATACCGAGCTGGGTTTCTTGCCACGAGCAAATGAAATGGCGAAAGATATAGTCGACAAATGTGAGGTTGCGGTTTTACTCCAACATGTCGCACAAGCTGCGTCGATACGAAGACCATTCCACTCGTCGGCCCTTTGCTGTTTGGGGATTGGATATGGTCGGACCGCTGAGAACCGGTAGGGCGGCTTCACTCACGTGCTTGTAGCGATCGACAAGTTTACCAAATGGATTGAAGCTAAGCCTATCAAGAATCTTGAAGCCAAGATCGCTGCCGGTTTCATCGGAGAATTGACATTCGAATCACGGAGTTCCGCACAGCATCATCACCGCAACGGGTGAACTTGATTACGATGAATTTAGAAACCTTCGCTTCTCAAGGCACACGAGTCGACTATGCTTGATCGCTCACCCCGGTCGAATGGACAAACAGAAAGAGCAAATGGCCTAATTCTTAAAGGACTGAAACCCCGACTGATGCGTGATCTCAAACATGCAGCAGGCGCCTGGGTTGATGAACTTCCATCAGTTCTTTGGGGTCTAAGGACAACTCCCAATCGGTCGACTGGCCGAACTCCATTCTTCTTGGTCTATGGAGCTGAAGTTGTTCTGCCGAGTGACTTACTTCATAGTGCACCACAAGTCGAGCTCTTCTTTGAGGATGAAGCGGAACAGGCTCGGCAGGACACAGTCGACCTTTTAGAGGAGGAAAGAGAGATGGCTTTGATCCGGTCGACCATTTATCGGCAAGACTTGCTTCGATTCCACGCCAGAAACGTGAGGGTTCGAGCCTTTCAAGAGGGAGACTTGGTTCTTCGAGTGGATCAACAGAAACCACACAAGCTCGCCCCTGCTTGGGAAGGTCCCTTCATTGTCACCAGAGTTCTCCACAATGGATCATACCACCTTTATAATGTCGAGCATCAGAAAGACGAGCCACGAGCTTGGAACGCGGAGTTGCTCCGCCCCTTTTATACTTAAGTACTCAGTCGGATGAGATGTAATAAGAAATACCTTTGTAGTTTGTTTATCAAAGACAAGAGCTTTATAATCTTCCTAAACAACATATTGTTGCCTTTGTTTGCGTTTGAAATCCCCCATTGGGTGACTTCGCTGCGAATCCGTTTCGCCTAAGTTTGAATAATCTTGTCGAGTGGTGAGCAAGCCTCTCACTCGGGGGCTTAGCTGCAGTCCAAGTACTCGCCTAAGTTTAAAAAATCCTACAAAGTGATGAGCAAACCTCTCACTCGGGGGCTTAGCTGCAGTCCAAGTACTCGCCTAAGTTTAAAAAATCCCACCGAGTGATGAGCAAGCCTCTCACTCGGGGGCTTAGCTGCTGTCCAGTACTCGCCTCAGTTTAAAAAATCCTACTGAGTGATGAGCAAGCCTCTCACTCGGGGGCTTAGCTGTAGTCCAAGTACTCACCTAAGTTTAATAAATCCCACCGAGTGATGAGCAAGCCTCTCACTCGGGGGCTTAGCTGTAGTCCAGTACTCGCCTAAGTTTAAAAAATCCTACCGAGTGATGAGCAAGCCTCTCACTCGGGGGCTTAGCTGCAGTACAGTACTCGCCTAAGTTTAAAAAATCCTACCGAGTGGTGAGCAATCCTCCCACTCGGGAGCTTAGTTGCAGTCCAGTACTCGCCTAAGTCTAAAAATCCTACCGAGTGGTGAGCAATCCTCTCACTAGGGGGCTTAGCTGCAATCCAGTACTCGCCTAAGTTTAAAAAATCCTACCGAGTGGTGAGCAATCCTCCCACTCGGGGGCTTAGCTGCAGTCTAGTACTCGCCTAAGTTTAAAAATCCTACCGAGTGGTGAGCAATCCTCTCACTCGGGGGCTTAGCTGCAGTCCAGTACTCGCCTAAGTTTAAAAATCCTACCGAGTGGTAAGCAATCCTCTCACTCGGGGCTTAGCTACTGATCCAAGACTACCTAAGTTTAAAAATCCTACCGAGTGGTGAGCAATCCTCTCACTCGGGGCTTAACTGCAGTCCAAGACTACGCCTAAGTTTAAAAATCCTACCGAGTTGTGAGCAATCCTCCCACTCGGGGCTTAGCTGCAGATCGATGCTACGCCTAAGTTTAAAAAATTCTACCTAGTGGTGAGCAATCCTCCCACTCGGGGGCTTAGCTGTAGTCCATTACTCACCTAAGTTTAAAAATCCTACCGAGTGGTGAGCAATCCTCCCACTCGGGGGCTTAGCTGCAGTCCAGTACTCGCCTAAATTCAAAAATCCTACCGAGTGGTGAGCAATCCTCCCACTCGGGGGCTTAGCTGCAGTCCAGTACTCGCCTAAGTTTAAAAATCCTACCGAGTGGTGAGCGATCCTCCCGATCGGAGGCTCAGCTGCAGTCTTATACTTGCCTAAGTTCGAAACATATCCCTATCCGCAAGGACGACGAGGTGCAGGTCGACTGCAACCTTCTCCTTCGGAGCTACGCCACAAATACAATGTGCGCTCCATCCCTATCCATAAGGACGACGAGGTGCAGGTCGATTGCAACCTTCTCCTTGAACTCGCCACAAATACAATGTGCGCTCCATCCCTATCCATAAGGGCTGACGAGGTGCAGGTCGACTGCAACCTACTCCTTCGGAGCTACGCCATAAGTACAATGTGCGCTCCATCCCTATCCAAGGACGATGAGGTACAGGTCGACTACAACCTTCTCCTTCGGAGCTACGCCACAAATACAATGTGCGCTCCATCCCTATCCGCAAGGACAACGAGGTGCAGGTCGACTGCAACCTTCTCCTTCGGAGCTACGCCACAAATACAAGGTGTGCTCCATCCCTATCCGCAAGGACGACGAGGTGCAGGTCGACTGCAACCTTCTCCTTTGGAGCTACGCCGCAAATACAACGTGCGCTCCATCCTTGTATGCAAGGACGACGAGGCGCAGGTCGATTGAAGTCTCCACTCTAGAGCTGCATCTCAAACACAAAGGTCATTCCAAGTGTAGAACAAATTCCAAAAGCAATCACAAGCATATTCTGGGAAAGTCAAGACCAGACGAACCCTAAAAGTTCAAGACCGCAGAAGTACTCGGGCACTCAGCCCGAAAGAGTTTAACGGTTACAAAAACCACTCAGCACCCCGAGGCAAATTTAAGGTGGGGCATAAATGTTTGTTCACTCCACAGGAGGAGGGCTGGCAGGCTCGATGAATTCATCCAGGTCAATGCCATCAGCAATCCGAGTGGCTGCAGCAATGAAAGTCTCCATGAGGGATTGGAAGTCATGCTTCTTGGTATTGGCAACCTTGATCGCCGCCAGCTTCTCTTCCCGCGCCTCCTTGCAAACACGAACCAAAGACAGAGCCACATCAGCACCGCACCGGGCAGAAGGCTTTTTCCACTCCTGCACTCGACCTGGGATCTGGTTAAGTCGAGTCATCAGAGACTCGAGGTCATTTGAGAACGTTGCCCTTCGCCAGAGTGCGGTGTCCATCCGGGACAATGCGACCTTCAGTCGAGCAAGGTAGTCAGCAACACCGTTGATGCGGTATTCCAGTCGGAGCAAGTTCATAGCAGTTTCATCTTTCACGGGGGAGTTGATGGGATCCAAGCTTGGTTCAATTCGCCCGGTCTCCTCCTCGAAATTTCGGCAAAACTCTGCATGCATAATCCAAGGATGAGTCAATAGTCGTATGCTGAGTCGACGAAAATAAACCAGTCGGAACAGAATATATACCTTCAAGCTTGATGAACAGCTTCTTGGCAAGGCTTCTCAGATAACTTTCCAGATCATCCCTCCTGCGAGCAATGCCTTCCATCCTCTCGTTCAGATTGACCTTGTCCTTCTTCAAGCGGGTTACTTCCTTGTTGGCTTCGTCCAGGGCAGTTTTTATCTTGGAGTTTTATTCCTCTAATTTGCCGACTGAAGCCAGCTTTTGTTCGGCCAGAGCAGTTTTGTCGTCAGCCTTCTTTTGTGTGGCAGCCAGATCTTGATCCTTTTTGGCCAGAGCCTGGTTCAATTTCTCTGAAAAGAAATAATGCTTGATTCAGAAAGAGCAGAATGAAATCCGGATCGAAGACAAACCAGTCGACCTTTCTTACCGTTGGCGTCATCCTTGGCTTTCTGCAGTTCTGAGCCAACTCCAGGTCAAGGTTGAGTTGAATCTGCTATTTCTCCAAGTTAGCAAAGTGAGCCCCAAGATCACAAGATTTCTGCAATCAAGGAATGAGTCAGTCGATTAGATAAAAGAATGGTTATTTCAGATAAGTAAAAGGATAAAGCCAACAAATTCTAAGACTACTGCCGAATCAAACATCCAACAGTAGTCTCGGGGACAACACCCAGTGGGTGCACTTAGCGTGCCCCCACTGATTCAGTTTACACTCAACAAGACCTCCTTCAGCGTGAGTGCAAAAAAAATGAGAGAGATAGCAACAAACAGATTCTTCAGACCATAGTCGACTGCCAGCAGTCGACTACAGTCTCGGGGACTACACCCAGTGGGTGCACTCAGCGTGCCCCCACTGGTTCAAAAATCCACTCGACATGACCTGCTCAGACAGAGTGAAGAAATTCAAAATTCAAAACTACAGTCGACTGCCCGCAGTCCACCATAGTCTCGGGGACTACACCCAGTGGGTGCACTCAGCGTGCCCCCACTAGTCCAAAAAATTCAATCGAAAACAACATCAGAGTCAGCTCCAAGTACGAATTTGCTCATTGACAAATCGAAACACCTAGTGGGTGTACAGAAGCGAAGATCCTTGGAAAGAGCGTTTTCAGGTACCATATCCTAACAGAACAAGTCAAGAGAGCCAGTCGACGATCTTCTAACCTGAACTTTACTCTGGAGAGCGGAGCTAGCATCATAAGCAGCCTGGCTAGCATCCCGCACCATCTTCATCTTCTCCATCATGATGCTTGCTTGGCGTATAGCTTCTTTGGCAGCACCCACTTCGTCTTCTGGGTCGTGATGTGTAGCAAAAACTGAAGGTGGATCAGCAGGAGCATGCGCGGCTGACACAGAAGGCCAAACACTCGACGGCGGTATGACAAAAGAAACGGAAGTCCGATTGGTGTCACCGGCGTCCTGAACTGCCGGTTCCGCCACTGGCGTCGACTGAGGTGTCTTGCCAGCGGACGTTTTCCTATTTCTTCTCCCCAAGGGCCTCTACGGCTCGTCATCATCATCGTCAGGGAGGTCAATAACGTTGGCAGCTACAAAAAGTTTAGTCGCCAACATTTCATCGCCCGATCAGATATATCATAGTTCAGTCGATAAAAGGATGACAGAACGACAAAGATTGTACCCGGATTGGAGGTGACCGCGTCTTCCATTTCCTCATCCTCGTTTCTATAAGCTAAAGTCCCAGAGGTAGCGGCACTGCCAATTTTAAGGTTCATTCGATCAAACAAAAGGAAAGATAAACAGCGCAGAGCGTCGAGTAAAAGCGAAAGAAGAACACTCACGCAGAGGCAACATGAATGTCAATCTTGATTTTTGGCAGCGCCTTCTGAGTCTTCCGCGCAATGACCTTGGTCTGCATTGGAGCCTTCTCAGTTGGTGCTGGAGAGGATGTCCGAGGACGCTTTGACGATTGCCCAGTCGGAACGATCGCCTTGTCACGGGCGCTCGCTGGATCTTGAGCAAGCTTGGATCACCTTTCTCTGCGGGGAGGAGAGCCGACCTCTTCTTCGTCACTCGAGTCGTCGCTCTCCCCCTCTCCCTCTCTGTCAGAATGCCATTCGCCGCTTTCGCCTCCGCTTGCCTCTTCCTCCGGATCTTGCTCCTGCTCTTCATTGGGCATCGAGTACATTTCGGTAAGAGTCTGGAAGAAAGCAAGCAGGACAAAGTCAGTCGGTAAAGCATAAACAACTGTGCGAATAAATAAAGATTACAGTCGGTAATTCAGAATTGGACCTTGTCTGGTTCGTAAGATTGGTCGAGTGGAGGAATTCTCCTGGCTCCCTTGGGGTTGTCTTTGTTTCCTGTGATGCTCATCAGCCACCCCTCCAACATGGTCTAGTCGACCTCCTCCGGATGAGTCCGAGTGGTGTCATCAGTGACCGAGTACATCCACATCGGGTGTTCACGATCTTGAAGCGGTTGGATACGTCGCCAAAGGAAAACCTCCAGCAAATCCATACTAGTCACCCCATCACGGACAAGTTGAACTACTCGATTGACCAGCACCTTGACTTGTGCCTTCTCCTCCGGGATCACCTTCAAAGGGGATGGTTTCCCCACTCGGGCCAAAGAAAAAGGGGGAAGTCCAGTCGACTGCCCTGGAGTCAGCTGGTCTTTGCAGTAGAACCAGGTCGACTGCCACCCACGGGCCGAGTCGGGAAGAATCATGGCTGGAAAAGAAATTTTGCCCCTCATCTGAATCCCAAGGCCCCCGCACATTTGGATCACATGCGTCCTTTCATCACTCGGATTTGCCTTTTTGACCGACTGGGAGCGGCATGTGAAGATGTGCTTGTTGGGGAACGTAGCAGAAATTCAAAATTTTCCTACGTGTCATCAAGATCTATCTATGGAGAAACTAGCAACGAGGGGAAGGAGAGTGCATCTACATACCCTTGTAGATCGCTAAGCGGAAGCGTTCATGAGAACGGGGTTGAAGGAGTCGTACTCGTCGTGATCCAAATCACCGGAGATCCTAGTGCCGAACGGACGGCACCTCCGCGTTCAACACACGTACAGCCCGGTGACGTCTCCCACGCCTTGATCCAGCAAGGAGAGAGGAGAGGTTGAGGAAGACTCCATCCAGCAGCAGCACAACGGCATGGTGGTGATGGAGGCGTGGCAATCCAGCGAGGCTTCGCCAAGCACCACGGGAGAGGAGGAGGAAGAGAGGCGGGGCTGCACCAAGAGGAGAGAACTCATGTGTGTTGGGCAGCCCAAAACCTCAAGTATATATAGGGAGAAAGGGGGGCTGCGCCCCTTTAGGGTTTCCACCCCAAGGGGTGCGGCCAGCCCTAGATGGGACTTGGGGCGGCCAAGAGGGGAGGAGTGCCTCCCAAGTCAAGTGGAGGCCCTCCCCTTAGGGTTTCCCCCTCCCATGCGCATGGGCCTTGGGGGCTGGTGCCCCTGGCCCATTAAGGCTAGGGCGCCCCCTACAGCCCATGCTACTGTATTGGACGTGGTGGAACAATTTCCGGACCTCCGGACCCTCCGGAATCCTCCGGAACCTTCTGGAAGCTTCCCGGTACAATACCGAAAAAACCCGAACAACAACTTTCCATATATAAATCTTTACCTCCGGACCATTCCGGAACTCCTCGTGACGTCCGGGATCTCATCCGGACTCGAACAACATTCGGTAACCACATACAAACTTCCTTTATAACCCTAAGCGTCATCGAACCTTAAGTGTGTAGACCCTACGGGTTCGGAGACATGTAGACATGACCGAGACGTTCTCCGGTCAATAACCAATAGCGGGATCTGGATACCCATATTGGCTCCCACATGTTCCACGATGATCTCATCGGATGAACCACGATGTCAAGGACTCAATTGATCCCGTATACAATTCCCTTTGTCTAGCGGCATTGTACTTGCCCGAGATTCGATCGTCGGTATACCGATACCTTGTTCAATCTCGTTACCGGCAAGTCTCTTTACTCGTTCCGTAACACATCATCCCGTGATCAACCCCTTGGTCACATTGTGCACATTATGATGATGTCCTACCAAGTGGGCCCAGAGATACCTCTCCGTTTACGGAGTGACAAATCCCATCTCGATTCATGCCAACCCAATGCAGACACTTTCGGAGATACCTGTAGTGCACCTTTATAGTCACCCGATTCGTTGTGACATTTGGTACACCAAAGCATTCCTACGGTATCCGGAGTTGCACAATCTCATGGTCTAAGGAAAAGATACTTGACATTAGAAAAGCTTTAGCATACGAACTACGATCTTTGTGCTAGGCTTAGGATTGGGTCTTGTCCATCACATCATTCTCCTAATGATGTGATCCCGTTATCAATGACATCCAATGTCCATGGTCAGGAAACCGTAACCATCTATTGATCAACGAGCTAGTCAACTAGAGGCTTACTAGGGACATGGTGTTGTCTATGTATCCACACATGTATATGAGTTTCCTATCAATACAATTATAGCATGGATAATAAACGATTATCATGAACAAGGAAATATAATAATAACTAATTTATTATTGCCTCTAGGGCATATTTCCAACAGTCTCCCACTTGCACTAGAGTCAATAATCTAGTTCACATCGCCATGTGATCAACAGCGATAGGTCACATCGCCATGTGACCAACATCCAAAGAGTTTACTAGTGTCGTAAACTAGTTCACATCATCATGTGATTAAGACTCAATGAGTTACGAGGTTTGATCATGTTTTGCTTGTGAGAGAGGTTTTAGTCAGCGGTGCGAACCTTTCAGATCCGTGTGTACTTCACAATTCTCTATGTCATATTATAAATGTTGCTTCCACGCTCCACTTGGATCTATTCCAAATGGTTGCTCCACTATCGTATCCGGTTTGCTACTCGAGTCACTCGGATAGGTGTTAAAGCTTGCATCGGCGTAACCCTTTACGCCAACTCTTTATCACCTCCATAATCGAGAAACATGTCCTTATTTACTCCAAGGACAATTTTGACCGCTATCCAATGATCCATTCTGGATCATTCTTGTACCCCTAGATGACTCATGGCAAGGCACACTTCGGTGCGGTACACAAAGATAGCATACTTTGTAGAGCCTACGTCTAAGGCATAGGGGCGACCTTCGTCCTTTCTCTCTTTACTGCCGTGGTCGAGCTTTAAGTCTTAACTTCATACCTTACATCTCGGCAAGAACTCCTTCTTTGGTGATCCATCTTGAACACCTTCAAGATCATGTCAAGGTATATGCTCATTTGAAAGTACCATTAAGCAGTTTTGATCTATCCTATAGATCTTGATGCTCAATGTTCAAGTAGCTTAATCCAGGTTTCTATTGAAAACACCTTTCAAATAACCTTGTATGCTTTCCAGAAATTCTACATCATTTCGATCAACAATATGTCAACAACATATACTCATCGAAAATTCTATAGTGCTCCCACTCACTTCTTTGGAAATACAAGTTTCTCATAAACTTTGTATAAACCCAAAATCTTTGATCATCTCATCAAAGCGCACATTCCAACTCCGAGATGCTTACTCCAGGTCCTTAGAAGGATCGCTGGAGCTAGCATACCTTTTAGCATCCTTAGGATCGACAAAAACTTTCTGATTTTATCACATACAACCTTTCCTTACGAAGACTGGTAAGGAAACTCGTTTTGACATCCATCTGCCAGATTTCATAAATGCAGCTAATGCTAACATGATTCCGACGGACTTAAGCATCGCTATGGATGAGAAAATCTCATCGTAGTCAACTCCTTGAACTTTGTGAAAAACTCTTCGCCACAAGTCGAGCTTCATAGACGGTGATACTACCGTCCACGTCCGTCTTCTTCTTAAAGATCCATTTATCTCAATGGCTTGCAGATCATCGGTCAAGTCCACCAAAGTCATGGATCATTTCTCGGATTTTATGGCCTCGAGCCATTCGTCGGAATCCGGGCCCACCATCGCTTCTCCATAGCTCGTAGGTTCATTGTTGTCTAGCAACATGACCTTCAAGACAGGATTACTGTACCACTCAGAAGTAGTACGCATCCTTGTCACCCTACGAGGTACGTCAGTGACTTGATCCGAAACTTCATGATCACTATCATAAGCTTCTACTTCAATTGGTGTAGGTGCCACGGGAACAACTTCCTGTGCCCTGCTACACACTAGTTGATGGTTCAATAACCTCATCAAGTCTCCACCATCCTCCCACTCAACTTTTCGAGACGAACTTTTCCTCGAGAAAGGACCCGATTCAAGAAACAATCCCTATTGCTTTTGGATCTGAATTAGGAGGTATACCCAACTGTTTTGGGTGTCCTATGAAGATGCATTTTATCCGCTTTGGGTTCGAGCTTATCAACCTGAAACTTTTCCACATAAGCGTCGCAGCCCCAAACTTTCAAGAAACGACAACTTATGTTTCTCCAAACGGTGTCGTCTCAACAGAATTACGTGGTGCCCCATTAAAGTGAGTGCGGTTGTCTCTAATGCCTAACCCATGAACGATAGTGGTAATTCGATAAGAGACATCATGGTACGCACCATATCCAATAGAGTGCAACTATGATGTTCGGACACACCATCACACTATGGTGTTCGAGCGGTATTAATTGTGAAACAATTTGCACAATGTCTTAATTGTGTGCCAAAACTCGTAACTCAGATATTCATCTCTATGATCATATCGTAGACATTCTATCCTCTTGTCACGATGATCTTCAACTTCACTCTGAAATTACTTGAACCATTCAATAATTCAGACTTGTGCTTCATCAAGTAAATATACTCAACATCTACTCGAATCATCGTGAAGTCATAACATAACGATATTCATTTGCATGCCTCGGCACTCATTGGACTGCACACATCAAAATGTGTTACTTCCAACAAGTTGCTATCTTGTTCCATCTTCTTTGAAACCGAGGCTTTTCAGGTCATCTTGCCCATGTGGTATGTTTTGCATATCTCAAGTGATTCAAAATCAAGTGAGTCCAAGCGATCCATCTGCATGGAGTTTCATCATGCGTATACACCAATAGACATGGTTTGCATGTCTCAAACTTTTCAAAACGAGTGAGTCCAAAGATCCATCAACATGGAGCTTCTTCATGCGTTTACACCAATATGACTTACATGGCGGTGCCACAAGTAAGTGGTACTATCATTACTATCTTATACTTTTGGCATGAAAATGTGTATCACTACGATCGAGATTCAATAAACAATTTATTTAGGTGCAAGACCATCAAGGTATTATTCAAATAAATAGAGTAACCATTATTCTCCTTAAATGAATAACCGTATTGCGATAGACATAATCCAATCATGTCTATGCTCAACATAAACACCAAATGATAATTATTCTGGTTTAATACTAATCTTGATGGTAGAGGGAGCGTGCGATGTTTGATCATATCAACCTTGGAAACAATTCCAACACATATCGTCGACTCACCTTTAGCTAGTCTCCGTTTATTCGTAGCTTTTATTTGAGTTACTAACACTTAGCAACCGAACGGTATCTAATACCACGTGCTACTAGGAGTGCTAGTAAAGTACACATTAACATAATGCATATCAATATACTTCTATCGACCTTGCCAGCCTTCTCATCTACCAAGTATCTAGGGTAATTCTGCTCCAATGGCTGTTCCCTTATTACGAAGCACTTAGTCTCGGGTTTGGGTTCAACCTTAGGTTTCTTCACCGGGCAGCAACTGATTTGCCGTTTCATGAAGTGTCCTTCTTGCCCTTGCCCTTCTTGAAACTAGTGGTTTCACCAACCATCAACAATTGATGCTCCTTCTTGATTTCTACTTTCGCGATGTCAAACATCGCGAATACTTCAAGGATCATCATATCTATCCCTGATATGTTATAGTTCATCACAAAGCTCTAGCAGCTTGGTGGCAATGACTTTGGAGAAACATCACTATCTCATCTGGAAGATCAACTCCCACTCGGTTCAAGTGATTGTTGCACTTCAGACAATTTGAGCACAAGCTCAACGATTGAGCTTTTCTCCCTTAGTTTGCAGGCTAAGACAATTGTCGGAGGTCTTATACCTCTTGACATCGGCACGAGCCTGAAATCCTAATTTCAGCCCTCGAAACATCTCATATGTTCGCGACATTTCAAAACGTCTTTCGTGCCTCAACTCTAAACCGTTTAACCGAACTATCACGTAGTTATCAAAACTTGTATGTCCGATGTTCGCAACATCCACAGGGCGATGTTTGGGGTTCAGCACACCGAGCGGTGCATTAAGGACATAAGCTTTCTCTGTCCGCATAATCGCTACTTTCAACTTTCAACTATATTTTCTCTAGGAACATATCTAAGCAGTGGAACTAAAGTGCGAGCTTCGACATAATTTGCAAAAGGTCTTTTGACTATGTTCAAGATAATTAAGTTCATCTTATGAACTCCCACTCGATAGACATCCCTCTAGTCATCTAAGTGATTACATGATCCGAGTCAACTAGGCCGTGTCCGATCATCACGTGAGACGGACTAGTCATCATCGGTGAACATCTTCATGTTGATCGTATCTACTATCGACTCATGCTCGACCTTTCGGTCTCCGTGTTCCGAGGCCATGTCTGCACATGCTAGGCTCGTCAAGTTAACCCCAAGTGTTTTTGCTGTGTAAATCTGTCTTACACCCGTTGTATGTGAATGTAAGAATCCATCACACCCGATCATCACGTGGTGCTTAGAAGCGACGAACTGTAGCAGCGGTGCACGATCGAGGGAGAACACTTCTTGAAATTTGTGTAAGGGATCATCTTATTTACTACCGTCGTTCTAAGTAAACAAGATGCATAAACATAATAAACATCACATGCAATTATATAGTGACATGATATGGCCAATATCATTTTCTCCTTTGATCTCCATCTTGGGGCTCCATGATCATCATCGTCACGGCATGACACCATGATCTCCATCATCATGATCTCCATCATCGTGTCCTCATGAAGTTGTCTCGCCAACTATTACTTCTACTACTATGGCTACGGTTAGCAATAACGTAAAGTAATTACATGGCGTTGTTCAATGACACGCAGGTCATACAATAAATAAAGACAACTCCTATGGCTCCTGCCGGTTGTCATACTCATCGACATGCAAGTCGTGAATCCTATTACAAGAACATGATCAATCTCATACATCACATATCATTCATCACATTCTTCTTGGCCATATCACATCACATAGCATACCCTGCAAAAACAAGTTAGGCGTCCTCTAATTGTTGTTTGCATGTTTTACGTGGCTGCTATGGGTTTCTAGCAAAACGTTTCTTACCTCATAAAACCACAACGTGATATGCCAATTGCTATTTACCCTTCATAAGGACACTTTTCATCGAATCTGTTCGACTAAAGTGGGAGAGGCGGCACCCGCTAGCCACCTTATGCACCAAGTGCATGTCGGTCGGTGGAACTGTCTCACGTAAAGTGCGTGTAAGGTCGGTCCAGGCCGCTTCATCCCACAATACCGTCGAAACAAGATTGGACTAGTAACGGTAAGCATATTGAACATCATCAACGCCCACAACTACTTTGTGTTCTACTCGTGCAAAGAATCTACGCAATAGACCTAGCTCATGATGCCCTTTGTTGGGGAACGTGCAGAAATTCAAAATTTTCCTCGTGTCATCAAGATCTATCTATGGAGAAACTAGCAACGAGGGAAGGAGAGTGCATCTACATACCCTTGTAGATCGCTAAGCGAAGCGTTCATGAGAACGGGGTTGAAGGAGTCGTACTCGTCGTGATCCAAATCACCGGAGATCCTAGTGCCGAGCAGACGGCACCTCCGCGTTCAACACACGTACAGCCCGGTGGCGTCTCCCACGCCTTGATCCAGCGAGGAGAGAGAGAGAGGTTGAGAAGACTCCATCCAGCAGCAGCACAACGGCATGGTGGTGATGGAGGCGTGGCAATCCAGCAGGGCTTCGCCAAGCACCACGGGAGAGGAGGAGGAAGAGAGCAGGGCTGCACCAAGAGGAGAGAACTCATGTGTGTTGGGCAGCCCAAAACCTCAAGTATATATAGGGGAAAGGGGCTGCGCCCCTTTGGGTTTCCACCCCAAGGGGTGCGGCCAGCCCTAGATGGGACTTGGGGGCGGCCAAGAGGGGAGGAGTGCCTCCCAAGTCAAGTGGAGGCCCTCCCCTTAGGGTTTCCCCCTCCCATGCGCATGGGCCTTGGGGGCTGGTGCCCCTGGCCCATTAAGGCTAGGCGCCCCACAGCCCATGCTACTGTATTGGACGTGGTGGAACAATTTCCGGACCTCCGGACCCCTCCGAATCCTCCGGAACCTTCCGAAGCTTCCGGTACAATCTGAAAAAACCCAAACTTTTTCCTAACCCGAACAACAACTTTCCATATATAAATCTTTACCTCCGGACCATTCCGGTACTCCTCGTAACGTCCGGGATCTCATCCGGGACTCGAACAACATTCGGTAACCACATACAAATTTCCTTTATAACCCTAGCGTCCATCGAACCTTAAGTGTGTAGACCCTACGGGTTCGGAGACATGTAGACATGACCGAGGCGTTCTCGGTCAATAACCAATAGCGGATATGGATACCCATATTGGCTCCCACATGTTCCACGATGATCTCATCGGATGAACCACGATGTCAAGGACTCAATTGATCCGTATACAATTCCCTTTGTCTAGGCGGCATTGTACTTGCCCAAGATTCGATCGTCGGTATACCGATACCTTGTTCAATCTCGTTACGCAAGTATCTTTACTCGTTCCGTAACACATCATCCGTGATCAACCCCTTGGTCACATTGTGCACATTATGATGATGTCCTACCAAGTGGGCCCAGAGATACCTCTCCGTTTACGGAGTGACAAATCCAGTCTCGATTCGTGCCAACCCAATGAGACACTTTCGGAGATACCGTAGTGCACCTTTATAGTCACCCGATTACGTTGTGACGTTTGGTACACCCAAAGCATTCCTCGGTATCCGGAGTTGCACAATCTCATGGTCTAAGGAAAAGATACTTGACATTAGAAAAGCTTTAGCATACGAACTACGATCTTTGTGCTAGGCTTAGGATTGGGTCTTGTCCATCACATCATTCTCCTAATGATGTGATCCCGTTATAAATGACATCCAATGTCCATGGTCAGGAAACCGTAACCATCTATTGATCAACGAGCTAGTCAACTAGAGGCTTACTAGGGACACGGTGTTGTCTATGTATCCACACATGTATATGAGTTTCCTATCAATACAATTATAGCATGGATAATAAAAGATTATCATGAACAAGGAAATATAATAATAACTAATTTATTATTGCCTCTAGGGCATATTTCCAACAGTGCTTGAAGAGGCCCCAGTGGGGTCGGCAGCCCAAGAAATTCTCACACAAAGACACGAAGGCAGCAAGGTACACAATGGTGTTTGGGGTGAAATGGTGGAGTTGCCCCCGAAAAAATTCAAGAAACCTCGGAAGAAAGGGTGAGGAGGCAAGGAGACCCAGCGATCAATGTGAGTGGCGAGGAGGACACACTCACCCTCACGCGGCTGCGGCTCGGTCTCGTTCCCCGAGAGCCGTGCCGATTCGTGGGGAATCAATCCCCCTTCGACCAGGTCGTCAATGTTGTCCTGGCGGATCACCGAGGGAATCCAGTCGCCCTCGATCCAGCCCGGCGGCAGGCCAGACCTCGAGGAAGATCCGCCCCGGCTGGACTTCTTACCCTTCGCCTTCGCCGTCGCCGTCTTCGCGCGCTCGAGATCCACCTTCTTCTCTTTCCCCATCGCCGCAGATGGATCTTGAACGGAACGGCGGCACTATGGCGAAAGCAAACGCAGCGGAGAACTCTGAGGAAGAAGAAGAAAAATGAGAGCGCACTGTTCAAAAGCCCTGGCCCGGCGCCTTATATGAGGTTACTTCCGAGTGACTGACTTGTAGGCCCGGGCAATCTTATCCAATCCCGCAACAGTCACGCGTGCGATACGTGGCAAAAAAGGCGGCGTGGAAATCGAGGCGGCCCTGCCTAATCCAGCCCAATTATGGCGGCCTCCTCCGCCCTGCGCGCTTCCCAAAATTCGAACCCCGAGAAATCCGCAGACAGCAGAACAACTTGTCAGACGGAAGATCTCCTCCACATCATCACTCGGAGCTCTTCCAGTAAAAGTTCACTCGACAAAAACTAGGAATGGATCAAGGCGACTGAAAAAGAAGTTGGTATCATCACCTCGGTTCATTGATCCAGAACAAGATATACTCGTAGCACGAAAACAAGTCGGAAGTGTTCTCAACTCCTTCCCCACTCAAACCCTGATCCATTCGGGGGCTAATGACGAAGCTATGTACCTAGGGTAGGGTCATGGACCTGTCCAAGATACCCTCCCCAAGGACATCCCTTAGAAAACCAGAAGAATCATCATCCACTCGACCATGAAGCTATGTTCCACTCGACAGTCTTGAAGCCACTCGACCTGAAGACTATCACTCGACTACCAGAGGATCTAGAGCCACTCTGCACTGCAACGGTCGGGAATTAAGTCATAGCTTTATGGCCATTATGTATCTTTATTGCCAGCGTTACCAGTAACGCCCCCCTCTTGATGTACATTTAACCCTGTGTAACGGAGGGGAGCTGGGGTGCTGGCGCACTCTATATAAGCCACCCCCTCCTCTGGGACAAGGGTTCGCACCCCCGGTAACTCACACGCATATAATCCAGTCGACCGCCTCTGGGCTCCGAGACGTAGGGCTGTTACTTCCTTCGAGAAGGGCATGAACTCGTAAAACTTGCATGTACAACTCCTCCATAGCTAAGATCTTGCCTCTACATCACCTACCCCCTATTCTACTATCAGACTTAGAAACACGACACTGAGAAAATCCCAATGCTTCTTGAACCATCGATTAGTATACCTTTTTCTCCATGTGTTAGTGCCTAAATAGAGATGAAGACTGAAAACAGTTAATGTCTAAAAAGATTATGTTGAAAGAGTGATAGCCGAATGATTAATTATAGTACATTATATATGGGCTTTCAATGTGCATGAAATCATCACCTTCATATACAAATTCTCCAGACATGGAAAGCATTGCAGCAAGGAAATAATGATGTTGAGATCAAAACACCACATAGTGATATATAAGGTCTTGACAGAATCCACCACCACTGATAGGATGGACAAGCGCTTCATTGAGCATAGAACATAATATTAGCACTGAAAGTGTACTCCAAGATGATACTTAACTTATGCGCACAAATGAAAAATGCAAATTACAAAAGTGTACGTGAATAATATACAGTACCTCAATAGGTGTGGAGGCGAACACCATCTCGAACCATTCAAACGGATCACTAATTGCACCCAAGGTCTCTAGTTTAGGAGTAGAGACCACATTTATTTGTGAAGGTTTATAACAACAATTAAGGAGCAACCTTTGAAGTGACGGTGCGTCTTCGATGATGAGCTCATGTCCTTCAAAATGAATTCCAATGCTTACAAGGTGAGACGACTTTATTTTGAGACAAGAGATATGGATTCCTATTCCAAAAACAAGCACCAAACGCTGCAGTGCAGGGCAGCTAGAGTGGATGATGTTGTGAAGTGAGGCTACCGACAGATCAACCAACACAAGCGCAAGTTTTTTCAGCACTAGCAGTCGAAGCATTTGTACCAGATAGTCTGCTAGATGGCACCGGGTCAAGGTGGCAGTGTCGAGAGAGGAGGAAAACCATGATATGGCCATCGGTGGTGAGGGCACAGATGCAACTCTTGGTGGTAACCTATCGCTGTAATGGTAGAACTCAAGCTACTGGAGTTTATCGAATTGACGGGATGTCAGCCAGGTGGCCACCGTGCAGGGTATGTCCAACAGGTAGCATGCCGGGATGCAGATGAGTTGAACGGAGCCCTCGTGGGAGGAGATGATGGCTCCGGGGAGTTCAGAATCATCATCGACAGATAGCTGACGACAGTCGAGATTAAGAGGCGCGGTGCACCATAGAGTGCACCACCAAGATGCGAGGACTTGTGTGCGGCAGCCATCCTTGGTGGGGAGAAGGGAGATGATCTCCCCAAGGATTCCGTCCGGGAGACGCTGATGCGGTCCACCGGAGATTCTACTGGTTCCTCAGGTCCAGGGGGCGCTTCTGGCCGACAGCCGGGTCCAAGATCTACATCCGGTGGCAGTGTTGGTCGGAGCCTCATCTATGTACATACCAATCTGAAAGAAAAAATGGCATAACATGTAGGACATTCGAAATCAATTCTCAAGATCAGGAAGAAAAGGCACAAACATATATGTAGGACATTAAAAATCAATTCTCAAGATCTGGCCACGAATTATTAGCACGCAAGCTAACCCTAGTCGCATTATTAGCAAAAATCATTTGTATAGAACAAAGAATTAATCACTAACTCTATACGAATAACATACAAACAATCAATACACTACGTGCATCTAACGGATCTTAATTACTCTGATTTCATGGACTGAGAGAACATAACCATAGGATTTGCATTCCAGAAAAATTATAGAGGGGCGGGGTGGGGGTGGGGGGGATTAACCAGAGAAAACACTTGATATGTTTGCCGCACAAATGGGTATATAGATGACTAACCGGTTTTCCGTCAGAGTCGCGGTTATTGCCGGAGTTGCTGTTGACCTCCGGCTCCGGCTGGGGGGGTACGGCGACGCCGACAAATTCAAGGTTGTGCTGCTGCCCGCGTGAGACCTTGTCGGCGGCGAAAGAAACCTATGTGGCCAGCTTCACGCGCTGTGCGGGTGCTTCACCAGCCCCGGCGTCGCCACTCTCTCTGATGGTGCACTTCGGTGGCATCGTCATACACTCCGGAGTCCAGACGTCAGTGACCACTGTGGACTGGGGGTGCGGCCGCCTATTATGGCCGGCGGCTCGGGCGCGCAATTAATACGGACCAGTGGGAGCCAGGCAGGCTGCAGTCAAAAGTTGTCTCGCCTCCCGGTGAGCCTGCGCGGCGGACGTCTGCCATTCCTACCATCATTTCACACAGCTACTCGCATGCCTCCCCATCAATACACACACCTGCACGCACGCCTCCCGGTAAGCCTGCGCGGCGGACCGCTTGCATGCGTCCCATCAACTCATGCCTACTCGCACGGCACACGGGGCGCGTGGCAGCACATATATTTTTTGGTTTATTTTCTGCCGCTTTACTGCTTCACTAAACCGTTTGCGTTGAACAGATGCACAAATCCTGCGTTGAACATCTCGCATGCTTCCCGGTGAACCTGCACACCGGACGAGTTTTGCATTTACTAGAATTTAAAAACCAGGCATCTCAATTTTTTGCCGGCAATCAACTGTGCCCTGGTGTTTGAAATTCATTCCCATTTCTTGCATGGGACCTAAGCATGCACATAAGGACACATATTTGATTTTTCAACCAATTTATATGCACTGGAGCATGTGCATGTAGTTCAAATTTGAATTATGCACATAAATGCATTGAAAACTTAGTTAATGCATAAAAATGTCCAAACGAACCCCGAAAAATCACAAAAATTGACACAACACTCCTGTTGTTCTATGTTGACACAAGAAAAAATTTGAAAGCAATAAGAGGCAATGGATATCGTTTTGTCCCCAAAGGTGGGACGTTCCCTACCGAAACCATCATGCTTGTTGTGTGAAGCTCTGGTTTGTGAGAAGCATATACACAAAGCTGCCCCAAATGGGACAAAAATTTTACCACGGCATGTTGATGCCGCTCCATGATAGCATGCCAAGTTTCATGAATTTCAGACGAGTTTTGGATTTACTAGAATTTAAAAACCAGGCATCTCAATGTTTTGCCGACAATCAACGGTGCCCCGGTGTTTGAAGTTCATCCCCATTTCTTGCATGGGACCTAAGCATGCACCCAAGGACACAAATTTGATTTTTCAACCGATTTATATGCATGGAGCATGTGCATGTAGTACAAATTTGAATTATGCACATAAATGCATTGAAAACTTAGTTAATGCATAAAAATGTCCAAACGAACCCTGAAAAATCACAAAAATCAACACAACACTCCTGTTGTTCTATGTTGACACGAGAAATTTTTTGAAAGCAATAAGAGGCAATGGATATCGTTTCGTCCCCAAAGGTGGGACGTACCCTACCGAAACCATCATGCTTGTTGTGAGAAGCTCTGGTTTGTGAAGAGCATATACCCAAACCTGCCCCAAATGGGACAAGGATTTTACCACGGCATGTTGATGTTGCTCCATGATAGCATTCCAAGTTTCATGAATCTCAGACAAGTTTTGTATTTACTAGAATTTAAAAACCAGGCATCTCAATGTTTTGCCGAAAATCAACAGTGCTCCGGTGTTTAAAATTCATTCCCATTTCTTGCATGGGACCTAAGCATGCACCCATGGACACATATTTGATTTTTCAACCAATTTATATATACTGGAGCATGTGCATGTAGTTCAAATTTGAATTATGCACATAAATGCATTGAAAACTCAGTTAATGCATAAAAATGTCCAAACGAACCCCGAAAATCACAAAAATTGACACAACAGTCCTGTTGTTCTATGTTGACATGAGAATTTTTTTGGAAGCAATAAGAGGCAATGGATATCATTTCATCCCCAAAAGTGGGACATTCCCTACCGAAACCATCATGCTTGTTGTGAGAAGCATCTACCCAAACCTGCCCCAAATGGGACAAAAAATTTACCACGACATGTTGATGCCGCTCCATGATAGCATGCCTAGTTTCATGAATTTCAGACGAGTTTTGGATTTACTAGAATTTAAAAACCATGCATCTCAATGTTTTGCCGGCAATCAACGGTGCCCCGATGTTTGAAATTCATTCCCATTTCTTGCATGGGACCTAAGCATGCACCCAAGGACACAGATTTGATTTTTCAACCAATTTATATGCACTGGAGGATGTGCATGTAGTTCAAAATTGAATTATGCACATAAATGCATTGAAAACTTAGTTAATGCATAAAAATGTCCAAATGAACCCCAGTAAATCACAAAAATTGACACAACACTCATGTTGTTCTATGTTGACACGAGCAATTTTTTGGAAGCAATAAGAGGCAATAGATATCGTTTCGTCCCCAAAGGTGAGACGTTCCCTACCGAAACCATCATGCTTGTTGTGAGAAGCTCTGGTTTGTGAGAAGCTTATACCCAAACCTGCCCCAAATGGGACAAAAAAATTACCACGACATGTTGATGCCGCTCCATGATAGCATGCCAAGTTTCATGAATTTTAGATGAGTTTTGGATTTACTAGAATTTAAAAACCAGGCATCTCAATGTTTTGCCAGCAATCAACGGTGCCCCGGTGTTTGAAATTCATTACCATTTCTTGATGGGACCTAAGCATGCACCCAAGGACACAGATTTGATTTTTCAACCAATTTATATACACTGGAGCATGTGCATGTAGTTCAAATTTGAATTATGCACATAAATGCATTGAAAACTCAGTTAATGCATAAAAATGTCCAAACTTACCCCGAAAAATCAAAAAAATTGACTCAACACTCCTGTTGTTCTATGTTGACACGAGATTTTTTTTGGAAGCAATAAGAGGCAATGGATATCGTTTCGTCCCCAAAGGTGGGATGTTCCCTACCGAAACCATCATGCTTGTTGTGAGAAGATCTGGTTTGTTAGAAGCTTATACCCAAACCTGCCCCAAATGGGACATAAAATTTACCATGGCATGTTGATGCCGCTCCATGATAGCATGCCAAGTTTCATGAATTTCAGACGAGTTTTGGATTTACTAGAAATTAAAAGCCAGGTATCTCAATGTTTGCGGCCAAGTGACGGTGGCAGGGTGTTTGAAATTCATTCCCATTTCTTGTATGGGACCTAAGCATGCAACCAAGGACACATATTTGATTTTCAACCAGTTTATATGCACTGGAGAATGCACATGTAGTTTGAATTTGAATTACGCTCATAAAATGCCTGGACAACCCGGTTAACGTATAAAAATGTCCAAACGAACCCCGAAAAATTCCAAAATTGAACACAACACTCCTGTTGTTCTATGTTGACACTCGAAAATTTTTGAAAGCAATAAGAGGCAACAGATATCGTTTCGCCCCCAAAGGTGGCACGTTCCCTACTGAAACCATCACGCTTGTTGTGAGAAGCTCTGGTTTGTGAGAAGCTTATACCCAAACCTACCCCAAATGGGACAAAAAAATTTCCACAGCATGTTGATGCCGCTCCATGATAGCATGCCAAGTTTCATGAACTTGTTTAATTAAGAGTGCCAGTCTTTAATTTGTTAGAGTAATGTTTAGGTCAGCTAGCTCTATTTAATTGCTGAACTTGCTCAATTAAGAAGTTAGTCTCCTTTGTGTACCCAAATTATGCAATGACGTGGATGACCACTATAACCAAGGAAATTCGAACCAAAATTTTTACGTTCAAACTCAACACACACGGGTTAAGCTATCTGAATCGTTTGTGATGTTCACATATCGTACATAGTTCTGAATAAGGGACCGTGTCTGATGACACTTTGCGTGCCAGTTTTTTGGCTGAAGCGATTCCAAATTTCCGGCTTCCGCGGAAATATCTACCTCCCCGCCCCTCCCCCTTATCAAAAGCCACATTTCCCCTGTTTCTGCCTTCCTTTCGAAGTTGAAACCTTCACTCCATGCTTGCAGCGCCGCCGCCTCCTCGTCGGCGATCCTCCTTCACGCTGCTCGGGCTCGCCTATCCAGGAAGGTAATCCACACCTGACCCCCATCCTCCTCCTCCTTCCACAACCCACATGCCCCGACCGCCGGCCCGAGCATGACACCTTTCACCCAAATCACCGACCCACCCACCAAATAACCGCCGGCCTAAGCCATGGTGCACGCGGTATAGCCAGGATCTCAAGGAGCATATGGCAGCGGAGAAGCAAATCCGGTCGCACGCTGGATGAGGTTGCGATGGCTGACATTCGTGCCGACCCCCAGATCTTGGAGGAGCACCTCGCCGTCGAGGCAACCATTGACGCATCGCGCGCCGACGCCGCGACGCGGTTGGCTGCTTTAAAAACGGTTCATGGCGTTTTCTCAAGGCCACCGTCGGTGCCTTCGATGAATACTACGAGGTGTTTTCTCAGCGTGCATGTGCTTACCTCATCTCGAGAGCCAACAGGTTGGTGCCCGGAGCGGCTCAGGCAACTCACCACTACAACGAGGGCACCCACGGTGCGGAGGCCTCGCCCTCTTCCATGTCCAAGGAGCCAATCGTCATCGATATCTTCGACAATGAGGAGTAGCTTGTCTTATTAGCTCACTATAAGGACCCATGTTTAGTTTGCTAGCTACTGCCTTTCCTTAACAAATTCTAGTGAATTGTGCTATCTACTTTTACCATGCAATCTTCTGCTATAGTGTATATGTTCTATATGTCGTGCAATGTGGTGTTCAATTAACTACTTGGTTCAATTCTGCAAATGTGATGTTCAATTCTCCAGGGTGCAATATTTCCAAGTTGTTAAGCATGCTTGGTTTGGTTAACTGTCTAATCTTCTATTAGGAGTATGTTACATTGTTCAATTTGTGTTTAGTTAACTGCTTGGTTCATTTGTTGTGACTTGGTTCACTTGTTGTGGTGTTTAGTTAACTGCTTGGTTCAATTCTGCAATGCGATGTTCAATTATTGTGGTTGCATTCTGTTATTGTATACCATGTGAGGAATAAATCAAATTTGGCTGTACTAATTACATGAGAAACAAATACAATTGCTATATTTCCAAATTGTTAAGCATGCTTGGTTTGGTTAACTGTCTGATCTTCTATTAGGAGTATGTTATATTGTGCAATGTGGTGCTCAGTTAACGTTTGGTTCATTTGTTGTGGTGTTTAGTTAACTGCTTGGTTCAATTCTGCAATGCGATGTGCAATTGTTGTGGTTGCATTCTGTTATTGTATACCATGTGAGGAATAAATCAAATTTGGTTGTACTAAATACATGAGAAACAAATACAATTGCTATATTTCCAAGTTGCTAAGCATGCTTTGTTTGGTTAACTGTCTGATCTTCTTTTAGGAGTATGTTATATTATGCAATGTGGTGCTCAGTTAACGTTTGGTTCATTTGTTGTGGTGTTTAGTTAACTGCTTAGTTCAATTCTGCAATGTGATGTTCAATTGCTATGGCTACATTCTCTTATTGTATACCATGTGAGGAATAAATCGAATTTGGCTGCACTTAATACATGAGAAACATATACAAGTGCTATATTTCCTAGTTCTTAATCATGCTTGGTTTGGATAAATGGGTTTTCCATGTGGCTTGAATTAATCTGATGAATCTGCAATGTGCTTATTTTTCATCAACATATTTTACTGATAGCATGCGAACCCTTACTTAACCTGACGGCTAACTACCTTATATGTGTTGTAGGGAAACAATGGGAAGCACTGAGGTTTACAAGATGGTACTAACTATTATACCTTGCCTTTTTTTATTCCTTTACCCCATTTCCAATATAGAGAAGATATTTATGCACATCCTTGTTTTCAGGCTTCACAGATGATTACCTCTCAAACCACCTCTATGGTCAGGAGGCGAGGAAAGTTTTCATACAACACCCATGGTTCAATATTGAAATGTTCGTGAAGAGGTTGAAGGATGGACAGTCAATCATCCACAGGCACTGGCCTAAAGTTGCAAAGACCTTCAACATGAATGAAGGCTCAATATTCGCCTTCCACTTCAGCAGTTTTCCAGATGAGTTGCATCTCTCTATGTACCATCAATGATGCTAATTTCGACAGGTTCTAGATGTTGCATGTGAAACTTGCTGTTGGTGCAGTTGTGTAATGGGGTGGCTGAGTGCTGAATCTATATCATGTTGTACTATGATGTATTTCAATTATGAAATCCTGCTTCCTTAATATGGAAATGGAATCTATTATGTGCTTAATATGAATGTCAATTAGATTAGTAAATGGATTATTAATAATAGGGCAATTAGCCTACTAATTGGCCAATTAGCTTGCTAATTGGGTTTTCATATTGCAAACGGTTAATGAGAAAACACCGTGGGCGATGACCTCAGGCAATGCACACAGTTTCTAGGAATAAACCGTGTTGGATCAATGAACAATCACACACGACATTCTCTTGAAAACTGTTTGCGTTATGCCACCTTGCGCAAACGTTTTCCTTGGAGTGACTGTGTGGGATGTATATACAAACCGAAACGTTTAACGGTGACTGACTGTGTGGGATGTACTTATGACCAGAAATGATTTCGTCTGTATAATTGTATTTTTTTAGCACTACTGTACATATTTCTGTATTTGAGTGCTCGCCAGTCGCACACGACCTCATTTTGCCGAGCGTGTGTGCCAGCACGGCATATCCCCGACGATTTCTGGGTCGTGTGGGAAGGACCCCCCTATCGCCCACACTCACTTGGCGACGGTTCCGAATGCCGACGCGGGAAGGGGTTAAAAACCGTTTGTTTAGGACCGACGCGTACCAGTGGGCCTCTACTACCACGGGGTCCTGCTCATCCAAGCCCCACCGGGAACTGTTCATCCAAGCCCCAACAACGCTCAGTGTTCCTCAAGAGGCAGCACGTTCGACCGGCTTCAGTTAGCAGCAGTAGCGAAGGAATCGCTCGATCGGGTTCAGTTAACAGCCAGGGATTGATCCACTGCTCGGGTTCAGTAAGCGAACGCCTCGCTCGGGTTCAGTTAGAGCCCAACGCCTCCCACACGTACACACACGTACACGAGAGAAACGCGCAAACCACAGTGCATCGCTCGACCCCGACCACCCACCGTAACCGGGAACTCCCTCATATTTTCCTCGCCCTTGTTTCTACCATGATTTTTTCTGTCATGGACGGCCCAAAGAATGTCATGCAGATGCGTCTCCGGCCCGCCCAGGACGAAAAGCCCATGTTTTGTCATGATTTTTTGTCACAGAAGTAGGAGCCCACCACGTCTATGATGATATCGGGTTTTGTCACAATTATCGTCATAGAAGTTTCATAAGCATGACAAGAAAAAAATTCGTTCGGCCCAAAATGTCATGGATGTGTCTTTTTTTTGTAGTGTATATTAAAGAAGAAAGGCAAAAGAATGCCTCCACCATAGTTACAAGTACATCAAGACATGATACTCCTCATGACTCTCCCACCTCGCTACCGTACTGAAGAAGGGGGTTACATTCCCTTTCAGTAGGTCGGCCGACAACCACACGAAACCCTCTAACCTTACTCTACGTAGCAACAACTCGATCGATGGCTGTGCACCCTCGAAGACGATGGCATTCCTGTGCTTCCATAGCTCCCAAATTGTTAACGTAGGTCCTCCCTGCTCATGTTTTAGGTCCTTGCTGACCACACATCCAAGAAGCAAGAGAGTCATGTTGGGACGGTGTCCACTCTAACCGACCCATAGCCTCACAAATCGCCGGCCACACCATCCTGACGAACAAGCATGTGAGTAGCAGATGGTTAATCGTTTCCTCCTACCAATCACAAAAGGGGCACACGTCCTGGTGCGGTAGTCCTCACCGTGCTAGGCGATCCAAAGTCCAGCATCTATGCCGGAGAACCAGCCAAGTAAAGAATCTGCATTGCGAGGGAGCCCGCAACTTCCAGGTGAGATCTGCCATAGGTATCACTTCACTAAGGAGAGATGTCTCCTCGGCGTCGAGAGCTATTGCACGTGCTCGTGCCATCGGTCCACTTGGCACTTGGGGAGATGTAGGTAGGTCCATGGGGATGATCATAGGATGCCCCGCACCATGGTTTATTTCTGTTACTCGGTTGCATGACGGCTACCAAGAATCGTAAAACGACGCAAAGTTTGATTGGGCCTGTGGCATGCTTACAAAGAAGGTGTACTTGTCGGCGTTCTGGGAACGGGGGTCCCCAGACTTGCCTGCCTGCGGCCTGCGGCGTGGCTCAAAGGAAGCCCAGGACGGCCCATCTTCATCAACGCAAGCTCAAGACCCTCGCGAGGGGCCAAGCCTCACGGGGCGGACGACAAGGAGCTTCCTCGTGCACGACCTTGTCGGCTGGCTCATGAGGAGGCGGAGAGTTCAAGGCGGGGTACCTCGCGAGGTGCCCATGGCGCAAGCCATGATGACCAAGGGCGCCAGCCCAGCAGCCTCCCCCTCCTTTCCTCTTTGGTGCAAAGGAGCAAGCGCAGCGAGAGCATCAAGCAAAGGCATCCATTTCGGTGCAACAAGACCAAGACCAGCCCCAACGGCTGCAAAGTCATCGTGGAGCCCAAGCAAAGGCCATCACCCGAGCCTTTGGCAGGCGAGGACCAACTTTAGTCAGGATAAGTGTACCCGCTGTTCCCCTTCAAAATGGCCAATTGTTGGCGCCCTTCCCGCTCAATATTTGGGAAGAGGCCCAGGGCCTTCGCCTATAAATAGGAGTAGCCACACTCAGAGTAGGAGAGAGACGATCGGCAAGGATAGAGGTGGGCATTTGGAATCCAGAGAGAGAGATAGGGACCCGATCCTCAAGCTAGAGCGACGGAACACCACCTAGCAGTTCATCACACCCACCAAGAACAGACCCTCGCGAGGCTGTTCTTCCCTGTACTGTTCCTCATCATCCCAAGAGGCAATCCACCACACCACAAACTAGAGTAGGGTATTACACCACAACGGTGGCCCGAACTAGTATAAATATCGTGTCTCTTGTGCTGTTCTTTCTAGTAGTTTAGCTCCCTGCGATTCGGCGAGGTACGAGACGGTGGAGGGTTGGATCTCCGCGCGCACCCCAGAGTTCGAACCTTAAGGGTCTACCAGAGCCTGAAATCCGACATTTGGCGCGCCAGGTAGGGGTGCGCCGGAATCTGCCTTTCGTCGCCTCGTTCTTCCCCGACCACCGCAACCATGTGTGGCCTTCGTCGGGCCCGCGCTGGCTGAGCGCCGAGCCGCCTCCCCATGTCGCCCAGCGGCTCCCGTCGGCGGGCGTCCTCGTCGTTCCCGTCACCGCCGTCAACGCCGCCACCGCCCATGCTGGGAACGAGCAGCAAGCGTCGTCCCAACCCGTCCATGGGCGGGGCGGCCGCACCGCCACGCCGCTCACCCGCTGGTTCTTCGCCACGCTTCGCGCCCAGCGCCATGGAGGCCCGAGCTGCACTCATCGCGCTAACGAAGCTTCTGCGCTACCGCCCGTCGGCAGCGTCTCGAAGAATGGCTCGACCGAAGTCGCCGAGCTCGTCCGCGCTGCAGAGGCGACACCGCGCCGTCCGTCTCGCTGCACCGCACCGCCCAGCAGCGATAAACTCGAAGCGCCTCGGCCGCCTCCTCCTCAAGACGGCGCCCACAGCCCCAAGCGCGCGGCCCCGGGCGGAACCTGTTCCGCCAGCGCCGCAGCAGCAAGCGCAGAGCTGTCAAGAAGTCCCTCGCCGCAAGAAGCTGCCCGGCGCTCCCGCTCCAGCATGTCAAGACCTGCGCTGCCCCCAGCCAGGCGCGCAGGAGGCCCACAAGACCAAGCTCTCTCGCCGTCCGAGGCCCCAGCAGCCACGGCGGGCTGCCGTGCCTTCACCTCCGAGCTGCGCAGCGTCGCGTAGCCCGCCAAGTTCAAGCAGACCTGCCTCCTCGCTCGACGGCACGATCGACCCTCGGAGTTCCTCCAGCTCTGAGCTGGGCATCGAGGCTGCCAATGGGGATGAAAAGGTCATGGCGAACTGGTTTCCCATGGCGCTCAGGGCGGGCCCGCACTGGCTCCTGAATCGGCTCGAGCACGATCTCTTCTGGGCGAGATGCGTACCCGCTTCATCGCCAACTTCCAGGGTACTCGCGACCGGCCACCCGCCGTGAGCGACATGCGCCGAATCAAGCAGCAGCCAGGGGAGACCCTGCAAAAGTACATCCAGCGCTTCAACAATGCGCACCTCAAGATCCCCAAGGTGACGGAGGAGGCCATCATCTCCGCCTTCTCCGACGGCGTGCGCGACGTCAACATGAAGGAGGAGCTGGCGATGCATGAAGATCTGTGCACCTCCCTGGAGCTGTTCAACTTGGCGACCAAGTGCGCCGAGGGCTGAGGAGGGCCTCTCCTCCTCGAGCTGCCCGCCGCGGATCCCAAGAGAAGAAGTCCAAGGCCAGGGCGTGAAGCGCAAGGGGGCTGCCGTGCTCACGGCCGAACCAGACACCAAGCAAGGCAGAGATCAGCCCGAGTCCTCCAAGGGCAGCCGGTACTGCGTGTACCACGACCTCCACACCCGCAACACCAATGAATGCCAAGAACTCCGAGCCGTACGTGAAGGAAGGGTCAGCAGATGCCCCGAGCGCAGCGACCGGAGCTACGACCGAGGAGGAGGAAGGAATGCAGGATGCTGGGAAGACCGCGGCCCGCGCCAAGGGTGGTGCGACCAACCTCGCGAGGACCGCTGGCAAGACCCACCCCGCGAGGGGGGCTGGAGGGATCAGCCTCGTGAGGATCGCCCGCAAGGGAACGCAGGCCTACCTCCACTGCCGCCGCCACCAAGGAGTATCGAAGACCGTCATCAGGATGAGGGGGCTGGGGGCTTCCAGGAAGCACGTGCGATCGCCTGCATCCTGGGTGGAGCTCAAGCCCCAGCCTCTCAGCGAATCTTCAAGCAGTTCGCCCGCGAGGTGAATGCAGTCCTCCCCAAGCTCGAGTCCACACGCCCTCTCAGGTGGACGGCGTGCGCCATCACGTTCAGCTAAGCGGATCAGCTCAAGTGCGCAGCCACAGCCGGGGTTCTCCCGATGCTTTGCTCCCCAATCATCAGCAACGTGCTGGTCACCAAGACCCTCATCGACGGCGGAGCAGGGCTCACCGTCCTGTCCGTGGAGACATTCAACAATCTTCAAGTGCCTTACAGCCAACTTCAGCCAACCAAGCCCTTCTCCGGAGTCACCGACGGCTCCACAGTCCCGATCGGGCAGGTCTGCCTTCCTATCACCTTCCGGGCTCGCGACAACTACCACACCGAGCTCATCGACTTTGACGTCACCCACATTCGCCTGCCGTACAACGCCATCCTCGGGTACCTAGCGTTGGCGAAATTCATGGCCGTAACCCACCATGGCTACAATGTCCTCAAGATGCCACGAAGCGGCGGGGTCATCACGGTGCCCTGTGAAGAAAGAGACGCAGTGTGCTCCTTGGAGCGAGCCTTTCAGGCCGCATCGTTGGAAGACCCAGACCACAGCAGCAGGAGGCCTCCCGAAGCCGCACCCAAGAAGAAGAAGACATCGACCGGCCCGGCTCTTCAAGAGACAGGCCCCTCAGGGTCCGCACCAGGCCAGGGGGAGCCTCCTTCCATCGCATAGGAAAGCGCGCCCGGCGCCCTCCTCAGGCAAGGCTCGGGGGCTCTCCCCTGGAGGGCCGCCGACCTCGCCAAGGTCTCGAGGGAGGCGCTTGGGCACCACGTGGAGGCGTGTTTCGAAGCATGTTTCCCGCAAGCAAGAGCAAGACCAGGAGGACAGAACCCTCAAGAGTTCATCAGCAAGGCCATTCGGAGCTCAGAGAGTCAAGGGTCATGAGGGCAGCCGCCGCCACTGTGTGGCCCCCCATCCAGGCGAGGATGGTGGGCTGCGCGTCTGCATCGACATACCAGGGCTCAACCGAGCCGCATCTCAAGAGCGCCTCTGGCCCTCGCGAGTGGGACGTTGCGAGGGTCCGCCCCACAGCTACGTACGCATGCCTTATGGCTCGCCAAACGCGGCTGCTGCGCACTGCGTCTCATGAGGACCGTCTGGAGGCTCAAGAGGTCAAGCACGCCGCAGCCACAGGTGGAGATGGAGATGGTCCTCGAGGAGCCGCCAACGCCTCCGGAGCCTCCCGAGGCCCCCGGCACTGGGGCTCATGAGATCGGCTCCGCAGCCCACCGAGTCTGCTACATCAACAACCCTTCGTCCCCAACATCACCAGTGACATCTTTAAGTTTTATTTCCGGTGGGGCGCCTTGAGGCGCATTATTCCTGTGCCGTGTGGGTCGTCCCTACGGCATGTATCCCTTTTATTTCATGTCATTAGCTTGTCTTGTTGGGGGCGCCCCTCGGGCTGCATCATCCCCAAGCCGCTCGGGCCAGTCCCAGCGGCATGTATCCTCCTTGTTTTTTCCTTAGGATTATGCTCTCGCTCCACCATGCTTGTTATTTGGTGCCTTCTCCTGGGTGGCGGAATCTTGCACGTTAAAGGGGGGGGGGGGTGCCTGAGCATCGCGACTCAGGGTTCCTACCGGCTCTCCGGCCCTCATCCTCTGGTCTTGTCCATGGCATCGCGACCTGGCTTGCCAGCGACGGCTGAGACCAGCCCGAGAGACGGGACCCGAGGATGTAGAGTTTCGTCATCTAACCCAGCTTGCGCATTAAAGTGGGGGTGCCTGAGCATCGCGACTCAGGGCTCCTACCGGCTCTCCGGCCCTCACCCTCTGGTCTTGTCCATGGCATCGCGACCTGGCTTGCCAGCGACGGCTAAGACCAGCCCGAGAGCCGAGACCGAGGGCGTGAGTTGCGTCATCTAATCCAGCTTGCAGCGTTAAAGGGGGTGCACGAGCATCGCGACTCAGGGCTCCTACCGGCTCTCCGGCCCTCACCCTCTGGTCTTGTCCATGGCATTGCGACCTGGCTTGCCAGCGACGACTGAGACCAGCCCGAGAGCCGGGACCCGAAGACGTGAAACACCGCATCCGCCAAATTTGCAGGAACACACTCAAAGATGAGGCCCAGAGCCAGGCGCAACCCGCCTTGAGGTAGGGCCTCGTGAGTCCCGCGCTGGCTCACGGGTGCCCCGACACACCTCGCGAGGCCTCTCGTGCCTCTCCAAAGCAACTAACGGCAGGACTAACGATCGCCACGGCGAGCTCTTGTTCCTTTTGTGGTGAACCTGGAGGGTCCCTCCAAGGAGCACGAAACGACCTCGCCACGCAATCTCTCGCCGCCAAGGCACGGACTGGCGCCCGCACCGGAAGCATTGTCCTGACCCTCGAGATAAGTCACCCTCCGGACACACTAGTCATCGCAACACCATCCCCACACTCAATACAACTCCGTGTTAGCAACGTCGCTCTCCTTTCTCCTTTGAATGATGGCTGCTTGGCGCCAAGGGGACCCCCGAGCATCGCGACTCGAGGCTCTTACGGACCTCGGGCGCTCACCCCTGCCTTGACCACGACATCGCGACACAGCATACCAGCGGCGGCTGAAGCCGCCTTGGGGTCGAGACACTGTCGGCGTGAGCACCAAGCCCTCACGAGGTCTGAAAGGAAGAAACCGAGCTAGAACGGAATGCACATCTCGCACTGGCTCACAATAAGGATCATATTGACAAACGAAGCTACAAACATCTTACAAGCCCCCGCGGGGTACATTCTTGGCTCCTCGCAGGAACAAAAGACGCGAATCCTAAGGAGTCCTATCTACAGGGACCGCCACGGCAGACGCCATCATCAACAGTGGGCCACCCGGTCCGGAGCCAACCCCATCCAGATCAGGGGTGGCGACGACCTGACGAGCTCGCCCTGCTCCGGGAGCGGCGCAGGCTCGGGGGCTCGTAGCTGTCGTCGCTCGTTTTCGGCGTCGCGAAGAGCTCAACGGAGTCGCTGGATCCTCCGGCGCCTTCATCGCCTGAGGAGCTGTCAAGGGAGCGGGCGGTCGGCCTCTGTCTCACCACAGCAGGACCCCGACCACCTCTCCCGGGGCAGCACTCCAGCCGGCGACCCTCCGCGTCGAAGAGCTTGAAGGACATCACCGAAGCACCGTCGTACTCCAGGTGGATCGTGAGGGCGCCCCTCGTCCTGCAGACCCGGGCGACCTCGCTCCAGCCTCGTGTCATGAAGACCTCGCCCGGGGCAACTACTGCGACCTCTGCCCCGGTCGCAAGGGTGCCGCAGCCGACGTGCTGCAGCCAGAGTCCTAGGGGCTCCCCCTGCCGGATGACGGAGGCGAAGAAAGAAGGAAGGTGAATCCAAGACTTAGGAGGCACGGCGACGCGAAGCACGAACTCCCGGCAGGAGCCCTCGGCGTGAACTCCAGGGGGGAAGATGCACACCTTCGTGACCCGCCGGCGTCGTCGGCAGCGCCGCTCGTGGCGCCCGGCCTCGCCTCTTTCAGGGCCACCAATTTGCGCGTACAAGGGGAGAGGAAACCCTGGTGGCGGCCGCACGCACCAGGGCATGGGCGCCTCCTTGCGAGCGCTCCTGCCCTGACACCAGAGAGCAAGCCGCTTCTTTGGGGGGAGCGGGCCAGGATCCTCTTGAGGAGCCTTTCCCTTCTCTTCCCTGGAGAACCGGCGGATCGGAGCCATGGCAACCAGACGAGACGAGGAAGAGGAGAAGCAGATGGATAGACTGGAAGGGCGCGCGTCGTTCCGTACTTATAGCCGGCGAAGGCCATCCGTCGGCCTCCACGATCACCAGTCATCATGCCCAACTCTGCATGCAGGGACCTGTCGAATCCGGGTGGTTACCGAGGCATCGTGGGGAAGCAGTGCGCATGCATCCAATCAACCGCCACGCGTCGCCCAAGGCCGCAGGCTGTTAGGGCCCGCGACGCTTCGCACTTTCCCTTTCTCCTCTCTGCTCGGCCAAGTTCGGGCGCCGCCAGGCCCGGGGCTCTTGTCGGTGTTCAGGAACAGGGGTCCCCGGACTTGCTCTGCTGCGGCCTGCGGCGTGGCTCAAAGGAGGCCAGGGCGGCCCATCTTCATCAACGCAAGCTCAAGACCCTCGCGAGGCCAAGCCTCATGGGCGGACGACAAGGAGCTTCCTCGAGCACGACCTCGTCGGGCTGGCTCATGAGGAGGCGGAGAGTTCAAGGCGGGTACCTCGCGAGGTGCCCATGACGCAAGCCATGACGACCAAGGCGCCCGGTCGAGGCGCCAGCCAGCATGGCGTCCTCCTTTCCTCTTTAGTGCAAAGGGAGCAAGCGCAGGCGAGAGCATCGAGCAAAGGCATCCGTTTCGGTGCAACAAGACCAAGACCAGCCCCAACAGCTGGAAGGGAGTCATCATGGAGCCCAAGCAGGCGTCATCACCCGAGCCTTTGGCAGGCGAGGACCAACTTTAGTCAGGATAAGTGTACCCGCTGTTCCCCTTCAAAATGGCCAATTGTTGGCGCCCTTCCCGTTCAATATTTGGGAAGAGGCCCAGGGCCTTCGCCTATAAATAGGAGTAGCCACACTCAGAGTAGGAGAGAGACGATCAACAAGGATAGAGGTGGGCATTTGGAATCCAGAGAGAGAGATAGAGATCCGATCCTCAAGCTAGAGCGACGGAACACCACCTAGCAGTTCATCACACCCACCAAGAACAGACCCTCGCGAGGCTGTTCTTCCCTGTACTGTTCCTCATCAGCCCAAGAGCAATCCACCACACCACAAACTAGAGTAGGGTATTACACCACAACGGTGGCCCGAACTAGTACAAATCTCGTGTCTCTTGTGCTGTTCTTTCTAGTAGTTTAGGTCCCTGCGATTCGGCGAGGTACAAGACGGTGGAGGGTTGGATCTCCGCGCGCACCCCAGAGTTCGAACCTTAAGGGTCTGCCGGAACCTGAAATCCGACAGTACTACTCTCCAAGACTTTTAATATGCTCTATCGTAAATCAGTTAAGGTAGGAGAAAGCGTTGTGCAACTATCAAAAGGTTAGAAATAGAGAATAAGAATAACAGTTGCAAGATCTATTCTTAAAGAACCCCTGATTCTTCTGGTTTATGAAGCCACAAGCGCATTTGATTTAGGATGAAAGAAGTTAGTTCAGAATGCTCTTTACAGAGCTACACAAAGGATGATTGTTATATTGATTGCCCATAGAATGTCAACAATAATAGATGCAGACAAAATTGTTATTGTGGAGAATGGGGAAGTATCTTAGTACATAACACATGAATATTTGTCAGAGAAAAGTACATTCTACTCGAGTGTATGCAATACGCAAAGTCTGGAAAAAGAAATTTGGCAGTAGCATATTTTTGTCCATCTTTGATACAAAGTGTATGAAGTATGCAGTATGCAAAGTCTGAAAAAGTGCTATGCATGTTAAATTATTTTTCTGCTCAAATAGATTACTATAGTTCTGCACAAAGCACTGCTCATCCTATATTCAGTTTCTGCTTGTGTGTGATGACCCAGTTACCTCCAGGGTTGGTGTGGATTACTAAGAGGGCGACATAGTTATCTATAAAACCATGTTTTACTACCTTTGTAAGTCCATTTGTCTGGTAGACAAGTAGAGCTCGCAAAGATCTATAGTGTTTCACACGATAGAAAGATGTCAAAGCATGAATTTAACATACAACAAAACTATTATAAATCTTCATAATTGATATGCATTGTGCAGAACAATTATAGATCCCATTATTTGGTCAAACAGATTGATGTTTCTCTGTTCCACCTATATAATTTCACATCTACCAATTGCCATTACACGAATTTGTAGATATCTAGACAAGCATGTGCTAAATTTTACAGATGAAGAGAAAAGAAGGTAACTCAAGGGAAAGTATTCGAGAGCAACAAATGGCGTCAGTATTGGCAACCAGCAACAACGCACCTCAACACGCGGATTCAACGGTGGCAGGTGGCGCCAATGTCAGTAGCCAACAACAACGCGTGGATTCAGGGATGGCAAATGGCGTTAGCATCAACAGCCAACAACCCCAGGGCGTGATGTGGAGGGACAGGCGGCGGCGGCGTGCGACCTCGACTGAGCGAATAATCAATGGGTGGCGAACCACAAACCGCGCTTAGGGAGAGGTGGGCAACTACATGGGTGTGGTAGCGGCGTGGGGCGGCGTTCAAGGCAAACACGGGAAATGCGACATGAATGGCGTGGGACGCCAATGGAGAAGAGCGTTGGTCGGTGACCCTCCGGCTTGTACGAGCGGTTGACGACGGCAATAGGAGAGAAAACGTGAAAGTGCAACTAATCCCTGGGTGGTTTTGGTAATTCATAACAACATATAGCTCATTGAACTAATATTCATTCAAGTAAAATATTTCAGGAAGTTTAATGATTGGCATGGCGTGGACTAGAGATGTGGAACCCTCAAAATGCTAAGTACAAAGATTGGCAAAAGCTCAAGACTCTTCATTTTCATTTTAGTGATCCAAGATCACATTGAGTCCATAGGAAAACCAATACTATTAAAAGGGGATGAGGTGTTGCTTAATGGTCTACTTGTGTAACGCCCTCGATGCGGCTATATCTCCCACGTGTCGAGGCACGACTTAGAGGCATAACCGCATTGAAAGCAGTGTCGCAAGTGAGATAATCTTCACACAACCCATGTAATACATAAGGGAAAGAGATACATAGTTGGCTTACAGTCGCCACTTCACACAATACATAAATAAACATCCATCATTCAGAGTACACTCAAGGTCCGACTACGGAACCAAAATAAAAGAAGATAACCCAAATGCTACACAGATCCCCGATCGTCCCAACTGGGCACCACTACTGATCATCAGGAAAAGACACATAGTAACGACCACGTTCCTCGTCGAACTCCCACTTGAGCTCGGTTGCGTCACCTGCACTGGCTTCATCGGAACCTGCAACTGTTTTGGAAGTATCTGTGAGTCACGGGGACTCAACAATCTCACACCCGCGAGATCAAGACTATTTAAGCTTATAGGAAGGATAGAGTAGTAAGGTGGAGCTGCAGCAAGCGATTAGCATATATGGTGGCTACATCGCAAAGAGAGAGAGAGAAGAGGAGCAAAGCACGGTCGTGAAGCTAGTAGCGATCAAGAAGTGATCCTGAACTACTTACGTCAGACATAACTCCAACACCGTGTTCACTTCCCGGACTCCGCCGAGAAGAGACCATCACGGTTACACACGCGGTTGATGTGTATTTTATTTGAGGTCAACTTTGGGTTTTCTACAACCGGACATTAACAAATTCCCATCTGCCTCATAACCGCGGGCACGGCTTTCGAAAGATATTACCCTGCAGGGGTGTCCCAACTTAGCCCATTATAAGCTCTCATGGTCAACGAAGGATATTCCTTCTACCGGGAAGACCCGATCAATCTCGGAATCCCGGACTACAAGACATTTCGACAGCAATAAAACAAGACCAGCAAAGCCGCCCGATTGTGCCGACAAATCCCGATAGGAGCTGCACATATCTCGTTCTCAGGGCACATCCGGATAAGTCAAGCTACGAGTAAAACCAAGCCTCGAGTTTCCCCGTGGTGGCCCCGCAGGCTGCTCGGTTCGGGCCAGCACTCGAAGGAGCACTGGTCCGGGGTTAAAATAAAGATGACCCTCGGGCTCGCGAAAACCCGGGGGAAAAAGGCTTAGGTGATAAATGGTAAAACCAATGTTGGGCCTTGCTGGACGAGTCTTATTCAAAGCGAACTGTCAAGGGGGTCCCATAAATCACCCAACCGTGTAAGGAACATAAAATCAAGGAACATAACACGGTATGACGGAAACTAGGGTGGCAAGAGTGGAACAAAACACGGGCATAAGGCCGAGCCTTCCACCCTTTACCAAGTATATAGATGCATTAATTATAGCAGATATATATTGTGATATCCCCAACAAGTAAACATGTTCCAAAAGGAACAACATCTCCATGTTCAACAAGGAACAAACTTCACTTCACCGCAACTAGCAGCGCTATAAGAGGGCTGAGCAAAGCGGTAACATAGCCAAACAACGGTTTGCTAGGAAATGATGGTTAGGGGCTGACATGGCAATATGGGTGGCATGATATAGCAAGTGGTAGGCATCGTAGCATAGGCATAGCAAAAGAGCGAGCAACTAGCATAGCAAAGATATAAGTGATTTTGAGGGTATGGTCATCTTGCCTGCAATGTTCTCAGAGTTGTCGAAAGCTTGATCCTCGTAAGCGTTCTCAACAGGTTCCTCGTTCACGTACTCGTCTCCCGGCTCTACCCAAAGCAACAACACAAACAAATGAACCACAATAAATCACGGTGCAATGCACAATCAACATGATGCAACACATGGCATGATATGCGGGATGTGATACGCAATGCGTATGTGCGCTCCGGAAGGTAAATGATGAACCAGGCATGAACTTGGCAAACCAAGTATGCCACTGGAAAGATGAGATGATTTCGGTTGAAATCGATATAAAGATCACCGGAATCGGATGCACGGTTTGCAAATGACAAGCAAAACAAGAATGGCACAAATCTGCCATTAACAGCATGATGCCACTTAGCAAGCAACAAGAAATTAAGCTACTGCACCCAAACGTATCAACAAAGTACATGGCAGTGATCTACACAAGATGTCGACAAAAGATGAGCACTGAGCTACGGCTAGTTCACATCATAACAAGTTCAAACAAGCATGGCAAAAGTGCACAAAATATCAGGCTGGACAAGGCAAAAGCAGCATCAGGTTGCAATGTTCAGAGCAGCAAAACTACATGCTACAGGACCTTAAAATAGCAAAACATGGCATGGCATGAATCTACTCAAAGCATAGAACAAAAGTCCCTTACTGACCATAAGCCAAAAAGGATCAGAAAATATAGTAACACCCATGTCAATATTGAAAGTTCCGTTAACAGATTCAGCAACATGGCATGTCAAAAACTGATAACAAGTAGGCATGTTTACAAGCTCAATGCACTCACTACAGAGCCTTATATGATAAACTAAGCATACATACATCAAGAAGACATGGCATAGAAGACATACATGGCAAGAACAATAACATAGCATAAATGGATCAACCACAACAACCTAGGCAAAATTGAATAACATGTAAACAATCTGCCAGGAAACATTTGATAGCAAAAGTAGAGCTCGATTGACTCAAGCTATGGCACTCCATAATTGCAAACAAAGGCATGGATGGATAGAGCAAGACATGTTTTACAAAACATCCTTACTGAAGTATCTCAAAATACGCATAGATCTCTTGGTAGCATCAAGTTAACATGGCATCAAAATATCAGCTAAACAGGGCTGAAAACAGCAACAACAGGACACCTACTTTGCATGCTTGTGCTAGTCACCACATAGATCACAAAAATACATGGCATACACCCCTGGAAAGATGGCATGGCATATTACAAAACACATGTAGGACTCAACTTCATAGGGTGCACACATCAATCATGGCAAAAATAACAAAAGTGCAAGTTCTGTTAAGAAACAGAAACTAACATCACATAGCCCTCTTCTAACAGCATTTCGGGCATCAAGATGAGCTCAAATGAAAATGATGCAATGAGATGAAATGATCTACTCTTCGAGGCGAACATTTTGACATATTATACACGCAAAATGGACCTACAGATGCAAAGATATACCATGTTGAAAATGCCACAAAATATCAATGATATAAAAAACTTAGTAGAAAAAGTGAGGGGGAGAGAGGTCAACGGGAGCTCCCGATCGGATCCGGCCGATCCGGATCGGATCGGCGACGGCGGCGGCGGCGCGGGCTCGCCGGAGCCCGGCGAGGAGGAGGGGGGGAGAGGTCGGAGTCGGGCCGGCGGCGAGGGCGCCGTCGCCGGCGGAGGCGGCGTGGCCACACAAGCGAGCGGCGGCGACCGGCGTGGCGAGGAGCCGGGGTCGGGCGGCGGCGGCGGCGTGGCTGCCGGGCGCGGGCGGCGGCGTGGCAGCCCCTGGTTCGCCGGGCGCGGCGGCGGACGCGTCGGTCCGATCCGGACGTGTCCGTGGCGCGAGGGAAAAGCGACTAGGGTTTCGGGAGGATGATCCGGGATTTGGAGGGTTTGCTTAAATAGGCATAGAGGGAGCTAGGAGAGTCCAAATGAGGTGTAGTTTTCGCCCACGATCGTGATCGAGCGACGGAGAGCATGGAAGTGACTTAGATGGGTTATTGGGCTGTTTTGGAGGGTGTTGGGCTGCAACTTAAAAGAGGCCTTTGCGAGAGTGCGGTTAACCGTTGGAGTACCAAACGAGCTCCAAATGAGCGAAACTTGACCGGTGGTCTGGGTGGTATACCAAGGCCACTAGACAAACCTCGGTCCATTCAAGAAGGTTTAGTACCCGCACACGGGAAAACGTAAAAGGGGCCGCCGAGGGAGATAGGAGTGCCGGATTGCAAAACGGACAACGGGAAAAATGCTCGGAATCATGAGACGAACACGTATGCAAATGTGATGCACATGATGACATGATATAAAATGCATGACATGGACAAAAAGCAAAATGAAGAAAAACCCAACCACGGAGGGAAATATCATATCACAATGCCGAAAATGGCAAGAGTTGGAGTTACAAATATGGAAAGTTACTTCCGGGGTGTTACAACTTGCTCAAAGTGCTTAGTGATATTGTTCCAAAACCCTCAGCCACTTTCTCATTTCCACATATGTCCAAAACTCAAAGTCAAACTCGGGCCCACCGATTTGACCTATCCAGTGCCACCGAGTTTAGTTGACATAGCTACTGCCAAAAACCCTAGACAGTTCGGTCTCACTGAGATGGCCTTGCAATCTCTCTGTTGCCTGTTGTAATTATTTTGGTCTCACCGAAATGTGCAACCAGTCCCACTGTGTTTGCTTGACCAACTCTCTGTTTGACCCTTGCTGAAATCGGTCTCACCGAGTTCATGCAATCGGTCTCACCGAGATGAGGTTTTTCCCTAGCCCTAGCACATCGGTCCCACCGAGTTGATCATGTCGGCCCCACCGAGATTCCTAACATTCACATTTTGAACTAAATCGGTCTCGCCGAGTTCTTCTATTCCGTATGACCGAGTTGGGTCAAATGTGTGTAACGGTTGGATATTGTGTGGAGGCTATATATACTCCTCCACCCCCATATCCATTTGTGAGAGAGCCATAAGAACGTGCCTACACTTCCACTACTCATTTTGTGAGAGAGAACCACCTACTCATGTGTTGAGACCAAGACATTCAAATCCAACCACAAGAATCTTGATCTCTAGCCTTCCCCAAGTTGCTTTCCACTCAAATCATCTTTCCACCATAGCCAAATCTGTGAGAGAGAGTTGAGTGTTGGCGAGACTATCATTTGAAGCACAAGAGCAAGGAGTTCATTATCAACACACCATCTATTACCTTTTGGAGAGTGGTGTCTCCTAGATTGGCTAGGTGTCACTTCGGAGCCTCCGACAAGATTGTGGAGATGAACCAAGGAGTTTCTAAGTGCAAGGAGATCGCCTACTTCGTGAAGATCTACCCGAGTGAGGCAAGTCCTTCGTGGGTGATGGCCATGGTGGGATAGACAAGGTTGCTTCTTCGTGGACCCTTCATGGGTGGAGCCCTCTGTGGACTCGCGCAACCGTTACCCTTCGTGGGTTGAAGTCTCCATCAACGTGGATGTACGATAGCACCACCTATCGGAACCATGCCGAAAATCTCCGTTTCTACAGTGCGTTTGCCTTCTCCAAACCCTTCCCTTTACCTTCATATGCAATGTTTTACTTTCCGCTGCTACATTCTTAGAATTGCATGTGTAGGTTGATTTCTTGACTTGTACTAGTTGCTAAAATCTGCCAACAACTAAATTTGGGAAAAGTTTAGATTTTTTATTTTGTCTAGTAGTATGATCACCCCCTCTAGACCTACTTTCGATCCTACAAGTGGTATCAGAGCTTTGGTCTCCATTTGCCTTGATTTCCATAGCTTTGGGGATCATAGCCTTGGTTTCGCAACCTAGGAGAGTATGGCGTCTAGCGAGGGAAATTACCACCATAGAGGTCCTTACTCTAATTGTACTAATTTTTCTAGTTGGAAGCATAAGATGAAAATGCATATTCTTGGTCATAACCCCACTGTTTGGGCTATTGTGCGTACTGGTTTGCAAGGTGCATAATTCGAAGATGGAAGATAACCGGATCGTGAAGCGTCCGCGGAAGAATTGAAGATGTTGCAATACAATGCTCAAGCTTACAATATTCTCTTCAACGGATTGTGCCCCAAAGAATTCATCAAAATCAGCTGCCTTGAGAATGCAAAGGAAATTTGGGATACTTTGGTTGATATGTGGGGATCGTTTGTGGCATTCTTCAATAAATAAGAGTGTCGAACCCAACGAGGAGCTAAAGGTAGAACAAATTTTCCCTCAAGTTCTATCGACTACCAATACAACTTTGCGCACACTCGACATTTGCTTCACCTAAAACAAGTATTAAACTAATTGCAAGAATGAAACAACGATTAAATTGCAAGGTAATAGAAGTAGATAGCTTTTGTCAACAAGAAAGTCATTTGTCCCTAGGCAATCGATAACAAGTATCGGTAATCATTCTTGTAATTTTATATGAGGGAGAGGCATGAGCTAACATACTTTCTCTACTTGGATCATATGCACTTATGATTGGAACTCTAGCAAGCATCCACAACTACCAAAGATCTATAAGGTCGTGAAACCCAACCATAGCATTAAGTATCAAGTCCTCTTTATCCCATACGCAACAACCCACCTACTCGGGTTTAAGATTTTGTCACTCTCGCAACCCACCATAAGCGAATCATGAACATATAGCAACACCCTACAGAGAGGATCCCTCCATTTGCATGAGACAGAGGGCACCGTAGGACAACACCAAAAATAAAATATACAATCATACCAACCAAGATCATGATTAACCCACCGGACAAAACGGATCTACTCAAACATCATAGGATAGCCACATATCATTGGGAAATAATATACAGAGTTGAGCACCATGTTTAAGTACATATTACAGTGGGAAGAAGGGGTGTTACACCACTGCATAGAGGGGGAGAGAGTTGGTGTTGATGGTAGCAAGATTGTTGATGTAGATCGTCGTCTTGATCCTTGCCCCGGCAGCACTCCGGCGCCACCGGGAGAGAGCCCCCCTCCTTCTTCTTCTTCCATGGCCTCCCCCTAGATGGGAGGAGAGTTCCCCCTCTGGTCCATGGCCTCCATGGCGGCGGAGGGGCAGGAGCCTGATACGTCTCCAACGTATCTATAATTTTTTATTATTCCATGCTGTTATATTATCATTCTTGGATGTTTTACAATCATTTTATAGTCATTTTATATCATTTTTGGTACTAACCTATTGATATAGTGCCAAGTGTCAGTTCCTATTTTCTTCATGTTTTTTACATCGCGGGAAATCAATACCAAACGGAGTCCAAACGCAGCGAAACTTTTTGTGGATTTTTTTGGACCAGAAGACATCCAGTGGGCTGGAGAAGCTCCTGTGGGGTGCTCCGAGGGGAGCACAACCCACCAGGGCGCGCCAGGTGGGTTGTGCCCACCTCAGGTGCCCCCTGAACCGACTAATTTGCTCTATAAATACCCCAATATTCCAGAAACCCTAGGGGAGTCGACGAAAATCAATTCCAGCCGACGTAGATTCCAGAACCACCAGATCCAATCTAGACACCATCCCGGAAGGGTGCATCATGTCCATTGGTGCCTCTCCGATGATGCGTGAGTAGTTCTTTGTAGACCTACGGGTCCATAGTTAGTAGCTAGATGGCTTCCTCTCTCTCGTTTGATTCTCAATACTATGGTCCTTGGAGATCCATATGATGTAAGTCTTTTTGCGGTGTGTTTGTTGGGATCGGATGAACTTTGAGTTAATGGTCAGGTCTATCTTTTAATCCATGAAAGTTATTTGAGTCTTATTTGATCTCTTATATGCATGATTGCTTATAGCCTCATATTTCTTCTCTGATATTTGGGTTTTGTTTGGCCAACTTGATCTATTTATCTTGCAATGGGAAGAGGTGCTTTGTGATGGGTTCGATCTTGGGTGCTTGATCCAGGTGACAGAAGGGGAACCAACACGTATGTATCGTTGCTGTTAAGGATAACAAGATGGGGTCTATTTCTACATAAATAGATCTTGTCTACATCATGTCATTATTCTTATTGCATTACTACGTTTTTACATTAACCTAATACACTAGCTGCATGCTGGATAGCGGTCGATGTGTGGAGTAATAGTAGTAGATGCAAGCAGGAGTCGGTCTACTAATCATGGACGTGATGCCTATATAATGATCACTGCCTGGATATCGTCATGATTATTTGAAGTTCTATCAATTGCCCAACAGTAATTTGTTTACCCACCGTTTGCCATTTTTCTAGAGAGAAGCCACTAGTGAAATCTACGGCCGCCGGGTCTCTTCTTTAATATATTTGCCTTTGTGATATATTTTCCAAAAATACAAAAATACCTTGCTGCACTTATTTTATTTGGCGTTCGATATATCAAACTATTACAACTTTCTCCTGTCCACGTGCCAATTTCTGGCGCTGTTGCCCGAAAGGGATTGACAACCCCTTTAACATGTCGGGTTGCGAGTATTTGTTAATTGTGTGCATGTGTTGTTTATGTAGTGTTGCTTGGTTCTCCTACTGGTTCGATAACCTTGGTTTCATCACTGAGGGAAGTACCTACCGTCGCTGTGTTGCATCATCCCTTCCTCTTTGGGGAAATTCCGACTGTCAGATTCAGGTTCCAGCAAAACCCTCGAGGATCGAACACTGGGGTGCACACGAAGATCTCTCCCATCCCTAGCTCACCCACTCCTCACGATCCCAAGGCTCAGTGCATCGAACTCGCAGAACAAAGGACACAGAGTTTATACTGGTTCGGGCCACCGATGTGGTGTAATACCCTACTCCAGTGTGGTGTGGTGGATGTAAGTGCATCTAGTGCCCCTTAGTGATTTTGGTGTATTAAAGACTTATAGGTTAAGGGACTACTGTCTTTATGAGTGTACACAGGTCTATAAGTATATGAGGAGTTTGATATTTACAGAGAGAGTCGACCCCTAAAAATGATGTTCTTCGACTGAAGACTTTGGATTTCTTCATGAGGACTCTAGCCAATGTCGCAATGTCACTGTTTGAGTTGAAGCCTTATGCTCCGTGGATTATGAGATTCATCAGAACAAGGTCTTCACTCAACTACAAAGCTGATACACTAAACCATTGCAGCTACTTGCCCCCGATTGAAGTCCTCAAACAGACATATTCCTCAGCCGATGACAAGGGCAAGGCCACTGTTGTTATTGATGAAGGCATTCGCCCATTGGATGGACAATTTCGCAAGGCTGCATCTTACTCCACCAATGATGACTCTGCCACTCATGACTCTGTCGCCAACGCATCCAAGAAAAATCCTCAAGGCACAGCTCCCAGGGTGATGACTGATCGTGAGCTTCTCCTCAGTCTTCACCAGAAGGTTGATCGCAATCACAAAAGGGTCAAGCGTCAGTTTGGTTTAATTCTTCACAACATGACTGCTACCCACAATGCAGTGAAGAAAAACCATTACTACCTCCATGAAACCTTCAACTGTACCTGGGCTGTTCTATCTCACATTTATAGCGCAGAAGATCTGAAGAAAATGGGTCTCAAGGAAGATTTTGACTGGTCTGCTCCTCCACCAAAGAAATACAAGAAGGTCAAGGTTCCTTCCTTGGTGGCAAGCTCCTATTCTTCATCGCGCGACACCGACGAGTATGAAGACTTGGACAACACTGCGGCATGCCCTACATCAACAAACGACCCCAACAACGCTGGTGCTCCTTCATCAACTTGGTATTCTTCAGGGGCGTTAGTCCTCATTTTCGATCCTTTTGGTCATTCGATGACAAAGGGGGAGAAATTTGGGTTAGTCTTCAAGCGGGTCTATCTATATGGGCGTTTTTTGCTAAGTTACAACTCTCGTTCTTCTGATGACTTTGCTGGATCGAGTTGTAAACTTAAACTCTATGGTGGTCTGATACTTTTGTTGTGTTTTCTGCATGCTTATTCCTCGTTAATGTTAACGCACGCATGCTGTATTACATCAGTCACCATATTTCATCATGCATTTCAAATTCTTCATATTATATGTCAAATGCGTGTATGAATTACAAAATATAGGGGGATATCTCCATGATTTAGTCTTCAAGTGTGCATTGCTTCAAAAGCAAATCCCTCACTATGCACATCTTCAGGGGGAGTTCTTCTATATCTTGCAATCAAATTCCTCAATTTCAGTAGTTACACTTCATATGTTTATCCCCGTTGAAAACTTAACCTATATTGTCATCAATCACCAAAAAGGGGGAGATTGTAAGTGCATCTAGTGCCCCTTAGTGATTTTGGTGTATTGAAGACATATAGGTTAAGGGACCAATGTGTTTATGAGTGTACACAGTATTGGGGAACATAGTAATTTCAAAAAAAATCCTACGCGCACACAGGATCATGGTGATGCATAGCAACGAGAGGGGAGAGTGTGTCCACGTACCCTCGTAGACCGAAAGCAGAAGCGTTAGCACAACGCAGTTGATGTAGTCATACGTCTTCACGATCCGACCGATCAAGTACCGAACGCACGGCACCTCCGAGTTCTGCACATGTTCAACTCGATGACATCCCTCGAACTCCGATCCAGCCGTGCTTTGAGGGAGAGTTCCGTCAGCACGACGGCGTGGTGACGATGATGATGTTCTACCGACGCAGGGCTTCGCCTAAGCACCGCTACGATATGACCGAGGTGGATTATGGTGGAGGGGGCACCGCACACGGCTAAGAGATCCAAGGGATCAATTGTTGTGTCTCTAGGGGGTGCCTCCCTCCCTGTATATAAAGGAGTGGAGGAGGGGTAGGGGGCGGTCACCCTTGGCGCGCCCCATGAGGAATCCTACTCCCACCGGGAGTAGGACTCCCCCTTCCATGTTGGAGTAGGAGAGGAGAGGGAAGGAGAGAGAGGGGGAAAGGAAAGGGGTGGCGCCGCCCCCCCTCCTAGTCCAATTCGGACTTGGGGGGGGGGGGGAGGGGCACGCGGCTGCCCCTTGGCCGCCTCTCCTCTTCCACCACTTGGGCCCATGAGGCCCAATAACCTCCGGGTGGGTTCCGGTAACCTCCCGGTACTCCGGTATATATCCGATAACCCCCGGAACCATTCCGGTGTCCGAATATAGTCGTCCAATATATCAATCTTCATGTCTCGACCATTTCGAGACTCCTCGTCATGTCCGTGATCACATCCGGGACTCCGAACTACCTTCGGTACATCAAAACACATAAACTCATAATATAACCGTCATCGAACTTTAAGCGTGCGGACCCTACGGGTTCGAGAACTATGTAGACATGACCGAGACACGTCTCTGTTCAATAACCAATAGCGGAACCTGGATGCTCATATTGGCTCCCACATATTCTATGAAGATCTTTCTCGGTCAAACCACATAACAACATACTTGTTCCCTTTGTCATCAGTATGTTACTTGCCCGAGATTCGATCATTGGTATCACGATACCTAGTTCAATCTCGTTACCGGCAAGTCTCTTTACTCGTTCCGTAATACATCATCCCAGAACTAACTCATTAGTTGCAATGCTTGCAAGGCTTAAGTGATGTGCATTACCGAGTGGGCCCAGAGATACCTCTCCGACAATCAGAGTGAGAAATCCTAATCTCGAAATACACCAACCCAACAAGTACCTTCGGAGACACCTATAGAGCACCTTTATAATCACCCAGTTACGTTGTGACGTTTGGTAGCACACAAAGTGTTCCTCCGGTAAACGGGAGTTGCATAATTTCATAGTCATAGGAACATGTATAAGTCATGAAGAAAGCAATAGCAACATTGAAAGTGCAACTATCCCTAGGTGGTTTTGGTAATTCCTAACAACATATAGCTCATTGAGCTAATGCTATTTCAAGATTAATATTTCAGGAAAGCTCAATGATTGGCATGGCATGGATGAGCAAAGTGGACCCCTCAAAATGCTAAGGACAAAAGGATTGGCTCAAGCTCAAAGCTCGAGACTCTACATTTTCTATTTTAGTGATTGTCGGTGTCAAAACCGGCGGATCTCGGGTAGGGGGTCCCGAACTGTGCGTCTAAGGCGGATGGTAACAGGAGGCGGGGGACATGATGTTTACCCAGGTTCGGGCCCTCTCGATGGAGGTAATACCCTACTTCCTGCTTGATTGATCTTGATGATATGAGTATTACAAGATTTGATCTACCACGAGATCGTAGAGGCTAAACCCTAGAAGCTAGCCTATGGTATGATTGTTGTTGTCCTACGGACTAAACCCTCCGGTTTATATAGACACCGGAGGGGGTAGGGTTACACAGAGTCAGTTACAATGGGAGGAGATCTACATATCCGTATTGCCAAGCTTGCCTTCCACGCCAAGGAGAGTCCCATCCAGACACGGGACGAAGTCTTCAATCTTGTATCTTCATGATCCAACAGTCCGGCCAAAGGATATAGTCTGGCTGTCCAGAGACCCCCTAATCCAGGACTCCCTCAGTAGCCCCTAAACCAGGCTTCAATGACGATGAGTCCGGCGCGCAGATTGTCTCCGGCATTGCAAGGTGGGTTCCTCCTCCGAATACTCCATAGAAGATCTTGAACACAAGGATAGTGTCCGGCTCTGCAAAACAAATTCCATACACCACCATAGAGAGAATAATATTTCCACGAATCTAATATGCTGACACACTCTGTAGCATGACGCCACACCATGGCCCGGTCATTATTCGAACCGTTTTTCTCAACCAGCCACGGCGCATATCGCGAGGCGGTTTCCTCGACACGTTTTGTCGAAGCAGAGATCGTGTTCCCTTGTCAAGGGATTCTCATCAATTCAGGTATGGGTAACCCAGCCGCGCCATCAATTATGGCGCTTGGGAAATAAGAGGCTTCACCAGGGGATTAGGGAGGCACATTGCCTCTTCCGCCTTTATAAAGGGGCAAGGACTTACTCCTTTCACCCACGCCTTCTTCCCGACTCATTCCCTTCGGCTTGAGCTCCAACGCCCAAGCGCTCCTCTTTTCTGACCACAAAAGGTCTTCCAAAAATGTCCGGATCCGGAGCAGGAGGCAAATGGATGGCCTCTACCGTCCGAGAGAAGGATATCAAAAAGCTACGGAAGGCCGGGTACCTGGCCAAGAAAATCGGCCACCGTCTCCCGACGGCAGGACAGATCGTCCCTACTCTGCAACCCCACGAGAGGGTTGTATTCCTCCCTCACTTTGTCCGCGGGCTAGGGTTTCCCCTCCACCCGTTCGTTCGCGGCATTATGTATTATTATGGGGTCGATCTTAATGATTTGTCCCCTAATTCCTTTCTCAACATCTCGACGTTCATTGTCATGTGCGAGGCTTTTCTCCGCATTCCACCGCACTTCGTTTGTGGCTGAAGATGTTTAACGTGAAGCCCAAGGTGGTGGGCGGTGAGCATGCCGAGTGCGGGGGAGCCATGGTGAGCAAGATGCCCAACGTAGTATGGCCAACGGGAAAATTTAATGATTCTGTCAAGGAGTGGCAACAGCAATGGTTTTATGTCACTGAGCCGCGCGGCATAGAGTGGGCCGCCTCTCCTGAGTTCCGATCCGGCGCCCCCATGCGGCTTACATCCTGGGTCAAGAAGGGCCTGGACTGGTCTTCGTCCAACGAACTGTCGGCGCTCCAGACGCGTGTTGAGGATATGGGGGACAAGAATATTGAACTTGTCAACGTGTCCAGGTGATGTTAGTTCGCCGGATCTTGCCTTGTCAGCACCGGACTTGCAATTTATGGGAATTTGATCCGGCCAGGCACCAAACCTTGCGGGAGCTTTCCGGTTCCTCGCACAAGGATATCTGGAAGGTGCTTTCCAAGTCCAGCAAATCATGGCCGGACTCCGCCGAGGACCATGGGTTCCAACTGTCCCACCCGGCAAGTTCGGTAAGTTATCAAACTTTTCTATCCGCATGACCCAAAGGAAGCGCTTAACGTGTTGTATATCATTCTCCCAGGGCTGGACGAAGAAGGCAGAGCGGATCTATTGTCCGGCCCCGCTGCCTGAAGAACCGGCCATCCCGCTCCTGACGAAGATGTTGGTCTCGGCACCTTACAAGGTGCCGAAGAAGACGGCCGAGAAGGAGGCCAAAAAGACCCGGGGCGGCCTTCGTCGCCGCGGCACTTCGGACAAAATATCCGAAGGCTCCAATGCCCATTCTGCCTCCGAAGAGGACGAGGAGGAGGAAGAAGATGAATCCCCTGCGGAGGGAAGAAAGAAGAGGACGGCCTCCGTACTCTTGGAGGCCAAGCTATCCAAAAGGGGGAAGGCTCCTCTTCCGGAGGAGTCCACTACCGCCACCGACAGCGGCCCGATATGGGATCCCAGGGCCCAGCCCCTGGTAAACTCGTAACTGTATAAATCCGAGTGCGTTTTAGGGATCGGGACTCATCGTGGCTTAGTATTTTAACTCAAGCCATATTTTCTGTAGTCCGTCGAGGTCCCGTACCAAACAATCCTTATCAGAGGACTGGCTGAGCTTAAATGCTACGGAGAGCAGGACGCCCCCAAAGGCCCCTTCCTCCAAAAAGGCGTATAACACCAAGGCTTCGTCCCAGAAGGACCCCGGCCAAGGAGGAAGGGAGAAAACCGTGAAGGCGGCGCCTGGAGGTCAAACCTCAGGGGCCGGACACATGGAGGAAAAGATTCTCATGGGGGCTGACGGCAGGAGTGGTCCTAAGTTCGGCTCCAAGCTGGATGCGATCCCAGAGGCTTATGCGGCTCCAGTATCAAGCAGGCAGCCTTCTTCAAGAGGGGGCGTGTCTGTTCCATCGGCGACCTCTGTCTATCCAGAAGTGTCGGATGCTCTGTTGGTGGCGTTGAAAGACGCCTCCATCGTTGATGAACACCGTGCCCTTACGGGTGCGGTGATTAAGAAGGTTCAGTCAACTGAGAATGGGCTGAACGAAACCTGTATCGGCCTTATAAAGAGTTTTGAGTTATGTTTTATGAGTTATCGAAGAGTGTCATAGTATAGATAGTAGCCCTTGATACTCTATTTGGTGAAAGAAAGAACCGAACAGAGGACTAATTGTATGTTCGCAGGAAGACTCATTGAATGACATATATGACTCTTCTGTGATAAGTAGGTGTCTGCAACGGCTGCTTCTTCTCATACTGCGGAGATCTCCGGGCTGAAACAAAGTCTGGAGCTGGCAACTGAAGAACTTGGCCGGTTGAAAATGCAGTTGAGGGATAAAAAAGGTATGCACAAGTCTTGTTCGCATTTATTGCGAATCAATTTTGCAGTATGAACTGAGGTTTATGACTTGCGCTAGGGATAATGACCGAAGTCGAAGCCCTTAAGAAAGCTGTGGCCGAGGCCGAGAAAAAGGCAGCCACTAAGCAGGCTCTTCGTGAGAAGCACTAGGCCATGGTTATTAAGGCTGAGCAGGAGCTACAAGAGGCCGTGAGGAAATGTGAGACCTTGGAACAGAGTTTAACGAAGAAAGAAGCCGAACACACCAAGGCGCATCAGGCCATGAGCAATGCCCGGGAGGAAACCCTAAGCACCCTGCAGGAGATCTAAGAGGCGAGAAAGATCGTGGCCCGTAAGGTTTTTGCCCTGTAAAGTAAGTAGTTGGGGGAAAAACTTTGTGTTTCTAATTTTGAATCCGGATTTCTCAGGGGTATTTGCCGAGCTGCCTCGAAGCATATCGGATGCGGCTCTATTCTACCGAGCCAAAGAAAGAAACACTTTAGATGGGCTCTTCTAGTCGCAGTATTTGGCACCGAATTATCCGGTGCCTTTTGCTGATCAGCTGAAACAGCTGGTCGAGCTGCATAGGGCGGCGGAACTAGCCATGAAAGATTTGGTTATCCGGCTATGGCCTGCCGAGCCGATTCCAAGTAGCTACTTCGGGCTCGTGAAGCGGCTTGTAAGTGCTTGCCCTTGACTTGACGTCATCAAGCGGTCGGTCTGCATAGAAGGTGCGCGAATGGCCTTCGCCCGCGCAAATGTGCACTGGGGGAAGATGGATGCCGAAAAGATGATGACCGAAGGACCGCCCGAGGGGAAGGAGCACCGCTAGCCCGAAATGTATTATGAGAACGTCCTGAGAGGATCTTACCTTGCAGCGGGGCTGTGTAGTAAGGACATTATATTTCCATGAGTGCCAATCATGTTGTAGTGTTTGAACAAGGTCATTTATTTGTCGCCTGTTATATAATAGTTTACCCTCCTATGCGGCTGTTTTATATGTTTAAACCTGAGAGTTGGCCAGTCGTCGGCTTCTGCCCCAACGTAAGAAGTACGGTGGTGTTCGGGATAAACCTGAGCACTCTTTATCCCAGTTTTGGGTCCTTCGAAGGAGGTGCTCAGCACAACGAACAAGGCAATCATACTATAGGGCTTTATAACTCTCACTTAGCCATAGGAGCTTTAGTATGGTCGGCGCAGCCCCTGGTGTTCGGAAGACCGTACTAGGGGCTCTATAAGCACCTGATCGGAGAAAGAACCGATCCGTCGCACGCTGCATTGGTTATGGCATTATGCGGTAGAAATCCTTGAAGATTTTGTAACTTCTCGAACAGCTAACCATCTCTCGCCGTATCATGACAGTCAGTTTTCGGCTTTCTCTACTGAGGTGCTCGTCCGGAAGAACCGGGACACAATCGCAGTAGTTCTCCCAGTGCTACCTTAGCCGATATAGTGGAACGTAAGGTACCAAAACATGGGAGCCGGGCAAACCCAACTATTGACCCAAGACATGATTCGGAGCTGATGCATATAATGCTATAGGTTCGGGGTGCCGAACTTCCATGAAGGTGTTCGGACTTTAATGCCGTGTTATGGGTAAAACGAAGCCCTTGGCATATTTGAAGGCATATCGCTGTGTACGGATGTCACTTGACAGAATGATATCAACAAGAAGTAACAGCAGGTAAACGTTATGTAAATACACATGTTGTATTTGAATAGTACGTCTATGCGTAAGGGTACAAGTGATGTGATAAAAAGGAATGTGGTTTAAGGAACCTGCTGAGACCAGGGGGAAGGGGATGAGTGTGGAGCCGTAATATAGCCGGATTGTCTCTGCGGGGAATGTCTAAGGATACCCTTACGCATTCGAGCTGCCTCCATGTGGCTCGTCCTGGTCGGCGCGAAGGTGAACAGATAACCCAAAAGTATAGGGGATCGCAACAACTTTCGAGGGTAGAGTATTCAACCCAAATTTATTGATTCGACACAAGGGGAGCCAAAGAATATTCTTGAGTATTAGCAGTTGAGTTGTCAATTCAACCACACCTGGATAACTTAGTATCTGCAGCAAAGTTTTTAGTAGCAAAATTGGTATTATAATAAAGGTAACGGTAGCAAAAGTAAAGATAAATGTTTTTGGGTTTTCGTAGTAGTTGTAACAGTAGCAATGGAAAAGTAAATAAGCGAAGAACAATATATGAAAAGCTCGTAGGCAATGGACCAGTGATAAATAATTATGCCGGATGCGATTCCTCATGCAATAGTTATAACATAGGGTGATATAGAACTAGCTCCAATTCATCAATGTAATGTAGGCATGTATTCCGTAAATAGTCATATGTGCTTATGGAAAAGAACTTGTATGACGTCTTTTGTCGTACCCTCCCGTTGAAGCGGGGTCCTAGAGGAAACTAAGGGATATTAAGGCCACCTTTTAATAGAGAACCGGACCAAAGCATTAACACATAGTGAATACATGAACTCCTCAAACTACGGTCATCACCGAGAAGTATCCCGATTATTGTCACTTCGGGGTTGTCGGATCATAACACATAATAGGTGACTATAGACTTGAAAGATAGGATCAAGAACACACATATATTCATGAAAACATAATAGGTTCAGATCTGAAATCATGGCACTCGGGCCCTAGTGACAAGCATTAAGCATAGCAAAGTCATAGCAACATCAATCTCAGAACATAGTGGATACTAGGGATCAAACCCTCCCGAGAGAGATTAGGGCTTGGCGGCGGCTCCGTGTCGTGAAACGCGATGAAACTTTCTCTCTGATTTTTTTCTCCCCGAGACGGAATATATGGAGTTGGAGTTGAGGTCGGAGGAGGTCCATGGGGCCCACGAGATAGGGGGGCGCGCCCTAGGGGGGGGGCGTGCCCCCTGTCTCGTGGACAGGCCCTGGGCCCCCTGATGTATTTCTTTCGCCCAATAATTCTTATAAATTCCAAAAAGTGCCTCCGTTGATTTCCAAGTCATTCCGAGAACTTCTCTTTTCTACACATAAAACAACCTCATGGTAGTTCTGCTGAAAACAGCGTCAGTCCAGGTTAGTTTCATTCAAATCATGCAAGTTAGAGTCCAAAACAAGGGCAAAAGTGTTTGGAAAAGTAGATACGTTGGAGACGTATCAACTCCCCCAAGCTTAAACCTTTGCTTGTCCTCAAGCAATTAAGTTGATAAACTGAAAGTGATAAAGAAAAACTTTTACAAACTCTGTTTGCTCTTGTTGTTGTAAACATGAAAAGCCAGCATTCAAGTTTCAGCAAATATTATGAACTAACCATACTCACAATAACACATAGGTCTCACAATTACTCATATCAATAACATAATCAGCTAGCGAGCCATAATAATAAAACTCGGATGACAACACTTTCTCAATATAATTATAACATGATATAATAAAATGGTATCTCGCTAGCCCTTTCTGAGACCGCAAAACATAAATGCAGAGCACCTTTAAAGATCAAGGACTGACTAAACATTGTAATTCATGGTAAAGAGATCCACCAAGTCATACCCAATATAAACCAATAATAATGAATGCAAATGACAGTGTGCTCTCCAGTGGGTGCTTTTTAATAAGAAGGGTGATGACTCAACATAAAAGTAAATAGATAGGCCCTTCGCAAAGGGAAGCAGGGTTTTGTAGAGGTGCCAGAGCTCGATTATAAAATAGAGAATGAATAACATATTGAGCGGCATACTTTCGCTGTCAACGCAACAACTATGAGATGGCTGTATCTTCCAAACTACATGCATTATAGGCAGTTCCCAAACAGAATGGTAAAGGTTTATACTCTCCCAACCACCAACAAGCATCAATCCATGGCTTGATCGAAACAACGAGTGCCTCCAACATACAACAACCCTGGGGGAGTTTTGTTTAATTATTTTGATTTGCTTTGATCTTTTTGGATCATGGGACTGGACATCCCGGTTACCGGCCCTTTCTCGTGAATGAGGAGCGGAGTCCACTCCTCTTGAGAATAACCCACCTAGCATGGAAGATATAGGCAGCCCTAGTTGAAACATGAGTTGCTCGAGCATACAAAACAGAATTTCATTTGAAGGTTTGGAGTTTGGCACATACAAATTTACTTGGAACGGCAGCTAGATACCGCATATAGGAAGGTATAGTGGACTCATATGGAACAACTTTGGGGTTTAAGGAGTTTGGATGCACAAGGAGTATTCCCACTTAGTACAAGTGAGGGCTAGCAAAAGACTGGGAAGCGACCAACTGAGAGAGCGACAACAGTCGTAAACATGCATTAAAATTAATTCACACCGAGAACAAGCATGAGTAGGATATAATCTACCATGAACATAAATATCATGAAGGCTATGTTGATTTGATTCAACTACATGTGTGAACATGTGCCAAGTCGAGTCACTCAATTCATTCAAAGGAGGATACCATCCCATCATACCACATCATAATCATTCTAATAACATGTTGGCACGCAAGGTAAACCATTATAACTCATAGCTAATCAAGCATGGCACAAGCAACTATAATCTCTAAATGTCATTGCAAATACATTTACTTCATAATAAGCTGACTCAGAAACAATGAACTCATCATATTTACAAAAACAAAAGAAGTCGAGTTCATACCAGCCTTTCTCATCCCAATAAGTCCATCATATATCGTCATTATTGCCTTTCACTCGCACGACCGAACGATGTGTATAATAATAAGAGTGCACGTGCATTGGACTAAGCTGGAATCTGCAAGCATTCAACTCAAGAGAGAAGACAGGGTAATATGGGCTCTAAATTAAATAAACAATCATGCGTATGAGAGCCACTAAGCATTTTTCAATATGGTCTTCTCGACCCCCAAAAGAAAGAAAAGAAAAGAAAACTATTTACACAGGAAAGCTCCCAACAAATAAGAAGAAGAACTAGAAATCTTTTTGGATTTTCATTTTAATTTCTACTACAAGCATGGAAATTAAACTAACTAATTTTTTTTGGTTTTTCTGAAGGTTTATCAAACACACAAGAAGAGAACTAGAAAAAGAAAATTAAACTAGCATGGATAATACAATGAAAGAGTATGAGCACCGACGACTAGTGTGTGAACATGAATGTAAAGTCGGTGAGAAATACATACTCCCCCAAGCTTAGGCTTTTGGCCTAAGTTGGTCTAGTACCAAGGACCGCCGCTACTCTCCCCGGTGTAGTGGGAGGTGTAATCAGGATACCACTGGCTGGTCATCTCCGGATCCCACTGGACAGATGATGCACGATAAGGGTCCAGCTCAGGTTCCGGCTCAGGTTCAGGTTCTGGAGTAAAAGTTTGAGCTTGATGATTGTTTACCGCTTCCGGCGTGACAAGAAAATTATCTGCAGTCAAATCAAACAACAGAGGCGCAGGCAAAATAATAGTCTCATTGTATTTCTTATTAAATCTAAGTTTATACAAGAGCATCTTTTCTTTGTTATCAACAATAAACTTATATGCTACCATGCTCTTGTAATCTAAAATGTGAGGAGGTAATTTTGTCTCCTCCTCCTCATGGTGCCTAATGGGTATCTGAAAATGTTCAGCGAGACATCCACAAGTATAGGGGATCGCAACAGCTTTCGAGGGTAGAGTATTCAACCCAAATTTATGGATTCGACACAAGGGGAGCCAAAGAATATTCTTGAGTATTAGCAGTTGAGTTGTCAATTCAACCACACCTGGATAACTTAGTATCTGCAGCAAAGTGTTTAGTAGCAAAAGTGGTATGATAATAAAGGTAACAGTAGCAAAAGTAAAGATAAATGTTTTTGGGTTTTTGTAGTAGTTGTAGCAGTAGCAACGGAAAAGTAAATAAGCGAAGAACAATATACTAAAAGCTCGTAGGCAATGGATCAGTGATGGATAATTATGCCGGATGCGATTCCTCATGCAATAGTTATAACATAGGGTGATATAGAACTAGCTCCAATTCATCAATGTAATGTATGCATGTATTCCGTAAATAGTCATACGTGCTTATGGAAAAGAACTTGTATGACGTCTTTTGTCCTACCCTCCTGTTGAAGCGGGGTCCTAGCGGAAACTAAGGGATATTAAGGCCTCCTTTTAATAGAGAACCGTACCAAAGCATTAACACATAGTGAATACATGAACTCCTCAAACTACAGTCATCACCAAGAAGTATCCCAATTATTGTCACTTCGGGGTTGTCGGATCATAACACATAATAGGTGACTATAGACTTGCAAGATAGGATCAAGATCACACATATATTCATGAGAACATAATAGGTTCAGATCTGAAATTATGGCACTCGGGCCCTAGTGACAAGCATTAAGCATAGCAAAGTCATAGCAACATCAATCTCAGAACATAGTGGATACTAGGGATCAAACCCTAACAAAACTAACTTGATTTCATGGTAAATCTCATCCAACCCATCACCGTCCAGCAAGCCTACAATGGAATTACTCACGCACGGCGGTGAGTATCATGAAATTGGTGATGGAGGATGGTTGATGATGACGACGGCGACGAATCCCCCTCTCGGAGCCCCGAGCGGACTCGAGATCAGCCCTCCGCGAGAGATTAGGGTTTGGCGGCGGCTCCGTGTCGTGAAACGCGATGAAACTTTCTCTCTGATTTTTTTCTCCCCGAGACGGAATATATGGAGTTGGAGTTGAGGTCGGAGGAGGTCCAGGGGGCCCACGAGATAGGGGGCGCGCCCCCTGTCTCGTGGACAGGCCCTGGGCCCCCTGATGTATTTCTTTTGCCCAATAATTCTTATAAATTCCAAAAAGTGCCTCCGTTGATTTCCATGTCATTCCGAGAACTTTTCTTTTCTACACATAAAACAACCTCATGGTAGTTCTGCTGAAAACAGCGTCAGTCCGGGTTAGTTTCATTCAAATCATGCAAGTTAGCGTCCAAAACAAGGGAAAAAGTGTTTGGAAAAGTAGATACGTTGGAGACGTATCATGAACCTATGAAAGAAGTGTAAGGAATATCTATGTGCCGTGGAGCGGTTGAGCCGCTGAGGTCGGCCTGTCCTGGCCTTCACCGGAGTGTTTAGTCGAGTCCTGGACGAGCCGGGCTGTCCTTCCGTGAAGTAGTTCGGAGCCCCTTGACGGTGTCCTGAAGCCGGGACGGTGACTCGAAGTTCGGCTGCAAGGTGCCGCTCGTTGCTGCTGCTGAGGCAGTTGCATACTTGTTGGCACCGAGGGAAGGTTCGGCCTTGCCGTTAACCGTGATGACGCCGCGTGGACCGGGCATCTTGAGCTTACGGTATGCATAGTGTGGCACCGCGTTGAATCGAGCAAACGCGGTCCGTCCGAGCAGTGCTTGATAATCACTGCAGAAGGGGACGATTTTGAAGACTAACTCTTCGGTGCAGTAATTTTCTGGTGATCTGAAGACTACCTCAAGGGCAATGGAGCCTGTACAGCTGGCTTCCACACCTGGTATAATGCCTCCGAAAGTGGCTTTAGTGGGTTTGATCACCGAATGACCGATGCCCATCCTGTGCGATGTGTCCTGGTAAAGCAGATTTAGACTCCTGCCTCCGTCCATAAGGACTCGAGTGAGGTGGAACCCCTCTATTAACGGGTCGAGGACTAGTGCGGTTGGATTGCCCTGATTGGCGTTAAACGGACGGTCCGTGCGGTTGAAGGTGGCCGGCCCCAGTTTATATTGTGGGACAACTAGTTCCGTTGAGACGCCATCCCTAAGGATACATATCCGGTCCGAGTTTGCAATTTGGGTGGTATTTACCACATTCACCGATTGAATATGTGGGGGAAATTTCTTTTGCCCTTTTGTGTTCGGTGATCTGGGCTCCTCCTTGCCATCATCACTTGGATATCCCCCCTCTCCGTTTTTGGCGCCTGCCCTGCCGGCTTGTTTGAAGACCCAGCATTCTCTGTTGGTGTGGGTGGCTGGCGTTTCTGGGGTGCCATGAATTTGCCATTGGCGATCGAGTATGCGGTCCAGACTGGATAGACCCGGATTTTTATTTTTGGGTGGCCCTTTCCACTGACCGGACTTTGAGCCCCTGAACCCGGCATTAACTGCCGTTTTTTCGGCGTTTTCGCCATATTTGCGGCGCTTGTGTTTGTTGCGTCGTGGTTTGTCAGTGCCATCCCTGGTTTATGATATGCCAGGTTTGCTGGCTTTATTGGTACTACGAGCCAACCAGCTATCTTCGTCCGTGCAAAAGCGGGTCATGAGTGTCGTGACGGCTGCCATGGATTTTGGCTTCTCTTGGCCGAGGTGCCGGGCGAGCCATTCGTCATGGATGTTATGCTTAAATGCCGCTAAGGCCTCTGCATCCGGACTGTCGACAATTTGGTTTTTCTTGGTTAGGAACCGTGTCCAGAATGTCCTGGCCGATTCCCCTGGCTGCTGAATTATATGACTTAAGTCATGAGCGTCCGGTGGTCGCACATAAGTGCCTTGGAAGTTGTCAAGGAATGCATCTTCCAAATCCTCCCAACTGCCGACGGATTCTGCTGGCAAGCTATTCAGCCAATGCCGAGCTGGTCCTTTGAGTTTTAGTGGGAGGTACTTGATGGCGTGTAGATCATCACCGCGAGCCATGTGGATATGGAGGAGGAAATCCTCAATCCATACTGCGGGATCTGTTGTACCATCGTATGATTCGATATTTACGGGTTTAAAACCCTCCGGAAATTCGTGATCCATAACTTCATCAGTGAAGCATAGGGGGTGTGCAGCACCTCCGTGCCGGGCTATATCACGAGCAGTTCATATGAGTCTTGTCTGCTGTATTCGGCCCGGCCGGATTACTTTTATTGTATCCGGCGTGACGATCATCGTCACGTGTTGGTGCGCGCCCCCGTGATCCGTAGATCAATCTTGCATGTTTTGCTTTGCTCTTCAATACGTCTCGCAGGTCCCGCGTGTTGCCATGTGCCTTGGTATTTTTGTTTGAATGGTGGCGGGGTGCAGGCTGAACTTCAGGCTGGAACGCCCCTCTATCTCGGCCGTGCGGTGGCCGGTCAGCTGCATTGTACGCTGGTAAGGTAGGTTTCAATGCTTCCTCCTTGAGTAGCGACCTGGGTTTTGGGTAACTTTTGGAGGGGCGTTCGAGTTCGTATTCCTCGGCCGCAAGGACTTCAGTCCATCTGTCTGCTAGCAAATCTTGATTAGCTCAAAGCTGTTGTTGCTTTTTCATCAGGCTATTTGCCGTGGCAATAAGCCGGCGCTTGAAGCGCTCCTGCTCGATGGGATCCTCAGGCACGATAAACTCTTCGTTGCCGAGGCTCACCTCGTCTTCAGAGAGGTGCATGTAATTGTCATCCTCCGTTTCTTCATCTCCTGCCTGTCCTGGAGGGCTAGCTTGTTCATCCTCCTGCTCTAAATCTGGCTGGAGGGGATTGTCAACGTCTTCGGCACTATCTGGAGTGTTATTGTCTCTTGTGCCGGTATCATTGCTTTTGATATGGTGGGACTTAGAACGGCGCCGTTGACGTCGGTGCCTGGGTTGCTTCTTGGAGGGGTCATCCTCCGCTGTCTTGTCGCCATTGCCTTCTTTGGGGGTATCCACCATGTATATATCGTATGATGAGGTGGCGGTCCAGTATACATGGTGATGGTTCTGTTCGTCTCTCGCATCGTCGTCCATACCGTCAATGTCTTGGTCGAAGTCGAGCATGTCGGTTAAATCGTCGACAGTGGCTACTAAGTGGGTGGTGGGTGGGCAGCGAATTTCTTCGTCGTCCGCATCCCATTCTAGTGTTCCTCTGTGTCGTCACCGATAGGCTTGATGGCCTCTTCAATCAACAACGACGCAGTCCTGGGTGAGACCTTTCTCCCGGACAGATCTTCGTATTCGGCGGCTTCGATCAAGGGCCAACTCCCTTGGCCATCTGGAGCAGATCGAAGCTTACGCCCCTGCCGTCGAGTCAGGTTTGAAGCTTGAACTTCACGGCCGACATCCGCGGGGACTTGATCTTCGACGGATCTGAGCCACAGCCAAGCGTGACGCGCTGTCTCGATGGGCATGACCTAACTCTGCCGCCGGACAGCACCTTGGAGGCCGCCCACGAATCCGCTCTGACTCATAGTCCGGAACCGATCGCTCGGATCGAGGACGGATGGCTGGACACCACCTTGAGAGCTGCAACTCCCACGGCGATGGAGCCGAACACTTACCTTGTCCCGCATAAAGCCCATGACTCCGAGGTGCCGGACTCTCTGCCGGAATCCAGACCTCCTGCGCCCTTGCCTGTCGAATCCGATTGGGCGCCGATCATGGAATTCACCGCCGCGGACATCTTTCAGCACTCGCCCTTGGCGATATCATAAATTCATCAAGCATCTCTCGCTATCCGGAGAGCCTGGCGAACTACGGCCGGGGCGGGTGGGACGCGGACGACGAAGAAATTCAGATCCCACCCACCACCCACTTCGTAGCCACCGTCGGCGATTTAACCGGCGTACTCGACTCGACTCAAGACATCGACGGTATGGACGACGATGCGGAGACTACCAAGAACCAAAGCCTACAGGACACTTTGGAAGACCACCTCATCGTCGACATATACATGGTGGACACCCCAAAAGATGGGGACGGGGAGGAAGCAGCGGAGGCCGATTCCTTAAAGAAACAGCCCAAGCGCCGACGTCGTGGCGCCGCTCTAAATCCCGCCACGGCAAGAATGGAGATTCCGCACAGAGATAATAACACCCCGAAAGTGCGAAGACAACTCCCTCCAAAGACGATCCAGCGCAGGGGGGCAAAAGCAAGCCCTCGGGAGAGGGCGGCGATTTAAGAGGTCGAGGATGACAATTACTTACCTCCCTCCGGAGACGAGGCAAGCCTCGGCGACGATTTAATTCGTCGTGCTGAGGATCCCGTCGAACAAGAGCTTTTCAGACGCAGGCTAATGGCCACGGCAAACAACCTAAAGAAAAAGCAACAACAGCTTCAAGCTGATCAAGACCTCTTGGCCGACGGATGGACCGAGGTCCTCGCGTCGAGAGTATGAACTCGAACGCCCTCCAAAGTTACCCAAAGCGCAAGTTGCTCCCCGATTAGAGGAGGCAGCATCACCAGCGCTGTCGGCAGACCGACCACCTCGTGGCGCGATAGAGGCGTGCAAGCCCTCCACCAAAACCGCACCCGGCATCGCTCTAAAAGCAGGAAGCCACGGGAACGCGCCGGACTTGCGAGATATACCGGAGGACAAGGCAAGACAATCCAGATCTATCTATGGATCACGTGGGCGCCCACGACCCACGCGAATACCGTCGCACGGATACAACTACTCCGGCGGGCGAACACAGCAGACAACGCCTCGTCGAGCTACGTCGCGATATTGCTCAATCTGAGGCGCCAACACCCACTATGCTTCACCGACGAAGTAATGGATCATCAAATCCCTAAAGGGTTCAAACCCGTTAATATCGAATCCTCGATGGCACAACAGACCCGTGGTCTGGATTGAGGATTATCTCCTCCATATACACATGGCCCGCGCGCGCATCTTCACGCCATCAAATATCTCCCGCTCAAGCTTAAAGGACCAGCTCGGCATTGGCTTAACAGCCTGCCCGCAGAGTCAATTGATCTTTGGGAAGACACGGAAGCCGCATTCCTCGACAACTTCGAGTGGCGCGTGTAAAGCGACCACCGGACGCAGATGACCTAAGCCACATAATCCAGCAGCCAGACGAATCGGCCAAGCAATTCTGGACACGGTTCTTAACAAAGAAAAATCAAATCGTCGACTGTCCGGATGCAGAGGCACTCGCTGCCTTCAAACATAACATCCGCGACGAGTGGCTGGCCCGGCACCTAGGACAGGAGAAGCCGAAATCCATGGCAGCCCTCACATCCCTCATGATCCGCTTCTGTGCGGGAGAGGATAGCTGGCTCACTCGCAGTAGCAACCTCAGCAAAAACGCTGGCAGTCCGGATACCAAGGACCGGAATAGCAGGTTGCGTCGAAACAAAAACAAACGCCGCATTAACGGCGACAGCAATGAGGATCGGCAGTCAACGCCGGATTCGAGGCTCAAACCCGTCAACGGAAGAAGCCATTCAAAAGAACCACTCCGGCCCGTCCAATTTGGACCGAATAATCGACCGCTCTTGTCAAATACATGGAACCCCGAAAAGCCAGCTAACCATACCAACTGAGATTGTTGGGTATTCAAGCAGCAGCAAATTAATCGCCAAAACAGTGACAAGGGGCTACAGCGATGACGAGGAAGAGACCCGCCACCCGAACAACAGAGGACAAAAGGATTCCCCCTCAAGTTCGGACGGTAAACATGATATACGCAACGATATTCCCAAGAGGGAGCGGAAGCGTGCACTAAGGACGATATCGCAATGGAGCCATCGCCCCAAAATTCAACCCATGGTCCTCTTGCCCGATCACTTTCGATCAAGAGACCATCCGACCAAGATCCGCAATGGCGGGTTCGCCGCATTGGTTTTAGACCCAATCGTTGATGGATTTCACCTCACGAGAGTCCTCGATGGATGGCGGCAGAGCTGAACCTACTTTATCGGGATACAAAGTCGCAAGATGGGCATAGACCCTTCAAGGATTAAACCTACAACGACCTTCAAAGGCGCCATACTAGGTGTGAGGCCAATTGTACAGGCTCGCCACATCGAAGTGGTCTTGGATCCCGGATAATTTCGAAGCAAGGAGTTAATCTTCGACATAGTCCCGTTCATGCAGCGGCTATCACGCTCTGCTTTCGGACGAACGCGTTTGCAAAATTCAATGCGGTGCCGCATTATGCATACCTTAAGCTCAAGATGCGAGGCCCTCGTGGAGTCATCACGGTCAATGGAAACACGGAACGCCCCCTCGAATGGAGGAACATACAATGCTCTCGGCAGAAGTACTGAGCAGCCTTTTAGGCAATTATCGAGTCCGCCGTTAAACGACCGGACACGACCAAACGCGCCGGAGCAAAATCAAGCAAGACCACAGCACGTTCCGTACACACGTAGCAATGCGGCCCCAACCCCAGCCCTTGCAAAATTGTAAGACAAACTCTCCGCAGACATAATTACGCCTGGAGATACCATGGGCATAGGGGAAGGGCACAACCACAACGGACCCAGAGTGCGGTTCGACCACACCAGGGCTCCCAAGTGTGTCGCTCTTTTTCTTTTTTTTCTTTTTTTTATACAGAACTCAGTCCGTGGCGAACCTGCCAATTCATGATGCAACAGCCGTGGAAGGACAAAGGCATGACGAACACTCGGTGGTCTCCATCACAAGCATTAAATTTGTTAAATACAACATTCCGCTGCCTACCCTCGAGGGAGACGCCTTTAATTCGCCCAATCCTTGCCTTCCGCACTATTTGTATCATTCCGCACCGATAGCATATCTTCTCGAATAAAATGCAGCACTTTTGCCTATAATTGCATTACTTTATATATATATATATATATATATATATATATATATATATATATATATATATATATATATATATATATATATTCATTTACAACATGTTGCACCTGTGCATCTTGGTACGCCAAATACACCAGGGCTTATGTCCTCCGCTTTATGGTGTGATAAAGTCCGACACTTTCACAAGTCGGCACCCGAACTTATAGCATTATATGAATCAGCTCAATCATGTCTTGGGTCAATAGTTGGGTTTGCCCGGCTCCCATGTTTGGCACCTTACGTTCCGTTCTATCGGCTAAGGTAGCACCGGGAGAACCACTGCGATTGCGCCCGGTTGAGCCGGTTAACGCCTCGGAGGAAAGCTAAAACTGACCGGCATGATAAGGCGTGAGACTGGTCGTTGTTCGAGAGGTCCTTTCGGGTCCTTAAAGACCTCGCCGCTTGAGCGAAGTTCGGATTATGTCCGATGAAGGCGTGGATAGCGCCCCAATTCGGTCTTCCGAATACTAGGGGCTTCACGAAATTTAAAATTATAGAATTCTATGGCTAAGTGAGAGTGTTCAAGCACTATAAGTCCGGTTGCCTTGTTCGTTGTGTTGGCGCCTCCTAGATGGACCCAAAATGGGAACAAGAGTGCTCAAGTTTATCCCAACACCCCAAAGACTCGTGGCATGGGGGCGAAGCCGACGACTTGCCATCTCCCGATTTAATAAACGGCCGCATGAAGGTAATATTTTAAATTAAACAAGCGTTGCTTAGCGATATGAACAAAGTTTTCAGCGCACAGGATAACACATTGCGAATTCACTCAAAATTACATCCACGGGGCACTCATCCGCAATCTTGCGGGCACCCTTCAGACAGCCTTATAGTAAATTTCGGGCGACGATGCTCCTTGCCCGCTGGTGGCGCGTCGCTGATTAGCTTCTCCGCATCCAGCTTGACCCAATGCACCTTTGCGCGGGCAAGGGCCCGACGAGCACCTTCAATACAGGCGGAGCGCTTCATGGCCTGCTCGGCCACCTTGTGAAGTTCGACCAGCTGCTTCAGCTGGTCGCTAGGTGGCACCGGATGGCGGCCTCGAAGATCTTGAGACCGAAGACCTTCTCCGTTGAGCTCCCCTCCTCGGCTCGGTAGAATGCGGCGGCATCAGACACACTGCGAGGCAGATCTGCAAACGCCCCTGGAGAGCTCCGAATCCGGGTAAGTAACACGTAATTTACATTCACATGCTTGCTTTGCATGAAAAATGCCTTACCCGCCGCTATCTTCTTCATCAATTCAACCTCCTGAAGGGACTTATGGGCCTCGGCCTTGGCGGTTTTGGCACTTTCGAGAGCGAGGCAAGCTCGGACTCTCGAGTCTTTGAGTCACGCTCCAAACTCTCATGCTTTTCCATGAGAGCCCAGAGCTCTTGCTGAACTACCGCCACCCGCCTCCTGCTTTTCTCGCTCCCCCCGTTCCGTGGCCGCATTGCGTTCGGCCGCAGACACGGACTCATTCAGGGCCGCCACCTCGTTCGTGGCCCCTGCAGTACCCATGTTATCCTTGTTATTTTTGTGGCAACCTAAATCCTTTTCTCAGAAGGTACAAATTCAAAGTGGTGTTACTCACCTTCTTTGTCTTGAGCTGCTTCTGGCGCGGCCGAGCTCTTGCCCGGACCGCTCGAGCTCCTGCTTCAACGCACCGACCTCCGCAGTCAGTGCGGCAGAGGTCAGCAGCGCAGCCTGCAACCCATATTGACATAATTTTTTTTAGCAACCCTGCGTATATCTTGTTTCAGATCCTTAGTCCGGCTTTTCTTTCCGAACACCGAACCGAGCATCAGGGGCTACTGTCTATGCGGTATTACATTGCATATTTTTAACTTCTTACCACAAAGCCTGATAGAAGGCTATTGCAGGCTTCGGTTAGCCCGCCTTTGGCGAGCTGCACCTTCTGAATCACCGCACTCATAATAGTGCGGTGTTCTTCCTCGATGGAAGCGCTCTGCAGCGCCTCCAACAAATTACCCGGCGCCTCCAGTTGGACGGAAGCCGCCGGCCTCACGGTCTTGCCCTTTGTTCGAAGGGGCCGCCGGCCGGACTCCGGAACCACTGCGGGTTCTGTTGTGGAGTCCGGCGCAAAGTCCGGGAGGACGCCTTGTGGCGCCTCCGGAGCCTCCCCCTGATGGGTCCCTTCTAGGGATCCCACCTTGGCGTCCTCGGCGTCGCGAGGGGTGGAGTCGGTCGGGATGGAGTCTACATCCGACGAAGCCAACGACCTGCTCGATGAAGCGGGGAGATCATCACCGCCGGACTACGTGGCAGCATGCGGCATTAGAATGACACTATGTGACGCAGAAAAGAAATTATAAATCATTCAGGAATCCGAATACTTACGATCTCGCCGGAGGCCTGGCCCTTGAAGGCCATTCTTCCTCGCCAATGTTGGTGTTGGCAGAGCTGTCCGGGAATAGTCCTTCCCTCTTGACCCTCCGCCTCCCCTGTTGGGAAGCCTTCCTCTTCCTCTCTCCTCCTCCGGGAGAGAGTCCTCTTCCTCCTCCTCATTTTCGGGAGGAGTCCGCCCGAGTCGTCGGACACCTGAAAACGGGCACTCTTTCGAGCACTCGTGGCCTCCTTCTTGGCCTTCTTTTCCGGCACCACGCAGCGGTGCGGAACCAGCAGCCTCGCTAGACGAAAGGCCCTCTGGATTTTCGGCATAGGAGCCGGACAGTAATCTGCTCCGCCTTCTTCATCCAGTCTGTCAAAGGAAAAGGGAAATTAAACCCGCATAGAGTCAAACTATGAAAACAAGTGTCCCGTAAAGGGTAGAATCACTTACCTCGTTAGCTCAAGGCCATGAGCGAAACCCGCGATCTTCATCATGGATGCGGGGCCGGCGCCTTTGAACAGCACCTTCCAGCGCCTTCAGACGTTGTGTCGAAGAGCTTGTTCAACGCCTGGTGCTGTTCCTGATCGAACTCCCATAGATTGAATGCCCGCTCTTGGCATGGGAGAATCCGGCGGACGAGCATGACCTGGACCACGTTAACCAGCCTGAGCTTCTTCACCGGCTTCTTGATACAGTGCTTGGAGTCCCGTCGGCTCCTTCAAACTACCCCACAGCAAGCCCTTCTCTTTCCGGAGGTGAGCTGCGTGGGGATACCAGATCTAAACTCGGGGCCGCCGCCCATTTAGGGTCACGCTGCTCGGTGATGTAGAACCACCCGATTGCCACCCCTTGACGGATTCCACGAAGGCCCTTCGAACCAAAGGACGTTGGGCATCTTGCCCAACATGGCGCCTCCGACTCCGCTTGAATGCCCTTCACTACCTTCGCTTGACATTGAAGGTCTTGAGCCAAGTCAAGTGGGGCTGGATGCGAGGGAAGGCCTCGCACACGACGATAAACGCCGAGATGTTGAGGATGAAGTTCGCGCGGATCATGGAAATCCAGGCCGTAGTAGAACATGAGCCCCGGACAAAGGGGTGAAGTGGAAAGCCTAGTCCATGGAGGAAGTGGGAAAGAAAGACAACCCTCTCATGGGGCCTGGGGGTGGGGATGAGCTTCCCTCGTCGGGCAGCCGGTCGCTGATGTCGCGGAGAGGTATCCAGCGCCAGAAGTTTGGCGATTGCTCCTCCTTAACGGTGGAGGCCAACCATTTACCTCCCGCTCCGGACATGGTCGGATAAGGTTGAGACGAGATGCGCGAACTTGGGCGCTGGAGCTCGTCTTGCGGAGATGGATAAGCAAAGGAGGAAGAAGGCGAGGGTGAGAAGGTGAATCCTTATCCCTTATATGGGCGGCGAAGTCTTCCGCGTCCCCACCGCCTGGTAAAACTCGCTTATCTCCCAAGCGTCACCATCAATGACGCGTTGGGTTACCCATGCCCGTATTGATGAGAATCCCGGATTAAGGGAAACACGATCTCGCTTCGACAAGACGTGCCAAGAAACCGCTTCGCTAAATGCGCTAAGGTGGTAAAGTAAAAACAATTTGAGTAATGGCTTGGTAGTGGTGTGACGTCATGCCACGGAAAACGCCGGCAGATTGAACTCGTGTATATTTATTATTCTCTCTACGGTGGAATGCGGAATTTATTTTGCGAGCCGACACTATCCTGGTGTTCACAATCTTCTATCATTTGGAGGAGGAACCCGCCTTGCAATGCCAAGCAATATACACGCCGGACTTATCGTCATTGAAGCCTAGTTCAGGGGCTACTGAGGGAGTCCCGGATTAGGGGGTGTCCGGATTGCCGGACTACCATCATCGGCCGGACTATCATCATCAACCGGACTCCAAGACTATGAAGATACAAGATTGAAGACTTCACCCCGTGTCCGGATAGGACTTTCCTTGGCGTGGAAGGCAAGCTTGGCGATACGGATATGTAGATCTCCTACCATTGTAACCGACTCTATGTAACCCTAGCCCTCTCTGGTGTCTATATAAACCGGATGGCTTTAGTCCGTAGGACTACAATCACAACAACCCTTACAATCATACCATAGGCTAGCTTCTAGGGTTTAGCCTCCTTGATCTCGTGGTAGATCCACTCTTGTAACATCCACAATATCAATATCAATCAAGCAGGACGTAGGGTTTTACCTCCATCAAGAGGGCCCGAACCTGGGTAAACATCGTGTCCCTTGTCTCCTGTTACCATCCGCCTAGACGCACAGTTCGGGACCCCCTACTCGAGATCCGCCGGTTTTGACACCGACAGTTGTCCTCACAGGGAGAGAGACCTTAACGAATTTAGCACGTCGCCGAAGGGCGAGTGCTGAAAGATATCCGCGGAGGTAAACTCCATGATCGGCTCCCAATCGGATTCGATAGGCACGGGCGCAGGCGGCTCGGAGTCCGTGGCCGGATATGAACCCAGTGGTTCGGCATCACGGCTATTATGAGGGGTGAAGTCAGTATCCGGCTCTATCGCCGCTGAGAGTACGGCCTCCATGGAGGGGTCTATCCGCCCATCCTTGGATGGTGCAGTTTTCTCCGGATTGAAGGCTAGAGTAGTTGCGGGTGCTATCTCCCGAACACTGTCCGACGGTAGAGCTATATCATGCTCGTCGTGATCGTGCGGCGCACCTAGCATGGGCTTGAATTCGTCAAAGATCAAGTCCCCGCGGATGTCGGCAGTGTAATTCAAGTTCCCGAACCTGACCTGGTGGCCAGGGGCGTAGCTCTCGATCTGCTCCAGATGGCCAAGCGAGTTAGCCCGTAGAGCGAAGTCGCCGAATACGAAGATCGGTCCGGGGAGGAAAACCTCACCCCGGACCATATCATTACCGACGATCGAAGGAGCCATCAGGCCTTATGATGACGACACAGTGGAACTCTCAATGAAAGCACCAATGTTAGTGTCAAAACCGGCGGATCTCGGGTAGGGGGTCCCGAACTGTGCGTCTAAGGCGGATGGTAACAGGAGGCGGGGGACACGATGTTTACCTAGGTTCGGGCCCTCTCGATGGAGATAATACCCAACTTCCTGCTTGATTGATCTTGATGATATGAGTATTACAAGAGTTGATCTACCACGAGATCATAGAGGCTAAACCCTAGAAGCTAGCCTATGGTATGATTGTTGTTGTCCTCTGGACTAAACCCTCCGGTTTATATAGACACCGGAGGGGGCTAGGGTTACACAGAGTCGGTTACAATGGGAGGAGATCTACATATCTGTATTGCCAAGCTTGCCTTCCGCGCCAAGGAGAGTCCCATCAGGACACGGGACGAAGTCTTCAATCTTGTATCTTCATGATCCAACAGTCCGGCCAAAGGATATAGTCCGGCTGTCCGGAGACCCCCTAATCCAGGACTCCCTCAGTGATCCAAGATCACATTGAGTGTATAGGAAAAGCCAATACTATCAAAGAGGGATGAGGTGTTGCTTAATGAGGCTCTTGCTCAAAATGCTTAGTGATATGCTCCAAAGCCCTCAACTACTTTCTCACATCCACATATGACCTAAACCAAAAGTCAAACTCGGCCCCACCGATTCTTTCTATCCGGCGCCACCAAGTTCAGATGTCATAGCCACTGCCACAAACCCTAGGCAAATCGGTCTCACCGATGGGGATCTCGGTCTCACCGAGATGGGATTGTAATCTCTCTGTTTCCCCTCGTAATGTTTCGGTCCCACCGAGATGAGCGATCGGTCCCACCGAGATTGCAATGTAAACTCTATGTTTCCCTTTCTTAACATTTCGGTCTCACCGGAATGAGCGAATCGGTCCCACCGAGTTTACCTCACCAACTCTCTGGTTAGCTTATTACCAAAATCGGTCTCACTGAATTTGTGTAATCGGTCTCACCGAGATTACGTTATGCCCTAACCCTAACCATATCGGTCCTACCGAGTTTCATGTCGGTCCCACTGAAAATTCTAACGGTCACTAGATTTGCTGAATCAGTCCGACCGAGTTTGTCAATTCGGTCCCATCGAGATTGGTAAGTTGTGTGTAACGGTTAGATTTTGTGTGGAGGCTACATATACCCCTCCACCTCCTCTTCATTCGTGTGGACAGCCATCAGAACAAACCTACACTTCCAACTTACCTTTTCTGAGAGAGAACCACCTACACTTGTGTTGAGGCCAAGATATTCCATTCCTACCATATGAATCTTGATCTCTAGCCTTCCCCAAGTTGCTTTCCACTCAAATCTTCGTTCCACCAAATCCATATCCTGTGAGAGAGAGTTGAGTGTTGGGGAGACTATCATTTGAAGCACAAGAGCAAGGAGTTCATCATCAACACACCATTTGTTACTTCTTGGAGAGTGGTGTCTCCTAGATTGGCTAGGTGTCACTTGGGAGCCTTCGACAAGATTGTGGAGTTGAACCAAGGAGTTTGTAAGTGCAAGGAGATCGCCTACTTCGTGAAGATCTACCGCTAGTGAGGCAAGTCCTTCGTGGGCGACGGCCATGGTGGGATAGACAAGGTTGCTTATTCGTGGACCCTTCATGGGTGGAGCCTTCCGTGGACTCGCGCAGCCGTTACCCTTTGTGGGTTGAAGTCTCCATCAACGTGGATGTACGATAGCACCACCTATCGGAACCACGACAAAAACATCCGTGTCTCCTATTGCGTTTGAATCCTCCAAACCCTTCCCTTTACATTCTTGCAGGGTGCATGCTTTACTTTCCGCTGCTCATATACTCTTTGCATGCTTGCTTGAATTGTGCTAAGATTGCTTGACTTGTCCAAAGTTGCTAAAATCTACCAAGAACTAAAATTGGGAAAAGGATAAGTTTTATTTGGTCAAGTAGTCTAATCACCCCCCCCCCCTCTAGACATACTTTCGATCCTACAAGTGGTATCAGAGCTTTGGTCTCCATTTTCTTTGATTTCCATAGCTTTTGGTAGTCATAGCCTTGGTTTCACAACCTAGGAGAGTATGGCGTCTAGCGAGGGAAATTACCACCGTAGAGGTCCTTACTTTGATGGTACTAATTTTGCTAGTTGGAAGCATAAGATGAAAATGCATATTATTGGAAATAACCCCACCGTATGGGCTATTGTGTGTTTTAGCTTGCAAGGTGAATTCTTTGATGGGAGAGAACCGAACCATTGATACGTCTCCAACGTATCTACTTCTCCAAACACTTTTGCCCTTGTTTTGGAATCTAACTTGCATGATTTGAATGAAACTAACCCGGACTGACGATGTTTTCAGCAGAACTACCATGATGTTGTTTTACGTGTAGAAAAGGAAAGTTCTCAGAATGTCCTGGAAATCCACAGAGTCACTTTTTGGAATCTATAAGAATTTTTGGCGAAAGAATTAATGCCAGGGGGCCCACAGCCTGTCCACGAGACAGGGGCGCCCCCCCCCCCCTAGGGCGCGGCCTCCTATCTCGTGGGCCCCCTGGACCTCCTCCGACCTCAACTCCAACTCCATATATTCCGTCTCGGGGAGAAAAAAATCAGAGAGAAAGTTTCATCGCGTTTTACGACACAGAGGCGCCGCCAAGCCCTAATCTCTCTCGGGAGGGCTGATCTGGAGTCTGTTCGGGGCTCCGGAGAGGGGGATTCGTCGTCGTCGTCATCATCAACCATCCTCCATCACCAATTTCATGATGCTCACCGCCGTGCGTGAGTAATTTCATCGTAGGCTTGCTGGACGGTGATGGGTTGGATGAGATTTACCATGTAATCAAGTTAGTTTTGTTAGGGTTTGATGCCTAGTATCCACTATGTTCTGAGATTGATGTTGCTATGACTTTGCTATGCTTAATGCTTGTCACTAGGGCCCGAGTGCCATGATTTCAGATCTGAACCTATTATGTTTTCATGAATATATGTGTGTTCTTGATCCTATCTTGCAAGTCTATAGTCACCTATTATGTGTTATGATCCGACAACCCCGAAGTGACAATAATCGGGACACTTCTCGGTGATGACCGTAGTTTGAGGAGTTCATGTATTCACTATGTGCTAATGCTTTGTTCCGGTTCTCTATTAAAAGGAGGCCTTAATATCCCTTAGTTTCCGCTAGGACCCCGCTTCCACGGGAGGGTAGGACAAAAGACGTCATACAAGTTCTTTTCCATAAGCACGTATGACTATTTACGGAATACATGCCTACATTACATTGATGAATTGGAGCTAGTTCTATATCACCCTATGTTATAACTATTGCATGAGGAATCGCATCTGGCATAATTATCCATCACTGATCCATTGCCTACGAGACTTTCACATATTGTTCTTCGCTTATTTACTTTTCCATTGCTACTGTTACAACTACTACAAAAACCCAAAAACATTTATCTTTACTTTTGCTACTGTTACCTTTATTATCATACCACCTTTTGCTACTAAACACTTTGCTGCAGATACTAAGTTATCCAGGTGTGGTTGAATTGACAACTCAACTGCTAATACTCAAGAATATTCTTTGGCTCCCCTTGTGTCGAATCGATAAATTTGGGTTGAATACTCTACCCTCGAAAGCTATTGTGATTCCCTATACTTGTGGGTTATCAAGACTAATTTTCGGCGTCCTTGCCGGGGAGCATAGCTCTATTCTCTGAGTCACCTTGGGATTTATATCTGTTGATCACTATGAAGAACTTGAAAGACGCTAAGACCAAGATTTTGCCCTCAACTACGAGGGGAGGTAAGGAACGGCCATCTAGCTCTGCACTAGATTCTCCTTCCGTTATTAGTAAGCTTGCGACACCTAAACCTGCTACTGCTATGAATTCTGATATGTCGCATGTTATTGATGATGCCACTTCTGCTATGCATGACGAAACTACTTCTGTGTGTGATAGTACTTTGCCATTAGGTGAATTTCTTGATGAACAACTTGCTAGAGTTAGGGGGAATGAAATTACTGAATATCCTATTACTGATGATAGTGATGATGAAGCTTCCCCCAATGATTATGTATTACCTGTTGTTCCTAAGGGTTATGTTATGAATGAAAAAGCTGCTATGGAAATCCTTGCTTGCAATGACAGAAATGATCTTAAGAAATTATTAGCTAAATGGAAGCAGCAGTCTCTTAATGCTAGAATGAAACCCGATCCTGCTTTCGCTACTTCACCTATCTGTGTTACTGATAAGGATTATGAATTCTCTGTTGATCCTGATATTATTACTTTAGTTGAATCTGATCCTTTTTATGGCCTTGAATCTGGAACTGTTGTGGCACATCTTACCAAGTTGAATGATATAGCCACCTTGTTTACTAATGATGAGAAGTCTCGCTATTTATATATCCTTAAGATATTTCCGTTCTCATTAGAGGGTGATGCTAAGACTTGGTATAATTCTCTTGCTCCTGGTTGTGTGCGTAGTCCCCAGGATATGATTTATTACTTCTCTGCTAATTATTTCCCTGCTCATAAGAAACAAGCTACCTTATGGAAATATATAATTTTGTGCAAATCAAAGAAGAGAGTCTCCCACAAGCTTGGGGAGCTTCTCCGTTATTAATGCTTTGCTGATCATCCTCTTAAGAAAAATGAAATACTTGATATCTTTTACAATGGACTAACCGATGCTTCCAAGGACTACTTGGATAGTTGTGCTGGTTGTGTTTTCAGGGAAAGAACAATCTACGAAGCTGAAATATTATGTTGACTAATGAAAATAATTGGACTCTTCCCGAGCCAGTTCTCAAGTAATTCTGAACCAATTGAGCCAACTCCACGAGCCTATTCCTAAACCCACTCCAAAGAAGAGAGGTGTTTTATTTCTCGATCTGAAGATATACAAGAGGCAAAGAAATCAATGAAAGAAAAAGGTATTAAAGCTGAAGATGTTAAGAATTTACCACCTATTGAAGAAATACATGGTCTTAATATACCTTTGAAGAACCACATTGTCTTGATAACCCGACACGTAGTAGAGGTAAATTCTCTCTATAGATATGATAAAGTTGAAATACCCTCTACTAAATTTCATAGCCCATGCTTAGATGAATTTGATGAATTTATGGCTAGACAAGAAAGTTTTAATGCTTATGTTGGTAGAGAGTTAAAGAATAATGCTTTCAATATAGGACGCGTAGGTGATAATCTGGCTAGAGTTAAAGATGAACTTCACAGCGTTAGCAAATATGCTTCTATGGTTGCTACTCAAGCTGAGCAAGTACTCAAAGCTCAAAATGATTTGCTTGATGAATTGAATAATAAAAATGACTTTGCTGTTAGAGTGGCTACTAGAACTGGTAGAATGACTCAGGAACCTTTGTATCCTGAAGGACACCCTAAGAGAATCGAGCAAGATTCTCAGAGAAATAATTTAGAGGCACCTAGTTCTTCTAAAAAGAAGAAGAAGAAAAACGATAGAACTTTGCATGCTTCCAGTGAACCTGTCGTAGACACACCTGAGAATCCCAATGATATTTCTATTTCTGATGCTGAAACTCAATCAGGTGATGAACATGAACCTAGTGATAATGTTAATGATAATGTTCATGTTGATGCTCAACCTAGCAAAGACAATGATGTAGATATTGAACCTGCTATTGATCTTGATAACCCACAATCAAAGAATCAACATTATGATAAGAGAGATTTTGTTGCTAGGAAACACGGTAAAGAAAGAGAACCATGGGTTCAGAAACCCATGCCCTTTCCTCCTAAGCCATCCAAGTCAAAGGATGATGAGGATTTTGAGCGCTTTGCTGAAATGATTAGACCTATTTTCTTACGTATGCGCTTAACTGATATGCTTAAAGTAAATCCTTATGCTAAGTATATAAAGGATATCATCACAAATAAAAGAAAGATACCCAAAGCTGAGATTTCCACCATGCTTGCTAATTACACTTTTAAGGGTGGAATACCAAAGCAACTTGGAGATCCGGGTGTTCCAACTATACCATGCTCTATTAAAAGAAATTATGTTAGAACTGCTTTATGTGATCTTGGAGCCGGTGTTAGTGTTATGCCTCTCTCTTTATATCATAGACTTGAATTGAATAAGTTGACACCTACTGAAATATCTTTGCAAATGGCTGATAAATCAACTGCTATACCTGTCGGTATTTGTGAGGATGTGCCTGTTGTGGTTGCAAACGTCACTATCTTAACGGACTTTGTTATTCTTGATATTCCTGAGGACGATAGTATGTCTATTATCCTTGGTAGACCTTTTCTTAATACTTCAGGGGCTGTTATTGATTGCAACAAAGGCAATGTTACTTTTCATGTTAATGGTAATGAGGATACGGTACACTTTTCGAGGAAACAATCTCAAGTTCATAGCATCAATTCTATTGAAAAAGTTCCAACTATCATTTTTGGAGGTTTTGAATTTCCTCTCCCTACTGTCAAGAAAAAGTATGATATTCTTATTGTTGGGGATTTTCATATCCCCGTTGAGGTAACTTAGTGTTATTCGAATTTTCTCCGGTTCCGTGTTATTCGGAATGAGTTTGTTAACAAGACAAGATCTACCTTGTTAGTGGGTTCATTTTGATGATCACGAGATGGATTAAACTAGAAGGCACAACTTTCTGTACCCTTTTTTTTACTTTCTGTTATTTAGAATAAATAAAGCAAAAATAGTATTATCCGTCTGTTTTCTGAATTATCCGTGCATTGAAAAATAGTCTGAAAATAAAAGTGCTCCAAATGCCCTGCAAATCTAGTATGATTTTTTCTGGAATATTTGAGGATTTTAGGCACTGAAAACACTGCAGGAAGGGCAAGCACTAGGCCACGAGAGAGGAGGCGCCCCACAGGGGGCGTGCCCCTGTCTCGGGGCCCCGGTGGCCCCCTCCACTTATGCCAGCACCCACACACTTCATCTTCTACCCAAAAAAACCCCATGCAGCTCAAGCACGAGTTCTAGCTCGTTTTGCTGCGATTTTTGATCTCTTAGCTCAAAGCTCCATTCGTAAAACTGCTTTGGGAGATTGTTGCTTGGTATGTGACTCCTCCATTGGTCCAATTAGTCTTTGTTCTAGTGCTTTATTCATTGCAAATTTTTGCTGCATAGGTGACCATGTTCTTGAGCTTGCATGTTAAATTTTGAGGTCCCAAGAAATTCCAATGCATGATATAGGCTCTAGGCACTTGTAAGAGTAGTTGCTATCAATCTTGTTTAGTTTTATGCACTTTTATTTTGAAGTTACTAAATTTTCAGAAATTTTCAGAAAAAGAAATATGCTTAGAAGATTGTACCAAGGAGGTTCCTCAGCAAAGAAAGGGCCAAGGATTGCTATACGTGAACAAGATGTTAATTTGCCAAGGGACGCAAATGTACGGGCTTGTGAGTGGCCATCCGATGATTTTATGGTCGAAGCAGGCTTCAAGGAGGAATTTGACGCATATGTGTGTAATGCCGAGCTGGAGGACTTCTTGCAAGATAAGTGTCCTCAATATTATCAATTGACTGATTCCTTTGTGCGGAGGTTCGAATATAATTCTGCGCGTAATTCTCCTAGTGTCATGTTTGATATTTATGATACATCTTATACCATGGATTTAGAGGATTTCACAACTGCTTGCAAACTCCCGTAGTGGGGTAATATTAATGATCCTCCCAAATCTGAATTTAGAGATTTTCTTGCTAGTATTACTGTCGGAGAATCTAGGGACGTAGCACAAGCTACCATAGGGAGCATTCATTTTCCTGCTATACATTACTTTGCTCTCTTTATTGGTAGATGCATTATCGGTAAGGACGAGGTATGTCACATGTGTGCCCCTGATCTTTGTGTCCTCAAGAGTGCTGTGTCAGGTTATAAAGGTTATAACTTGGGGGCAATAGTTGCACGTAGGTTGCAGAATAATAGTAGAAGGGGTGATTTCTTTGGAGGAATTTATGCAACCCGTGTGGCTAATTTTCTTAATATAGCTCCACGAGAGGGAGATATGATTGTACCCCCTGTCTATTTGGATAAAGAAGCTATGTTAGATCATCATTTTCTTGAGAGGAATGAACAATTCCTCCATTATCGACTAATCTATGATGACCTTAACGTCGTCCTGTTACTCTTCCCCGCTCCCTACCTTTTTGATTATTAGGCAAAAGGAAGATATGTTGTCACCAGGGAAGAAGCAACTGAATATGAGAGGGGAATGGAGGCATCTCGCCAACACGCTGTTGCTCAGGAGGCGGTCGCCTCTGCATCTCAGTACTACCCCAGTTTCACTTATGGATATCAGCCACGCGGTCATTGGTACTAGACCAACTTAGGCCAAAAGCCTAAGGTTGGGGGAGTATGTATTTCTCACCGACTTTACATTCATGTTCACACACTAGTCGTCGGTGCTCATACTCTTTCATTGTATTATCCATGCTGTTTAATTTTCTTTTTCTAGTTTTCTTCTTGTGTGTTTGATAAACCTTAAGAAAACCCAAAAAAATTAGTTAGTTTAATTTCCATGCTTGTAGTAGAAATTAAATTGAAAACCCAAAAATATTTCTCGTTCTTCTTTTACTTGTTGGGAGCTTTCCCGTCTAAATAGTTTTATTTTCTTTTCTTTCTTTTGGGGGTCGACAAGACCATATTGAAAATGCTTAGTGGCTCTTATATGCATGATTGTTTATTTAATTTAGAGCCCATATTACTTGTATTCTCTCTTGAGTTGAATGCTTGCATATTCCAGCTTAGTCCAATGCACGTGCACTCTTATTATTATACACATCGTTCGATCGTGCGAGTGAAAGGCAATAATGACGATATATGATGGACTTATTGGGATGAGAAAAGCTGGTATGAACTCGACCTCTCTTGTTTTTGTAAATATGATGAGTTCATCGTTCCTGAGTCAACTATTATGAAGTAAACATATTTGCAATGACATTTAGAGATTATAGTTGCTTGTGCCATGCTTGATTAGCTATGAGTTATAATGGTTTACCTTGCGTGCCCACATGCTATTAGAATGATTATGATGTGGTATGATGGGATGGTATCCTCCTTTGAATGAATTGAGTGACTCAACTTGGCACATGTTCACACATGTAGTTGAAACAAATCAGCATAGCCTTCATTATATTTATGTTCATGGTAGATTATATCCTACTCATGCTTGTACTCGGTGTGAATTAATTTTAATGCATGTTTACGACTGTTGTCGCTCTTTCAGTTGGTCGCTTCCTAGTCTTTTGCTAGCCTTCACTTGTACTAAGCGGGAATACTGCTTGTGCATCCAAACTCCTTAAACCCCAAGTTGTTCCATATGAGTCCACTATACCTTCCTATATGCGGTATTTACCTGCCGTTCCAAGTAAATTTGTATGTGCCAAACTCCAAACCTTCAAATGAAATTCTATTTTGTATGCTCGAGCAGCTCATGTTACAACTAGGGCTGCCTATATCTTCCATGCTAGGTGGGTTATTCTCAAGAGGAGTGGACTCCGCTCCTCATTCACAAGAAAGGGCCGGTAACCGGGCCCAGTCCCATGATCCAAAAGATCAAAGCAAATCAAAATAATTAAACAAAACTCCCCCAGGGCTGTTGTATGTTGGAGGCACTCGTTGTTTCGAGCAAGCCATGGATTGATGCTTGTTGGTGGTTGGGGGAGTATAAACCTTTACCATTCTGTTTGGGAACTGCCTATAATGCATGTAGTATGGAAGATACAGCCATCTCATAGTTGTTGCGTTGACAGCAAAAGTATGCCGCTCAAAATGTTATTCAATCTCTATTTTAAAATCGAGCTCTGGCACCTCTACAAATCCCTGCTTCCCTCTGCGAAGGGCCTATCTATTTACTTTTATGTTGAGTCATCATCCCTTCTTATTAAAAGCACCCGCTGGAGAGCACACTGTCATTTGCATTCATTACTATTGGTTTATATTGGGTATGACTTGACTGGATCTCTTTTACCATGAATTACAATGTTTAGTCAGTCCTTGATCTTTAAAGGTGCTCTACATTTATGTTTTGCGGTCTCAGAAGGGTCTAGCGAGATACCATTTTGTTATATCATGTTATGATTATTTTGAGAAAGTGTTGTCATCTGAGTTTTATTATTATGGCTCGCTAGCTGATTATGTTATTGATATGAGTAATTGTGAGACCTATGTGTTATTGTGAGTATGGTTAGTTCATAATATTTGCTGAAACTTGAATGCTGGCTTTTCATGTTTACAACAACAAGAGCAAACAGATTTTGTAAAAGTTTTTCTTTATCACTTTCAGTTTATCAACTGAATTGCTTGAGGACAAGCAAAGGTTTTAAGCTTGGGGGAGTTGATACATCTCCAACGTATCTACTTTTCCAAACACTTTTGCCCTTGTTTTGGACTCTAACTTGCATGATTTGAATGAAACTAACCCGGACTGACGCTGTTTTCAACAGAACTACCATGATGTTGTTTTATGTGAAGAAAAGAGAAGTTCCCGGAATGTCCTGGAAATCCACGGAGGCACTTTTTGGAATTTATAAGAATTTTTGGCGAAATAATTAATGCCAGGGGGCCCATAGCCTGTCCACGAGACAGGGGGGCGCCCCCCTAGGGCGCGGCCTCCTATCCCGTGGGCCCCATGGACCTCCTCCGACCTCAACTCCAACTCCATATATTCCGTCTCGGGGAGAAATAAATCAAAGAGAAAGTTTCATCGCGTTTTACGACACGGAGCCGCCGCCAAGCCCTAATCTCTCTCGGGAGGGCTGATCTGGAGTCCGTTCGGGGCTCCGGAGAGGGGGATTCGTCGCCGTCGTCATCATCAACCATCCTCCATCACCAATTTCATGATGCTCACCGCCGTGCGTGAGTAATTCCATCGTAGGCTTGCTGGACGGTGATGGTTTGGATGAGATTTACCATGTAATCAAGTTAGCTTTGTTAGGGTTTGATCCCTAGTATCCACTACCTTCTGAGATTGATGTTTCTATGACTTTGCTATGCTTAATGCTTGTCACTAGGGCCCGACTGCCATGATTTCAGATCTGAACCTATTATGTTTTCATGAATATATGTGTGTTCTTGATCCTATCTTACAAGTCTATAGTCACCTATTATGTTATGATCCGACAACCCCGAAGTGACAATAATCGGGACACTTCTCGGTGATGACGTAGTTTAAGGAGTTCATGTATTCACTATGTGCTAATGCTTTGTTCCAGTTCTCTATTAAAAGGAGGCCTTAATATCCCTTAGTTTCCGCTAGGACCCCGCTTCCACGGGAGGGTAGGACAAAAGACGTCATACAAGTTCTTTTCCGTAAGCACGTATGACTATTTACGGAATACATGCCTACATTACATTCATGAATTGGAGCTAGTTCTGTATCACCCTATGTTATAACTATTGCATGAGGAATCGCATCCGGCATAATTATCCATCACTGATCCATTGCCTACGAGACTTTCACATATTGTTCTTCGCTTATTTACTTTTCCGTTGCTACTGTTACAACTACTACAAAAACCCAAAAACATTTATCTTTACTTTTGCTACCATTACCTTTATTATCATACCACCTTTTGCTACTAAACACTTTGCTGCAGATACTAAGTTATCCAGGTGTGGTTGAATTGACAACTCAACTGCTAATACTCAAGAATATTCTTTGGCTCCCCTTGTGTCAAATCAATAAATTTGGGTTGAATACTCTACCCTCGAAAGCTGTTGCGATCCCCTATACTTGTGGGTTATCAACCATGAAGCTACCGCGGAAGAGTTGAAGATGTTGCAATACAAAGCTCAAGCTTGTGATATCCTCTTCAACGGATTGTGCCCCGAAGAATTCAACAAAATCAGCCGTCTTGAGAATGCAAAGGAAATTTGGGATACTTTTATTGACATGCACGAAGGTACCGACGCTGTCAAGGAATCCAAGTTGGATGTGCTTCAAAGTTAGCTTGACAAGTTCAAAATGAAGGATGGTGAAGGTGTCGCTGAAATGTACTCTAGACTTGCTCTTATCACAAATGAGATTGCCGGCTTAGGAAGTGAAGAGATGACTGACAAATTCATCATCAAGAAGATCCTAAGAGCTTTGGACGGAAAATATGATACCATATGCACATTGATCCAAATGATGCCCAATTACAAAGATCTCAAGCCAACGGAAGTCATTGGAATAATTGTTGCTCATGAGATGTCACTCAAGGATAAGGAGGAACTCTATAACAAGTCAAGTGGTGCTTACAAAGCCTCATGTGAAGCTCCCACATCATCAAGTGAGAAAAAAACCTTCAATGAAGAATTGAGCCTAATGGTGAAGAACTTCAACAAGTTCTAATAGTAGAAGCAAAGAGAGAAGTTCCATGTCAAGGTCCTACAATGACAAAAGATCTTCTAGTCGAGAGACAAATTGCTACAATTGTGGAAGACCCGGACACTATTCCAATGAGTGTACGACACCCTACAAGAGAAGAGAAGATTCTCCAAAAATAAGAAGTGGAAGAGAAGAATCACCATCAAGAGAGAGAAGGAGTAGAGATGATCGTTATGAATGAAGAACATCCCGGATAAGCAAGGATTTAGAAAGGAAGGACAAGTCATCAAGGAGCTACACAAAACAAAGACATCAAGCTCATGTTGGTGAATGGGTATCGGGCTCCGACTCCGACAATCACTCCGAGAGAAGCTATCACTCCGACTCCAAATATACTCAAGATGAAGGTGTTGCCGGTCTAGCACTTGTGTCAACCAACTCCTATGACATATTTGATTCACCAAATGAAGGACTTGGAAGATGCTTCATGGCTAAAGGCCAAAGGTATCACACCCTGAGTATGTTGATTTCAATACTGATGAAGATGACTTGTTAGGTGATGATGATTTACTTGTTGACAACTCTAGTGATCAATACTATGATGAAACATCAATTAATCATGCTAATCAAAATAAAACGAATGACAATGATAAGCAGAATATTGAGTTTCTAACTAAAGAACTAAACACTCTTAAGATAGCTCATGAAACTATCTTAGGAGATCATCGAGAACTTTTAAGGACTCATGAGAAATTACGTTTTGAAAAGATCAACCTTGAGCAAGAGCATGAGTTCTTAAAGGAAGTCAATGATGATCTTCGCAAGAAAAGTTCTTCTTACATTGCCAAGCGTTTACTCTTATCCATTTACATGCCTGAAGTCAAGTCTAGTAACAAGAACAAGAAAGATTCTTCCTCTAGTAGTAACAATAATCATGCTAAATCCAATGTTGTTGCTTCTAGTAGTTCTCATGATTCCACTAATGATTCTCTTAGCCAAGTTACACTTGAGCAAGAAAATAGCTTATTGAAGGGAATTATAGAGAAAGGTGTTTACAAGAGCCTTGCCGGGAGTAAGCAATTCGAGGAAATTGTACGCAAGCAAGGAAGGCACCGGAAGAACCAAGGTGTTGGTTTTGAACAAAAGTTCAATGCCAATGGAGTTGAGTGGGAAGAAGATCAATACCCCAAGACGAAGTTTGTACCTCAACAAGGCAAGGACAAGCTTCAAGAGGAAATTGATGCATTTGAAGAAGCTCCTAAGGCCTTGGTCAAGTGGGTTCCCAAGACTACATCAAGTTCTAGTTCATCAAGTACAACTACAACTCCGAGGATTCCCGTCAGGATGGTGTGGATTCAGAAGAAGAAGAACTAGAGAGTTCTTGAGGGTGACTCCGCCAACATACTTCACTCTTATCATTTTGGAAAAAACAAGTGCAATCAACTTCCACATCTTGCACTAGTTCAAGGAGTCGCAAACTCTCTTGTTGGTAAGACAAGGGACAAGGTAACCTAATGCTTTCATAGACATCATCTTGTGCGTGCATCACTCTATGTCTATGGATATCCTTGTTTGTTCCTTGTGGGACTAACCCGTGTAGGTATTGAAAGTGCAACTCACTCCAAAGGATTGCTATAAATGATCTACATCAACATTGAGCATCTGCATCTTCAACACCTACATGAAGTCATCATCGACAAAACCCAATGTTAGTTCATCCCTTTTAGAGGGGATCTCACATCTAGGGGGAGCTTTACTCTAAGAATTGAGCTAAAGCAACTCTAATGGTGTGAACATAACAACGCTTTTATGTAAAAGTGGTAACCCCACTTGTGCTTAAACGATGAGTATGACCTATGATCAAATGTTTTCATTTGACTCCTAAGTCAATATACTCATATATAGATGACCTAGTCATCTCCAATTGCTTTATAGATGCTAGAATTGGTTGTGCATGCTTCGCCATATATTTCATTTGCCATTTTATTGTGTGAGCATGTTGGTTGCATAATTTACTCATTCGAGGACATACACTTGTTGTTTTGATTGTTTGGTTCCTTTTTCTTTTGCCAAGTGGATGGACAAGAATGCCTAAGAACCTTCTCAAGCTATATATGCTTTTCTTGTCTCAAACTCTATTCATGCTACATCACAAAGTTTGATCAAGTCAGATTCGAACCACTCTGTGTGAGGAGCACTCAGAGCTCCCGATTCGTCATAGACTTAAACTTCCAAAACTTCTTTGTGCGTTTCGGTCTGAACGATTCATCCATTTCGGTCATACCGAGATCACTAAGTCGATCTAGGTTTTCAATCCCGGTGCAACCGATTTGAACATTTCGGTCACACTGAGTTGCAGTAACTGTTATAGTTATGCATCTCGGTGCCACCGAGTTGTTCCACTCGATCTCACCGACAGAGTCAGGCTATATATATCCCCGGGCCAAAATTTGGAAAATTCTCCGAACCCCTTCGCCCGCGCTCAGCCTGCTCTGCCTCCCTGGGTCTCTGGATCGTCCTCCTCATCGCCAGCTGCCTCCCGCCGCTGGTCTCCGCCGCCATCAACGGAAATCGTCTCCGTCGTTGCCGCCGTAGCAGGTCCATCGCCGCACTTAGGGTATGGACTTGATCCTTGTGCTAATCTCACTCCGATTCCTAGCACATTGTTTTGCCATGTATCTTGCCACGATTGAGATCACTCTATCTAGAAAAATCACTTCGTAGTTTAGTTGTGGATTGAAAATTTAGGGTTAGATTTCCGCTAAAATCATCTCGGACCAACCGAGTTGTTGAAATCGGTTCCACCGATTTGGCTAAGGCCATTGCACATGTGATTCTCGGTCTGACCGAGAATTGCAAATCGGTGTGACCGAGTTCAATTCTTTGTGAAACCCTAGCAGTCTCGGTGCCACCGAACTGTGGCTCGGTCTGACCGAGATCACTAGTTTAGGTTCCAAAAGCTGCTTCGGTATCACCAAATTTTCAAATCGGTAGATCCGAAATGCTTTCTGTGGAAAACTAAAACTAAGTTTTTGACTCATTCTTTTGCAAAAAAAACTCTACACTTTGTGATGCTCATCCAATCTATCTCATCTATATCTATTCACAGGGTCTGCTGTTAGTGTTTGCATCATGTCAGATCAGAGTGATAGTCAGAACAAGTCTGAGGAGCAAGTTCACATGAGTGAGGGCACTAGTCCCTCTAGCAGCTATGATGATGGAAGAAGGAGTACACCCAGCAACTTGCCTAAGGCAGCCACCAGGGCCAGAAAGAAGAGAACCTCAGATTCTGAGGATGAGGACTATGTGGCTGTTGAGGAAGAGGCCACCTCAAAGAAGAAAGTTCTGAAAAAGGAATATGGCACAGCTGCTGCCACTAAGCCAGGAGTGAAGACAAAGGTTCCTGCCGAGAGAGTTCCTATGTCAAAGGCCAGAACATCCACTCAAGAAACTTTGGGATCTGAACCCAAAGAACAGGTTGTGGCAGAGAAGAAAAGGAAAGAAAGGGTCAAGAAGACCATGGCCAGAGTAATTGGGAAGCCTTAAATGATGGAAGATGAAGAGGAAGAGGTTGCTGAACCAGCACCTAAAGCTCAAAAGCTTATGGGAGATGTTATAAGATCAGGGGCTGCTCCATCTAAGCCCAAAGAAGCTCCCAAGGCAGCTGCTCCAAAACCCAAAGCTGCACCCAAGAGGAGTACAAGAAATATTCCAGCTGCAGAGAAGAACAAGGCCCCAGTGCCTAAAGCTGCTATAGAAGAAGAAGATGATGAGTCGCATGTCTTGAGGAAGTTGAAGCCCAAAATTCCAGATCACAATGATGCTCATCCAGTAGCTGAGGACATGAAGCCCCGGAAGGATGCAGGACTCAGACAGTGGAGATTTACTGATCCCTATGCAGTCAGGAGAAGAACTGATGTGGACTACAGGTTCCAAACAAAGGAACAGCAGGACTTCTATGAGACAGTGTTGCTTGACAAGAAGCCTATAGTCTGTGATATGAGATGGGTGGACTGGGAGTACATCAGGGAAAATGAAGAACACTATCCTGGAGTCTATGATAGTTTCAAGTCTTGTGGAGTAGAGGACTTTGTTGGGCAGAAACTCACAAAGTGGAATGATGAGCTTATTATGCAGTTCTACTCCACAGCTCATTTCTACCCAGATGGAAGGATTGTCTGGATGTCTGAAGGTACTAGGTACCAGTCAACAGTTGAAGAATGGGAAAAATTGATCAATGCTCCTAAGGAAAATGAAGATGACTTGGATGTCTATGCCAAGAAGAAGAAGGATCACAACTCAATGGCTAGCATGTACAAGGAGATTCCTGATGCAGATCTTGAGTCTCACCAATTTGGTTCTGTGAAACACTTGCTGTCAGGCCTGCCTACAATCAATTGGATTTTAAGGCACACATTTCTACCAAAATCAAGAGATCACAGAATGATCAGAGGACATTCCATCAACTTGCTGCATATATTTGATGTTCCTCAAAAGTTCAAAGTCATGAGCCTAATTGTGGAAACTATAAAGAGAACAGCTGCAGATCAGAAGAGAAATTGTGGGTATGCCCCACAGATCCAGGAGCTAATCAACTCCAAGATGGGCACTGGAACATATCTATTGGATAAGGAGCACCTGCCCATCTACCCAGACTTTGAGGACAACACTATGATAATGGATGAAAATGAACCATCTTCTGTGCAAGCACAAGCAAAGAGGGAGAAGGCAAGGACTAAAAAGGCTGCAAAAATGCCAACCATTGATGAGGCATCTCAGTATCTTACGAAGAGCAAGCAAGATCAGCTTGGCTACTTGATTGCCTCCACTCTGAGGATTGAGAAGGGATTGGCCACCCTGACTCAAAACCAGGAGAGCTTGGAGAGGATCGTGGAGCAGAAGTTCTATGATTTAGATGTGAAGGTCACTGAGGTACAGTCAGTTGTTGAGCAACTTCAAGATGAAGTGCAGGAGAAGAAGGGAAAGTCTACCACTGATGCTTTTGCTAGAGTGCCCAGAGGACAGATATCTGCTGCGGTGCGATTCCATGCACACCGAGCAACTTCATCTGCACCAGCTACAGCTTCAGTGCCACCAGCTCCAGCACCCACTCCACTAGCTCCATCTACATCAACGGATGCCTTCGTCCTTGGAGTTTTATCTACACCACCACTTGAAGACCAAGCCTGGGAGTCGATCTAGCACTATGCATTTTTTATGAACTTTTTGGTAACTTGTTGCCAAACGGGGAGAAAATGTATAGATCATAGGCTTCGAGAGAGAGTGTAGCTCTTTGTTCTCTCTTGTTTTTTAGTGGTTGAACTTTGTTATTTGCTTGTTTGATATACTTTATGCCTTTGTGTGATACTTGGATGATCATGAGTTTGATCATATGCTACCTTAATGCTTGTTGGATGACATTATCCTTTTATATCCCCATATGATCATTCACTTTTCTTGGTGATGAGTGCATGTATTTAATTATTATCCTTTTGAGAGCTCCACCAAGATGTATGTGACATGGAAGAGTAACCCATGATCCTAACTCATTGTGCATTTGTAGTCCAAAGCAAATCTTAAGCTATGCACAAATTTAGGGGGAGCTCCTGCTTTTCACATACTTCTCAAAGCGACAATGTTTTTCACTCTTATTATCATTTATCGAAGCTTTGATCTATATGTTGTCATCAATTACCAAAAAGGGGGAGATTGAAAGTGCAACTATCCCTAGGTGGTTTTGGTAATTCCTAACAACATATAGCTCATTGAGCTAATGCTATTTCAAGATTAATATTTCAGGAAAGCTCAATGATTGGCATGGCATGGATGAGAAAAGTGGACCCCTCAAAATGCTAAGGACAAAAGGATTGGCTCAAGCTCAAAGCTCGGGACTCTACATTTTCTATTTTAGTGATCCAAGATCACATTGAGTCTATAGGAAAAGCCAATACTATCAAGGAGGGATGAGGTGTTGCTTAATGAGGCTCTTGCTCAAAATGCTTAGTGATATGCTCCAAAGCCCTCAACTACTTTCTCACATCCACATATTACCTAAACCAAAAGTCAAACTCGGCCCCACCGATTCTTTCTATCCGGCGCCACCGAGTTCAGATGTCATAGCCACTGCCACAAACCCTAGGCAAATTGGTCTCACTGATAGGGATCTCAGTCTCACCGAGATGGGATTGTAATCTCTTTGTTTCACTTCGTAATGTTTCGGTCCCACCGAGATGAGCGGTCGGTCCCACCGAGATTGCAATGTGAACTCTCTGTTTCCCTTTCGTAACATTTTGGTCTCCCCGAACTGAGCGAATCGGTCCCATCGAGTTTACCTGACCAACTCTCTGGTTAGCTTATTACCAAAATCGGTCTCACCGAGTTTGTGTAATCGGTCTCACCGAGATTACGTTATGCCCTAACCCTAACCATATCGGTCCTACCGAGTTGCATGTCGGTCCCACCGAAAATCCTAACGGTCACTAGAATTGCTGAATCGGTCCGACCGAGTTTATCAATTCGGTCCCACCGAGATTGGCAAGTTGTGTGTAACGGTTAGATTTTGTGTTGTGGCTATATATACCCCTCCACCTCCTCTTCATTCGTGGAGAGAGCCATCAGAACGAACCTACACTTCGAACTTACCTTTTCTGAGAGAGAACCACCTACACTTGTGTTGAGGCCAAGATATTCCATTCCTACCATATGAATCTTGATCTCTAGCCTTCCCCAAGTTGCTTTCCACTCAAATCTTCGTTCCACCAAATCCATATCCTGTGAGAGAGAGTTGAGTGTTGGGGAGACTATCATTTGAAGCACAAGAGCAAGGAGTTCATCATCAACACACCATTTGTTACTTCTTGGAGAGTGGTGTCTCCTAGATTGGCTAGGTGTCACTTGGGAGCCTTCGACAAGATTGTGGAGTTGAACCAAGGAGTTTGTAAGGGCAAGGAGATCGCCTACTTCGTGAAGATCTACCGCTAGTGAGGCAAGTCCTTCGTGGGCGACGGCCATGGTGGGATAGACAAGGTTGCTTCTTCGTGGACCCTTCGTGGGTGGAGCCCTCCGTGGACTCGCGCAGCCGTTACCCTTCGTGGGTTGAAGTCTCCATCAACGTGGATGTACGATAGCACCACCTATCGGAACCACGACAAAAACATATGTGTCTCCTATTGCGTTTGAATCCTCCAAACCCTTCCCTTTACATTCTTGCAAGTTGCATGCTTTACTTTCCGCTACTCATATACTCTTTGCATGCTTGCTTGAATTGTGCTAAGATTGCTTGACTTGTCCAAAGTTGCTAAAATCTGCCAAGAAAGGATAAGTTTTATACGGTCAAGTAGTCTAATCACCCCCCTCTAGACATAGTTTCGATCCTACAAACATACTAAACGTTCAAGTGCTAAGCTAACGGAATGGGTCAAGTCAATCACATCATTCTCCTAATGATGTGATCCCGTTAATCAAATGACAACTCTTTATCCATGGCTAGGAAACATAACCATCTTTGATTAACGAGCTAGTCAAGTAGAGCCATACTAGTGACACTCTGTTTGTCTATGTATTCACACATGTCACAGCCCTAGATCTGATTGTTATTAGGTTCATCAGCATCCATGCATCATGTTTAAACTTATTTGAAAATTGAGATGGGGATTGCCTAAACCCTAGCATTAAAGGAATTCAAATAGGTTCAACCAAAAATATTTTTCAGTGAATTCAAATGGCTTTAGAAAATGTTCATCATTTCTGGAAAAATGCTATAAACCATAACCAGAGGTGCTGCACATTTTTCATGACATATTTGGTCACTGGATTAATTCATAAAGTATTTGCATTTGGGCATTTAATGCTAATAAATAGTTTAAATGTTCAAATAATCATAAACTAAAATGTTTGCTGTTTGTTATATTCCAAACAGTGGCATTGATTAGTTTCATGATTTTTGGGTTTGACCTAGTATTTTTAATAAAGCCAAACAGTTGCGTATAAATAGAAAACAAGAATATAATTAGAAAAAGAGAGAGAGAGGAACCGACTGGCCCACTTACTCAGTGCCGCCCAGCTTGACCAGCCCAGCCCACCTACCCCCGCTCATCGCCTTCCTCTGCCAAGAGGGCAGAGGTGAGGCGTGGCGCGCCCGAGAGCCCCACCACCTCCTCCTTACTGCTGCCACACTGAGGCACCCGAGGTGCCACGCACACCCCCGACCCCTCGCCTCTCCCTCTCTCCCTGACCTCCTTCCTCCTCTCGCTTTCCGTGTGCACCACCGAACACACCCGCCGCCGACGAGCACCACCACGGCCACCGGCCTCCACACGCCTCTCTGACGCGCCAAAAAGCTCCGCCGCTGACCTATACACCGTCCCCGCCAAGCCACCTGAGCGTACGCGCCCTGCAGCGGCTCCCCGGCCTCTTCTTCAAGCTTCGGCCGCCGAGATCGCCGGCGACCGTGTGCCCTCCCCGACGCCTCCCGAAAAGGCCGTCCGCCTGCTCAAACCTCAGTGAGCTCCTGCCACTAACCCCTCTCTTCCCCGCGTTATTTGCACCATGTAGCCACCGATTCCACCGGAGCCACGAGCTCGGTTCCGCCGGCCATGGCGCCGCCGTGGCCAGGGCCACCCCAGCTTGTGCCTGAGCGCGTCACCATGTTCGCCGCCCTCCCAGGAGCCCGCAGCGCCCTTCGGTCTCTCCTCTAGTGCTCTGTAGCGCCACCCCAAGATTGGCCGAGCTGCTGCGCCGCCAAACCTCGTCGCCGCCACTTTTCCGCCACCCCAAAGACCTATCACCGCCACCACTAGATGCGCGCCATCGCTGCTCAATGCAACAAACCACGGCCGAACGATGCCATGTGGCTCGCTTCGAGCCCTCCGCGCGTCTGGACTCGCTGACGGCTAAACGCCGCGCGATCGCGACTCACGATGACCGGCGTGGGTTGACCCCACCGCCGGTTTGACTTCCCTCTCCTCATCGACATGCGGGCCCCGCCCGGCTAATTAAGTTAGGTTAGTATTAACTAAGCTAGGTTAGTTTAGTTAGACACTGACACTCGGGACCCACAGGTCAGGGTTTGACCTGGACCACCACAGTTGACCGCTGACGTCATAGTGACGCAATGCTGACGCAATATTCCTTTTCTGGAATTTAGTTTATTTTCTAAATATTCAGGAAATTCCAGGAAATAGCTCAAACTTCTAAAATTCATAGAAATTCAACCGTAACTCCAATGGAAATAAGTTATATATGAAAAATGATCAGAAAAATATGAAGAATCTGTTTATGCCATGATCATGCATGTTTGAACAAGTTAACCTCACTGAATAGGATGAATCATGATTAGGGCAATTTATGAACTAGCATTTGGAGTTGGAGTTTAACCTTGTTTGAATTCCACTTCAATTAACTTGGCTTACTGCTGCATTAGGTCAATTCAGTACCTTAACATGACATGTCATTCATGTGAATGTGCATTGCATTGATTGTGTTCTTTCTCAGTTGCCGGTGTTTGTCCCCTCTCGATAGACGTGGTTCCGACGATGAGTTCGATGACACCGATGAAGAACTATAATATCTTCAGAAGTGCCAGGCAAGCAAAACCCCCTTGTTCATTCCGATATAATCCCACTCTCTCGCTCCTGCTCTCTTTTACTGCATTAGGACAACAACGATTCATCTGTTACTTGCTGCGGTAGCTGAACCCCTTTATCCTCTGCATGACCTGTCATTCCACAGTAATTAGATGAAACCCACTAGCATGAGTAGGAGTTGTTTGAGCCCTGTTGTGCCTACTCATACATGCTTGTTTGTCATGCCTGCTACTGCTTAGAGTTGAGTCAGGTCTGATTCATCGGGAATGAATCGGAGGTGTGTGAACATGTCCTACTGTGTGAGCTAAGTGTGTGAACACGATTTGGTAAAGGTAGCGGTGAGAGGCCATGTAGGAGTACATGGTGGGTTGTCTCATTGAAGCCGCCCTCAGGAACTGAGTTCTGTGTTTGTGATCCATGAAACAGTTACTACCACACATTGGGATCCTTAATTGACTCTCTCGGCTTCTTAACCACCCTTGTCCTCTGTCCGTGAGTTGCAAGTAGTTTCGTGTTTGTAGCATCTTTGGGGCACGCAGCGCTGACCTTAGGGGTGGGCTGTGTTGCGGTAGGCACGTGGCCCTGCAAAATCAATGCCCGCTTGGTATCTCGGGAACCCTGCACACATCGCTCGGGGCCGTTAGTGGAAACCTCGGCGGACTCCTGCGGATGGAACCCGAATAGGCGATAAACCTGGACTAGGGACTTGAGTGTTTAGGTAGGCCGTGGCCGACACCCACGTTGGGCTTCCGCTTGAAGGTTGCCGAGTACATGTCGTGTAAACGGTAAGTGGTGAGCGCGTGTGAAGAAGTACACCCTGCAGGGTTAATATGATCTATTCAATAGCCGTGTCCGCGAAAAGGACTTCGGGTTGCCTATATCAGTTCATAGACAAGTGAAAGTAGATACTCTAAAATGCGCAAGATAAGTGTGAGTGCTATGGATGGCGTTCTCGTGGGGAGACGGAGGGATCCATAGTGGTGTATTGATATGGTGAATATGTGGACTCGTGTGCGCCACCTCAAAAGAGTTACTTGCAGCCGTAGTTCAGATAGCCACCGAGTCAAAGCTGGCTTGCTGCAGGTCAAACTCCACCACCCCTTTTGATAATGATGCATATGTAGTTAGTTCTGATGTAAGTCTTGCTGAGTACGCTTGTACTCACGCTTGCTTATTTTATGTTTTGCGAGAGACGCCGGTCTCGCTTAGTAGTTCCGCTTGGACTTGACGCTTAGCTTGTTACCTCAGCTACGATCTTGTGCCCTCGGCAGATGTGGTAGATAGTCGCTTCTAAAGCCTTTTTCATTTGTAGATGTCTCGTACTCGGACATGTTAAGCTTCCGCTTGTGCTTTGACTTATATGCTCGAGTGTTGGGTAATGAGACCCATGTTTGTAATATCTCGCCCTCGGGCCTAATGAATAAATATTTGAGTCGTAGAGTTATGTTGTGATGCCATGTTGTATTTACACATATTGAGCATATTGTGTGTATGTTTTAAATGCTTGATATGTGTGGGATCCGACAATCTAGTTGTTTATCCTTGGCAGCCTCTCATATGGGGAAATGTAGTCTAGTGCTTCCTGAGCGATAGTAGTCCGCTACAGCCCGGTTCACCGGAGTCCTGCTAGCCCAGCACTACTGCTTTGGACACTTGACTGGCCGGCATGTGTTTCACTTCATTCCTATGTCTGTCCCTTTGGGGAAATGTCACGCGGTGATATTCGGAGTCCTGCCTAGCCTGCTACAGCCCGGGATACCGGAGTCCTGTTAGCCCAGTGCTACAGCCCAAATTCATACTTTGATGACCGACATGCTCGATGTGATTCATGTATGCCTGTCCCCATGGGTTAGTGCCGCTTTGGGTTCACGACTAGCCATGTCGGCCCGGGTTCTCTGTCATATGGATGCTAGCGACACTATCATATACGTGAGCCAAAAGGCGCAAACGGTCCCGGGCCATGGTAAGGCGACACCCGTGGAATACCGTGCGTGAGGCCGCAAAGTGATATGAGGTGTTACCGGCTAGGTCGATGTGACTTGGAATCGGGTCCCGACAGCGTTGGTATCGAGCCTGATCGCAGAGGATTACCAAGCCAAACCGGTCGAAGTTGTGTCTAGAAATGCTTTAGTTATGTAAGGGAATTGATTGTGGAAGGAACGTAAGGCTCTTTTTACTCCTTATACCTCATGGCCTTCTCGATCCGAGTCATCCTCTTCTCTTCTACGGGTTTAACAACTAGGCTTCTCATCTATCTATCGTGATGACGTGTTACTAATCCATAGACCTTTAAGATTGTTGGTTTTAAGCCCCAGCCTCAGTTCCTACTATTTCGTATGATTACCGTTAATCTCGAACCTTGATATTGTGATGTTGAGTGGTTATGCCACCATTTTTGCAGGATGTCTCAAATCATTTTGAGCATTTACAGCCGTCATGCTGTCCAAGTCATCCCAGGTCTCTAAATAGTCTGATGCATTTGCAAATCCTTTCCTTCCGTTCCCGATGTCCTTATTGGTCAGAATAAGCACACTAATCGGTAAGTTGAGGTACTTTGTTGCCTCGGGGTAGATGTTGGAGCTATTATTATGACCCTAGGTGTTTAGGAAGTCACCTAGCAATTTAGCAATGCTTTTGTATCCCCAGTGTGATAATTCTGGCCATTATTCTTGAAAGCATCCCGTGATGTTATTAGTTAGTAGGCATTCTACTCCTGGGTTCTTGAACCCGAGATTCACCCTACTTCATGTTATTAGTATTTGCTAGTTCCTTTAGGATATTAGTAACCTTTGCATTAGTCCTCGAGGTCCGTGGTATTTCTTTCTTTCGAATACCATGAACCAATAAGGCAGAGGTCTTTGAATTAAAAGATCACAACCAGGGTGCTCTTGAGGGGTACTCCATTCATAATTGTGACTCTGCCAGTTCTACTTTCTCTGCATGGATTATCCGGAAGAAATGCTGAGCTTTGCTCGATATACTAATCCATGCCTCCACAACTCGAAAAGTTATATGTTCCTCGAGTTGTCCCTCCTTAGTTGTATTCCGATCACCGTCTATCAGTTGATAGTCAGGAGTAGTCGTGTTCTCGTCCTCAGCGATGCCCATTTTTTTCTTGTGGTCCGTCAAGCCATTCTGTTCTGGAATGACTAGGAGAAACAAACTCGATAGACTCATCCATATCCGTGGATTGGGTCAAAGTAGTTGTATCCCGCAGATCAAAATGCCAATTCAGCTTTTGTTCTGTTCTACCCTGGAGTGTTACCATCTTTATGTCAAGAGTGTCATGAGAATTGCACCTTCTCTTATGAATTCTTGATGCAGTGATACTTCCCGCCATCATTATTCATTCCTCGGTTCCATGTTGTCGCAACCGGAATGCCGACAAGTGAATTGTGATGTGTGAAATCAATACTCCGAGCAACTCGTTGCTTGGCAGCTAATGGACAATATCCTCATTCTTAGCGTGTTGATTATTAAATCATCATCCTAAGATTGATCGTGCTACCTAGTCCTTATTTCTGGTGCACACTTCGATTGATGAGTCAGGATCTTGTCAAGTCCTCACTCATTTGATCATATCGTCTTGCCCTCAAAAGCAAGATTGTTCTCGAGCTTAGTAACATACCGGTGGTTCGTGACTTTCCAAATATCTTCTTGGAAGTGTTACCGGGTTGTTTCCTGACTGTTATGTTGAGCTCGTGATCAAGTTGGTTTCTTGTGAACCACCCTTTCTCCAAGAATCTGTGTTGGATATCCCTGAGCTAGTTGGATAAGCTAGACAACAACTTGGAGAGTTGGAAGATAAAAGCTTGCCTAACTTAGTTCGATCCAAAGGGATATCCTTGTGTAGTGTGTGTTGAAGAAAGATGATATCTTCATCGATTGGTCCCTGTGACCAGTTGTTGGACCTATTGTCTTATCAAAACTTTGATTTGAGTGTGGGCTATCGTCAAATCAAATCAGAACCAACGATGTTCGTAATGTTGTCTTACTCGTGGTTGATCCCTCGAGCATACACCATTACATCTTTGGTCTGACCAATGCTATCACCGTGTTCACATGTTGGTGGAAGTCCAGTGATATGGAAATTCTGATGAGTTGTTGTTGAGCCCATCAGCAGCATTTTGTCTCCCACATGATTCGTGTTGAACATCCAGCTAGTGTTGGAAACTTTATAAGCAATGCCTTTGTGTTCCGTTCATGAAGCTTATGTTTGGATGAAAGTAGTGACTTCCTCTAATTCATGTGCATCTGGTGCAAGTTGCCGCCATGAGTTCGAGAAAGATTGCTTTGTTTCCTATGGTACCATCCCAAGTCAGTCATGCACGTGCGAAGTGCTCTATGGGGTTGGCCGCCTCCACTCCATATGTGTTTCCTAGCACACCAAGCCACTGATTGATTTGTTCAAGAAGAAGGAGTTCCTTCATAAGAGCTAATCATGACTTATGCTAGGACTTCGATATCCTCGATGATGGTTTCCCCACCTGAACTTGGTAGTGTTTCATTATAAGACTACCACGTGATCATGCTTGTCTTGGACAAGTGTGTTCACAGTGTTTGTAGCGAACCAGCTCATGTCTTGGAGCTTGCTATCATAGTTCACTCCCCGAGAATCTCGCAACGTCATCTCGCTTGTTTGTGTTGCAACCTTTCCTTTTCGGACATGCTGAGTCTCAAGTATGCTATCACCAATCGGATCTGAATCTCGGCAGATATGATGGTTGGAACATTCCAACAGCTTGCATTTCGTTCCCACTTGCACCGTCCTTGTGCCATTTCACTATGGGCTGCCTTCTTAGTAATTCTTGTTCAGGATCATCCTCAAAAGTGGTCCTACCATGGGTCCCCTCCACCTCCGATGATAAGGAAAAATCATCCATTGCGTTGTCTTCAACAAGGTAGTCCACATCATCCATTCTAGTCCGGGTGTACCATTCCTTTGCACTCTGCCAAACGATCGTTGTGAATTGCCTTAGGCCGGTATGAAGAGTTTCAGTGATCTCTGAATCAAAAGTAATTCTTTTTGCCACTTAAGGTAATAGTTCCTCGCGTCACCTCCCCTGAGGAGCCCCGTTACGGGATCATGGTAAATATTTCCTCGCCACCTTGACACCATCCACCATCCCTCTGAGCGTGGAATTGTTGCCCACCAATCAAACCTCGTTGTTTGTTCTTCCATCCATCTCGATATGTTTTGTGCATCAACTCGAGATGTTTCAACATCTCATTCCACGAGTTGATCTTGAGTGCTTGATCTTCGAGGAGATCGTCTCCTATAGAGTCTCTTTCTGTCGCCATCGTGTTGGATGAAGATCCCGGAAGCAAAGACGTCAAGACCAAGATGATGGAATGAATCAACATCTTCGAGAAGGGCAAATGGATCATGAAGATTGTGATAGTTTTGTGACTCCCCCTTTCCTCTTACCTCACGTCTTGAATCTCGGGGCGAGATTCTTGTTTAGTGGGGGTGAGTTGTCACAGCCCTAGATCTTATTGTAATTAGGTTCATCAGCATCCATGCATCATGTTTAAACTTATTTGAAAATTGAGATGGGGATTGCCTAAACCCTAGCATTAAAGGAATTCAAATAGGTTCAACCAAAAATATTTTTCAAAGAATTCAAATGGCTTTAGAAAATGTTCATCATTTCGGAAAATGCTATAAACCATAACCGAGAGTGCTGCACATTTTTCATGACATATTTGGTCACCGGATTAATTCATAAAGTATTTGCATTTGGGCATTTAATGCTAATAAATAGTTTAAATGTTCAAATAATCATAAACTAAAATGTTTGCTGTTTGTTATATTCCAAACAAAGGCATTGATTAGTTTCATGATTTTTGGGTTTGACCTAGTATTTTTAATAAAGCCAAACAGTTGCGATAAATAGAAAACAAGAATATAATTAGAAAAAGAGAGAGAGGAACCGACCTGGCCCACTTACTCAGAGCCGCCCAACTTGACCAGCCCAGCCCACCTACCCCGCCGCCATCGCCTTCCTCTGCCAAGAGGCGAGGCGAGGCGTGGCGCCAGCCTCGAGAGCCCCGCCACCTCCTCGCCACTGCCGCCACTGAGGCACCCGAGGTGCCACGCACACCCCCGACCCCCTCGTCCTCTCCCTCTCTCCTGGACCTCCTTCCTTCCTCTCGCTTTCCGTGTGGCACCACCAACACACCCGCCGCCCGACGAGCACCACCACGGCCACCGGCCTCCACACGCCTCTCTGACGCGCCAAAAAGCTCCGCCGCTGACCTATACACCGTCCCCGCCAAGCCACCCGAGCGTACGCGCCCTGCAGCGGCTCCCCGACCTCTTCTTCAAGCTTCGGCCGCCGAGATCACCGGCGACCGTGTGCCCTCCCCGACACCTCCCCGAGTGCGCCGTCCGCCCCGTTCAAACCTCAGTGAGCTCCTGCCACTAACCCCTCTCTTCCCCGCGTTATTTGCACCATGTAGCCACCGATTCCACCGGAGCCACGAGCTCGGTTCTGCCGGCCATGGCGCCGCCGTGGCCAGGGCCACCCCAGCTTGCGCCTGAGCGCGTCACCATGTTCGCCGCCCTCCCAGGAGCCCGCAGCGCCCTTCGGTCTCTCCTCTAGTGCTCTGTAGCGCCACCCCAAGATTGGCCGAGCTGCTGCCGCCGCCAAACCTCGTCGCCGGCCACTTTTCCGGCCACCCCAGCACCTATCACCTCCACCACTAGATGCGCGCCACTGCGCGCGTTCGAATGCAACAAACCACGGCCGAAATGATGCCATGTGGCTCGTTTCCGAGCCCTCCGCCGCGTCTGGACTCGCCGACGGCTAAACGCCGGCGAACGCTGACCCGCTGACCGGCGTGGGTTGACCCCACTGCCCGGTTTGACTTCCCCCTCTCCCTCACTGACATGCGTGCCCCGCCCGGCTAATTAAGTTAGGTTAGTATTAACTAATCTAGGTTAGTTTAGTTAGACACTGACACTCGGGACCCACAGGTCAGGGTTTGACCTGGACCGCCGCAGTTGACCGCTGACGTCATAGTGACGCAATGCTGACGCAATATTCCTTTTCTGGAATTTAGTTTATTTTCTAAATATTCAGGAAATTCCAGGAAATAGCTCAAACTTCTAAAATTCATAGAAATTCAACCGTAACTCCAATGGAAATAAGTTATATACGAAAAATGATCAGAAAAATATGAAGAATTTGTTTATGCCATGATCATGCATGTTTGAACAAGTTAACCTCACTGAATAGGATGAATCATGATTAGGGCAATTTATGAACTAGCATTTGGAGTTGGAGTTTAACCTTGTTTGAATTCCACTTCAATTAACTTAGCTTACTGCTGCATTAGGTCAATTCAGTACCTTAACATGACATGTCATTCATGTGAATGTGCATTGCATTGATTGTGTTCTTTCTTAGTTGCCGGTGTTTGTCCCCTCTCGATAGACGTGGTTCCGACGATGAGTTCGATGACACCGATGAAGAACTATAATATCTTCAGAAGTGCCAGGCAAGCAAAACCCCCTTGTTCATTCCGATATAATCCCACTCTCTCGCTCCTGCTCTTTTTCTGCATTAGGACAACAACGATTCATCTGTTACTTGCTGCATGTAGCTGAACCCCTTTATCCTCTGCATGACCTGTCATTCCACAAGAATTAGATGAAACCCACTAGCATGAGTAGGAGTTGTTTGAGCCTGTTGTGCCTACTCATTCATGCTTGTTTGTCATGCCTGCTCTTGCTTAGAGTTGAGTCAGTCCGATTCACCGGGAATGAATCGGAGGTGTGTGAACATGTCCTCTGTGTGTGAGCTAAGTGTGTGAACACGATTTGGTAAAGGTAGCGGTGAGAGGCCATGTAGGAGTACATGGTGGGTTGTCTCATTGAAGCCGCCCTCGAGAACTGAGTTCTATGTTTGTGATCCATGAAACAGCCATTACCACACATTGGGATCCTTAATTGACTCTCTCGGCTTCTTAACCACCCTTGTCCTCTCTCCAGGAGTTGCAAGTAGTTTCTGGTGTTTGTAGCATGCTGGGGGCCGCACGCAGCGCTAACCTTAGGGGTGGGCTGTGTTGCGGTAGGCACGTGGCCTGTGTACCAATGCCCGCTTGGTATCTCGGGAACCCTGCACACATCGTTCGGGGCCGTTAGTGGAAACCTCGGCCGGACTCCTGGGATGGAACCCGAATAGGCGATAAACCTGGACTAGGGACTTGAGTGTTTAGGTAGGCGTGGCCGACACCCACGTTAGGCTTCCGCTTGAAGGTTGCCGAGTACATGTCGTGTAAACGGCGGTAAGTGGTGAGAGCGTGTGAAGAAGTACACCTCTGCAGGTTAATATGATCTATTCAATAGCCGTGTCCATGAAAAGGACTTCTGGGTTGCCTATATCAGTTCATAGACAAGTGAAAGTAGATACTCTAAAATGCGCAAGATAAGTGTGAGTGCTATGGATGGCGTTCTCGTAGGGAGACGGGAGTGGATCCATAGTGGTGTATTGATATGGTGAATATGTGGACTCGTGTGCGCCACCTCAAAAGAGTTACTTGCAGTCGTAGTTCAGGATAGCTGTAGTCAAACACCACCACCCCCTTTTGATAATGATGCATATGTAGTTAGTTCTGATGTAAGTCTTGCTGAGTACGTTTGTACTCACGTTTGCTTATTTTATGTTTTGCAGAAAGACGTCAGTCTCGCTAGTAGTTCCGCTTGGACTTCGACGTTTAGCTTGTTACCTCAGCTACGATCTTGTGCCCTCGGCAGATGTGGTAGATAGTCGCTTCTCAGCCTTTTTCATTTGTAGATGTCTCACTCGACATGTTAAGCTTCCGCTTGTGCTTTGACTTGTATGTTTCGAGTGTTGGGTCATGAGACCCATGTTTGTAATATCTCGCTCCTCGGAGCCTAATGAATAAATATTTGAGTTGTAGAGTTATGTTGTGATGCCATGTTGTATTTACACATATTGAGCATATTGTGTGTATGTTTGAAATGCTTGATATGTGTGGGATCCGACAATCTAGTTGTTTATCCTTGGCAGCCTCTCATATGGGGAAATGTAGTTTAGTGCTTCCTGAGCGATAGTAGTCCGCTACAGCCCGGTTCACGGAGTCCTGCTAGCCCAAAGACTACTGCTTTGGACACTTGATCGGCGGCATGTGTTCCACTTCGTTCCTATGTCCGTCCTTCGGGAAATGTCACGCGGTGATATTCGAGTCCTGCTTAGCCTGCTACAGCCCCGGATACCGAGTCTGTTAGCCCATGCTACAGCCCGAATTCATACGTTGATGACCGACATGCTCGATGTGATTCATGTATGCCTGTCCCCATGGGTTAGTGCCGCTTTGGGTTCACGACTAGCCATGTCGGCCCGGGTTCTCTGTCATATGGATGCTAGCGACACTATCATATACGTGAGCCAAAAGGCGCAAACGGTCCCGGGCCATGGTAAGGCGACACCCGTGGGAATACCGTGCGTGAGGCCGCAAAGTGATATGAGGTGTTACCGGCTAGGTCGATGTGACTTGGAATCGGGGTCCTGACAACACATGTATTATGTTTTCGGTTAATACAATTCTAGCATGAAAAATAAACATTTATCATGATATAAGGAAATAAATAATAACTTTATTATTGCCTCTAGGGCATATTTCCTGCACATAGGTCTATAAGTCTATGAGGAGTTTGATATTTACAGAGAAAGTCGACCCCTAAAAATGAAGTTCTTCGACTGAAGACTTTGGATTTCTAAAGACTTTCTGAAGACTTTGAAAGTGAAGAAATTGGTGTGACCTTGAAGACTTGGTATTCATTTGAGGAACATGAACCGTGAAGACCTTTGTTTTCTAGTTTCATTTTCTCTTTCTTGAGTCATAGGAAAAACCGTACTGTTAAAGGGGGTCGAGGAAATACTAAGGAAAAATTTCCATGTGATGCTCAACTCAAAATCCTACACCTACCAATCCTTTTTAGTGAAGCCATTGGAAATCTCATACAGTCCAGTCATATTCTTCAGTGACAGAGACGAAGTTCTTCTGGTCTTTGAGGAATTTGTTCTGACTGAGGTGTTAGGAATTCGCCAGTGCGGATTGCCTACACAGTGAGGAACATGATAGCCCTGAGGTATTTGATACTCAGATATCCGACCGTTGATGTGCCTTGTGCCAGCTGTCCCAAAATATCTACCCACCTAACGGTCATATTATTGAAGGGCATTTATGTCTTATCATGTCGGGCTGCTCCCTAGGCTATAAATAGTCGCCCCTACAACCACTAGCTGGTTGGCTGCTCCAAGAGAAACTGACACTTGTCATTTGAGAGCACCCCATCCTCCGAGGACTTTGAGCGAAAAGCATCAAGTGAGGAAAACCCAAACCCAAACATCTACAAACCCAAAGTGATTGAGCATCACTGAAGAGATTGATCCTGTGTGGATCCGACGCTTGTTACCTTTGGAGACTATGCTTCTTCCAGACGATTAGGCGTCATGGTCTAGAGCATACAAGAGGAATTGTGGATCGCCGAGTGATCGAGTTTGTGAAGGTTTGGAAGTCACCTGAAGACTTACCACGAGTGATTGGGCGAGGTCTGTGCGACCTTAGCTCAAGGAGAATACGGTGAGGACTGTGTGTCCGGGACTGTGTGTCCTCAGGTTTAAATACCTAGCCACTCCAACCAGACGTACAACTGAGACAACAGCTTGAACTGGTCTACCAAATCATTGTCTTCAACAAGCTTACTGGTTCTATTTCCTCAACTCTTTCATTTCCTCATTACTGTGTTGTGCACTTGTTCATATCTGTGTTCGAAGACTTTGACTGAAGACTTTCTCAATTTCCTCAGTTCAATTTCTTCAATCTGTTTGTCTTCATCATGTGATATCCTGTGTTTACGCTTTCTGTACTCTGTGCTCATCTTCATTTCATCATGATGACCATGCTTGTGTTCTGTTATGTTTACTTTTGAGTACTTATTGCGCTGCAAGTAGTTCTTTGCTAAGGAATTTCCTCACCCGCAAATTCCTCAGTGAAGAATTCATAAAAATCGCCTATTCACCCCCCTCTAGTCGATATAATGCACTTCCAATTGGTATCAGAGCAAGGTACTCCCTTGTTCTGTGTGATTTTGGTTTAACCGCCTGGAGTTTTAGTTATGTCAACCACAGGAATGAAGACTCTGTCATGCCCCATCCTTGATGGTGACGAGTATCCCAAGTGGAAGGCCATGATGAAGAAGCGCCTCATGGCGATGAACAGCGAGCTATGGACCGTCACTGAGATTGGTCTTACCGATCTGTGCAAGATGGCGGAAGCTGATGACATTCGCAAGTACACTCTTCTTAACCTCAAGGCGAAGGACGTCATCTGCTCCTGTCTGTCTCAAAGTCAGTTTAGGAACATCATGCATCTCGATCATGCGAAGCTTATCTAGGACCATCTCTCTGAGGTCTATGAAGGTCATCAGACCCGTCATGACCCTTGGTTTGAGGACTTCAAGGAATCTCTCAAAGCGATGACATTCGAACCAGAATCATCATCTTCCACATCATGCCTTATGACAAAAGATGCAAAGGTAACTGAATGCTATCTATTTGAATCCAGTGATGATAAATCTGGTGATGAATTTGGACCCAGCTATGTCAAACTTGCTTCCCTTGCCACTAAAAAACAAAGAGCCTTGGAAAAGGTCCAATACATGCTAAATAAGAGCGATGATATGTTGGGTGAAGAAATGGATCAGTCAAAAGCTTTGTCTGAGAGTCTTCAGAGACTTCAGTCTAAGTTTGACACCCTTCAGGGTCATCATAACACTCTCTTATCTGATCATGAGAAGCTTTCTTATGAATTTCTTCAAAGAAATCAAGATCTTGAAAAGCTAAGAGTGAGTTATGAATATCTTCAGAAGGAGCGCGATTCATTACTTGCTCAACAAACCAGCGCTGCTCAGGAAGAATTTGTTGCTCCATGTTTGAAGTGCATTGAACGTGAATCTGCTAATTCTTCACCTGAATGCTCAAATGCTTCTAATGCTACAAATTCTTCAACTGTCTCTGCTATCACTAATTCCTCATCTCAGGACATTGCTAGTATCACTGATGATGCAGGGCTGAAGGAATTGTACATGACAGGCATGTACAAAAGCCTCAAAGGGCATCAGACTCTGTGTGATGTGCTTAAAAAGCAGATTCTCAACAGGAAACTAAATGCTGATGGAACTTATTGGAAGCCTAAGCAGTACCCCAAAACCTCATGGGTTGCTGCAAAGGGACCTCTAGTTGATCCATCCAATTTATCTGGCTTTACATGTGAATCTCCTCATTCTTCTGATGAGTCATTTGACTCCAACTATAAACTGTTCAAAAATCAGAATGGTGAAGTATTTGCTAGATATGTTGGCATTAACTGCAGGAACGGTTCCCCTATGAAGAAAATCTGGGTTCCCAAAAGGTTTCTTGAAAGTCTTCAGGTGAATGTCCTCATGACACCACCTGTGAAGAATAGGAACCCCAGACCAAATTCTTCATATGGATCCAAGTCCTCATATGGACTAAATTCCTCACGTGGATCAAATTCCTCCAAAGGATCAAATTCCTCATATGATCATCATCGTGCTAACACCTATGTTTCGCAGGGAAGAGCTAAGGGCTATGAATATGAGCATTACTCTTCTAACCATTATCTTCATAAGTCCTTGAAGAATTTCTCTGCTTATTCATATGCTTACCCTAACTCCTCTTATGTGAAACGAAATGGACTGGCTTCTATGCCACCTTTCTCGTATGGAGCTCGCAGAGTGATGAACTCTTTGCCACCCCTTTAGATGTGGGTGGTGAAGAAAAAGAACTAATCTCTTCTGCAGGGTTAGGTCTCCAGACGTGCGTAAACCTCTGAAGAATTTGTTGGAGACCTGAAAATGCCTGGAAGGACGCAGGCTAATCATGAAGACTGATGAAGTATATGAGATCGTAAGCTGCACTAATTCATCTGCAGGATGATCGGCCCAAAGCAAATGAGTGGGTCCTCGATAGTGGATGTACAAATCACATGACTGGTGATAAGTATCTATTGATGGATGCTCCCTTATCTCCATCGCATATGAAGCATAGCATCTTCGCTGACAAAGGCAAAAGTCAGGTATTGGGTTTAGGTAAGGTTCAAAGGATCGGCACATGGACAAAGTCATGCTCGTCGAGTCCTTAGGATACAACCTCATGTCTGTCTCAATGCTTTGCGATCTTGATATGGTTGTTGTCTTTGGCAAGTATCGTTGTGTTGTGATCATGGAAGCTGATAATTGCAAAGTCTTTGAAGGCTTTAGGAGAGGAGACTTGTATATTGTTGATTTCTCTACGGGACCACAACCAGCCGTATGCCTACTTGCAAAAGCTTCAGAAGGCATCGACGACTTGGTCATGCAGGCATGAGGAATTTGCACACGCTTGTGAAGAAGAAGCATGTCATTGGCATTGAGAATGTCAAATTCCTCAAGGATCACTTATGCGGAGCCTGTTGTCGGCGTTCTATGAACAGGGTACCAGACTTGCTCTGCTGCGGCTGCAAGGCGTGGCTCAAGGGGTGGCCCAAGACGCCCATCTTCATCAAGACAAGCTCAAGACCTCGCGAGGGGCAAAGATCATGGGCGGACGACAGAATCTTCCTCGTGCACGGCCTCGTCAGGCTGGCTCGCGAGGAGGCGGAGAGATCAAGGCGGGGTACCTCACGAGGTGCCCATGACGCAAGCCATGATGACCGAGGGCGCCAGGAAGGCACCAGCCCGCGCAGTGTCCTCACTTCCTCTTTGGTGCAAAGGAGGCAAGCGCAGCTAAAGCATCAAGCAAAGGCAACCATTTCGGTGCAACAAGACCAAGACCAACACAACGGCAGGAAGGAGGTCATCATGGAGCCCAAGCCAAGGCATCGCGAGCCTTTGACAAAGCGAGGACCAACTTTAGTCAGATAAGTGTACTAGATGTTCCCTTCAAAATGGCTAATTGTTGGCGCCCTTCCGCTTAATATTTGGGAAGAGGCCCAGGCCTTTGCCTATAAATAGGGCTAGCCACCCACAGTGGTAGAGACACGTTGAATCTAGAGAGAGAGAGAGCGACCGAACTCCCCTAGCAGTTCGTCAGACCGCCAAGAATAGACCCTCGCGAGGCTGTTCTTCCTTGTATTGTTCATCATCAGCCCCTGAGGCAATCCACCACACCACACACTGGAGTAGGGTATTACACCACAATGGTGGCCCGAACCAGTATAAACATTGTGTCCCTCGTGTTGCTCTTTGTGTAGTTTAGATCCTTGCGAGGCGACGAGGTGCAGGTTGGTAGGGGGTGAGATCTCCACGTGCACCCCAGAGTTCGAACCTAGAGGGTCTGCCGGAACCCAAAATCCGACATTTGGCGTGCCAGGTAGGGGTGCACCGGAGCTTTCCCTTCCGCCGACCCGCTCTCCGCCAACATCGCGATTCGCCCTATGATGAGCAGCGCGCCGCCCACTCTGGTCGCCAGCGCCGGCGCAGGGGCCAGGGGGCTCCGAGCCTTGGCCCCAGCCCTGCGACAGGTGCAGTGGCCGAACAAGTTCAAGCCGGAGACGCCACCGCGCTACAACGGCATGACTGATCCACTGGCCTTCCTGCTGGCGTACGAGGAGGCCGTCCTCGAAGCAGGAGGCGACGATAGGGTCATGGCTTACTGGCTTCCCATGGCCCTCACCCGCGCCCCGCGCATGTGGCTGCTCCACCTGCCAACGGCTTTCGTGGCCTCTTGGGAGGAGCTACGCAACCTCCTCCTCGCCCAGCACGCTGCGCCGGCGCCCCCGGTCGTCGCAGCTCTCCTGGGCGGCTCGCAGGCGCCACCTTCAGGCCGCCACGTCAAGCCATTCGTCCGCCAGATCGGCGCTGCCTCCGCACAGCATGGGGCTCCTCGGGTCGGTTGGCGCCCAAGGCCGATCTGGCCTTCAGCTCGGAGGACCACCCCTCCAACTCAGCCTGCTCGGGCGCGCTCCCAATGTTGTGCACCCCCACCATCTGCCAGGTGGTCGTCACCAGGACCCTCGTCGATGGTGGCGCGGGCCTCAGCGTGCTCTCTGTTGAAGCCTTCAGCCTCCTCCACATACCGCCGGAGCGGCTTCAGCCCAGCAGGCCTTTCTTGGGCGTCGGAGGCGGTTCAGCCGGCTCCCTGGGGCAGATCCATCTTCCGGTGACCTTCGGCACCTACGACAACTTCCGCACGGAGCTAATCGACTTCGACATCGTCCCCATCGGCCTCCCATACAACGCCATCCTCGGCTACCCAGCACTAGCCCGATTTATGGCCACGACTCACCCCGCGTACAACCTCATGAAGATGCCTGGGAGCAACGGCGTCCTCACCGTGTCCGGAGACGCCGGGGATGCGTTGCAAGTGCTCAAGCTCGCCTTCAAGAATGCGGCGGCGGCACAGCCCGCCGACTCAGACGCCCCTGAGCCCAAGGGGGCTGCGCCGGCCAAGAAGAAGCAGTTGTTCACCGAAGACAAGGCAGATACCAAACAGATCTCGGTCGACAAGGACGGATCCACTAACGCCACCTTCACCATAGGCGCCAACCTCCGCCCGAAAGGAGAGGCCCCGATCAAGTTCCTGCCGAATAAGAAGGTATTCGCATGGGAACCTGATCGGTTGGCAGGATCCCGAGAGACGAATCGAGCACCACCTCAACGTGTGCCCCAACGCACGCCCGTGAAGCGTAGCGAGACGGCAGTCCACCGAAAAGCAGGCTTTCATCGCCCAAGAGACCCGCAAGCTAGAAGCGGCAGGGTCATTCGCGAGGTCCGATACCCAGATTGGTTGGCTAACACGGTTGTCGTGCCAAAGAAAGGGGGGAAGGAACGCATGTGTGTCGACTTCACCAACCTCAACAAAGCCTGCCCGCAGGATCCATTCCCGCTCCCTCGTATCGATCAGATCGTCGATTCCACCTCCGAGTGTGACCTGTTATGTTTCTCGATGCCTTCTCCGCTATCACCAGATCAAGATGGCGGTAGAAGACGGGAAAAACGGGCTTTCCCGACCCGTGTGGAGTGTATCGCTACACATGCATGCTGCTCGGGCTGTGCAACGCAGGAGCGACCTTCAGCGGGCCGATGCACATCACCTTGGGTCCACAGCTCGGGAGGAATGTTGAGGCTTACGCCGATGACATTGTGGTGAAGTCTCGGGAGGCCGTAACCCGATACAAGACCTGGAGGAAACCTTCACGAGCCTCAACACAAAGTGAACCTGCGGCTCAACCCGGAGAAGTGTGTGTTTGGGGTCCCCTCGGGCAAGCTCTTGGGCTTCTCGTGTCCCATCGGGCATCGAGGCTAACCTGAAAAGGTCAAGGCAGTCGAATACATGAGCTCGCCAAGACCCTCGAGAAATGCAGAGCTCATCAAGGCGTGACCGCACTAGGACGCTTCATCTCCAAGTTGGGGAACAAGCGCCACCCTTCTTCAAGCTAATGAAGAAAAAGGGCCCTTTGAATGGATTGAAGAGGCCGACAAAGGCGCTCCAAGATCTCAAAAGGTACTTAACCAGCCCTCCGTAATGGTGGCTCCGCTCCCCAAGAGCCCCGGTGCTCTACCTTGCAGCCACCCCTACTCGCCAACAGAGCCTGGTGGCGGTTAGGGAGGAGTGTTGGACCAAAGCATGCGCAGCTGCCCGGTCAAGGCGGCGGGATCAAGGGGCCTCACAGAGACCACTACCACAGCCGAGAAGGATCAGCCACAGGAAGCGACTTTAATGTAAGAGACCCTCCCTCGACGACCAGCCACTGGGGCTCCACTGCCCGAGGAGGCGCCACGGCCTCCGGAGGACGCCAACAACACCAACACTCCCAACCTCGTCGAACACCCCTGTACTTCGGCAAGACAGGTTGCGGGGCCGCGAGGGCGCTGTACCCCATGCCCCAAACTCCTCCTCGCTCTTGGTGGCCTCGCGCAAGCTGCGGCACTATTTTCGTGGCCATCCCATCAAGGTTGTCTCAAGGCATACTTTGGAAATGGTGCTCAGGAGCCCCAACTCGGCCGGAAGAGTCGCTGAGTGGAACATCGAGTTGCAAGCGTTTCAGCTAGAATTCAGCACCACCAGAGTCATCAAGGAGCAGCGCTTAGCGGACTTCGTGGCGGAATGGACGGAGGCGCCGGGCCTCCAGTGATGAGGATCGATCCTCTCCCCGGAAGCGAGGCACCGGACGGTTGGATCATGTACTTCGACGGGGCGTTCTCCAGACACGGCGCGGGAGCTGGCGCAGTGCTTATATCTCCTACTCAAGACAAGCTCTACTACACCGTGCAGCTCTGTTTCCAGCACGGAGAAAAGGTCTCCAACAACATAGAAGAATATGAGGGCTTGATAGCAGGCCTAAAGGCCGCGGTTGCCCTGGGAGTGAAGCGCCTTACCATCAAGGGTGATTTATAACTCCTCGTCAACTTCTCCAACAAAGTATACGAGCCGAGGGATGAGCACATGGAAGCCTACCTCGCGGAGGTCTGCAGGATGGAGAAGCAGTTCTGGGGACTGGAGTTGCAGCATGTGCCTCGTGGCACCAATCAAGAGGCTGGCGACATCGCCAAACGGGCATCCAGGCGGCTACCTCAGGAGCCCGGCGTCTTCGAGGAGCGGCTCTTCAAGCCCTCGGCAACGCCATCGCTGTCAAGCACGGTGCAGCCTCGGGAAGAGCTCCCCCAGCCACCTACCTCGGGAGCCCCGGTCTGTGGCCCGGCCTCGGGAGCACGTCTGCTCCTAACGCTGGAGCCTCGGGAGGGGTGCTGGATCACAGAGCTCCGGAGCTACCTGACGCAAGGGACCTTGCCGGAAAAGGAGGAGGAAGCAGAGCGTGTGGCGCGGCAAGCCATGACGTCTTGCATCGAGGATGGAGAGCTCTACCGCGCCGCCAAATGATGTGTCCTCGCTGCATCTCCAGGGAGCAAGGGAAGGAGCTGGCGGCGACATACACGGTGGAGACTGTGGGCATCATTCATCATCACGGACCCTCGTTGGCAAGGCGTTCCGCAGTGGGTTCTATTGGCCCACTGCGCTCAATGATGCCGTGGAACTGGTGAAGGCTTGCGAGGCCTGCCAATTCCATGCCAAGCAGATCCATCAGCCGGCAGGAGGTCTGCAAACTATACCCCTCGTGTGGCCATTCGCAGTCTGGGGGCTGGATATCCTGGGCCCGTTTCCTCGGGCGCCAGGAGGCTATCGTTACCTCTACGTCGCCGTGGACAAGTTCACCAAGTGGGCTGAAGTGGAAGCCGTCCGCACCATCCCCGCAGGTTCTGCGGTCAAGTTCATCAAGGGCATCATGAGCCGGTTCGGGGTGCCGAACCGCATCATCACCGACAATGGTTCACAGTTCACTAGTAACCTCTTCAAAACATAATGTGCTAACCTTGGGATGCAGGTATGCTACGCTTCGGTAGCGCACCCACGGAGCAACGGCCAGGCCGAGCGGGCCAACGCAGAGGTCCTGAGGGGCTTCAAAACCAGGACATTCAAGAAGAAGCTGGAGGCCTGCGGCAGAGGCTGGTACGACGAGCATCAGTCCGTGTTGTGGTCCATCCGCACGACCGCGACCAAGCCGACTGGCGAGACCCCGTTCTTCCTGGTCTATGGAGCTGAAGCAGTCCTCCCTCACGAGGCCAGACGTCGTTCCGCACGGGTCCTGGCGTTCGACGAGGCGCAGCAGGACGCCATGCGGGGGACGGACCTCGTGCTGGCGGAGGAGCATAATCGAGAAGCCGCGCTACGAGCGGTGAGGTACCAACAAGCACTGCGGTGATACCACTGCCGCAACATTCGCCCCAGAACTCTTGAGGTAGGGGACCTCATGCTCAGACGGGTTCTCCCTAGGGAGGGACTGCATAAGCTTTCTCCCATGTGGGAGGGCCTGCTCAAGGTTGTTCATGTTTCTGTGCCGGCCCGCGGCGCTTGAGACTCGGAGGGGGTGCCCGTCCAGAACGCGTGGAACATCCAGCACCTCAGGAGGTTTTACCCCTAAAAAGGCCCGGTACCTGTGAAGAAGGCAAATGCCTGTGAAGTTGTTGCGTTTTGGAAAGGCCCGGTGCCTGTGAAGAAGGCGAATGCCTGTGAAGTTGTTGCGTTTTGGAAAATGCCCGGTGCCTGTGAAGAAGGCAAACGCCTGTGAAGCTTATCTTTCTGAGAAAGGCCCGGTGCCTGTGAAGAAGGCCAATGCCTGTGAAGTGGTTGCATTTTGGAAAAGGCCCGGTGCCTGTGAAGAAGGCCAACGCCTGTGAAGCTCGCCGCCCGTGACACTCTCACGTAATAATGAGTTGGGGTTGTACACGCCCAGAGTCTCAGGAGCGCCGGCCTCAGGCCCTGGGGCTCCCTCCATGCCTAGTGGCAGCACTTAGCTCCGCGCTGGTGAGAAGACGTCGAAGACTAGATTAGGTGCCGGACGCGGCTTTTTTCATTTGCTTTCTGCAGTTGGCTTGTTCATTCCCATTTGAAGTTTTTATTGAAGGTGTTGCCGTCTTTGGCTTGCGACTCTTTGCCTTCTTCGCTCTCCTACCTCAATTTCTCTCGTGCGAGTCTCGCGAGGGAGCAACGTGGGCACCCTCGCGAGTGTTTTCTGCCCCTACTGTTTAAGGCTTCCCTAACCGGTTCGCACGGGAGCACCCCTCCAAATTGCGTGCCCCACGGGCACCGCGACGCTAACACAGACCTGGGTCGGTCGCCTCCACGACCGAGGCCGGAAACTACCACTCCTGGCTAATCTTTGCAGGGCATGAAGCGTTCGACGAGGCCTCGGCCTCGGGAGGCGAATACCGCGACAGGTCGCCCCCAAGCTAAGTAATTTCTATGCGCAGGCGTGTGGCACAGAAGCCTAATACAAAAATAGCGGAAACAGTATGATAATTAAACAGCAACAGTCCAAGCACGCCCCTACGGGGCCCTACACTACTGTCTCTTTGCGCAGGAAAAGGAAAATAACAAGACAGGCGCGGCTCGCTTGACACCAGCTCGCGGCGGAGGCTCGAACTGCCTCCGGAGCACAAGCGGACTCCCTCTCGTGCTTCACCGAGGCGCGACGGCGGGCGGACCCGCTACCTCCCTCTAGGCGGGCGCTGCAGCGCGGAGGCTGGTCATGACAACCGCTTGAGGAGCCGCTGTCTGAAGAAGAGTCGCCGAAGCTTGACGAACCCCGAGCGCCGCCAACCACGCGCGCACCGTCATCTTCGTCCCGATCGTCGCCGGGGCTAGGTCCACGGCCGCGGTCGTCGTCCTCGGCGCAGCACCCAGCATGGCGACCGTCTTCCCCGAACACCCTCACGTAGAGGGTGGCATCGCCGTCGAACTTGAAGTGCAGGGTGCACCGCCGGCTCAAACCTCGCGCGAGGGCAAACATTTGCCAGCCGCGGGTCAGGGCCACGCTCCCGCGGCGGATACCTCCAGCGAAGCCCAGGAGGCCCGGCTGCAGCAACCGTCTGCCTGGAGCCAGAGGCCGCACGGGGTGCCGGCCGGAAGTTCACCTAAAAGGAAGCGGGGAAGCTGGAGCCGAGTGTTGGTCGGCTCCGCCGACCACACGACAAACTCTGGCAGCACCTCTGCCGAATGGAAGCGCGGCCTAGGGGGTCGCGTGGCCGTAGCGCGCCCCCCATCAACGGCCTGACGCCCATCACCGCGCGGGAGATCGCCTCCACGGCCGCGAGAAGCCGCTACGGGAACCACAGGGTGCTTGCGAGGACGGCCTCGACCGCGCTTGGCTGGGGGAGAGTCAGGCTCCACCTGGCGGGCCTTTCCCTTCTCCGCGGCCGAGAACCTCTTCGGCGGAGCCATGGAGAAGAAGGAGAAGCAAGAAGAGATGGACTGGAAGGGCACGCGTCATTCCGTACTTATAGCCGGGGAAGGCCAACCGTCGACCTCCACGATCACAAGTAATCATGACCCGCTTTGAATGCAGGGACTTGTCAATTCGTGCAGTCGCCGAGGCGTCGTGGTGAAGTGGAGACGCCCACGTCCAATCAACCGCCACGTGGCGCCCAAGGCTGCAGGCTGTTAGGACCCGCGGCGCTTCGCACTTGCCCCTTCGCTTCTCTGCTCAGCCAAGTCCAGGCGCGCCTTGAGCCCGGGCTACTTGTCGGCGCTCGGGAACGGGGTACCCAGACTTGCTCGCTGCGGCCTGCGGCGTGGCTCAAGGTGGCCCAAGACGCCCATCTTCATCAAGCACAAGCTCAAGACCCTCGCGAGGCCAAGCCTGCTGGGCGGACGACAGAAGCTTCCTCGAGCACGGCCTCGTCAGGGGCTCGCGAGGAGGCGGAGAGATCAAGGCGGGTACCTCACGAGGTGCCCATGGCGCAAGCCATGATTTACCGAGGGCGCCAGAAGCGCCAGCCCAGCCAGAAGTCCTCATTTCCTCTTTGGTGCAAAGGAGGCAAGCGCAGGCGAAAGCATCAAGCAAAGGCAACCATTTCGGTGCAACAAGACCAAGACCAACACAACGGCAGGAAGGAGTTCATCGTGGAGCCCAAGTCGGCGTCATCGTCAGAGCCTTTGACAGGCGAGGACCAACTTTAGTCAGGATAAGTGTACTAGATGTTCCCCTTCAAAATGGCCAATTGTTGGCGCCCTTCCCGCTCAATATTTGGGAAGAGGCCCAGGGCCTTTGCCTATAAATAGGTCTAGCCACCCACAGGGTAGAGACACGTTGAATCTAGAGAGAGAGAGAGCGACTGAACTCCCCCTAGACATTCGTCGCACCGGCCAAGAACAGACCCTCGCGAGGCTGTTCTTCCTTGTATTGTTCGTCATCAGCCCTTGAGGCAATCCACCACACCACACACTGGAGTAGGGTATTACACCACAATGGTGGCCCGAACCAGTATAAACTTGTGTCCCTCGTGTTGCTCTTTGTGTAGTTTAGATCCTTGCGAGGCGACGAGGTGCAGGTTGGTAGGGGGTGAGATCTCCGCGTGCACCCCAGAGTTCGAACCTAGAGGGTCTGCCGGAACCCGAAATCTGACACGTGTGAAGCTGGAAAGATGACCAAGGCCAAACATCCAGCATAGACAATCATGACTACCACTCGACCATTTGAATTGCTTCATATGGATCTCTTTGGTCCTAACCATTATTCTGTAGTTTCAAATGTTGCATCTCAATATGGCTTTGTTATTGTTGATGATTACTCTCGTTACACATGGGTACACATTGTTACTTACAAACATGAAGTGCAGGAAGTCTTCAAACGATTTTCCTCGAGGGCTTCAACCAACTTTGGTGTGAAGATCAAGCACATCAGAAGTGACAATGGAACCGAGTTCAAGAATTCTGGTCTTGATGACTATCTTGATGAACTTGGTATTACTCATGAGCTATCTGCTCCTTATACTCCTCAGCAAAATGGCATCGTGGAGTGGAAGAACAGGACTCTTGCTGAGATGGCTCGCACTATGCTTGATGAATACAAAATGCCTCATCGTTTCTGGATTGATGCAATTGATACTGCTGCCACATCATCAACAGAGTATATCTTCACAAATTCTTCAAGAAGACTGCCTATGAACTCCTCACTTACAAAAAACCCAATGTGACTTATTTCAAAGTCTTCGGTGCTAAATGCTGGATTAGAGATCCTCATCACAACTAAAAATTTGCACCTAAATCACATGAAGGTTTTATGCTTGGTTACGGAAAGGACTCGCACACCTACAGAGTCTTCAACAACATTCTTCACAAGGTTGTTGAAACTGTAGATGTGCGGTTCGATGAAACTAATGGCTCGCAAAGAGAGTACCTACCTTCTATGATAGATGAACCAACACATGAGGAATCTATCAAGTTCAAGGCTACTGAGGATGTCATTCCGACTGAAGAATCTGCTGAAGAGTTCATTCCAGAACGTGAAGAACGCCGAGCTAATGCACCTGAAGAAAATGCTGATCAAATTCCTCGACGACAACCAGCTCATCCTCGCGTTGCAAAAGAAGTGTAAATTGAGAAGATCATCGATGACATTGAAGCACCAGGTCCTCTCACACGCTCAAGAGCTTCACATTTGTCTAACTTTTGTGGGCACTTTGCTTTTGTCTCTATCACAGAGCCCGCTAAGGTAGATGAAGCATTTCTGGAGCCTGAGTGAATTCAAGCTATGCAAGAAGAATTACATCAGTTCGAGCTCAACAACGTCTGGGAACTGGTCAAACGTCCAGATCCTCGCAAGCACAATATCATTGGCACAAAGTGGATCTACCGCAACAAGCAAGATGAAAATGGCCTTGTGGTGAGGAATAAGGCACGGCTTGTAGCTCAAGGCTACACACAGGTTGAAGGAATTGACTTCGATGAAACTTTTGCACCTGTTGCTAGACTTGAGGCTATTCGCATATTACTTGCTTATGCTAACCATCATGGTATCACTTTATATCAAATGGATGTGAAAAGTGCATTCCTCAATGGTAAGCTTGAGGAAGAAGTATATGTTGCTCAACCCCCAGGTTTTGAAGATCCAAAGCATCTTGACAAAGTCTTTAGACTCAATAAGGCCCTCTATGGCCTCAAGCAGGCCCCACGGGTGTGGTATGATACTTTGAAGGAATTCCTCATGAAGAAAGGCTTCAAACCCGGTTCACTCGACCCTACTCTTTTCACTAAATCTTATGATGGTGAACTGTTTGTGTGCCAAATATATGTTGATGATATTATCTTTGGTTGTACTGACCAACGTTATAGTGATGAATTTGCCTATATGATGAGTGAAGAATATCAAATGTCTATGATGGGAGAATTGAAATTCTTCTTAGGTCTTCAAATTCGTCAACAGCGCAATGGCATATTCATATCTCAGGAGAAATACCTCAAGGATGTACTGAGGAAATTCGGCATGCAAGATTGCAAAGGCTTCAAAATTCCTATGCCCACAAATGGCCATCTATGCACTGATGAAAATGGTATTGACTTCGATCAAAAGGTATACCGCTCCATGATTGGTTCTTTATTGTACTTATGTGCATCTAGGCCAGATATTATGCTTAGTGTTTGCATGTGTGCCCGATTTCAAGCTACACCGAAGGAATCACACCATAAGGCTGTGAAGCATATTCTTCGATATCTAGCTCACACACCAACACTTGGATTATGGTACCCCAAGGGCTCAGCTTTTGATCTCATTGGATATTCTGACTCTGACTATGCTGGTGATCGTGTGGACCGCAAGTCAACATCTGGCACATGTCATTTCCTCGGACGATCTTTGGTCTATTGGTCCTCGAAGAAACAAAACTGCGTATCACTGTCTACTGCTGAAGCTGAGTATATTCCTGCTGGTTCTTGCTGTGCTCAATTGCTATGGATGAAGCAAACTCTCAAGGACTACGGTGTCAATGTGAAGAATGTGCCTCTCTTATGTGACAATGAGAGTGCCATCAAGATTGCTCACAACCCAGTTCAGCACTCGAAGACAAAGCACATTAAGATTCGTCATCATTTTCTTCGTGATCATGTGTTGAAGGGCGACATCTCTATTGAGCATGTGAAGACTGAAGAACAGCTAGCCGATATCTTCACAAAGCCCTTGGATGAGAAGAGATTTAGCAAGTTGCGGTGTGAGCTAAATATCCTAGAATCTTCGAATGTTCTTTGAAAAGGACACTCATCCTAACACTTAAGCAAAATTGATGACTTAGATGTGCAACACATGAAGTTTTTCTTCAACCAATGAAGAATAACACTCTAAGTGTGAAGAAATTAACGAAGAATTTGATTCTGAATGCCCTACGACAATTGTATGCGGTGTCTGAAATCATCATTCTTATACGGTGGGTCACGCCACCACCAAAAGTTGAAAATCTTCTATTTGAGTTTTTCCTCAGTTTTCGAAATTCCTCTGTTGTTCATTTTCTTCAACTTTGCATTGTCTTCACTATTTCCGTCATTTTTCTTCATTGGCTATATATATATATGAGTTTATGTCCTCTATAGTATTCACTTATTGCTAATTCTTCAAGTTGTTTTTTCTGCTAAGTGAATGTGATCGGACCCTTCCCCCTCTATGCTATACTCAACCTAATCTATTCACAAATTCTTCATGTGCGTTCTATTTGAAACTCGTTCAGAATCTTCACTGTGTCCTTGTCTGCTGAAGAATTGCGAATGCAACGTTAAAACTTATCTGATCCAAAATTTTCGGTTTTGCCGCTCAAACCGTTCCGCATCCCACGAAAACACTTATCTATTTACCCACGATCTCACACGATCTCCACTTCTCAGTACGTGGGTGACACATGTCAAGCGAATGAGAAGGGTCAGGGGCACGTTCGTCCAAATTCTTCGGGCGAACAGTTTTTCACCGTGGCTATAAATACCCCTCCCCTTCCTCACTTCTCCTTTATTCCGCTCGACCTCACTCCAGCTCGAGCTTCTCAAACCCTAGCGCTGCCGCTACTTCATCGTTGCCGGTGAGGAAGAGCTTCACTGCCTCGACCTCATCGCCATCGTACTCGCGCCGGCCGCGGATTTCTTCCCTCCGCCGCCGCCGTAGCTATCTTCCTCAGCCGAGTTAGGGCGTCGAAGATCTGCATTGACGAACTTCACATCTACACTTCCCAGTTTGTCGTGTTCTTCATTCAGGGTAATTAAAAGTTACTTTTACTGCCCTCTTTGATTCAAATGTTTACTACAAAATCTTCAAAGGTGTTTTTTTCTTCAAATCTTCACACCAAACACCTCACATGTCATCTGTTCTTGATTCATTTCTCTAAGCTACATTTTTCTTCAAGATTCCTCAATTGTGTGGATTCTCAATCTATACAACTCTGGAACCTAAGACAAAGAACGCTTAGTGAAATTCTTCAAGACTCATCTGGTCAAATTCCTCAAACTTGTTCATTTTACAAAACCTTCTAAGAACGCATATGACCTCTCCAAATTCCTCGCAACTATACTCTGTTCACAGGTACACATGTCCGTTGCTGAATCACTAGGTTCTCATCAAGTTAACTCAGTTGCAGCATTCCTCGAAGAAAAGTTGCACACATCTTCAGAGAATTCCATTATTCAATTTCCTCATCTGAAGAAAATGGCTGATGGAAAGAAGCCACAAAAGGGAGGAAAGAGGCCTGAGGTCAATACTTCTTTTAAAATCCCTGATGACATATATGCGGATTACTGCACTCCTGATGAGGCCAAGTTTGGAAAAGAGGACAAAAATCAGCGCAAGGTGCGCATCCAGAGGATAGAGAGGAGATGGGCAAGAGAGTGGAGGGAGTACAGGTATGTTACTCCCAAGTACATGAAGAAATTTGCTCTAAATCCTCCATGCCCAAGACCTCCATTGGCACCTGGCCAAGAAGCGGATCCCACCAGCCTCAAGCGCAGTGAGGACTATCCTGATGAATGGGCCAAGCGCCAGGCCAAGTTGGTCAGACAAGCAAGAGAAGCAGTGAGGAAATTCAATGAAGACTCTGCTGCTGCTGCTGCCATTGCTAAGGCCTCTGCTAGCAAGCCAAAAAAGGCCATGGCAAAGAAGCCTGCGCATAAGCCAAGTGCTTCACCTTCAATGCCCTCATGGCCCAGTTCCTCAACAATGCCCTCACGGCCAGATTCCTCAAAGCCCTCACGGCCAACTCCTCAAATTGCTCCTGCTCCTCCAAAGTGCTCAGCTCCTCCGCCAAAGTCTTCGGCTGCTTCGACCAAATCCTCAGCACCTGTGCATCTTGCCACGTGCCAAAGGACAACAGGCATATCAATTGCCTCAGGAGCCTCTACAAGTTCCTCAGCTGGCCCCTCTCTGCTGAAGAAAAAGGCTGCTACTGGACGAGGTCCTCACCCAAGTCCTCACAAGAAGCAGGTCGCCTTCCAATTGCCCTCTGATGATGATGAGGCTGATGATGAAGAACCAGCCAAAATCATCAGGGACGGGAAGCACAGGGCCGCTAGTGCCAAGGGCAGTGTTGTGCCTCTTTTGCTGGATCCGAAGAAGATCCTGGATTACATTGATCTGTGGCACAAAGATCCAAACACTCCCTTGCCAGAACTGAATCTCTCTCCTGGTCAAAGTCATATGTTGTCAGCTTTCATTGCTGAAGAAAATGGAAATTTGAGAAGGCACTGCAGCTGAAGAAAGCTCAGTACAACAAAGAACGCTTTCTGAAGAAAAACATTGTCAAGATGACGACTAATGAACTTGTGAAGATCCAAGCTGAAATCAAAGGCCTCAGTGATGACTTCAATGCTTACTATGCTGATTGGCAAGGAGCCAAGGTCAGGTTTGTAAAATTGACTAAGAAATTCACTACCAAGGTTGCAGCTCCATCGCAACCAGAATTTCTCAAGGCGAAGCATCTGCTCAACCGACAGAAGAGCACGCCAGCACCGCTAATGAAAATCAGGCTGTTGAAGAAAATGTGAGTCCCAGGGCTGATGGCTGCATTCCAGCCGCTGAAGAAATTTCCAGGGCATCCACTAGTAGTGTGCCTGAAGAAAATAAAGAAGTCAGGGCAACTGCATCAGTTGTGCCTGAAGAAATTCAAACAAATTCCTTTGCTCCTCCTGCGCCTACCCCAACTCCGATCCTTCCATCTGCATCAGATGTGAAGAAGACCAAGGCTGCAGAACGTGCAGCTGTGAAGAAAAGGAAGGCATCAACTTCATCAGATTCTTCAGCTCCGAAGAAGATGAAGAAATTGACAAGCTCATTTGCAAATCCAATTGATGTTGTTCCTGTTTCCAGCATGCCATCAAAGGAAAGCGTCCCTTTCGATGAAGAATATGTGATCCCCAGCGGATCTGATGAAGACATTCCCTCTGCTGCTTCCTCGAAGCAGATGGATGAAGAAATTGAAGCGGACGCAATCCCTTCAACTCCAAATGTTTCCTCGCCCATGCCTCAGTTCACTGCTGAAGAGGCCGGCGTTGAGGAATTGGATGAACACAACTCTGACGTGGACATTGGGAGTACTACTCCATTGATGAATGATGACTTTTGGGATAGTTAGCACCCCAACTCTCCTCTGTTCACGCCATTGCAGCAAATCCCTCAGTCCCCAACACATACTATTCCAATGGGCCCTGAAGAAATTCACCCCACTTCATCTATTCATGAAGAAATTCCAGCCACTAGTGCTGAAGAAACTGCTGCTGCTGAATCATTAAAGACACAAACTGCCACTGAAGAAGAACCAGAAATTCCTCAGCCTGAAGAACCTGAGATTGCGATTCCTAAGGTTGTAATGCAACTGATTGACACTCCTCAACCCAAACCAAAGGAACCATTCTCCAGGAAGCAAAAATTCAAGGCTGATGATTTCTTCGGCGAGCGTGTATTCTTCACAGATTACAACCCCTATGACTCTGCTCGCATTTGGAAGAGGCATTTCTGGACTGCCAGCCAGGCAAATTTCTATTCCTTAGTGCTGTTCAACAAAGACAAACTCTTGGATCATGAGCACATTCCTCACGTGGATATGGAATATTTGTCGTGCTTCGTGCCAGTCCTCAGTGTTCTTCACAATGTTGGACTGTTAAATTTTTGCACTGATATCTGTGATTGGAATGAAGAACTCATTCTTCAATTTTATGCAACGCTGCACATCACCGGAGACTCTGAAGATGTGAATTCCTGGGTGCTGGACTGGATGTCTGAAAACACTCACTATAAGGCACCAACTACTGAATTGCTTCGTGCTTTGCCTCTCAGTCCTCCCCATGAAGCTGCTCGTTGCTTGTACCAAGAGCGTGAGCTTACTGCTCACTATATGCAAGTGCTGATGAAGCCATTGAAGCCAGTTCAGGCCCCAAGAACCAAATTCCTCGTAAAGGAATTGCTATTTGTGCCTCGGACTGTCTATCGCATTTTGACAAAGACATTGAGTCCTATCAAGGGCCACGACTTGAATGGTGAAGAAGTCATTGGCATCATGAAGAATCTTCTTTTCAATATCATGCATGGCGTTCCCGTCAACTTCCATGATTTCTTCATGAGGACTCTGGCCAATGTCGCAATGTCACCGTTTGAGTTGAAGCCTTATGCTCCGTGGATTATGAGATTCATCAGAACAAGGTCTTCACTCAACTACAAAGCTGATACACTGAACCATTGCAGCTACTTGCCCCCGATTGAAGTCCTCAAACGGACATATTCCTCAGCTGATGACAAGGGCAAGGCCACTGCTGTTATTGATGAAGGCATTCGTCCATTGGATGGTCAATTTTGCAAGGCTGCATCTTACTCCACCAATGATGACTCTGCCACTCATGACTCTACCGCCAACGCATCCAAGCAAAATCCTCAAGGCACAACTCCCAAGGTGATGACTGATCGTGAGCTTCTCCTCAGTCTTCACCAGAAGGTTGATCGCAATCACAAATGGGTCAAGCGTCAGTTTGGTTCAATTCTTCACAACATGACCGCTACCCACAATGCAGTGAAGAAAAACCATTACTACCTCCATGAAACCTTCATCCGTACCTGGGCTGTTCTATCTCACATTTATAGCGCAGAAGATCTGAAGAAAATGGGTCTCAAGGAAGATTTTGATTGGTCTGCTCCTCCACCGAAGAAAAACAAGAAGTTCAAGGTTCCTTCCTTGGTGGCAAGCTCCTATTCTTCATCGCGCGACGCCGACGAGTATGAAGACTTGGACGACACTGCGGCAGGCCCTACATCAACAAACGACCCCAACAACGCTGGCGCTCCTTCATCAACTTGGTATTCTTCAGGGGCGTTAATCCTCATTTTCGATCCTTTAGGTCATTCAATGACAAAGGGGGAGAAATTTGAGTTAGTCTTCAAGCGGGTCTATCTATATGGGCGTTTTTTTGCTATACAACTCTCGTTCTTCTGATGACTTTGCTGGATCGAGTTGTAAACTTAAACTCTATGGTGGTCTGATACTTTTGCTGTGTTTTCTGCATGCTTATTCCTTGTTAATGTTAATGCATGCATGTTGTATTACATCAGTCACCATATTTCATCATGCATTTCAAATTCTTCATATTATATGTCAAATGCATGTATGAATTACAAGATATAGGGGGAGATCTCTATGATTCTACTCTTCAAGTGTGCATTGCTTCAAAAGCAAATTCCTCACTATGCACATCTTCAGGGGGAGTTCTTCTATATATTGCAATCAAATTCCTCAATTTCAGTAGTTACACTTCATATGTTTATCCCCGTTGAAAACTTAACCTATATTGTCATCAATCACCAAAAAGGGGGAGATTGTAAGTGCATCTAGTGCCTCTTAGTGATTTTGGTGTATTGAAGACTTATAGGTCAAGGGACTAATGTGTTTATGAGTGTACACAGGTCTATAAGTCTATGAGGAGTTTGATATTTACAAAGAAAGTCGACCCCTAAAAATGAAGTTCTTCGACTCAAGACTTTCTGAAGACTTTGAAAGTGAAGAAATTGGTGTGACCTTGAAGACTTGGTATTCATTCGAGGAACATGAAGCGTGAAGACTTTTGTTTTGTAGTTTCATTTTCTCTCTCTTGAGACATAGGAAACACCGTACTGTTAAAGGGGGTCGACGAAATACTAAGGAAAAATTTCCATGTGATGCTCAACTCAAAATCCTACACCTACCAATCCTTTCGAGTGAAGCCATTGGAAATCTCATACAGTCCAGTCATATTCTTCAGTGACAGAGACGAAGTTCTTCTGGTCTCTGAGGAATTTGTTCTGACTGAGGAGTTAGGAATTCGCCAGTGCGGATTGCCTACACAGTGAGGAACATGATAGCCCTGAGGTATTTGATACTCAGATATCCGACCGCTGATGTGCCTTGTGCCAGCTGTCCCAAAATATCTACCCACCTAACGGTCATATTATTGAAGGGCATTTATGTATTATCATGTCGGGATGCTCCCTAGGCTATAAATAGCCGCCCCTACAACCACTAGCTGGTTGGCTGCTCCAAGAGAAACTGACACTTGTCATTTGAGAGCACCCCATCCTCCGAGGACTTTGAGTGAAAATCATCAAGTGAGGAAAACCCAAACCCAAACATCTACAAACCCAAAGTGATTGAGCATCACTGAAGAGATTGATCCTGCGTTGATCCGACGCTTGTTTCCTTTGAAGACTGTGCTTCTTCCAGACGGTTAGGCGTCATGGTCTAGAGCATCCAAGAGGAATTGTTGATCGCCGGGTGACCGAGTTTGTGATGGTTTGGAAGTCACCTGAAGACTTACCACGAGTGATTGGGCGAGGTCTGTGTGACCTTAGCTCAAGGAGAATAGGGTGAGGACCGTGTGTCTGGGACTATGTGTCCTCAAGTTTAAATACCTGGCCGCTCCAACCAGACGTACAACTGAGACAACAATTGGAACTGGTCTACCAAATCATTGTCTTCACCAAGCTTACTGGTTCTATTTCCTCAACTCTTTCATTTCCTCATTACTGTTTTGTGCACTTGTTCATATCTGTGTTTGAAGACATTGACTGAAGACTTTCTCAATTTCCTCAGTTCAATTTCTTCAGTCTGTTTGTCTTCATCCTGTGCTATCCTGTGTTTACGCTTTCTGTACTCTGTGCTCGTCTTCATTTCATCATGATGACCATGCTTGTGTTTTGTTATGTTTACTTTTGAGTACTTATTCCGCTGCAAGTAGTTCTTCACTAAGGAATTTCCTCACCCGCAAATTCCTCAGTGAAGAATTCATAAAAATCGCCTATTCACCCCCCTCTAGTCGATATAACGTACTTTCAGTGGATTGCCTTTTGGGCTGAGGAAGAACTAGTACAAGGGAAGAACTGCCTCCTGAGGAGAGGTGTTCTTGAGCTCGGTGAGCTTGTGTGGTGGCCTTGGTGGAATGGATCTAGTCCAAGACCAGATGCCCACTACGGTGGTGGCTAATCCTATATATAGAGGCCCGGGTCCTCTTCCCAAATATTAGGCGGGAAGGGATCCCACGACGGCCAATTTGAAGGGGGACAAGAGTACAAGTTATCCTGACTAAAGGTTGTCTTCGCCTGCCAAAGGATCTAGTGGTGACACCGTCCTGGTCTCCATGGTGAGCTCCGTCCTGTCGTCCTGCTGGTCTTGGTCTCGTTGCACCGATATGGAAACCTTTGCCTAATGCCTCGGGACTCCGCGCCTGCGCTTGCCTCTTTAGCACCAAAGAGGAAACGAGTACACTGCGCACGCTGGCACCTGCCTGGCCTTGGTCATCATGGCTTGCGTCACAAGGACCTCGTGAGGTGCTCCTTGCCTTGATGTCTCCGCCCCTCGCGAACCAGCCTAGTGAGGCTGCCCCTGAGGAGGTCTTGCGTCGTCCGCCTCGTGAGGCTTGGCCCCTCGCGAGGGTCTTGAGTGTCCGTTGATGAAGATGGGCCGTACAGGGCCACTGGTGGAGCCACGCCATGGGCAGCAGGCAGGCATGTCTGGGGACCCCTGTTCCCAGGACGCCGGCAGTAGCCCCCGGGCCCAAGGCATGCTCTTACTTGGCTTTGAGGTGAAGCCAATGGGTAAGTGCGGAGCGCCACGGGCCCCAATAGCTTGCGGCCTCGGTCGACGCGTGGCGATTGATGGGATGTGGGCGTCTCCGCTTCCCCACGCTGCCTCGGCAACTGCCCGACTTGGCGAGTCCCTGATGCATGCAGAGAAAAACCATCATTACATGTGATCGTGGGGGTCGCCGGTTGGCCTTCCCCTTCTATAAATGAGGAGGGGGCGGAGCCCCCACGTCCCCATCTCTTCCTGCTCCGCTCGCTTCTCCTCCCTTGCTTCATCGCTCACAGCGATTCCCGTGGCGCCGGTGAAGAGGTTCTCGGCCGCAGAAAAGGGGAAGGCCCGCCAGGAGGGGCCAGACTTGCCACCTCCCAAGAGGGGGCTCGGTCGCCCACGCAAGTACGTCGCGACCCCCGCCGTGGCTCCTCGCGGCCGCGGCCGCGCCTCCTCACGCGGTGGGAGTCGCCCAGGTCATGGCAGTCCCGTCGACGAAGTAAGGCGCGCCATGGTTGCGCGGCCTCCCCGGCCGCGCTTCCACACGGCGGAGGTGCTGCCGGAGTTTGTCGTGTGGTCAGAGAACCCTACCGACACCTGGCTTCAGCTCCCGCGCTTCTTCGCCGGCGAACTGCCGGCCATAGGTCCAGGCGGTCTCTGGCTACAGGCGGACGACTGCTGCAGCAAGGCTTCATGGGTCGCGGTGGAATTCTCCGTTGTGGGCAATGCAGCCCTGGCCTGCGGCTGGCAGACGTTTGCCCACGCGCGCGGCCTGGGCAGGCGGTGTACCCTCCACTTCAAGTACGACGGCAACGCGACCCTCTACATGCGGCTATTCGGGGAAGATGGCAGCCGCGTCAGATGCTGCCCCGAGGACAACGACGGCGGCGAGGTGCTCAGTCTTGGCGACGGTCGTGATGAGGGTGAAGGTGGACTTGCCCTCGGCGCCGGCCGCGGCTCGTCCAGCTACGGCGGCTCTTCCTCCGGCGGCAGCTCCAGCAGCAGCGGCTATGACCAGCCGCCACGCCGTCGTGCCTGCTTCGAAGGCGGTAGCGGGTCGTCTCATCGCCGTGCCCTAGTGAAGCGCGAGGAGGGGTCTGGCTGAGTCCAAAATGGCACCAAGGGCCTATCCTCACGAACCGCTGCGGGGGCGCGCGCCGCTTTTTCTTTGTTCTTTCCTCTCTTCCTGCATTTGAAAAAGAAACAAGTATGGGGCACTGCAAGGGCGTGCAATGAACCGTGATTTCCAAGTTGCTTATGTTATGTTCATTGTTCCTGTGTCGTGTTGCAGCATCAGTGTTTTATGTAGGCGTGTAGAGATAACTTAGCTCGACGTGTCTGAAGTAGTTTCCGCTATGTGAGGCGCGCATCTCCCAGCACCTGGTGAGACCTCCTTGCCGTACGCTTGGGAGGCATCGAGGAACTGCAAAATTTGTTAAGGAACTCTTATTCTTCCGAGCCCAGGGCCCTAGGCATGGTCGGCCATGACTCAGCGCTCCGCGTCGCGGTACCCGAGGGGCACGGACTTAAGAGTGGGAGGTGCGCCAGCTTGCGAGCTCGAGCGAGGGTGCCTCGTGAAGAACAGGAAAAACGCTCACGAGTGCACCTGTCCAGCCCGCTAGCAAGGCATGCGAGGGAGAGTACGGGCCAAAACAAAGAACCGAGGGAAGAAACAGAGGAGAAAGACGATCGAACCAAGGCGACTAAAAACACCAGAATGCGAATTTCCATTAAAGAGGGGCAAGCCAACTACGAAAAGCAAATGAAAAGCCATGTCCGGCACCTAGTCTAGTCTTCTCACCAGCGTGGAGCTAAGTGCTGCCACTAGGACATGGGAGGGAGCCCCCGAGGCCCGAGGGCGGCACTCCTGAGACTCCGGGGTGTGTACAACCCCACTCATTATTACGTGAGAGTGTCACGAGCGGAGACCTTCACGGGCACGGGGCCTTTCTTCACAGGCGCTGGGCCTTGCTTCATGGGTAGAACTTCCGGAGATGCTGGATGTTCCAGGCGTTCTGGATGGGGACCCCGTCCTGCGTCTCCAGGCGCACGGTGCCAGGCCTGGAAACATGGGCGACCCTAAACGGGCACTCCCACATGGGCGAGAGCTTATGCAACCCTTCCCTGGAGAGCACCCGCCTTAGGACGAGGTCGCCCACCTCGAGCGTCCTGGAGCGGATGCTGCGGCAGTGATACCGCCGCAGCGCCTGCTAGTATCTTATTGCTCGAAGCATGGCTTCACGGCTGCGTTCCTCCCCCAGCACAAGGTCCATCCCCCGCATGGCGTCCTGCTGCGTCTCATCAAACGCCAAGACCCCCGCAGAGCGATGCTTGACCCCGTGAGGGAGAACCGCTTCTGCTCCGTAGACGAGGAAGAACGGGGTCTCCCCTGTTGGCTTGGTAGCGGTGGTGCGAATGGACCACATCACAGACTAGAGCTCGTCGTGCCAGCCCCTGCCATAGGCCTCGAGCTTCTTCTTGAAGGTCCTGGTCTTGAGGCCTCTCAGGACTTCCGCGTTGGCGCGTTCGGCTTGACCATTGCTCCTGGGGTGCGCCACCGAACCGTAGCAGATCTGCGTTCCAAGGTTAGCACAATATGTCTTGAAGAGATTGCTAGTGAACTACGAGCAGTTGTCGGTGATGATGCGGTTGGGGACCCCGAACCGGCTCACAAGACCCTTGATGAACTTGAACGCCGATCTGGTTGGGATGGTGCGGACGGCCTCCACCTCCGTCCACTTGGTGAACTTGTCGATGGCGACGTAGAGGTAGCGGTAGCCCCCAGGCGCTCGAGGGAACGATCCTAGGATATCCAGCCCCCATACCGCGAATGGCCAGGAGAGCGGGATGGTCTGGAGGCCCTGAGCTGGCTGATGGATCTGCTTGGCATGGAATTGGCAGGCCTCGCAGGACTTCACCAGCTCGGTCGCGTCGTTGAGTGTCGTAGGCCAGTAGAACCCACTGCGGAATGCCTTACCGACCAATGTTCGTGACGACGAGTGGTGCCCGCAGTCTCCGCCGTGTATGTCAGCTAGCAACTCGTTCCCTGTTCCCTGGAAATGCATCGCAATGAGACATAATTTGGTCGCTTCCTGTATAGCTCACCGTCCTGGATGCAGTATGTCGTAGCCTGTTGGGCCACGCGCTCCGTGTCCTCCTCTTTCTCCGGCAGCGTCCCTTGCGTCAGGTAGTCCTTGAACTCCTTGGTCCAACACCCTTCCTAAGGCTCGAGCGCCAGGAGCAGGCGTGCTCCTGATGTTGGGCCGCAGGCCGGGGCTCCCGAGGTAGGTGGCTGGGGAGTTCCTCCCGAGGCGGCGCCGGCCCCGAAAGCGGAGGCACTGCCGAAGGCTTGAAGAGTCGTTCCTCGAAGACACCAGGCTCTTGGGGTTGGCGCTTGGATGCCCTTTTGGCAATGTCGTCGGCCTCCTTGTTGGTGCCACGGGGCACGTGCTGCAACTCCAGGCCCAAGAACTGCTTTTCCATTTTGCGTACCTCTGCGAGGTATGCCTCCATGTGCTCGTCCCTCGGCTCATACACCTTGTTGGAGTAGTTGACCAGGAGCTATGAGTCGCCCTTGATGGTGAGGCGCTTCACCCCTAGGGCCACCGCAGCCCTAAGGCTAGCGATGAGACCCTCGTACTCCGCGGTGTTGTTGGAGACCTTCTCGCCCTGCTGGAAGCAGAGCTGCACGGCGTAGTAGAGCTTGTCCTGAGTGGGCGAGATGAGCCCTGCTCCAGCCCCCGCACCCTGGCGTGCGAACGCGCCATTGAAATACATGACCCAGCTATCAGGTGCTTCACTTCCTGGTGAGAGGGATTGGTCCTCGCCTGCTTCAAGTCCAGGGATATCAGTCCATTCTGCCACGAAGTCGGCGAGTGTGGCTCCCTTGATGACCCTAGTTGTGCTAAACTCCAGCTGGAATGGTTGCAGCTCGATGTTCCACTCAGCCACTCTTCCAGCAGCGTTGGGGCTCCGGAGCACCCTCTCCAGCGGGTAAGCCGAGACAACCTTGATTGGGTGACCTTGGAAGTAGTGACGCAATTTACGCGAGGCCACCAAGAGCGTGAGCAAGAGCTTCTGGGGCATGGGGTATCGTGCCCTCGCATCCCGCATTACCGTGCTGACGAAGTACACTGGGTGCTCGACGAGGACGGGAGCGTCGATGGAGCCCGAGGCCTCAAGAGGTTGGGACACCTCCTAAGGCGAGGGGTCCTCGTGAGCTTTGTCACCAATCTGGGCCTCCATAGGCCCTGCATCGCCGTCTTGCAGGGCTTGGTCATCTGCTAGCATTGTCGTGGCTCTGGTGGGGCTATCCTGGCTCTGTGTTGTCTTGTTTCTCAGTGCGGTGTTACACCGCGTACCCTTGACCTAGCGCTCTTCCCAGACAACTACCAACGCCACGGTTGTTGAGTAAGGTGTGGCGGCCAGGTAAAGCACTAGGGGCTCGAGGGGGCGAGGCGCTACCATCACTGGCGGGCTGGTTAATTATCTCTTGAGATCTTGGAATGCCTGGTCGGCCTCTGGAGTCCACTCGAACGGGCCCTTCTTCTTCATCAGCTTGAAGGACGGCAAGGCGCGCTCTCCCAGCTTGGAGATGAAGCGTCCCAACGAGGTCACGCGGCCCGTGAGCTTCTACATTTCCTTCAAGGTCTGTGGTGGGCTCATGTCTTCTATTGCTTTGACTTTCTTCGGGCTGGCTTCGATCCCTCGGTGCGACACAAGGAAACCCAGCAGCTTGCCAGAAGGGACACCGATAACGCACTTCTCTGGGTTGAGCCGCAGGTCCACCTAGTGCAGGCTAGCGAAAGTCTCCTCCAGGTCTTGAATAAGGGTCCTTGCCTCCCGAGATTTTACCATGACGTCGTCGATGTAGGCTTCTGCGTTCCTTCCCAGCTGCTGGCCTAGTGCGATGTGCATCAGCCGCTAGAAGGTCGCCCCCGCGTTGCGCAATCCAAACGGCATGCAGGTGTAGCAGTACACCCCACACGGAGTTAGGAAGGCCATCTTCTCCACATCTGGTGATAGCCTGAGAACGCGTCCAGGAAGCACAGCGGGTCACACTCGGCGGTGGAGTCGACAATCTGGTCGATGCGCGGAAGCGGGAACGGGTCTTGGGGGCATGCCTTGTTGAGGTTGGTGAAGTCGACACACATGCGCTCCTTCCCGCCTTTCTTGATCTGGCGGCAGGGTTCTTGACCACTCGGTACCAAACCTCACAGATGACACCTGCTTCCTCCAGCTTGCGAGTTTCCTGGACGATGAAGGACTGCTTCTCCATGGACTGTCGCCGCGCCTTCTGCTTCACACGGCGCACATTGGGGCACACCCTCAAGTGATGCTCGATCACCCCCCCCCCCCTCAGGACCCCTACTAGCTGCTTGGGTTCCCAGGCGAATACATCCTTGTTCGCGCGCAGGAACCTCACCAATGCCTCCTCTTGATCTGAGTCAAGGTTGGCGCCTATGATGAAGGTGGCTCCTGAGGACCCATCTTCCTCGACCGACACCTGCTTGGTTTCGGCCCGATCTTGAGTGAACAAATGTTTCTTCTTTGCTGGCGCGGCCTCCTTAGCTCCAGGGGTGGCCTCGTCGGCCGGTCGCGCCGCCGCGGCGGTTTTGAGGGCAAACTTGAGCGCTGCCATAGCCTCCTTGGTGTCTCTGACTACGGTGAGGACGTCCTCGCTCCCGGGCATCTTCATGAGGTTGTAGGCCGGATGGATCGCTGCCGTAAACTAAGCTAGAGCCGGGTACCCGAGGATGGCGTTGTACGGGATGCCGACTCAGGCGATGTCGAAGTCGATCAACTCGGTGCGGTAGTTGTCGCGAGTGCCGAAGGTCACGGGAAGGCGGATCTGCCCCAGGGGGCTGGTGGAGCCACCGCCGACCCTGGAGAAGGGCTTGCTGTGGCGGAGCCGTTCGAGCGGTACGTGAAGAAGTCTAAAAGCCTCCACGGAGAGCACGTTGAGACCGGCTCCACCGTCGATAAGGGTCTTGGTGATAGCTACGTTGCAGATGGTGGGTGTGCAAAGCATTGGAAGCACGCCCGAGGTGACGGTGATGACCGGGTGATCCCCCGAGTCAAAGGTGAGGTCGGCCTTAGGCACCGCCCAGTCCAGGGGAGCTCCTTGCTGCATGGAAGCAGCGCCGATCTGGCGAAAGAACTGCTTGGTCTGACGGTCCGAGGGCGGTGCTTGCGAGCTGCCGAGGAGGGCTGCGACGGCAAGGGGCGCCAGTGCCGCGAAGCGCGCGACGAGGAGGCCGCGCAGCTCCTCCCAAGATGCCACTGAGGATCCTGGGAGGGTGGGCAGCCAGGCGCGTGGTGCACCAGCGAGGGCCATGGGAAGCCAGTTGTCCATGACCTTGTCGTCGGCCCCAGCCTTCAGGACGGCCTCTTCATATGCCAGCAGCAAGGCCGACGGGTCCACCGCGCCGTCATAGCACGGCGGCATCTCCGGCTTGTACTCGGGAAGCCACTGTACCCGCCGCAAGGCGGGGGCAAAGATTCCGAGCCCCCTGGCACCATCGTGGGCGTCCGTCAGCTCAGCCGGATGGGCAGCACCAGCCATAGGGGCAAGGTGCGATGGTGGTGGAGCGTGGATTGATGAAAGGAAAGCTTCTGCGCACCCCTACCTAGTATGCCAAATGTCGGATTTGGTTTCCGGCAAAACCCTCGAGGTTCGAACACTGGGGTGCGCACGAAGATCTCTCCCTTCCCTAGCTCACTGTGACACCCGGATAATTAAGGTACAATAACCCTCTGCTAATGACGCCACGTCACCTCGATTACTGTTGCTAATCTCACGTTAGTTCGAAACCGATTTGAATTCAAATTCAAAATCAAGCAAACAATAAAAGTTTTCAAACATTAGAACAGAAATGTTCGGTTAGTACCAAATATTACATAGGTAATTGTTGTGAAGAAAACACATATTTACAAAATGCTAATATGACCTAAATTAAATAAAATATAAAAGAAAAATAAGAAAAAGTAAAACAAAACAAAACAAAACAAACCAAAAAAAGGAGGAAAAGGAACCCCCCCCCTCTCACTGGGCCAGACGACCCAGCTAGCCGACCCACTTGGCCCAACCCGCCGCCCAACCCCTCCCTTAACCCCACTCCTCCCGAAACCCTAACCGTCCGCCACAGTCCCACCCACTTCCTCGATCCCCCCGCCCTCTCCTTCCCGATCGGATCGGGGCAGCGCCCCGCTGGCCACCTCACTCGAGCTGCCTCGCCGGACCTTCCCCTCCTCGTCGGCCGTCCTCGACCTCCTCGCCGACCACCTCTCCCCCGCCCCTCCTCTGTTCGATCCCATCTGGATCAGGGGCTCGATCTGCGCCGCCGCCAAGACGCCGCCCGGAGTCCCCCCCCCTGATCCCATCTCGACGCCGGACCGCCGTCGCCGCTGCTGTTCTCGGGCGTCGTCGTCTCCACCACCGCTCCTCTCTTCGTTGCGGACCTCCCGACTCCTCCTCGAGCCTACTTAGCACACCTCACAGGGCTCGGTGAGCTCCTCCGTCCGTTCCTCCCTTCTCCTCTGCTCCCATCGCAGTAACGCCTTCGTAGTCGCCGCTCGCCGCCGCCTCTGTCGACGCGTCCTGCGCTGTCAGAAGCTTGCCCCGTCGTGCCGCCCTCTCCTCGACAGCTGGGCGTGCCCACAACCACCGCCCGCGCCCGTGGCCTCACTGCAGCGCAGTCCGCCCGCCGCCACTGCCCAGCAGCGGCCTCGCCCGCAAGCCTCCTCAGGCGGCGCCCGCCAGCGCCAGAGCCTCGTCCCGGGTGGACTCGGCGCACGCCTTGAACTCCGCTATGGCCCCATGTCAAATGACATGTGGGGTCCAGCCCCTGAACGTTAAAAAAGAAAATTAAAATAAATAAATAAGTAAATAAATAGATAAAATTAAATATTAACTAATTAATTAAATAAATAAATAAGTTAATTAATTACATTTAAAGTAACTAATTAAGATTAATTAACCTAATTAACTAATTAACTTAATTAACTAAGCGATCAATGACATGCGGGACCCACCGTCGACTTGACCTAGTCAACACCTCTGTTGGCCGATGACATCATGCTGATGCAGTAATGCCATTTTCAGATTAAATTAATAATAATAATTTATAAATTGATTTAAATCTTCAAAAATGAATATAAAATAAACCATAACTCGGATGAAAATGTTTTGTACATGAAAGTTGCTCAGAACGACGAGACGAATCCGGATACGCAGCATGTTCATCCGCCACACATCCCTAGCATAGCAAACCTGCAACATTTCACCTCCGGTTCATCTATCCGAAAACGCGAAACGTCGGGGATACTTTCCCGGATGTTTCCCCCCTTCATCAGTATCACCTACTACCGCGTTAGGGCACACCTAGCACCGCGTATTGCCATGTTACGCTTTGTGATGCTTTGATTGCTCTGTTATTTATTGTGTTCCCCCTCCGTTACTTCTTTCCGATAGAGCCTGAGACCGCTGTCGGTGCCCCTGTGATCGACTACACCGACGACCCCTCCTTCTTGTCTGAGTAACCAGGCAAGCCCCCCCTTTGATCACCATATATCGCCTATTCTTCTCTATACTGCTTGCATTAGAGTAGTGTAGCATGATATTGTTTTTCGTTAATCCTATTCTGCTTCATAGCCTGTCATTGTTGCTATAGTTGTTACCCTTACCTGCTATCCTACTGCTTAGTATAGGATGCTAGTATTCCATCTGTGGCCCTACCTTCTTGTCCGTCGGCTGTGCTATACTATCGGGCCGTGATCACTCGGGAGGTGATCATGGGTATATACTATATACTTTATACATGATACATGTGGTGACTAAAGTCGGTTAAACAAGGGAGCACCATGAGTGATTCACAGTTGGGGGCTGAAAGGACCTTTGTCCCAACGACCCTCTGTGTGGATCTTTGTGGCGGAGCGACAGGGCAGGTTGAGACCGCCTAGGAGAGACGTGGGCACTGCCTGTTCGGCGCTCATGGATACTTAACACGCTTAACGAGATCTTGGTATTTGATCTAAGTTGGGTCGTTGACCTTATACGCACTAACCGCCACGTGGGACAAGATATGGGCAACCGCGCCGTGGTATCACCCGAAGCATTTAAACGTCACGAATCGAAGGCGGCGCACGGATTGGATTGGGCACGCTGCTAGGCTAGGTGCTTCTTCCGCCCTCGCAACATGCAGGTGTGCTAAGGGCAATGGGCCTGCACCCTGGCGCTTATGTTTAGACCGGCGTCTTGACCTCTCTGTTGTGCCTAGGTGGGGCTGCGGCGTGTTGATCTTCATGCGCCGGGCATGACCCGTAAAAGTGTGTCCGCCAAATGGGATCGAGCGTGTCGGGTAATGTGGTGCACCCTGCAGGAAGTTTATCTATTGAATAGCCGTGATCTTCGGTAACACGGCGACTTGGAGTTGTACCTTGACCTTATGACAACTAGAACCGGATACTTAATAAAACACACCCTTCCAAGTGCGGATACAACCCGGTGGTTGCTCTCTAACAGGCTACGAGGAGAGGATCGCGGGTAGGATTATGCTATGCGATGCTACTTGGAGGACTTGATCTACTCTCTTCTACATCTTTGCAAGATGGAGGCTGCGAGCGTAGTCTTGACATGATTAGTTATCCCCTCTTATTACGGCATTCTGCATTCAGTCCACGATATGGCCCTTTACACATATAACCATGCATATGTAGTGTAGCTCCTTGCTTGCGAGTACTTTGGATGAGTACTCACGGTTGCTTTCTCCCCTTTTCCCCTTTCCTTTCTACCGGTTGTCGCAACCAGATGTCGAACCAGAGCGGGCGCCACGTCGGCGGCGACTACTACTGGAGGTGCCTACTACTACGTGCAGCCCGCAGACGACAACCAGGAGTAGTTAGGAGGATCCCAGGCAGGAGGCCTGCGCTTCTTTCGATCTGTATCCCAGTTTGTGCTAGCCTTCTTAAGGCAAACTTGTTTAACTTATGTCTGTACTCAGATATTGTTGCTTCCGCTGACTCGTCTATGATCGAGCACTTGTATTCGAGCCCTCGAGGCCCCTGGCTTGTATTATGATGTTTGTATGACTTATTTATGTTTTTAGAGTTGTGTTGTGATATCTTCCCGTGAGTCCTCGATCTTGATCGTACACGTTTGCGTGCATGATTAGTGTACGACCGAATCGGGGGCATCACAAGTTGGTATCAGAGCCGACTGCCTGTAGGAATCCCCCTTTCCAACTCCTTGGCCGAAGTCGAGTCTAGACTTTACAAAACTTTAACTAACATGGCTATGCGGCCCATGGGCCCATGTCGCCATTGGGTGGTATTAGGATATTTTATTTCTCGTCAATACTCTGGGACTCTTATCTCTCTTCTACTCGGGTTGAATGGTTTTACTAACTCTAACTCTAGGTTCTCGTAACTACTTCCTCCCGGAGGGCCACTCGATACATATGATCGCTTGATACACTAGAAGATTCCGAAGTTACTCTCCGATGTTCCCTCAATACTTGTGCCATCCCTCTTGCAATTCCATTCCATCGATAAACCCTAATTGATAACCAAGTACACTTGCCATTCATGCAATTATTCCCCGTTGATCTTGTTATTACAAGATACCCCGAAATTCTCTCTAATGTTCCGAGAATACGTTGTGCTTACTGCCTTGCAGATCTTGCCACATGAATATCCCTACAGATAATTTCTCGCACTTATCGAGTATCCACTCATCCCCAGTTGATTCATGTATGTCACAAATCTTCGAAATACCATTCGATCTTCCAAAAATCCTCAGGAGCCTATTGCTCTTGAAATTCTTGCTTGCTTACATTTTGGTTAATCCCATAAGTCTAGTAATCTTATTGGCATCCTTTGTCACTATCATTTTAAGTCCGTGGATTTTATATGTGTGCGAATGCACGCAATCATCAGTTGATCCTTATAAATTATCTTTCCGGCTCAGACGTCTTTCAAACATGAGCTGGTTCTCGGCCAATCAGATTGACATCGATTGTACCCCTGAGTCTATTCAACTTATCCATCCTTGATTAGAGCATTTGCTCCTGATCCCTTGATTTGAAAATCATAATTCCTTTGCTACTTAAACGTTGAATTATTCAGATGTTCTATAAACCGATGCATTTGCATTCTTTCTTCCTCTGATTGGGTATCGATACTCACATCAGCTCCATTATGGATCGCCATATCCACTGTTGGATTATTATCCGACAGTGTTCTTCATAATTAATCACCTTGCGAGTTCTTTCTCTGATACATAATGCCTTTGGTAAATTGTATCCTCTCCTTTTGCCAACCATGCTCTGCTTTTGAGCTGGTGATATTTACTCTTGAAGGTCGTGGTATATGTTCCTAAGAAGCCCCAATGGATTGAACCAATGCCTTCCCTAATCTGTGCAAACCCAAAAGATTTCACACGTCATACTTATCTGGTATTGCACCAGGTAAAACTCTCAACAGCTAATGCCATTTCGAAAAGAAACGAGAAGTGAATGAAAGGTTATGCATTGGAGAAGTGGGAGTCGACCTTGAACTTTGCGTTCATGCCCATGGACCCGATGTGGAACTTATCATGGAAGCTTCTTGCCAAATATTTACTAATTCGAGTAATTCTTTCGGTGTCATTAAATTGGACCCCTTGTAGTTATGGTTTCGACCATATTGTTCTTCTTTGTTCCCATTTCTCGGGCAAGTTTAAACATTTGTCTTCTGCGGATCAATACCCCAATCCAACCGCTACTTTGATCCGTCTTCGAGTATTACCCCCTGGTATCTCAAGATTATCTTGGAACTGCATAACTTCTTATGAGTTCTTCATCAAGTACTACATTCTCACTGATTACAGTTTTCATGGGCTCTGAGTTATTAAACACTCAAAGACACCGATAACTGAACCGAGTCTGCAATACGGTTCAACAACTCTTGATAATCTTCTTTAAGTACGAGTTTGTACCCGATCATGTCATTCCTAGCCTACTCTGCTATATCTATTCGTGTTGATTTTAACTATGCTACCTGGTCCTTCTTCTCGGAGCACAATTCTCGACGATGAGCTGACCTTACGTCGATTTTCCTCATCATGTCATTTCGCCTTGAACAGCAAACTTGGTTTGGAGTTTGTGACCTACCCGTGGCTCCAATAACCTTTCGCTTCATCATTCCTTTGACTTGATGTCATCGCCGATCGATTACACCTTCATGAAATCTCTCGACATTTGTGTCGTGGTCATCATCAACATTTTGAGCTCTTATAGGATATCAATTGAATTCATGATGAGAAATACCATCCTTGCCCTTGATGAATTTTATCATCATCGACCACTTTATTGCCTTCCCACCATCACCATTCTTTCTTGGTCCTCGTGTTGATTCCAACCGGTGTACCAACAAGTGAACAATGCTGTTTGAATTCTGCCCTTCTAGCAACCCTATTGCTTTGAAGTTAATGGTCGGCCATTCATTCTTGGACTATTGATTATTGAATCACCATTCTGACACTGGTCGTGCAACCCAACCCATATTTCGGGTGCACCTTTCAACCAATGTTTAATTGTGTATGTTTTCCTCGAGCATACCTCATTATATCATTTGATCTGAAAAATGTTATCTCCTTGTTCACCTAATTGTGGAAATCCATCTTTTGAAAATCCCAATGAATTGTCGCTGAGTTCATCAGCCACCTCCTCACCCTCTCCTTGGTTTAATGATGAACTCATGATTCAGAACTTGCTTCCATAGTTTATTTCCCGAGAATCTTGCAACTCCATCACGTCAAATTGAGTTGCACCCTTCCTTCTCAGGCATCATGAGTCTGAGGTATCCTGACACCAATCAGATCCAAATCTCGGTCGATATGATGGTTTGAACATATTTCCGTGAGTTTTAACATTGGTATTTATATGACCGGTAAGGTGATGTCATGCCTAGCACACCGGTCAGGGAACCCATTGTTATAATACCCCCCTTTCAAGAAGGTTAGCCATTCTTCCATAAGGAAATTGTAAGACTTATTCTATAAGATGTTCCTGATGGATCATTTGTGAATACAAAGTCTCACCTTTGCTTGCAAACCATGTCAGTGCTATCTCGAAGCATGTCCATGGTACACCGATTTTCAACAAAAACATTTGAAGCCCAATGCTAAATGTTTCCTGCTCGATTATCCAAACACCGTTGTATGGGTAATGTCATGAAAATTCTCTCCCCTACCTAAAGAGTTTACTACATTATATCCTGTCATGGATATCATGCTCTGCTCGTCCTTCCGAAGGTTATACCTTTGAAATATTTGTTTAAACACATTTTCCTTTCCATTGTTCTGTTTAATCTGATAATAATATTTTTTTTCCATTTGTTGGGATAACGTTTCTTGTGATCTATATGATCTAAGCAGTAATATTCTCCTGCTTAGGTAAGCACCTCGGTTTACAACTCTGTCAGTGTGACCCTGTAACTATTGCTGACGACATCCTGGTAACCCCCGATGGATGAGAACTTTGCCTATTGCTCCGCCTCGTTCAACGAGCAGGAAAATGGTTATCTTCATCCCTCGCCCTTGGTATCAACGTAGTTGCCAACATAACTGACAGGCTATCCTCTGCCATGCCTTGCTACCATGAACGTGCAATATGTCGGCGTCCTTCCTACTTTTGAACCACATGGTGGGCCCATAACCCACAGTTCCACAGGATGGAAACCTGACTCTCCTGCACCCCCTGTTCCCAAGGTTGTTCCTCGTGTGTGGCCTCGTATGTAATTCACGAGTCATCTTCTGAGGGATCATCAAATCTGTTACCGGACACAATACTTATTCCCGATTGCTTTGAGCCCCTTTCACGCCCTGTTTCAGGCATCGAACGGTTGCCTGCTTGCTCGAAACTTCCCATGAAACCTCATTACTTTGCTCTCAATATTTTCTTAAGTTTCAATTCGAGAATTACGTTCTGCCACCTTCCTCGATGTTATCGACCAGATAGTCAACCTTGTAGAGTTTCGTTCTCCCGGAATACCCCCTTATTCTTTCGTAAGTACGATGGAACCCCCGAAGAAAGCATGCCGACTTCATCTTGATGACTTGAAGTAGAAAAATGAAGACATCAATATAATGGATCCACCACTTCGAGAAAAGCAACCAAGACCGAGAAGATTTGTTAGAATTTCGTAACCAGACCTCTCCCTCGTTTTCCACCTCTTAAATCTCGGGACGAGATTTCTTGTAGTGGAGGAGAATTGTGACGCCCGGATAATTAAGCTACAGTAACCCTCTGCTAATGATGCCACGTCACCTCGATTACTATTGCTAATCTCGCGTTAGTTCGAAACCGATTTGAATTCAAATTCAAAATCAAGCAAACAATAAAAGTTTTCAAACATTAGAACAGAAATGTTCGGTTAGTGCCAAATATTACATTGGTAATTGTTGTGAAGAAAACACATATTTAGAAAATGCTAAGATGACCTAAATTAAATAAAACCGAACAGAAAAATAAGAAAAAGTAAAACAAAACAAAACAAACCAAAAAAAGGAGGAAAAGGAACCCCCCTCTCACTGGGCCAGACGACCCAGTTGGCCGACCCACCTGGCCCAACCCGGCCGGCCCAACCCCTCCCCCTTAACCCCACTCCCTCCCGAAACCGTAACCGGTCCGCCACAGTCCCACCCACTTCCCCTCGATCCCCCCCCACGCCCCTCTCCCCTTCCCCGATCGGATCGGGGCAGCGCCCCGCTGGCCACCTCACTCGAGCCGCCTCGCCGGACCTTCCCCTCCTCGCCGGCCATCCTCGACCTCCTCGCCACCACCCTCCCCGCCTCCTCGCTCGATCCCATCTGGATCGGGGCTCGATCCGCGCCACCGCCAAGACGCCGCCGAGTTCCCCCCCCGATCCCATCTCGATGCCGGACCGCCGTCGCCGCGCTCAACTCGGACACCGTCGTCTCCACCACCTCCATCCTCTTCGTCGCCGGACCTCCCCAACTCCTCCTCGAGCCTACTTAAGCACACCTGCAGGGCTCAGTGAGCTCCGTCGTCCGTTCCCTCCCTTCTCCTCTGCTCCCATCGCCGTGCAACGCTCGTAGTCACCGTTGGCCTCCGCCTCTATCGACATGGTCACTTCGCCTGTAGCTGCGCCCGGTCATGCACGCCCTCTCCTCGAAGCGCTCGGGGCGCGCCCCACAACCACCGCCCGCGCCTGTGGCCTCACTGCCGCGCCGTCCGCCTACCGCCTCAGCCATCGGCCTCACCGCTGCAAGCACTCCTGCAGGCGGCGCCCTTCAGCGCCCATAGCCCCGTCCCGGGTGGACTCGGGCACACGCCCGAACCCGCTATGGCCCCGCTGGCCCAATGACATGTGGGGTCCAGCCCCTTGGAACGTTAAAAAAAAGAGAATTAAAATAAATAAATAAATAGATAAAATTAAATATTAATCAATTAATTAACTAAATAATTAACTTAATTAATTCTGTTTAAAGTAACTAATTAAGATTAATTAACCTAATTAACTAATTAACTTAACTAACTAAACAGTCAATGACATGCGGGACCCACACGTCAGCTTGACCTAGTCAACACCTCTGTTGACTGATGACATCATGCTCATGCAGTAATGACATTTTCGGATTAAATTAATAATAATAATTTATAAATTTATTTAAATCTTTAAAAATGAATATAAAATAAACCGTAACTCGGATGAAAATGTTTTGTACATGAAAGTTGCTCAGAACGACGAGACGAATCCGGATACGCAGCCTGTTCGTCCGCCACACATCCCTAGCATAGAAAACCTGCAACATTTCACCTCTGGTTCATCTGTCCGAAAACGCGAAACATCGGGGATACTTTCCCGGATGTTTCCCCCCTTCATCGGTATCACCTACTACCGCGTTAGGGCACACCTAGCACCGCGTATTGCCATGTTACGCTTTGTGATGCTTTGATTGCTCTGTTATTTATTGTGTTCCCCCTCCGTTACTTCTTTCCGGTAGACCTTGAGACCGCTGCCGGTGCCCCTGTGATCGACTACACCGACGACCCCTCCATCTTGTCTGAGCAACCAGGCAAGCCCCCCCTTTGATCACCAGATATCACCTATTCTTCTCTATACTGCTTGCATTAGAGTAGTGTAGCATGTTACTGCTTTTCGTTAATCCTATTCTGCTGCATAGCCCGTCATTGTTGCTACAGTTGTTACCCTTACCTGCTATCCTACTGCTTAGTATAGGATGCTAGTATTCCATCTGTGGCCCTACCTTCTTGTCCGTCGGCTGTGCTATACTATCGGGCCGTGATCACTCGGGAGGTGATCATGGGTATATACTATATACTTTATACATGATACATGTGGTGACTAAAGTCGGGTCGGCTCGAGGAGCACCCATGAGTGATTCACGGATTGGGGGCTGATAGGACCTTTGTCCCAACGCCCTCTGTGTGGATCTTTGTGGCGGCGGCGGCAGGCAGGTTGAGACCGCCAAGGAGAGAGGTGGGCTGGCCTGCTCGGCGTTTATGGATACTTAACACGCTTAACGAGATCTTGGTATTTGATCTGAGTTGGGTCGTTGACCTTATACGCACTAACCTCCACGTGGGACAAGATATGGGCAACCGGCGTCGTGGTATCACCAAGCATTTCGTGACGCCGGCGATCGAGTGGCGCTGGCGATTGGATCGAACGCTGCTAGGCTAGGTCTGCTTCCGGCCGCCCTACATAGCGTCTTGAGTGTGCTAAGGCGATGGGCCTGCACCCACAATGCGCTTAGGTTTAGACCGGCGTGTTGACCTCTCTGTTGTGCCTAGGTGGGGCTGCGGCGTGTTGATCTTCATGACGTGCATGACCCGAGAAAAGTGTGTCCGGCCAAATGGGATCGGCGTGTCGGGTAATGTGGTGCACCCTGCAGGAAGTTTATCTATTCAAATAGCCGTGATCTTCGTAACAGGACGACTTGGAGTTGTACCTTGACCTTATGACAACTAGAACCGGATACTTAATAAAACACACCTTCCAAGTGCGGATACAACCGGTGGTCGCTCTCTAACAGGGTTACGAGGAGAGGATCGCGGGTAGGATTATGCTATGCGATGGTACTTGGAGGACTTGATCTACTCTCTTCTACATGTCTGCAAGACGGAGGCTGCCGAGCGTAGTATTCGGCGAGATTAGTTATCCCCTCTTATTCGGCATTACGTAGTTCACCCCTTGATATGGCCCTTTACACATATAACCATGCATATGTAGTGTAGCTCCTTGCTTGTGAGTACTTTGGATGAGTACTCACGGTTGCTTTCTCCCCCCTTTTCCCCCCTTTCATTTCTACCTGGTTGTCGCAACCAGATGTCGGAGCCCAGGAGCCAAACGCCACCGTCAATGACGACTACTACACTGGAGGTGCCTACTACTACGTGCAGCCGGCGGCGACGACCAGGAGTAGTTAGGAGGATCGAGTGCAGAGGCATGCGCCTCTTCGATCTGTATCCCGCTTTGTGCTAGCCTTCTTAAGGCAAACTTGTTTAACTTATGTCTGTACTCAGATATTGTTGCTTCCGCTGACTCGACTATGATCGAGCACTTGTATTCGAGCCCTCGAGGCCCCTGGCTTGTATTATGATGCTTGTATGACTTATTTATGTTTTTAGAGTTGTGTTGTGATATCTTCCCGTGAGTCCTTGATCTTGATCGTACACGTTTGCGTGCATGATTAGTGTATGATCGAATCGGAGGCGTCACACTCACCCACTCCCCACGATCCCAAGGCTCAGCGCATCGAACTCGCAGAACAAAGGACACAGAGTTTATACTGGTTCGGGCCACCAATGTGGTGTAATATCCTACTCTAGTGTGGTGTGGTGGATTGCCTCTAGGGCTGAGGAAGAACTAGTACAAGGGAAGAACTGCCTCCTGAGGAGAGGTGTTCTTGAGCTCGGTGAGCTTGTGTGGTGGCCTTGGTGGAATGGATCCAGTCCAAGACCAGATGCCCACTACGGTGGTGGCTAATCCTATATATAGAGGCCCGGGTCCTCTTCCCAAATATTAGGCGGGAAGGGATCCCACAACGGCCAATTTGAAGGGGGACAACCAGTACAAGTTATCCTGACTAAAGGTGGTCTTCGCCTGCCAAAGGCTCTGGTGGTGACGCCGTCCTGGTCTCCATGGTGACCTCCGTCCTGCCGTCCTGCTGGTCTTGGTCTCGTTGCACCGATATGGAAACCTTTGCCTGATGCCTCGGGAATCTGCGCCTGTGCTAGACTCTTTAGCACCAAAGAGGAAACGAGTACACTGCGTGCTGGCGCCCGCCTGGCCTTGGTCGTCATGGCTTGTGTCACAGGGACCTCGCGAGGTGCCCCTTGCCTTGATCTCTCCGCCCCTCGTGAACCAGCCTAGTGAGGCCGCCCCTGAGGAGGTCTTGCGTCGTCCGCCTCGCGAGGCTTGGCCCCTCGCGAGGGTCTTGAGTGTTCGCTGATGAAGATGGGTCGTACAGGGCCGCTGGTGGAGCCACGCCGTGGACAGTAGGCAGGCAAGTCTGGGGACCCCCATTCCCAGGACGCCGACACCGACGTAGTCTAGCACACATCAGAGCCCCTCCGAGATTGGATCTCCTTCTCTCTTCTCTTCTGTTTCGCGTTTCCCAGATCTGGCCCTTCACGGTTTCTTAATTTTCCAGAGATCCGTAACTCCGATTGCGCTGAAATTTTTACATGATTTTTTCCATAAATTATCTTTCTTGCACCAGAAGAAGGGCCCCAACCGCCTTACGAGGAGGGCATAAGACACCTGGGCACGCCTGGCACCCCCTGGTGCGCCCTGGTGTACCTTGGGGGCTGTGAGCCCCCGTTTGCGTTGATTCCACCTCCCAAAAATCACATATATTCCAAAATAATTCTCCGTAAATTTTTATCGCGTTTGGACTTCGTTTGATATGGATTTTCTGTGAAATAAGAAACATGTAACAAACAGGAATTGGCACTGGGCATTGGATCAATAGGTTAGTCCAATAAATCATATAAATTGTTGCAAAAAATATGTAAAAGGTGAATAATATTGGCATGGAACAATAAAAAATTATAGATACGACGGAGACGTGTCAACATCCCCAAGCTTAATTCATGCTCGTCCTCGAGCAGGTAAATGGTAAAAAGATGATTTTTAATGTGGAATGGTACCTAGCATAAATTTGATCATATATCTAATCATGGCACGAATATTAGGACATAAGTGAATCAAAACTATATTCTATAATTTGACATAAAGACATCAATACTCAGGCATCCCAACAAACAATTGTGTCTTTCAAAATATCAACACTAAAGAAAGCTATCCCTACAAAATCATATAGTCTTGTCATGCTCTGTCTTCTTTACACAAAGTATTTATCATGCACAACCCCGATGACAAGCTGAGCAATTGGTTCATACTTTTTAACGCGCTTCAACTTTTTCAACCCTCACACAATACATGAACGCAAGCAATGGATATAGCACTAAGGGTGAAATAGAGTATAATGATAGGGCTAAATATAGAGAAGACAAAAAAGTAAGAAAGTCTCACATCGAAGCGGTTAACCAACAGGCTATGTAGATGCCCATCAATTGATATCAATGCGAGGAGAAGGGGTTTCCATGCACTAAGAGCTATAAGTGTATGAAAGCTCAATATGAAAACTAAGTGGGTGTGCATCTAATCCTATAATGAAAAATTCCCACTAGTATATGAAAGTGACAACATAGGAGACTCTCCATATGAAAAACACGGTGCTACTTTGAAGCACAAGTGTGGAACTAGCATGCCCCTTCTCTCTTTTTTAATTTTTTCTTCTTTTTCTTCTTTTTTTCTTTTATATTTGTTTCTCTCATTGTCCGGAGTCTCATCCCGATGTGGGGGAATCATAGTGTCCATCATCCTTTCGTCACTAGGGCAATGCTCTAAAAATGAATAATGATGATAATCGCACTTCTATTTACTTATAACTCAAAAGAAACAAAAATTACAACTCGATACCTATAACAATGTATGACTCTATATGAATGCCTCTGGTAGTGTACCAGGATGTGCAATGATCTATCATAACAACGATATCAAAAAATGGACAAGCCATGGAAATATCATGCTAGCTATCTTACGATCATGCAAAGCAATATGACAATGAATGCTCAAGTCATCAAAACGGAGGCGGTGGAAGTTGCATGGCAATATATCTCGGAATGGCTATGGAAAGGCCATAATAGGTAGGTATTGTGGCTATTTTGAGGAAGATATAATAAGGCTTATGTGTGATAGAGTGTATCATATCACGGGGTTTGGATGCTCCTGCGAAGTTTGCACCGACTCTCGAGGTGAGAAAGGGCAATGCATGGTACCATAGAGGCTAGAAAATTGCGGAAAGGTAAGAGTGCGTATAATCCATGGACTCACACTAGTCATAAAGAACTCATATACTTATTGCAAAACTTTATTAGCCCTCGAAGAAAAGTACTACTACGCATGCCCCTAGGGGGATAGTTTGGTAGGAAAAGACCATCGCTCGTCCCCGACCGCCACTCATAAGTAAGACAATCAATAATAAATCATGCTCCAACTTCATAACATAACGAGAGACTATATGTGCATGCTTCGGGAATCACAAACCTTAACACCAATATTCCTACTAACCACAACCAATTACTAGTACCTCCCACATATTCCATCTCTATATCGCAAAACTATTGCAAGGAATCAAACATATCATATTCAGTGATCCATAAGTTTTATGTAGGATTTTATAACTAACCATGCAATTGACCAATTCATGTTGACTCTCTAAATAAATATAAGTGAAGCATGAGAGTTTAATTATTTCTACAAAATACCATGCTCTAATAAGTATAAGTGAAGCAAAAGAGAATTCTACAAATAATGGTTTTCTATGTGAAGAGAAAAAGGAAATCCAAACTTCAAATGATATAAGTGAAGCACATGAAGCATTCTGTAAAGCCATACGCAAAAGATATAAGTGAAGTACAATGAGCATTCTATAAATCAACCATGGACTATCTCATACCAGCATGGTGCATAAAAAAATGAAAAATAAACACAAAAGATGCTCCAAGATTTGCACATATCACATGAACGAAATGAAGATGAAAACATACCGATACTTGTTGAAGAAAGATGGGATGCCTTCCGGGGCATCCCCAAGCTTAGATGCTTGAGTCTCCTTGAATATTTACTTGCAGTGCCTTGGGCATCCCCAATCTTGAGATCTTGCCTCTCCTCCTTCTCCTCATATCGAGACCTCCTCGATATTTGATCACTTCATCCACACAAAACTCAACAGAAAGCTCGGTAAGATCCATTAGTATAATAGAGCAAATCACTACTTTAAGTATTGTTGCAAACCAATTCATATTTTATTTTTGCATTTTAGCTACTGTATTATAACTTTTCCATGGCTTATACCACCGATAGAATCGATAGTTTCATCAAAACAAGCAAAACAATGCATCAAAATAGAATCTGTCTTAAACAGGATAGTTTGTACCAATCTGAACATCACCAATACTTCTGGTACTCCAAAAATTCTGAAAAATTAGGAAAAAAATAAAAAAAAGTACATCAAGACTGTGCAGGAAGTTTCAGAAACTTTCGACATTCCAGTAAAAGATGTAAAATCATGCACTATAGCCAAGCTTCTGTTTTTGCACCGCACATACCAACAAGCAATCTAGTCATCCTAAAGGCAAATATTGGCACGTTATTTTTACAATACATTGGATTTTTACAAGGGGATAATTATTTTTGTTGAAAAGTTTCTGTAATTAAGATTCACAAAGTTTCCACGGGCATGAACAAAGTTCAAGGCTAGCTCCCACTTTCACAATGCTCGTCCCTCTCACTTTCACTTTTATCTTTGTGAAGTTTAAGTTCCCCTCTATATTTTTTTGTTTTTAAACTTTATAAAATCACTCAACAGAAATAAATGACTCTCTAAAACTTACGGGTTGTCTCCCTAGTAGCGCTTTCTTTAAATCCATTAAGCTAGGCATAAAGTGCTCAAGTAATGAATCCACCCGGATCCCAAGGTATATCAAAGCCAATTGTAATTAACAATGATTTGGCATTTAGTAGTGAGCACAGAGCAACATATATAATGCAATGACGAATTCTAACTCTCTTCCTATGCATCGGCATGTCATACAGGAACAATTCATACACATCAAGTAAAGGCCAATACATAGCATAAGAAGTTTCTTGCAATTTTATCGCGTTGGAAACATAGAGAGGTGGAGATATATTTCCTCTCTCATAATAATTGCAAGTAGGAGCAGCAAGCACATGCATATTACATTCATCAAAATCATCATGTGCAATGGTAAAAGGCAACCCATCAATATAATCCTTAATAAGAACAAACGTCTCCGATATAGTGTAGTTTGGAGAATTCAAAAAGATAATAGGATTATCATGTGTGGGTGCAATAGCAAAAATTTCATTCTTAACATAAGGAACTATAGCAAGTTCATCTCCATAAGCATAATTCATATTGGCATCTCGGCCACAAGCATAGCAACCATCAAGTTCATCAAAAAGGCATATTTCAAAAGGATTAACGGGATCATAACAATTATCATAGCATTCATCCTTCGGTAAGCATGAAGGGAAATATGATAATGTATGAGTTGAAGAGTTAATCTTATTATAAGGTGGGCACGGGTAGCTAATCCTCTCTTCCTCCTTTTTTTCTTCGCTCCCTTCATCATCTTTTTCATCCAATGAGCTCACAGTTTCATCAATTTCTTCTTCTATAGACTCCTGCAAAATATTAGTCTCTTCTTGGACAGCGGAGACTTTCTCGATAAATATATCAATATCGGAATTGTATTTGTAATTATCATAGAAATATTTAAGGATAGCAAAAAATTTCAGGTCTATAAACTGAATCATAAAAATCTTCAAACTATTCAAACAAAGATTCAATTTCATAAGCACCCTTAAAAGCAACAAATTCTTCTATTTGTTCCACATCATAATAATCATATCTACCATTGGCATAAGAAGCCAAGGTTTCATTATCATTAAGTTTGCATGAAAAGGGAAGGTGTGGAGCGTTCATCCAAGAGCAACAAGTATAATCATATCTCGGGCATAAATTCCAAGCATACCAATGCAACATATCAATTTGATCCCATAATAGTTTCCCTTTTGTGTCAAGCGATAATCCCTAAAGTGTTCACGTTGATCCAACGTTACTCCCATTATCAAGTTGAATGGGGTTTTCTCAGGATTATTAAAGTAATGTTTAATATTTTTCACATAATGATCATCGAGGGTTTTAGGAGGTTCCCCATCTCCATGTGTAGCAAGTACAACTAATTTTTTTGGTATTTCGTGTTCCATATCCATAACTAAAGATAGAGAACAACTTAGAACAGGAAATAAAAACTACTTAGTGATAAAGCAAACAAGCACACACGAGAATATTCACCCCACGCTATTGCTCCCCGGTGATGGCAGCTGGAACTGCGTCGGTATTTCCCCGAAGAGGGAGGGATGATGTAGCACAGCGACGGTAGGTATTTACCTCAGTTATGAAACCAAGGTATCGAACCAGTAGGAGAACCAAGCAACACAACGTAAACAACACCTGCACACAAACAACAACACCTCGCAACCCAACAAGTTAAAGGGGTTGTCAATCCCTTCCGGGGTACGACGCCTCAAGATAGGCAAGCGGATGTGAGATAAATTGTAGTAGATTGATAGATCAAACGCCAAATAAAATAAATAAAGATAAAATGCACCAAGGTATTTTTGTATTTTCTGGTTTAATATATCTGAATAAAAAGGCAAAGGAAAAGTAGATCGCAAGGCAAATATATGAGAAAGAAGACCCCGGGGCCGTAGGTTTCACTAGTGGCTTCTCTCGAGAAAAAGAGCAAAGGGTGTGTAAACAAATTACTGTTGGGAAATTGATAGAACTTCAAATAATTATGACAATATCCAAGCAATGATCATTACATAGGCATCACGTCCAAGATTACTAGACCAACTCCTGCCTGCATCTACTACTATTACTCCACACATCAACCGCTATCCAGCATGCATCTAGTGTATTAATTTCATGGAAAACGGAGTAATGCAATAAGAACGATGACATGATGTAGACAAGATCCGTTTATCTATATGGTAGTACATATAGATCTCGTCTTTTTATCCTTAGTAGCAATCATACATACGTGTCATTTCCCTTTCTGTCACTGGGATCGAGCACCGTAAGATCGAACCCACTACCGGACACCTCTTCCCATTGCAAGATAAATAGATCAAGTTGGCCAAACAAAACCCAAATATCGGAGAAGAAATACAAGGCTATAAGAGATCATGCATATATGATATCAAAGAAACTCAAATAACTTTCATCGATATAAAAAGATATGACTGTTCACAAACTCGAAGTTCATCAGATCCCAACAAACACACGGAAAAAGAGTTACATCATATGGATCTCCAAGAGACCATTCTATTGAGAATTCAGCGAGAGAGAGAGAGAGAGAGAGAGAGAGAAAGCCATCTAGCTACTAACTACGGACCCGAAGGTCTACAAGGGACTACTCACGCATCATCGGAGAGGCACCAATGGAAGTGGTGAACCCCTCCGTGATGGTGTCTAGATTGGATCTGGTGGTTCTGGACTTTGCGGCGGCTGGATGAATATTTCGTCGATGCTTTTAGGGTTCTGGTATTTTTGGGGTATTTAAAGAGCAAAGAGGCGGTCCGGGGCACCGAGGTGGGCACAACCCACCGTATGCGCGCTGGGACTCTGGCGCCTGGTGGGTTGTGCCCCTCGGGCACCCAGTGCAACCAGGGCCCATTGCCTTCCTTCTGGCCCATAAAAATCATCGTGAAGTTTCGTGGCATTTGGACTCCGTTTGATATTGATTTCTTGCGATGTAAAAAACACGAGAAAAAATAACAACTGGCACTTGGCACCATGTCAATAGGTTAGTACCAAAAAATGATATAAAATGACTATAAAATGATTATAAAACATCCAAGATTGATAATAAGACAACATGGAACAATAAAAATAATCGATATGTTGGAGACGTATCAGCATCCCCAAGCTTAACTCCTACTCGTTCTCGAGTAGGTCAGTGATAAAAACAAATTTTTTGATGTGGAGTGCTATTCATCAAGTCATATCATATTCTTTTTCTTTATAGCATGGACATTTGGACTTTTATGTGATTCAAAGCAATAGTCCAGTTTTGACATAATAATTTAGATACTCAAGCATATCAACAAGCAACCATGTCTTCCAAATATCAACGCTAAAATAAGTTATCCCTAGCCCATCATGCTCAAACATTGATCCATTCATGAAACACACTCGAATATTAACTACACCCAATACTTGAGCACGATCATATTACCTCCTAGTTGGTGCTTTTTATGAGAGAAGATGGAGACTCAAAATAAAAATTGCATAAAGTAAAAGAAAGGCCCTTCGCAAAGGGAAGTAGGGATTTGTAGAGGTGCCAGAGCTCAAAGAGAAAAATTAGAGATAAAAACATTTTGGGAGGTGTATCCATCCCACCAACGAAAATGACTTAGAGTTCTGAACACTTTCCATGCTAGATATGCCATAGGCGTTCCCAAACAGAAAATAAAGTTTATTCCTTTCTCCACCATTCTTTCACTTTCCATGGCTAGACGTATCCACGAGTGCCCTCCATACCAACACTTTCCAAGGAATTTATTATTTGACTACATAATGTAAATTCATTTTTTTTTTGCATTTCGGGACTTGGCATCCCTAAGACCTTTGCCTTACTCTCGTGCAATGACAATTGAATAAACACTCATCTTGAGAATAACACATCCAACATGGAAAATATTAGCCACCCATTACCGTTTCGCGAGCGAAACAAACACACAAAAGAGAAGTTTATTTTGAAAATTAGAGATGGCACATGAAAATTTGCTTAGAACGGCAAAAGAATACCGCATATAGGTAGATATAGTGGACTCATGTGGCGAAACTAGTTTAAAGGTTTTTGGAGGCACAATTAGAGGTCATACTTAGTGCAAAATGAAGGCTAGCAAAAGATTGGGAATCGGCCAACCAAGAAATGAATAATCTCATAAGCAAGCATTAAGCATAATTAACACCGAATAATGCACCACAAGTAGGATATAATTTTCATTGCATGATTATTGACTTTCGTGCATGCATAGGGAATCACAAACCTTAACACCAATATTCCTACTAGAGCACAATTACTCATCAACATAACTCACATATCACATCATTATATCTCAAAACTATTACTAAGAATCAAGTTTATTTTGTCCAATGATCTTCATGACATTTTCTTTTACTTTATCCTTCTTGGATATCTATCACTTTGGGACTAATTTTCATGTGTTGCTTTTCATAAGCTCAAACAAATATAAGTGAAGATCATGAGCATAACAAATTTTCTTTCTCTCAAAATAATCTAAGTGAAGCAAGAGAGAATTTCTTCAAAATTTCACTAACTCTCAAATAAATCTAAGTGAAGCAAGAGAGCATTTCTTCAAAAATAACAAAGCACACCGTGCTCAAAAAGATATAAGTGAAGCACTAGAGCAAGTCCTAGCTTAGAAAAAAATTAAGTGAAGCATAGAGAGCAATTCTAACAAGTCATGATATAATTTTGGCTCTCTCAAATAGGTGTGTCCAGCAAGGACTGATGACTTAAAACACAAAATAAAATGAGCAAATACACATATCACACAAGACGCTCCAAGCAAAACACATATCATGTGACGAATAAAACTATAGCCTCGAGTAAAATACCAATAGTTGTTGGAAGAAAGCGGGGATGCCACTCGGGGGCATCCCCAAGCTTAGTTGGTTGCTCATTCTTGGATAATAGCTTGGGATGCCAGGGCATCCCCAAGCTTAGGCTCTTACATCCTTCCTTCATCCATCTGGTTATGTTGAAGATCCTCCCCGACAACGGCGCTAGAAATTCTCCTTGATGGCGGCTGGAACTACGTCGGTATTTCCCCAGAGAGGGAGGGATGATGTAGCACAGCGACGATAGGTATTTCCTCAGTTATGAAACCAAGGTATTGAACCAGTAGGAGAACCAAGCAACACAACATAAACAACACCTGCACACAAACAACAACACCTCGCAACCCGACGAGTTAAAGGGGTTGTCAATCCCTTCCGGGGTACGACGCCTCAAGATAGGCAAGCGGACGTGAGATAAATTGTAGTAGATTGATAGATCGAACGCCAAATAAAATAAATAAAGATAAAACGCAGCAAGGTATTTTTGTATTTTTTGGTTTAATAGATCTGAATAAAAAGGCAAAGGAAAAGTAGATCGCAAGGCAGATATATGGGAAATAAGACCCAGGGGCCGTAGGTTTCACTAGTGGCTTCTCTCGAGAAAAATAGCAAACGGTGGGTAAACAAATTACTGTTCGGCAACTGATAGAACTTCAAATAATTATGACGATATCCAGGAAATGATCATTACATAGGCATCACGTCCAAGATTAGCAGACCGACTCTTGCCTGCATCTACTACTATTACTCCACACATCGACCTCTATCCAACATGCATCTACTGTATTAAGTTCATGGAAAAATGGAGTAATACAATAAGAACGATGACATGATGTAGACAAGATCCGTTTATCTATATGGCGGTACATATAGATCTCGTCTTTTTATCCTTGGTAGCAACGATACATACGTGTCGTTTCCCTTTCTGTCACTGGGATCGAGCACTGTAGGATCGAACCCACTACCGGGCACCTCTTCCCATTGCAAGATAAATAGATCAAGTTGGCCAAACAAAACCCAAATATCGGAGAAGAAATACGAGGCTATAAGAGATCAAAGAAACTCAAATAACTTTCATGGATATAAAAAGATATGACTGATCATAAACTCGAAGTTAATCAGATCCCAACAAACACATCGCAAAAGAGTTACATCATATGGATCTCCAAGAGACCATTGTATTGAGAATTCAGCGAGAGAGAGAGAAAGCCATCTAGCTACTAACTACGGACCCGAAGGTCTACAAGGGACTACTCACGCATCATCGGAGAGGCACCAATGGAAGTGGTGAACCCCTCCGTGACGCTGTCTAGATTGGATCTGGTGGTTCTGAACTCTATGGCGGCTGGATGAATATTTCGTCGATGCTTTTAGGGTTCTGGTATTTTTGTGGTATTTATAGAGCGTAGAGGCGGTCCGGGGGGGCACCTGAGGTGGGCACAACCCACCAGGGCGCGCCTGGGCCTCCTGGCGCGCCCTGGTGGGTTGTGCCCCCCTCAGGGCAACCCCCAGGTGCAACCAGGGCCCATTGCCTTCCTTCTGGCCCATAAAAAATCATCGTGAAGTTTCGTGGCATTTGGACTCGGTTTGATATTGATTTCTTGCGATGTAGAAAACAACAACTGGCACTTGGCACCATGTCAATAGGTTAGTACCAAAAATGATATAAAATGACTATATAATGATTATAAAACATCCAAGATTGATAATAAAACAACATGGAACAATAAAAAAATAATCGATACGTTGGAGACGTATCACCCGGCAACGGTGCCAGAAAAAGGTCTTCATAACCCACAAGTATAGGGGATCGTTTGTGGCATTGTTCAATAAATAAGAGTATCAAACCCAACGAGGAGCTAAAGGTAGAACAAATATTCCCTCAAGTTCTATCGACCACCAATACAACTTTGCAAACACTTGACATTTGCTTCACCTAAAACAAGTATTAAACTAATTGCAAGAATAAAACAACGATTAAATTGCAAGGTAATAAAAGTAGATAGCTTTTGTCAACAAGAAAGTCATTTGTCCCTAGGCAATCGATAATAAGTACCGGTAATCATTCTTGTGATTTTATATGAGGGAGAGGCATGAGCTAACATACTTTCTCTACTTGGATCATATGCACTTATGATTGGAACTCTAGGAAGCATCCGCAACTACTAAAGATCATTAAGGTCGTGAAATCCAACCATAGCATTAAGTATCAAGTCCTCTTTATCCCATGCGCAACAACCCACCTACTCGGGTTTAAGCTTCTATCACTCTCGCAACCCACCATAAGCGAATCATGAACATATTGCAACACCCTACAGCGAGGATCCCCCCGTTTGCGTGAGACGGAGGCACCGTAGGATAGCACCAAAAATAAAATATACAATCATACCAACCAAGATCACGATTAACCCATCAGACACAATGGATCTACTCAAACATCATAGGATAGCCACGTATCATTGGGAAATAATATACAGAGTTGAGCACCATGTTTAAGTAGAGATTACATCGGGGAGAAGGGGTGTTACACCGCTGCATAGAGGGGGAGAGAGTTGGTGTTGACGGTAGCAAGATTGTTGATGTAGATCGCCGTCCCGATCCTTGCCCCGACAGCACTCCGGCGCCACCGGGAGAGAGGGGGAGAGAGCCCCCTCCTTATTCTTCCTTGGCCTCCCCCCTAGATGGTAGGAGGATTCCCCCTCTGGTCCATGGCCTCCATGGCAGCGGAGGGGCAGGAGCCCCTGATCTCCCTCTCTGCTCTCTTCTGTTTCGCGTTCCCCACATCTGGCCCTTCACGTTTTCTTAAATTCCTAGAGATCCGTAACTCCGATTGCGCTGAAATATATACACGGTTTTTTTCCATAAATTATTTTCTTGCGCCAGAAGAAGAGCCCCAACCGCCTTACGAGGAGGGAATAAGACACCTAGGCGCGCCTGTCACCCCCTGGCGCGCCCTGGTGTATCTTGGGGGTTGTGGGGCCCCGTTTGCATTGATTCCACCTCCCAAAAATCACATATATTCAAAAATAATTTTCCATAAATTTTTATCGCGTTTGGACTTCATTTGATATGGATTTTCTGCAAAACAAAAAACATGTAAGAAACAGGAACTGGCACTGGGCACTGGATCAATAGGTTAGTCCAATAAATCATATAAATTGTTCTCAAAATATGTAAAAGTTGAATAATATCGGCATGGAACAATAAACAAAATATAGATTCGATGGAGACGTATCAATATGCACGAAGGTACCGAGTCTGTCAAGGAATCCAAATTGGATGTGCTTCAAAGTCAACTTGACAAGTTCAAAATGAAGGGTGGTGAAGGAGTCGCTGAAATGTACTCTAGGCTTGCTCTCATCACAAATGAGATTGCCGGCTTAGGAAGCGAAGAAATGACCGATAGATTCATCACCAAGAAAATCCTAAGAGCTCTGGATGGAAAATATGATACCGTGTGCACCTTGATCCAAATGATGCCCAATTACAAAGATCTCAAGCCAACGGAAGTCGTTGGTAGAATTGTTGCTCATGAGATATCACTCAAGGATAAGGAAGAACTCCACAACAAGTCTAGTGGTGCTTACAAAGCTTCATGTGATGCTCCTACAATATCAAGTGAGAAACAAGTCTTCAATAAAGAATTGATCTTGATGGTGAAGAACTTCAACAAGTTCTACAAGAGTAGAAGCAAAGTGAGAAGTTCTGAGTCAAGGTCCTACAATGTCAAAAGATATTCTAGTCGTGATCGCAATTGCTACAATTATGGAAGACCCGGACACTACTCCAATGAGGGTACGGCTCCCTACAAGAGAAGATTCACCTAAAAGGAGAAGTAAAAGAGATGAATCACCACAAAGAGAGAGAAGGAGTGGAGATGATCGTTATGAACGAAGACCCTCCCATCGAAGCAAGGATTCGGAAAGGAAGGACAGTCATCAAAGAGCTACACAAGCCGAAGACATCAAGCTCGCGTTGGTGAATGGGTATACGGTTCCGACTCCGACAACTACTTCGAGAGAAGTCATCACTCCGACTCCAAATATACTCAAGATGAAGGTGTTTCCGGTCTTGCACTTGTATCATCCAACTCCTACGACATACTTGACTCACCAAATGAAGGAATTGGAAGATGCTTCATGGCAAAAGGCCCTAAGGTATCACACCACAAGTATGCTGATTTCAATAGCGATGAAGATGATTTGCTAGGTGATGATGATTTACTTGTTGACAACACTAGTGATGAAAACTATGATGAAATTGCTATTAGTCATGCTAATCAAGATGAAACGAATGACAATGATAAGAAGGATATTGAGCGTCTAACTAAAGAACTAAACACTCTTAAGTTAGCTCATGAAACTACCTTAGAGGATCATCGAAGCTTTTAAAGACTCATGAGAAGCTACGCTTTGAGAAGATCAATTTAGAGCAAGAGCATGGGTTCTTAAAAGCAATCGATGATGATCTTCGAAAGAAAAGTTCTTCTTGCATTGCCAAGCGTTTACTCTTGTCTACTTACATGCACATAGGGCCGGTCCTGAGATTTCGAGGGGCCGGGGTGTCGGGGAGAACTGATCGTGGCCCACGAACACCTATGGGACCTGGGTCCCTTGTGGTTCGGAGGGGGGCGGAGATTGCACAAAGAGTGGATCGAAGCGATGCACACCAGCAGATTTACCCAGCTTCGGAGCTCTCCGGAGAGATAATACTCCTACTGCTGCTTTGTGGATTATCTTGTGTCCTTGCTAGGGAGCAATGGGAGCTACAAAACCTAGCCCGAGTGTGGTCTCGTATGAGTAGGATGAACTAAGCCGGAGCTGAACCGAACCCTTTCTACGTTGCACTTGGGCCTCCTTTTATAGGCACAAGGGGTCACCACAGGTGGCAAGTAGACAAGGGTAAGATAGTAAAAACATAGGTAGGTACACCGCTTTATGCAGTGTCTGATGATCTATACCTAACTCGACGGCAAGGGACAAGAGTCATAAATGCCCGTCTCGGTCGCTGAAACGATTAGCAGGGACCGTCAAGTGCGCCTCCGCTTGCCACGATGGTAGCTTGTCGGCGCCGCTTATCGCTGCTCCCGCTGGCGCACAACCCGTCGACACGCGTGCTTGGGAAAGCCCCATGGCGACATCGCTGGCGGATGAGCTGGAGCGGAGATGAAGAGAGGTCACTTGTCATGGCGAGCACCTTGCAGCGGCAAGGTTCTTGTCGCGCCGAGCTTATCACTCACCAAGCCTTCCGGCAAGCTCCTCTTGCCGGGTCTTATTCCTTTGTGCCCCGAGTGGCCTTCCCGCAAGCTCCCCTTGTCGGGTCTTGATTACTTTGTTCTTGAGCGGCTCCAAAGGTGCCGCTAAGGATCTTAGCGGTCACCGAGGCCAGGTCCGCCCATGGGTGCTACCACTGTCTGTGCACGAGTTCCGGATACTAGGGTACCCTTACTCTAGTACACCGGCAGAGCCCCGGGCTGGGCCACACAGCGCCCGAGCTCATTGGGCAGGCCCAAAATAAATTGCACGGGCACGCGTCCGGATTACGCCATTACTCGCCTCGACCCACGCCGCCCACGACCGTCACGCATCGGGCGTGGCGTCGTGGGGAGATCGTGGGGCTTTCTTTAATGGGAAAAAATCGAACGCCCGCCCCTCTCCCCTTTATAAGCGGGGAACAGGCAGGGCGCCCACTTGCCATTGCTTGTCACATCAGAAACCTCCGCCGCTTCCCCCTTTCTTCTCGAGCCCAAAGAGAGCGACGCTCCGCCCCCTCCATTGCCACCGGTGCCACCAACGCCGTCGGCTTCTTCCACCACCTCTCCCCATGGCTCCGAAGGCCGACAAGGGAAAAGGGTGAAATCGGCCGAGGCGCAACGGCTCGCGGCGCTGCGGAAGGAGCGGGCCCTCTTCGATCCCCTGCTCAACAGGAAGGAGCTGCGGGAGCTGTACTATCTTTTCTGGTCGACGGCGACGCGGGCGCACCCGCGCACGAGGGTGATCTCCGCCGCCACGTCCGATAAGGTCTCCATCGGGTACCCTTTTTCGCTTTTCTTCCATCATGGGCTCTGCCGCCCTTTTCTCAATTCTTCGTGATGTCATGAATACATATGGCCTCCGCCTCCTTGACTTCACCCCCAACGCCGTCCTCACCATGGCGTTTGCACACCTCTGCGAGAACTTTGTCGGGTCCACCCAAATGTCGCACTCTTCCGCCATTATTTCACACCCGCGTAGAGAGAGGAGAGCCGCTTGTTGGAGGAATTGCATGGACCACTAGGATCGGCAAGAAGGAAGCGATCTTGACGGAGAGTTGCGCAGCAAGTGGGAGGAGTGGAGAGCTGACCGGTGTTGGATCTTAGAGGAGGAGCCACAGCCTTTCACCGCCTCGCGCCAAACCCCCATAGTTCGCGGCAATGATTGGAGCAACTTGGCGCGGAGGACGACAAGTTGAAGATTGCCGTGACTAGGATTTTGCGTCTCCGCAAGCGTGGCTTCTCAGTAGGAGCAGTTGGCGCGACTTCCTTCGCCACGCATTGCGCCTTGCAGGAGAGGGGAGGCCTGCTTGGGAATTCGAGCGCGGCGGACATCATGAGGCTGCGCCGGGTTTGAATTGGAATTTTACTACCACGAGCTTGATGGCATGCTGGGGAGTTGTTCAAGCTCGATGCGGATCACCCGAGTGGTGCATGTTGCCGAGGGAGTCGTGCCTTGTGTAACAACTCGCCGCTGACAAAGATCCGGGAGATGATGCCAGCGATTCCCATGGAATCGCTCCAACTTGGCAGAGCCCGCCGACGACGTCGTGCAGCAGTTCTTCGACAACTTGGTGGAGGTGCCGATCCGCGCCCGACGAAGCGAGGCGGCTCACCCGAGACACCACCGATCGAGAGATGGCGCGCATCGCCACGAGGTTGGAGGAGGCTGCAGAGGCTGCTGCCGCCGGCGTATTTGGGTTCACTGTCGAGGAGGCAGAGACGGCCGAGGCGGCAAGCCTTGCCGACCGAGAAGAGTTCGTCGGTGAGGAGGAGCAGACCGAGCCCAACAACGAGCCGAGCGAGCCTGCCGGGGGCGCCTCTCCTCCGCCGTCAAGTAGCTTGCCGCAGGAGGAGCCCGCTGTCCCGCCAAGGAGACGCCTCCGCAAGACTGGAGAAGTGGCGGGGCGGCATATGGTCCAACAGCCGCCTCGCCGCCCGACGCGCTCCACCGCGGCAAGCACTGCTGCCCATGAGGCGCCTCATTCTCGCCACGGCGACGGGCGCGGGTCTTCGAGTCGCGGCCCTGCACCCGCCAAGCGTCCGAGGGAATCTTCTCCCCAATTAAAGCGCCGGGCGGAGTTTGATCTCTCCGCCTCAGCTCCGAGGAAGAAGAGGAAGAGTAAGATCTTGTCGCTGCTACTTGTAATCCTCCAATTTATTGCTTTTTCTTATATCCGATTGTCTTCACTCTGAACCTTCTCCTTCTTCAGACGCTTAGCTCGGAGGGCGTCAAGAGGCCAAGACCCCGGTGGTTGTCGTTTCAGATGATTCCCCTGTGGCGACAGGGGGCATGTCTGGAACTCCTTTGCCGGATCTGACAACCCTTCAACAGAGCAACCCCCAGCACAGCCCCCAGCGTAAGTGTTTGGTTTACTTCTCATAGTTAGGTGTGCTTGGGTGCTTCTCCGTCACTGATATCTGGTTTGTTGAATTATGTAGGAGCAGAGCAGCCTCATCAGGAAGCACCAGAGGTCACTCCCGAAGTTCTGCTCGCTTCAACCACGCCGCCAAGGAGAACTCTCCGCCAAGGGAGCGCCTCGGCAAGGGAGGCCTCTCCGACAAGGGGAGCTTCCCCGACAAGGGCCAGCGCCGACGACCCTCCAGTTGTGGAGACCGCGGCAACAGATCCCACTGCAGGTAATTTTCTTGTTTGAAAATATCCCTTGGATTCTCTTTTCTTCTGTTCTTCTCTTTCGAACATTTGCTTGACTTGTTCTTTCTTCTTCTGACCATCAGATCCATCTGTCGGAGATCCGATGGAGAATGAGGCTGCCGGCAAGGAGGACGCTCGCGGCGACAATGTCGACGCCGCCAACATGGAGGAGGAGGTCGGCGCCGACAGCCCGGCCGCGAGGAGGTCGCCAAGGCTGCTGGCGCAGAGGCTGGGGAGGAATCTGGCGATCGCACTGACGGCCCTGAGGCCGCAGGAGCGCCAGGCGCTGCACCGACCGCCGATCCTCCTGCCACCGACGCCGCACCAGACTCCGAAGAGCCCCAGCCCGGCGCCTATCTGAAGGCCGGTGAGGGTGTCTTTATCAAGCTCCCATGGGCATCAAGCTCCAGGGCACCGGCCGAAGGGGAGACCTTCGACGCGGAACTGCTTGCCTCCGTCGGCTTGTCGTTGGTCGATGCTCCGAGCAGCAGCAGCGGCGAGCCTGAAGAGGAGCAGCTGCTAAGGAGGTTGTTGTCGCTCTACCGCGCCCGACAAGCCAAGCCGGAGTCGTGGAGGCGCTTGTCGCGAGGGCGGAGCTGACTTGGAGAAACGCGGAAGAGCTCCGGCGCGCCAACAAAGAAACTCTCCGGGATATAGCAGAGGCGCGGGAGCAGCTTGCTGAGGAGCGCACGGCCTTCATCTTGGAGAAGGGCGAGGTCGAGGAGCAGCAGAGGCTTGCCGGCGAGAAGCTCTCCGCGCGGGAAGGTGAGCTGGCGCAGCGGAAGATCAACCTCGACAGCTATGAGGAAGATCTCGCCGTGCGCGAGCAAACGATTAGCGGGCCACTTCAGGAGGCAAAGGATGCTGCTGCGGCTGCCGAGGCCGCCAAGAGGGAATTGGAGACGAGGGTGGCTCAGCTGGAGTCTACCCTCCAAAAGAGCGCCGAGGAGGTCGCCGGGTTGAAGCGCGAGCGCGAGAAGGACGCCTACACTCTCGGCGAGCTGCAAGGTCGTTTTGCTGAAAAGATCAAAGAGCTCGATGCCGCCAAGGATGTCAAGGCGGATCTGGAGTTGAAACTGACCACCCTGACGGAGACGTTGAACGGCGCCAAGGAGCGGGAAACGGGCCTGTTGGAAAAGATCAAGGCCACCGAGGAGTTGCTGTCGAATGCTGTGACCGCCGTAATAATCTCCGAGATAGCATAATGCATTTGATGTAAGGTCTTGTGGACACCGCCGCGGCATCCATAATGAGCCGATGGAGCTGGGATGACGGATCTTGGGTACTCCACCGACGAGAACCTCCAACCCAGCGTCAAGCTCAGCCTATTCTTCAAAGGCGTCTTGACGGGTCTCCAGCTGCCCGGAGGAGATCCCAAAGCAGTGGCGGAGGAGTCGCGCCAAGTCTGCGCGGGGCTCTCCGAAGGTGTTGATGAAAGTGGCCTTCCGCAACCCAGGCGTCGACTTCACCAAAGTCCTCAAGTCCCTGCCTCCATCCGCTGACGTTGAAGCGCTCAAGGCCCTTGTCGCACCCATCGTGGACAGGGTGAGCGGAGTCAAGAGGCTCGATGGCGACCACGTGGACTAGGCCGCTAAGTTTATCTCTCTCTTGTCGCTGCAGATCATGTTTAGGCGAAAAATCTATTAGATCCGCGACAAGTTATTTTGTAATATACACTATCTTAGGCAATCGAATGCAATGTTATTTCCTTTACTCGATTTCTTCCCTTGTATGTTTATGCCCTCGCTTTTATGGGAACTTGTCGGTCATAACACCTTTGCATGAAAGCGCTGAGTGCGGAACTTCAGCAGCCTCTTTGGCGATGCCGCCTCGACAAGCAACCTTGTCGCAACTAGTTGCAGCACACTTAATTTGTTGAGCGGACTCAAACAAAGTAAGGGCATAAGCTAGTCGCGAGTCGGTTCCTCCGCGCACAGGTTTTCCATACAAAGTACTATTGTTTGAGGAATATAACTTAAAAATTTAAAACTGGTCGTTTAAACTTAGCAACTTAGCTTCTCTGTTGTCCATTTCCCGGCAAGGCGACAGTTCCTCGAGCGACGCTTGGCGGCCCACACTGGCGGCCCACACCGTTATCTTCTCCTTCCCCCCCGGTTAACTTGTGGGTGGATGAACCTTCTTCTTGTTTGAGAAGAAAGAAGAGAAAATAAAGTTATGGAGCCTAGTGGATCGTCATCGTTTACCGGGTGTGGATGCTGCACAAAATGTTAGTAAACACATGCATATAAGATTATGAGAGCATGTATTGACAAGTTGCGCGCAACACATAGGCTTCTATCGATGCACGGGTCTCATACCGTCTTTGTACAAAGGATTACATGCAACAGCGGCAAGACTTGTACAAAAGGGTGGTTGTGGAACGGGTTCCAAAACCGCGCCTCATGGGTAAAACTTGCGAAGATGCTCTATATTCCAGAATTGCTCACCGAACGCCATCTTCGGTCTCAAAGGCGGACAGCGCGGGCCTAGTGACTCGTTTCACCCGACAAGGGCCTTCCCACTTTGGCGTCAACTTGTTGGAATTCTTGGCGGATTGAATGCGCCAAGAACAAGGTCGCCTTCCTCGATGCTTCGGCATTAACTTTATGGCTATGGTAGCGACGCAAAGCTTGTCGGTAACGAGCAGCTCGACAAAGAGCTGAAAGACGATCCTCCTCGAGGAGCAGCGCGTCATCTTGTCGCAGCTTGCTCTTGCTCAAGCTCATCATAAGCGAGCACTCGAGGTGACCCGTATACGAGTTCCGTGGGGAGAACTGCCTCTGCTCCATAGACTAGAGCAAAAGGTGTCTGGCCAGTGGCTTGATTTGGCGTCATCCTGATCGACCAAAGAACCTCCGGCAGCTCCTCGATCCAGTTTCTTCCGCACTTGCGCAGCCTATCGAAAGTTCTGGTCTTGAGTCCCCGCAGCACTTCAGCATTTGCTCTCTCTGCTTGACCGTTGCTTCTCGGATGAGCAACAGAGGCAAAGCAGATCTTGGCGCCAAGATCTTGGGCGTACTGCATGAAGGTGCGGCTTGTGAACTGTGTGCCGTTGTCGGTGATGATCCGGTTAGGAATCCCAAAACGGCAAACAATTGACCTGAAGAACTTGACTGCTGATTGTGCTGTCACCTTCCTCACCGGTTCCACTTCCGGCCACTTTGTGAACTTGTCGATTGCAACGTACAAGTACTCAAAGCCCCCGACAGCTCGGGGAAAGGGGCCGAGGATGTCGAGCCCCCAGACCGAAAATGGCCAGGATAAAGGGATCGTCTGGAGAGCTTGAGCTAGTTGGTGTATCTGTTTGGAATGGGCCGCACGCTTCACACTTTGTTACTTGTGCGCTTGCATCTGGAGGGCTTCGGCGAAGAAACCTTGCCGGAAAGCTTTGCTTGGCAAGTGCTCTTCGCCAATGTGGTGACCACATATGCCTCCATGTATCTCTCGCCAACAGCTTCATCCATCTTCCCGGCAAATGCACTTCAATTTCACACCGTTGAGTCTTCTTACGCACAAGATGTTGTCAACAAACTGGTACATACTTGACCGCCGGGCTACTTTTTTCGCTTCTTCTTGCTCTTGGGAAGTTCTCTGTCTCAAGGAAATGGACGATTTGTTTGCGCCCATGTTGGAGCACGTGGCTCGACAACAAGGACTAAAGGCTCATCTACCATGCGGGAACATTAGCTTCCACGGCAAGAACATGTGGTTCTGCGGAGCTTGATGATCCCGGCAAGCTTGCCGAGCAAAGCTTGTCGGGAGTGCTCGCTTCAACGAAACAAACCACAGGGGTTTGTCGAGCGACTGCTCCTCGGTGATATTTGCATTGATTTTAGGGACCTTCTTGGCGGCGGCTCCGGGGAGCTCTGCCGGAAAGTAGTCGCCGGAAACCAATTTTCTCTTCTTGCTCTGTCACATTGATGGTGTTACGGTTGGTGAGTCACTTGAGCACAAAAATTCCTGGTTCCACAGCAACTTAAGTGCGGCACATTTGGAGAGGCCATCAGCTATATCATTCTGAGCTCTTGGAACATGTTCCATTTGCAGGCCTTCAAAGTGCTCTTCTAGCTTTCTCACTTCATTGACGTAGGCTTCCATCAGCGGACTCTGATAATCTTTATTTACTTGGCGGACGACAAGTTGCGAGTCCCCCCTGACAATGAGTTTCTTGATCCCAAGGTTTACCGCGATCCTGAGACCGACAAGCAAACCTTCATACTCTGCAGTATTATTTGTTTTCTTGTTCCTTGGGAAAGTGCATCTGGACTATGTACTTGAGGTGCTCTCCGGTGGGTGCGATAAGCAGCACGCCAGCACCGGCGCCTTGCAGCGAGAAAGCACCATCAAAGTACATCAGCCACTCTTTATTTGCCTCCTTGACGGGGATGCTCGTCTCTGGAATTTCTTCATCTTGCGTTGGCGTCCACTCAGCTATAAATTCTGCCAATGCTCTGCTTTGGATAGTTGAAGTGCTTTCAAACTTGAGACCAAAGCTTGATAGTTCCAGTGCCCACTCGACAATTCTGCCTGTTGCTTCTGGATTTTGTAATATCCTTTTCAGCGAAAGCGGTGACAACTGTTATCTCATGTGCTTGGAAGTAATGGCGCAGCTTTCTCGAGGCCATGAGGAGGCCGAAAAGCAGCTTCTGCACACCAGAGTACCTTGACCTAGCCCCTTGCAGAAGGGAACTGACAAAGTAGACTGGGCGCTGCACCATCTTTTTCTGTATCTTGTCGCAACCCTGCGCTGATTTTTCCTTGTCGGGACCAGAGCTTGACGGCGAAGCCTCCTGCTTGTCGCTGGATGCGCTTGTCTCGGTTGCCGGCTCATCCTCTGCCTCCCTCTCCGCTACTAACGCAGCACTAACCACTTGATTGGTCGCTGCTATATACAGCAGCAACTTCTCTTGTGGCCTAGGTGCGACAAGTATTGGAGTGGAGGACAGGTATCTCTTCAAGTCTTGCAGCGCAGCCTCCGCTTCGGGAGTCCATTTCATTGGACCTGCCTTTTTCAAAATCTTGAAAAATGGCAGGGCGCGCTCAGCAGACTTAGAAATAAACCTGCTGAGAGCAGCCACGCAATCGGCAAGCCTTCTGACATCCTTGACGCGCTTTGGTGCTTCAATCTGCTCAATGGCCTTGATCTTGTCGGGATTGGCTTCGATTCCCCACCGAGACACAAAGAACCCGAGAAGCTTGCGGAAGGGACTCCAAACACGCACTTCTTGGGGTTGAGCTTGAGGTTGATCTTGCAGATTTGCAAAAGTCTCATCCAAATCATGAATCGAGTTGCTTTGTCCTTGCTCTTGACCACTATATCATCCATGTAGGCTTCTACATTTACGTGTATCTCGTGGCTCAAAGGCATCATGGACTACTCTTGCAAAAGTTGAACCAGCATTCTTTAAACCGAAAGGCATCCGTATGAAACGATCGTGCCACATGGTGTAATGAATGCGGTTTTCCTCATCCTCTTACGCCATGAAGATCTGATGATATCCTGAATATGCATCAAGAAATGAAAGCAAATCACATCCACCGTGGAGTCAACAATCTGGTCAATACGTGGCAAGGGAAATGGGTCTTTGGGACAAGCTTTATTAACATCTGTGAAGTCAATACAAAGTCTCCATTTCCCATTTGCCTTATGCATAACTACCGGATTGGCCAACCACGTGGGATGGAGGACTCCTCCGACAAGGCCTGCTGCTTCCAACTTCTTGATTTCTTCTCGCTATGAACTCTTGGCGCTCCTTTGCTGTTTCCTAACTTTTTGCTTGACGGGCCGCGTGAGGACAGACAGCTAGGTGGTGCTCAATTACTTTCACAGGAACACGGGGATGTTAGATGGTTGCCATGCAAACACATCGACATTCGCCCGCAGGAAAGCAACGAGCTCGCCTTCCTATTTAGGGTCAAGTGTGGCACTGATGGTGAAGGTACCACCAGCGCCGTCCTCCTCGGCGGGCACCTTCTTGGTCTTCGGCGGAGCCGCCATCATCTTCTTGCACTTGCCGGTGGAGCTCGATGGTGCGTCCTCGACGGTAGCGCAGCACTCCGAAGAGGTGCGCTTGCCGGAGTGGGCATCAAAACTCCTGTCGGACTTGGTGGTCTTCTTCTTCCCCCCGGGAGCTTCAGCGGCAAGTGGTTTGCTATCTGTTGCGGCTGCTGTGTCCCGGTAAATCTTGTCGGCACAGATGAGCGCATCCTTCTTGTCGCCATGGACAGAAATGACGCTTATCGGGCCGGGCATCTTGAGTAAATTGTAGGCGTAATGAGAGGCTTCCATAAACTTGGCGAGTGCTGGACGGCCAAGTATGCCATTGTAGGGCAATGGGAAATCGGCAACGTCAAATGTGACCTTCTCGCTTACGAAGTTGAGCTCACGCCAAATGTTACCGGCAACGTGATCTTCCCTTTGGGGTTGCTCCTTCTGGGTTGATTCCTTGGAATGTGCCGCCTCTTGAGCTCATTGTCGAGGATTTGAAGTTTCGAAGCCTGCAGAGGATATCGAGTTCAGGCCGGCCCGCCACAACCAACATCTTTGTGACCTTGAGGTTGCGGATAGTTGGTGATACCAACATCGGAAAGCACCGACAGCGCGGACGCGATCGGGGTGATCCTCAATGTCAAAGATGATGGGCGTGCTGGACCACTTCGAGGTTTGCGCGACTCTATGGATGGTTCTCTTGCATTAACCTCACGCATCCATTGCTTGAGTTGGCGGTCGCGAGGTATGCGAAGAAGCACCACCGTCAATGCAAAGAACCTCCGCTGCCTTCTCAAACTCCTGCTCATCAGCTTCATCGTCTTCCATGTCTTCGTCATCTTCATCTTCGTCTTCTTCCTTGTCGGGGCCGCGGGGAGGTCTGTCTCCTTGCCGCTGCTTAGCCTTGCCGCGGCGTCCTCCCCGACCGGGTCTCTTCTTACTTGCTGCACCTGCACCTTCCTGGGCCTTCTCCTTGTCTCGCCGCTCGTATTCTGCCCTCTGCAGTTCTACAAGCTGCTCGACTTTCTTGCAGCTCTGGAGGACGTGGCCCTTGGTGCGGTGTATCTTGCAAGATCTTGCTTGTTGGAGCTGTCACTTGTCGGTCGGCCGCCACAGCTTGGCGATGCATGTCGGTGGCAACCTCCTTGCCGGAGCCACTTGCCTTAGCCTTGCCGGCGCCACCTCCATTACCGGACTGCTCGACAACTAGTACTTCTTGGTTTTTCTTCTTTACATTGTTTCGCCACGGCTCTTCCTTGCCGGGCGGTCTCCTCACTGCCGATTCTGCTCCCACATCCTCTCACAGAGTCTTCTTCCTTCTTCAAATAGCGTGCACACTTGTCGGCTAGGGCGTGAGAGCTCGCTGACGTCTTTAACTTTGCGCATCGCCATCTCCTCCCTCATCCTGCGGTTTCGCACATTCTGGTGAAATGCACTGATCACCGCGGCAGGATGGACATCGAGGATGTTATAATGCACACGGCTAAATCTCTGTATGAATTTGCGCAAGGACTCTCCTTCCTTCTCAGGCGAGCAGGTGAAGATCACTCTCTTGGCCATGAGGCTTGTGGCGCTTTGTGAAGGCGCCGACAAACTGGTGGCACAAATCCCCAAGAAGAAATAGAGTTGTCCGGCAAGTGCATGAGCCAAGACCGACGTTTGGCTTGAGTACCGAGAGGAAATAGTTGGCGAGGATCTTGTCGTCCTCGTCCCCGCAGCTTGCACCGCGATGGTGTAGATGCTTTGAGGAACTCGATGGGTGTGTCCTACCATCATACTTCTCCGCACATCTGGCTTGAAGTTTTTCTTGTCGGACCACCGGACTTGCCGCAGCTCACGAGTGAACACAGGGCAACCTATCACGTCGGCAAGTCGCTGGTTCTCCGGGCGCATGCATATCGACAATGGGCCCGCGCTGGGTCGATTGACGCCGCTTCTCTCCGGCGCTCGATCACGAGTTCGAAGTCTTCGCTCTTGCCGTTCTTGGAGAACTTGGCGCTGTCGCGACGAGCTCGCGGATCCGGCGATGCGATGGAGTCACTGTCGAGGTGGATCCGACGAGTCAGCGATCTCGGCCTTCGGGAAGGGGAATGTACTGTGGCTGCACCCCCGCAAGTCTCGTCGCCATCGGCTCGTGCCTTGTCGCCTTGCCGTGGCTGCGAGGCGCTTGGTTGCCGCGGACGCGTCACCGTTAGCAAAGCCGATGAGGCTCTGAATTGTGGCCCTCCATTCGCCGACCTTGTCGGCCGTTGGAGGGTAGTCTAAAGTAGCTGAGCTCGCCAAGGCTTCGCCTGGTGTGGTGGGTGGCAATGGCGTACGTAGCGAGGAACGGGATGTGCTCGGACTCCTAACCAAGTTAGGAGGAGCAGCATCCCGCCCAAGCGACCGTACTCCACTCGCACGGCATCTTTGGTGTGCATGCGGTCTCGAGGGCCTCTGGATCCCCGGCTTGGCCTTGATCCAACGAGCGTATGGTGCCGCGAGCATCATGACGCTGTCGGTCCCGCCTCCTGGAAGGACGCGGTGCGGACTCGACGCCGACGCTGCGCTGCCTTGTCTTTGGACTGGCGGCGTTGTGGGCTCTCTCGACGACGCCCGTTCCTCCGCTAACGCTTCCCCCACCACCGACGGCTCGGTGGTGGTGGGTTCGACGCGACGGCTTTCTCGCTGTCAAGACTTCTTCTTGGCGCCATGTTGACGAAGATGTTGATGAAGAAAACTGCTCGTGTGAACGCCGGATCAGGTTCACACAGCCTCGCGCCCTACCCGGCGCGCCAAAGATGTCGGGAGAATCGATCGTGGCCCACGAACACCTATGGGACCTGGGTCCCTTGTGGTTCGGAGGGGGCGGAGATTGCACAAAGAGCGGATCGAGCGATGCACACGAGCAGATTTACCCAGCTTCGAGCTCTCCGGAGAGATAATACTCCTCTTGCTGCTTTGTGGATTATCTTGTGTCCTTGCTAGGGAGCAATGGGAGCTACAAAACCTAGCCCGAGTATGGTCTCGTATGAGTAGGATGAACTAAGCCGGAGCTGAACCGAACCCTTTCTACGTTGCACTTGGGCCTCCTTTTATAGGCACAAGGGGTCACCACAGTGGCAAGTAGACAAGGGTAAGATAGTAAAACATAGGTAGGTACACCGCTTTGTACAAAGGTGTCACGATGATCTATACCTAACTCGACGGCAAGGGACAAGAGTCATAAATGCCCGTCTCGGTCGCTGAATAAAGGTAACAGGGACCGCTGGTGCGCCTCCGCTTGCCACGATGGTAGCTTGTCGGCGCCGCTTGTCGCTGCTCCCGCTGGCCGCACAACCCGTCGACACGCTGCTTGGGAAAGCCCCATGGCGACACGCTGGCGGATGAGCTGGAGCGAGATGAAGAGAGGTCACTTGTCATGGCGAGCACCTTGCCGCGGCAAGGTTCTTGTCGCGCTCGGGAGCTTATCACTCACCAAGCCTTCCCGGCAAGCTCCTCTTGCCGGGGTCTTGTTTCCTTTGTGCCCTGAGTAGCCTTCCCGGCAAGCTCCCCTTGCCGGGGTCTTGATTACTTTGTTCTTGAGCGGCTCCAAAGGTGCCGCTAAGGATCTTGGCGGTCACCAGGCCAGTCCCTTGTGAAAGCCGCTTCGTCCGTCTGAAGTTCGGGATACTAGGGTACCCTTACTCTAGTACACCGACACGGGGCGAACCAAGAATTCGGGGCCCTTTATATGCAGATTATGACATGAGTGCCGAGATATCAACCTAGGGTGATATATAAAGACAATTTTCTTTAGGTGTTTCTATTATGAATAAGGATGCAATCGGTCCAGGCACCACAATCCGGTAAAGAACTCTCACAGTAAACTGTACTAATTATCTCAAAAGTCTATTTCAACTGATTTGGGTAACAAAACACAAGAAGCGGATAGTTGTGTCGCACCACTTGCATCTCTAGTTACAAATGATAACCGACAATAGTTCTACTATTGCGGCAAGCGGCAAGTCTCCATGAATTTGTTGATAGACCATTTCCAAATAATACAAGGTTACTGATTCTACATTGTTGTAATATGTCTGCAATGCAACCAAATCCAGCATGTAGACTAAACACCGCGGTAAAAACTGATTTGAAAAAGAATAGTTGTGTGTTATCTAATAGCTTTTCTAAGAAAACTCAGTCCTACAGTAAATCCGTGGAGAAGAACACCCTAGATCAAGTAGATAAGCATCGCACATGCGTATACCTGCTGGCTGTAGAACCCTAGTTTGCTCCGCCCTTGATTCAGAATACCTTCACCGCTTCTTATGTCATGCTACCTCTCCATAAGGTTCCACAAATAGCCTCAGCCTTGCCGCCGCTGCCACCGCCGCTGTTCCTAGGAGAGGATTCTGAAGTGGCGGTGATTTGGCGATCAACCAAGAGCGCAATCCGAGGAGAGGAAAATATGAGAAGGTGCACTCCTACCTAGCCTCATGTTGAGTTCGACTCGAAACAAACGATCGCTATGTTTTTCAGGATTAGGAAACCAAACTAGCGATATCCTTGGATAAAATGCGACCTCCATTAATTGATCATTCTCGTGCTACTACTTGGATAAGGGCCATCGTTGTTTATATTTAAGATATGCCCGAACACATGATGAGTGTGTAAGCCAGAACATAGTTGAGCGAGTAATCGGGGACCCTTTGTACTGGGGGCCTGTAGGCGGCGCCCATGCCCCCCCTGGACCGCCCGATGCCACAACTAAAATCTAGCAACAAGAGCAAGAAATATTCTTCTTCTGGTAGTAACAATAATCATGCTAAATCCAATATTGTTGCTTCTAGTAGCTCTCTTGATTCCACTAATGATTCTCTTAGCCAAGTTACACTAGAGCAATAAAATAGCTTATTGAAGGGAATTATAGAGCAAGGTGTCTACAAGAGCCTTGTCGGAAGTAAGCGATTTGAGGAAATTGTACGCAAGCAAGGAAGGCACCGGAAGAATCAAGGTATTGATTTTGAGCGAAAGTTCAATGCCAATGGAGTTGAGTAGAAGATCAATACCCCAAGATGAAGTTCGTTCCTCAACAAGAGAAGTATGACCCCACTTCTTTCAAGGGAAGCTCAAGATGATATTCCACCACAAGACCACAAGCAAAAGGCAAGGACAAGCTTCAAGAAGAGATTGCTTCATTTTAAGAAGCTCCTAAGGCCTTGGTCAAGTGGGTTCCCAAGACTACATCAAGTTCCACTTCATCAAGTACGACTACAACTCCAAGGATTCCCATCAAGTTGATGTGGGTCCCAAAGAAGAAGAAGTAGAGAGTTCTTGAGGGTGACTCCGCCAACATACTTCACTCATATTCATTTTGGCAAGGACAAGTGCAATCAACTTCATATCTTGCACTAGTTCAAGGAGTCACAAACCCTTTTGTTGGCAAGACAAGGGACAAGGTAACCTAATGCTTTCATGGACATCATCATATGTGTACTTCACTCTATGTCTATGAATATCCTTGTGTGTTCCTTGTGGGACTAACCCACGTATGTATTGAAAGTGCAACTCGGTCCAATGGATTGCTTGAAATGATCTACATCACATTGAGCATCCACATCTTCAACACTTACATGAAGTCATCATCGACAAAAACCAAGGTTATTTCATCCCTCTAAGGGGGGATATCACATCCAGGGGGAGCTTTTCTCTAAGAATTGAGCTAAAGCAACTCTAATGGTGTGAACACAACAATGCTTTATGTAAAAGTGGTAACCCCACTTGTGCTTAAAGGATGAGTATGACCTACGATCAAATGTTCTCATTTGACTCCTCAGTCAATATACTCATATATAGATGACCTAGTCATAGCCAATTGCTTGATAGATGCTAGAGTGTTTGTCCATGCTTTGCCACATATTTTATTTGCTATCTTATTGTGTGAGCATGTTGGTTGCATAATTTTCTCCATTCGAGGACATCCATTTGTTGCTTTGATTGTTTGGTTTTTCTTTTTGCCAAATGGATGGACAAGAATGCTTAAGTACTCCCTCTAGCTATCTTTGATTTTCTCGTCTCAAACTCTATTCATGCTACATCACAAAGTTTGAACAAGTCAAATTCGGACCCTCCGGGTGAGGAGCACTTGGAGCCACCGATCCGTCAAGGGCTTAAACTTCCAAAACCTCTTAATGCATCTCGGTCAGACCAACTCTCCCACTCGGTCTCACCGAATTCATTAAGTTGATCTAGGTTTCCATCTCGGTGCAACCGATTAGAACAATTCGGTCACACCGAGTTGCAGTAACTGCTGGCAGTTTTGCATCTCGGTGCCATCTAGTCGTTCCACTTGGTCATACCGACAGTGACTGGGTATATTGAAGGAAATATGCCCTAGAGGCAATAATAAAGTTATTATTTATTTCCTCATATCATGATAAATGTTTATAATTCATGCTAGAATTGTATTAACCGGAAACATAATACATGTGTGAATACATAGACAAACATAGTGTCACTAGTATGCCTCTACTTGACTAGCTCGTTAATCAAAGATGGTTGAGTTTCCTAGCCATAGACATGAGTTGTCATTTGATTAATGGGATCACATCATTAGGAGAATGATGTGATTGACTTGACCCATTCCATTAGCTTAGCACTTGATCGTTTAGTTTACTGCTATTGCTTTCTTCATGACTTATACATGTTCCTATGACTATGAGATTATGCAACTCCCGATTACCGGAGGAACACTTTGTGTGCTACCAAACGTCACAACGTAACTGGGTGATTATAAAGGTGCTCTACAGGTGTCTCCGATGGTACTTGTTGAGTTTGCACAGATCAAGATTAAAATTTGTCACTCCGATTTTCGGAGAGGTATATCTGGGCCCTCTCAGTAATGCACATCACTATAAAGCCTTGCAAGCAATGTGACTAATGAGCTAGTTGCGGGATGATGCATTACGGAATGAGTAAAGAGATTTGCCGGTAACGAGATTGATCTAGGTATTGAGATACCGATGATCGAATCTCGGGCAAGTAACATATCGATGATAAAGGGAACGACGTATGTTGTTATGCGGTTTGACCGATAAAGATCTTCGTAGAATATGTAGGAACCAATATGAGCATCCAGGTTCCGCCATTGGTTATTGACGGAGACGTGTCTCGGTCATGTCTACATAGTTCTCGAACCCGTAGGGTCTGAACGCTTAAAGTTCTATGACGATCGGTATTATGAGTTTATATGTTTTATGTACCGAAGGTAGTTTGGAGTCCTGGATATGATCACAGACATGACGAGGAGTCTCAAAATGGTCGAGACATAAAGATCGACATATTGGATGACTATGTTCGGACACCGGAAGTGTTTCGGGAGGTTTCGGCATATATCGAGTACCGGGTTACGGAACCCCCGGGGAGTATATTGGGCCTAATGGGCCTTAGTGGAGAAGAGGAAGGGCGGCGAGGGGCAGGCGCGCCCCCTCCCCTCTAGTCCGGGTGGACAAGGAGGCAGTGCCCCTTTCCTTCCCTCTCTCTCCTCCTTCCCCTTCTCCTACTCCTACTAGGAAAGGAGGAGTCCTACTCCCAGGGAGTAGGACTCCCCCCTGGCGCCCCTCCTCCTTGGCGGCCGCCTCCCCTAGCTCCTTTATATCTGAGGGCAGGGCACCTAGAACACACAAGTTGATCATTGATCTCTCCCAGCCGTGTCGGCGCCCTCCACCATAATCCACCTCGGTCATATCATAGCGGTGCTTAGGCGAAGCCTCGCGGCGATAGCTTCATCAACATCGTCACCACACCGTCGTCTTGACGAAACTCTCCCTCGAGCTCTCTTGGATCGTGAGTTCGCGGGGCGTCCACCGAGCTGAGCGTGTCTTGAACGCGAGGTGCCATACGTTCGGTCTCGAGGATCGGTCAATCGTGAAGACGACGACTACATCAACCGCGTTGTCATAACGCTTCCACTTAACGGTCTACGAGGGTACGTGGACGACACTCTCCCCTCTCGTTGCTATGCATCACCATGATCTTGCGTGTGCGTAGCAATTTTTTTGAAATTACTACGTTCCTCAACAATGGCATCTGAGCCAGGTTTATGCGTAGATGTTATATGAACGAGTAGAACACAAGTGAGTTGTGGGCGATACACGTCATACTGCTTACTAGCATGCCATACTTTGGTTCCGCGGTATTGTTAGATGAAGCGGCCCGGACTGACATTACGCGTACGCTTACGCGAGACTGGTTCTATCGACGTGCTTTGCACACAGGTGGCTGGCGGGTGTTAGTTTCTTCAACTTTAGTTGAACCGAGTGTGGCTACGCCCGGTCCTTGAGAAGGTTAAAACAACACTAACTTGACGAACTATCATTGTGGTTTTTATGCGTAGGTAAGAACGGTTCTTGCTCAGCCCGTAGCAGCCACGTAAAACTTGCAACAACAAAGTAGAGGACGTCTAACTTGTTTTTGCAGGGCATGTTGTGATGTGATATGGTCAAGACATGATGCTATATTTTATTGTATGAGATGATCATGTTTTGTAACAGAGTTATCGGCAACTGGCAGGAGCCATATGGTTGTCGCTTTATTGTATGCAATGCAATCGCCCTGTAATTGCTTTACTTTATCACTAAGCGGTAGCGATAGTCGTAGAAGCAATAGTTGGCGAGACGACAACAAAGCTACGATGGGGACCAAGGTGTCGCGCTGGTGATTATGGTGATCATGACGGTGCTTTGGAGATGGAGATCAAAGGCACAAGATGATGATGGCCATATCATATCACTTATATTGATTGCATGTGATGTTTATCCTTTGTGCATCTTATTCTGCTTTGATTGACGGTAGCATTATAAGATGATATCTCACTAAATTTCAAGGTATAAGTGTTCTCCCTGAGTATGCACCGTTGCGAAAGTTCGTCGTGCCGAGACACCACGTGATGATCGGGTGTGATAACCTCAACATTCAAAAACAACGGGTGTAAGCTAGTTTTGCACACGCAGAATACTCGGGTTAAACTTGACGAGCCTAGCATATGCAGATATGGCCTCGGAACACTGGAGACCAAAAGTTCGAATGTGAATCATATAGTATATATGATCAACATAGTGATGTTCACCATTGATAACTACTCCATCTCACGTGATGATCGGACATGGTTTAGTTGATTTGGATCACGTGATCATTTAGATGACTCGAGGGATGTCTATCTAAGTGGGAGTTCTTAAGTAATATGATTAATTGAACTTTAATTTATCATGAACTTAGTACCTGATAGTATTTTGCTTGTCTATGTTGTTGTAGATAGATGGCTCGTGCTGTTGTTTCATAGAATTTTAATGTGTTCCTTGAGAAAGCAAAGTTGAAAGATGATGGTAGCAATTACACGGACTGGGTCCGTAACTTGAGGATTATCCTCATTGCTGCGCGGAAGAATTACGTCCTGGAAGCACTCGCTGGGTGCCAGTGCTGCTGCAGATGCTGGCGACGACGTTAAGAACGTCAAGCGAGCAAAGCTGATGACTACTCGATACTTCAGTGTGCCGTGCTTTATGGCTTAGAACTGGGACTTCAACGATGTTTTGAACGTCATGGAGCATATGAGATGTTCCAGGAGTTGAAGTTAGTATTTCAAGCAAATGCCCGGATTGAGAGATATGAAGTCTGCAATAAGTTCTACTGATGCAAGATGGAGGATAATAGTTCACAAGGAACATATACTCAAAATGTCTGGGTATAATAATCACTTGATTCAACTGGGAGTTAATCTTCCGGATGATAGTGTCATTGACAGAATTCTTCAATCACTGCCACCAAGCTAGAAGAGCTTTGTGATGAACTATAATATGCAAGGTATGGATAAGACAATTCCCGAGCTCTGCGGAATGCTAAAGGATGCGGAGGTAGAAATCAAGAAGGAGCATCAAGTGTTGATGGTCAACAAGACCACCAGTTTCAAGAAAAAGGGTAAAGGGAAGAAGAAGGGCAACTTCAGAAGAACAAAGAAACAAGTTGCTGCTCAGAGAAGAAACCAAAGTCTGGACCTAAGCCGAGATCCAGTGCTTCTCTGCAAAGCAGACCGTCACCGGAAGCGGAACTACCCCAAGTATTTGGCGGATAAGAAGGATGGCAAGGTGAACAAAGTTATATGTGATATACATGTTATTGATGTGTACCTTACTAATGCTCACAGTAGCACTTGGGTATTTGATACTCGTTCTGTTGCTAATATTTGCAACTCGTAACAGGGACTACGGATTAAGCGAAGATTGGCTAAGGACGAGGTGACGATGCACGTGGGAAATGGTTCCAAAGTCGATCTGATCGCGGTCGGCACGCTACCTCTACATCTACCTTCGAGATTAGTTTTAGACCTAAATAATTGTTATTTGGTGCCAGCGTTGAGCATGAACATTATATCTAGATCTTGTTTGATGCGAGACGGTTATTCATTTAAATCGGAGAATAATGGTTGTTCTATTTATATGAGTAATATCTTTTATGGTCATGCACCCTTGAAGAGTGGTCTATTTATATTGAATATCGATAGTAGTGATACATATATTCATAATATTGAAGCCAAAAGATGCAGAGTTGATAATGATAGTGCAACTTAATTGTGGCACTGTCGTTTAGGTCATATTGGTGTAAAGCGCATGAAGAAACTCCATACTGATGGACTTTTGGAATCACTTGATTATGAATCACTTGGTACTTGAGAACCATGCCTCATGGGCAAGATGACTAAAACGCCATTCTCCGGAACAATGGAGCGAGCAACAGATTTGTTGGAGATCATACATCTTGATGTATGTGGTCCAATGAATATTGAGGCTCATGGTGGTATCGTTATTTTCTCACCTTCACAGATGATTTGAGAAGATATGGGTATATCTACTTAATGAAACATAAGTCCAAACATTTAAAAGTTCAAAGAATTTCAGAGTGAAGTGGAAAATCATCGTAACAACAAAATAAAGTTTCTACGATCGATCGTGGAGCAGAATATTTGAGTTACGAGTTTGGTCTACATTTGAAACAATGCGAATACTTTTCGCAACTCACGCCACCGGAACACCACAATGAAATGGTGTGTCCGAGCGTCAGTGTCGTACTTTTACGAGATATGGTGCGATCTATAATGTCTCTTCTTGATTTACCGCTATCGTTTTGGGGTTATACTTTAGAGGCGGCTCTTGAGGAGTTCGGACTAGGGGTGTCCGGATAGCGAACTATCATCATCGGCCGGACTCCAAGACTATGAAGATACAAGATTGAAGACTTCGTCCGTGTCCGGATGGGACTTTCCTTGGCATGGAAGGCAAGCTTGGCGATACGGATATGTAGATCTCCTACCATTGTAACCGACTACTGTAACCCTAACCCTATCCGGTGTCTATATAAACCGGAGGGTTTTAGTCCGTGGGACGAACAACAATCATACCATAGGCTAGCTTCTAGGGTTTAGCCTCTTTGATCTCGTGGTAGATCCACTCTTGTAACACACATCATCAATATTAATCTAGCGGGGCGTAGTGTTTTACCTCCATCAAGAGGGCCCGAACCAGGTAAAACATCGTGTCCCTTGTCTCCTGTTACCATCCGCCTAGACGCACGCCGGGACCCCCTACCGAGATCCGCCGGTTTTGACACCGACATTGGTGCTTTCATTGAGAGTTCCTCCGTAGCCGTCACCGATAGGCTCGATGGCTCCTTTGATCATCAACAACGACGCGGTCCGGTTAGACTTTTCTCCCGGACAGATCTTCGTGTTCGGCGGCTTTGCTGCGGGCCAATTCAGCAGCCATCCGGAGCAGATCGAAGCTACGCCCGGCCGTCGAGTCAGATTCGGAAGTTTAAACTATACGGCCGACATCCGGAGACTTGATCTTGACGGATTCGAGCCGCAGCCAAGCAGCGCCGCCTTTGTCTCGATGGGCATGATCTAGCTCTGCGGCGAGCGGTGCCACGGAGGCCGCACTGCATCCACTCCGACCCTTAATCCGGTCGGATTCCCGATCAGGGCGAGTGGTTGGACACCGCCGGGGCTTTAATCTCTATGGCGATCGAGCGAACTCCATCCTGTCCTGCGAAGACCTCGACTCCGGTGCGGACTCCTCTCCGGACTCAACCCTCCACGCCCTTGCCAATCGAATCCGATTGGCGCCCCGTCATGGAGTTCACTGCGCGGACATCTTTCAAAGCACTCGCCCCCTTTAGCGACATCCTGAATTCACTAAAGTCTCTCTTTTATCCGGAGAGCCTGGCGGATTACAGACGTGAAGGTTGGGATGCGGACGACGAAGAAATTCAACGCCCACCCACCACCCACTTGGTAGCGGCTTGTCGACGATCTAACCGACATGCTAGACTACGACTCAAGACATCGACGGTATGGGCGGCGATGCCGGAGGCGACCAAGACCCAGCGCCTACAGAGGCACTTTGAAGGCCACCTCGTCATCGACATATATATGGTGGACATCCCAAAAGATGGGAACGGCGATGGAACAACGGAGGATGACCCTCCAAGAAGCAGCCCAAGCGCCCGGCGTCGTGGCGCCGCTCTAAATCCCGCCACAGCAAGAATGAAGATACCGCACCGAGATAACAATACACCGGACGGTGCGAAGACAATCCACTCCAAAGAAGATCCAGCAGCGGAAGATGGAGACGCCAGCCCTCATGAGAGAGTGGCGTAAGAAGAGGTAGAGGACTATATGCCTCCCTCCGGAGACGAAGCAAGCCTCGACGACGATGAATTCATCGTGCCTGAGAATCCCGTCGAACAAGAGCGCTTTAGACGCAGGCTTATGGCCACGTCGAACAGCCTAAAGAAAAGCAGCAGACTTAGAGCTGATCAGATCTGCTAGCCGGCGGATGGACCGAAGTCCTCGCGGCGAAGAGCATGAGCTCGAACGCCCTTCAAAGCTACCCTAAACGCAAGCTGCTCCCCGATTAGAGGAGGAGGCTTACGAACCCGCATCACCGGGAGACAATACGGTGACCGACCACCCGTGGTCGCGACAGAGAGGCCTCTAGGCCCTTCACTAGAACCGCACCCGGCATCGCTCAAAAGCACACGGCCAAAGGGAACGCTCCGGACCTGCGAGATATATTGGAGGACAAGGCAAGACAATCAAGATCGATCTATGGATCGCGTGGGCCCCACAGTGCGTGATTTACAACCGTCGCGCCGGACACAGTAAGTCCGGCCGGGCCGAACAAAACAGACCAAGCTCTTTTGAGCTCCGTCGTGATATCGCCCGGTACAGAGGCGCCGCACACCCACTATGCTTCACAGACGAAGTAATGGATCATCAAATCCCAAGGGTTTAAACTGTCAATATTGAATCCTATGATGGCACAACAGACCCGCGGTTTGGATCAAGACTATCTCCTTCACATCCACATGGCCCGTGGTGACGATCTTCACGCCATCAAATCGTCCCCCCAAGCTTAAAGGACCAGCGGCATTGGCTCAACAGCTTGCCGCCAGAGTCAATTGGGAGCTGGGAGGACCCGGAAGCCGCATTCCTCGATAACTTCCGGGGCACTTATGTGCGACCACCGACGCTGATGACCTAAGCCACATAATTCAGCAGCCAGACGAATCGGCCGGACAATTCGGACACGGTTCTTAACCAAGAAAACCAAATCGTCGACCGTCCGGATCAAGGAGGCCCTCGCGGCCTTCAAGCATAACATCTGTGACGAGTGGCTTGCCCGGCACCTAGGACAGGAAAAGCCGAAATCCATGGCAGCCCTCACATCACTCATGACCCGCTTCACGGGTGAGGATAGCTGGCTAGCACGCAGCAAAAACCTCAAGAAAAATTCTGGCAGTCCGGACTTCAAGGACCCGAAATGGCAGGCAGCGTCGTAACAAAACAAACGCCCGCGTTAACGGCGATAATATTGAGGATACGGCGGTCAATGCCGGATTCGAGGCTCTAAACCCGGTCAGCGGAAAAAGCCATTCAAAAGAACTACTCGGGTCCGTCCAATTTGGACCGAATACTCGACCGCTTGTGCGGATACGGCACCCAAAAGCCAGCTAACCACACCAACAGGGACTGTTGGGTATTCAAGCAGCAGGCAAGTTAATTGCGAAAGCAATGACAAGGGGCTGCATAGCGATGACGAGGACGAGACCCAACCGCCGAACAATAGAGGATGAAGGGTTTCCCCAAAGTGCGGACGGTGAACATGATATACGCAACGCACATACCCAAAAGGGAGCGAAGCGCACTCGAGGATGTCTACGCGATGGAGCCAGCTGCCCAAGTTCAATCCATGGTCCTCCCGCCGATCACTTTTGACCGAAGGACCACCCCACCATCCGCCACGGTGGATTCGCCAGACCGGTCTTAGACCCAATCATCGATGGATTTCACCTAACCGAGTCCTGATGGACGGCGGCGGCAACTGAACCTGCTTTACCAGGATAGAGTGCGCAAGATGGGCATAGACCCCTCAAGGATTAAACCTACCAAAACGACCTTTAAAGGCGTTATACCAGGTGTAGAAGCCAATTGTGCAGGCTCAATTACACTGGAAGTGGTCTTCGGATCCCCGGATAACTTCCGAAGCGAGGAGTTAATCTTCGACATAGTCCCGTTCTGCAGCGGCTATCATGCCTTGCTCGGACGTACCGCGTTTGCAAAGTTCAACGCGGTGCCGCACTACGCATACCTCAAGCTCAAGATGCCAGGCCCTTGAGGAGTCATTACGGTCAACGGAAACACTGAACGTTCTCTCCGCACGGAGGAACATACAATGCTCGCGGCGAAGTGCAATGCAGCCTCTTAAGGCAATTCTCGAGTCCGCCGTTAAGCGGCGGACACAGCTAAGCGCCGCCGAGTAACTTACAACAAGACCACAGCACGCTTCGAGCACGCAGCGTAGCGATGCGGCTAACCCCAGCCCTGCGAACGCCAAAGCGGGTCCTTCGCGTACACCATTATGCTCAAAGATACCATGGGCATGGGGAGAGGGCACGACCACGATAAACCCAGATTGCGGCTCAACCACACGGGGGCTCTCACGTGTGTCGCTCCTTTTCTTTTCTTTTTACCTTTTACTTTTTACCCATAGGACTCCGTTTGTCGAAGCCTGTCCGTCCGCAGCAGACCTGCCAACTCACGATGCAACAGCCGGGAAGGATAAAGGCTACAACGAATATACAGGTGGTCTCCATTACGAGCATTTTCATACACCAATCTACAGCCTACCCACGGAGGGGACATGTTTAACAGATCTCATACCTTGCTTATCGCACTATTTGTATCGTTCGCATTCGTAGCAGCACTTATTGAATAAAACAATGCAGCATCTTTTGTTTATAATTGCATTTATTTTTCATACATATGTTCATTCACGACATGTTGCATCCGTACACTTTAGTGCGGCTAATATACACCAGGGGCTTATGTTTCCAGCGTTATGGTGTGATGAGTCCAACACTTTCACAAGTGCGGCACCCGAACTTATAGCACTATATGCATCGGCTCGAATCATGTCTTGGGTCAATAGTTGGGTTTGCCCGCCTCGTGTTTTGGTACCTTACGTTCCGTTATATCGGCTAAGGTAGCACCGGAGAACCACTGCGATTCCGCCCGATTCGGCTGGGTTAACGCCTCGATGGAAAGCTAAAACTGACTGTCATGATGAGGCGAGACCGGTCGCTGTTCGAGAGGTTTTTGCGAGTCCTTAAAGACTTATGCCGCTTAGGCGAGGAGCGGATCTTGTCCGGCCAAGGCGTGGATAGCGCCCCAAATTGACCTTCGAAGACTAGGGGCTTCACCAAATTTAAAATTATAAAATTCTATGGCTAAGTGAGAGTGTTCAAGCATTATAAGTCCGGTTGCCTTGTTCGCTGTGTTGGCGCCTCCTAGATGGACCCAAAATGGGAACAAGAGCGCTCAAGTTTATCCCGAACACCCCAACACTCGTGGCATGGGGGTTTGAAGCCGACGACTTGCCATCTCTCGATTTGATAAACAGCCGCATGAAGGTAATATTTTAAATTAACAAGCGTTGCTTAGCGCATATGAACTAAGTTTTCAGCGCGACAGATAACAAAATGCGAGTCTACTCAAATATTACATCTTTGGAGCACTCACCGCAATAGTGCGGCGCCCTTGACACACTCTTATAATACATCTCGGGCGTGCGATGCTCCTTGCCCTCTGGTGGCGGGTCCGTCACGAGCTTCTGGGCATCCATCTTGCCCCAGTGCACCTTTGCGCGGGCAAGGGCATGACGGGCACCCTCGATACAAGCGGAATGCTTGATAACTTCAACCCACGGGCACGCATCCACCACCGCCGCACCAGGGCGAAGTAGATCCTGGCATGGCCTCCTTAGGCCACAGGCCGAACTATGAGGCCCTTCATGGCCTGTTCGGCCGCCTTGTGGAGCTCGACCAGCTGCTTCACCTGGTCGCTAAAACACCGGATGTCCGGCCTCAACATCTTGAGACGAAGACCTTCTCCATCGAGCTCCCTCCTCGGCCCGGTAGAATCGGCAGCATCGGACACGCTGCAAGGAAGATCTGCGAACGCCTCGAGAGCTCCAATTCGGGTAAGCAACAGTAATTAACACTCACATGCTTACTCGCATGAAAAATGCCTTACCGCTGCTATTTTCTTCACCGCCTCAATCTCTGGAGGGCCTTGTAGGCTTCGCCTTAGTGGCTTTGGCACTCTCAAGAGCCGTTGCAAGCTCGCACTCGAGTCTTGAGTCACGCTCCAAGTTCTCATGTTTTTCACGAGATCCGGAGCTCTTGCTGTACCTCCGCCACCACCAGCGCCTCCTGCTTCTCTCGCTCGGTGCGCTCATGACCGCATTACGTTCGGCCGCTGCCACCGCCTCTTTCAGTTCGCCACCTCATTAGTGGCCCCTACAATACCCACGTTATCCTGTCATTTTCTTGCAACCAAATCCTTTTACATGGGTACAATTTTCATAAGGTATTACTCACCTTCTTTTTCCTCGAGCTGCTTCTTGGCATGGCCGAGCTCGTTCTCGACCGCTCGAGGTTTTCCTTCAAAGTATTGACCTCCGCATGATCGGTCTGGTGAGGTCAAGAAGACAACCTGTAATCCCATATTGACATATTTTTATGACTCCTGCGTTTGTCTTTCTAAAGATCCTCGACGGCTTTTCTTTCCAAACACGAACCGAGCATCGGGGCTCTGTCTATGCAGTACCATTTTACATATATTGAAATTCTTACCTCAAAGCACATTAGAAGGCTACTGCGAGGCTTCGGTCAGCCCGCTCTTGGCGAGCTGAACCTTCAATCACCGCACTCATAACGAAGACGGTGTTCCTCTTTGATGGAGGCGCCGTTGGCGCCTCAAAGAATAATCCGGCACCTCCGGTTGAGCAGAGGCAGCGGCGTCACGGTCTTGCCCTTCTTACGAAGGGTCGCCACGGACTCGGAGCCACTTTGTAGCCTCCGGGCCGAGTCCGGTGCACAGTCCGGAGGGTGTCTGTGACACCTCCGGGCCTCCTCCTCCGGTGGGTCCTTTTCAGGATCCCACCTCGGCATCGTCTGCTGCACGGGGGGTGGAGGCGGTCGGAAGGAATCCATATCCGACGCGACCCAAGGACCCTTCGACGATCTGGGAAGATCATCCTTGGGCGGACTGCAGGGTTGTATGCGGCATTAGAAAGACATTATGTGACGAAAATGAAAAACCCTGAAGTTATTCGGGAGTCCGGATACTTACGATCTCGCCTGGGGCTTAGCCCTTGGAGGCGATCGCCGTCATCGGGCGTGGGCGTAGTCCGGGAAGCGTTTTTCCTTCTTGGACCCTTCGCCTCCCTTGTTGGGGAGGCCTTCCTTTCTTCCCTCCCCGCTGGGGAGAGGCTTTTTTCTCCTCCTCGCCTTGGTGGGAGGAGTCGGCCTCAGATTCATCATCCGATAGCACTTGCAGGAACTCTTCCGAGTCCCGTGGCCGTCTTCTTGGCCTTCTTCTCCGCACCACGTGGGGTGCCGGAGCCAGCAGCCCAGATTAGGCAGGCGTCCGCTGGGTCCTCGGCAATGGGGCCGACGGATAATCCGTTCGCCTTCGCCACCATTCTGTCAAAGGTAAAGGAGTTTAGATCCGCATAGAGCCAAACTATGGAAAATAAGTGGTGAAATCACTTACCTCGTCGATTGGACGCTGCGAGTGGAATCCGCGATCTTCGGTAGCGGATGCGGGAGCTTCGGCGCCCTTGAACAGCACCTTCCAGACATCTTCGTGCGTAGTGTCGAAGAGCCCGCCAGTGCAGTGCTGCGCGGATCAAACTCCCACATATTGAAGCCCCGTCGCTGGCACGGGAGAATCCGGCGGATGAGCATGACCTGGACTACGTTGACGAGCTTGAGCTTCTTGTCCACCAGCCTCTGGATACAGGCTTGGAGTCCGGTCAGCTCCTCCGAATTCCCCCAAATCCGGCCACTCTCTTTCCAGGAGGTGAGCCGTGTGGGATGCCGAGATCTGAATTGGGGCGCGCCCAATCAGGTCACGCTGCTCGGTAATGTAAAACCACCCGATTGCCACCCTTGATGGTTTCCACGAAAGTGCCCTCCACCCACGTAACGTGGGACATCCTGCCCACCATGGCGCCTCCGCACTCCGCTTGGCTGCCCTTCACAACCTTCGACTTGACCTCAAGGTCTTGAGCCACAAGTCGAAGTGGGGCTGGATGCGAGGAATGCCTCGCACCTGACGATAAACGCCGAGATGTTGAGGATGAAATTCGGGGCTAGGTCATGGAAATCTAGGCCGTAGTAGAACATGAGCCCCCGGACAAAGGGATGAAGCGGGAAGCCCAGTCCGCGGAGGAAATGGGGAAGAAATACTACCCTCTCATGGGGCCTGGGGTTGGGGACGAGCTCTCCCTCGTCGGGGAGCCGATGCGTGATGTTGCTGGACAAATATCCGGCGCCGCGCAGCTTCTGGATCTACCCCTCCGTGACGGAGGAGGCCATCCACTTGCCTCCTGCTCCGGACATAGTTGGAGAAGGTTGAGTTAAGAAGTGCGGACTTGGGCGCTGGAGCTCGAGTTAGCGGAGATGGATAAGCCAAGGAGGAAGAAGGCGCAGGTAAAAAGGTTGGATCTTTATCCCCTTGCGGACAAAAAACATGTGTCCCCACCGGCCTGGTAAAACTCGCTTATCTACCAAGCGCCACAATCAATGGCGCGGTTGGGTTACCCACGTCCGTATTGATGGGAATCCCGGAATAAGGGGAACACGATCTCTGCTTTGACAAGACGTGCCAAGGAAACCGCTTCGCTAAATGCGCTGAGGTGGAACAATAAAAACAATTTGAGTAAAGGCTTGGTAGTGGTGCGACGTCACGCCACAAAATACGTCAGCAGATTGATCTTGTGTAATATTATTCTCTCTACGGTGGTATGTGGAATTTATTTTTGCAAAGCCGGACACTATCCTGGTGTTCACAATCTTCTATAAATTATTCGGAGGAGGAACCCGCCTTGCAATGCCGAAGACAACATGCGCGTCGGACTCGTCGTCATTGAAGCCTGGTTCGAGGGCTCTTGAGGAGTTCGGACTAGGGGTGTCGGATAGCGAACTATCATCATAGGCGGACTCCAAGACTATGAAGATACAAGATTGAAGACTTCGTCCGTGTCCGGATGGGACTTTCCTTGGCGTGGAAGGCAAGCTTGGCGATCTGAATATGTAGATCTCCTACCATTGTAACCGATTCTGTGTAACCCTAACCCTATCCGGTGTCTATATAAACCGGAGGGTTTTAGTCCGTAGGACGAACAACAATCATACCATAGGATAGCTTCTAGGGTTTAGCCTCTTTGATCTCGTGGTAGATCCACTCTTGTAACACACATCATCAATATTAATCTAGCAGGACGTAGGGTTTTACCTCCATCAAGAGGGCCCGAACCTGGGTAAAACATCGTGTCCCTTGTCTCCTGTTACCATCCGCCTAGACGCACACTTCGGGACCCCCTACCCGAGATCCGCCGGTTTTGACACCGACAGCTGCATTCACGTTAAATAGGGCACCATCGAAATTCGTTGAAACAACGCCTTATGAATTGTGGTCTGGCAAGAAAGCAAAGTTGTCGTTTCTTAAAGTTTGGGGCTGCGATGCTTATGTGAAAAAGCTTCAACCTGATAAGCTCGAACCCAAATAAGAGAAATGTGTCTTCATAGGATACCCAAAGGAAACTGTTGGGTACACATTCTATCTCAGATCCGAAGGCAAGACATTTGTTGCTAAGAATGGATCTTTTTTAGAGAAGGAGTTTCTCTCGAAAGAAGTGAGTGGGAAGGCTTCATCGCGTTTTACGATACGAAGCCGCCGCCAAGCCCTAACCTCTCTCGGGAGGGCTGATCTGGAGTCCGTTCGGGGCTCCGGAGAGGGGAATCCGTCGCCATCGTCATCATCAACCATCCTCCATCACCAATTTCATGATGCTCACCGCCGTGTGTGAGTAATTCCATCGTAGGCTTGCTGGACGGTGATGGGTTGGATGAGATTTATCATGTAATCGAGTTAGTTTTGTTAGGGTTTGATCCCTAGTATCCACTATGTTCTGAGATTGATGTTGCTATGACTTTGCTATGCTTAATGCTTATCACTAGGGCCCGAGTGCCATGATTTCAGATCTGAACCTATTATGTTTTCATGAATATATGTGAGTTCTTGATCCTATCTTGCAAGTCTATAGTCACCTACTATGTGTTATGATCCAGCAACCCCGAAGTGACAATAATCGGGACCACTCCCGGTGATGACCGTAGTTTGAGGAGTTCATGTATTCACTATGTGTTAATGCTTTGGTCCGGTACTCTATTAAAAGGAGGCCTTAATATCCCTTAGTTTCCATTAGGACCCCGCTGCCACGGGAGGGTAGGACAAAAGATGTCATGCAAGTTCTTTCCCATAAGCACGTATGACTATATTCAGAATGCATGCCTACATTACATTGATGAATTGGAGCTAGTTCTGTGTCACCCCATGTTATGACTGTTACATGATGAACCGCATTCGGCATAATTCTCCATCACCGATCCAATGCCTACGAGCTTTTCACATATTGTTCTTCGCTTATTTACTTTTCCGTTGCTACTGTTACAATCATTACAAAATCCAAAAATATTTCTTTTGTTACCATTACCGTTACTTCCATATTACTTTGCTACTAAATACTTTGCTGCAGATATTAAGTTATCCAGGTGTGGTTGAATTGACAACTCAACTGCTAATACTTGAAATTATTCTTTGGCTCCCCCTGTGTCAAATCAATAAATTTGGGTTGAATACTCTACCCTCGAAAACTGTTGCGATCCCCTATACTTGTGGGTTATCAAGACTATTTTCTGGCACCGTTGATGGGGAGCATAGCTCTGTTCCTTGAGTCACTTGGGATTTATATCTGCTGGTCACTATGAAGAACTTGAAAGACGAGAAAACAAAATTTTATCCCTCAACTACGAGGGGAGGTAAGGAACTGCCATCTAGCTCTGCACTTGATTCACCTTCTGTTTTGAGTAAGCTTGCGACACCTAAACCTGCTTCTGCTATTAATCCTGATATGTCACATGTTGTTGATGATATGCCACTTCTGCTATGCATGATACTTATGATGAAACTACTTCTATGCTTGATACTACTATGCCACTTGGTGAATTTCTTGATAAAAAACTTGCTAAGGCTAGAGAGAATGAAATTATTGAAACAGATAATATGGATGAAAGTGATGATGAAGGCTCTCCCAATAAATAAGAATTGCCCATTGTGCATGAGGGCTATGTTATGGATGAAGAGACTACTAGAGACTTTCTTGCTTGCAATGATAGAAGCGATCTTAAGAAATTATTAGCTAAGCTGAAACAAAAAACTCTGAATGCTAGAATGAAATATGATCCTGCTTATGCTACCTCACCTATCTTCGTTACTAATAAGGATTGTGAATTCTCTGTTGATCCTGATATAATTACTTTGGTTGAATCTGATCCTTTCTAGGGCTATGAATCTGAAACTGTTGTGGCACATCTTACTAAATTAAATGATATAGCTACCCTGTTCACTAATGATGAGAGAACTCGCTACTTTTATATCCTTCAAATATTTCCGTTCTCATTAAAAGGTGATGCTAAGATATGGTTTAATTCTCTTGATCCTGGTTGTGTGCGTAGTCCCCAGGATATGATTTATTACTTCTCTGCTAAATATTTCCCTGCTCATAAGAAACAAGCTGCTTTAAGGGATATATATAATTTTGTGCAGGTTGAAGAAGAGAGCCTCCCACAAGCTTGGTGGAGGCTTCTCCAATTACTTAATGCTTTGCCTGATCATCCTCTTGAGAAAAATGAAATACTTGATATCTTTTATAATGGACTAGTCGATGCTTCCAGAGACCGCCGGGATAGTTGTGCTGGTTCTATTTTCAGGGAAAGAACACCGGATGAAGCTGAAATTCTATTGAATAATATGTTGACAAATGAAAATAACTGGACACTTCCTGAACCAACTCCTAAGCCAACTCCGAAGAAGAGGGGTGTTCTATTTCTCAGTCCTGAAGATATGCAAGAGGCAAAGAAATCTATGAAAGAAAAAGGTATTAAAGCTGAAGATGTTAAGAATTTACCACCTATTGAAGAAATACATGGTCTTAATTTACTTCCTGTTGAAGAAATACATGATTTTAATCCATTACCAATTGAAGAAGTACACAGTCTTGATAACCCGACACAGGTAGTAAAGGTAAATTCTCTCTATAGATTTGATGAAGGTGATATTCCTTGTTATAAGTCTGCTAGCCAATACTTAGATGAGTTTGATAATTTTATTGTCAAACAAGAAAACTTCAGTGCTTATGTTGGTAGACAATTAAAACACAATGCTTATATGATTGAACACTTGAGTGATTATATGTCTAGAGTTAAAGGTGAACTTAAACTCATTAGTAAACATGCTTCTATGGTTACCACTCAAGTAGAACAAGTACTTAAAGCTTAGAATGATTTGCTCAATGAATTAAATAGTAAGAATAATGATTTTGCTGTTAGGGTGGCTACTAGAACTGGTAAAATGACTCAGGAACCTTTGTATCCTGAAGGCCATCCTAAGAGAATTGAGCAAGATTCTCAGAGAAATAATTTAGATGCACCTAGTCCTTCTAAGAAGAAGAAAAAGAAAAATGATAGGACTTTGCATGCTTCTAGTGAACTTGTTATAGACACACCTGAGAATCCCAACGATATTTCTATCTCTGATGCTGAAACACAATCTGTTATGAACATGAACCTAGTGATAATGTTAATGATGATGTTCATGATGAGGCTCAACCTAGCAATGATAATGATGTAGAAATTGAACCTGCTGTTGATCTTGATAACCCACAATCAAAGAATCAACGTTATGATAAGAGAGACTTTGTTGCTAGGAACCACGGTAAGGAAAGAGAACCATGGGTTCAGAAACCCATGCCTTTTCCTCCCAAACCATCCAAGAAAAAGGATGATGAGGATTTTGAGCGCTTTGCTGAAATGATTAGACCTATCTTTTTGCGTATGCGATTAACTGATATGCTCAAAATGAATCCTTATGCTAAGTACATGAAAGAAATTGTTACTAATAAGAGAAAGATATCGGAAGCTGAAATTTCCACCATGCTTTCTAATTATACTTTTAAAGGTGGAATACCAAAGAAACTAGGAGATCTAGGAGTACCAACTATACCATGCTCCATTAAAAGAAATTATGTTAGAACTGCTTTATGTGATCTTGGAGCCGGTGTTAGTGTTATGCCTCTCTCTTTATATCGTAGACTTGACTTGAATAAGTTGACACCTACTGAAATATCTTTGCAAATGGTTGATAAGTCAACTGCTATACCTGTCGGTATTTGTGAGGATGTGTCTGTTGTGGTTGCAAACGTTACTATTTTAACGGACTTTATTATTCTTGATATTCCCGAGGACGATAGTATGTCTATTATTCTTGAAAGACCCTTTTTGAATACTACAGGGGCTGTTATTGATTGCAACAAAGGCAATGTCACTTTTCATGTTAATGGTACTAAGCATACGGTACACTTTCCGAGGAAACAACCTCAAGTCCACAGTATCAATTCTATTGGAAAAATTCCATCGATTATTTTTCGAGGTTTTGAATTTCCTCTCCCTACTGTCAAAAAGAGATATGATATTCTTATTATTGGGGATGTGCATATCCCTGTTGAGGTAACATAGTGTTATTCGAAATTTCTCCGGTTCCATGTTATTCGGAATGAGTTTGTTAACAAGACTTGATCAACCTTGTTAGCGGATTCCTTTTGATGAGCATGAGATGGATGAAGTTAGAAAGCACAACCTTCTGTACCCTCCTTTTACTTTCTGTTATTTAGTTGAAATAAAGTAAAAATAGTATTTTCTGTCTGTTTTCTGAATTATCCATGCAATATAAAAAATACCCCGAAAATAAAAGTTCTCCAAATGCCCCGAAATTGAAATATGATTTTTTCTGGAATATTTGAGAATATTTGGCACTGAGAACACAGCAGGGGGAGCAAGCACCTGGGCACGAGGGTCCAGGGCACGCCCACCCCCTGGGTGCGCCCCCCTGCCTCGTGGGCCCATGGTGGCTCCCCTCCACTTATTCCTGCACCCACACACTCCTCCTTCCTCCCAAAAAATCACCAACCAGCTCAAGCACGAGTTCTAGCTCATTTTGCTGCAATTTTCGATCTCCTTGCTCAAAGCACCTCTCACAAAACTGCTTTGGGGGATTGTTCCTTGTTATGTGACTCCTCCATTGGTCCAATTAGTTTTTGTTCTAGTGCTTTATTCATTGCAAATTTGTGCTGCCTAGGTGACCATGTTCTTGAGCTTGCATGTCAAATTTATATGGTTCCAAGTAGTTCTAATGCATGATATAGTCTCTAGGCACTTGTAGGAGTAGTTGCTATCAATTTTGTTGAGCTTGGCTCACTTTTATTTGAAGTTACTAAAAGTTTCAGAAATTTTCAAAAAATGATGAAGAGATTTTTGAGGGGCTCATCGAGCCGAAGCTCGAAGGAAAAACAAAGTGAAGAAGCAGAGAGGCCCAAATATAATCTGCCTCGCACCGCGGAGGTTCGGCCGTGTGAATGGCCTTGCGATGATTTCTTGAGAGCAGCCGGGATTTATGATGATTTTTATGAGTTGGCTGAGAATGCAAGCCTCACCGACTTCCTCCGCGACCAACACGAACAGTATCTCTTCTCACCAATACCTTTGTGCAAAATTTTCATTTCCATTCTAGGAGGTCACCACCTACGGTGGATTTTTATTTATATGATGAGTATAAGGAGATGACCCTTCGTGAACTCTGTAGAGTTTGCAAGTTACCTTTTCCGGGTATCATAGAGGAACCACATAGTAACTATGTGGAGGGGTTTATTGATACAATTGATGTAGGGGAAACGAGGAAATTTTCCGGTGCATGAATCACTAGCATACATTTTCCAGTTCTACGTTACTTTGCTATATTTGCTAGTAGATGCTTAATTGGTCGTGGAAACTGTGGAAACTTGAGTGTCCCTGATATTATTATTTTGTTCCATGCCTTGTTTAGAGACGACACATCTAGTATGGACGCTATTGTTGCAAAGCGGTTAAATCTTAACCGTACTAAGGGCCCCATCTTGGGAGGTATCTTTGCCTCGCGCCTCGCTGCACATTTTAACATACCTATTAGACATTATGAGAAAGAAGAAAAAATGTTGCCTACTGTTTATCTAGATTATAAGAGTATGGTAGCGCATGATTTTATTGTTAAGAATAGGGAAAGGGCGCTTAAATACAAACTGATATTTGATAAGAGTCACCCTGAGACTATTACCTTGCCTGCTCCTTCCTTATTTGATTTATCTGCAGGCAAGTATCTCGTTCCGCTGGCGGCCATCCAAGCGTACCGGAACCCTACATCAGCCACAGAGCCAGAGTCGGAACCACAATTTGATCCTCCACGACAGTCTAATTACCAGTGGGATCCGGAGATGATTGCCAACCAGTGGCAATCACAGTCTTCTTCATCTCAGTACGACCCCAATTACAACTTTGGATATCCGCCAGGCCATCCGTGGCAATAGACCAACTTAGGCCAAAAGCCTAAGCTTGGGGGAGTATGTATCTCTCACCGACATTACATCCATGTTTACACACTCATTGCTAGATGTCGATGCTCATACTCTTTCATTGTATTATCCATGCTAGTTTATTTTCCCTTTTTATGCTTTCTTCTTGTGTGTTTGAAAAATCTTAAGAAAACCAAAAAAATTAGTAGTAGCTTTTAGCTAGTTTACTTTTCTTGTTGTAGTAATATTAAAAGAAAACCCAAAAAGATTTCCCGTTCTTCTTTTGCTTGTTGGGAGCTTTCCCGTGTAAATAGTTTTATTTCTTTTCTTTTCTTTGGGGGTCGATAGGAGAAGACCATAATAAATTGTTAAAGTGGCTCTTATATGCATTATTGTTGATTTAACCAAGGCCCATATTGCCTTGTCTTCTAATGTGTATTGAATGCTCGCAGATTCCAGCTTAGTCCAATGCACGTGCACTGTTATTATTATTCACATCGTTCGGTCGTGCAAGTGAAAGGCAATTATGACGATATATGATGGACTGATTGAGATGGGAGAAGCTGGTATGAACTCGACCTCTCTTGTTTTTGTAAATATGATTAGTTCATCGTTCCTGATTCAGCCTATTATGAATAAACATGTTTGCAATGACAATTAGAGATTATAGTTGCTTATGCCATGTTAAATTAGCTAGGAGTTTATAATGGTTTACCTTGCGTGCCAACATGCTATTAAGATGGTTGTGATGTGGTATAGTAGGGTGGTATCCTCCTTTGAATAACTCAAGTGACTTGACTTGGCACATGTTCACACATGTAATTGAAACAAATCGACATAGCCTTCATGATATTTATGTTCATGGTGGATTATATCCTACTCATGCTTGCACACAATGTTTATTAATTTTAATGCATGTTCATGACTGTTGTCGCTCTCTAGTTGGTCGCTTCCCAGTCTTTTTCTAGCCTTCACTTGTACTAAGCGGGAATACTGCTTGTGCATCCAATCCCTTAAACCCCAAATTATGCCATATGAGTCCACTATACCTTCCTATATGCGGTATCTACCTGCCGTTCCAAGTAAATTTGTATGTGCCAAACTCTAAACCTTCAAATCAAATTCTGTTTTGTATGCTCGAATAGCTCATGTATCAACTAGGGTTGTCCGTATCTTCCATGCTAGGTGGGTTATTCTCAAGAGGAGTGGACTCCGCTCCTCACTCACGAGAAAATGGCTGGTCACCGGATGCCCAGTCCATGCTTTATGCAAACCAAATCAAAATAATTGCAAACAAAACTCCCCCGGGACTATTGTTAGTTGGAGGCACTCGTTGTTTCGAGCAAGCCATGGATTGATGCTTGTTGGTGGAGGGGGAGTATAAACTTTACCATTCTGTTTGGGAACCGCCTATAATGTGTGTAGCATGGAAGATATCGCCATCTCTCGGTTGTTATGTTGACAATGAAAGTATGCCACTCAAAATATTATTTATCTATGCTTTAAAATCGAGCTCTGGCACCTCTACAAATCCCTGCTTCCCTCTGCGAAGGGCCTATCTATTTACTTTTATGTTGAGTCATCACCCTCTTATTAAAAATCACCAGCTGGAGAGCACCGATGTCATTTGCATCCATTACTATTAATTTATATTGGGTATGACTGGATCTCTTTTACCATGAATTACAATGTCTAGTCAGTCCTTGATCTTTAAAGGTGCTCTGCATTTATGTTTTGTGGTCTCAGAAAGGGCTAGCAAGATACCATCTTGTTATATCATACCATGATTGTTTTGAGAAAGTGTTGTCATCCGAGATTTATTATTATTGCTCGCTAGTTGATTATGCCATTGACATGAGTAAACATGAGACCAAAATGTTATTGTGAATATGGTTAGTTCATAATCTTTGCTGAAAACTTGAATGCTGGCTTTACATATTTACAACAACAAGAGCAAACAGAGTTTGTAAAAGTTTTTCTTTATCACTTTCAGTTTGTCAACTGAATTGCTTGAGGACAAGCAAAGGTTTAAGCTTGGGGGAGTTGATACGTCTCCGTCGTATCTACTTTTCCAAACACGTTTGCCCTTTGTTTTTTACTCTAACTTGCATGATTTGAATGGAACTAACCCGGACTGACGCTGTTTTCAGCAGAATTGCCATGGTGTTATTTATGTGCAGAAACAAAAGTTCTCGGAATGACCTGAAACTTCACGGAGATTATTTTTGGAAATAATAAAAAATATTGGCGAAAGAATCAAGGCCAGGGGGCCCACACCCTTGCCACGAGGGTGGGGGGCACGCCCCCCTGCCTCGTGGGCCCCCTGGAGCTCCACCGACCTCAACTCCAACTCCATATATTCGTGTTCGGGGAGAAAAAAAATCAGGGAGAAGGATTCATCGCGTTTTACGATACGGAGCCGCCGCCAAGCCCTAAACTCTCTCGGAGGCTGATCCGAGTCCGTTCGGGGCTCCAGAGAGAGGAATCCGTCGCCATCGTCATCATCAACCACCCTCCATCACCAATTTCATGATGCTCACCGCCGTGCGTGAGTAATTCCATCGTAGGCTTGCTGGACGGTGATGTGTTGGATGAGATTTATCATGTAATTGAATTAGTTTTGTTTGGGTTTGATCCCTAGTATCCACTATGTTCTGAGATTGATGTTGCTATGACTTTGCTATGCTTAATGCTTGTCACTAGGGCCCGAGTGCCATGATTTCAGATCTGAACCTATTATGTTTTCATGAATATATGTGAGTTCTTGATCCTATCTTGCAAGTCTATAGTCACCTACTATGTGTTATGATCCGGCAACCCCGAAGTGACAATAATCGGGGCCACTCTCGGTGATGACCGTAGTTTGAGGTGTTCATGTATTCACTATGTGTTAATGCTTTGGTCTGGTACTCTATTAAAAGGAGGCCTTAATATCCCTTAGTTTCCATTAGGACCCCGCTGCCACGGGAGGGTAGGACAAAAGATGTCATGCAAGTTCTTTTCCATAAGCACGTATGACTATATTTGGAATACATGCCTACATTACATTGATGAACTGGAGCTAGTTCTGTGTCACCCTATGTTATGACTGTTACATGATGAACCGCATTCGGCATAATTCTCCATCATCGATCCAATGCCTACGAGCTTTTCACATATTGTTCTTCGCTTATTTACTTTTTCGTTGCTACTGTTACAATCATTACAAAATCCAAAAATATTACTTTTGTTACCGTTACCGTTACTTCCATATTACTTTGCTACTAAATACTTTGCTGCAGATATTAAGTTATCCAGGTGTGGTTGAATTGACAACTCAACTGCTAATACTTGAGAATATTCTTTGGCTCCCCTTGTGGCAAATCAATAAATTTGGGTTGAATACTCTATCCTCGAAAACTGTTGCGATCCCTATACTTGTGGGTTATCAGTATTGAGATACCGACGATCGAATCTCGGGCAAGTAACATATCGACGACAAAAGGAACAACGTATGTTGTTATGCGGTTTGACCGATAAAGATCTTCGTAGAATATGTAGGAACCAATATGAGCATCCACGTTCCACTATTGGTTATTGACCGGGGACGTGTCTCGATCATGTCTACATAGTTCTCGAACCCGTAGGGTCCGCACGCTTAAAGTTCTGTGATGATCGGTATTATGAGTTTATATTTTTTGATGTATCGAAGGTAGTTTGGAGTCCCGGATATGATCACGGGCATGACGAGGAGTCTCAAAATGGCCGAGACATAAAGATCGATATATTGGATGACTATGTTCGGACACCGGAAGTGTTTCGAGAGGTTTCGGGCATATACCGGAGTACCGGGGGGTTACCGGAACCCCCCCGGGAGTATATTGGGCCTAATGGGCCTTAGTGGAGAAGAGGAAGGGCGGCCAGGGCAGGCCGCGCGCCCCCTCCCCCTCTAGTCCGAATTGGACAAGGAGGGGGGCGGCGCCCCCCTTTCCTTCCCCTCTCTCTCCTCCTTCCCCCTTCTCCTACTCCTACTAGGAAAGGAGGAGTCCTACTCCCGATGGGAGTAGGACTCCCCCCTTGGTGTGCCCTCCTCCTTGGCCGGCCGCCTCCCCCCTAGCTCCTTTATATACGGGGGCAGGGGGCACCCTAGAACACACAAGTTGATCATTGATTTGGTAATTCATAACAACATATACCTGATTGAACTAATATTCATTCAAGTTAAATAGAAAGTTCAATGATTGGCATGGCATGGACTAGAGATATGGACCCCTCAAAATGCTAAGGACAAAGATTGGCAAAAGCTCAAGACTCTTCATTTTCATTTTAGTGATCCAAGATCACATTGAGTCCATAGGAAAGCCAATACTATTAAAAGGGGATGAGGTGTTGCTTAATGGTCTACTTGCTCAAAGTGCTTAGTGATATTGCTCCAAAACCCTCAGCCACTCTCTCATTTCCACATATGTCCAAAACTCAAAGTCAAACTCGGCCCCACCGATTTGATCTATCCGGCCACCGAGTTCAGTTGACATAGCCACTGCCAAAAACCATAGACAATTTGGTCTCACCGATACGGATCTCGGTCTCACCGAGATGGCCTTGCAAACTCTCCGTTGCCTGTTCTAATTATTTCGGTCTCACCGAAATGTGCAATCGGTCCCACCGAGTTTGCTTAACCAACTCTCTGTTTGACCCTTGCTGAAATTGGTCTCACCGAGTTCATGCAATCGGTCTCACCGAGATGAGGTTTTGCCCTAGCCCTAGCACATTGGTCCCACCGAGTTGATCATGTCGGTCCCACCGAGATTCCTAACATTCACATTTTGAACTAAACCGGTCTCACCGAGTTCTTCTATCCGGTCTGACCGAGTTGGGTTAAATGTGTATAACGGTTGGATTTTGTGTGGAGGCTATATATACCCCTTCACCCCCATCTCCATTTGTGAGAGAGCCATCAGAACGTGCCTACACTTCCACTACTTATTTTCTGAGAGAGAACCACCTACTCATGTGTTAAGACCAAAACATTCCAAAAGCAACCACAAGAATCTTGATCTCTAGCCTTCCCCAATTGCTTTCTACTCAAATCATCTTTTCACCATAGCCAAATTTGTGTGAGAGAGTTGAGTGTTGGGGAGACTATCATTTGAAAAGAGCAAGGAGTTCATCATCAACACACCATCTATTACCTTTTGGAGAGTGGTGTCTTCTAGATTGGTTAGGTGTCACTTGGGAGCCTCCGACAAGATTGTGGAGTTGAACCAAGGAGTTTGTAAGGGCAAGGAGATCGCCTACTTCGTGAAGATCTCCCCGAGTGAGGCAAGTCCTTCGTGGGTGATGACCATGGTGGGATAGACAAGGTTGCTTCTTCGTGGGCCCTTCATGGGTGGAGCCCTCCGTGGACTCACGCAACCGTTACCCTTCGTGGGGTGAAGTCTCCATAAACGTGGATGTACGATAGCACCACCTATCGGAACCATCCCAAAAATCTCCGTGTCTATTTTGTTTGTCTTCTCCAAACCCTTTCCTTTACCTTCATATGCAATATTTTATTTTTCGCAGCTACACTCTTAGAATTGCATGTATAGGTTGATTGCTTGACTTATACTAGTTGCTAAAATCTGCCAACAATTAAAATTAGGAAAATGTTAGACTTTTATTTGGTGAAGTAGTCTAATCACCCCCCTCTAAACATACTTTTCAATCCTACAATACGACATATATATCTCGCTCACGTATTTTGGCGATAACGAAGTGGTACCGACGAATTAGTGGTGGATCAGTTAATGCGCTCAACTAGTGCTCAACATTGAAAGATTTTGGACCTTCAGATTTTATGATTAGATGGTCCACATGACGATTTAAATATGTCCTCTCCTACTTTTATAGGGATGCTGGATGAAAACATAATTTCTAGCATCTCGCAGGGGGGCTAGGGGTAGTGGGAAATGAGAATGAGTGGTGCTCTATGTTTGATCTTCATGTTTAGTACTCCCTTCGTTCTTAAATATTTGTTTTTCTAGAGATTTCAACAAGTGACTACACATAAAGCAAAATGTCTATATACATCCGTATATGATAGTCCATTTAAAATCTCTATGGAACGGAAGGAGTACTTGTCATGTTTGATTTTGAATTCGCCTTTAAATTTTGAACTTGGGCAGTATGGATGTTTGACTTATGACAGTGATGTGCACGTATTCATAAGGTTTGTACACGCAAATAATAATAATAATATTGGAAGAATTTTATTTGGGACATGCGAAAGCATCCGTCCGCAATAATCTGAAAACTATTATTGAGGCGGGAGAGTTTTAATAAGAAATCTGCTGGATGGAGATGCCCAGCGCACCAGAAACTCTTGGATAAAGCGAACGACAAGGATAAATAGAATTAAAAAATAAAATCGAGGGGATCGGCGAGCTGCGGCTGCCCACTGGAGGAGCACAGGTGTGTGTCGCTAGCGGCGCGTGCGGGTGCGGCAGTCAGGGAAGAGAGAGAGAGAAGAAGAGCCAACCCGCCGCCACGGCTTCCGCGTGCTAGGAAGACGAAGCAGAGCAGCAGCAGGGAGAGGGAGGCCACGATGGAGGTGGGCTTCCTGGGGCTGGGCATCATGGGCAAAGCAATGGCGGCCAACCTCCTCCGCCACGGCTTCCGCGTCACCGTCTGGAACCGGACCCTCTCCAAGGTACGCGACGCCCCCCGATTCGCCGATCCATCCGTCTGTAGTTTGGCAGATCGATCGATTCATATGCCATGCTCTGTCCCCTTTTGTTTTTATCCGATAATAATCTCGAGAACCTGTGGCGATTTTTGCTGGCAGTGCGACGAGCTCGTCGCGATGGGTGCTGCCGTTGGGGACACGCCGGCGTCCGTCGTCGCTAAGTGCAAGTACACCATCGCCATGCTCTCCGATCCCAGCGCCGCGCTATCCGTTAAGAGACGCCGGGAACCCTTTTATTCTTTATTCTAGCGTTGCAGGGTGCCGTTGTTGTCGCTGATATCCCCATTTCTTGGCCTGTCGAATTCATCTAGGTTGTTTTCGACAAGGATGGCGTGCTCGAGCAAATCGGAGAGGGCAAGGGCTACGTGGACATGTCCACTGTTGATGCTGCAACTTCTTGCGAGATAAGCGAGGTATTCTTCTTGCTTATGGCTTTTGTAACAGTCAGGTGTCATTTCTATTTGCCCCCGTGCACTGTCGTAAGTCCGATTGGCTGGGTATTGTTATCACAGTACTAGAAAAGGGTGAGGCTGTGTTTTTTTGGTTTTCAATCCTGAGCTCCTGAAATGGGTGCTCAGAGGGTTAAGTTGATTAAGTTGCTGTGAATCCATTACTCGCCTTCTGCATCATTGATGGCATGTTCAGAGGGTTAAGTTATGTTTCAGATAGTTGAGTTACATTTTATTGTATCTACTTGTGAATAGAGTTCACCAGAGATGAAAATACTGTAGCTGGACACAGGTAGGTCGACATATTAAAAGAGGAAACCGAGGAGTCACGTAATAGGCATATCAGTTATACTAAACGAGGCACGGAGGGTGATTTATATGTGGGATGATAACCAACCTCAAAATAATGAGGATGTGGATTCTAACTAGTTGGATCATACCCATGAGGCAAACAGCGTGTGGACTGCATGCTCCTGTAGTTGCAGCCACAGCTGCTGGTTCCTGGATGTTAAGACTGGAACAGAACTCGGTGAACACTAGCGCTGTGAACCCGTTGGTGAACATGTCAGCATGCTTAGAATTAGTTAATAGAGTTACCTTTTTCGTGTAGAATACAAACATCAACCGCAATGTGCTTGATCCGTTGGTGCTTCACTGAGTTGACGGACAATCATTCTATGTTGATGTCGTCTTAATAAACAATGTACAATATGCAAGTGTATGGTGTAGCTCCTGCAGCAGCTGGCATAACCAACATGTTTCAGCGACATCGTGAGTTGTGGCATGATACTTGGCTTACACAATAGACTGGGACTCGGGATGTTCGTATTTGGAAGACCAAGATATGATATCATCGTCCAAGCATACACAGAATTGGCGTGTTGAACAGCAAGCTTAAGGAGTAGGACATTGAACCCAATCGGCATAGGCTTAAGTGAGAAGAGATGTAGGAGACGATGGAATAGTGAAGCATAAGTGAGAAGAGAGGTAGGAGATAATGCATTCCTAGATCAATTGATATAACGAATCGTACACTCTCATAATGTATGGGGAAGAACAAATAGATGAATACAAGTCACGCATATTGCATTTGCCTAAATTTGTGTTTCTAGCAAATGCTAAATCTTAGTCCTTGTTTGTTGACAGTATGAACCTAATATATTTCTAGCATATTTATGAGTTTATTCCCTTCTTCCCCAATTAACATGGTTTTCTTTTTGCCCTTTTTATTCCATCAGTTTAGAAGTACCCCCCCCCCCCAACACACACACACTTTATTTTCGTCATCGCAATGACTAGATTGGTTACTTTCTTTGGCTGGGAATCGTTATCACACACTAGAAAAAGGGTGAGGTTGTGTTTTTTTGGTTCTCAATCCCGAGTTCCTGAATTGGGTGCTAGTCTCAAGTCAGTTGATTAAGCTGGTGTGAAACGATTACTCGCCTTTTGCATCATTGATGGCATGTTTAGAGGGTTAGGTTATGTTTCAGATAGTTGAGTTACATTTTATTGTATCTATGTACTTGTGAATAGAGTTCACCAGAGATAAATATACTGTAGCTGGACACAGGTAGAATACGCTGGACTAAAGGAATGTCCAATGTTTATGTTGACGTATCAGAAGAAGAAACCAAGGAGTCACATAATAGGCATATACTCCCTCCGTCCGGAATTACTTGTCGGAGAAAGGATGTATCTAGACGCATTTTAGTTCTAGATACATCTATTTTATTCATTCTTGCGACAAGTAATTCCGGACGGAGGGATTATCAATTATATCAATGACTAGATTGGCTACTTTTCATTAGTAAAATCAATAGTGTTTAGTGCAATGAACTTTCCTTGATAAATGTTTTGCAGGCGGTTAAACAAAAGGGCGGAGCTTTTGTTGAAGCTCCAGTTTCAGGGAGCAAGAAGCCAGCTGAAGATGGCCAATTGGTCATTCTTGCTGCAGGCGACAAGGTAATTCACTCTGTTTTGATGATCACTTGCAAGCGTTATTGCAAACCAAATTGCTTGAAACGAAGATTTTTCTTAGAAACATTTTCTGCCATATTTTGGTCTTTGTACTTACTGGTTTTGGAAGGTTCAGTATCTCCAGCTCTCTGCTTTCGGTTGGGTGCTTGTGGTGACTTTGGTATAACGATCATAATATTTCCCTTGTTATGTAAAGCAGGGAAACTCATTTTCTTATAGCCAAAAACAGTGAAACTCTTGGCAATATTCAACCCTTCTAGTGCCCGTAATAATTTCTTGCCTACTCCCTCCGTCCTTGAAAGAGTGTACTTCCAATTTTGTTGGAAAGTCAAACTTTTTTATGTTTGACCGTATTTATATAATAATACACCAACATTTATGCCATCAAAGTAGTAGCATTAGATTCATGATAAAATATATTTTCATCATACCTATTTGGTTTCACAAACATTGATATATTTTTGCATAAACTCGGTCAAACTTTGAGATAGTTTGACCCTCCAACAAAGCTGGAAGTACACTTTTTACTTTTGCATTCAAGGACGGAGGGAGTATATTTGCCTGTCTGGTTATACAGCTACTCCCCCCCTCCCCCTCTCTTTTCTTTTCTGCCAAGTGTTAACATAATTCATAATTGTACAGCAGTGTCAGTGGCTCTTTGTAGGTAGTTTTGAAGTACTTGGCAGAAAACAGAAGAGCTATTAAAGTTAGTAGGGTGGAGATATCAATCACCATAACATTACAAAAGCGCTAGGAGATATGGTGTAGATATAGTATCTAGTACATCGAACATTGATTGGATTCAAAATTGATACTTAATCTGGGTAATTCCACCAATTTATGTCCTTGTGATTCTTTTAACTGATAGGGTGTAAATTGGTAGTGCTATATCTACCACGCATAATGCAATTAAACTCCCCCTAAGATTTCATGTTTGCTTAATTGGATCCACTCCTTGAATGTTTCAGGCACTATATGATGACATGGTCCCTGCATTTGATGTACTTGGGAAGAAGTCGTTCTTTCTGGGGGAGATGGGAAATGGAGCAAAGATGAAACTGGTGGTCAACATGATCATGGGAAGGTGACTATCTTTGTACACATCGCCAAAACATTCAAGTGTACTGCAAGCAGCATTGCATTTTCACATCATATATTGACCGGTCTCTATAATAGTATTATATCCAGGGTATCTGATACATCAGTATGCAGAATACCACTGAGAAGCTTGACCGCTGATACTTCGCAAACTGATCTGTTAGTAGTTCAGTGCAGTAGATATGGTTACTGTTTTGCCCTGTGAATTCGCACCTCATTCTATGCAGAATGGCAAATCTACTGATACTCTTTATATTCATAGCCAGCAAGCTTAGTATGGATCTAAAACCTGCTCCATTGCAAATAGGGTTTTGTAGCTTTCTCGTCTAAATTAGCTTTTCATTTTTGCTACGTTTGTTCAACATCCAGAAATCTATGAGCTCTTTTAGTTGCTGCCACATCATCTCCTCTGCTTTTTGGGGACATAAATCCGTCGACTGCAATAATGCATGTGACATTTTTTTTTGCTGCAGTATGATGAATGCTTTTTCTGAGGGACTCTGTTTGGCTGACAAAAGTGGGTTGAGCCCCCAGACGCTTCTCGATGTCCTGGTACTGTGCTTGGTTATGCAATACCCCTGCTGTTACTTCCTTTACTACCAAATCAAACAACCATGGTTATGTTTTGACTTGCAGGATCTCGGTGCAATCTCAAATCCGATGTTCAAGATGAAAGGGCCTTCAATGCTGCAAGGCAGCTACAATCCAGCATTTCCCCTCAAACATCAGCAGAAGGATATGAGGTTGGCTCTGTCATTGGGAGATGAAAATGCCGTGTCCATGCCAGTGGCAGCTGCTTCCAATGAGGTATGCCCCCCCACACACACACACACACCTTCAAAACATTACAACAAAGCTATGGTTCTCAGGCATTCAAGAAAGCAAGAAGCTTGGGACTTGGCGACCTGGATTTTTCGGCGGTGCACGAGGTGCTGAAAGGCACAGGTGGTTCAGGCTAAAGCGTGATCGGGGGCTGAATGTTTAAAACCACATGCCATGGGCATATATGCAGACATTCTTGTAGTTTGTCCAACCCATGTGGCTTACCATCGTACTATTGATATGTACATTCAACAGTTGATGTCGGATTGTGCTGTACGATGTAGCTGCAAGTTTCGAATTATCGGCTTGTACATGAATGGACCATTGGGATTTGGGACTTGTTTGCTGCCAGGAGATGAACCCTCCAGACGGGAATAAAAGGGCCAGTTCTTCCTTGATTTTACGACAGCTTCTCAGAATGCTGCCCCCAGGCCCAATTTTCTTGTTTGGCAACGACCCTCTCCACCATTTGTCCGCTCCCCCCCCCCCCTTTTATTGCCTTTTACATTTTTTCAACCAAATTTGTTGAATACTACAAAGATATAGATTGGACATAGAAATAAATAGCTTAAACTTTAAAATACATAATTAAAACTTACATATTATTCTAAGTACATAGTTTAGACACAAAATTCAAAAAGTCACAAATATAATGTTTTCTATGATGTATCCATGAATGATCCAGAGGAACATTGAGTAATTGTTGATGCATTTCTTGATCCGAATTTGCCGGTGCATCTTCAGAAAATGTGCAACATGCTCAGCCTGTTGTTCTAGGAGGTGTACATGTTCTCCAGACTTTTCAAAATCAACATTGCATATACCATCACCCTCATCCTCCAAAATCATGCCATGCAAAATAAAATAGCAAGTCATCATCTCCCACAATGTCTCGGAACCCCACGTATTTGCAGGTCCATAAAAAATATCCTAACAAGGTTGGAGCACTCAAAATGCCCTCTCCACATCCTTCCTAGCACCTTCTTGCATTGCAACAAAGTGAGTTTCTTTGTTATGTTGGGGCTCAGAGATAGCCTTCACAATCGCGGCGCATTGAGAATAGATATCATTGGCAAGATAGTACCCTATGGTGTAGTTGTGCCCATTGATGGTGTACTTTCACTCCTAAGCCTGCCCACCACAAAGTATTTTAAACAAAAGAGATCGCTGAAGCATGTTGATGTCGTTGTGAGACCTTGGGATGTCAAAGAAGGGTGCCAAATCCACAAGTCTTCTAATGTCACTGCTTCCAGTATCATGGTGGGATATTTGGTATGACCTTAGTATTGCACGTGCAAACCTACCATGTAGATAGTTTTTCCACTGCTAGTGTATGCAATCTACATAATCAAACATACCAGGAAAGCCTCTTACTTCTTGAAGTGCCAAAACCTTTTTTTGTATTCTCATCATTTCATTCTCTCAAGTACTCCGGTCCAAACACCTCCACCACCGCGGTGGCAAATCTGACCATTGATTCAATACATGTGCACTCTACCATATGGACATACCCATCAACGACATCTGTAGCTGTGTCACATGCAAGAATCCTCATAGCAGCAACACATTTCTGGAGAGGAGAGCATACAATCACTCTAGTGCAATCATTCTTCATCATGAAGTAACTATTATTTTCTTTCACACCCTCCACCATGTGCAAGAACACATGCTTGCGCATCCGGCAGCAACGCCGAAAGAAAGCCCTTGCATGATATATGGGGTTGGTTTTGAAATAGTCGTTGTAGAGATCAACATGGCCCTTTGTCTTATTCCAGGTAAAACTTATCCTCCCCGTCGTCAAACCCTTGAAGTTGAGAACATGCCCCCTCTTCCTTCTCCATTTCTTTGAGGATGCTCATCATCATCAACATCAACAACTTGTAGTCATCATCAACCTTGTCTGATGACGATGAATCATAAAACTCATATGTAAATAAACTCATCATTTGAGTCCATCGGGTGTCCCTATAAATTTGCAACAAAAAGTGCCAAAAACTATTCGAACATTTGGTCAAACACTTAGTGTGTCAGGTGTATGGTAGCGCTGGCCGGCCGGACCAGGACATATAAGGGTGGCATCTGGGGCATCGATCATGTCAGGGAACATGCTTCTGGTGGGGCCAGGACCAAGGACAGCGAGCAAGTTTTTTCTGGGTGTGTGGGGGGGGTTGCTCGGTGGCGCATGCTGGACATGAGAGAGGAGGAGATGAGGAAGAAATCAGGGAATGTCGATTTCGTGAGATTGGGTGGCGCTGACATGTCGGGTCCAACATGGCGGACATGTCCGAACAAGGTTGAAACGGCCCGGCCGTGCAAACAAATAGAGGACGTTTGAAAAGGCCAGTTGGGCCAATGTCTTTTGTCTAGATAATGGCTGGACATATGAGAGGGGTTTGGGGACTCTGTATATATGTCACTGATGCTAGCCGTTTAATATTTTATCCTGGTTCTGTCCACCCAACGTCAATGGGAAGCCATCATGACGTAGAGAAACGAAAATCTACGACGACCTAGTATTAACAAAAAGTGCTTCCTTCATAAATTAATATAATGTTGTTTAGATCACTAAATCTTAGTATTAGTTTACAAGGGAGTATATAATTATTTGGAAACTAACACAACAAGATTGGACATTCGCCAACTACTCGCCTTGCTAGATCAGCCCCCGTGCACATGTTTTCTGACCATTGTATTCTCGTGGAAAGCGATCTAAGCCATCAACCTGGGTTTGTGGAGCAGGTTTTTTTTGTTACTTCCCCTCCACCATTTGCATCATGTTAGTGCTGGTCGTTTTCATAACGTGGGGTGTACAAGATCCAACAGTCGTGCTTCTTTTCTCTTCATTCAGCTTTTTTCCTCCTTCAACCATTTATTCCTCTCACAAAATCAACTTATCCAAATAGCAAATTCAGTCTTACATATAGCTATTGTGGTTGTAAAAAGATTGCTTCGATGCCTGGTGGTTTTCAAACGCTTGACTTCACCAAACACGATCCTTTTGTACACGATGAGACCAAGACATAATAACAATCTTTTTCTTCTGTATACGATGAGACCAAGACATAACAACAACTAATCAACGCTATAGAGAACTCCCATAACTCCCAAACCATGCACGCACTCCATAAAACGAACAAACAGCCAAGCCGGCCGATCAGAGCTTAGCGTGGTCGTGGCACTCCTGGCTTCGGATGTCCATGCTCGGGAATCCGACGACGACGTGGCAGTCGGAGTAGGCCACCACGCTGAGCTTGAACACGCCGAAGATGGCCACCCTCCCCTGGATCCTCGCGCTCGCGTCCAGCGGCAGCGTCCCGGCCTCGATGTCCTTGATCAGCTGCGCCATGTCCTTGGTGAAGCTGGCGGTGAGCACCGTCATGTCCAGCTGCACGGTCTCGTCCCCCCTGCCAGGGATGCGGCCGGGGCCGACCTGGGCGTCCCCGACGTGGGTGCCCCGGTACCAGAGCTCGGCGGTGCCGGAGGCGTAGGAGAAGGAGACCCGGTTGGGGTTGTGCACGGCCGCGGTGAGCTGCACCGTGAAGTTGGGCTGGGCGAGGCTGGGGACGGGGCCGACGAAGCGCGCGGAGAGCACGCGCGTGCTGGGGTCGCGCACGCGGAGCACCGTGAGGAAGAGGACCAGGAGGGTCACGCCCAGCAGCAGGAGCACGCCGAGGGTGACCAGGGCGCAGATGCAACGGCAGCGGCGGCGGCGTCTGCGCAGGCGGAGGTCGTCGTCGTCCAGGGGCTTGGCGTTGGGGGAGGGCGCGGTGTGGATCGGGAGGCTGCACGCCTGGGAGGCCATTGTGAACGCTCGAGCCCTGCAAGAGACGATGGAATTGAAGGGGCTAATGATCTACTCCAGTTGGCGGTGCAAAGTGAGCGAGGGCGGGACAAACTATAACATGCAGATGCTGATATAATAAAATAAATGATTGGACTTGTTTGACGGTGGATGGTGCCGCACGGACATGAAGCCAGTGACATCCCCGTTGGACCAGTTAGCAGTGTGGCGCCGTGTATCTCTCGGCTGCTTTACATTGTTCACTTGGTTATTGTCATTCATAAACTAGGCAACAACCAGTAGCCTATATCTATATCTATATTTATATCTATCTGTATCTGTATCTGTATCTCTATCCGTATCTATATCTATATATCTGCGTTTCTTTGACTTTCTTAATCCGTTCATCTATATTATATTTTTGATTTTCCAAGATTTTCTACTATTCGAAATGGTGCTACTTTTTTGGCAAAAATAGTTGTTAGAAAAAATAGTTTTCTGGGGGTTCCTGGGCTTGTTTGGGCCAGGCTTTCTACAATAATTAAAAAAATAGTACGTTTGTGGGGGATCGAACTAACGATCAGAGCACCATCACGCGAGGGACGCAGCAGCCGAGCTAGCTATTGCGCTGAATGGGGATGAAAATGAAGCGGAATCTTTCCGCTTTTTCGGAGGAAAAAATAAAAAATGAAGAGGAAAATGGAAGTGGAAACAAATTTTTTGATGCGGAAACAAAACTGAAAACGAAATGACTTTTTGCCTGGTGGAACAAGCGGAACTTTCCGTTTTGAATATGAGCATATGGATATTTTGTAGCCCAAAAAAACACACTATTAGGCCTTACATACAATGAGCAGAATGGCCCAGATGGCCCAACTTCTACAATACTACTATTACATAGAGCATGAGCACTTGTCTCTAAAAAAAGAGCATGAGCACACTAGCAGAATCCCTAATTGAGCATGCCGCCATCGCTGACATATCCTCTTATATAGCCATGATATATCCGGAAATTCAATTCGGCTCCCAGGAGCACGTGCTACCGGGCCCAAAAATAAATTTTGAAATGTCAAAAAATCAAGACAAAATTTTCATGTTTTCTTAGTCACATCCAAATGCTACCTGCAAATTTTGAGGCAAAAAGATTAAGCATTTTAGCCTGTGCAAAAAGGAAAAAAATTGAGCACCAAATATTACTCCTGAATGTCACCCCAAATTTGTTTTTTACCTGACAAAACACTGTTGTTCCGTTTCGCATGAAAATTGTTAAGCATGCTTGCGGCACTAACACGACCATCCACAAATTTTTTTAGAACTTTTTGAAAATATTTACTATTTTTTTCGCGTTAGTGTTCATCCGGGAGCATGTGCTCCTAGGAGCCAAAACGCCCCTCATTTATCATAATATTTAGTAATCATCTTATCAGTTAAACTTCTTTGTTGGTTTCCTTGTTTTTCTGTCTATGGTTTAAGGGGCCTTTAGTTCGATGAACACCTCTCTTCCGTCTTCGTGTCCGTGTTATATTCGTTCCACTTTTGTTTTCGCTAGTATTTGATTTCATATTTTTTTTCAGGTTTCTGTATTTGTTTCTGTTTCCATGAAAAAAATATGAAAGCAAATGTGGCAGTACGGTGGATGATGCCGCACGGTCACGGACATGAAGCCAATGACATCCCCGTTGGACCAGCTAGTAGCGTGGCGCCGTGTATGAGTGTATCTCTCGGCTGCTTATTGTTCACTTCATTAATTCCACTCATAAACTAGCTAGGCAACAATGTACGTTGTAAGTATAAATATTACAACATGGCGTACCGTACATGATACGTGCGGTTACTTTATCAGTTTATTTGCATTTCATGGTTTTGGTCGCTTGATCGGCGCCCCCAAACGTATATAAATGAGCTCGAATGTGATCGTCTTGGTAAATCAGAGTATAAAAATCATATGTACGATCAAATAGCAGGTCGGAAGAGAGTAGCCCGGCACTCCGTGCTTGCTCCTTCCGCACGTTCTGTTCGATGTCCCTGATGTCCTTGTCCCTGTCATGCGTCCAATGTGGGGTACTACCTTCATCCTGACTAGCGGTTGGGGCCCGCCATTGCGGGCTTCCTGAGAGGTAGCTGGGCGGTGCTAGGTGGGAAAGTGCCCCTTTTACTTTCCTATTTTTGATATGTTTAATGCATGTGCATACAAGCGCTGATACATGGAACAATGTAGATATGTAGTTGCCATAGACAAATAAAAGGTCAGCCCTAAGCTTATACGTGTAAATAATATTAGCTCTAAAAATAAATCAGTTGCAATCACTTAGACAATATAACCTGATGCACAAGAAATCATTATAACTAAGCTCTAAACAATCAGCATTAGCCATTCTAAGCTTCAAAATGCTGATATAGTTGACGCTTCACAGGGGACATAGGGATCAGAAAAATAAGACCAGATCCTCTTGAATACCTTCACATCGTATTGCCGTTTACTTCAAAAATAAATTGTCGGTTTTCTTCATTTTGTTGATGGTAACCTGAAAGAAAAAGATAGGTGCATCAAGAAGTGGTAGAAGGATTATGAAAAGATAGCTGCTACCTGGTACTTACTAACCAAAATTGGCAAGCACATACAGGATTAATTAATCCCATAAAATCAGACCAACTTCTGCCCACCAATTTATTTATATGATATCATTCATACACCATTCCTTACTTCTGTGCCTGTATCCACACATACAACTGCCCTATAATTAATTCTTATGCAGCTCCCCCTTTTCTATCCAAAACTATGAAATTTATTGAGTAGCGTAGTAGCTTTTTTGTCCTGTTCTTACTTGTGAAATGGTGCATTACATCAGCTGCACTATGAAGACAAACAGGACATATGATTGTCCTATACATGAATATTTCTATTTTATTTTTAGTTCTTAAATAGAATAATCAAATTTGATGAATTTATAGAAGAGAGAAGAGGACAAGGAAAGAAAGAACAGAGAATAACCTGATAGTCGAGGCGTGGGTGGAGACATCTAGTCCGACTTTCTTTTCTTTCATATTTCTTGTGCAGATTATGAAACTCATCTTCCCAGCAATCATGAATGATTGAAGTGTAGAGAAATCAGATGCATAATGGGTGTTCAAGTTCAGTTATGTACCAAATGGCATCGTTGTTCACCATTCCAGCAAGAATTTAAGCGCAGATGCGCCAAATGCCATGAATTACAAACCTGTCATTCAGCAAGAATAAGTGGACTGTTAAGAACTATGCTTGCAATCTGTATGTAGAAGGGACACTCACGGTAGGCCTGTAGGCCAAATAATTGGTCAACGGGCACAAAATGTACAGAATGATATACGGAAGGATAACTGAATGCTTGGAAATTACAATAATCTAAGGAAGTTGCTGAAGCATCGTCATTACCAATGGTGTAGCATCTACCCAAATGTCAACCCCATCCAAATAAATCGATGATATCTAATATTTTCCATGCGTGCAATGCATATTTAGTCATATCTACACTGCGTGTATTTTGAAATTAAACCACATGTAAAAGGAGATTAATTTAGAAGTTAAATTGTGCATATAATGAGTTAATCTCCTAAATCCAGAGAGAGTCAGTTTTACAATTGGAGACGGAAAAATTGGGTTCCTTAATATTCAAAAATATACAATTTACAGAATATATATATGATTTACAAACACTTAAAAAATACTACACAGGCAACAAAAGCCAATAGTCGTATGGACAAGCAAAGTATTAAGAACAGACAAATTTCCCTCTGAATGTTGTGTGCCCTATGGGATAGAAGTTTTAGAGCTGCCATAACAGAATACAGAGGCATTCAGGAAGTGTAAACTAACCTGCCCATCACATAAAGCAAGAACTTAACTGAAGTATGAAAATAGCAACATAATCAATACAAAAGTTTGGCGCTATCTCCTTAGGCAGTAACATGTCCAATCCCCTTTTGACATATTTATTTCATTAGCAAAATCTACGATTGGGAAACTGCATTAAACGCAGAAACATAGGACACTTATTTCCAGTCATCAAGAAGCCAAGAACACATTATGAACTAAATGGAAGTTCATTTTTTAAGTATGCATCAATGAACCATGCGAAGAAATGAGCTCTAATTAATTTAAAATTGACATGCTAACTTTCAGGTTAGAAAGGAAGGAATACAATATATCATAGGCAAAACGACTTGCCAGAGAGGAAATATATGGAGTGGCTAAACTCTCTCAAAACCAGAGGAAGTTCAAAACACATGTCCCCTATCGCATTTGTACTAAATATTAATTATTTGCTTATACTCTTTCAAATAGTCGATATCGTCAAAAGAGAATATCATAGCTCCCACTCCAACCCATGTCAAAAGAAGTAATGCAAAATGAAACTAAATTGAAGTAAGTAAAGCCTGATGAAAACAAAACTGATGCGCACCTAAAGTGCACAATCTGGACATTGCTGTTTAACAAAGTCATACATCCTGGTCAAAATTTGAGGTAAATGCCGGTATGCAGGCCAGAAGATTAATCCAGTCCATGCACGCGATGTTTGACATTTTTGTTGCACTTTCCTTTTTCTCAAATAGACAGGGACCTCTTGGGTGTTTGCTTACTGAACCAGCAGGACCTCTTCTTTTTGAAATAGACTGACACATTGGGTCTTTGCTTGCTGAACCAGCGCCCACTTAATTTTCAGCACAAATGGCCGTGCAGTTCATGCAGCCCTTACTTCGTCTAGTTCTACTCACTCAGCCAAATGGCCAAAGAGGAGCATCACATGTGAATAAACCATACAAGTACTAAGGAGTGACCTGACCTGACATGCTTTATTTTATCAAATACCACTTCTCATGCCATGCTAACGAGCTCACTCTGCCAGCTTCTGCCACTTCAAACTCTGGTGAGGAGTACAGATAAGTAGCCGACAATGCCGCTGCCACTAATGTGCCGAGCTGTGCGGAACATGTTGCATGTGTGTGTGCGCACAACATAATAAATTTTGAAATCTTCCAAAACAGCAGCGTGTATCACCCAAAACAGATTTGATAGTTTCACGACCAACAAAATAAATCAAAACCAGTCTATAGAAGCAGCAGCATGGAGAGGGGCAGAGGCATGACCTTGTGTTGGGAGTAGTCTCATCGTCGGCTTGCGCTTGGGTCCCGGTCGCCCTCCTCGTCGATGGAGACAAGCGGGTGCTGCACCAAATCTGAGAGAGACGGAAGTAGAGGTGATGGTCAGAGCTCGAGCGGAGTAGAGATGATGGGGAGAAGGGGAACGAACTCACCAGTGCAGAGGCGGAGGAGACGAGCCACCGGAACCTCGCCGATGACGAAGGGGATGCCGCCCCCGAAACCCTAGCCACGGCTGAGGGTCAGCATCGAGCGCGGGAGGCCTCTAGCGATGGATGTGAGGAAGGAGCGGGGTGAGGGGAGGTCGTTGGCGTGCCACCCGTCACCGGGACTCGCCGGCGTGGGTGGTGGCGGCGGCGAGGAGTCGCGGCTGAGAGAGATCGCTAGAGAGGAGACGAGAGGAGGCTTGGGCATTAGAGTAGTGATCGATGGCCAATGTGTTTTTACCTTTTTCCCCTTCAGCCCAGTAAAATTGATGTGGCCATCGCGCACCTTATTAACCTCCCCACCAACCCTCAGAATCCACGTGGACACTTCCTTTGCTCGCCCTTCTAGCACACGTTAATGTTTTTAATTTACTAGTCACTTTCGTATTTTAGGTCATATTTTAACTAATAAATTGTAATTTACACATAATAAAAATAATGTAATTGAAAACTAGATTTAAATAGGAACCAAACAATACAATTTTTTATGACATGCATTAACTAGTTTAAATGTGTGATCCAACTTCGGTCCAAAATACGATGAACGACTAATAAATCCAGATGAATGTAGTACTCAAATTGTGATTTCTGGCTCTAAGTTTAGCCGATGTGACTTCTGGCTCTGAGCGTAGCAACTGATTAATTAAGGCCTTTCTTTAATAAAACAGGAATAGAGGAAATGTTCGCTCATTAGTTATTGGGTGCGACATCCTCCTAACATAATAACCACATGGGCATCTTTTTTTTTTTTGCAAATCAAGTGCTTTATTACTCAATTAGAAGGATTACACGGGAGTTGAATACAATCCAGAAATAAGCACATTGGGAGAACCTGAAACTTCTGAGAGCTCAGGGCATTTTGGCCGTTGGATTGAGTCGTTTGATGCGTTTCCGGGCGTCGGATCGAGCGGTGGGAGGAACTGGGCCGTTGGATCAAAAAAAGTTACTGCTACAATGAATAGTTACCGTCTCATTCGTGCCACCACGCGTAATTACGCTGCCCCGCCGAGGGCATTTCAGTCATTTCGCCTAGGGGGGTATAAAAGGGGGTCGCGCTCCTGTGGCGGAGACCTAGCTGTCGCCGCTTCCTCCCGCACTCGCTCGTCCCTCCTCCTCCTCTACGCCTCCTCCACCTGAACCCTAACCCTAGCATCTCGCCACGCCGCCTCCGTCTCCTTCGCCCAGCCCGCCAAACCCCCGCCGTCCACTTCCCCGGCGTCGCCGCCTCCTCGTCCACCCTCCTCGCGCGCGCTCTCCTCCTGCTGCCTCTTCCCGTCACAAGGCTACACCACCATCGCCGCCGGCAAAATGCAACAGAGGGTGCCACCATAGGGACGGATGAGGAGCTATGGTGAGCGCCCTTACTTTGCCTCCTCTTGCTTGTACGCCAACATGTGAGAGCTGGGAGGAAGGGTGAGGCCATGGAGGTCGTGGGGGCGAGGAATAGGATGGCACGGGGGAAGAAGAAGATGCCCCACTCGTTCCTAGAGTTGGTCTTCGTGTCATTTCATTGTATGCCCCTTGTTCTTCTTGCTTGTTGGCTGCTGCTCATCAATGATTTTTCTTTGTTTTCATGCAGATTGGTCCGCTGTTACCGGGTTCTTGTGCTTTTGGTCGATCCCCTGGTCGGTGCGTCCGTTGATATGTGCCTACGCATCGTTTGGTAGCAGCCTGGTGCGTCTCCCTTCGTGGATCTGCAGGTCAACCCCTTTTCTCCTCCTCGTTTCCACTCCTCTTCGTTTCCAGGGCTAGGTCCATTGTTGAATGGTGATATGATTGGTATGCAATTTGGCCAATGAGGACCTTTTGTTTCTTGTCTTTTTTTTGGTAAAGGGAGTATTATTCTCTTTGCTTTTTTAGTGGAATGTGCCTCTATGCCTTTTGTTCCTTGCCTAGATCCTGGTAGGACCTGCAATTGTCGTTTCTTTGTGCATGGAATGCTGGTGGTTTTGTTCCGTTGTGCATGAAAGTCTGGCTTGTTTGGAATTAGTGGGCTAGCTAGGTTCCAAGTAAGAGGGATGTTTGTTTATATTGATTGGTCAGATTGACCCCAAATCTCCAGGATGGACGTGAAGGTAATCGCTTGGCTATGGGTGTTTTTGGTTTCAAAGTGTTTTGTGAATCAGGGCGGAATGCAATTGCAAAAATTGGACTGCAGAGATGGTACTCACTTTTGCCATGACTGCATTTGCAGAATTAGTAATACATAGCTCTTGGGAAAGTAAAGTGCGTATACATATAATCTGAAACTGGTGTGGTTCTTTCAATCCTACCTTGTTACTGTTGAGACACACCATAGAGCATGTTATGCAAACAGTATTAAAATTGGTAAAGCGCAAAGTATCCACTCAGGTGCAACTAGCTGATGCTTACAAAAGGATTGCAATGTTGCTTGATTTTTTTCATACTGAATTCTGATATGGGCGAATAAAGGCTAGGCACAGAAAGAAATAATAAGTAAGAACTTAAATTTATAATTGTTGATTACAAGAATGCATCTATATGGATTTATGAGATTCATAAAATTTTGACTGTAGCAGAAGATATGGCATAAAGAAAGCCGAACCACTGCACATGGGGAAATAGAAGATGATCCTATATGTTGGCTAGCCTGAGTGACACGATAAGTTCCTGAGAGCCCTGTGTCAGAACAGAGTAAGGTTGCAAAGAAATGCAAGACAAACACCATGAAAACTAATAGAGAGCACTAGAGTTCCAACAACAAAGGGAACAACTAACTCACTATTTGCTTCATCAGTACAGAATCTGTACAACGCAAATGGTAATCTCATCGAGAGCACTAGAATTTTTTTCCTGAATTGTGGCTACCTTTATAGTAGTAATGCTAATTTGAGTCGATATATCGGTGTTCCATACCATCCTAAAAATGCGTCTCTGGTGTCAGTCATAGTTTTTAATTTTCACTGGATTCCTATATGGTTACTGAATATTTGATGTTCTGAATATTAAGGAATTACTTAATTTCTATAATATGTGCATATCCTGTTATCATCATTGAGGGAATCAATTGGCATAATTTTAGTGTGTACGTATAGTTGATTAATATTCAAAATGTCATGCTATGTAACCATGGGGTTTAGTTTTGCATCATGCTTGCCTCTTTAGTTTTGCTTGCTTAATGGTCCTACTCCATTGAGTGTTGCAATGCTGACAAGTGTAAGCTGCAGCAGGTCACCTGCGCACGATGTGTCCATTTGATTCAAATTTTGAAACATGAGAGCTGGAAAGGCAGAGGCTGGATTACAAAAATGGCAGCAGATTGGATGCTGAACTTCATCTATCCTCCATTGATCCTTTGTTGTGTACACATAAAGAAGCGCTAAAGACTGTTGGGTGACTGATGTGAAGCAAAGTTCAATGGCTCCTTCAGTGCTATCTAGAGTTGGATCAACCATTATGTAGTCGATGCAATGTTCGAAGCACTAAGCAGAGGTATTGTCACGTGGTTTCTGATTGCTTATATGAACTAAAAAAATCTGACTCGCTATTTTGATTCAGCAGCATTGCTTTTCAGATAATATAGGAGAGTGGAAGGTTCATGCTCATTTTTCTTTTTTGTATTTTTTCTTGTTCATACTTATACTATTTATTCTTGCAAATATGTACTATTGAAATAGAAAAATCATCTTGTGTTGTTCAGACCCATATACTTATCCCGCAATATGTGAATGAATGCTTATATTGTCATCCTGCTGTAGAAAATGGTTAGCTTAGCAGCAACTATTATGTCTTCTAATTATGTCGCCTCAAATTTGTAGGAACGCTATTGTTGCTTTCGAAATGCTATTGGATCTTATAAAGATTTTTGGACCTGTTATTCATTCAACATTGTCAGCTAGCTCACCCATTGGAGTAGAACTTCAAGCCGAACAGAGGTATGCTCTCAACTTTACTCGGGGAAGGGAACTGGGTGTTGTAAGAGAGATGTTTTAAAAACTTGGGTTGCTACAAGCCACTAAGGAACTTGAGGTGGCGAGTTGGTCGCGAACTTATGTTTTGCTTATACTGGTCATGTCCCTGATAAGGGTGTATATCGAGTGTTTGCCAATTTAGTTCTGGCATGTTGAGTCCATGGACAAGTATGGATTATTCTCTTTAGCTTTAGCCAATTTAGGAGACAACCGTTGTTTTCCTGCACATTTGCATATAGTTTCAGTCGCTATGATAGTAAACTTGCTCTCAACGACTCCGGTCTTACAAAATGTTAGGTCTCCTTAGTTCCAAATATGGTTTTATAGGTTCTAAAATTATTTCTTTGATGCGAGGTGCCATGCTGTGGATAACAAGGAGATTATCAAGGCGGAGCGGCGGTGAGTATGGAGCTCATAATCATCAGTTCATCACCATGAAGCAGAAGAAATGGTATAGCTTTGCCATGGTGAGGTTCTCACCTTCTTTGCGAGTCCTTTGTTGATATGCTTGGGCTTAAGACTGCTTTTTGGCATCAAGAGTAAGGCAAGCATGAAAAATGCTCCAGTCGTCTATTATATCTTCTATGCTTTTTTGTATCTGGCATTAGTATTTATTCAACGGTTCTGATGTTTCTGTACAAAGCTGGAAATGGATAGATAGTACTATATATTATTATTGGTTGCCCATAGAGTAGGTACATGCAGGTTTCCTTGGTAATGTAAAGCTGAAAATAACCAAGGTCTTCTAAAAATCATAAACTACTGTACCAGTTTTTCATGTCTCGGTGAATCTGGAACAACCTTAATAATTATTCACAATTGCATGTAGTCTTTCCTCTGCTCTCGTCCGGTCATCTCCTAGTTGTCTGTTGTGTGTCTTTTCCTGATACGTATGTCATCTCGCAGCTGGATTTTGGCGGCCGCCGCTCCTCGGCAATCAAGAGGAGGTACAACTGCTACCACCACTCCTTCGCAGCGACGCAGGCCAGTGACAAGGAGGCTCGCAATGGTGGGGGACGCATCACCATCTGCCGGAGAGGAGAAAGGCATACGTACCCCTTAATGATTGAAATGCAGGTCCAGGGAAAACATATGGTTGGTCTGCTTGCTATTCTGGACATGAATCTCGTGTTTGGTTGAGTTTCAGGTCTAATGGGAACTGAAACTAGCTCTTAGTATATAAATGTTCTTGTATAGTTTCAGTTTCATGTACCTTTTGATTGATAATATTAAGGATATGCCTCTAAGATCTGTTTGCCAATTTACAAATGTGTTTCCATGCTTCTGTGTCTTCATGTATTGTGGTCTTTTCTATTCACTACTCAAAAAAATTGGAATACCATGTAGCCATCTCATTCCTGGTTTTTTGCCACTTGTGTTGCTCGCACTACTAAAATATTTTAGTCTATATGGGTTTTCAGAATGGTATGGTTGTAACTATAATCTTCATTGTTAGTCAAAGTACTTATATTATTTAAATATTGTGGTTCTCTATAAATATCAATTCTCATTGGGTGACTGAATTAGACTCTGGCACGAACTACCATATTATGGTTATGTACCAAAATAAAATCTGCTTTAATCTAAGCTCTAAGACTACATGAACTACCATATTGTCTCATTTGTTGGCTAGAGTAAAAAATAGGGGCATGTGATGGAGTCCTGGATTAGGGGGTATCCGGACAGCCGGACTGTGTACAACGTCCGGACTATTGAAGCGTGAAGATACAAGACTCAAGACTTCGGCCCGTGTCCGGATGGGACTTTCCTTGGCGTGGAAGGCAAGCTTGGCGATCCGGATATTATATTTCCTTCCTTGTAACCGACTACATGTAAACCCTAGCCCTCTCCGGTGCCTATATAAACCGGAGAGGTTGGTCCTTAGAAGGCCGATCACAATTACATTCATACCATCATAGGCTAGCTCTTAGGGTTTAGCCTCTACGATCTCGTGGTAGATATACTCTTGTACTACCCATATCATCAATATTAATCAAGCAGAAGTAGGGTTTTACCTCCATCGAGAGGGCCCGAACACAGGTAAACACTGTGTCCCTTACTTCTTGTTACCATCGGCCTTGACGCACGATCGGGACCCCTACCCGAGATCCGCCGGTTTTGACACCGACATTGGTGCTTTCATTGAGAGTTCCTCGTAGCCGTCATTGTCGAGCTCGATGGCTCCTTCAATCATCATCAACGACATCGCCCGGCGAGACTTTCCTCCCGGACAGATCTTCGTGTTTACGGCCGCTGCGCGGGCCAACTCGCTTAGCCATCTGGAGCAGATCGACAGCTCGCCCCGCCACTGTGTCGAGTTCGAAACCTGAACTACACGGCGGACATTCGCGGAGACTTGATCTTCGACGGATTTGGGCCCATGTCAGGAGCACCAGACAGTCTCGACGAGCACGGCTTAGACCTTCCATCGAACGAAGCTCGGGGTATTGCCCCCGTAGTATCTCCGGACCTAGATCCGGAGCAGGCTGCGCTGCCTAAGGACGGAGGGATGGACCCCGCCCCCAGGTCGCGCCCTCATCGGCGGTGGAGCCGAACACGGGTCTTACCTCTGCGGTGGCCCATGACTCCGAACCCGTGGATTCGTATCCGGACGTCGGTTCCAGTCCGTACACTCCTGAGCCCGTCAGGCCAAGATGGGCTCCGGTAATGGAGTTCACCGCTGTGGACATCTTCCAGCACTCGCCCTTTGGCGACATGCTGGACTCATTAAAGTCTCTCTCTTTGTCAGGAGGCTGTTCGCCGAACTATGTCCGGCTTGAGTGGGAATAAGGCGACGAAGGAATTTGTTGCCCACCCACCACCCACTTCATTGCCACGGTCGATGACTTAACCGAGGTACTGAACTTCGACTCCGAGGACATCGACGGCATGGACGACGATGCATGAGAAGAACATGAACCACCGCACACTGGGCGGTGGACAACCACCTCTTCTTATGATATATATATTGTGGACACTCCAAAGGAAACAAATGGCGATGAGGCAACAGAGGATAAAACCTCGGGGAAAAAAGCAAAAAATGGACGCCGTCGGCGCCACTCCAAGCCCCGCCACACCAATACCAGCCCAGGAGACGAAAACAATCTGAATGGTGCCGAAGAAGAATACAACCCTGAACAGCCTGCCTTCGAGCAGGCCGAACAGGAGGATGAGCAGGTCAACCCAGATGAACAGGCGACGGACGACTATCCGGAGGAGGACAGCTACATGCCCCCCCTCCGAAAACGAGATTAGCCTCGGCGACGACGAGTTCGGCGTGCCTCAGGATCCCGTAGAGCAGGAGCGCTTCAAGTGTCGGCTTATAGCCACTGCGAGGAGCCTGAAAAAGAAACAACAGCAACTCCAAGCTGATCAAGATCTGCTCACAGATAGATGGACGGAAGTCCTGGCAGCCGAGGAATACGGACTCGAGCACCATACGGCTGACTGGCTACCTCATGGCCGGGATAAAATGGCATACCAGTCCGCATACCAACCAACACCCCCACGCCAACATACTACGGCCCGGGGAAACAAAACGGGATAGCCAAGATCAATCTACGGATCGCGGGGGCGCGCCTCAGTACGCGACGAGGACCGTCACACCGGACACACCTTCAACAAGTCCGGCCGGGCCGAATATAGCCATCAAGAGCAATTCGACCTGCGTAGCCACATAGCCCGGCACAGAGGCGCCGCGCACCCCTCTGCTTCACTGATGAAGTAATGGATCATGAATTCCCAGAAGGGTTTAAACCCGTAAACATCGAATCATACGATGGCACAACAGACCCCGCAGTATGGATCAAAGATTTCCTTCTCCACATTCACATGGCCCGCGGAGACGATCTACACGCCATCAAGTATCTTCCACTTAAGCTCAAAGGACCAGCCCGACATCGGCTAAACAGCCTGCCAAAGAAATTCCATTGGCAGTTGGGAAAACTCGAGGACGATTCCTCGACAACTTCAGGGCACATATGTGCGCCCACCGACGCCGAGGACTTGAGCCACATCACTCAACAGCCCGGAGAGTCAGCCAGAAATTCGGACTCGGTTCCTAACCAAGAAGAACCAAATAGTTGATCGTCCGGACGTGAAGCCCTAGCGGCTTTCAAGCATAATATCCGTGACGAGTGGCTCGCCGACACCTCGGCCAGAAAACCCAAGTCCATGGCAGCTCTCACAACATTAATGACCCGCTTTTGCGCGGGCGAGGACAGTTGGTTGGCTTGCAGCAGCACTACGCTACAGTTTGGCAATTCGGATGGCCGCGACAATAACGACAAGCCACGGTGTAACAGACATAAGCGACAAAACAACGGCGACAAAGATCAAGACACGACGGTCAATGCCGGATTCGATGGGTCCAAGCCGGTCACGGAAGAAGCCGCTCAAAAGAAATAATCGAGGACCGTCGATGCGGACCGCATCTTTGGGCGCTTCGTGCCAAATTCATGGCACCCCAGACAAGCCAGCCAACCACACCAACAGAGATTGCAGGGTATTCAAACAGGCCGGCAAGATAAACGCCGAAGACAAGGACAAGGGGCTGCACAACGACGACGATGAGGAGCCCCGACGTCCGAACACGGGGGGACAGAAGAAATTTCCCCCCCAGGTGAAAATGGTCAACATGATCTACGCCACGCACATCCCCAAGCGGGAAAGAAAGCGGGCACTAAGGGACGTCTATGCGATGGAGCCATTCGCCCCCAAATTCAACCCATGGTCAGCTTGTCCGATCACTTTCGATCGTAGGGATCACCCTACTAGCATCCGTCACGGTGGCTCAGCCACATTGGTCCTAGACCCAATCATTGACGGATTCCACCTCACGCGCGTCCTTATGGACGCCGCAATAGCCTGAACCTGCTTTATTAGGACACAGTGCGCAAAATGGGCATTGACCCTTCAAGGATCAAGCCCACTAAAACCACCTTTAAAGGTGTAATTCCTGGAGTAGAGGCCCGCTGCACGGGCTCTATAACATTGGAAGTGGTCTTCGGATCTCTGGATAACTTCCGAAGCGAAGAGTTAATCTTCGATATCGTCCCCTTCCGCAGTGGTTACCATGCACTGCTCGGACGAACCGCATTCGCCAGATTCAATGCGGTACCACACTACGCATATCTCAAGCTCAAGATGCCAGGACCGCGCGGGGTCATAACGGTGAACGGAAATATGGACCGCTCCTTACGAACAGAAGAACATACCGCAGCCCTTGCGGCGGAAGTACAATGCGGCCTTCTCTGACAAACCAATCCGGCGACAACAACTTCGAGCACAGTCAAGCGAGTCCGGAGCACCCTGCAACAGGACCATCAGGCACGCCAAGAGCGTGACTAGCAGTCCGGCCTCCGCTTAAGCCCCATCAAAGCAGCACTCGTGCCACGTGCACACAATTACGCACTTAAAATACCATGGGCATAGGCGGAGGCGCATCAACAACTCAGTCAATAGTGCGGGTAACTGCCAAATACTTTCACACTCTTTCCCTCATACCTTTCAGGACACCGCGTTGGCGCAACATCCTCAAAAGAGCCGAATTGCCGGACTTATAGGGAAGAGACATCCAGGGAGGCAATAGACGTTGTGCATAGAAGAAAATACCCAGGTGGAATCTATTTACGATTATTATACCTGCTTTATCTACCTGCCCACAGCCTGCCCCTGGATAGGACATGTCAAATAGTCCTATTTTATATCTGCTTAACGCATTCATTGTAAATGTACGCTTAAACGTATTTTTTGTCAATGAGAGATCATATATAGCGTCAGCTTATTATTCTCATTCGAGCATTTCTCTCTTATAAATGTTTATTTGAAATTGCATCCGTACACCTTGGCGCGGCCGGTTTGCCAGGGGCTTCTTATGGCGCCCCGCTACATGGCAACTAAAGTCCAAACACTTTCAACAGTGCGGCACCCCGAACTTATAGCACTATATGCATCAGCTCCGAATCATGTCTTGGGTCTATAGTTGGGATAGCCCGGCTCCCTTGTTTTGGTGCCTTACGTTCCGTTATATCGGCTAAGGTAGCGCAGGGAGAACTACTGCGATTGTGTCCCGGTTCATCCGGACGAGCACCTCAATGAAAGCCAAACTGACCGGCATGATGTGGCGAGAGCTGGTCGCTGTTCGAGAGGTTTTAAAATCCTTAAAGATTTTCCGCTTTAGGCGATAAATCGGCTTCGTCCGATATAGGCGTGTATAGCGCCCCAATTCGTCCTTCCGGATTCTAGGGGTTCGCTGAAATTTAAAATTGTAGACTTCTATGGCTAAGTGAAAGTTATAAAGCCGCATAGTCCGATTGCCTTGTTTGCTGCGCCGGACACCTCCTTAAGGGACCAAACATTTGGATAAAGAGTGGCCGGGTTTTCCACGAACACCCCAGTGCTAGTCACGTGAAGGTGCGAAACCGACGGCGGCCTACTTTCAGGATTTTATAAACAGCCGCACAGAAGGTAATATTTTAAATAACAAAAGCGCCACATAGCGCAAGTAACTTCGTCTTTCATTGCAAACATGACAGAAGTGAATTCATTCAAATATGGCGTCCTTGGTACATTCATTAGCGACGAGACGAGCACCCTTCATCACGCCATCGTAGTACATTTCGGGATGGCGATGCGCCTTGCCCTCCGGTGGCCCATCCTTGACCAGCTTCTCCGCATCCAGCTTGCCCCAATGCACCTTGACGCGGGTAAAAGCTCGGCGGGCACCTTCGGTGCAAACAGATCGCTTGATCATCTCAAGCCGCGGGCAGGCATCCACCATCCGCTTGATCAGGCCAAAGTAGCTATCGGGCACTAGCTCACCGAGCCACATCCTCGACTATGAAGTCCTTCATAGCCAGTTCGGCCGCCATGTGGAGTTCGACCAACTGTTTCAGTTGGTCGCTCAGAGGCATCGGATGTTCGGCCCCAGCATACTGGGACCAGAACAACTTCTCCGTTGAGCTCCCCTCCTGGGCACGATAGAACTCCGCAGCGTCTGAGGCGCTGCGTGGCAGATCTGCAAATGCCCCTGGAGAGCTCCGTATTCGAGTAAGTAAAAGAAACGCCTCCTCCACATGTTTGCTTTGCATAAAGAATTTCTTACCCGCTGCTATCTTTTTGGCCTCCTTGATCTCCTGCTGTGCTTTCTCGGCTTCGGCCTTGGCATCTTTCAAATTCACAAGGGCTTTCGCAAGCTCGGCCTCCTTCATCTCCAGATTATGCTCCACGGACTTGCACTTCTTGCCGAGGTCCTGGAGCTCCTGCTGTACCTCGCCCACCGTAGAACTTTGCTTTTCGCGCTCCTTACACTCCGAGGCCGCCTTGTCTTCGGCCTCGGACAGCGCCTTCTTCAGGGACGCCAATTCGGTGGTGGCCCCTGTTACATGGTCATGACACTTAGGTGTTAGACTCATCAATTTTGCCTATCCTTAAACATATAAGAGCGGGAATTACTCACCCTTGTTCTCTTCGAGCTGCCCCTTCGTGAGGACGAGCTCTCCCTACGCCTGCTCCAGGTGCCGCTTCAGTTCGGCAACCTCGGCAGTACGGGCAGCAGCAGCAAGCAGCACAGCCTGCTTATTCACAACAATACTTATTATTAGACTCCTGCGGATTATAATTGACCCTCCGTTTGGCTTTTCTCTCCGAACACCAAACAGTATCGAGGCTACTACCTATCGGGTGGTAATTTTATACATTTTTATTACTTACCTCAAAGCCCGTCAGGAGGCTTGTGCAGGCTTCGGTTAGTCCGCTTTTGGCGGACACGACCTTTTGAATCACCGCACTCATAAGAGTATGGTGCTCCTCTTCCATGGAAGCGCCTCGAAGCGCTTCCACCAGACTATCCGGCGCCATTGATGCGACGGAAGTCCTTGACACGGGCGGCTCGCCCTCCCTAACGAGGGGCTGCCTGCCCAAGTCCGGAACCGTTGGAGGTTCCGGGGCAGTGTTCGGTCGGGAGTCCGCCTTGTTGCGGCTCTCGTCGACTCGATCCGCGGGGATCTTGAACCCCGCATGCCCGACATCTGGAATCCCGCCGTGGGGCGTTTCCAGAGTCATCTCCCCCTGCTCTGAGAGCCTTCGGGGCAACACCTTCGTGTCATCCGCGTGTGGAGGGGTAGTGGCCGTCGGGAGCAAATTTATCGCCGAATCGCTCAGGGACCCGGAGGAGGATTCCTCGGGGTGAGCCCTGGCCGGACTGCATATATGTTCGGCACTATAAGTACAACAACTATGAAGTAAAACCACGATAGGATGTGGGTACTTACGATCGCACCGGGGGCTTCCCCCTGGGCAGCCACCCTTCATCGCTATAGGCGGCCGTGGTGGAGTAGTCCGGAAGGGATGCTTTCCCCTTCTTGGACGCCCCAGCCTCCCCCTCCGGGGCGGCTTTTCTCTTCTTCTCCCCCCCAATGCGGGGAGGTGGAATTTCTTCTTGATTCCCCCCGCCTCCGCGGGAGGAATGTGTCTCGTCGTCATCAGACGACAGAGGAATAACGGCCTTGCGCCGAGGGCCTTTTCCGGCCCCCTGGCCCGCTTCGCCGGGCCCCTCATCCTTCCCGTATGGGGCGTCTTCTTCTTCTTCCTCCTGCCCTTCGTGGGAGGAGTCCGCCTCGTCGTCTTCGGACGCAACCTTACGCCAGAGATCCTTCCTGGTCCCCGGGGCCTTCTTTTTGGCCTTCTTCTCCGGCACCTCGTACGGTGCCGGGACTAGCATCTCCGTCAGGAGAGCATCCGCTGGATCTTCTGGCAACGGAGCCGGACAGTCAATCTGCTCCGCTGTCTTCACATAATCCTAAGGCAAATATATAAAAATACTTAAAGCTGCCCCCATAAATGTATTGGGAAAAGACTAAACCCAGTGGAGGTCCCAAAACTCACCGGATTCGGGGGCCGCGCTGCATGAAGTCCGCGGTCCTCGTATGTGGGAGGAGGTACTTCGGAGGCCTTGAACAACACTTTCCATGCGCCTTTGTGCGTCATGTCGTAGAGCTTCCGAAGCGTCTGGTGTTCGGCCGGGGCGAACTCCCACAGATTTACCGCCCGCCTCTGGCAGGGCATGATCCGGCGAACGAGCATGACCTGGATCATATTGACAAGCTTGATGTTCTTGTCCTTCATGCTTTTGATGCATGTCTTGAGTCCGGCCAGCTCCGTGGAATCGCCCAAGGACAGGCCCTTCTTTTCCCAGGAGGTGAGCCGCATGAGGATTCCGGATCGGAACTCGGGGGCCGCCGCCCAGTTGGCGCCGCGCGGCTCAGTGTGTAGAAACACCCCGATTGCCATCATTTTACGGTCTCCGCGAAGGAGCCGTCCAGCCAGGTGACTTTAGGCATCTTGCCCACCATGGCCCCTCCGCACTCCACTTGTTGGCCGCGTACAATCTTCGGCTTCACGCAGAAGATTTGCAGCCACAGGCCGAAGTGAGGTCGGATGCGGAGGAAAGCCTCGCAAACGACGATGAACGCCGAGATGTTGAGGACGAAATTCGGGGCTAGATCGTGGAAATCTATCCCGTAGTAGAACATGAGCCCGCGGACGAAGGGGTGAAGTGGAAACCCCAGTCCACGGACGAAGTGGGCGACGAACACGACTCTTTCGTGTGGTTCCGGGGACGGAATGACCTGCCCAGCATCCGGTAGCCGGTGTGCTATGTCTACGGCCAAGTATCCAGCTGCCCGAAGATTTTCTGTGTGCTCCTCCTTGACGGTGGAAGCCACCCACTTGCCTCCGGCTCCGGACATGTTTAGCTGTACGGAGGAGACTTGGGCTTGGGCGTTGGAGCTCGAGGGGGCAAGAATGGGTAGAGAAGAAAGAAGGCATGGGTAAAAATGAGGAAATCTTATCCCTTTATAGAGGCAACGAATGCGGTGCGCCTCCCCACTTGCCTGTTGGGAATCGCTTGCTTCCCAAGCGCCACGATTAATGATGTGGTGGGATTACCCGTACCCGTATTGATGAGAATCCCGTAATGAGGGGGCATGATCTCTGCTTTGACAAGACGTGTCAAGGAAACCGCGTCGCAATATGTACCGTGGCTGGTTGTGAAAAGACGGTTCGAATAATGACCTGACCGTAGTGATACGTCGCGTTGCCTAAAACGGTTGTCAGCAGATTGCCTTTGTGAAGCATCATTCTCTCTACGGTGGCATTCGAAGATCATCTTGTGGATCCGGACACGGATTGAGTGTTCGATAATTACCTTGGAGTATTTGGAGGAGGAACCCGCCCTGCAATGCCGAAGACAAGATCATGCTACGGACTCATCGTCATTGAAGCCTGGTTCAGGGCTCTTGAGGAGTCTGGATTAGGGGTATCCGGACAGCGGACTGTACAACATCCGGACTATTGAAGCGTGAAGATACAAGACTCAAGACTTGACCCGTGTCCGGATGGGACTTTCCTTGGCGTGGAAGGCAAGCTTGGCGACCCGGATATTATATTTCCTTCCTTGTAACCGACTCCATGTAAACCCTAGCCCTCTCCGGTGCCTATATAAACCGGAGAGGTTGGTCCTTAAAAGGCCGATCACAATTACATTCATACCATCATAGGCTAGCTCTTAGGGTTTAGCCTCTACGGTCTTGTGGTAGATCTACTCTTGTACTACCCATATCATCAATATTAATCAAGCAGGAAGTAGGGTTTTACCTCCATCGAGAGGGCCCGAACCTGGGTAAACACCTGTGTCCCTTACTTCTTGTTACCATCAGCCTTGACGCATAGATCGGGACCCCCTACCCGAGATCCGCCGGTTTTGACACCGACAGCATGCTCTTACAGTGGCACATTTTATTTGCAGCACTACTGTTGGGCCAATTGATGCTAGGTGTACATTGAGATGTTTCAGAAAAATAGATCCTTGATGCCGGACATAGTGCAATGGTGAGATCCGCTTATTTATGATGGCGAGGATGATTGTTAGGCTGGCATGTGGAGCTGTACTAATAAGCTATGAGAAGGTCGATGCGTGAATTATATTCTCACTATAAATAAAACACACCGAATTCTTTTGCTGACATGATATGTCCATCGGCATGTCCTCACATCACAACACCCGAGCAAGTCTGGCGAGGCTTGCTCGCCATGGCCTACCACATCGGCGAGACGGGGCGAGCACGTGATCACCATCAGCAGGTCCTTCGTCACAACACCCGAGCGGGCGAGATGTTCAGACAAATTTATATGATACACTACTATTGACATAAGTTGTAGATGGACAGTACATATCGTTTCTCTCCATGTTACAATTTCTGTGACCTCGGCATTTGGAAGACATGTCATCTGAATCGTCTATCATAATTGAACCATTACTATCACAAGCATCTTACCTTTAGAAATTCATATGATGGTTCAGTTATCTATATTATGTGTGCCATTTGTTACCTCTGAAATATATATTATGTGTGCCCTGTCATGTTGGTTTATTTTTGGTGCCAAAATGCCGCTGAGCATTTGGTGTGACTGATTGCACTGCCCATTTAGTGTTGTCTGGGCATATGCCATGTATTGGACACAACCATGTTATCCATAAAGGCAATTTTCCGCTTCTATGCATTAAACTGATCCATTCTCGGCAACTTTTCTCGCAATAATATATACTTTGTTTATACGCTTGGATAATGGGTTGAGCCAGGTACCACGCGCCAAGGCACGTTTCCTATCTAGTTAGCTAAGAAAGGAGGCATATAATTTTATCCACAAACATCTCCTCCTCTCTTCTGTAGCTTGCTTTGCACACTGATGGCCTGCTTCATTGGCTTCCCTTTGCACAAACATCAGAACACAGCTCATAAATCCTCCTAAAAGCTCTTTGATTTCATGGCAAACAACTGCGTTCCCTGCTCTCTCTGAAAGTTCAGAGTTGCACATCCTAACCATCTCTTGAGCATCACTTTCAACACATATCCGTGAGTAACCCATGTCTCTGGCTAGTTGAATCCCGTCCCGAATAGCGTATAGCTCCATCGTTTGAGCACTTGATGCGAAACAATACCACAAGGCCTGCGCTCTAATTAGGTTGCCCTGTGAATCTCGTACCACCAGCCCTGTACTTCAGCACCCTGCCTGCTCAAGAAATGCCACGTCCACATTGGTTTTCAGAGTCCCTTGTTCCGGTGCTTGCCAGCGAGCTTCCTCCCTAGTTACCACAGGTTGAGTAGTTTCCCCTGCTGTTCTAAGGTCAAGTTTCTGGCATGACCGAATCTTTTGAGAATATCGCTTATTACATTAATTTCTTCATCTTGATGTACTCAGTCCATTCAAATTCCATAATTCTAATGCTATAATCCCTATATTAAGATGAAGTAAGAAAGTATCAGTCCTCTTATTTTCTGTCTTCTATGAAAGAATGTAGCTCGCTCTTTCAACTCGGGGCCCCCTCTGGGGAACTATTTGAGTTTTAGTATCGACCCCATTTCCTTTTGGTCGTATTACGCTTGACTCACTGCAAAACATTTCGCTTTCTGCGCCACACTCGTACATGATTTACACTCCTTGCCTTTCATATGACTTTGCCATCGGGCAATTGTTTGTTTTCAACTGGATTGGATTCCGAACCAAGAAAGATAGTATAGACTGGTACGATTCAATTCAACATTTTGTTCATTCGGGCTTGATTGTGTCATAGTTCTATAGTTGGAATTTGGTTTATCGTTGGATGAACTGCATTGTTGATATTGATCCCAAGAAAAAAAGCAGTAGGTACAGCTAGTCCGTGAATAGCCAGCCATCGCACTGTAAAAATAAGATAGGTTTGATCTATGGTCATTGAGGGCCTCCTAAAAGGATCTACTAAATTCATCGAGTTGTTCTAAAGAATCAAAATGGTCGGTTATTAACGGAATTCCTTGTCGGCTTTCCATGAAATACTGAGTCCACCGAACAGAAGCTTGAACTGATCTTCCCTTATCACCAAGAGTATGAGCATTCCTTTCAGACCATACCGCCCAGCAGCCACACAATACCATGCATACAAAATGGTCCGATCCTATTTTTCCTTCAATCAAATCTGAAGCCCGCGATTGTGGATGTAACACTAAGATTTGTATCTGCATCATGGTCTTCATCTCCTTCCAGAAGAGTCTCGCCCAAGTGCATTCGAACATGGCATGGGTTATAGTTTCCTCCTTGCCACATAGGTCGCAGAATGGGGTCTTCTCTATGTGTCGAGTAAGCAGGTGAAAGCACAAGTGCTCCCTAGGTGGTTTTGGTAATTAATGTCAGCATATCTCTTGTTGGACTAACACCTTTATCTAGTATGTTTCATATAAGTTCAACAATGGAGTGGCATGGACTAAAGGATGTGGGAACTCCTTCAAGATGCTAAGGACAAAGGATTGGCTCAAGCTTCAAGCTCAAGACTCTTCATTTTACATTTTAGAGATCCAAGATCACATTGAGTCTATAGGAAAAGCCAATACTATCAAGAAGGGATGAGGTATTGCTTAATGAACCTCTTGCTTCATGTGCTTAGTGATATGCTCCAAAACCCTCAACTACTTTCCCACTTCCACACATATGACCTAAACCTAAAGTCAAACTCGGCCCTACTGATTCTTTCTATCCGGCGCCACCGAGTTCAAATGTCTTAGCCACTGCCACAAACCCTAGGCAAATCGGTTTCACCGATAGGGATCTCGGTCTCACCGAGATGGGATTGTAATCTCTCTGTGTATGTCCATTACCAAAATCGGTCTCATCGATTTTGTGCAATCGGTACTACCGAGATTACAATGTAAACTCTCTGTTTCCTTTTTGTAACTTTTCGGTCTCACTGAAAGAGCAAATCGGTCCACCGAGTTTACCTGACCAACTCTCTGGTTAGCTAATTACCAAATTCGGTCTCATCGAGTTTGTGTAATCGGTCTCACTGAGATTACGTTATGCCCTAACCCTAACCATATCGGTCCTACCGAGTTGCATGTCAGTCCCACCGAAAACCCTAACGGTCACTAGGTTTACTAAATCGGTCTGACCGAGTTTGATGATTCGGTCCCACCGAGTTTGGTAAATTGTGTGTAACGGTTAGATTTTGTGTGGAGGCTATATATACCCTCCACCTCCTCTTCATTCGTGGAGAGAGCCATCGTAACAAGCCTACACTTCCAAAGATCCTATTTCTGAGAGAGAACTACCTACTCATGTGTTGAGGCCAAGATATTCCATTCCAACCATATGAATCTTGATCTCTAGCCTTCCCCAAGTTGCTTTCCACTCAAATCTTCTTTCCACGACATCCAAATCCTATGAGAGAGAGTTGAGTGTTGGGGAGACTATCATTTGAAGCACAAGAGCAAGGAGTTCATCATCCACACACCATTTGTTACTTCTTGGAGAGTGGTGTCTCCTAGATTGGCTAGGTGTCACTTGGGAGCCTCCGACAAGATTGTGGAGTTGAACCAAGGAGTTTGTAAGGGCAAGGAGATAGCCTACTTCATGAAGATCTACCGCTAGTGAGGCAAGTCCTTCGTGGGCGACGGCCATGGAGGGATAGTGTAACGCCCCGGATTCGATGCGCCAGGTGTCCGTCAGTTATTCGCCGTCGTTGCCAGGTCATGTGCTTGTGTGTTGCACTTTGCCATGTCATCATCTGCATTTTTATCATGTCATCATGTGCATCGCATTTTCATACGTGTTCGTTTCATGCATCCGAGCATTTTCCCCGTTGTCCGTTTTGCAATCCGGCACTCCTATGTCCCCCGGCGCCCCCTTTTACCTCTTTTCATGTGCGGGTGTTAAACGGTCTCGAAATGGACCGAGGTTTGTCAAGCGGCCTTGGTATAGCACCGGTAGACCGCCTGTCAAGTTTCGTGCCATTTGGAGGTCGTTTGGTACTCCTACGGTTAACCGGGTAACCGTAAAAGCCCCCTTCTCTTTGCAGCCCAACACCCCTTCAAAGTGGCCCAAAACCCAGCAAACTCCCCTCCATGCTCTCCGCCGTTCGATCACGATCGCGTGGCCGAAAACCGCTCCTCATTTGGACTCTCCTAGCTCCCTCTACCTATTTATATGTGTTCTCCCCGAAATTCCGCAGTCCAAACCCCCGAAACCCTAGTTCAAATCACCCCCGCCGCACCCGGACATGTCCGCCGCCGTCCGGACGCTTCCCCGCCGCCGCCTCGCGCCCGGTGGCCGCCCGCCCGTGGCACGCGCCAGCCCGCACGCCATGCTTCTGCAGCCAGCCCCAGCAGCCCGATCCGCCGCCGCCGCCGACCGCATGGAGACCAGCGCCGAGCCAGCTGCTCTCCTGCCCGCCGCCGTCGACCGCCGCCTCCACCGGGAGCAGCTCCGCCCCGCCTCGCTGTCCTGCCTCCTCGCCGCCCGGCTGGTGTGCCGCCAGCGCCGCCCCGCCCGGCGCCGCCACGCCGCCCGGCGCTGCCCGGCCGCCCCGCCTCGCCCCCTCGCCGGAACCCTCGCCGGCCCTCCTCCGGTGAAGCTCCGGCCGCCTTCCCCGTCGTCTTCTCCGGCGAGCCCAGCAGGCCATCCTCGAGCTCCGCGCCCCGATCCAGATCCTCCGTTTTCTGCTAAGTCCCGTAATTTTGCATATTTTTTGCTCATGTTCATCATGCCATAACTCTCTGCATATAGCTCCGTTTCGTGCGTGTAATATGTCAAATTGTTCGCCTCGACGAGTACATCATTTCATCTCATTTCATCATGTTCATTTGAGCTCATCTTCATGCCCGAAATGCTGTTAGAAGAGGGCTATGTGATGTTAGTTTCAGATTCTTATCAGAACATGCACTTTTGTCATTTTTGCCATGATTGATGTGTGCATCCTATGAACTTGAGTCCTACATGTGTTTTGTAATATGCCATGCCATATTTACAGGGGTGTATGCCATGTATTTTTGTGATATCTGTGGTGACTAGCACAAGCATGCAAACTAGGCTTCATGATGTTGCTGATTTCAGCCCCTGTTCTGCTGATATTTTTATGCCATGTAAACTTGATGCTACCGAGAGATCCATGCTTATTTTGAGATACTTCAGTAAGGATGTTTTGAACATATGGTTATTCTCTATCCATCCATGCCCTTGTTTGCAATTATGGAGTGCCATAGCTTGAGTCAATCGAGCTCTACTTTTGCTATAAAATGTTTCCTGGCAGGTTATTTACATGTTATTCAATTTTGCCAAGGTTGTTGTAGTTGATCCGTGTATGCTATGATGTTGTTCTTGCCATGTCTAGCTTCTATGCCATGTCTTCTTACTGTGAGTTGCCTTGCCATGCCATGTATTTCTCTGTGGTGAGTGGTTCAAGCTCACCAACATGCCTACTTATTGCTGTTCCTGCCATGTTTGAATCTGTAATATAACTTGCCATGTTTACATGGGTGCCATCATATTTTCTGATCCTTTTTGGCTTATGGTCAGTAAGGGATTTTTGTTCTATGCATTTAGTAGTATCATGCCATGCCTTTGTTTGCCATGATAAGTTCCTGTAACATGTTGTTTGATAGCTCTAAACATTGCAACCTGATGTTATTTCTGCAAAGTCTGAAACTGTTAGTATTTGCAATCTTGTCATGTCATTTTGAGCATGTTCTAGTGATTTCTGGAGATAGCTCAGTGTTTATGTTTTGTCATGCTTTACCTGTACATTATGCCCATGCCTTTTGTTATTACGGTGATATGCTGTAGCATAGTGTTTTGGTGCTTGCCATATGCCTAGTTGCTGTTTTGGACAGATTGTTGTCATGATTTGTATAGGGTGTATGTGTTGAACCGTTGCTCCGTTTTGAGTGTGCTCTATATGAAACTTGCTTGATTTTGCATGTAGCTTCATATTATCATGTTGCATCCTTGTTTTGAGGTGTTTGCTTGATGTTTGTATGCATTTTGCATCAATGCCATGTTTAACTTGTTTTGCTCATATCTTCTAGGCCGTAGCTCCGAATTAAATGAACTTTATATGTAACTTGACTAGAATTTCGTGTAGATCATCGTGGTGCATCTTAACTTGCTGTTTAACAACTTGAACATAAGGTTTATTCAGATCTGGACCAATTTCGAAATTTGCATATGAGGACTTACCGGAATTGTTATATGTTGCTTCCGGCCTCATTTAAACTTGCCTTGATGTGTTGCTCTTGTTTGCATTATCTCTTGCCATGAGTAGCTTCATGTAGCTTTGTCATGCATCATGCTTGTTGTGCATCATGCCTTGTTCATGTGTGGTGTGTTTACCATGTTGTGTGCTTCTTCTTGTTAGTTCCTGTTTCGTTGCGATCGTGAGGATTCGTTCGTCTACGCTTGGTTCGGCTTCATCCGTTCATCTTCTTCATGGACTCGTTCTTCTTCCTAGCGGGATTTCAGGCAAGATGATCGTCACCTTGGATCTCACTACTATCATTGCTATGCCAGTTGCTTCGTTCTATCGCTATGCTGCGCTACCTATTACCTGTTTATCAAGCCATCCCAAATTGCCATGTCAGCCTCTAACCTTTTGCACCCTTCCTAGCAAACCGTTGTTTGGCTATGTTACCACTTTGCTCAGCCCCTCTTATAGCGTTGTTAGTTGCAGGTGAAGATGAAGTTTGTTCCTTGTTGGAACATGGAGATGTTGTTCCTTGTTGGAACATGTTTACTTGTTGGGATATCACAATATATCTTATATTATTAATGCATCTATATACTTGGTAAAGGGTGGAAGGCTCGGCCTTATGCAGGTGTTTTGTTCCACTCTTGCCGCCCTAGTTTCCGTCATATCGGTATTATGTTCCCGGATTTTGCGTCCCTAACGCGGTCGGGTGATTTATGGGACCCCTTGACAGTTCGCTTTGAATAAGACTCCTCCAAAGAAGGCCCAACATTGGTTTTACCATTTGCCTCACCACCACCTACATTTCCTTGGGAGTAATTAACCCAAGGGTCATCTTTATTCAGCCCCGGGCCAATGCTTGTCTAAGTGTTGGTCCAAACCAGAGCCACTTGCGGTGCCGCCCTAGGCAACTTGGGGTATCGTCGGTTGCCGTCGTAGTGTTCATCCGGTGTGGCTCGAGACGAGATACGCAGCTACTATCGAGGTGTCGGCACGCCGGGAGGTCTTGCTGGTCTTGTTTTATTCTTGTCGAAATGTCTTGTAGCCGGATTTCGAGACTGATCGGGTCTTCCCGGGGAGAAGGAATATCCTTCGTTGATCGCGAGAGCTTATCATGGGCTAAGTTGGGACACCCCTGCAGGGTTTGAACTTTCGAGAGCCGTGGCCGCGGTTATGTGGCAGATGGGAATTTGTTAATATCCGGTTGTAGTAACTTGAAGCAAACTCTTCTAAAATACACCAACCGTGTGCGTAACCGTGAGTGTCTCTTTTCGGGGTTGATCGAGAGGAGAACACGGTTCTTGGGTTATGTCTGACGTAAGTAGGAGTTCAGGATCACTTCTTGATCATTACTAGTTGACGACCGTTCCTTTCTTTCTCTTCTCGCTCTCATTTGCGTATGTTAGCCACCATATATGCTTAGCCGCTGCTGCAACCTCACCACTTTACCCCTTCCTTTCCCTTTAAGCTTTGCTAGTCTTGATACCCATGGTAATGGGATTGCTGAGTCCTCGTGGCTCACAGATTACTACACCAACAGTTGCAGGTGCAGGTTATGCGATGATCATGGCGAGAGCGATGCATTGCTTGTTTTGGAGTTCTTCTTCCGCTTCTTCGATCGGGGATAGGTTCGGTCGGCAGCCTGGGCTAGCAGGGTGGATGTCGTTTGAGTTTCATTTATGTTTCATCCGTAGTCGGATGTTGATCTTGTATATGATGTTGATGTATTCTTGTGGCATTTGTGCCTTATGTATGTATCCCCATCTATTATGTAATGTTGATGTAATGATATCCACCTTGCAAAAGCGTTTCAATATGTGGGTCTATCCTTGGTGGGACCGTCGAGTTCCTTTTGGATAGGGTCGCATATTGGGCGTGACAAGTTGGTATCAGAGCCTCGACCGACCCTAGGAGCCCCCTTGATTGATCGTGTAGTTTGGCCGATGTTGAGTCTAGAATAAACTGTTTTCTGAGTCTAGTTATATCGGAGAGTAGGAATTCTTTTTACTCCTCACCTTAAATCGCTCCGTAAGGAATCTTGACGTTGGTGTTTTGAATTACTCCTCTTCCCGTTCAAATTTTTCTTTAGGATCACGTGGTTAGTTTCGTGAGTTGTCCATCCTCTTTTGTCCGGTGCATCTCTCGTCAAGTTGACTCGAGCCTCTTCATCCTTGAGTTCAATCCTCAGTTGTTTTCTTTTCCCACCCGCCCTCCCTTCATCTTCTCGAATCCGGAGTCCGTAATCGAGTATCCATTCTACTCGTGCGAAGTCGTTGCTTTCTTTCCTCAATGATTTCAACCGGTGTTTTCTCTTCAAGATATTCGCTCGTTCCCCTCCAAATTGCCTTTGTTTTCCGCCCTCCACCCTTTTTCTTCCCGGAGCCCGAGTCTCTTTCGACCATCAATTTCATTCGTACGGAGTCTCTTCAGTCTTCCCTTAATTATTTCAACCGGTGAATTCTCGTCTTTTTCGTCATTCTTCATCCCTTTCTTTTTCCGGTGCATTCAATTCAAGTTTTGAGGTTGATCATATTCTTTTCCTCGAAGTGTTTTTCCTGCTCGTTCTCCTCTTGCCAGTTTATCCTTCCGGAGTGTTCAACACATCTCAGGAGATTCGTCTGCGTTCTAATTAATTCGAGGTTGTCACCTCAGTCAAATATTTCAGTTATTCCGGTGCATCATCTACCTCTTCAACAATTCTTTCCAACGGTGTTTTCCTTTTAGTGGGCCCTAACCCACAGGTCTTTCCCAGGATCTTACCTGACTCTTCTAATTCCCTGGAGTTATTCTCAATTCTTTTTAAGTGTGACGTAAGAATGGATCCCATCAGGCACATGCCTTCTCCAAGATCTCGTTCAAATTCTTTCATTGTTGGCTCAACCTCTTTGCTTTTCATTCTTCCGGAGTATCTCATTAATTTTGGTGGTGTTTCTCGTATTCATTTGAAGACCGAAGTAGAGTTTTCCCTAAATCTTGTCCGTTCTCCTGAAGATTTGTGGTGCTAGCTCGATGTTATCCTATCAATTTGTTTCCAGTTGTGCAATTCTTTTCACCCATCCGGAGTATGTCAGGAGTTATTTTTCCATTTCTTTTCACCGGAGGCCATCATTCCAGTTATCGTTCTCTATTTATCCCGGTGCTTCGTTCAAGTATTCTTCAATCAGATCGCGATCTCTTCGCTCTTTTGCATTTAAATCCCCTCTAGCATTTGGTTCTTCTAATTCTTCCTGGTGATTCATTCTCTTTCATCAGTCATTTCCAAATTCTTACGGTGGTTCGTTCAAGATTCTTTTCCTTGATTATCATATTAATTCATTCGTTCCTTCCAATCCTACCGGTGGTTCATGAAGACCTTCTCAAGTTTGCGCTATGTCACTTCTCAATCCTTTTTCAAGAAGAATAAGTAGTATGCAAATCCATTGCTTCTCATCAATTTAATTGGTGGAGGATAAGCATACAATAAATCTTTTTCTTATTCCATCCAAGTGATTAATCCCTTCCTTCGGAGTTTGTTCTTGATGAATAAATTCTAGTTCCAAGTGTTTTCATCTTTTCTTTTCCGGAGTTCAAATTTACTCGACCATCTCGTCGGAACCTCCGTCTAAATCATCGCAACGCTCATCTTATTCTTTCTTCCTTCATTCTACCTCATCATCCTTTTGTTACCGGAGTTCTTCACGGTGGCTCGTCATGATTTAATTCCATCTTCAAGTGTTCGTCAAGATTCTTTTGGAGGAATTCAAGTACCTTTTCTTCTTGCATCTCGAAGTGCAATTAAATCTCCGTATTCTTTTGAAGTGGAGTTTTGCATTCCTTCGTTCTTCTCAGCTATTCAATCATTTCCGTTTGCGGCTGGTTATCACCTCATAATTTCTGAGATTTTATCCATAAGTCCACGACAAGCTTATTCTTTCGTGGTTGATTTTCTCAACAACTCCGTTCAATCTTTTCTTCTAAGGTTGCTTTCTATTTCATTTGTGACACAAGTTGTCATTTTCTTCTCCGTTCTTTTCATCCAACTCTTTTAATTCTTTCCGGAGGTTATGTGTCATGTCTTCATCAGGTGTCATTCCATCTGTGAAGTTCATGTTCTAATCCTTCCATTTTTAGCAGGAGTGCTGCCTAAATCCTTTCAGTCTTATTCGCTTCTTATCTCGTCCTATCCGGAATGCTTCATAGTCTATTTGATTCCGTGAGCTTTCGATTCTCGTCATTCTCGTCGTTCCTCTCTTCTTCTCGAGTGCTCTCAATTCTTTGCCTCTTCTCTCTTGCATTTCTTGTTTCACCTCATCCTTTTCCCTGCCGTCTCGGTCCTAAGATCTCGGGACGAGATCTCTTGTTAGTGGAGGAGTGTTGTAACGCCCCGGATTCGATGCACCAGGTGTCCGTCAGTTATTCGCCGTCGTTGCCAGGTCATGTGCTTGCGTGTTTCACTTTGCCATGTCATCATCTGCATTTTTATCGTGTCATCATGTGCATCGCATTTGCATACGTGTTCGTTTCATGCATCCGAGCATTTTCCCCGTTGTCCGTTTTGCAATCCGGCACTCCTATGTCCCCCGGCGCCCCCTTTTACCTCTTTTCATGTGCGGGTGTAAAACGGTCTCGAAATGGACCGAGGTTTGTCAAGCGGCCTTGGTATAGCACCGGTAGACCGCCTGTCAAGTTTCGTGCCATTTGGAGGTCGTTTGGTACTCCTATGGTTAACCGGGTAACCGTAAAAGCCCCCTTCTCTTTGCAGCCCAACACCCCTTCAAAGTGGCCCAAAACCCAGCAAACTCCCCTCCATGCTCTCCGCCGTTCGATCACGATCGCGTGGCCGAAAACCGCTCCTCATTTGGACTCTCCTAGCTCCCTCTACCTATTTATATGTGTTCTCCCCGAAATTCCGCAGTCAAACCCCAAACCCTAGTTCAAATCACCCCACAAGACCTGGACATGTCCGCCGCCGTCGGGCTTCCCGCCGCCGCCTCGCGCCCGGTGGCCGCGCCACGTGGCCCGCCCGCCCGCCCCTTGCCCCATGCGAGCCCCAGCGGCCCGATCCGCCCGCCGCCCGCCCGACCGCGGAGACCAGCGCCCGAAACCAGCTCTCTCTGCGCCGCCGCCGTCGTTGCCGCCTCCACCGGCGAAGCAGCTCGCCGCCGCCTCGCTGTCCCGCCTCCTCGCCGCCGGCTGGTGTGCCGCCAGCGCCGCCCCGGCAAGCGCCGCCCGGCCGCCGGCCTGCCCCGCCCTCGCCCCTCGCCCGGCCCTCCTCGGTGAAGCTCCGCCGCCTTCCCGTCGTCTTCTCCGGCGAGCCCAGCCGCCATCCTCGAGCTCCGCCCGATCCAGATCCGGTTGACTTTACCCCCCCTCCGCTTTCTCGCTAAGTCCCGTAATTTTGCATATTTTTTGCTCATGTTCATCATGCCATAACTCTCTGCATATTGCTCCGTTTCGTGCGTGTAATATGTCAAATTGTTCGACTCGACGAGTACATCATTTCATCTCATTTCATCATGTTAATTTGAGCTCATCTTCATGCCCGAAATGCTGTTAGAAGAGGGCTATGTGATGTTAGTTTCAGATTCTTATCAGAACATGCACTTTTGTCATTTTTGCCATGATTGATGTGTGCATCCTATGAACTTGAGTCCTACATGTGTTTTGTAATATGCCATGCCATATTTACAGGGGTGTATGCCATGTATTTTTGTGATATCTGTGGTGACTAGCACAAGCATGCAAACTAGGCTTCATGATGTTGCTGATTTCAGCCCTGCTCTATTGATATTTTTATGCCATGTAAACTTGATGCTACCGAGAGATCCATGCTTATTTTGAGATACTTCAGTAAGGATGTTTTGAACATATGGTTATTCTCTATCCATCCATGCCCTTGTTTGCAATTATGGAGTGCCATAGCTTGAGTCAATCGAGCTCTACTTTTGCTATAAAATGTTTCCTGGCAGGTTGTTTACATGTTATTCAATTTTGCCAAGGCTGTTGTAGTTGATCCGTGTATGCTATGATGTTATTCTTGCCATGTCTAGCTTCTATGCCATGTCTTCTTACTGTGAGTTGCCTTGCCATGCCATGTATTGCTCTGTGGTGAGTGGTTCAAGCTCACCAACATGCCTACTTATTGCTGTTCCTGCCATGTTTGAATCTGTAATATAACTTGCCATGTTTACATGGGTGCCATCATATTTTCTGATCCTTTTTGGCTTATGGTCAGTAAGGGATTTTTGTTCTATGCATTTAGTAGTATCATGCCATTCCTTTGTTTGCCATGATAAGTTCCTGTAACATGTTGTTTGATAGCTCTAAACATTGCAACCTGATGTTATTTCTGCAAAATCTGAAACTGTTAGTATTTGCAATCTTGTCATGTCATTTTGAGCATGTTCTAGTGATTTCTGGAGATAGCTCAGTGTTCATGTTTTGTCATGCTTTACCTGTACATCATGCCCATGCCTTTTGTTATTACGTTGATATGCTGTAGCATAGTGTTTTGGTGCTTGCCATATGCCTAGTTGCTGTTTTGGACAGATTGTTGTCATGACTTGTATAGGGTGTATGTGTTGAACCGTTGCTCCGTTTTGAGTGTGCTCTATATGAAACTTGCTTGATTTTGCATGTAGCTTCATATTATCATGTTGCATCCTTGTTTTGAGGTGTTTGCTTGATGTTTGTATGCATTATGCATCAATGCCATGTTTAACTTGTTTAGCTCATATCTTCTAGGCCGTAGCTCCGAATTAAATGAACTTTATATGTAACTTGACTAGAATTTCGTGTAGATTCTCGTGGTGCATCTTAACTTGCTGTTTAACAAATTGAACATAAGGTTTATTCAGATCTGGACCAATTTCGAAATTTGCATAAGAGGGCTTACCAGAATTGTTATATGTTGCTTCCGGCCTCATTTAAACTTGCCTTGATGTGTTGCTCTTGTTTGCATCATCTCTTGCCATGAGTAGCTTCATGTACCTTTGTCATGCATCATGCTTGTTGTGCATCATGCCTTGTTCATGTGTGGTGTGTTTACCATGTTGTGTGCTTCTTCTTGTTAGTTCCTGTTTCGTTGCGATCGTGAGGATTCGTTCGTCTACGCTTGGTTCGGCTTCATCCGTTCATCTTCTTCATGGACTCGTTCTTCTTCCTAGCGGGATTTCAGGCAAGATGATCGTCACCTTGGATCTCACTACTATCATTGCTATGCCAGTTGCTTCGTTCTATCGCTATGCTGCGCTACCTATTACCTGCTTATCAAGCCATCCCAAATTGCCATGTCGCCTCTAACCTTTTGCACCCTTCCTAGCAAACCGTTGTTTGGCTATGTTACCACTTTGCTCAGCCCTCTTATAGCGTTGTTAGTTGCAGGTGAAGATGAAGTTTGTTCCTTGTTGGAACATGGAGATGTTGTTCCTTGTTGGAACATGTTTACTTGTTGGGATATCACAATATATCTTATATTATTAATGCATCTATATACTTGGTAAAGGGTGGAAGGCTCGGCCTTATGCAGTGTTTTGTTCCACTCTTGCCGCCCTAGTTTTCGTCATATCGGTATTATGTTCCCGGATTTTGCGTCCCTAAGCGGTCGGGTGATTTATGGGACCCCTTGACAGTTCGCTTTGAATAAGACTCCTCCAAAGAAGGCCCAACATTGGTTTTACCATTTGCCTCACCACCACCTACATTTCCCTTGGGAGTAATTAACCCAAGGGTCATCTTTATTCAGCCCCGGGCCAATGCTTGTCTAAGTGTTGGTCCAAACCAGAGCCACTTGCGGTGCCGCCCTAGGCAACTTGGGGTATCGGCGGTTGCCGTCGTAGTGTTCATCCGGTCGTGGCACGAGGCGAGATCTGTGCGCTACTATCGAGGTGTCGGCACGCAGGGAGGTCTTGCTGGTCTTGTTTTATTACTGTCGAAATGTCTTGTAGCCGGGATTCCGAGACTGATCGGGTCTTCCCGGGGAGAAGGAATATCCTTCGTTGATCGCGAGAGCTTATCATGGCCTAAGTTGGGACACCCCTGCAGGGTTTGAACTTTCGAGAGTCGTGCCCGCGGTTATGTGGCAGATGGGAATTTGTTAATATCCGGTTATAGTAAACTTGAAGCAAACTCTTCTAAAATACACCAACCGTGTGCGTAACCATGAGTGTCTCTTTTCGGGGTTGATCGAGAGGAGAACACGGTTCTTGGGTTATGTCTGACGTAAGTAGGAGTTCAGGATCACTTCTTGATCATTACTAGTTGACGACCGTTCCTTTGTTTCTCTTCTCGCTCTCATTTGCGTATGTTAGCCACCATATATGCTTAGCCGCTGCTGCAACCTCACCACCTTACCCCTTCCTTTCCCTTTAAGCTTTGCTAGTCTTGATACCCATGGTAATGGGATTGCTTTGAGTCCTCGTGGCTCACGATTACTACACCAATAGTTGCAGGTGCAGGTTATGCGATGATCATGGCGCGAGAGCGATGCATGCTTGTTTTGGAGTTCTTCTTACGCTTCTTGATCGGGGATAGGTTCGGTCGGCAGCCCGGGCTAGCAGGGTGGATTTCGTTTGAGTTTCGTTTATGTTTCATCCGTAGTCGGATGTTGATCTTGTATATGATGTTGATGTATTCTTGTGGCATTTGTGCCTTATGTATGTATCCCCATCTATTATGTAATGTTGATGTAATGATATCCACCTTGCAAAAGCGTTTCAATATGCGGGTCTATCCTTGGTGGGACCGTCGAGTTCCTTTTGGATAGGGTCGCATATTGGGCGTGACAGATAGACAAGGTTGCTTCTTCGTGGAACCTTTGTGGGTGGAGCCCTCCTTGGACTCGCGCAACCGTTACCCTTCGTGGGTTGAAGTCTCCATCAACGTGGATGTACGATAGCACCACCTATCTGAACCATGACAAAAACATCCGTGTCTCCAATTGCGTTTGAATTCTCCAAACCCTTCCCTTTACATTCTTGCAAGTTGCATGCTTTACTTTCCGCTGCCTACATACTCTTTGCATGCTTGCTTGTTTTGTATTGAGAAAGTTAAACTTGTGCCTAAACTCCACTTAAACCTAAAAGAAGTTAAAAACTGCAACTTTAGTACTTAGTGTCTAATCACCCCCCCTCTAGACACCTCTTCTCAAGATCCTACAGCAGGAAAGATTTACAGGGCACAAATCCTTTGATAACTCTCCACCAAAAATTCCTAACTGTTGGTGGTACCGATATATTCCATAATATGTTCCATAAGGCATTTCCTGCTATTGCTGACGAAGACGGTTCATAGGAATGTCTCGTGCTTGTGCTCAGAATTTTATACGCCAATCGAACGGAAAAGTTACCATTTCTCTCCAACTCCCAGGCCCAACAATCTTCACCCCAATTACCTATGGGCGTTTTAGCAATGGCCTGCACATCAGGTGCTACAAAGTTTGCTTCCAAGACATTAAGATCCCAACTATTATTTTCGTGATCAATAAGCTCCTCCACCTTGGTGCATGTGTTGGGGAACGTAGCAGAAATTCAAAAATTTCCTACGTGTCACCAAGATCTATCTATGGAGAAACTAGCAACGAGGGAAGGAGAGTGCATCTACATACCCTTGTAGATCGTTAAGCGGAAGCGTTCATGTGAACGGGGTTGAAGGAGTCGTACTCGTCGTGATTCAAATCACCGGAGATCCTAGTGCGAGCGGACGGCACCTCCGCGTTCAACACACGTACAGCCGGTGGCGTCTCCCACGCCTTGATCCAGCAAGGAGAGAGGGAGAGGTTGAGGAAGACTCCATCCAACAGCAGCACAACGGCGTGGTGGTGATGGAGGCGTGGCAATCCCGCAGGCTTCGCCAAGCACCAAGGGAGAGGAGGAGGAGGAGAGGCGGGGCTGCACCAAGAGGAGAGGTTCTCGTGTCTTATGGGCAGCCCCTGGGCCTCATATATATAGGGAAGAGGAGGGCTGCGCCCCTCTGGGGTTTCCACCCCTAGGGGCGGCCAGCCCTAGATGGGACCAAGGAGGCGGCCAAGAGGGAGGGAGAGGAGGCGCCACTAGATGGGCCTTAGGGCCCATCTGGACTAGGGTTTGCCCCCTCCCACTTCCCCTTGCGCCTTGGGCCCCTTGTGGGGGGCGCACCAGCCCCCTTGGGGCTGGTTCCCTCCCACACTTGGCCCACGCAACCTTCCGGGCAGGTGGCCCCACTTGGTGGACCCCCGGGACCCTCCCGGTGGTCCCGGTACATTACCGATATCGCCCGAAACTTTTCCGGTTACCAAAACAGGACTTCCATATATAAATCTTTACCTCCGGACCATTCCGAACTCCTCGTGACGTCCGGGATCTCATCCGGACTCAACAACATTCGGTAACCACATACAAGCTTCCTATATAACCCTAGCGCCATCGAACCTTAAGTGTGTAGACCCTACGGGTTCGGGAGACAAGCGCATATGACCGAGACGTTCTCCGGTCAATAACCAACAGCGGGATCTGGATACCCATGTTGGCTCCCACATGTTCCACGATGATCTCATCGGATGAACCACGATGTCAAGGACTCAATCGATCCGTATACAATTCCCTTTGTCTAGCGGTATTGTACTTGCCCGAGATTCGATCGTCGGTATACGATACCTTGTTCAATCTCGTTACGGCAAGTCTCTTTACTCGTTCCGTAACACATCATCCCGTGATCAACCCCTTGGTCACATTGTGCACATTATGATGATGTCCTACCGAGTGGGCCCAGAGATACCTCTCCGTTTACGGAGTGACAAATCCAGCCTCGATCCGTGTCAACCCAATGGTCACTTTCGAGATACCTGTAGTGCACCTTTATAGTCACCCGATTCGTTGTGACGTTTGATACACCCAAAGCACTCCTACGGTATCCGGAATTGCACGATCTCATGGTCTAAGGAAGAGATACTTGACATTGGAAAAGCTCTAGCAAAACGAACTACGATCTTGTGCTATGCTTAGGATTGGGTCTTGTCCATCACATCATTCTCCTAATGATGTGATCCGTTATCAATGACATCCAATGTCCATGGTCGGAAACCGTAACCATCTATTGATCAACGAGCTAGTTAACTAGAGACTTACTAGGGACATGGTGTTGTCTATGTATCCACACATGTATTGCTGTTTCCGGTCAATACAATTATAGCATGAATAATAAACGATTCTCATGAACAAGGAAATATAATAATAACTAATTTATTATTGCCTCTAGGGCATATTTCCAACAGTCTCCCACTTGCACTAGAGTCAATAATCTAGTTCACATCGCCATGTGATTAACATCGATAGGTCACATCGCCATGTGACCAACATCCAAAGAGTTTACTAGTGTCTTAAACTAGTTCACATCACCATGTGATTAAGTCTCAATGAGTTCGGGGTTTGATCATGTTTTGCTTGTGAGAGAGGTTTTAGTCAACGGTCCGAACCTTTCAGATCCGTGTGTACTAATTCTCTATGTCATATTGTAAATGCTGCTTTCACGCTCCACTTGGAGCTATTCCAAATGGTTGCTCCACTATCGTATCCGGTTTGCTACTCGAGTCACTCGGATAGGTGTTAAAGCTTGCATCGGCGTAACCCTTTACGCCGAACTCATTATCACCTCCATAATCGAGAAACATGTCCTTATTTACTCCAAGGACAATTTTGACCGCTGTCCAATGATCCATTCTGGATCATTCTTGTACCCTTGAGTGACTCATGGCAAGGCACACTTCGATGCGGTACACAAGATAGCATACTATAGAGCCTACGTCTAAGGCATAGGGGCGACCTTCGTCCTTTCTCTTTTTCTGCCGTGGTCGAGCTTTAAGTCTTAACTTCATACCTTACATCTCGGGCAAGAACTCCTTCTTTGACGATCCATCTTGAACACCTTCAAGATCATGTCAAGGTATGTGCTCATTTGAAAGTACCATTAAGCGGTTTTGATCTATCCTATAGATCTTGATGCTCAATGTTCAAGTAGCTTAATACAGGTTTTCACTTGAAAACACTTTTCAAATAACCCTATATGCTTTCCAGAAATTCTACATCATTTCGATCAACAATATGTCAACAACATATACTCATCAAAATTCTATAGTGCTCCCACTCACTTCTTTGGAAATACAAGTTTCTCATAAACTTTGTATACACCCAAAATCTTTGATCATCTCATCAAAGCGCACATTCCAACTCCGAGATGCTTACTCCAGTCCTTAGAAAGGATCGCTTGGAGCCAGCATACCTTTAGCATCCTTAGGATCGACAAAACTTTCGATTGTATCACATACAACCTTTCCTTCTGAAAACGGTAAGGAAACTCATTTTGACATCCATCGCCAGATTTCATAAATGCAGCTTATGCTAACATGATTCCGACGGACTTAAGCATCGCTACGGATGAGAAAATCTCATCGTAGTCAACTCCTTGAACTTGTGAAAAACTCTTCGCCACAAGTCGAGCTTCATAGACGGTGATCTTACCGTCCACGTTCGTCTTCTTCTTAAAGATCCATTCATCTCAATGGCTTGCCGATCATCGGGCAAGTCCACCAAAGTCTATGCTTTGTTCTGATACATGGATCCTATCTCGGATTTCATGGCTTCTAACCATTTGTCGGAATTTGGGCCCACCATCGCTTCTCCATAGCTCGTAGGTTCATTGTTGCCTAGCAACATGACCTTCAAGACAGGATTACTGTACCACTCTAAAGTAGTACGCATCCTTGTCAACCTACGATGTACGGTAGTGACTTGATCGGAAACTTCATGATCACTATCATAAGCTTCTACTTCAATTGGTGTAGGTGCCACAGGAACAACTTCCTGTGCCCTGCTACACACTAGTTGAAGTGATGGTTTAATAACCTCATCAAGTCTTCACCATCCTCCCACTCAACTTTTCGAGACGAACTTTTCCTCGAGAAAGGACCCGATTCAAGAAACAATCCCTATTGCTTTCGGATCTGAATTAGGAGGTATACCCAACCGTTTTGGGTGTCCTATGAAGATGTATTTTATCCGCTTTGGGTTCGAGCTTATCAACCTGAAACTTTTTCACATAAGCGTCGCAGCCCCAAACTTTTAAGAAACGACAACTTAGGTTTCTCCAAACGGTGTCGTCTCAACGGAATTACGTGGTGCCCTATTTAAGTGAGTGTGGTTGTCTCTAATGCCTAACCCATGAACGATAGTGGTAATTCGATAAGAGACATCATGGTACGCACCATATCCCATAGAGTGCAACTATGATGTTCGGACACACCATCACACTATGGTGTTCCAGGCGGTATTTATTGTGAAACAATTTCCACAATGTCTTAATTGTGTTCCAAAACTCGTAACTCAGATATTCATCTCTATGATCACATCACAGACATTTTATCCTCTTGTCACGAAGATCTTCAACTTCACTCTGAAATTACTTGAACCTTTCAATAATTCAGACTTGTGTTTCATCAAGTAAATATACTCAACATCTACTCAAATCATCTGTGAAGTAAGAACATAACGATATCCACTGCATGCCTCAGCACTCATTGGACTGCACACATCAAAATGTGTTACTTCCAACAAGTTGCTATCTTGTTCCATTTTACTGAAACCGAGGCTTTTCAGTCATCTTGCCCATGTGGTATGATTTGCATATCTCAAGTGATTCAAAATCAAATGAGTCTAAACGATCCATCTGCATGGAGTTTCTTCATGCGTATACACCAATGGACACGGTTTGCATGTCTCAGACTTTTCAAAAAACGAGTGAGTCCAAAGATCCATCAACATGGAGCTTCTTCATGCGTTTTATGCCAATATGACTTACATGGCAGTGCCACAAGTAAGTGGTACTATCATTACTATCTTATACTTTTGGCACGAAAATGTGTATCACTACGATCGAGATTCAATAAACCATTTATTTAGGTGCAAGACCATTGAAGGTATCATTCAAATAAACAGAGTAACCATTATTCTCCTTAAATGAATAACCGTATTGCGATAGACATAATCCAATCATGTCTATGCTCAGCATAAACACCAAATGATAATTATTCTGGTTTAATACTAATCTTGATGGTAGAGGGAGCGCGTGCGATGTTTGATCATATCAACCTTGGAAACAATTCCAACACATATCGTCACTCACCTTTAGCTAGTCTCCTTTTATTCCGTAGCTTTTATTTGAGTTACTAACATTTAGCAACCGAACCGTATCTAATACCCTGGTGCTACTAGGAGTACTAGTAAAGTACACATTAACATAATGTATATCAAATATACTTCTATCGACCTTGCCCAGCCTTCTCATCTACCAAGTATCTAGGGTGGTTCTGCTCCAGTGTCTGTTCCCCTTATTACAGAAGCACTTAGTCTCGGGTTTGGGTTCGACCTTGGGTTTCTTCACTGGAGCAGCAACTGTTTTGCCGTTTCATGAAGTATCCCTTGTTGCCCTTGCCCTTCTTGGATTTAGTGGTTCTACCAACCATCAACAATTGATGCTCCTACTTGATTTCTACTTTCGCGGTGTCAAACATCGTGAATACCTCAAGGATCATCATATCTATCCCTGATATGTTATAGTTCATCACGAAGCTCTAGCAGCTTGGTGGCAATGACTATGGAGAAACATCACTATCTCATCTGGAAGATCAACTCCCACTCGATTCAAGTGATTGTTGCACTCAGACAACCTGAGCACAAGCTCAACGATTGAGCTTTTCTCCCTTAGTTTGCAGGCTAAGAAAATCGTCGGAGGTCTCATACCTTTTGACGTGGGCACGAGCCTGAAATCCCAATTTTAGCCCTCGAAACATCTCATATGTTCCACGACGTTTCGAAAACGTCTTCGGTGCCTCTACTCTAAACCGTTCAACTGAACTATCACGTAGTTATCAAACGTGTATGTCCGATGTTCGCAACATCTACAAACAACGTTTGGGGTTCAACACACTCGAGCGTGCATTAAGGACATAAGCTTTCTCTTGTCCGCATAATCGCTCTTGTCAACTTTCAACTATATTTTCTCTAGGAACATATCTAAACAGTGGAACTAAAGCGCGAGCTTCGACATAATTTGCAAAAGGTCTTTTGACTATGTTCAAGATAATTAAGTTCATCTTATGAACTCCCACTCGATAGACATCCCTCTGGTCATCTAAGTGATTACATGATCCGAGTCAACTAGGCCGTGTCCGATCATCACGTGAGACGGACTAGTCATCATCGGTGAACATCTTCATGTTGATCGTATCTACTATACGACTCATGCTCGACCTTCGGTCTCGTGTTCCGAGGCCATGTCTGCACATGCTAGGCTCGTCAAGTTAACCCCAAGTGTTTTTGTGTGTAAATCTGTCTTACACCCGTTGTATGTGAGCGTAAGAATCCATCACACCCGATCATCACGTGGTGCTTAGAAGCGACGAACTGTAGCAACGGTGCACAGTCGAGGAGAACACTTCTTGAAATTTGTGTAAGGATCATCTTATTTACTACCGTCGTTCTAAGTAAACAAGATGCATAAACATAATAAACATCACATGCAATTATATAGTAGTGACATGATATGGCCAATATCATATAGCTCCATTGATCTCCATCTTGGGGCTCCATGATCATCATCGTCACCGCATGACACCATGATCTCCATCATCATGATCTCCATCATCGTGTCTCCATGAAGTTGTCTCGCCAACTATTACTTCTACTACTATGGCTACCGTTAGCAATAAAGTAAAGTAATTACATGGCGTTGTTTAATGACACGCAGGTCATACAATAAATAAAGACAACTCCTATGGCTCCTGCCGGTTGTCATACTCATCGACATGCAAGTCGTGAATCCTATTACAAGAACATGATCAATCTCATACATCACATATCATTCATCACATTCTTCTTGGCCATATCACATCACATAGCATACCCCGCAAAAAAAGTTAGACGTCCTCTAATTGTTGTTTGCATGTTTTACGTGGCTGCTATGGGTTTTTAGCAAGAACGTTTCTTACCTCGCTAAACCACAACGTGATATGTCAATTGCTATTTACCCTTCATAAGGACCCTTTTCATCGAATCCGTTCCGACTAAAGTGGGAGAGATCGGCACCGCTAGCCACCTTATGCACCAAGTGCATGTCGGTCGGTGGAACCTGTCTCACGTGAAGAGCGTGTAAGGTCGGTCCGGCCGCTTCATCCCACAATACCGTCGAAACAAGATTGGACTAGTAACGGTAAGCATATTGAACAACATCAACGCCCACAACTACTTTGTGTTCTACTCGTGCAAAGAATCTACGCAATAGACCTAGCTCATGATGCCATTTGTTGGGGAACGTGGCAGAAATTCAAAAATTTCCTCGTGTCACCAAGATCTATCTATGGAGAAACTAGCAACGAGGGAAGGAGAGTGCATCTACATACCCTTGTAGATCGTTAAGCGGAAGCGTTCATGTGAACGGGGTTGAAGGAGTCGTACTCGTCATGATTCAAATCACCGGAGATCCTAGTGCCGAACGGACGGCACCTCCGCGTTCAACACACGTACAGCCCGGTGACGTCTCCCACGCCTTGATCCAGCAAGGAGAGAGGGAGAGGTTGAGGAAGACTCCATCCAACAGCAGCACAACGGCGTGGTGGTGATGGAGGCGTGGCATCCCGCAGGCTTCGCCAAGCACCAAGGGAGAGGAGGAGGAGGAGAGGGGGCTGCACCAAGAGGAGAGGTTCTCGTGTCTTATGGGCAGCCCCTGGGCCTCATATATATAGGGAAGAGGAGGGCTGCGCCCTCTAGGGTTTCCACCCCTAGGGGCGGCCAGCCCTAGATGGGACCAAGGAGGCGGCCAAGAGGGAGGGAGAGGAGGCGCCACTAGATGGGCCTTAGGGCCCATCTGGACTAGGGTTTGCCCCTCCCACTTCCCTTAGCCTTGGGCCCCTTGTGGGGCGCACCAGCCCCTTGGGGCTGGTTCCTCCCACACTTGGCCCACGCAACCTTCTCAGGGCAGGTGGCCCCACTTGGTGGACCCCGGACCCTCCGGTGGTCCCAGACATTACCGATATCGCCCAAACTTTTCCTGTTACCAAAACAGGACTTCCCATATATAAATCTTTACCTCCGGACCATTCCGAACTCCTCGTGACGTCCGGGATCTCATCCGGACTCGAACAACATTCGGTAACCACATACAAGCTTCCTATATAACCCTAGCGCCATCGAACCTTAAGTGTGTAGACCCTACGGGTTCGGAGACAAGCGATATGACCGAGACGTTCTCCGGTCAATAACCAACAGCGGATCTGGATACCCATGTTGGCTCCTACATGTTCCACGATGATCTCATCGGATGAACCACGATGTCAAGGACTCAATCGATCCCGTATACAATTCCCTTTGTCTAGCGGTATTGTACTTGCCCGAGATTCGATCGTCGGTATACCGATACCTTGTTCAATCTCGTTACGGCAAGTCTCTTTACTCGTTCCGTAACACATCATCCGTGATCAACCCCTTGGTCACATTGTGCACATTATGATGATGTCCTACCGAGTGGGCCCAGAGATACCTCTCCGTTTACACGGAGTGACAAATCCCGCCTCGATCCGTGTCAACCCAATGGTCACTTTCGGAGATACCAGTAGTGCACCTTTATAGTCACCCGATTCGTTGTGACGTTTGATACACCCAAAGCACTCCTACGGTATCCGGAATTGCACGATCTCATGGTCTAAGGAAGAGATACTTGACATTGGAAAAGCTCTAGCAAAACGAACTACACGATCTTGTGCTATGCTTAGGATTGGGTCTTGTCCATCACATCATTCTCCTAATGATGTGATCCCGTTATCAATGACATCCAATGTCCATGGTCAGGAAACCGTAACCATCTATTGATCAACGAGCTAGTTAACTAGAGGCTTACTAGGGACATGGTGTTGTCTATGTATCCACACATGTATTGCTGTTTCCGGTCAATACAATTATAGCATGAATAATAAACGATTCTCATGAACAAGGAAATATAATAATAAATAATTTATTATTGCCTCTAGGGCATATTTCCAACAGCATGCAGCCCCTGGTAACCGAATAATTGGACAATAGCCGTGATTGGAGGGTATCCAAGGGTCCTCCCAGATCTTAATACTCGCTCAATTCCCAATACGTTTAATCAGCCCTAGTTTCAGACATTCTCTCCCATGTAGTATTGCCCTCCAAGTATGAGAAGAGTTCCTCTTTTTAGTTGCTGCCAAGAAATCTGAATCATGGTAGTATAGGCCTTTGAGCACCTTTGCACAAAGTGAGTCAGGATTAGCCAATAGCCTCCACCCTTGTTTAGCCAACATGGCTTGATTAAATAGGCCAAAATCTCTAAAGCTCATTCCTCCCTCACATTTTTGGATAGCTATGTCCTGCCACTTTTTCCAATGCATTTTATTTTTCTTCTTATCACCCCCACCATAATCTTGCTACAATACTTGTGATCTTTTTGCAAGTCTTCTTGGATAGTCTAAAACATCCCATTGAATAGGTAGGGATTGCTTGGCATATGGACTTGATTAGAACTTCTCGTGCTGCAATACTCATCAGTTTTGGAGCCCACCCATTAACCAGCTTCTTGATCTGCGTGTCAATGTGCTCAAATTGACTCTCTGAAGAGCGACCAATAGCTGTGGGCAGCCCAAGATACTTTTCAATCAACGCTTCTACTTCAATCCCTGAACTATTATGTGTTGCTGCCTTCATCTCTTCAGTGCAATTTGCACTAAAAAATATGGCCGACTTAGCTTTATTCACAAATCTGTCCTGAACCTTCTCTGTATGTTTCTAGAATCTCATTAAGTCTGGTTGCACCTTCACTTGTTGCCTGAGTAAAGATTAGACAGTCATCCGCAAAAAGCAGGTGGGAAACCCAAGGGGAATGGATACCAACTCTGATTCCTTTTCGTAAATGAGCAGAACCATATGACTGTAGCAAACAAGTTAAACCTTCTGCACATAGAAGAAACAAGTAAGATGAAATTGGGTCGCCTTGGCGTATACCTTTCGAGGGATTAAAAGAGTCTGAAAATGCCCCATTCACACAAACAGAGAAGGATACTGTCTCCATGCAGGCCATCACCCTTTCAACCCACTTATCTGCAAACCCAAGTTTTAACTGAGCTGCTCGGAGATAGGACCGCTCTACCCTATCATACGCCTTTGCCATATCAAGCTTGATAGCACAAGCACCTGATTTCCCTTTTTTCTTTTCAAATAGTGTATACACTCATAGCCTAACCACATGGGCATCTGAATGCATATATTTGGGATAGAAAAAATATACAGATAAAATGTTATGCACACTCCGATTCACTATCAGTTTTCGCCGGGTATCGTTGACGGCTTACTAATTATACCACTTTAGTGACGTGATGCATCCTAGAGTAATTACCATGTCAAATGCCCAATCGTCAAGAGACACACACATATTTCACATCATATATATAAAGTGTGGTCTTCTCTTACCGATGTATACTTGGTTTTCTCGGGGATGGTATACTACTTGTCATTGTGCCTTGGGGCACCTTCAGATTTGATTTGAGTCAGACATCACACATGCTTGAAGAAAGTTGTCGGTGTCAAAAACCGGCGGATCTCGGGTAGGGGGTCCCGAACTGTGCGTCTAGGCGGATGGTAACAGGAGACAAGGGACACGATGTTTTACCTGGTTCGGGCCCTCTCGATGGAGGTAATACCCTACTCCGCTTGATTAATATTGATGATATGGGTAGTACAAGAGTAGATCTACCACGAGATCAGAGAGGCTAAACCCTAGAAGCTAGCCTATGGTATGATTGTTGTTCGTCCTATGGACTAAAACCCTCCGGTTTATATAGACACCGGATAGGTTAGGGTTACACAAAGTCGGTTACAACGGTAGGAGATCTACATATCCGTATCGCCAAGCTTGCCTTCCACGCCAAGGAAAGTCCCATCCGGACACGGGACGAAGTCTTCAATCTTCTATCTTCATAGTCCAGGAGTCCGTCCAAAGATGATAGTTCGGCTATCCGGACACCCCCTAATCCGGGACTCCCTCAGTAGCCCCCGAACCAGGCTTCAATGACGATGAGTCCGGCACGTTGATTGTCTTCGGCATTGCGAGGCGGGTTCTTCTCCAAATTCCATATACTTGTCCAATAGTGTCCGGCTTCTGATAAATGCTGCGCTCCTTGGCTTCTACGCCCAATAATGGCCATCTTCCACGTGTTTGAATGAATGCGAAAAGCCAGGGTATTTTTTACACTTATCCCCCTAGCTGCGCAAATGAGCTGTCTATAAAAGGGGCGAGGATCTAGATCTGAGTCACACCATCCTCCCTCCGCAAGCCTTCATCGGAGCGCCTTCGACAAAAACCCATTCCATCATGGACAATGTCGTGCGGCTCCTCCTCTCGGCCCCCCAGCCCTCAGCACAGAAATTGGGAGAGATGCTTAGTCCTGCATAGCGAGCTAGTTATACTCCAAACCAAGGGATTTCTTCCCCGACCTTCATGGTTCCGGTTCGAGCGGACTTGCCACCTACAAGGGCGGAAAGCAAGCGGAGAGTGTCCCGATCCCTCTAAAGGAGAGCGGTGTGCTTTATCTCTTATCTAGTAAGAGGACTCGGATTTCCAATCCATCCGTTTCTCCGGGGGCTCTTGGAGTTCTACGGCCTCCAGTTGCACCACCTTACGCCTGCCTCCATTTTGCATATCGCGGGCTTCGTGGCCCTTTGCAAACTGTTCTTGGGCATCGAGGCTCATTTTGCGCTGTGGAAGAGATTATTCTTCCTAGTACCCCGTTCTCATGAGGGGTCAATATATCAAGTGGGCGGAGCCGAACTATGGCGCATCGCCGGGACTGGATATCTATCCGGAACCCCGAAGAAGGCGTCCGAAGACTGGCCTTCAGAATGGTTTTACATGGAGGATGTCCCATTGCCGAATCCTGTTCGGATCGGCCTTCCGGAGTTTAACAACGCTCCTCTGAAGAAGCGCCTAACCTGGCGCCCGCGGAGCCCCCAGAGGGAAAATGACCGGGACGTCCTTTACTTGATGAGCCGAATAAGATTACTGGCTCATGCCGGATTGACCATGACTGGAGTCATGGCAATCTGCATTATGAGGGGAGTGCAGCCGCTCCAATATAGGGGCCACCCCATGTGGGATTTCAACGGGGAGGACGATGCCACCCGCCATGGCCGCAAAGGGCCGGGATCGGTTACCGAACTAGTGAAGACCTTGTCCGCCATGTACAAAGGGAAAGAGGAGGATTTTCTCCGCGTCAATCCACTGGACGGGTTTTCTTCAAATAATCCTCGAAGTTGGGTAAGCAAATACCTTAATGGCCTGTCCAATCCATGTTCCCGTGGTTAAATATCTCATTTTATGGTTTCTACGCAGGAACTGCGCCGGGCCGTGGAGAAGATACAGCCCGCCCCACAACCCGAGGATCCGAGCGGTCCCTCGATCCGCCTCCAAGAGGATCCGGATATAAAGGTGGAGTTGATCGACGGGGTGTTCCACCAACTTAGCATCGACAATGCTTTGGTTACCATTACGGCCGATTACCCCGGAATACTTCCAGCCTCACAGGTAACTGAGACCGAGGTCCCAATACTCTAATAATGACCCGCCCGTGCTTTATTTTTTGATCACTGTATACCAATGGTGTTTCGCAGGGGGTGCCTTCGAGGCAGGAGGCCGAGCCCACGGCGGCTGGCCAACAAGGGGCAGGACGGCCCCGCAGGCTAAAAAGAAGTGCGGTCCGGATCGAAACTCCGCCGCAATGGTATGGCGCGTCACCATATTCCCAGGATTGATTCCTGGAAGGTGTACTAACGCTGGTGCTTTTTTCAGAAAAAGCGCCACGGATCGAGTCCGGAGAGGTTGCTAATCGAGCCTCTGCCGCCGTGCTCCAAAGCCGGGTCCGTAAGTGGAGGCGAGCACGAGGCGCGTCGCTTGATGCTCCTCCCACGAGAGGATGCCGACAGACCGTCCGCCACCAACTCCGAGGTGGAGAGCGCCATGAATCACAAAGCCGCCACGGACAGTTTTTCGTGACGCATGTTTCTCCCAAGAGGCCTTGAATGCCTTCAATTCGGGAGATGCGCACCTCCGTGCCGCCAAGATGGTCTAGCCAGAGCCACGGAGCAAGATGTAAAGGATATACTGGTGAGGAAATTTGATGATTATATATGCCAAGAGTCTCCCGAGACATAAAATAGTTAGAATAACTGATTTAAGGATCATTTGTTATGCAGGATCTTACAAAAAAGAATACCCGACTGTCCCAGGAGCTTGAAGAATGCAATGCCCAACTTGAGGCTGCACTAGCCGCTACAGGGGGAGCCACCGAGACCCCCTCTGGTAATATATGCTTCAAAAGATAAATAATTAATGAAGTGCAGCGTGTGTGTAAGTCTGACAATAATATTGCAGATGGCGCCGGACTAGATCCGGACAAGCAACAGCTCCTACGCCCGCTAAAGGCCGGCGAGAGCGTGCTTACGAGGGTGCGGCAGGAGAAAAATAATCTCGAAGATGCCAACACCCAACTGGGTGAGGAACTAAAGGATGTTCGTGCTCAGCTTGTCCGACCAGAAGGAGAATCGACGGCTTGTCGCGGCATTTTCAAGAAGTGCTTGAACGAACTTCAAAGAGTTCAGCGAGGAAGGCGACTAACATAAACATGTATGTAGGTTTGCTCACAGGTCGCCCCGAGGAGGAGATGCCCAGTTCTTTGGGTGATCTTCTTCCCGAATCAAGTCGGCTACATGAACGAAGTTCAGCAGGTGATGAAAGGCGTCGGCCAGGCCTTGTGGCTATCTATCTCCCCGCCGAAGGCATTGGGGAGCTGGCAGAGCGGCTTCAAGGAGCACGGCGCTTAGCCTATGGAAGATATCGGCTGACGCCAAGACGCCAGGGAGGCCGGGCCATGGTAAAGACGCAGCACACGTATCGTTGACCCAAACCACATGCCCGAGGTCGGACCTGGGGGCCCGATGGGAAGGAGATCCTGTAAGCAGTGTACGGCCAAGTAGAATTGGCGCTAAGTATTCCCAAAGAAGATTGTAAATTAGATAGCCTATTAGATGGCATTGAGGAGGAATACAATGAGTCGAGTTGACTATGTAATTAAATATGACATGAAAAATGTCTTCTAGCCGGATTGTAGATCGCTTGTCGAAGCGGACCTTTTCGCTTCAACCTCGGGACCCAATAGTCCGGAGTGTGTCCGAATACCTCGCGGTTATATAAGAACCGGGCATGCATGGAGACAAGGCGTAGGGGTCATTATTGCTGTATCGCATAAGTGCCCAACTAGTTATGTTATATTACATGGATAGTAAGAAACATCTTCGAGGAGAATAGTTCCGTTAAGGGTTCCTTTCGCTTTGGGATGCATGCCCTAAAGTGCATGTCAAAACTGCTAAGAAAGCAGAAAATCATCCGGGGCAGATGGATAAATAGTTAAAATCATCTTTCAGTTCACCGACGAATATTCCCTTAAGAACGCTTAGCTTCGCTTCACCCACCGAGGTACACATCCGCTGACCCGGCAAGAACGATCGCAGAGGTGCTCCTTTACCACCTAGCCGAACAATCGGGAACGAGGGGTAAGCACAGAGCCAGCAACCCAGCTTGGCCAAAACTTAAGTCATATCGATGGATATAATGGTGAATAAAAGGTACATGCGGAAGTTTGACACATGTGTTGGGCATGAAGCCCAGATAAATAAGCTTCATTAAAGAAGCCCCAGTATAATGAGCGAAAAGCGCCAAATATGTGCTAACAAAGCGCAATCGAGCCTCTAAAGGCTTCAAGAAGAAGGAGGAGGAAGGAGAGAAATAAAAGACAACAAAAATAACAAATGTGGACGGAGGAAGGAGACGAACTTGGAGTCCGCGCTTAGGCGAGAATCTTCAGAGACGGGCTGCATTCCATGGGTTCGCTCGAGTCGGTTATCCGATGCGTTTGCAGACGGTATGCCCCGCCGTTAGGACCTGGTCGATGATGAAGGGACCATCCCATTTGGGCTTGAGTTTGTCCTTTTCTTGTCCGCAGAGCATAGAACTAGTTCGCCAACGTTATAAGCTTTGGCCCGTACTTCCCTGCTTTGATATCTTCGAGCCTGCTGTTGATAAAATGCGGAACGAGCTTTTGCCACATCGCGCTCCTCCTCCAATGCGTCCAAACTGTCCTGCCGATCGAGCTCGGCTTCTCTTTCTTCATACATGCGCACGCGAGGTGAGTCATGAATTATGTCGCAGGGCAGGACTGCCTCTGCGCCGTACACCAGAAAAAATGGTGTGAATCCGGTAGTACGATTCAGCGTGGTCCGCAGCCCCCAGAGTACGGAGTCGAGCTCCTCAACCCAGTGCGTGTTAGATTCATTGAGGGACTGCACTAGTCTGGTTTTAATGCCGCTCATGATTAGACCGTTTGCTTGTTTGACTTGACCGTTGGTTTGAGGGTGATAGACTGAGGCGTAATCGAGCTTGATGCCCATGTTTTGCACCATAATTTGACCTCATCGGCCGTGAAGTTGGTGCCGTTATCGCGATGATACTCTGGGGACGCCAGTAACGGTGAACTACCCCGATATGAAGTCTATCACCCGTCTGGATTCGCCGCTTTAACAGAGCTTGGCCTCTATCCATTTGGTGAATTTATCCACCATGACCAATAGGTATTTTTGCTTGTGGGTTCCTCCCTTAAGGGGTCCAACCATGTCAAGCCCCCAGACCGCAAACGGCCAGGTGATGGGTATAGTTTTGAGGGCGGTGGGTGGCATGTGGCTTTGGTTAGCAAAATCTGGCAACCGACGATCGTTGGACTAAATCTGCAGATCTGCCTCGGCCGTCGGCCAATAAAATCCTGTACGGAAGGCCTTGCCTACAAGGGCCGGGCTGCGGCGTGGTGCCCACCCAGTCCGCATGAGTTTCGCCAGAGGTTTCGCCTTCCTCTTCGGAGATATCACACGCCCAATATGCGACCCTATCCAAAAGGAACTCGACGGTCCCACCAAGGATAGACCCGATATTGAAACGCTTTTGCAAGGTGGATATCATTACATCAACATTACATAATAGATGGGGATACATACATAAGGCACAAATGCCACAAGAATACATCACCATCATATACAAGAACAACATCCGACTACGGATGGAACATAAACAAGCTCAAACGACATCCACCCTGCTAGCCCAGCTGCCGACACGAACCTATCCCCGATCAAGAAGCGTAAGAAGAACTCCAAGACAAGCAAACAGCGCTCTCGCGTCATGATCATCGCAACCTGTACCTGCAATCGGGTGGTGTAGTAATCAGTGAGCCACGAGGACTCAAAATCCCATTACCATGGGTATCAAGACTAGCAAAGCTTAATGGGAAAGGAAGGGGTAAAGTGGTGAGGTTGCAGCAGCGACTAAGCATATATGGTGGCTAACATACGCAAATGAGAGCGAGAAGAGTAACAAAGGAACGGTCGTCAACTAGTAATGATCAAGAAGTGATCCTGAACACCTACTTACGCCGACATAACCCGAAACCGTGTTCTCCTCTCGATCAACCCCAAAAGAGACACTCACGTTACGCATTACGGTTGGTGTATTTTAGAAGAGTTTGCTTCAAGTTTACTACAACCGGATATTAACAAATTCCCATCTGCCACATAACCGCGGCACGGCTCTCGAAAGTTTATACCTGCAGGGTGTCCCAACTTAGCCCATGATAAGCTCTCGTGATCAACGAAGGATATTCCTTCTCCCGGAAGACCCGATCAGTCTCGAATCCCGCTACAAGACATTTCGACAGCAATAAAACAAGACCAGCAAAGCCGCCGGATGTGCCGACAAATCCCGATAGGAGTCGCACGTACCTCGCTCTCGGGCACACCGGATAAGTCAGCCACGAGTAAAACCAGCCCTCGAGTTGCCCGTGGTGGCCTGCGATCTGCTCGGTTCGACCAACACTGAAGGAGCACCGCCCGGGGGGCTAAAATAAAGATGACCCTCGGCTCTGAAACCCAAGGGAAAAAGGGCTAGGTGAGGCAAATGGTAAAACCAAAGTTGGGCCTTCTTGAGGAGTCTTATTCAAAGCGAACTGTCAAGGGGTCCCATAAATCACCCGACCGCGTTAGGGACGCAAAATCCAGGAACATAATACCGATATGACGGAAACTAGGGCGGCAAGAGTGGAACAAAACACCAGGCATAAGGCCGAGCCTTCCACCCTTTACCAAGTATATAGATGCATTAATTAAATAAGATATATTGTGATATCCCAACAAGTAAACATGTTCCAACAAGGAACAACATCTCCATGTTCCAACAAGGAACAAAATTCATCTTCACCTGCAACTAACAACGCTATAAGAGGGGCTGAGCAAAGCGGTAACATAGCCAAACAATGGTTTGCTAGGAAGGGTGCAAAAGGTTAGAGGCTGACATGGCAATTTGGGATGGCTTGATAAACAGGTAATAGGTAGCGCAGCATAGCGATAGAACGAAGCAACTAGCATAGCAATGATAGTAATGAGATCCAAGGTGACGGTCATCTTGCCTGAAATCCCGCAAGGAAGAAGAACGAGTCCATGAAGAAGACGAACGGAAGAAGCCGAACCAAGCGTAGACGAACGAATCCTCACGATCGCAACGAAACAGGAACTAACAAGAAGAAGCACACAACATAGTAAACACACCACACAGAGACAAGACATGATGCACAAACAAGCATGATGCATGACAAATCTAGATGAGGCTACTCATGGCAAGAGATAATGCAAACAAGAGCAACACATCAAAGCAAGTTTAAATGAGGCCGGAAACAACATATAACAATTCCGGTAAGTCCTCATATGCAAATTTCGAAATTGGTCCAGATCTGAATAAACCTTATGTTCAAGTTGTTAAACAGCAAGTTAAGATGCACCACAATGATCTACACGAAATTCTAGTGAAGTTACATATAAAGTTCATTAGATTCGGAGCTACGGCCTAGAAGATATGAGCAAAACAAGTTAAACATGGCATTGATGCAAAATGCATACAAACATCAAGCAAACACCTCAAAACAAGGATGCAACATGATAATATGAAACTACATGCAAAATCAAGCAAGTTTCATATAGAGCACACTCAAAACGGAGCAACGGTTCAACACATACACATGAAACAAGTCATAGCAACAATCTGTCCAAAACACCAATTAGGCATATTGCGAGCATCAAAACAACAAGCTACATGACCTCAACAAGAAAACAAAAGGCATGGGCATGATGTACAGGTAAAGCATGACAAAACATGAACACTGAGCTATCTCCAGAAACAACTAGAACATGCTCAAAAACCCATGGCAAGATTGCAAATAATAACAGCTTGGCATCTAAGTAAATAACATCAAAGTTGCAATGTTTAGAGCTATGAAACAGCATGTTACAGGAACTTATCATGGCAAACAAAGGCATGGCATGAATCTACTAATTGCATAGAGAAAATGTCCCTTACTGACCATGAGCCAAAAGGGATCTGAAAATATGATGGCACACACGTAAACATAGCAAGTTATATTACAGATTCATACATGGCAGGAACAACAATAAGTAGGCATGTTGGTGAGCTTGAACCACTCACCAAAGAGCAATATATGGCATGTCAAGGCAACCAACAGTAAGAAGACATGTCATAGAAGCTATACATGGCAAGAACAACATCATAGGGTGCATGGATCAACTAGAACAACCTTGGCAAAATTGAATAACATGTAAACAACCTGCCAGGAAACATTTTATAGCAAAAGTAGAGCTTGATTGACTCAAGCTATGGCACTCCATAATTGCAAACAAGGGCATGGATGGATAGAGCATAACCATATGTTCAAATCATCCTTACTGAAGTATCTCAAAAGAAGCATGGATCTCTCAGTAGCATCAAGTTAACATGACATAAAAATATCAGCAAAACAGGGCTGAAATCAGCAACATCAGGAAGCCTAGTTTGCATGCTTGTGCTAGTCACCACAGAGATCACAAAAATACATGGCATACACCCCTGTAAATATGGCATGACATATTACAAAACATATGTAGGACTCAAGATCATAGGATGCACACATCAATCATGGCAAAAATGACAAAAGTGCATGTTCTGTTAAGAAACAGAAACTAACATCACATAGCCCTCTTCTAACAGCATTTCGGGCATCAAGATGAGATCAAATGAAAATGATGCAATGAGATGAAATGATGTACTCGTCGAGACGAACATTTTGACATATTATACGCACAAAACGAAGCAATATGCAGAGAGTTATGACACGATGAAAATGCAACAAAATATCAAAAACTTCGGGGACTTAGGGATATTTCGGGGCTCGGGGAAGTCAACCTTCGGCACGGATGGCGAGGATGGCTGGGATCTCGCCGGAGCAGAGGACGGGGAGGCGGTCGACGGGGTCCGGGACGGCCGGGGGAGGGCGGATCCGGCCGGACCCTGGCCGGATCTGGCCGGCGAAGAGGAGGCGCGCCAAAGACGGGCACGGCCGGCGGGAGGCGCCGAGCGGGCGGCGAGGGGCGGCCGGACGATGGGGCTCCGGTTGGCGGCGGGAAGGCGCGGGCGCAGACGCGCAGCGCGGCGGCGCGCATGCCGGGCGCCATGAGGGCGCTGGCGAGCGTAGAGGGACGGCGGGCACGCCGGGCGAGGCACGCCGGCGAGGGCGGGCGCCGGCGGCGGAGCCGAACCGCGGCAGGCGGCGGAGGAGGGCCGGGCGGCGGAGCACGCGGGCCGGGAGGCGGCGCGGACGGGCTCAAGGGCCCGATTCCGGGTCCAAGGGCCGGGCGGCGGTGGGGCGGCGGCGCCACGTGGCAGCCTCCCATTGGCTGTGGGCGGCGGCGGCGGCGCGTCCGGGCGGCGGCGGACGGTCCCGCGGGCGCGGGACGATTTTTTAGGGTTTCGGGGGGAATTTGATCGCGAATTTCAAGGGAAGGTGTTTATATAGGTAGAGGGAGCTAGGAGAGTCCAAATGAGGTGCGGTTTTACGCCACGCGATCGTGATCGAACGACCGAGAGCATGGAGGAGAGTTTGGTGGGTTTTGGGCCAGTTTGGAAGGGTGTTGGGCTGCAACAAAGAGGCTTTCACGGTTACCTTGCTAACTGCTGAGTACCAAACGACCTCCAAATGATCCGAAACTTGACAGGCGGTCTACCGGTGCTATACCGAGGCCGTTTGACAAACCTCGGTCCATTCCGAGACCGTTTAACACCCGCACATGAAAAGAGGTAAAAGGGAGCGCCGGGGAGCATAGGAGTGCCGGATTGCAAAACGGACAACGGGGAAAATGCTCGGATGCATGAGACGAACATGTATGCAAAAGCGATGCACATGATGACATGATAAAAATGCAGGTGATGACATGGCAAAGTGCAACACGCACGCAAACACATGACATGGCAACGACGGCGAATAACTGGAAGACACCTGGCGCATCGAAACCGGGGCGTTACAACACTCCTCCACTAACAAGAGATCTTGTCCCGAGATCTTAGGACCGAGACGGAAGGGAAAAGGGAAGAGGTGAAACAAGAACTCAAGAGAAGAAGCAAAGAATCGAGAGCACTCGAGAATAAGAGAGGACCGACGAGAATGACGAGAATCGAAAGCTGACGGAATCAGATAGACTATGAACGCACTCGTTCTAACCGGAGTGGTTAGAATGAGAAAAGAAACGAATAAGACTGAAAGGATTTAGGCAACACTCCGGTTGAAAATGGAAGGAAAAGAACATGAACTTCACAAGATGGGATGACACTTGACGAGATAAACAACGCAAAACCTCCGGAAGAATTGAAGAATGGAATGTAAAGAACTTAGAAGGGAGGATTGAACGGAGTTGTTGAGAAAAACAACAACGAAAGAATAAGCTTTATGTGGACTTATGGATAACCTCTCAAAAATTATGAGGTGATAACCTACCACAACGGAAAAGATTAAATAGCTGAGGAGAACGAAGAAATGCCAAAACTCCACTTCGAAAGGATATGGAGGATTAATTGCACTTTTAGATGCAAGAAGGAAGATACTTGAGCTCCTCCAACAAAATCTTGATGAACTCTTGAAGAAAAGATTAAATCATGAAGAGCCACCGTGAAGAACTCCGGTAACAAAAGGATGATGAGATAGAATGAAGGAAGAAAGAATAAGATGAGCCTGCGATGATTTAGATGGAGGTTCCGACGAGATGGCCAAGTAAATTTGAACTCCGGAAAAGAAAAGATAGAGAACACTTGGAACTAGAATTTATTCATCAAGAGCAAACTCCGAAGGAAGAGATTACTCACTTTGATGGAATAAGAATAAGATTTATTGTATGCTTATCCTTCATCAAATTAAATTGATGACAAACAATGGATTTTGCATACTACTTATTCTTCTTGAAAAGGATTGAGAAGTGACAGATCACAAACTTGAGAAGGTCTTCATGAACCACCGGTAGGATTGAAAAGAACGAATGGATTAAAATGATAATCAAGGAAAAAGAATCTTGAACGAACCGTCGTTAGAATTCGGAAATGACTGACGAAATAGAATGAATCGCCGGGAAAAATTAGAAAGCCCAAAGATACCTGAGGGAATTTAGATACAAGAGAATGAAGAGCTCATGAACTGATTAGATGATACTTGAACGAAGCACCGGAAGAATATTGAGATGAACGAAGGGGCACGAATATGGAATAATTGGAGAACGAATATGAAAACTTGGGAAGAGGAAATCTTCTGAAATGGAGGCCTCCGGATAATTGAGACGGAAAGTAACTCCTGAAATACTCCGGATGGATGAAAAGAATTGCACAACTGGAAACAAATTGGTAGTTTAACATCGAGCTAGCACCACAAATCTTCGGGAGAACGGACAAGATTTAGAGGACAACTCTTCTTCGGTCTTCAGATATCGACGGGAAACACCACAAAAATTGCTGAGATACTCCGGGAGAATGAAAAGCAACGAGGTAGAGCCAACAATGAAATGATTTGAAATCAATCTTGAAAAGGCATCTGACTGAAAAAATTCATTCTTACGGCAGACTCCGAAAAGAATTGAGAATAACTCCGGGGGAATTAGAAGAGTCAGGTAAGATCCTGGGAAAAGACCTGTGGGTTAGGGCCCACTAAAAGAAAACACCGTTGAAAAAGGATGTTGAATAGATAGATGATGCACCAGAATAATTGAAATATTTGAATGAGGTGACAACCTCGAAATAATAGAATGCGAACATGAATCTTCTGAGATGTCTTCAACACTCCGGGATAAAAGAATGGCGAGAGGAGGAACGAGCAAGGGGAAAACACTTGATCCAAGGAAAAGAATGTGATCAACCCGAAAAACTTGAATTGAATCCGTCCGAAAAGAAAAAGAGATGAAGAATGACGAACGAGACGAGAATTCACCGGTTCAAATAATTGGCGAAGGACTGAAGAGGTTCCGTACGAATGAAATTGATGGTCGGAAGAAACTCGAACTGCGGGAATAATAGGGTGGGAGGGCGGGAAACAAAGACAACTTGGAAGGGGAAACCGACGAATATCTTGAAGAGAAAACACCGGTTGAGATCATTGAGGAGAGTGAGCAAAAACTTCACACGAGTAGGAAGCATACTCGATCACGGACTCCGGTTCCGAGAGGAAGAAGGAAGGGCGGGTGGGAAAAGAAAAACAACTGAGGATTGAACTTGCAAAGATGAAGAGGCTCGAGTCGACTTGACGAAAAATGCACCGGATGAAAAGAGCTGAGAGCCAACGATCGAAAAACCAACTGCGTGATCCTAAAGAAAATTAGAAGGGGAAGAGAAGTAATTCAAAACACCTACGTCAAGATTCCTCACCAGAGCGACGAAGGGGCTGAGGAGTAAAAAGAAATCCTACTCTCTGATATAACTAGACTCCGAAAACAGGTTTCTTCTAGACTCGACAACGGCCAAACTACACGATCAAACAAGGGGGCTCCTAGGGTCGGTCGAGGCTCTGATACCAACTTGTCACGCCCAGTATGCGACCCTATCCAAAAGGAACTCGACGGTCCCACCAAGGATAGACCCGCATATTGAAACGCTTTTGCAAGGTGGATATCATTACATCAACATTACATAATAGATGGGGATACATACATAAGGCACAAATGCCACAAGAATGCATCACCATCATATACAAGAACAACATCCGACTACGGATGAAACATAAACAAGCTCAAACGACATCCACCCTGCTAGCCCAGGCTGCCGACCGAACCTATCCCCGATCAAGAAGCGAAGAAGAACTCCAAGACAAGCAAACATTGCTCTCACGCCATGATCATCGCAACCTGTACCTGCAATCGGTGGTGTAGTAATCAGAGCCATGAGGACTCAAAGAATCCCATTACCATGGGTATCAAGACTAGCAAAGCTTAATGGGAAAGGAAGGGTAAAGTGGTGAGGTTGCAACAGCGACTAAGCATATATGGTGGCTAACATACGCAAATGAGAGCGAGAAGAGTAACAAAGGAACGGTCGTCAACTAGTAATGATCAAGAAGTGATCCTGAACACCTACTTACGCCGACATAACCCGAAACCGTGTTCTCCTCTCGATCAACCCCAAAAGAGACACTCACGATTCGCATTACGGTTGGTGTATTTTAGAAGAGTTTGCTTCAAGTTTACTACAAGCGGATATTAACAAATTCCCATCTGCCACATAACCACGGGCACGGCTCTCGAAAGTTTATACCTGCAGGGTGTCCCAACTTAGCCCATGATAAGCTCTCGCGATCAACGAAGGATATTCCTTCTCCCGAAGACCTGATCAGTCTCGAATCCGGCCACAAGACATTTCGACAAAGAATAAAACAAGACCAAGAAGCCGCCGGATGTGCCGACAAATCCTGATAGGAGTCGCACGTACCTCGCTCTCGTGGCACACCGGATAAGTCAGCCTCGAGTAAAACCAGCCCTCGAGTTGCCCGTGGTGGCCCCATGAGTCGCTTTCGGTTCGACCAACACTCGAAGGAGCACCGCCCGGGGCTAAAATAAAGATGACCCTCGGGCTCCGAAACCCAAGGGAAAAAGGGCTAGGTGAGGCAAATGGTAAAACCAAAGTTGGGCCTTCTTTGGAGGAGTCTTATTCAAAGCGAATCGTCAAGGGGTCCCATAAATCACCCGACCGTGTTAGGGACGCAAAATCCGGGAACATAATACCGATATGACGGAAACTAGGGCGGCAAGAGTGGAACAAAACACCAGGCATAAGGCCGAGCCTTCCACCCTTTACCAAGTATATAGATGCATTAATTAAATAAGATATATTGTGATATCCCAACAAGTAAACATGTTCCAACAAGGAACAACATCTCCATGTTCCAACAAGGAACAAAATTCATCTTCACCTGCAACTAACAATGCTATAAGAGGGGCTGAGCAAAGCGGTAACATAGCCAAACAATGGTTTGCTAGGAAGGGTGCAAAAGGTTAGAGGCTGACATGGCAATTTGGGATGGCTTGATAAACAGTAATAGGTAGCGCAGCATAGCGATAGAACGAAGCAACTAGCATAGCAATGATAGTAATGAGATCCAAGGTGACGGTCATCTTGCCTGAAATCCCGCAAGGAAGAAGAACGAGTCCATGAAGAAGACGAACGGAAGAAGCCGAACCAAGCGTAGACGAACGAATCCTCACGATCGCAACGAAACAGGAACTAACAAGAAGAAGCACACAACATAGTAAACACACCACACAGAGACAATACATGATGCACAAACAAGCATGATGCATGACAAATCTAGATGAGGCTACTCATGGCAAGATATGATGCAAACAAGAGCAACACATCAAAGCAAGTTTAAATGAGGCCGGAAACAACATATAACAATTCCGGTAAGTCCTCATATGCAAATTTCGAAATTGGTCCAGATCTGAATAAACCTTATGTTCAAGTTGTTAAAAAGCAACTTAAGATGCACCACGATGATCTACACGAAATTCTAGTCAAGTTACATATAAAGTTCATTAGATTTGGAGCAACGGCCTAGAAGATATGAGCAAAACAAGTTAAACATGGCATTGATGCAAAATGCATACAAACATCAAGCAAACACCTCAAAACAAGGATGCAACATGATAATATGAAACTACATGCAAAATCAAGCAAGTTTCATATAGATCACACTCAAAACGGAGCAACGGTTCAACACATACACATGAAACAAGTCATAGCAACAATCTGTCCAAAACAGCAACTAGGCATATTGCGAGCATCAAAACAACAAGCTACAGGACCTCAACAAGAAAACAAAAGGCATGGGCATGATGTACAGGTAAAGCATGACAAAACATGAACACTGAGCTATCTCCAGAAACAACTAGAACATGCTCAAAAACCCATGGCAAGATTGCAAATAATAACAGCTGTGCATCGCGAAAATAACATCAAAGTTGCAATGTTTAGAGCTATGAAACAGCATGTTACAGGAACTTATCATGGCAAACAAAGGCATGGCATGAATCTACTAATTGCATAGAGCAAATGTCCCTTACTGACCATGAGCCAAAAGGGATCAGAAAATATGATGGCACCCACGTAAACATGGCAAGTTATATTACAGATTCATACATGGCAGGAACAACAATAAGTAGGCATGTTGGTGAGCTTGAACCACTCACCACAGAGCAATACATGGCATGGCAAGGCAACCAACAGTAAGAAGACATGTCATAGAAGCTATACATGGCAAGAACAACATCATAGGGTGCATGGATCAACTAGAACAACCTTGGCAAAATTGAATAACATGTAAACAACCTGCCAGGAAACATTTTATAGCAAAAGTAGAGCTCGATTGACTCAAGCTATGGCACTCCATAATTGCAAACAAGGGCATGGATGGATAGAGCATAACCATATGTTCAGAACATCCTTACTGAAGTATCTCAAAAGAAGCATGGATCTCTCTGTAGCATCAAGTTAACATGGCATAAAAAGTATTAGCAAAACAGGGCTGAAATCAGCAACATCAGGAAGCCTAGTTTGCATGCTTGTGCTAGTCACCACAGAGATCACAAAAATACATGGCATACACCCCTGTAAATATGGCATGGCATATTACAAAACATATGTAGGACTCAAGATCATAGGATGCACACATCAATCATGGCAAAATGACAAAGTGCATGTTCTCGTTAAGAAATGAAACTAACATCACATAGCCCTCTTCTAACAGCATTTCGGGCATCAAGATGAGATCAAATGAAAATGATGCAATGAGATGAAATGATGTACTCGTCGAGACGAACATTTTGACATATTATACGCACAAAACGAAGCAATATGCGGAGAGTTATGACACGATGAAATTGCAATAAAATATCAAAAACTTCGGGGACTTGGGGATATTTCGGGGCTCGGGGAAGTCAACCTTCGGCACGGGTGGCGAGGATGGCTGGGATCTCGCCGGAGCAGAGGACGGGAGGCGGTCGACGGGTCCGGACGGCCGGGAGGGCGGATCCGGCCGACCTCGCCGGATCTCGCCGCGAAGAGGAGGCGCCACGCGGCACACGGCCGGCGGAGGCGTGAGCGCGGCGGCGAGGGGCGGCCGGACGATGGGGCTCAGTTGGCGGCGGGAAGGCGCTGGGCGCCGGACGCTGCGGGCGGCGGCGCAGGCCGGGCGGCGCGGGAGAGGGCGCTGGGCGAGCGGAGGGACCGGCGGGCACGCCGGGCGAGGGCGGCACCGCGGCGAGCCGAACCATGGGGGGCGGCGGAGGAGGCCGGGCGGCGAGCACGTGGGCGGGAGGCGGCGCGACGGGCTCAAGGGGGCCCGATTCGGGTCCCGGCCGGCAGCGGCGGTGGGAGGCGGCGCGCCACGTGGCAGCCTCCCATTGGCTGCGGGCGGCGGCGGCGTGTTCGGGCGGCGGCGACGTGTCGGGGCGGGCTGGACGATTTTTAGGGTTTCGGGGGGGGGGGGGGGGAATTTGACCGCGAATTTCGGAGGGGAAGGTGTTTATATAGGTAGAGGGAGCTAGGAGAGTCCAAATGAGGTGCGGTTTTCGGCCACGCGATCCTGATCGAACGACCGAGAGCATGGAGGGGAGTTTGGTGGGTTTTGGGCCAGTTTGGAAGGGGTGTTGGGCTGCAACAAAAGAGGCTTTCACGCTTACCCGGTTAACCGTTGGAGTACCAAACAACCTCCAAATGATCCGAAACTTGACAGGCGGTCTACCGGTGCTATACCGAGGCCGCTTGACAAACCTCGGTCCATTCCGAGACCGTTTAACACCCGCACATGAAAAGAGGTAAAAGGGAGCGCCGGGGAGCATAGGAGTGCCGGATTGCAAAACGGACAACGGGGAAAATGCTCGGATGCATGAGACGAACACGTATGCAAAAGCGATGCACATGATGACATGATAAAAATGCAGGTGATGACATGGCAAAGTGCAACACGCACGCAAACACATGACATGGCAACGACGGCGAATAATCGAAGACACCGCGATCAAACCGGGCGCATGATACACCTTTGAAGGACTCCTGTTGTGCTCTTCTTATAGAGCTCTCCCTCATGGACTTTATAGGCTTTGGATCGCCGTACTATGCAGCGAGCCTCATTTTGATCTTCGGGGAGTTCCTGCCTAGTTAGGTAGGCTAGGAATGGTTCCGTCCACGGGGCGATGACCGCCATTATTTCGTGGGCGGAGGGTGTTATTTCGTTGGCAGAGCCTCTGATTATGTCGAGTGTTCGGCGTCAGCGAAAGGCGGTTGGGTCCGGATTGTTATTTCCGACTCTTCCCATAGTACGGATGGCTTGAACAGCCGCTCCAGAAGATGTTGGGCGGGACAGCATCGCGTTTTGCGCCGATGCGTGCCAATATGTCCGCCGCCTGGTTGTTATCCCGGGATATATGATGAAATTCGAGCCCTTCGAACCGTGCTGACATTTTTAGGACCGCATTGCGGTATGCTGCCATTTTTGGATCTTTGGCAGCAAAGTCTCCGTTTATTTGAGGTATCGCGAGGTTCGAGTCCCCGCGCACCTCTAGGCGCTTAATGCCCATGGAGACTGCCATCCGGAGGCCGTGCAGAATGGCCTCGTATTTGGCTGCGTTGTTGGAGTTCGTATACATTATCTGAAGAATGTATTGGACTGTGTCCCCGGTTGGGGACGTCAGGACGACGCCAAACCCAGTGCCGCCAACATTTTGGATCCGCTAAAATGCATGATCCAATTGGAGTATGCGCCGCACTTTTAGGGAGTTTGGCTTCGGTCCATTCGGCCACGAAGTCGGCCAAAACCTGCGATTTAATAGCTCGTCATGGCTTATAGGTTATGTCAAATGGAAGGAGCTCTATGGCCCATTTAGCAATCCGGCCCATCGCGTCGCGGTTGTTTTAATGTCGTTAAGAGGTACTTCGAGGCTACCGTTATCGAACACTCTTGAAAGTAGTGTCGCAGCTTCCGGATGCCATGAACACCGTGATATGCTATCTTTTGATAATGTGGGTACCGGACTTGCATGGAGTTAGGACAAGGGCACATAGTAAACCGGTTTTGAAGAGGGAACCGTGTCCGCCTCGCTTCTCGTTAGACGACGAGCACCGCTACCGACAACTTGATGTGTTGCGCGATATATAATAGCATTGGTTCGCCCATGTTGGGCGCGCCAGACCGGATTTGCTGCCAATATGGCTTTTATTTCTTCGAGTCCGCCGTATGGCATCCGCCCACTCGAAGTGTTCGTGCGCGGAGGAGGCGGTAAAGGGTAACGCCTTTTCTCCCAAACGGGAAATAAAGCGGCTTTGAGCCGCCACGCATCCGCATAATTTTGTATTTGTTTGAGGTCTTTGGAATATCCAATTGTGACAGAGCTCGGATCTTGGCTGGGTTTGCTTCAATTCCTCTACGGACACAATGAAGCCCATGAGCTTTCCGGTGGAACGCCAAGACGATTTTTCCGGATTGAGCTTAATGTCATGTTTTCGAGATTGTCGAATGTGAGCCTCAAGTCGCCTACTAGAGTTTCAACATGCTTGGATTTGACGACCACGCCATCTACATATGCTTCCACCGCTTTGCCGATCTGGTTTGCCGACATGTACGAATCATGCTTGCCGACACGCTATGCCGGCGTTTTTGAGCCCGAAGGGCATTGTGTTGAAGCGAAATGGGCCGTATGGAGTGATGAATGTTGTTGCTGCTTGGTCTGCTCCGCCATCTTGATTTGGTGGTAGCCGAGTACGCAGCGAGGAAGCACAATGAGTCGTGTCCTGCTCAGAAGGCCGATAATTTTATCAATGCGAGGGAGGGGAAGGGATCCTTTGGGAAAGCCTTATTAAGGTCTTTGAAATCAACACATAGGCGCCGAGGATTTATCCTTCTTGGTACCATCACCAGATTTGCTAGCCAGTCCGGATGTTTTATATCTCGATGAACCCGGCTTCCGAAGTTTGGCTAGCTCTTCTCCCATGGCATGTCTCTTGGGTTCGAAAAGCGCCAAGAGCCTGTTTGATCGCTTGAATCTTTTAGGATATTTAGGCTGTGCTCGCCAGCCGACGTGGGATTCTGGCATGTCGAAGGGTGCGAGCAAAATTTCCCGCTTTCTCGTAGAAATTCTCGTGGTCTGCGCGTCTACATCGGGGTTTAATTGTGCCCCAATGGAGGCCGTCTTTGCGGGGTCCGCTGGGTGGACTTGGAATTTGACTATTTCATCCGCTGGTTTAAAAAGGTGGACTTGGATCTTTTATCAAGTATCACATCGTCCCTATTCACCGTGGAGCGATCGCAGTGAGTTCCTCGCCGCTAAGGCTTTGGATAGTGCCTCGAGGGCTAGTGCGGCTGTCTTGTTTTCGCGTGGAGTGCTATGTTCGGATCACTAGCGAGAGTGATGATTCCGTTAGCTCCGGCATTTTAAGCTTCATGTACCCATAATGGGGTATAGCTTGAAAAATTGTGAATGCCTCTCGCCCTAATAAAGCGTGATATCCGCTGCTGAACGGGCCACTTGAAATGTGACCTCCTCGACTGTAATTGTCCGTGAGAAATAACACAACATCCAGGTGTGATTTTTCCTGTGCAGCATGCTTCCCGACTAGGGATTATTCCTCTAAAGGTTGTGCTACTTCGCCAAGGCGGTTCCAAAGATATTTCCATTTTTCGGAGGGTTTCGGTAGATGAGGTTTAGTCATGCCGCCATCCATGAGTACCTTAGTAAGGCGAAAGACGCCCACTATTGGACCGAGGACCAACGCGGTGGTGCTCGGGCTGTTCGAATCTGGGTTCGCCATCGGCATTAAAGGTAATAGCCGTGTCCCCATGGATTTATTGTTGCTACTTGGTAGACTTCGCAAGGTTATGGAGTGTTCGCTTCGCATGTTATTTGATGCGAAAGTCTCAAGACTGTTAACACTGCATCGTTGTTGCTGGGCTGGGATTCGAGGCTAGAAGCTCTTCGCCACTTTTGGCCACCGCCGTAGTATCCAACATGCTCAAGGCTATGAGTTGGAGTGGCGCCTCGTGCTATGAATTTTGCAGGTCCGCTTAGCCAACCCTCCAAGACGGTTCCGCACTTTAAGGGGTTTTGGTTTTTGGTATTTAACCCAGGTGCTTGGTGATGATGCACCCTTTATTTCGGACTAGGGATGTATTCGGGGCGGATTATCCCAAAATTTACTTTTGGTTTTCCGAGCACTTCCATCGCACAAGATTTTTGTATTATGGTCACCAAGTCATCAAAGCGTGTAATTTCGCGATGACTTATGGCGCTTAGGATTCCTTGTCCGTGCAATTATTGCGAAAAGTGGGATTGCGCCCTCCTCTCGGCAGTCCTTTATCCTGTCCATAACCAGGAGGAATCGCCCAAGAATGATGTAATCGTTTCAGCGGCTCTTGCCGAATTCGGGATAGATTGCTAATGTTTGGGTGGGCGGATGGAACTAGATCCGAACCCGCCCAGCTTTAAGACTCAGGGCCGAGAAGTTTCAACTTGGAAGTTTGGATTTTGAATGCTATCCAATGAATCCAACCCGCCACCGACTTTAAGTTCGTGGCTTGATCGACGTCCGTCCCTCTGCGCAATCCGCATAGAGGGACCGGAATCCGACGAAGCTAGTCCTTAAGATAGAAGAAGAATCGCCGATTGCTCCTCTATCACAGCAACATGATGGGTAGCCCGGGAGAGTTTATCTCTCGATCGGTTTAGGCCTGATCTGGTCGTAGTCTGTGGCGACTCCGGTCGGGCGATGCGATCCAAGAGCTCGCTTACGGAGGAGAGCTCGATCGATCTAACTGCTCGCAAGTTCCGAGTTGACGTGAAGATTGGTTTCGATGACTGAGAAGTCATCGGTAGCGGTGGCCGAACTGGCGGTCATGAGAAAACCACCTAGTCAAGAGTCTCACCAAAGGCCAAGGCTCCTTTGGCGATAGTATCGCCTTTAAAGACAGGATGAGGCATCCTTCCCGACGGCGGCACAGCGGAACTCTCAATGAAAGCATCAATGTCGGTGTCAAAACGCGGATCTCGGTAGGGGTCCCGAATCGTGCGTCTAGGCGGATGGTAACAGGAGACAAGGGATACGATGTTTTACCAGGTTCGGGCCCTCTCGATGGAGGTAATACCCTACTCCGCTTGATTAATATTGATGATATGGGTAGTACAAGAGTAGATCTACCACGAGATCGAGAGGCTAAACCCTAGAAGCTAGCCTATGGTATGATTGTTGTTCGCCCTATGGACTAAAACCCTCCAGCTTTATATAGACACCGGATAGGTTAGGGTTACACAAAGTCGGTTACAATGGTAGGAGATCTACATATCCGTATCGCCAAGCTTGCCTTCCACGCCAAGGAAAGTCCCATTCGGACACGGGACGAAGTCTTCAATCTTCTATCTTCATAGTCCAGGAGTCCGGCCAAAGATGATAGTTCGGCTATCCGGACACCCCCTAATCCGGGACTCCCTCAAAAGTCAAGCATAATAGAATGGTTACAACATCCAAAAGGGAAGCATGGAGGTGAAGAAGAAACCGCGAGGATGAAGGCATGGAGCACGAAGGCGGTGCCTGAAGGAGAACAATCAAGTTGGAAATACCTTGGATGGTCCAACTCTATTACAACCCTTCCGGACCCCCTCGGACATTGCCCATAACCTCCAACACACCACACCCTCCGAGCATCCTCTGACACATGTCCGACCTTACTGCAATGCCCATGGACCTGGTCAAACATGCCCCGGGTATGACCTGGATGTTCCGACCACCCGGACCGTCCGATCCTACTCGGACTATTCGACCTACCTACACACACATGTATGGGCCCAACTCATCTATCTTTACCTTCCTCACTTACTCCTTCGTGGATGGATCTATATATTCCCCCTCCTAGATGTAGGGTTAGCCAAGACTAGAACTCATGTTGATATATAGAGCTTAGCTCATCTGCCTCTCCTAGTGGGTTAGTCCATTAGGGGTTGCTCCTCATGGAGAACAAGACCACCTTGTGAGCTGAAGACTCCGCGGAGTACAAAGGAACCTACAAGTGAATATTCCACCATGGAATTCAAGCCCTCCTTGTCTTAGGACTTGGGGGAAATCATATCTTACTCCCTCTATCTCTTATGATCTACGTGTATCTTGTATTGCATCTTGTATGTTGATATGTTCGTGTTTCCCTTGCGTTTCTTCTCGTTTTCCCCTGTGTTCTTTGTGTTCTTCCTCAAATGCACCTCCAAATCAGAAGACCCCCCAACGGCTTGCCACGTATCAGTTGGTAACATGAGCAAGGTTTCCATGAATTGGAACTGCCCTCCCTCCATTTGCTAGCCTTGCTTTGATTTTTCTTTCCCAAATTCAAAATTTTCTCCAAAGAGCCCAAAGTCAATTTTGAGTGATTCGTTGGATTTTGTGAGTATTGGTTGGTTTTGATCCATACATCTCATGCAAAACTAGTTGACCTACCTTCCATTGAATGGAGTTAGACCAATTTTTCTTTCCTTCCTTGGATTTTGAGCCAAAAATTAATTTTATTGGTGTCGAGTTTGTCCCGGACTTCCTCGTGCATGTCGGACACCCCTCAGAGTCACCTCGGATGTTCCGACTACTCCGATAGTTTGACCTGCCTCAGATGGTATGACCCTTTCTATAGAGTGGGGCATCTGCCCTGTAAGTGTGTCTAGGGCCTCCTAGAGGGTTTTGGATGATTAATGCCATAACAGTTAGGGAACTAATTAATGTGTTTGTGAGTATAGACAAGTGAAATCCCCTCAACATTTGGTTTAACATGAGAGTTATGACCCCTAAAAATTTGTGGTGACAATGAATATATTCAAAATACCTATTTGAGGAACAATTAACTGGCAGCAAGAAAAATGAAGCCATAGTGAAGACTTTGTCTTTCATTTTTTTTCTTATTGAGTCATAGGGCAAACTGTACTATATATTAAGGTGAGTCTAAGTGAAAGTTGAGATTTAGGTCTTCTGTGTATGCTTGATCCAAAACTATTTCTTTGAGTGAGAACTTTGAAATCTCTTTGATGTAGTTTGTTTCTCTTTGGTGTGTGAGATGAAGTTCTTTGAGACATCGTAGGTGAAAAATCCTCCCATGGGAGTTTGATTACTTGTTACGTAAGTTAGTCTGTTGGCTGCATTGGAAATCCGGCCGTTTCGTCACATGTTGCGTGTACTTTGCTGGGCCAGTGCCTCCAACAGTCATATCGGCCCCCATGATGTCTCTTGGCTATAAATAGCCATCCCACTTGAAATTCAGATGGTTGGCTGATCATCCTCCCGATTAGAAATTGAGAATCCTAAGAGAGAATAGACCGAGAGCCTAAAAAGTGCTAAATGATTGAGCATCATTAAAGAACTTGATCGAAGTTTGACTTAACCTTTTTTTACTCTTGTGGACTGTGCATCCACTAGACGGTTAGGTGTCTATTTCAAGCGTCCAAGAGTGTTGTGAACTGCCAAAGAACAAGTATGTAAAGGTCGGGTGGAGTTTAAGTGACTGTAACTCAAGGAGAATAGGGTGAAGACTTTCTTTTGAGTTAAGTCTCGGCGCCTTCAACAAGACACAGAGTTGTGCCATCAACTTGAATCGCTCGAGCAAATCTTTGTCTTCGTCGAGCTTACAGGTTCTATCTGTCCAATCTCATTTACTTTTATAATTTGCATGTGCTCGAAGATCTTCTCCCCACTACTAGGGAAAACGTTATACACAGAACTTTAGCAGTAGGGCTTGTTAAAAAAGCCCGCTACTGCTAGACAGCAGTAGCGAGTGCAAAATAAGCGCGCTGCAGATGCATATATATCAAGATGCGTCTCAAAAAAACTCGCTATTACTAAAATTCCAACCACTAAGCCGATGGGCTACACATAGTAGTAGCGATCTTTAAAAAACAGCGCTACCGCTAATATTCTTATAGCAGCCCGTTTATGTGTAAAGCGCTACTGCTAACGAAAATAAAATGAAATGAAAAACAAATAGAAAAGTAAATGAAAATGAAAGAAATAAAAAAAGGAGACAGGAAAAATATAAAATGTAAAGAAAAATAAACAAAAAAGGGAAAAAAGGATGAAGGAATAGAAGTAGCGCGTTTGCTAAAACGCGCTATAGCTAACTTAGCTATAGCGCGTTTTCCCTAACGCGCTATCGTTATTTTTGAATTAACGCAAAAACGGTTTCCCCCCGGCCACCACTTCTCCCCCAAATCCCTCGCCCCGTCACTTTGCCGCCGTCTCCCCCACTTCGCCGTCGCCCCCACTTCGCCGCCGCCTCCTGCCGGCGTCGACACCGCGCTCATCCTCACCTCTGCCGCCCGAGGCCGCCCAGCCTCACCGCCGCCGCCTCTCGGGCCTCCCTTACCTCACTGTCGCCGCCCTCGACCTGACCGCCACCGCCCTCGACCTCACCGCCCCCGAGCCCGCCCAGGACTGCCGCCTCCCGATCTCGAGCCCGCCCTCGTCGCCCTACCTCCGCCGCCGAGCACCTCCCGCCACCGCCTCCCTTCTCTGAAGCCCCCACCCTCCCCCACCCCTCTCTCTGCTTTTCTTCCTCTGCCATGTTAATTAGCAGTAGTAGTAGATGTTAATTAGTACTAGGGTTCATACATAATGATTTTTAGTAGTAGTAGTAGATGTTAATTAGTAGTAGTGATGGTACTAGTTAACTAGGGCAGTATGGTTAATAGTAGATGTTTTTAGTTAGGGTAATAATAGATGTTAAGTAGTAGATAATGTAGATGTTAATTAGTTCAAGAGGGTTTAGTTTTTGAATTGAGTTTGTTTAACTAGATGTTAATTAGGGCAGTAGGGTTTAGTTTAGAGTAAAGTTTAGTTCAGTAGTTAACTAAATATAATATATATTTGGTTTTTGAATTGAGTTTGAGAGAGCATGAGATTTGTGTAGATTTTCTTGAAGTGTCAAATGCTAGGACATGCAAATTTGAAGTGGTCAGGATATATGCAAATTCCTCAATTGTGTTTGCCCATGTTTTGATTGTGCCAAGTGGCCTTTTATTTTTCCAGGGAATGAAGCTGAGTGGCCTATGTTTTGCCGGAATGTTGATTCATTTCCGTTCCGGCAAATTTCAGGTTCTCGATTTGTCCACTTTTTAGCAAAGGCCATGCCGAAATTTTACGTGAATTTCAGCATGACTTGTGCTACAAACTAGGACATATCGAGTGCCCGGGATTTGCCGCACCGGGAAGGAGTCAACGTTGCTGCAAAACATAGGCCCTTTTTATGTCATTATTCATTTTATTAGGTCTAGAATTAATTGACTAGATTTAATCGTAGGAAATATGGCTAGGAAAGATGAAGGACAGGATTCTGGTTATTGCGACGACGTCTACCTGGCGGCAGATGAATTTTTGAGCCTTGCCGATGATCAACCGATGTTATTGCTGGGCCCACCGATAGCATCGGGGACTGAGACTGACACGCAGACCGGTGCTGAGACTGAGACCGACGCTGAGACCGAGACCAGCGCTGAGACTCAGACCGGCATCGAGACCGGCGCTGCCTCGGGGAGCGGAGCCGGTGTAGAACCAAAATTAAAGAGGCAACAGCTTCCTAACAAACTCAGGACTACTAGACTGGTGGTCACGGAGGTGGACGACGGCAATTTTGAGCCAACCGCGCCCGAGGAAGCGCGCGCGTGCTACGACAATCAAATAGGCTGCATCGTACGGACAACCGCCACCATCAACAATGAGAAACTACAGAAGATAGATAACATGAGGCCCTCCCTCCTAAAGAAGCTGCACCAGATATTCTTGTTCCTAGGCCGGAATGAAAAGGATTATAAAGATCCAGATAAGGACCCGGCAATGAAGAAGATAAACAAACACACCATGTCCAAGTTTAGCAATGCGTTGGCCACCTGGAAAACAAGGGTGAAAGCAAGGATCATCGACAAAAAGGAACCCTACTCTGAGATTGTAAAGGATAATCCGACAATCACGGCAGAGCACTTTGAACTATTCAAGGCGTCTTGCAAGGCTGAAGATGCCAAAAAAAGTCGAAGTACATGAAGGGGCTTCAATAGAGGAACATTGGGTGCCACCACCTCGGAAGCCGTGGTTATGGCGGGAAGAGGTCCATATGGGCCAAGGAGGACGCGGAAGCCGTGAGTCTGGGCATCCCAGACCCCTTGGCGGAGTTCACCGTCCCGCAGGAGCGTGACGTCCTCAGGGCCCACCACCATTGGGACCCAGTGAAGAAGGTTTTCGAGACGAACGCGGTCACGACGGAGTTCATGAGACTACTGGTAATTTTATTTTCTGATCAATTTGACTACACGTTAGTCATATTTGTAAACGATCCTTGTGCCTTTTACAGAGAGAGCGGCACAGGATTGCCGCCGAAAGCGACTCGCCGTCTGAGGCGTTGGCGAGGCCCAAGTGGGACACTCCATTAAACCGGGCGTTGAACATATTGAAACGACTCCCGTGGAGACTCGACCGTCGTATGGACGCGTGCACCGTGTCGGAGACGGCGCCACGTGGGAGAAGTACTACCGTGAGACCACAGAGGAAAGAAAGGAAAGATGGAGGTTAACTGAAGAAAACATCGACAAGAAGGTTGAGATTGCGGTTGAGAATAAATCATCTCAGACAGTCGCAACAGCGGTAGCTGCCGCAAAACAGGTGGTTGTAGATATGTCTACTTCCTTGGTTCCGGCCGTTTTCAATTGGACTAGGCAAAATCCAGAGAAAAAAAATGCAGCGGACTTTCCCCTTGCTGACTTCTTGGGAAGCAGCTCGACTAGCGTTGCACCAAAGACTGCAACTGCACTGCTCCCGCACCGCTCACAGACCTGCTCCGGCACCGGCTCCGGCACCGGACGTGCTCGGCGGTGCTTCATCTTTGGCTGAGCTCGACGCCCTCACGGTATCTGTCACACCGGCCCCCTTCAATAAATGTATAATCTCCCGTTTTCGTTGCCTTTCGGATGTCTCACGTCGCAGAGTTTTCTTTGTAGGCCGACGAAACCCCGTGCACCATATTGTACACCATCGGTGACCAGAAGGTGGACGTGGGGAAGGCGACGATAATGAAGCCGAAGGAACCATTGTTCCACAGCCGTTCGATCCCCCCAAACGTCTTCAAGGTTTCCGTGGCCAGTGTCAAACCGGGCCACGAGAATTTGCCTCCTCTGGTACTAGTGGTGGATGACGACGAGACCCTGCGGCGGCTTGGTGATTATTGCAATGGGTGGGTCCTGTTGTGGCCAAAGAGTCTGCTTCGTCTGGAGGCGGCCACGAGCACACCCACGAGCACGCAACCTTAGCAAGGTATGAACATCAACACCCACCTACCCAATTAGCATCGGGTGTCGGGTTGCATGATAGCGGACGGGGTAAGGAAGAGGCTCCATTAGTCGCTGATGACGTCGCCATGGATGAGGATGAGGATGACGATGGCACTCAACAGTATGTCTATACTGGCGCCTACTTAGGGTTTGAGCGTCATGAGTCGGTGCCTGAATTGCCGTCTCCAGAGGCTGAACGTATTATGGACGACCTTCCGATAGTAAAGAAGTCTAGGAAGAGATCGAGGAAAGGCAAAAAAGCTAATTCTATGATCCAGCCGCCTCAGCAGCCTCGGGTTCAAGACCGTATAGATATCCCCGGTGCGGATGAATGGCATATCCCCGGTCAACCAATTCGACCTGCAGCAGCGCTAGGGGCCAGATTCGGCGATCTAAGGAGACTTCATGACGATGTGCTGCGGATAGAGAAAGGCCTCATCGCCTCAAAAGATCCAGGATACCCACTCTACGTGGTTAATGTTCCACGGCAATTGTCGTACGTCGACTTCTTCCCCGCGGATAAGTTCTTCCTTTGATTCAATTACATATTCGACATGTTTCACGTGAAGAAGCTGGATTTTACGTTTGTCCGCCTTTATGCCTTGCACATGAACTACATCATCGGGGTTGAGCAGAAACCTCATATCTGTGTTGCTGACCCGTACTTCATGCACGAGGGCTTCTTGAGAGTCTGTGCAAAGCACCGTGAATACGCGAGGGAATACATCGTCAATTTCATGCTCGCCAATAAGGACAAGGAGGTGATTCTCGTGCCTTATCATTCCGTGTAAGTCATCCGCGCGGATATCCTTCCTTCGATTTCAATCATTCATTTGCACGGTGGAGGCTAATTAATTTGAAGTGTACTTAGTTTATGCAGCAAGCGGCGCGCGCCGTCCTCATCATCCTCTACCCCGATACTCCCACGCTCTTTACTTGGACTCGTCAAGAACATTAACAAAAGGATTACACCCACATCAAGGATGTTCTCGACAAGGCTATGTTTTACTACGACGCACGGGTGGAGAGGTCAAGGACAAGAAGAGAAGGGCGACAGGCCGCCTTCGCCATAAGACCGACTTCTGCTGCATCCAAAGAACCGAAAGTGATTCTCTTAATGATGGATTCTTTGTCTTACACCACATGCCGGAGTACGACGGGATCACCGTAACCTTCGCATGTCACCTACATCCGGCGATGCCCATATTCTGCAATGGGCAAAGAACGTAGGAGATATCAAGGATCATCGACTTCGAGCTGAGTTCTATCACATCCAGCGCGAACTTGCCCAAATCATCATGAAGGAGGTCGTCGGAAAAATAGGGATGTTCTATGAAGAAGGACAAATGTCGCAGAAAGACGTCCGAACACGGGTAGCCGCTCAGCGTCTCGACCTGAAGCCTTTCACTAGGCTCAGGGACTATCTCCCTGACTTGGATGGATGGAACGACATGTTGGAGTGATTGTCGATATATGACAATGTGTCTGTTTAGTCCATACTTTCTGTGTAACGAAACTTATGCACGGCGAACCTTTATTTGTGATGTAATTAAACTGTCCTCCTCGACTAGCGACGATCACTCTAGTTAGGGCATTTTGGGTACGATCAACTTTGTTATTTATGCTTATGATATGTTGCTTTTATTTTTGCCAAGTCTGTCTCTTTTTGTTGCTCAACTATATATGTTGCATATCATCGACTCATGTGACGATGCAGGTGCATAGATCATCGATGGCGAAGAAGTGCTACGCCAGGAGTATATATACGACGAGTGGTCGGAGTGTCAGGCCCAGGTGTACCGGTTTCCGGTTTTCGAGCGACAGGCAGTAGTTAGTTTAGGTTCACGCTAATGCGAGAGAGGGATCCGAACACATGTACTGCATAGTTCCGCTCTCACTCAAAGTGATAGCTCTTCTCACGTATATCATTGTTTAGATGGATGACGATGTAGTTGCAAGTAATCGAGACTTGTATCGCTATTTTCGAGATGATGCCGAGGGACCACTTTGTGTTGGATGATGATTATGATGATGACATGATTTAATAAGATTATTTGTATGTATATGCTATGACTACATTTGTATGTGTATGATATGCTGAAGATTATTGTATAAAGCCTATTCAAATACAAAACAAATATGCAGAAAAAAACAGAAACTAATAAAACTAGCAGTGTACTGCTACTTAGTCATTCTTCTAGTTTAGCTTTGTCCTCGCTAGCTTAGCTTTGTCCTCACTATTGTTTTTCTAAAGGTAGTTTGCCACTTTGCTATGTACTGCTACTTAGTCATTCTTCTATCTAGGCAATTGATATCTATGTCTCAGTCATTTGAACTTATTTTACCTCTATTCAGTCATGTCATTATTCTAAGCACTCGAGCAACACAACCATTAAAGGTAGGAGTAAGGTCTTACCTCCACTTAAAGGGCCCTAATGTGGGGAAATCCGTTGTCTTGTGTCTTATCATCTGCTCCTCGCACCGGCCCTCCGAACAAATACACCATCTCTTAGTGACACTGCTGATCTCAAAGCACATTTTAGGAGACTGGGATGACTTTCGATTAGACAGTTAGGGCATGATCTTGCACTCGTTACCCTCTGCTTTGATTCTCCTTCTAGGTTCGTTTTCTTTAACCGCCATGGGATTTATTGACTATTCATGTAGGGCTAATGAGACCCCCTAAGTGGAATTACTTACTTTACTCCAAAAATACTATTAAATACATTGAATTTCATGAGTTTTTGTTTCAACCTTTGTATTATTAATCCAAGAAATGTTCATGCAACCATATCCCATTAACATAATTTCAAGTAATTCCGGCAGCAATGCACTGGGTATCGTCTACAGTCCAGGTTACTGCACACTGTTTTACACAATGGGGTAACTAGTCGTCTAGTCCAATTAATCCATTTGCAAAAAATTTATTAAAACAGCAAATTTAGCAATTCATGAAGTGGAAGATTTCTTCATGTAGCAGTCTCCTTATATGTGTATCTGATCTTATCCATTTTCTAGTTAAACAATACTATAAAATTGCATGCCATACAGGGCTCTATCATATAATATTAGTTAATTATTCGGGAAATCATTTTTTTAAAAAAATCATCAAGTTTCAAATAGATTAATAGGTGACTACCATAAAGGGATGAATGCTTCAATGATAATTTGTCATGGATTAAAATTACATCTCAATTTAACTCGGATTTTGTTGTAGCAGGCTGATTGCGTCAGAAGGTGAATGATAAAACTGAGAAGAAAAAGAAGAAGGAAAAAACCAGGTTGCGAAGGATTAAAATATCCGGACTGACATTTTATATTGCGTTGAACTTGACTATGAGACTAACGATCGACTCAACTTAAAACCCTCACACCCTCAAAAAAGAACTTAAAACCCTGACACGGACACGATGCTAAGACGATTTATTTAGCTGCTCCATGCCGGACGACGACGCCCAACGAAAGAAGAGCCGAGGAAGAAGAATTGCTCGCTCGCTCAAACAAACTTCTTCTTGGGCCTCAGCTGAAAATTTATACAGTACATCAGATCAAGGCATCAACACACATGATAAGTTGATTAGACTACGCTAGCTCACCTCGTTGGTGTGGCCGCACTTCTTGCGGCAGTTGGTAGCCCTGGGGGGAAGGCGCGCATAGCACCTGCAACCAAGAAAACACAGCAACAGAATCAGTCATAGGCACGCACGCATGGACTCAATTGCACGGCAATGGTCGATCGTATACGCACTTGCGGCAGACCATCCTCTTCTCATTGTGCTTGAGCGCGAGCTGCAGGAGGTTGGGCGGGATAGAGGTGGGGCGGCCGCCGCGGCTGCCGCCACGGAGGCGCAGCACCAGGTGGAGCGTCGATTCCTTCTGGACGTTGTAGTCGGCCAGCGTGCGGCCCTCGTCCAGCTGCTTGCCGGCGAAGATCAGCCGCTGCTGCACCGGCGGGATCCCTGCACTCACGACAAATATGTACAAGTACTCAGCGCAAAGCATATGCATTTAGTAAACGCAGCCGGGGAAATGGCGGCCATGATCGTGGCCGGCACATGGATCAGCCGGGAGGGGAGACGAAGCAAAGGACAAATCGACCTACCTTCCTTGTCCTGGATTTTGGCCTTGACATTGTCGATGGTGTCGCTGCTCTCGACCTCAAGGGTGATGGTCTTCCCCGTGAGGGTCTTCACGAAGATCTGCATCTTGCCGGAATGACCAACCGCGCGCTCGCTCTCGCCCAAGAGGTAGGATTCACGTACGTGACGGTGGTCGTGATGGGAATGGCGAATGGCCGGGGTGGGTGGCGGGGGAGGGGTAGGAAACGCAAGCTCTACGAAAACCCTATGCATGATCACATCTAATTAGTCAAGTTTGCATGCAGAATATATTGCACTAATAATTTGTTATGTTTCCTGAAAACTACTCCCGTAAATCACGGCACATCTATTTAACGAGGCCTCATGCAATTTGCTTCCATACAAAAATAGTAGTACAATATTTCCAACCGCAACGAACCTTATTTCCGGTACAGATCTGTTTCCGAGTAATAACTAATCGCCAAAAAAGGAAAATAGGCAAATATACAGGAAACCCCAAATTAGTGGTGTCATTGGAGAAAGCTTGTTGATTTTTTTTTAAGTTTCACTAGATTTGGATTTAAAATGAGTGAGATATGAATTTTGGAAACTTTAGGAATAAAGAAAAAAGAGAACCGGCGTGGACTTACAGCAATAAGCAACAGGGCAGTGCTAATGTTAGAGCGCGTTTGGATAGATGCGTGGCCTCCCCGGAGTGGTCGGATTATTTTAAACATGCCACTGTCCAGCATATTTGTTCGTCAAGGTCTGATCACCTACCTGTATTGTTGAAAGTGGGCAGCACGAAGGAATGAAGAGCAGTGGGACCAAATGTGTGCAGCTCCTTCAGGTACGAGCAGATGTGGGAGAGAGTGGAGAGCCTACAGACAACCATTGCTGCAACTTGGAGAGAGAACGGACCGGCTGAAAACCTGCAGAAAGTGTGCTCAAAATTGAAACAGATGCAGACGGACCGGAGTAGCTGGGCTGCTAGAGATTTTGGCTCGGTCATTAAAAAAACAGCAGAGATTAGGGCGAGACTAAATAGGATCTGGAGCTCGCCACTCACGCCTGAGAAACAAATCAAAGCTGACCGTTTGGCTAGGGAGCTGGACGAACTGCTGTTGAGAGAGGAGCTCATGTGGAGACAACGCTCCCGCGCCACGTTTCTGAGAGAGGGTGACAGGAATACTAAGTGGTTCCAACAGAAGGCAACTTGGCGAAGAAAGAAAAATACCATTGAAAGACTAAAAGATGAATCAGGAAGATGGGTCGAGGACGACAAGGGCATTCATGAAATGACAAATTCTTTCTTCAAAAAGCTTTATGAGAAAGATAAATCGGTCGATCCAAAGATTGTTCTGGACCTGATTGGGAACCGGGTGAATAATGATATGAACGACTTGTTGACTAAACCTTTCTCAGAGTTGGAAATAAGTGATGCTTTGTTCCAAATTGGTCCTTTGAAAGCACAGGCCCCGATGGCTTTCCGGCACGGTTCTTTCAAAGAAACAGGGGAAAATTAAAGGCGACGTTGTCAGAGGGGTTCTCGAGTTCTTTGAAAATGGGGTCCTACCGGAAGGAATCAACGACACGGTGATTGTCCTTATCCCTAAAGGAAAAGATGCGCAGTTGCTAAAGGATTTCAAACCCATAGGATTATGCAATGTCATTTATAAAGTGATATCAAAGTGCCTCGTCAACCGGTTACGGCCCATGCTGGATGAAATCATTTCTGAGACACAAAGTGCCTTCATTCCGGGTAGAATGATCACGGACAACGCCATTATTGCATTCGAATGCTTCCACAAAATCCAACACAGTAAAAATATCAGAGACAATTTCTGTGCGTACAAGCTGGACCTAGCCAAGGCTTATGACAGAGTGGACTGGGATTTTCTGGAGGGCGTGCTCCGAAAATTTGGTTTTTGTAGGAAATGGACTGACTGGATGATGCAGTGCGTCCGGTCTGTATGATACTCGGTGCGGTTAAATGTGCACCTGCTTGACCCGTTTGTCCCATCACGAGGCCTACGGCAAGGAGACCCTCTGAGCCCATATTTGTTCTTATTCGTGGCGGACGGCTTAGTACACCTACTGAAGAAGGAGATAGTGGAGAAAAACTTGACACCCATAAAGATTGCAAGGAATAGTCCGGACATTTCAAACCTCCTCTTTGTAGATGATAGCCTGATTTTCTTCAAGGCCACGACAGAGCAAGCAGAGACCGTTAAAAAAGTCCTTGCCATCTTCGAGGAGTGTATGGGCCAACTCCTAAGTGAGAGCAAATGCTCTCTTCTTTTCAGTGAAGCATGCCCGGCTGTGACAAGAGAGGGTATAAAAGGTATTCTTGGGGTGCAAGTAGACACTTTTGAAAGCAAGTACCTTGGATTACCAACCCCGGAGGGGAGAATGAAGGATGATTAGTTCCAACCGATTTTGGATAGGTTTGGAAAGAGATGCAATGATTGGTCGGAAAAAATTTATGTCCTATGCGGCAAAAGAGGTTCACGTCAAGTCAGTGGTCCAGGGGCTCCCAACCTTCATCATGAGTGTTTTCATGCTATCCAAAGGCTTCTGCGAGAAGTACGAAAGGATGATTAGATATTTTTGGTGGGGAGATGAAGAGGGACATAGGAAGGTTCATTGGATGTCTTGGGATCGCATGATAAAACCTAAGAGAGCGGGCTACACTGGATTTAGAGACATGCACCTCTTCAACCAGGCTCTTCTTGCTAAACAAGGCTGGAGGTTAATCCAAAACCCGGAGAGCCTATGTGCAAGGGTGCTCAAGTCTAAGTATTACCCCAACGGAAATATCCTAGACACCGTCTTTGCATCGGATGCATCGCCTGTTTGGAGAGGCATCGAGTTTGGACTGCAGCTTCTGAAAAAGGGGATAATATGGAGAGTGGGCGACGGGAAAAACATCCAAATCCAGCGTGACCAATGGCTACCAAGGAGGGAGGGCCTCATGACAACGGCATTCATCCGGAGGTAGGCCAAGGTTGTCAGAATCGTGATTTTGAATCGGACCGGAGCTTCGATGGTAGGATCGTAAATCATAGAATCTTCACTATCAGGATCGTAAAAACGTAGATTCTATAAAGTAAAATCGTAGAATCAGAGGGGTTAGTTTGGATCGTAAAGTCGTAGAATTGTATAACAGAATCGCGATTCTGACAACCTTGGTCTAGGCTTCGTTGGGTGAATCAGCTCATGCTCCCGGACAGGAAAGAGTGGAATGAAGATCTAATACGACAAATCTTCTACCCTTTTGATGCAGATGTGATATGCAAGATCCCTATCCCAAACTCTGATGCAGAAGACCGCCTTGCGTGGCACTATGAAAACAATGGCGTCTTCTCTGTTAAGAGTGCTTACAAGCTGGCTGTAAATCTTGCCCAATCAGGCCATACCCCGTCCAGCTCAGCAAGGGAAGCCAATGATCGCAGCATTTGGGACTTAATATGGAAATCAAATGTGGCCGGAAAAGTTCGGATATTCGGATGGAGATGGAGAGTGGCGACTAAAACTCTAGCCACTAAGGAAAATAAGTTTAAACGAACACTGGAAACAGATGCAACCTGTTGTATCTGTGGCCAAGGTGATGACAACGAGTACCATGCAGTCATCACGTGCACGAAAAGCAGAGGGCTGAGATCGGCAATGCGCGAGGTTTGGTATCTGCCGCCGGAGAGGAAATTCCGGTACACGGGAGATAATTGACTGCAGGTGCTACTGGATTCAGAGAATGAGGACACTCGGGCAAAAATCCTGCTGCTTTTCTGGCGTTGTTGGCACCTCCGCGAAGACTGTATAGGCAATGATGGAAGACAGACAATTAGATCTTCAGTGCAGTTTCTTGAGCAGTATGAGGAGGAGTTCAGAATGGCTGGATACACTGCTGCTGTCCTGTTGGACGGAAAAACTACCACTGGCAAGCCTGCCCCTGAGCCGAGACTCGCCTCCCCGTCAGACATGCTTTGGACCCCCCTCCCGAGGTACAGTCAAACTAAATACAGACGCGGCCTTTGTGGCTGAGACGGGAGGGGGCGCCGCAGGAGCAGTCGCAAGAGACCACTGGGGCAATGTCGTTTTTTCTGTATGCAGAAAACTGCCGCCCAGCAACAGCGTGGAAGAGGCTGAGGCAAGAGCGGCCCTGATCGGTCTGCAGGAACTGACTAAGGTGCACACCGGCCAAGTGGTACTGGAGATGGATAACCAGTTGATTGTGAAAGAGGTGGAGTCGCAGTACCCCACGCGGTCTGCCTGCTATGGCCTAATCATGGACATCAAGCAGGCCATGGGCACTTTCCCTGCATGCAAGATCGGCTACGTGATGCGCTGCAAGAATGCACTGGCACATGGATTAGCTGCACTAAACAGGAATGATGGCGATCAAATGTTAACTGCAGATGTGTCTGATAGCCTCCGATCTTTGATGATGTCTGAATGTAATAGGCCCTCCGAGTAGCTTTGCTACTTGAGATTCTCAAAAAAAAAAAAAAAAAAAGAGAAACATACATGTTCATCTAGGCCAAATCGAGTCGGGCCGTTTAAACAACACTGTGAGCCCTAACGGATGATTCACTTAATAGCTCTGCCTATAGACACGTGATGAGAGAGATCAAGAAGCTTCTACAGATTCATGGGTTTATTCCGCTCAAAGTTACTTGTAATCAAAATAAGATTGCTCTTAGTCTTCTAATGTAGGGAGATCTGAAGGTAGCATCACTTGTTGGTTGCACCAAGCTTCAGACTGTGTGAAAAGTTTTGTATTAGCATACTGCAACACTATTTCTAAGGAATAAAATACCCACTATTTCCCGCCCAAAAAAAAGTAAGCCAGGCGCGCTCGGCATGAAGTAAAGGAGGGGTGGGAGAGAAAAAAGCACACGGTACAACATAATGAATACTATTTGTGTGTATATATTTACACGAGTCAATGAAACTTTACGGCTATTTTACAGGGTATTTTTAAGTTGGCAAACTGTAATTGGACTAAGGGGGGAGGGGGACCCCACCGTCCTGAAAATTAGGGTGAAAAGTTTAGTTTGTTGGAAGAGTCCCTTGAAACCCCGTAACAAGCATTTTCGTATTTACACTCACCCAATTTCCCAAAAATAGCTACAAAATAAAAAAATAATAAAGAAAAACAAAACGGAAAATGGAGAAATGCATAAAAACAAGAAAACAAAAACAAAGGAAAGGAGGGTATTTGCTGGGCGGTACAAATAATTGGGCTTCGGCCCGTAGCAAATCGACTGGCCCAAAAATGTGGTTAGTAAAAAAAAGCAGTCCAAACCAGCTCATACAACACCCAAAAAAACGAAATCACTAATTAAGTAGCACTCTTTGCATAGTCACTTCCACCTCCCCAGATTGCTAGAAGTAGCACACTGCATATGCGTCACTTGTCGCAACATGTGAGTTTTCCATCTTTTTCGTAAATCCATTTATTCAAAACGTTTTATCTTCATGCGTCCAAATCTCGAACCGTTTTCATTGTTAGCTTCCTCGCGTCGAGATCTTCAAAATTAAACTCCATATTGATAGATTTTGATAAAAAAAATCACAAAAACAACGGACAAAAAAGCAAAACGGTCATACCTCTCGAGGAAGCAAATTCGTGCCTCTTGTGAAAGCAAAAAAAAGAAGAGGAAAATTTTTCGAGAGGCACTCCCGTGCCGCAGAAGTGAAAAAAGGGAAACATATTTTTTTCATGCAAAATGTGTTGTTTCGATATTTTTTGTCCAAAGCTAAGAAAGATTGGTGGAAAACCAAAAAATATACATCTAAAAAGCCGAAAACACGTGCGGAAGAAAATCAGAAGGAGCGTCCAGAGCACGACATGTGCTCAACCCACCCCAGGTGACTCTTATGGGGCTCGCGAAAGAGTACTCGTTCGTTAGTTGCTCCCCTAAATAAACAGCTCATAGAAACAGCCCCGGAAAAAAATACAAATCTCATAGCAGAATCAACGGCCAAGAAATCAAAATTTAAAATTCAGGCAACTTATAAAAATATAGAACAGAAGTGGTATATCTGTTTTTAGGAACAGAGGGTGCATGTCCTATACAAGCTGCGAGGCAGAGTATCTGCATACCCTGGCCTCTGTAAACACAAGCCCCGTTCTGCAGTAGTACCCTTGCCCCGGGCTGCAGTGTCTGTCTTCAGAGCAGACGCATCGCCCGTCCAGCGCGCACCCGTCGTCCTTGCCGAGCTCCTTGCCGCCGACGACGTCGTCGGACCACGGGCTGTCGAACAGTCCCCGCGGGTCCAGCTGCCGCTTGGCCGCGGCGAACCTGGCCCATCCCGGGTACTTCCCCTGCACGCCCCGGAAGGCCACCATCCTGTTCTTGGCCCAGTGCGGCCGCGCCCCGTGCTTGACGAACGCCAGCTGCTCCACCTCCTCCCACATGTCCTGGCTGAGCCGCGCCGCCGACGGGTCCGCCGCGCGGTAGTAGTTGAAGTCCACCACCACCGAGTCCTCCGGCTGGCCCAGCCACGCCTCCGACCTCCGCACGAACCGGACCAGCAGGCCGTTGTAGACGTCCACGCCGCACATGCTGTCCGGGTTGAGGTCGCGCAGCTTCTTCACGTCGAGGATGAAGGACCGGAACCGCGCCGGCGAGAAGACGGCCGTGCTCTCGTAGAAGAAGAGCCCCTTGAACCTGGGGTCCCACGCGCACGCCGTGAGCGGGCTGGAGGCCGGCGGGCGCGCGCAGGAGCCCGACGTCTGCATCTTGCCCTGGAACCCCACGACGGGGTAGCCGGTGAACGGCTGCCCGTCCTTTCGGCGCAGCCCGTTGCCGATCAGCCGCTTCGCCGCGATCTCCGCCGTGGCCATCGCGCACTTGCCCTTGACGTTCCTCGACCCCTCCAACGCGGTCTCCAGCGCCCTGACCCCCTGAGAGACCGCGATGAGCGTGGACCGGAAGCCGATGAAGTCGTTGACCCCGTCGCCGGTGGCGTTGAGCGGCACGCGGTCGTCGAGCCTGTACACGGCCTGGTGCTGGGACGGGTACCAGGCGATGTCGGCGAATTCGTGGCGCGCGGCGTGGTCGGCGAAGTCGTCCTGGAAGGCGGAGTCGTCCCTGTAGTCGTAGGTCACGCTTCTCTTGAACCTCGGCTCCAGCGCCAGAGTGACCTGCAGTTGCACACCAACAGTATATCTTCCATGCATCAGTCGTTAGTTGGACACATGATGAAACATGAGTAAAACAAAACTTGCATCTGAACATGTATCTCTTCAGAATGACAATGCGTGCAAGCATGCATTTTTCCTGTCTTTTCAGAGTTGTCGTGTTACATTGTTTTTCTGCTGAAAGTTTTTGCACTGCATTCATAGCGACAGCAAAGCATTTGCCATTTTGACGGAGTACTACCTATCTCTCTCGGATTAGGATCTAGATCTGGTGATGTTTCATGCTTCATCTAGTCAAGAAAGCATTAGTGGTTGGCCGCACTCAATTGCTAATCGAAGAGTTAGTACGGCCTTCCAGGGCCACTTGGACTAGTATGCGTTACACAGGTCATTCCAACTCTCACAGGACCAAAATTGCAATCAAAGAATCCATATTATTTTCTGAGAAGTATACTTGAGTTGATTTATTATGTTACATCTTTCATATTCCAACTCTCTTCTGACATTTTGTTTACAGGATTTGCCCCCATTTAAGAGATTTTCCATCCGTTTTAACACATTTAACAAAACATATTAAATCTGTTTTTGTCTTCTGTCATTGTGTATCTATGCCAGTACATCATATGTTCTAAGCACCAAAGCTCAGAATCAGGGTTTTCAGCTAAATAAAACAAGTCAGCACATACATGAGATTTTCCATAGTACTACTAGCAGTGCGAAATAGAACGCCAGAGTACAGATCGTACTACGGAAAAGTACAACAGAATGTAGTCCATGCCTGAAGTCTGAATTACGCACGCTCGACAATCATTCTTAGTCCTTTTATGAAGTTCACATCGAGGGCACAGACGCACAGTACAGGAGTGATCAGTAGTTTAGTATACTAACCTTGGAGATGACCCCGAGCAGGCCAAGCGAGACGAGCGCGGCGGGGAAGAGCGCGTCACCTTTGGCGAGCGGCAGCACCCTGGCCCACCCGTCGGCCGCTCCGGCGGGCACGACAAGGCTGAGCCGCACGACATGATCATGCAGGGCGCCGCCCCGGCCCCACCACGAGCTGCCGTGGGACCCCGTGCTCACGGCCCCGCCGATGCTCACCCCCTCCCAGTAGGGCGACGCCGGCAGGCTCAGCCCGCTCGCCTCCGCCGCGTCGATCACGGCCCGCAGCGGGGCGCCGGCGTCCGCGGTCACCGTCCGCGCCGCCGCGTCCACCTCCACGCCGGCGTACCTGGCCGTGCTGATCAGCAGAGACGCCGCGCTGCCGTTCCCGCCGCCGCCGGGGCAGGCCAGCTTCGGGATGGTGTGCGCGAAGCCGCTGACGACCTTGACCCGCATGCCGCCCGCGCTGGCGCGCGCGACGGCCGCGACCACGTCCCGCTCGGACGCCGGGTACGCGACGGCAGCCACGGGGCAGTCGGTGCGGTCGCTCGACCAGGCGCCGTACGCGTTGGAGAGCACGCAGCCCGCGTCGCCGTCGCCGTCTCCACCCCCGCCGCAGCGCACCGGCGGGCGGGGCGGGACGGAGAGGGCGGCGGGGGCCAGCGAGCAGAGCACGAGCAGGAGAAAAGCGGCGATCATTGTGCGTGCGAGTGCGCGTTGCCTTGGCTAGCTGTAGTGTGTAGCTCGGCTCTGCCTTTTTCTTTCTTCGTGTTGCGGCGGCGGTGGTGGTGAGGCCGCTCCGTCAAGCAATGCGTGTTTGGCTGGAAAGGTTCGCCAGGGTTGCCTTATAAGGATTCGTGGTGCATCGGCTTAAGTTTCTCCTCGTTCGAGTATAAGTATAGCATTTTGTGTGTAACTTTTCGGACCGCGTTTGATCAGCAAACACGTCAAATTTAAAATGTTACATACTCCTCCCTAACTCCAGTATACAGAGACCTTCTATTGGGCCGTCGGTCAGCCATGGTTCCTGTAATCCGATTTATACTTTGCAATTTGTTATGCCCTCCGCTCCCTTTCAAAATAGAGGGATTAGCCTTTCTAAGACGAGCTTTTTAAAAATGGTTCAAATCCATGCGAGCCATCATTTTTGTGTGATTCAATGGCTAACATTACTATTACGGCATTACCTCTTGTGAGGTACTACTCCCTCCGTTCCATAATGTAGCGCATATAGATTTTCTACAAAGTCAAACTTTATAAACTTTGACCAAGTTTATAGAGAAAACTATTTATATCTACAATACAAGATGTATATAATATGAAAGTATGTCTTGTGATGTATCTAAGCACATGTATTTGGTATTCTAGATGTATATGATTTTCTCTATAAACTTGGTCAAAGTTTATAAAGTTTGACTTTTAGAAAAATCTATATGCGCTACATTGTGGAACGGAGGGAGTAATATATACAGTATATGTTAACCTGTCAAAAAAAAGGTAATATATATGTTAAAATTCCCAAAAAAAGTAAACATGTTTTTATCAAAGAAAAGTAGAATATGTTAATGATTGTGCAGGGCTATTAGGGATTTATTTATGTCTACAAATTAGGAAAGATATTTCTTTTGCGGGTAACTATGAAGAGATTATAGCGCACTTAAATATTGAAGGTAAATAAAGAAAGAATAAAAATGCTATTTAATGTTATATACTAATCAATCTTCGAATATTTACCTTTTTATGAGACAATTCGAATATTTACCTTCCAATTTACATTCCAACACAACGGAGCAACGTGTACTATTTTTTTAAGATGATATACCGGCTCAGTCTTTCGAAGGTGCTCATAGGGATAGGGTGTGCGTGTGTGTGTTCATAGATGTGAGTGTATGTGCGTGTATATGAGCGCTTGCGTCTGTACTGTGTTAAAAAAACACAACGGAGCAACGTGTAGTATTTTTTCTTAGCGCGCGCGGCTACGTGTTCAGCCCGTTTTGTTTCCCCTGGCCCGACCTGGCTATCTGTTTGCTGGTTTTAGGCTGTGGCCTTGCGCGAGGAATCCCATTCGGCCGTTTAGGTTTTACTGGTAGATTTGGAGTTGATAGTAGAGGAAGAAGTGGTGGGCTTTGCTTATTTTGGAGGAATAATGTAGATCTTGAAATAAAAACTTTTTCTCGGTATCATATGACTCGGTGGTTAATGAGCCGGGCAAGGAAGCGTGGAGGTTATCTGTCTTTTATGGTGCAGCGAACAAGAGCTTGCGGTATAAAACGTGGGATACTATGAAAATCTTACGTGGTGAAAATGACCTTCCTTGGGTCTGCATGGGAGATTTTAACGAGATTTTGCGACAGGAGGAGCACATGGGGCCTAATGAAAGGGATAGTGCACAAATAGAAGGATTCAGGGAGGCAGTGGACGTATGCGAGCTAGCTGACCTAGGCTACAAAGGCCTAGATTGGACGTTTGAGAAGAGAGTTGCTGGGGGAGAATATCGCGGAGTCCGACTTAACCGTGCCCTCGCCACGGCCAGTTGGTCGGCTATGTTTCCTTTTGCCACTGTCGAACACCTCATGGCGGCTAAGTCCGATCACAGCCCCATACTACTCATGAATGAATTGGAAGCAAATAATTTGAGGGTTGGCCTGAAGAAGCCGTTCCGATATGAGTGCATGTGGGAGACTGATAGTACTTTTGGTGCAACGGTGAAGCAAGTATGGAACCAAGCACAACCGGCGACTATAGTGGCAGAGCTAGCATACAAGCTGACCTCGGTTGGCTCGTCGCTGAAACGCTGGGGGCGGGAGACTTTCGGGTCTGTTCGACAGGAGCTGCGAAAGCTGCGCCAAAAACTTGCAGAGCTGCGAGCGGATCCCCATAGGATGGGGCCGGGGGAGGAAGAAAGGAGGGTACAGGATCAGATTGTGGAAATGTCCTACCGCGAAGAGATCATGATGAGACAGAGGTCTCGGATAAACTGGCTATCGGCAGAAGACCGCAACACTCAGTATTTTCAGAGAAAGGCAAGTGGCCGGAGAGCCAAGAACACTATTAGCCAGCTCCAAAAACCTGATGGGTCTATGGCTTCGGATCCAGGGGAGTTGGCTGGGATGATAAATGACTTCTACAAGAATCTATACACATCCGAGGGCTGCATAGGGATTGAAGAGGTTTTGTCACACATACCAGCCAGGGTTGATGCAGCTATGAATGTTAAGTTAAATGCCCAGTATACAAACGAGGAGGTTAGAGAAGCACTCTTTCAAATGTTCCCGACCAAAGCCCTGGGGCCCGACGGTTTTCCTGCACACTTTTTTCAGAGGGACTGGGAGCTTTGTGGAGAAGAGGTTACTGGCATGATAATCAGGTTGCTCAATGGAGAGGACTCACCGGAGGATATCAACCGCACTTTCATCGTTCTTATTCCCAAGATCGCTAGTCCGAAAATTCTAGGACAATTTCGTCCTATAAGCCTTTGCAATGTGATCTACAAGATTGCATCTAAGGTCTTAGCAAACAGGCTGAAGATCATTCTCCCCAAGGTAATTTCTGAAGAGCAGTCGGCCTTTGTGCCTGGACGTCTGGACGTCTGATCATGGATAATTTAATAACAGCTTATGAGTGTCTTCACTATATGAAAACAAGGAGAGTCAAAGCAAACAGATTTGTAGCATTGAAGTTGGATATGATGAAGGATTATGACAGGTTGGAGTGATCATATCTTAAAGCAGTTATGTTGAAACTGGGAATTAGCCCACGATTCACTGATACGGTAATGAGGTGCGACTTCTGTATCATTTTCAGTTCTGTTTAATGGGGAAAGTTTACCAGATTTCAGTCCCACGAGAGGGATGAGGCAGGGGGTCCGATCTCCCCGTATCTATTTCTATTGGCTGCAGAAGGGTTATCATGCTTGTTGAAAAACCAAGGAGCAGGGGTTCGAGGACTTTCTGTTGCAGAAACAGCACCGGCTATTAATCATCTCCTTTTTGCAGACGATAGCCTTCTGTTTTTTGAAGCCAACGGGGAAAGTGCATCTCGGGTACGTGACTTATTGCGAACATACTGTGATTCCTCGGGACAGAAAATTAACACGGACAAATCATCAATTTATTTTAGTAAGGGCGTCCCGGAAGCCACCAGAAATGAGATAAAGACTGTTTTGGATGTTCAGAACGAGCCACTTTTGGAGAAATATCTAGGCCTACCCATCGATGTAGGCAATTGCAAGGAAGGGAGCTTCCGATATCTGAAAGATGGGATATGGAAACATATTCAAGGTTGGATGGAGAAATGCTTGTCTGCAGGGGGGAAGGAGGTGTTAATCAAATCCGTCGCACAATCTATCCCGACATATTCGATGTCCTGCTTCAAACTACCAAGAGGCCTCAGTGAACATATAAATAGTCTTCTTCGTAAGTTTTGGTGGGGAAGCAAACAAGGACAGAGAAAGCCTGCATGGGTGTCATGGAAGACGATGTGTAAACCAAAACACATGGGCGGGATAGGATTCAGAGATGTCGAGCTTTTTAATTTGGCTTTGCTTGCGAGGCAAGTGTGGCGTCTGCTGCAGGATACAGAATCACTAAGTGCGCGTGTGCTAAGGGCGAGGTATTATCCAAACAGTAACATCCTTGATGCAGGGCTGGGAGCCAAACCGTCCCAGGTTTGGCGATCTTTTGTGGAGGGCAGGGATCTTCTGACCCTCGGACTGATTAAAAGAATTGGCACGGGCGTAGACACGCGTATTTGGGAAGATAATTGGCTTCCAAGGGACTATAAGTTGAAACCGATTTGCCCCATATCGGCCAATCCACCTATGCACGTTTCTGAATTAATTGATGTGACGACCAGGACTTGGAACAAGCAGCTGCTAATGGAGCATTTTATAAGGCCGGATGTGGAAGTGATCATGAATATCCCACTGAGCTCGCGGGTACAACCAGATTTCTGGGCGTGGCATTATGATAGAAGGGGTTTGTTGACGGTTAAGTCAGCGTACAGAATGATCAGTGGCATTAAACACCAACGAGAAGATTAGCTCGAGCATAGGGCGGGCCATTCTAATAGAGAAGCAGAAGGTAAATCGTGGTCGCGGCTATGGAAGGTGCAGGTTCCATCAAAGGTCAAGATTTTTGTGTGGCGGCTGGCACATATGTCTCTCCCAACTGGTTCAGTTCGGCATGAGCGCAAAATGGCGACAACTGCAGCATGCGGTCTTTGTGACGAACAAGCTGATACTTGGCGCCACTCTTTATTTGAGTGCAGGATGGCGCGGTGCGTGTGGGGGCTTGGAGATGAGGAGATCCTTGAGCATGTGATATCCAACAAAAGTGAGGATGCAAGGCTCTGGTTATTTTGGTTGTTTGACACGGTGAATCAGCATGACCTTGCGAGAGTTTTGATTACCATGTGGGCAATATGATGGGCTAGGCGAAGAGCAATACATGATGATGAGTATCAAAGTTCTATGTCAACTATGTGCTTTGTAAACCGATACTTGTAGGACTTGGAAATTGCCACCGCAAGAACATCGACGAAACAGCCACATAATGCGAAGCCAAGAACTCGGACATGGATCCCACCCGGGGGAAAGGAGGCGAAAATTAATGCTGATGGTGCTATCTCCCGCCAGGGCACGACGGGAGCTGCAGCCGCTGTTTGCAGGGATCAGCACGGCAATTATCTTGGAGCATCTGCGGTGGTTTTTGATGGGCTGGTCGACGCTTCATGTTTGGAAGCTCAAGCATGCAATGAAGCTCTTGCCCTAGCGCAAGACTTGATCCTCACACATGCAATAATAGTGTTTGATTGCATCCAGGTCATACAAGACATCAACGGATCTTCGAGTTCTTCTTCTTATGCTTTAGTTTTGAATGAAATTAGAGATAGAGCTACAGGTTTTGTTAGCATTACTTTTCGGTTTGAGAATAGGGAGGCAAACTTTGAAGCACATGCCTTGGCAAAGGCGGCTTCGTCACTTCCTGTTGGGCGCCACCTGTGGCTAAGGAACCCACCAGACATTATTTGTATTCCTTCTGTGATCATTGAATAAATCCCTAGTTCATCTAAAAAAAAGTTGTAAACCGGCGCACCCCTCTGAGCCATCAAAATATGTTTTTTCATTCCAAAAAAAATCAACATAAGTTTTAAGTGCACCGGCCCATATACGGTCGCTCATTTTTTTTGAACCTCAGTACAGACGCAAGCGCTCATACATACACGTATACACTCACCCTTATGAACGCACACACACACCCTACTCCTGTGAGCACCTCCGAAAGACCGAGTCGGCATGTCATCTTGAAATTTACGAAGTCATCGTAGACTCCTCGTCGTCGACGGGAACGTCTCCTCCCACTGAAAGCACATCGTCGGAAATCCTGAAATAAATCCAGGAATAATGCGAGCACCAGGACTTGAACCCTGGTGGGTTGGGAATACCACAGTCCCTCTAACCATGAACCACATGTTGTTTCGCACGGTCGCTCATTTCTGAGACGTCCCCAACCTGTTTTGGGAGGCTTTCATTGGTCTTTTCTTGTTTTTATGGACCGATTTTATTCCTTTTCATATTTTTCTATTTTTTCCTTCTTCAAAAGACATGAACTCCATCCAATTTGAAACTTTATTCAAACCCTGAACCTTTTTTGAAAAACTGTAGACTTTTTTTAAAAATCCGATGAATTTTTAAAAATTGTGAACTTTTAAAAAATGATGAACTTTTTCGAAATCTGTGAATTTTTTAAAAATCATGTACATTCTCTGAATTTGCAAACTTAAAAAAATCCATGAACTTTTCCCAATTTATTTAATATTTTTTCAAAACTAATGAACTATTTTCAAATCCGTGATTTGTTTTCAAAATTAGGTGATCTTTTTTCGAATTCATGAGCTTTTTTTCAAAATTGATAAACTTTTTTTTTGAATCCATTATTTTTTTATTGAAAATCGATGAACTTTTGTCAAATCATCAAACTTTCTTTCGAATTACTGAATTGGAAAACCTTTTCCAAACTCATGAACTTTTTTCAATCCTCAACATGTGAGACGGCCAACTGCTCAATTGATAAACCAGCCAACCGAGCGAACGGCTTGCTTTGAAAAAGGTTATGTTTGATCGATCAGTTTTTTTAGATAGTTTAATCAATCATTTGAATTCGTTGGCCAGCCCGCTAGACGTCGCCTTCGAAGAATTTTTTGGCCAGCCCGCTAGACGTCGCCTTCGAGTGTCAGCAGCCTAAACCTATGCTGAACTCTTGTGGCCTTGTCAAGTCTCTAGCTTCCATTGTGGGTTTCCTATTTGACGCTTGACATACCCAAGCCCTATTTGGCGCCTTATACATTCTCATTAGTGTAAATTTCAACGTTTGGCCGGTTTTTTCAGATGAATTTTCCTTCTAGTCTTTTTTCAGTATGGGTTTTGCTCCATTTTTCTCGTTTTTCTTCTACGTTTTTTCTTTTTTTTTTCATTATACTTTTTTGCTTCTCTTATTTCTTCCCTTTGTTTTCTTTTTTGCCTTTTTTTAAAATGTGTGTTTTTTTAGTTTCGTGAACTTTCCTAAGTTCATGATTTTTTCCAAATTTTATTATTCCGTCTAATCCAAATTAATTGTGTACCTTTAGTATAATTTTAGTACAAAATTATACTAAAGCTGCAACAATTAATTAGAATTGAATGGTGTAACATTCTTTCTAATTTACAAACTTCTTTAAATTTATGTGAACGTTTCTTAAATTATGATTTTTTCCCAAAACCTGTGAACTTTTTCTCAAATCTGCGGTCTTTTTCCAAAATAAGAACTTATCTTAATTTTTGTACCTTTTGTCAAATTACGAACTTTTTCCAAAGCCTATGAACTTTTTTCAAATGCATGAATATTTTCAAATCCATGAACTTTATGTCAAAACCTGCGTACTTTTTTTTTTCAAAATCCATGAACTTTTTTCCATTCATATGTTTTCAAAACCCATGATATTTTTCAAAATTTAGTTTTTTTAAATGAGTTTTTCTTTCAAATTTATGGTCTTTTAAAAAATTCCATTTTTCAATTTTTCTCATAAAATTCACGCTCAACCAGTCCTTCTGGCAACCCATCAATGGTCGCTCGTTAGCTTTAACTGTATGCGGTGCCCACATAGTCATGTGCGCTAGTTCCTGTACGGGCTGACTAACGTTTTTTTCTCACGTATTTTTCCCGTGCCAGTTTTCTATGGCTTTATCTGGGAGGATTTCTTGTAGTCTTTTCGATTATTTTCCCATTTTCTTTTATTTTTTATAATTTTATATTTTTATTTTTATTTTTATTTTTATTTTTATTTTTTAAGTCATAAACATTTTACAAATTCATGAACCTTTTTCAAATTTGGTAAGCATTTTCAAATCTGACTTTTTTCAAAATTTGCAAATAATTTTAAAATTCATGAACAATTTTTAAATTGCAAAGTTTCTACCAAATTTGTGGAGTCTTTTTGAGTTCGTGGTTATTTTCCAATTTATGGACTTTTTCAAATTCGTGAACTTTTTTCAAATCCTGGAACATTTTTAAGGGGGAAATGAGAGCATGTTCTCACCCGCATCGCCCCTTCTCTTTTATAGTGAGGGAAAACTGTAGTGACGACAGCTTAGTGCCGCCATGCGGCAAAACAAATCTCTTCGCATCCCCATGACTATGTGTTAATGGGACACATGGATCGAGGTGTTGGTTGTTAATCCTCATGTGGGACTCGAGTCACACACTCCCTCTTGATGGGACGTGGCCTTGGTGGTCTCGTGACCCACTCTTGCACGTTACGTTGACCATCAAGTCAAGGCAATCACATGGTCAGTTGGGTCCGTGGATAAGACCGGCCTGGTCTGTCAGAACCAGGCAGATGAGCTTTCGAGGCGTTGCGTGAGAATTTGTCTTGCTGGATCACCCAACATTCACTGGCCCCGCGTCGCCCCTCCCCGCGGGCGACTCGGGCGCACACCCTAGCCGCCGCCGGCCAACCACCTTCCTCCGCCCCTTCTCCCCCCGCCGCAAGCAAGCTCCGCCGGCAAAGTCCGCTTGAGCCGGCGGCGGCGGGCCCTCCTTCCTTCGTTTGGCATCTTTGCATGGGCAGCCTCGTCGGCGATGTGGCGGGCAGCAGCGGCAGCGGCGGAGGGCTGGCCGCGCGCCACGGGCGCGGCGACGGCGCGCGCCGGATCCGCGAGATTGGGCGGATCCACGGGTGCCGGCGAAGCTGCCGCGCCGAATCTGGGCGGCGCGGCGGCGTCTTTGCGCGCCGGTTCGTCGGGTAAGAGGAGGGCGCCGCCGGTCTGCTGCGAGGGCGTGGCGCGGTCTTGGCGCTTCCGGTCCGTCTTGGGCGGACGAGGTCTTGTCTTGAGGCGTGCCGTTGTCTTCTTCTGCCGCGAGATCGAAGCGGCGCGTCGCTGCGTGTTGCTCGGGCGCCGTTCTCTGCGCGGATCTGCTGCAGCATCGCGGGATGGGCGTGGGCCTCGCCGTGGCCTTTCTCGATCTGGCGCGCTCGTGGACGGATCTGGCTGCCTGGGGCAGCGGTGGTAGGCGTGGCTGCGGGTCACCGTGCGAGAGAAGATGTGGGAGATGAATGGCACCTGCTTGGTGTTGCATCCTCCTGATGGTGGTTCGGAAAGCTCGACGCTGTTTTGGGTGGGAGGACGAGATGGTGGTGGCTGGAGGGAGAGGAATGGCCTCGTTGTGGGTGTTGCATCCTTCGTCGGGAGATGAATGGCCGGCAGGCGTTGCATCCTCGGGGAGACGAATGGCGTTGTGCTTGGTTGCATCCTTCCGATGGAAGACGAATAGCGCCGCTAGGGGTTGCATCCTCCGTCCAGTGGGGGATGCGGATGCAAGATTTGGAAGCACGTCGAGCTCGCCGGGAAGGTGCGGTTAGCCGTGGAGGCAGGGATAGTGGTTCGGTTTGTAGGCTGATCGGATCCTAGGTTCGGGCTATGCAGGTGAGATTGCCGGCGAAAGTCGTACTCAGGTTGTGGCCGGAGTCGTCGATGGCGGCGCTCTCAGGCGTCGCTCCCTTGTTGGAGGCATCGATGTAGCTGCTCCCACCTTGCCTTTCCCGACGCGCTCTTGGGGAAACCCTTGATTTAGTTAGATCGGACGATGGCGGCGCTATTTGGCGTCGCGTTCTCTCTTGGGAGCATCGTTATGGAGGTGGATCTGGTCAGAGGGACGTTGTATGGTTTTCGGGTCCGGTTTCCCTCATAAACTGGACCAATCTTCTTTCTTCTGATCAATGAATTTGGTAGAACTACTACCAACATTCAAAAAAAAAAGAATTTGTCTTGCTTAGTGACAAGTTGTGCGGGAAAACTTTCCGACGTGTGGCTCGGTTTTCTCTCTTCGACATTTCCAAGGACCGAGGTGGCTTGTGTCACCTCGAAGGCGGCTCGAAAGGTAAAGTTCGGCTGCGTGAAGGCACTATTCAGGGATGTTCCATTGAACTAATTTCAATCCAGCAATCGAAGACGGCGAGCAGCCCAGATGAACTGAGGTGTTGTGTAACGCTCCAGATACACTCGTCGGCGGTTGTTGCTCCTCGCAAGATCTAGACTAGCCTCATAGATCAATATTACTCTTTCCTACGCACTTTTTGCTCACTCGTGGGCACCCGGGAACAACTTCACGGTCGGTCACCCATCCTGAATTTACTCTAAGCTGAGCATGAGTTCTTTTTGAATGGGCTCCCCAAAAAAGAAGGAATTCCTTATTGATATGAGTAGTCTATCATCCCTATTAAGCCAGGCTATCACATACACCCCCACTCAGAGGAATCAACATCCTCGTTGGGTCGGTCACCCATCTTGAATTTACTCTAAGCTGAGCATGCTTAACTTTGGAGTTCTTTTTGAATGGGCTCACGAAAAAGAAGGAATTCTTTATTAATATGAGTAGTCTATCATCCCTATTAAGCCAGGCTATCACATACACCCCCACTCAGAGGAACCAACGTCCTCGTTGGGCAACAGGAACGTTCCCTCTTGGCATATACTTTTATGCGAGCAGTCCGGTGCATGTGTCATGCCGTGTGCCACGATGGGTCACAAACGTCATGCACAACATGACCGCACACTTGACCCGCAAACATCCGTGTAACCGCGATGGTCGGCTCTAAGACCAACTTGTAATGCCCCAGATACACTCGCCGGCTGTCGTTACTCCTTGTGGCCCAACCCAAGTCTCCGGGGCTACTGCATTGACGATTCAATGCAAAAAAAATCAAAGTGCAATATAGTTTCCGAGGAGATTACGATCCTCAGGTTGGTCAGCCGAACCCAACCTGGGTCTCAGAGGCTACTGCACACCGCGTTTCTATTCCTAAAGTATATATGCTACCGAGCAAGGAGATGATTCTCAGGCCGATTTCGTGAATCGACATGAGTCTCATGGGCTACTGGGATCAGCGGTTTCATTTTATCCTTCAGGTGCATCCCGGATTTTAGGCCGACACGCACCTTGAGGGCTACTGGCTATACATAACAACAACAAAGCCTTAGTCCCAAACAAGTTGGGGTAGGCTAGAGGTGAAACCCATAAGATGTCGCAACCAACTTATGGCTCTAGCACATGGATAGCAAGCTTCCACACACCCCTGTCCATAGCTAGCTCTTTGGTGATACTCCAATCCTTCATGTCTCTCTTAACGGACTCCTCCCATGTCAAATTCGGTCTACCCGCCCTCTCTTGACATTCTTCGCACGCTTTAGCCATTCGCTATGCAATTGGAGCTTCGGAGGCTCTTGAATATGCCCAAACCATCTCGCACGATGTTGGACAAGCTTCTCTTCAATTGGTGCTACCCAACTCTATCTCAGATATCATCATTCGAACTCGATCCTTCCTCGTGTGGCCACACATCCATCTCAACATACGCATCTCCGCACACCTAACTGTTGAACATGTCGCCTTTTAGTCGGCCAACACTCAGCGCCATACAACATTGCGGGTCGAACCGCCATCTGTAGAACTTGCCTTTTAGCTTTTGTGGCACTCTCTTGTCACGAGAGAATGCCGAAGCTTGGCGCCACTTCATCCATCGGCTTTGATTCGATGGTTCACATCTTCATCAATACCCCATCCTCCTGCAGCATTGACCCCAAATACCGAAAGGTGTCATTCGGGGTACCACACGCCATCAAGGCTAACCTCCTCCTCCTCACACCTAGTAGTCTTGAAACCGCACATCATGTACTCGGTTTTAGTTCTACTAAGTCTAAATCCTTCGATTCCAAGGTTTGTCTCCATAACTCTAACTTCCTATTTACCCCCGTCCGACTATCGTCAACTAGCACCACATCATCCGCAAAGAGCATACACCATGGGATATCTCCTGGTATATCCCTTGTGACCTCATCCATCACCAATGCAAAAAGATAAGGGCTCAAAGCTGACCCCTGATGCAGTCCTATCTTAATTGGAAAGTCATCAGTTTCGACATCACTTGTTCGAACACTTGTCACAACATTATCGTGCGTGTCCTTGATGAGGGTAATGTACTTTGCTGGAACTTTGTGTTTCTCCAGGGCCCAGTACATGACATTCCGCGGTATCTTATCATAGGCCTTCTCCAAGTCAATGAACACCATATGCAAGTCCTTCTTTTGCTCCCTATATCTCTCCATAAGTTGTCGTACCAAGAAAATGGCTTCCATCGTCGACCTCCCAGGCATGAATCCAAACTGATTTTTGGTCACGCTTGTCATTCTTCTTAAGCGGTGCTCAACAACTCTCTCCCATAGCTTCATTGTATGGCTCATTAGCTTAATTCCATGGTAATTAGTACCACTCTGAACACCCCCCTGTAGGACCTTGAGAAGAGGTGTCTAGAGGGGGGGGGGGTGATTAGACACTAAGTATCAAAGTTGTAGTTTTTAACTTCTTTAGGTTTAAGTGGAGTTTAGGCACAAGTTTAACATTCACAATACATAACAAGCAAGCATGCAAAAAGTATATGAGCAGCGAAAAGTAAAGCATGCAACTTGCAAGAATGTAAAGGGAAGGGTTTTGGAGGATTCAAACGCAATTGGAGACTCGGATGTTTTTGTCGTGGTTCCGATAGGTGGTGCTATCGTACATCCACGTTGATGGAGACTTCAACCCACGAAGGGTAACGGCCGCGCGAGTCCACGGAGGGCTCCACCCACGAAGGGTCCACGAAGAAGCAACCTTGTCTATCCCACCATGGCCATCGCCCACGAAGGACTTGCCTCACTAGCGGTAGATCTTCACAAAGTAGGCGATCTCCTTGCCCTTACAAACTCCTTGGTTCAACTCCACAATCTTGTCGGAGGCTCCCAAGTGACACCTAGCCAATCTAGGAGACACCACTCTCCAAGAAGTAACAAATGGTGTGTTGATGATGAACTCCTTGCTCTTGTGCTTCAAATGATAGTCTCCCCAACACTCAACTCTCTCTCATAGGGTTTGGATCTGGTGGAAAGAAGATTTGAGTGGAAAGCAACTTGGGGAAGGCTAGAGATCAGGATTCATATGGTAGGAATGGAATATCTTGGCCTCAACACATGAGTAGGTAGTTCTCTCTCAGGCTGGTAAGTTGGAAGTGTAGGTTTGTTACGATGGCTCTCTCTCGAATGAAGAGGAGGTGGAGGGGTATATATAGCCTCCACACAAAATCTAACCGTTACACACAATTTACCAAACTCGGTAGGACCGAATCAACAAACTCGGTCGGACCGATTCAGTAAACCTAGTGACCGTTAGTGATTTCGGTGGGACCGACATGCAACTCGGTAGGACCGATATGGTTAGGGTTAGGGCATAAGGTAATCTCGGTGAGACCGATTACACAAACTTGGTGAGACCGATTTTGGTAATTAGCTAACCAGAGAGTTGGTCAGGCAAACTCGGTGGGACCGATTACTCAAACTCGGTAGGACCGATTTTGGTAATAAGTTAACTAGAGAGTTTGCATTGTAATCTCAGTAGTACCGATTGCCGAAACTTGGTGAGACCGATTTTGGTAATGGACATACACAGAGAGATTACAATCCCATCTCGGTGAGACCGAGATCCCTATCGGTGAGACCAATTTTCCTAGGGTTTGTGGCAGTGGCTATGACATCTGAACTCGGTGGCGCCGGATAGAAAGAATCGGTGGGGCCGAGTTTGACTTTAGGTTTAGGTTATATGTGTGGAAGTGGGAAAGTAGTTGAGGGTTTTGGAGCATATCACTAAGCACCGTGGAGCAAGAAACTCATTAAGCAACACCTCATCCCTTCTTGATAGTATTGGCTTTTCCTATTAGACTCAATGTGATCTTGGATCACTAAAATATAAAATGAAGAGTCTTGAGCTTGAAGCTTGAGCCAATCCTTTGTCCTTAGCATCTTGAAGGAGTTCCCACATCCTTTAGTCCATGCCACTCCATTGTTGAACTTATCTAAAACATACTAGATAAAAGTGTTAGTCCAACAAGAGATATGTTGACATTAATTACCAAAACCACCTAGGGAGCACTTGTGCTTTCATTCTCCCCCTTTTTGGTAATTGATGACAACATACATCAAAGCTTTAGATAAAGATATAAAGAATAGCAAGTAAAGCTTCGGAAAGACATGTAACAAGCACAGGCTCCCCCTACATGTATGCAATCATGTGAATATGGAATATAGAAGCACGTGAGAGCATAACCATGATAGAGTAGGCAATGTGTTACATGTATCTTGGCCATATGCATCAGAGCAAAGAATATTAAAGAAAATACTTTCATGCTCATGAGTCCTTCTTGCAAACAGTATGTACATCAGCAAGAATTCCTCATACACATGATTGTGATGCATATACTTACCTTGTAGTCTTGAGTTGGCTTAGGATGGAATGAACCTGCGTAAACAAGGTTAGATAACATAGGTACATCTACTAGCCGAGCAAAATGAAGAAACCACAAGAATACCAAGACTGGGATGACATGTAGAGAGTGAGTACTAAGTACCACATTGGATTAGACATGTCCCCAAGGGTACAGATATGCAATGAATTTAAATGATTTCTTTCCTTAGATGTCTTGCTCCCCTGAATCTAGCATGGGATCTTTGGGAGAAGATAGGGAACAGAAAATCAGAGTGAAAGATATAAATGAACAGAGCTAATGCAAATAAGCACATATGAACATGTCTTTCCCCTCAAGAAGACATGTGGCATCTCTCCTCTTGAACACCAAGCATCTGGGATCCTTGAGAAATACTTTCTACTTGAGCATTCTCTCCCCCTGGAGATCTCTTTCTCCCCTTGTGGAAGTAATACTCTGTCACGCCCAATATGCGACCCTATCCAAAAGGAACTCGACGGTCCCACCAAGGATAGACCCGCATATTGGAACGCTTTTGCAAGGTGGATATCATTACATCAACATTACATAATAGTGGGGATACATACATAAGGCACAAATGCCACATGAATACAACAACATCAAATACAAGATCAACATCCGACTACGGATGAAACATAAACACAAACTCAAACAATATCCACCCTGCTATCCCAGGCTGCCGACCTGGAACCTATCCCCTGATCGAAGAAGAAGCAGAAGAAGAACTCCAATACAAGCAAACATCGCTCTCGCGTCGTGAGCATCGCAACCTGTACCTGCAACTGTTGTGTAGTAATCTGTGAGCCACGAGGACTCAGCAATCCCATTACCATGGGTATCAAGACTAGCAAAGCTTAATGGGAAAGGAAGGGGTAAAGTGGTGAGGTTGCAGCAGCGACTAAGCGTATATGGTGGCTAACATACGCAAATGAGGCGAGAAGAGAAACAAAGGAACGGTCGTCAACTAGTAATGATCAAGAAGTGATCCTGAACTCCTACTTCGTCGACATAACCCGAAACCGTGTTCTCCTCTCGATCAACCCGAAAAGAGACACTCACGATTACGCATTACGGTTGGTGTATTTTAGAAGAGTTTGCTTGAGTTTACTACAACCGGATATTAACAAATTCCCATCTGCCACATAACCGCGGGCACGGCTCTCGAAAGTTTATACCTGCGGGGTGTCCCAACTTAGCCCATGATAAGCTCTCGCGATCAACGAAGGATATTCCTTCTCCCGGAAGACCCGATCGGTCTCGAATCCGGCTACAAGACATTTCGACAACAATAAAACAAGACCAGCAAAGCCGCCGGATGTGCCGACAAATCTGATAGGAGCTGCACATATCTCGGTCTCGAGGCACACCGGATGAGCAGTCCATACAACTAAAACCAGACCTCAAGTTGCCTTGAGGGGCTACCACAGGGCTCTAGTTCGGGCCAGCACTCGAAGGAGCACTGGTCCGGGGGGTTAAAATAAAGATGACCCTCGGCTCCGAAACCCAAGGGAAAAAGGGCTAGGTGAGGCAAATGGTAAAACCAATGTTGGGCCTTCTTTGGAAAAGTCTTATTCAAAGCGAACTGTCAAGGGGTCCCATAAATCACCCGACCGCGTTAGGGACGCAAAATCCGGGAACATAACACCGATATGACGGAAACTAGGGCGGCAAGAGTGGAACAAAACACCAGGCATAAGGCCGAGCCTTCCACCCTTTACCAAGTATATAGATGCATTAATTAAATAAGATATATGGTGTGATATCCCAACAAGTAAACATGTTCCAACAAGGAACAACATCTCCATGTTCCAACAAGGAACAAACTTCATCTTCACCTGCAACTAACAACGCTATAAGAGGGGCTGAGCAAAGCGGTAACATAGCCAAACAACGGTTTGCGTAGGAAGGGTGCAAAAGGTTAGAGGCTGACATGGCAATTTAGGTAGGCTTGAGCAGCAAGTGATAGGTAGCGCAACATAGCGATAGAACGAAGCAACTAGCATAGCAATGATAGTAGTGAGATCCAGGGTAGCGGTCATCTTGCCTGAAATCCCGCAAGGAAGAAGAACGAGTCCATGAAGAATACGAACGGATGAAGCCGAACCAAGCGAAGACGAACGAATCCTCACGATCGCAACGAAACAGGAACTAACAAGAAGAAGCACACAACATAGTAAACACACCACACATAGACAAGACATGATGCACAACAAGCATGATGCACAACAAGCATGATGCATGACAAATCTATATGAAGCTACTCATGGCAAGAGATGATGCAAACAAGAGCAACACATCAAAGCAAGTTTAAATGAGGCCGGAAACAACATAGAACAAATCCGGTAAGTCCTCATATGCAAATTTCGAAATTGGTCCAGATCTGAATAAACCTTATGTTCAAGTTGTTAAACAGCAAGTTAAGATGCACCACGATGATCTACACGAAATTCTAGTCAAGTTACATATAAAGTTCATTTAATTCGGAGCTACGGCCTAGAAGATATGAGCAAAACCAGATAAGCATGACATTGATGCAAAACACACCCAAACATCAAGCAAACACCTCAAAACAAGGATGCAACATGATAATATGCAACTACATGCAAAATCAAGCAAGTTTCATATAGAGCACACTCAAAAGCGGAGCAGCGGTTCAACACATACACTCTACACAAGGCATAACAACAATCATCCAAGACAGCAACTAGGCATATTGCAAGCATCAAAACAACATGCTACAGGACCTCAACATAATAACAAAAGGATGGGCATGATGTACAGGTAAAGCATTACAAAACATGAACACTGAGCTATCTCCGAAACAACTAGAACATGCTCAAAACACATGGCAAGATTGCAAATAATAACGAGCTTAGGGCATTGGCGAAATAACATCAGGTTGCAATGTTTAGAGCTATCAAAAAACATGTTACAGGAACTTATCATGGCAAACAAAGGCATGGCATGAATCTACTAATTTCATAGAACAAAAGTCTCTTACTGACCATTAGCCAAAAAGGATCAGAAGATATGATGGCACCCATGTAAACATGGCAAGTTATATTACCGATTCATACATGGCAGGAACAACAACAAGTAGGCATGTTGGTGAGCTTGAACCACTCACCACAGAGCAAAACATGGCATGGCAAGGCAACTCACAGTAAGAAGACATGGCATAGAAGCTATACATGGCAAGAACAACATCATAGCATACACGGATCAACTACAACAACCTTGGCAAAATTGAATAACATGTAAACAACCTGCCAGGAAACATTTTATAGCAAAAGTAGAGCTCGATTGACTCAAGCTATGGCACTCCAAAATTGCAAACAAGGGCATGGATGGATAGAGCAAGACATTCAGAACAAAACATCCTTATTGAAGTATCTCAAAATAAGCATGGATCTCTCTGTAGCATCAAGTTAACATGGCATAAAAATATCAGCAAAACAGGGCTGAAATCAGCAACATCATAACACCTAGTTTGCATGCTTGTGCTAGTCACCACAGAGATCACAAAAATACATGGCATACACCGCTGGAAAGATGTCATGGCATATTACAAAACACATGTAGGACTCAAGATCATAGGATGCACACATCAATCATGGCAAAAATGACAAAAGTGCATGTTCTGATAAGAATCTGAAACTAACATCACATAGCACTCTTCTAACAGCATTTTGGGCACCAAGATGAGCTCAAATGAAAATGACGCAATGAGATGAAATGATCTACTCTTCGAGGCGAACAATTTGACATATTACACGCACGAAACGGAGCAACGAATGCAGAGTTATGATGCGATGAAAATGCATGAAAATTACTGAAGATCCGAGACTTAGCAATTTGGACCTCGGGGGAAAAAGTCAACGGGCGGCGGGAGATCGAGGATGGCAGCGGATCTGACCGAGGAGCTCGGGAGGAGGCCTCCGTGACGAGGGCGGCGGCGGCGCAGCGGCGCGGGCGAGGAGGCGGCCTGGCGGCGCGGCCGACGCTGAGGGCGGCGGCTCCCTCGCCGGGAGGCGGCCGGGCGACGCGGGCGAAGGCCGGCGGCGATCGGGGGCGCGCCGGAGGCGGCGAAGGAGCAGGCGCGCTTGGCGGCCGCGGCGTGGCGGGGCGGCCGCGCCAGCCGAGGCGGCGGGGCCGGGCGGCGGACGCGACGGAAGGGCGGACGGCGCGGCATGGCCGAAGCGGCTGCCTGGCCCAGCGGGCCGATGGCGGGGCGCGATGGCTGGCCACGTGGCGGGCGGCGGCGCGAGACGTCCGTGGGCGCGGACATGTCCGAGGCGGCGAGGGAGATTTTAGGGTTTGGGGGGGGAATTGACGATTTTGGAGGGGAGGTGTTTATATAGGCATAGAGAGCTGGGAGACTCCAAATGAGGTGCGGTTTTCGCCCACACGATCGTGATCGAATGACCGAGAGCATGGAGGGGAGTTTGGTGGGTTTTGGGCCACTTTAGAAGGGGTGTTGGGCTGCACACAAAAGAGGCTTTTGCGGTTACCCGGTTAACCGTTGGAGTACCAAACGACCTCCAAATGATCCGAAACTTGACAGGCGGTCTACCGGTGCTATACCAAGGCCGCTTGACAAACCTCGGTCCATTCCGAGACCGTTTCACACCCGCACACGAAAAGAGGTAAAAGGGGGCGCCGGGAGACATAGGAGTGCCGGATTGCAAAACGGACAACGGGGAAAATGCTCGGATGCAAGAGACGAACACGTATGCCAATGCGATGCACATGATGAAATGATATAAAATGCAGATGATGACATGGAAAAATGCAACACACAAGCACATGACATGGCAAAGACGGCGAATAACTGGCAGACACCTGGCGCATCGGATCCGGGGCGTTACATACTCTCTCCCTTTTGGAAGTGATAAGCTTTGATGTGATCTCTCTCTCCCCCTTTGACATCAATTTCCAAGAAGGGTTTGATCCTTGAGTCACAGCACAAAGCAATTATATAAATGTGATGCTTGTAGAGGACAAGATTCATTGAGTGGAGCTGGATCAGAAGAAACACAGAATAAGTGGCAAACTGTTTTTCCTGTTGTGAAATCGGTGGCACCGAGTGGTATGCTTCGGTTGTACCGAAAGGATTCGGTTGGACCGAAAACAACAAATCGGTGAAACCGAGTTCATCGCAGAGAAAACACTTGTCACCTTAGCTCACTAGACTAGTAAGATCTCACAAAGATTTGCAAGGAATTTACTGAATGATATGCAATGAATTGGATGCAGGAAATGCAGAGCAAACAGAAAGAAATCTAGATGAAGTTTCTTTTTTTAAAGGGGAAACAAATATGCATGAGACAAATGCAAAAGCACAGAAAAGAACACGAGAGAACTTCATCTAGAGATGGTCGGCGACAAAGTCACCTATGTTAGAGTATATTGACTTAGGAGTCAAGTGAGATCACTTGATCATAGGTCATACTCATCGTTTAAGCTCAAAATGGGGTTACCATTTTTCGTTTAAGCATCTTGATGTATTCACATCTTGTCGAGTTGCTTTAGCTCATGACTCGGAGTAAAGCTTCTCTAAGATGGAATAACATACCTTGGTTGGTGGTGTTGACCATGTAGTTTAACTTGTGTGGGTTGCTCAAGGTCGATGTAGCTCATCAAGAGTTGGGAGCACCACTTGGAATTTGAGTCCATCTACCTACATGGGTTAGTTCTTGCAAGGAAGAGCACTTGTGTATCCAAAAATGACAATCATGAAGCTCAACATAGAATTTGTCAAAGGATATGTTTGAATGGTTCCGTGCTTCCTTGTCTTCAACCACCATAGTGTAGAGACTTGGTGATCTAGAGATTGCTCAAGATGTGAGTAGATTACAATCTCATGGAATTTGATTCAACCAAGTACCTACATGGGTTATATAACATGCAAGATGCAAATATATCCAAGGCATAAGATTTTCATCATAAGAGAAATATCAAGGATTAGTCATAAGCTCATGTCTTGCATGTATCCAATGGAGTTTCTACTCCAAGTTTGAAGCATCTATGATGTTCAATTCTCCTCTCAACCTGCAAAACACTTTCTCATCAAGAGGTTTAGTGAATATATCAGCTAATTGCTTTTCGGTGCGAACATGCTTAAGATTAATGTCACCCTTAGCAACATGATCTCGAATGAAATGACGACGAACTTCAATATGCTTAGTTCGAGAATGTTGTACGGGATTATGACCAATTTTGATAGCACTTTCATTGTCACAAATCAATGGAACATGTTTCACATATATCCCATAATATTTATGAGTTTGGGTCATCCAAAGTAATTGAGCACAACATGAACCAGCGGCAATGTACTCCGCTTCGGCGGTAGATAAGGATACCGAGTTTTGTTTCTTGGAGGACCAAGACACAAGAGATCTACCAAGAAATTGACAAGTACCCAAAGTGGACTTTCTATCAACCTTGTCTCCGGCATAGTCCGAGTCGGAGTATCCAACAAGATCGAAAGAGGCCCTCTTAGGATACCAAATGCCAAAATTTGGTGTATGAATTAAGTATCTCACTATCCTTTTTACGGCCTTAAGATGACATTCTTTAGGAGCAGCTTGATATCTTGCACACATGCACACACTTAGCATAATATCGGGACGTGAAGCACATAGGTATAACAATGAACCAATCATAGAGCGATAAACCTTTTGATCAACCGGTTCACCATCTTTGGTCAAATCAAGATGTCCACTAGTAGGCATGGGTGTAGACATACCTTTGCACTCTTGCATATTGAACTTCTTGAATAAGTCCTTAGTGTACTTTGTTTGAGAAACAAAAGTACCTTCCTTAGTTTGCTTGATTTGCAACCCAAGAAAGAATTTGAGTTCACTCATCATTGACATCTCAAACTTCTCCGACATTAGCTTTCCAAACTTCTCACTAAAATGAGGATTAGTTGATCCAAATATGATATCATCAACATAAATTTGGCATAGAAATAATTCTCCATTAACCCTTTTAGTAAAAAGTGTGGAATCATTTTTCCCAATTTCAAATCCCTTTTCAAGAAGAAACTTGGTCAAGCATTTATACCAAGCTCTAGGAGCTTGTTTAAGACCATAAAGAGCTTTGTGAAGTTTGTAAACATGATTGGGTTTCTTAGGATTGATAAAGCCGGGAGGTTGTTTAACATAAAATTCCTCCTCTATTTCACCATTTAGAAAGGAACTTTTAATGTCCATTTGGTATAAGGTGATATCATGGTGATTAGCATAGGCAAGTAAGATGCGAATGGATTCAAGTCTAGCAACGGGAGCATAAGTCTCACCATAGTCCATACCTTCGACTTGTGTGTAGCCTTGGGCGTCGAGACGTGCTTTGTTGTGAACTACTTGTCCATCTTCATCTTGCTTGTTGCGAAGCACCCATTTGGTACCGATGATGTTGTGGTTGTTGTCGGGCTTCTCAACCAATGTTCAAACTTGGTTTCTCTCAAAGTTGTGTAGCTCTTCATGCATAGCATTTATCCAATCCGGATCTTCCAATGCTTCTTCGACCTTCATAGGTTCAATGCTAGAGATGAAATAATAGTTTTCACAAAAGTTAGCTAAACGAGTTTTAGAGCGAGTGATTCTCCCAGTTTGAATATCATTGTAGATTTGCTCTACGGGATGGTCTTTAGCAATTCTTGCTCGAACTCGTGAAAGCTTTTGCTTAGGTCTTGGTTGAACATCTTCTTCATCTTGTTCTTCTTCTTCTTCTTGATCTTCTTCATTGTTGGCGTTGTCGTTTTCTTGTCGTGGTGGAGAAGGAGGTTGTTGACGTTCTTGATGTACTTCCTCGTTTTCTTCATCTTGGTGTGTTCCACTTGTGGGTGCTTCCGTGTCAACTCTTGGTTCACCTTGTCGTGAAGTAGAAGCTTCCACTTGGACGGACGAGGTACTCTCCTTCACCTCCGTTGGACGGACCTTCCCAATAGACAAGTCTTAGATTGCTTCCGAAGGATCTTTGTCTCCTACATCAATTGGCAATTGCTCTACTTGCGAGCCGTTAGATTCATCAAACTTCACATCTACCGTCTCTTCAACCTTTCGGGTGAAATTGTTGTAGACACGGTAAGTGTGAGAGTTAGAGCCATAACCTAGTAGGAAACCTTCATGAGACTTAGGAGATAATTTAGAACGATGATGCTTATCAAGAATGTAGCACTTTGAGCCGAATACTCGAAAGTATCCAACTTGGGGTTTGTTACCAGTGAGGAGCTCGTATGCCGTCTTGCCGAGTAGCTTGTGAAGATACAAGCGATTTGTTGCATGACAAGCTGTCTCAACCGCTTCTACCCAAAAGTGCTTCGGCGTCTTGTACTCATCAAGCATCGTTCTCGCCATTTCGACGAGCGTCCGGTTCTTCCTCTCAACAACTCCATTTTGTTGAGGTGTGTACGTAGCCGAGAACTCGTGTGAAATCCCTTCTTCGTCAAGAAAGGTGTCCACGTTTGCGTTCTTGAACTCCGTTCCGTTGTCGCTGCAAACCTTCTTGATCTTCACTTCAAACTGATTTTGAGCCTTCCTGGCAAAGTTTTTGAAGATCTTTTGGACCTGCGATTTATCATCAAGAAAGAACACCCACGTAAATCTTGAAAAATCATCAACTATAACTAGACCAAAAGAATTTCCACCGAGACTCTTGTAAGCGTTGGGACCAAAAAGATCCATATGAAGTAGCTCAAGTGGCCTCCTTGTGGTCATGAGGTTTTTCACGGGATGCCTTCCTCCAACCTGTTTACCTGCTTGACAAGCACTGCAAAGTCTATCCTTATCAAATATGACATCGTTAACACCAAGGATATGATTCCCTTTAATAAGCTTGTCAAGGTTTCTCATGCCAACGTGACCTAGTCGTCTATGCCATAACCAACCTTTTAAGGATTTAGCAATGAAGAAAGTTTTAGGTTGAGCCTTTTTAGAGAAATCAACAATGTAAAGATCACCTTTACGTATACCGGTAAAGACCATTTTATGATTGTCTCGATGAAACACTTGGCAATCTACTTCAGTAAATAGGACATTGAAACCGAAATCAGCAAGTCTAGATACTGAAAGTAAGTTGTAGCCAAGAGATTCAACGAGCATAACATTCTGAATGGAGCTATCATGTGAGATGGCCACCTTACCGAGGCCAACCACCTTACCCTTTGAGTTGTCACCTAAAGTGACATACTTTCAAGGACTATCATTTTCAGCAAGCTCACGAAACATGCCTTTATCTCCGGTCATGTGATCGGTACATCCACTGTCAAGAACCCATTCCTTTCCTCCTAACATATATCCCCGAAGATTTGCCATAAGACCAAAATGTCTCATTGCATCGTCAAGATCGAAGTCACTATCATCATCCTCATCATAGTATCCATGTTCAACATCATCATGTGGTGGATCAAGTCCTAGAGAGGGTAATTCGTTAGAGTGAGTTTGACAATGATCTTGCTTATGAATTCTTATAGCTTCGGAAATAATATCACCAATAATTCCAACATCTCCTTTGGCACGCATAAGGTTTGTAAGTTCAAATAGACGATCACCAAACATAGGATCACTAGTATTCATCTTACTCAAGGCAATAGACTTATGGAGAATTTCATCTAGATTTTTCAAGGAATAATTTGGAAAGCGTTCCTCAAGAATTTTCCTTATAGTGTAGGCACACTCAAGAGTAGGTAAGTTTCTAATTAAGTTTCTAGGCAAGCCTCTAGTGATAAGATTAACAGTTCTAAGATTCCTAGTCATGTCAATTGATTCATCAAGGGTAGGATGCATAGGATCAACATGAGGTGCACAAGGGCTAGCAATGTACTTGCTCAAATGATATTGATTGAGAATTACAAGCATCTCATTTTTCCACTCATGAAAATACTCTCCATCAAGAATAGGCACTCTATGTCTAAGACTCCCCAAAGTAGACTCATCCATCTTCCTCCAATGGTGATTAAACCAAGGCAATGGAGATCAATGCTCTGATACCACTTGTAGGACCTTGAGAAGAGGTGTCTAGAGGGGGGGGTGATTAGACACTAAGTATCAAAGTTGCAGTTTTAACTTCTTTAGGTTTAAGTGGAGTTTAGGCACAAGTTTAACATTCACAATACATAACAAGCAAGCATGCAAAAAGTATATGAGCAGCGGAAAGTAAAGCATGCAACTTGCAAGAATGTAAAGGGAAGGGTTTTGGAGGATTCCAACGCAATTGGAGACACGGATGTTTTTGTCGTGGTTCCGATAGGTGGTGCTATCGTACATCCACGTTGATGGAGACTTCAACCCACGAAGGGTAACAGTTCTGCGAGTCCATGGAGGCTCCACCCACGAAGGGTCCACGAAGAAGCAACCTTGTCTATCCCACCATGGTCGCCGCCCCACGAAGGACTTGCCTCACTAGCGGTAGATCTTCACGAAGTAGGCGATCTCCTTGCCCTTACAAACTCCTTGGTTCAACTCCACAATCTTGTCGGAGGCTCCCAAGTGACACCTAGCCAATCTAGGAGACACCACTCTCCAAGAAGTAACAAATGGTGTGTTGATGATGAACTCCTTGCTCTTGTGCTTCAAATGATAGTCTCCCAACACTCAACTCTCTCTCATAGGATTTGGATCTGGTGGAAAGAAGATTTGAGTGGAAAGCAACTTGGGAAGGCTAGAGATCAAGATTCATATGGTAGGAATGGAATATCTTGGCCTCAACACATGAGTAGGTAGTTCTCTCTCGAACTGTAAGTTGGAAGTGTAGGTTTGTTCGATGGCTCTCTCTACGAATGAAGAGGAGGTGGAGGGGTATATATAGCCTCCACACAAAATCTAACCGTTACACACAATTTACCAAACTCGGTAGGACCGAATCAACAAACTCGGTCAGACCGATTTAGTAAACCTAGTGACCGTTAGTAATTCCGGTGGGACCGACATGCAACTCGGTAGGACCGATATGGTTAGGGTTAGGGCATAACATAATCTTGGTGAGACCGATTACACAAACTCGGTGAGACCGATTTTGGTAATTAGCTAACCAGAGAGTTGGTCAGGCAAACTCGGTGGGACCGATTACTCAAACTCGGTGGGACCGATTTTAGTAATAAGTTAACTAGAGAGTTTGCATTGTAATCTCGGTAGTACCGATTGCCCAAACTTGGTGAGACCGATTTTGGTAATGGACATACACAGAGATATTACAATCCCATCTCGGTGAGACCGAGATCCCTACCGGTGAGACCGATTTGCCTAGGGTTTGTGGCAGTGGCTATGACATCTGAACTCGGTGGCGTCGGATAGAAAGAATCGGTGGGGCCGAGTTTGACTTTAGGTTTAGGTCATATGTGTGGAAGTGGGAAAGTAGTTGACGGTTTTGGAGCATATCACTAAGCACCGTGGAGCAAGAAACTCATTAAGAAACACCTCATCCCTTCTTGATAGTATTGGCTTTTCCTATAGACTCAATGTGATCTTGGATCACTAAAATATAAAATGAAGAGTCTTGAGCTTGAAGCTTGAGCCAATCCTTTGTCCTTAGCATCTTGAAGGAGTTCCCACATCCTTCAGTCCATGCCACTCCATTGTTGAACTTATCTGAAACATACTAGATAAAAGTGTTAGTCCAACAAGAGATATGTTGACATTAATTACCAAAACCACCTAGGGAGCACTTGTGCTTTCACCCCCTTGTTCTTGAAGGTTGGTAGTAATATACTCCGTCTCCATTCTTCTGGCATCTTGTTTGGCCGAAAAATGAGGTTGAAATGCTTGGTTAGCCATACTATCGCTATGTCCCCGAGACCTTTCCATACCTCAATAGGGATACAATCAGGGCCCATCGCCTTGCCTCCTTTCATCCTTTTTAAAGCCTCCTTGACCTCAGACTCCTGGATTCGCCGCACAAAACGCATGCTGGTCTCATCAAAGGAGTCCTCCAGTTCAATGGTAGAACTCTCATTCTTCCCATTGAACAACTTGTCGAAGTACTCCCGCCATCTATGCTTAATCTCCTCGTCCTTCACCAAGAGTTGGCCTGCTCCATCCTTGATGCATTTGACTTGGCCAATATCCCTCGTCTTCCTCTCTCGGATCTTGGCCATCTTATAGATGTCCCTTTCGCCTTCCTTCGTGCCTAACCGTTGGTAGAGGTCCTCATATGCCCGACCCCTTGCTTCACCAACAGCTCGCTTTGCAGCCTTCTTCGCCATCTTGTACTTCTCTATGTTGTCTGCCTATCCAGGTATAGGCGTCTAAAGCAATCTTTTTTCTCTTTAATCGCCTTCTGGACATCATCATTCCACCACCAGGTATCCTTATCTTCGCTTCTCCTTCCCCTGGACACTCCAAACTCCTCCGAGGCCACCTTACGAATGCAAGTCGCCATCTTCATCCACACATTGTCCGCACCCCCTCCTTCCTCCCAAGGGCCCTCCTTAATGACCCTCTCCTTGAACGCCTGAGCTACCTCCCCCTTGAGCTTCCACCACTTCGTTCTAGCGACTTTGGCACGCTTATCCCGCTGGACACGAATCCAGCGGAAGTCAAGAACCACCAGCTTATGCTTGGGGTACAACACTCTCTCGGTATCACCTTACAGGTCTAGGCACGCACGCCTATCTTCTCTTCTCGAGAGGATGAAATCAATCTGGCTAGAGTGTTGGCCACTACTAAAAGTCACCAGATGTGATTCTCTCTTTCTAAAGAGGGTGTTAGCTACAAACATGTTGTGGGCTAGAGCAAAGCTTAAGACATCTTCTCCTTCTTGATTCCTGATGCCATAACCAAAGCCCCCATGCGCCCCTTCAAAACCTGCATATGAAGAGCTTCTCACCAACCGGTACACTCCTAACCATGTCTTCCAGGCCTTCCCAGAACTCCCTCTTGGTGTTCTCATTGTGGCCTACTTGCGGGGCATACGCGCTAATAACATTGAAAACCAAGTCCTCAACTACCAGCTTGACCAGGATAATCCGGTCCCCACGTCTCTTGACGTCTACCGCTCCATTCTTGAGGCTCTTGTTGATCAAGATGCCTACGCCATTTCTGTTTGCAGCCGTCCCCGTGTACCACAACTTGAAGCCGGTATCCTCCACCTCATTCGCCTTCTGTCCTCTCCATTTGGTTTCTTGGATGCAAAGGATATCAACACCTCTTCTCACCGCTGCATCAACTAGCTCCCGAAGCTTCCCTGTCAACTAGCTACTGGCTATACATCTTGACAGTAAATAAGTTACACTGATCAGAAATAAATTCCACAAAAAATCAGCGGTGTACCACCTCGGAAGCAGCCCGACATGAAGCTCAGATGCAAGTGGCTAGCTCCCTAGCTAAGGGACGCGACATTAAGGTCACCTGAACTCCTTAAGATTTTTCAAATCAAGGTGATCTATGACACCTCGGATGTAATCCAGCATTGGAGCTCGGATGCAAGAGGACACCGCCACACGGGAAACACTTCAAACCCGAGGTGTGGCGTAAAAATAACAAGGCATTAATAAAGGCCAAGAACTTAAGGGGGCTCCTCAGATGCCCGGTGTGTGAACTCTTTGGAATCACCTCGGCAATCCTCAAGATGGATGATACATCCATTTTGCATCACATTTTCCTACTATTATTTATAGTGTTTCTAATCATTATAACACCTTGTGGAGAAACTCTAATGCATTTTCTCGCTTAATATGCATGATTTACATGGAGAGGGAGATTCCCGGTAGCTGGAATTGTGGACCTGACAAAGCTACATCAGAGATACCTATTCTGCACATCTCCAAATGAGCTGAAATTTCACGGAGAATTGTTTGGAATATATAACAATTATTGGAGAAAATAAATACCAGAGGGGGCCACCCAGGTGTCCACTAGGCACCAGGGCGCACCTACCCCCCCCCCCCCCACGCGCCATAGCGCACCCTGGTGGGTAGTGGAGGCACTGGCCAGCCTTCGGTGCCCATCTTCTGGTATATAAGCCCATTTACCCTAGAAAAAATAAGGAGAGGACTTTCGGGACAGAACACCACCATCTCGAGGCTAAACTTGGGCAGGAGCACTTTTGCTCTCCGGTAGAGCGATTCCGCCGAGTATACCTCCCTCCGGGAGGGGAAATCGATGCCATTGTCACCAACAACCCTCTCGTCATGGGAGGATCAATCTTCGTCAACATCTTCACCAGCACCATCTCATCTCAAACCCTAGTTAATCTCTTGTGTTCAATCTTTGTATCAAAACCTCAGATTGGTACCTGTGGGTGACTAGTAGTGTTGATTACATCTTGTAGTTGATGCTAGTTGGTTTATTTGGTGGAAGATTATATGTTCAGATCCATTATGCTATTTAATATCCCTATGATCTTGAACATGAATATTATTTGTGAGTAGTTGCTTTTGTTCTTGAGGATATGGGAGAAGTCTTGTCATAAGTAATCAAGTGAATTTGGTATTCGTTCGATATTTTGATGATGTGTATGTTGTGATTCCCTTAGTGGTGTTATGTGAACGTCGACTACATGACACTTCACCATCTTTGGGCCTAAGGGAATGCATTATGGAGTAGTTATTAGATGATGGGTTGCTAGAGTGACAGAAGCTTAAACCCTAGTTTATGCGCTATTCCGTAAGGGGCTAATTTGGATCCATATGTTTAATGATATGGTTAGATTTTATCTTAACTCTTCTTTCGTAGTTGCGGATGCTCGCGAGAGGGGTTAATCATAAGTGGGAGGCTTGTTCAAGTAAGAAAAACACCCAAGCACCGGTCCACCCACATATCAAAGTAGCGAACGCGAATAAAACAAACATGATGAAAGTGACTAGATGAAATTCCCATGTGTCCTCGAGAACGTTTTACTTCTTATAAGGGACGTTCCGGCCTGTCCTTTGCTACAAAAGGATTGGGCTATCTTGCAGCACCTATTTTTACTATTGTTACTTGTTACTTGTTACAAATTATCTTGCTACCAAACTATTTGTTACCGATAATTTCAATGCTTGCAGAAAATACCTTGCTGAAAACCGCTTGTCATTTCCTTCTGCTCCTCGTTGGGTTCGACACTCTTACTTATCGAAAGGACTAAGATTGATCCCCTATAATTGTGGGTCATCAAGGATCTTTTCTGGCGTCGTTGCAGGAATGTGAAGCGCATTTGGTGAGTGGAATTTGGTAAGGAAAATTTGTTGGGAAACGTAGTAGAAAATAAAAAAATCGCACCTACGATCACCATGATCAATATGAAGATGCATAAGGGTTGGGATCAACTGTCGGTACCAACTCCAGATTGCAGCGGAAGAAGAAGAGTCGGTGTAGATCATGCTCGAAGTCCCTTGAAGATGAAGATGATCCCGCAAACCGCCCTCGAACGATCCGTCGAACAGAAGACCGAAAGCACGACCTCTCTATTGGTTGCAATCGTACGGTCTTCATGATCCGGCAGCGCTTCGCCGTCCAGAGCTAATCGTCATCGAAGAATTAGAGGGAGGAGATTAGAACCACACTGGGCTTTTAATTATGAGGATTAGAGGTGGCTACGGCTAGCTCTAATTAGTATAGGACCAAGTAGAACTAGAACTAGATCAACTAGAAGAGGCGCCCCAAAAACTTGTACTCAAAAGGGTGGAAAACCTCTAGTATATATAGGTTTAGGAGGGAGGTGAGGGAAGACACCAAGGGAGGAAAGTCCTCCCTTGGTGCGCCGGCCTAGGGGGGAGTCCAACCCTGTAGGATCGAAAGTATGTCTAGAGGGGGGGGGGGGGTGATTAGACTACTTGACCAATTAAAAATCTAGCCTGTTCCCAATTTTAGTTCTTGGCAGATTTTAGCAACTTAGCACAAGTCAAGCAATCAACCTACACATGCAATTCTAAGAGTGTAGCAGTGGAAAGTAAAACAATTGCATATGAAGGTAAAGGGAGGAGATTGAGGGAGCAAACGCAATGTTGACACGAAGATTTTATATCCATGGTTCCAATAGGTGGTGCTATCGTACATCCACGTTGATGGAGACTTCAACCCACAAAGGGTAATGGTTGCGCGAGTCCATGGAGGGCTCCACCCACAAAGGGTCCACGAAGAAGCAACCTTGTCTATCCCACCATGGTCGTCGCCCATGAAGGACTTGCCTCACTCGGGTAGATCTTCACGAAGTAGGCGATCTCCTTGCCCTTACAAACTCCTTGGTTCAACTCCACAATCTTGACGGAGGCTCCCAAGTGACACCTAGCCAATCTAGGAGACACCACTCTCCAAGAAGTAACAAATGGTGTGTTGATGATGAACTCCTTGCTCTTGTGCTTCAAATGATTGTCTCCCCAACACTCAACTCTCTCTCATAGGATTGGATTTGGTGGAAAGATGATTTGAGTGGAAAGCGACTTGGGGAAGGCTAGAGATCAAGATTTATGTGGTTGGAATGGAATATCTTGACCTCAACACAAGTGTAGGCGGTTCTCTCTCAGAAAATGTATGTTGGAAGTTTAGGCATGTTCTGATGGCTCCATGAATGAAGAGTGGGTGGAGGGGTATATATAGCCTCCACACAAATCTAACCGTTACACACAAATCACCAAACTCGGTGGGACCGAATCATGAAACTCGGTCGGACCGATTTAGTTCAAAATGTGAACGTTAGGGTTTTCGGTGGGACCGACACGTCAACTCGGTGAGACCGATTTCGTTAGGGTTAGGGCATAACGTAATCTCGGTGAGACCGATTACACAAACTCGGTGAGACCGATTTTGGTAATAGTCAAACATAGAGTTGGTCAGGCAAACTCGGTGGGACCGATTCACTCATCTCAGTTGGACCGAAACGTTACGAAAGGGAAACAGAGAGTTTGCATTGCAATCTCGGTGGGACCGATCGCTCATTTCGGTTCGACCGAAACGTTACGAAGGGAAACAGAGATATTACAATCCCATCTCGATGAGACCGAAAATAGTAGGGTTTCTGGCAGTGGCTATGTCAATTGAACTCGGTGGCGCCGGATAGAAAGTTTTGGTGGGGCCGAGTTTGACTTTTGGTATGGGACATATGTGGATGTGAGAAAGTAGTTGAGGGTTTTTGGAGCATATCACTAAGCACTTTGAGCAAGAAAATCATTAAGCAACACCTCACCCCCTCTTGATAGTATTGGCTTTTCTATGGACTCAATGTGGTCTTGGATCACTAAAATGAAAATGTAGAGTCTTGTGCTTTGAGCTTGAGCCAATTCTTTTGTCCTTAGCATTTTGAGGGGTCCACTTTTCTCATCCATGCCATGCCAATCATTGAGCTTTCCTGAAATGTTTATCTTGAAATAACATTAGCTCAATGAGCTATATGTTGTTAGGAATTACCAAAACCACCTAGGGATAGTTGCACTTTCAATCTCCCCCTTTTTGGTAATTGATGACAACATATAGATCAAAGCTTCGACTTGAAATAACATTAGCTCAATGAGCTATATGTTGTTAGGAATTACCAAAACCACCTAGGGATAGTTGCACTTTCAATCTCCCCCTTTTTGGTAATTGATGACAACATATAGATCAAAGCTTCGACAAATGATAATAAGATTGAAAAACATCGTTGCTTTGAGAAGTATGTGATAAGCAAGAGGTCCCCCTAAATTTGTGCATTATTTAGAATTTGCTTTCGAATGCAAATGCACAATCGATTAGGATCATGGGTTACTCTTCCATGTCACATACATCTTGGTGGAGCGCTCAAAATGATAGAAGTTAAATGCATGCACTCATCACCAAGCAAGTGAATGATCATATAAGGATATAAGAGATAATATCATCCAACAAGCATTAAGGGTAGCATATGATCAAACACATGATCAAACAAGTATCTCACAAGCACACAAAGTATATCACACAAGCACACAATAAAAAAGTTTCAACCAAAATAGAAAGAGAGATAAATAGCAACACTCTCTCTCGAAGCCTATGATCTCACTACAAAAAAATACACTTCCGTGATGATACTTGTTTGTCGCAGTAGGTCACGTTTTTTGTCATGCATGTACATCCATGACAAATTTATGACAGAATCAAGATAGTCATACCTGTGCTATCGTAGAAGTGTTCCATGACATTACCAAAATTATCATCACGGAAGTGTCCACTTCCATGACGATAAATTGCGCGTCACAGAAGTGCTTTCGTCAAGGGTGACCGACACGTGGCATCCACCATAACGGAACGCTGTTAAGCTATCGGGTCGGGTTTTGGATCCGATAACCAGTTAACAGCCCCGACCAATGGGGATTTTCCATGTGTAAAATCATCATTGGCTGGAGGAAACACGTGTCGGCTCATCATTGGGACAGATGTCATCCACTCACCGGATGTAAGGCGCCTATGATACGTCGACACGTGTACGCCCAACAAAGGCCCATTCTCGTGAAAAGGCCGACCCGTTTGACTTGGTCAAAAGTGGCGGGCGGCCCATGGAAAGCTTGTTAACGGCCTGTTAGCATATAGCCCATTTATAGCCCGCTAACCCAAGGCCCGTTACGCCCTATGCGAATTAGGCCCAGTAGCGTCATTTGGGCCATCCAATATGATTCCAGCCCGTTTTCACTTCTGGCTCATGTATGGCCCATGATGTCTTTTGGCCCATATGAGGCCCTTTGTAACTCTTGGCCCATTAGCGGCCCGTGCTGAGACTGGCCCGTAATGAACAGTGTATTACTTTACACCCATTAACGGCCCGCGGTGAAACTGGCCCGTAATGAACAGTGTAACACTTTATACCCATTAACGGGCTGTTATTCCATTGGGCCGTTTCCAACCCAAGTTAACTTTCGGCCTTCTGAGGGCCCATTTATTCTTGGGCTCATTTGCAGCATTCGATTACTTACGGCCCGTTACTGTCATTTTCTGCTTGTGGGCCAAATTCAGCCCGTCGTTACAGTCGGCCCGTTTGTGGTCCGTTAGTCTGTTGGGCCATTTTCATAGCATCACCAAATATGGCCTATTAACGACCCGTTATGGTCAGCCCATAAAACGTACAATTTCCATTATAGGCCCGTCTACGGCCCATTAAAGGCCAGTACAAGACCCATAAATGAGTCGGCGGCCAATGGATCCTACGTGACGTAGAAGGCCCATGGATCCTGCGAGATGTAGAAGGCCCATGTACACTGCTAGACGTAGAAGGCCCATGGATCCTGCTAGACGTAGAAGGCCCAGGGATCCTGCGAGACGTAGAAGGCCCATGGATCCTACGAGACGTAGAAGGCCCATGGATCCTACGAGACGTAGAAGGCCCATGGTCGGGCGAGTTGGCCCCCGTTTGAATGATATAGCATATTCAAAGAATTATCCTACTCAATACTATCACCTCTAAAAAGCATACACTATACAACAAAGAGATCAAGGCATAGAAAGGTAGAATAATCCTACACTATACAATAAAGAAATTACAGCCGATTATACCCACTGGGCATTATGGTACGGCACAGGTGATAATAAAGCATACACAAACAACAAATTACATACATTGGGCAAATACGGCTCGTACATCATGGACGCGCATCAACTTAACTCCATTTGAACTATAATCTCTTCAGAAAATAGGATTAGCCGGATTCAGATAGCACAAATTTCAGTCTGCAAAATCTCCAATTCCTTCATGGTTACCTTGGTGTCTTGTTTCATTTTTTTGACTCCTGCATCTAATACCTGCATGTCCAGTCTCAACTTGTTGATTATACGTTGACAATCATGTACACGTTGTCTTGCCACCTCTAGTTGATGCTCGAGAACATCAGCACATTCCAATTCAATCCATAATCATTCGATAACGGCCATGCCGCCTTTGCTCAGATTTTTGTGTTGATGTCACTTCATCCTGAAATATTTCGTAAGTACACATGACTAGGGCAAAATATAGTTACAACAGTGAAGCGAACAAGACACTATTTTGTACTACATGGCAAAACAGGACTAACAATAATGTTACACGTCACTTTCACACAAAAAATGTTACATGTCATGAAGCATAAGCAGGTGATATTTTAAAAATTATAAAAAAGATAGTCTATGCAGCCTGCATACAGAAATCTCTCTTAGCTCACCAGAGGAGCATGATGTTGGGGCCCAATCAAAAACACAGACAAGTTACAAATTTAGACAGCACGTTGCGTATAAGTAAGCAAGCAGTTGGCCATTCTGTACCTCAATTAAAGTCTTAGGGAGCATAATGAACAGCAGAGGGTTTCATACAAACATACTACAGCAGGAAAAACTATGCAATCATTAGCGTAGTATAAACTAGATTGTGAGCCTCATGCAATAATAGTTGGTTAATAGACTTCAAAGCTTGAGCACACTTGACGAGTAATTAAATGGTAAGGCCTTTAATTATGTCAACTAATAGTGATACAAGTACCGAACATCGTGCATAATTATTTGGGCATCTCATTAAGTGAGGACAAATAAAGCAATTGAAAAGAGAAAATTAACTATGCCTCAAACAAACAAGGAATTGAACTGTTGAGTTGCATACAAGGACTTACCTTAGCAGGTTGAAGAGGCTCAAAGCAGCTCGTACTTCTCTTGCAAGGCTCCTTCCTAACATCTTGTACTTGGAAATCCTCAATCTTATCTTCATTGCACCCCCTCTGCAAGGTGACACAAACTATTTACTCATCTCCTTGGAAGATAAATATGCATACTTTCCAGTCTGTGAACACAAAAGGATGAGATTATAACAAAACAACACCACATAATGAAACATGCCGCATCTCTTGCACTTGCACACAATGAAATGAGCATTTACTATGTATGCACTATGTAAAAACTAGGCATACCTTCGAACTGGATCTCCAGGTAGCCTACTGTAGTGTACAACCAAACATTTATGTCACCTATGAGTTAGACAAGGCCCCACTACAGCAACCCTTAGTGTTTAAATCATTGACAAGCTCTGTTAGAGTGTTAGGTCAAGAACAACAAGTAATCAAAGCAAACAGTCCTAGTATGGTTGGCTGATGCAAACAAGCAATTGAACAGATGTGTGAGCAAATCTTACATATCAAGAAAATAAGAAAAGAAGGAGGCTTAAAGACCATCACTTGACTGACCAGATTTAAGGGGCATTTAAACATCATGTGCAACGTATGAACTAACATAAACATTGCATATTCCAGATTCTACAATGGAATGCACATGTATTAGGTTATGCCATGTATGATGATGCCTAAATGTACAGATAGCAGGCATGAGTGATTCATCATTGCACGCACAATTGAATTGTAGGTTAAGGGCCAGTTCGATTCCGCCTTTTCAGGGCATATTGTCAAAATAAGCCATAAAAGGTGTAAAGAAGTCATTTTTGAGTTATGGGCTTGGGCTTAACTAATTTCGCTTTGGAGGGGGGTGTTTTGGGTAGAACCTCACTAAAAATTGAAGGGAAGGGGAATATTGAAATGACTCTATTGTCTGCCTATATTACACTCAAAATGCAATCACGACGCCTGTGTCACCTCGACCCTCAAGTAAAACAAACACACAAGCATTCATTGCCCTACCCGCTTGCATCTCATCTCCCTTTCTCTACCTCGATCCCCGCTGCAGCACTAGGGTTCCTCCAATGAGCCGTCGCCCTCGGGTCCCATCTGGCCTGGTCCTCGATGATGCTATGTCCAGATAGGCTACATGGCCGGCGGGTAGGGGCAAATCTCCTGGCTGCTCCTCCTCTAGCGCCGCCTCATTCTCATGGTCTCCAGCAGCTGCTCCATGTGGTTCGTCCAACGCACTACTCCGTGGCGCTGCACAACTCTGGCCGATGCCACATCATGCGTAAGGCACCTTGTTCCCCTCCACTCCTCCCGGCCATGGCCTTGAGGTGTTGTTGAAGGATGAGCTCATCCAACAAGGTGAGGATCTCCTCGATTTTTGCCAAATTTTCATTCTGATCCACTATATGATGAATTGCTATGAGCTGCTTCGCTCTCTCGCTATATGATGCATTGCTATGAGCTGCTCCTGCTGCTGCTATATGATGAATTGCTATGAGCTGCTGCTGTTGTATGATGAGTTGCTATGAGCTGCTGTTGCTGCTATATGATGAATTGCTATGAGCTGCTGCTGCTGCTATATGATGAGTTGCTACAAGATGCTCCTGCTGCTGCTATATGATGAATTGCTATGAGCTGCTCCTGCGGCTGCTATATGATGAATTGCTATGAGTTGCTCCTGCTGCTGCTATATGATGAATTGCTATGAGCTGCTGCTGGTATATGATGAATTGCAGACTGCTGCTGTTGTATGATGAGTTGCTATGAGCTGTCTTTGCTGCTATATGATGCTTTCGTGGTGCTGCTATATGATAATAACCAGCCACTTGGACCATCGAATTTCAATAAATAATTGTTCTTCATTTAAATGTGGGTCATGTGTTCTTCATTTAAAATTAGGCAATGGGATCTCTATGGAAAACATTGACCAAAGTAGATTGTGCCAAGTAGATGGTATCTTTGTATTTGCATTTTGAGCAAATAGTGATGGTCTGTTTTCCTATCATATTAATTACTGCACTGGGTTCAATTTGTGATGTTTGCAAGTCAAATTAATTTCCATATGGGCAGCAAAATGGAAAATATATATAATGCAATCTAGACTTTCCACTGATCATACCAAAGATAAGCTGAAAACGCAATGAAAAGAACTGGTTGGCGTATTACATGGAGCTTATATTCACAGGTGCTTATTTTCTTAGGATAACTCGTAATAACTGTCCCTAAGAAACTTGGCTAATAGAACTGGCATACAAATAACATGTCATGATGATTGCAATGGAGGAGTGACGTACCATATCACACTGTATAGGCTCACCGCTGCCTCTCCTTTTTTTTGCGATGTTCCATGAAATTGCCACATACATCTTGTACTTTTTCATTGTGTAACCCTATCTACAAGTTGACACGGCTAATTTCAGACATCTCTACATGATACTACATTGCATATCCCTTGCGCATATTTAAACCACCAATTAACAATTTTGTGCGTACCATAAACTAGCCATGACTCAGATGTCTTTGATGGCAGGCACTCTAAGGGAGCCTAATGTAGTGCACTGGAATTCCTACATGCCACCTACGATTTTGTGTAATGTACTGCCCCTGTTCCTAAATATATGTCTTTGTAGATATTCCAGTATAGACCACATACAGATGTATATAGATGCATTTTCGAGTGTATTTTCACTCATTTTGCTCCGTATGTAGCCTATAGTGGAATCTCTAGAAAGACTTATATTTAGGAACGGAGGTACGAGGTAGTATCATGTATGACATCTACATATCTAATTTAGCAGCCAGTAGTAGAAATCATTGTCTGCACAAAGGGATTACTAGTCGAAAATCCTAGCAAAGCACGCAGGCAGGCACAGAACAATACAAGAGAGAGAGACGCGCTTACAAGATCATAGCAATGCCTCAGTCCAGGATCTTGGTTGGCCAAGCTGTTAGATCCAGAAGAAACATCGTCCTTGTAGTTTTTGCCAGCTGCATAACAGGTAACAATGACCGGTTAGTATATTTGAAGTACATCGGGCAGGTGATGCTGGACGGGTTTAAAGGTGACAAGTACCTAGGCCGTGGCAGGTGCTTGGCATCTCTCCAGACGGCGGGAATCAGGTTAGAAACGTCGAGGGTGATGACGCTGCGCTGGCTGTTAGGGTCCGGTAAGGAGATCTATAACCGTCGAGTAGGGTGTTTGTGGAGCGGCTCCGGTAGGGTGGACTACGGTGTGGGCGAAGCGGATCTGTGGCCGTGGACGAGGGCGTAGGTGAAGCTGCTCCGGTGGTTGGGTTAAGGATGGTGTCGACGATGCGGATCTGCGGCCGTGGACGGGGCGTCAGAAGCTGCTCCGGTGGTTGGGTTAAGGGTGGTGTCGACGATGCGGATTTGCGGCCGTGGACGAGGCGTCAGAAGCTGCTCCGGTAGGTTGGATAAGGGTGCGAGGAAGCGGATCAGAGGCCGTGGACTTGTGAGTTGGCAAAGCGGCCCCGGTAGGGTTGAGAATGGTATAGGAGAAGTGAAAATGCTAGTTATCGACTAAAGGGGAGGTGAATAGGCGATTTTTAGGAAAGTCTTCAAAACAAGGATGTTTCAAAGACAAACAATAGAAATGACCTAATTGATATGCAGCGGAAGATAAACTACAACAAGCAAACCATAGTCAAGTATGCAATAACGTGAAAGTACAAGACTAATAGAAGCTTGGTAGTAAGGATCAAGATGGAAGATAGTGAGAAGCCAATCAACAAAAGTAGTCAAGCAATGAAGTCAAACAGGTATGAAAAATAGGCTATGACTTCATGAAGACAAACTCTAAGTAAGGAGAGGGAGAAGATAGAACCAGCCACTTGTTGAAGACACAGGATTTGTTGGACCAGTTCCAGTTGCTGTGACAACTGTACATCTGGTTAGAGAGGCTGAGATTCAACTTAGAAGACCGCGTCTTCACCTTATTCCCCTTGAGCTAAGGACACACAGTCCTCGCCCAATCACTCTGGTAAGTCTTCAAGGTAGACTTCCAACCTTCACAGACTACGCTCACCGCAATCCACAATGACTCTTGGATGCTCAGAGCGCGACGCCTAACCGGCCGGAGGATTCACAGTCCTCAAGTGTAATAAGTCTTGTGTCACACGCATGAAAGACTTGATGATGCCTAACACTCTTTGGCTCTGGGTGTTTGGGCTTTGTCCTTGCAAGGATTTCTCTCTCAAAGGCTTGAGGTGGGTTGCTCTCAAACGACAAAAGCCGTGCACTAACTCTGAGCAGCCACCAATTTATGGTGTAGGGGTGGGCTATTATAGCCACTAGGCAACCCGACCTGATATGTCCGAAATGACCACAGGTCACTAAGGAACCGACACGTGTTCCAACGGTCGATTTCAAACACACACGACAACTTTACTTGGGCTACAAGCAAAGATGACTCATCCAGCTCTGGATAAGTTTTGCTCTCATTGTCTTCGGTCGAAGACATAGGATTTGGGTTGAGCATCACTTCAATCATTCTGACTTTGATCACTTGGACCCCACTTAACAGTACGGTGGTTCCTATGACTGAACAAAGAAGAAAAGGAAACAACGAAACGACACAGTCTTCGCGCTCCATAGTCTTCACTCAATGTCTTCTTATGTCATAGACTTCAATATGAATATCTTCACATACCACCATTGTCGTCAATGTCTTCATACATTTTTAGGGGTCATCTCCGGTAGGTAAACCGAATCAATGGGGACACTACCTGCGTTATCCTGCAATTCTCACAAACGATTAGTCCTCAACCACATTTGTCGTCAATACTCCAAAACCAACTAGGGGTGGCACTAGATGCACTTACAATCTCCCCCTTTTTGGTGATTGATGACAAACTGGTTGAAGTTTTTAATGGGGATAAAGTATGTGAAATTGTAAAGGATAGGGAATTTTCTTCATAAGTGGCAAAGGCTCCCCCTGAAGATGTGCATATAAGTAGTTTGCTTTTGGAATTCAAATGCACATGGCAGGTTGTACTTGTGGAGATCCTCTTCAACTTATGAAGATAATTCATCATGCATGAAATTATATAACTAAGAGAATGACATGCATAATGAAAAATGGACGTCTGCAGAATGATCTAAGTGTGGAAGTTATCATCGCACATGCGGAATTTATCATCGCACCAGAATAAAGCAAATAAGTAGCAGACGACCATCGAGTTTAAGTGTTACAACTCAAAGAACCAAATGTATCAAAAGCGAGAGTTGTAAACACTAGGCAAAATATTATGCAACCGCCCTTATGAACCCGCTTGAAGACTATCAAACTCATATGCTTCTCCCCCTTTTGTCAGTAAGGACCAAAAAGGTTTGAAGACATAGAGCGTCTACTCGTCCTCTTCAGAAGTAGATGATGTAGCAGGGTTGTCGTTGTTGGTTGGCGGTGCAGACGAACTTGGTGCAAAGTCGATGCGTCGTAAGTAGGGGCGGTGAAGTAGCATCGGCTTCATCATCGATCACTCGGCATTGATAGTTGCCGCGGAGGAAGAATAGTCAGAGTCTTCAAGTGATGGAGTTCGTCGTAGGACTGCATTCCGTGGAGGAGTGGAGTCAAACTTGAAGCGTTCAGTGAAGCCATCGTCTTGAAGATCTGCTTCACCGAGAAAGCAGGGTCAAACTCTTCCATGATCGCCGACAGGTCTCGTGAGTGACAAAAGCATTCTTGGTGGCAAGGTTTCGAATGCGATTGACGTCCACCAAGAGGCTTTGCATCTGTCGCTTGAGCCAGGAGTGATGCTTATCTTGTTTCTGATGCAGTGCCACAAGAAGTTCTCGGTTGTTTAGGACGCGAGAGCGCTTCCGAGGTCTTTGTGCAATAGTGCTCTCAGTAGCTTCAGTTTGCGCACGGTGAGGAAGACGAGTGTTCCCAGCCATAGGATAGACACGAGATACTGCTTGGACGCCTTCCATGGGTTGAGAGAAGCTATGGTGATCTGCATTCTGAAGACAAAGTGGCGTTTTGGCAGGCTCAGGGTATATGGCTTCAACTGACATATCAACCTCTGGTAGAAAGATCAGATGATTGCGAGCAGAAGGCTGATAGTTGATAGCAGAGTGCATCTTGATGAGGCGCATGACCCATGGAGCATAAAATTTCAGACCAAAAAGATCAGATCCAGACGCGAGCAATTGCGGATGAAGAATTCTTGCGTATTGAAGCTGATGCCATTGAGGATGTAAAAGACCAATGTCTTCATGGCTCCTTCAAGTTTTGCAGATGATGAATGCCCTTTGATAGGCCATAGAGTTCGCCTGATGATGTGATATATTGTACGAGGCAGATACTCAAGGTCATCAACAAAGAATTCCTGAGGGTATTCAGCGTCATGTGGCAGAGGCTTCATCATGCTCAACATCTGACTCATGTTGGGCTCTGGCTTATGAAATATGCTCTCCAGTGCATCGCGGTGGAGTTGACAACCAGGTTCAAATAGCTCTCCGGGAGTGGGTAGGCCTGTGAGCTCAATGACGTCAAGAGCTTTGGCTTCATGACGAACATTTCCTGTCATCCACTCGAGAACCCATGTCTTCGTATCTCTGTAGTAGCCACGGATGTGGAGGGTAGCATAGAATTGAAGCATAAGTTCTTCATTCCAATGTTCTTTGTCTGTCACAAAGCCTAGCAGACCAAAGATCACGAAAGCAATCAAGTGCTTCTTCTAGGCAGGGCAGTCCAGCAATGGCTTCGATGTCGAGGCGCATATGAGGAAAATGCCCTTGATCATCTGAACGCAGGAGTAATAGCCGTTCTTCGATAGCTCCGAAGCGGTCGATGATATCCTTGGCCTTGTGTAGGGGTTCTTTGCTCTGTCAAAGAAAGTGTTGTGGGCTTTGAAGCCATTTGCATTGAAAGACCCTGTAGAGGTGGCAGTGCCTGGAAACCTTGGCAATCGTGGCTTTGGTTTCTGGACTAGAGGCCTATGCCCAACATGATATTCAAACTGAGGACCAGAGGCATGAGGCGGAGGGACCAGAACAGACCATCTTACTGTGATTAGCTGACCATAGTTGTATGCTTGCTCAATTGTGTAGGGCCTTGGTGGCGGAACTGGAGCAGTGGGAACAACTGAGGCTTCAGGCTGCTCAGCAGATGCTTCAGGAGCAGTTGTCTCATTGGCTTTAGACACATTTGGTGCAGGCTCCACATTTGCTTCAGCCATGACAGTGTCATTGGTTTCATTGGTGTTGGAGGTGGCAGCCTCAATGTTTTCAACCTCCACTTGAGGAGCTGGAGGGTCGGGCACTGGCACGTTGATATCAGGAATAACTTCTTCAATAACAGGGGGTGTAGGGACACGTTCTTCTTCTTCTTGGGTGTCTTCGGCTGATGCAGCCGAATTGTCTTCAAAGAGCTTTGGCTTGGACACGGAGACATTCACGGTGGGAGTGGCTTCGAAACACTTGACGTGCAACAGGTTGGTGGTGCACTTCTCCTTCTGGAACGCTCGAGAGAGGGAATTGAGGCCTTTGTCCTTTGCGAAGCCTGCGGAATGCTGGCGACGCCTTTGGATATGGGGTTGGCTGGGCCTCAAAGTCTTCCTCTTGTTGTTGTTGTTGTTGTTGTTGTCGTTGGGGAGTGACTTGTTGTTGGGGAGTACTAGGGGAGTCTTCTGGTTGTGGTTGATCAGCCCATGATGCATCCTGAGCAATTGGCGTCAGAGGACGACCAATGCTGATAAGTTCGCTATTCGTGAGAACAGGCGATGATACCGGGTTTGGTTTGATCTGAGGAAGAACTTCATCATCTTCAACATTGTCATGGTGACCAATGTCTTCAGCAGTGATGGGATCAACTGCTGGAATGTCTTCAGCTTCAGGAGCCTCTGTGGAAGCAGGCTCATGAACTATCATTCGTCGTTCTTGGTGTTCAAATGCAGGTCGAACCACTGAGATAGGTTCAACAACTAAGGGCTCTGTGGAAGCAGCCCGATTCTTCTTGCTTTTGAGTTTCTTCTTGGAGGGAGCACCATCAGAGGCTTCGGGATTTTTCCTTTTTCTGGCTTCAGCCTCAGCAGCCCTCGTCTTCTTCTGTTTAGAAGCGGTTGACCTGACCTTTGGCTTCAAGCCAGTCATGCTGCTTGGGAAGACTATGCGGGGTTCTTCCTGCCTTGAAGGTGCATCTTGGTCAGTTGAATGCTTCTTCCTCTTTGCAGCCATTCTGGGGTCAATGCCAGGACGGCCAAGAGCCTTGCGCTTCTCAGCCTCATTGTAGGCTAGTACACACTTGTCAGCCAGACTCTTCATGCGCTCATGAGAGCCTCTGGCTTCTTCACGCTTCTTGAGAAAGGCTTCTTTGAGGTCGTGCAGCATGACCTTGAAGTTTTTGACATCTTGCACGCTGAGTGCAGCCATATGCTTCTTGAACTGAGTTTTTTCATAGTCGATTTTGTTCTTCAGTTCAACGATGCGCTGAGCAAGAGCTAGCTCAGAAGGAATGGCTCCAGTGAAGGAGACGCTGAGGCCAATAGGAAGTTGCAGATCTTCAAAGCTGATGTTTGGGGTGTCAAACCACTCATCAATGAAGTGATGGGTGATTGCCACATCAAAGAGAGGCAAATTGTTGAAAATTTCTGCTTCTTCCTTGCTCTTGATTAGTTTCTCAAGTGCATCATCTGTAAGATCTTCATCGCTGGACAGATCAATGTGCTCTTCGCGCAAAATGGCAGCAGGAGTTAGTGTCAGTTCAGTATTCTTGACAATTTTCTTTTTCTTCTCCGTCTTCTTGGAGATACGGGATTGATCTTCAGATTGCACGCTGGCTTCAGGAGGTGCATTAGCCAGTGGCTTCACACGTGAAGCTTTTGGAGGAGCAGCTGACTTTGAAGCCTTGACTTTCTTTTGCTTCTGCGGCTTTGGAGCAGGAGCAGGAGCTGGGGCTTCATCAGAGTCAGCATCGTCATTAGAGTGATCCACTTGTGCACCTTGGACCGCAATGTGAGTGATGAGGCCATCCAGGTTGTAGAAGGGACTGATGACATTGGGTTCAGCATCACGTGAGCCGTCAGCACGGGGAGCAGAGGGACCAGGGTTGAAGTCTAATCCCAATGACTTCTTGTTTTCCTTGGCCGAAGCCTTTGCGTGCTGGAAGTTGCGGAGCAATGACGTTGGGTCGGCATTCTCAGGCTGAGGTCCACGGACCATACAAGGATAGAAACCCTGTGCAATAGCTTCAACCCTGTTCTTGGGTGGAAGGCCTCGAAAGAGAATATCACCCCAAGGGCTTTTGATAGCATTCTTCTCGGCGTATTCCTGGGTCACGAACTTGTACTTGAACCATTGTTCAGCCCAATATCGACGAATCCATTGTATTCGCGTCTTGCGCTGATTGTAATTCTCTTCGGGATCTGTCTTGTAAAGCTCTGCGAGGTCATCAGGCAGATCTTTTGAGGTTCCCCCACGATGTTGTATGCCGCCCTTCCTAACTGATTTATCTGCAGCCATGAATTTCAAACTGAATGGCTTCAATACGTTCAGAGGCTTGCGTTTGCTGGACAAACAGGAACTGGCTTCGAGAGAGTTAAGTTGATGTTGTAAGAATTCTGCAAACGAATGCGCACTATGAGAACCAAGGATTCTCCCACGGACATGTACCGTGACAAAGATTAGAGATGCGAGGAAGGGAAGAGGTCATATGCATTCTCGTAAGATTTTGAAGATAAATCAGTTTGAAGACATTGACCTCATGATGCGAAGACATTCACTTATACTGTTGAGAGTTGGTTCCAGATTTGTACGAATCCGAGAATAAGTACAAGTGAGGAATCTACCTAGTTGTGAAGCTTAAGTGAATATACTAGGCAAGATGAGATGCAGCATGAATAGATCTAACATTGTATAGGCGAAACCAATTTTGGTAAGAAGGATGAATCTTTGAGGATCAAAAGATGGTAAAATAGAGTTATATTTACCACTCGAAGAACTGCTAGACGGGAAGAAAAGGAGACCGAGCAGTTCAATCCACCGTGCCCTAACTTGGCGACGGAGGACACCTACGGCGGCGGCGGAGAGGACGATGTTCGCGGCCAGCGTGAGGACGGCGTCGGAGAAGTCGCGACAGCTAAGCGCTTCATCGCTGGCGTCGTCGAGAGCTAGCGGTGGCGCTAGGGTTTTGACGAGGTGGAGAGGTGGAAGAAGGTTTTCTTTACCGCAGGGGACATGTATTTATAAGGAGGTGTGCGGCACAGCGCAATTATGCAGGTGCCCCTGGCGGTTCACATCTGAGGGGCACGTGGCAAGCATGCAACATACTCTGAGTTGTCCCACGTTCCCACGCCTGCCGGGTTTGTCGGATGGCCGTTCCGGCTTCTCCGGATTTCAACAATAAGGATGAATCATTTAAAACAGACTTAAAGTTTGTCTCTGTGTCTTCTGCTGACAAGGACGCAGAGAAGACATTCGACAGATTCAATAGAATGCATATGATTTGGACAGATAGAGTTTGAGATAGAAAGCATAGAGAGATTAGGGTCTGATCACATTCACTTAGTTCAAAAGATTCAACTTGGAAGACATACCTATAAGTGAATGTCTAGAGGATATAATAATATATATATATATATATATATATATATATGACAACCAAATCAACATAGTGAAGAAAATCATGAAGATAGGTTGAAGTTGAAGACAAATCAAATGCGAAGATATTGCGAAATAACGCCATGAGTGAAACACTTCAAACAGAGAAATTTGGTGGTGGCGTTACCCACCGTATAGGAAGTATTAGACCGCACACGGCGCACAATTATCGTGGCGCTCAAAGTCAAATTCAAATTAATGTATTCATACTCGTAATGTAAGTCTTCATTGATTGAAGATATACTTTACTTCGTGTGTTGCACATCTAAGTCATCAACATGCATAAGTGTTAGGATGTGTGCTTGATCACAGGACATTTGAGGATTCCAAGATATTTAGCTCACACCATAACTTGCAAAACCTTTTCTCATCCAAGGGCTTTGTGAAGATATCTGCCAATTGCTCTTCAGTGTTGACATGAATGATGTCAATATCTTCTTCATTACATGATCCCTGAGAAAATGATGACGAATTTCAGTGTGCTTTGTCTTTGAGTGCTGGACTGGATTGTTGGCAATCTTGATGGCGCTTTCGTTGTCGCAGAAGAGAGGTACTTGTTTCAGATTGATGCCATAGTCCTTGAGAGTTTGCTTCATCCATAGAAGCTGAGCACAGCAAGATCCAGCAGCAATGTATTCAGATTCACCAGTTGAGAGTGATACACAGTTCTGCTTCTTTGAAGAGCAACAGACAAGTGAACGTCCCAGAAAGTGACATGTGCCTGATGTAGACTTGCGATCCACCTTGTCACCAGCATATCAGCATCCGAAAATCCAACCAAATCAAATTTTGAGCCCTTTGGATACCATAATCCGAGTGTTGGGGTGTGAGCCAAATATCGAAGAATTCGCTTCACAGCTAAGTGATGCGATTCCTTTGGTGCCGCTTGGAATCAAGCACACATGCAAACACTAAGCATAATATCTGGCCTAGATGCACATAGGTAAAGTAAGGAACCAATCATGGAGCGGTATACCTTTTGATCGAACTCTTTACCATTGTCGTCGAGACCCAGATGGTGTTTGGTTGGCATTGGCGTCGTGTATCCTTTGCAATCTTGCATTCCAAACTTCTTCAGACAATCTTGGAGGTATTTTTCTTGAGATATAAAGATGCCATTGCTTCGCTGACGAATTTGAAGACCAAGGAAGAACTTGAGCTCTCCCATCATGGACATCTCATATTGTTCTTGCATCATGTATCCAAATTCATCACTATACTTCTGGTTGGTGCAGCCGAAGATAATGTCATCCACATATATTTGGCATACAAACAGTTCACCATCATATGTCTTCGTGAAGAGTGTGGGATCAAGGGATCCAAGTTTGAACCCTTTGCTCTTCAGGAAGTCTTTGATCGTATCATACCAGGCGCGAGGAGCTTGTTTGAGGCCATACAGTGCTTTATTTAGCTTGTACACCATATCATGATGTTTTGGATCTTCAAAGCCAGGTGGTTGAGCGACATATACTTCTTCTTCAATCTTGCCGTTGAGTAATGCACTCTTCACATCCATTTGATATAGCAAGATGTTCTGGTGGTTAGCATAGGCTAGTAGTATGCGAATAGCTTCAAGCCTAGCTACAGGAGCAAATGTTTCATCGAAGTCAATTCCTTCAACTTGAGTATATCCTTGAGCCACAAGACGTGCTTTGTTTCTAACGACTTGACCATGCTCATCTTGCTTGTTTCGATATATCCATTTGGTGCCAATAATGTTATGCTTGCGAGGGTCAGGATGCTTGACAAGTTCCCAAACATTGTTCAGCTTGAACTGTTGAAGTTCTTCTTGCATAGCTTGTATCCATTCTGGTTCCATAAAGGCTTCAGCAACTTTCTTGGGTTCTGATATTGACACAAAAGAAAAGTGCCCACAGAAATTTGCTAGCTGTGTTGCTCTTGAGCGAGTAAGCGGACCAGGTGCATTGATGCTATCGATTATCTTCTCAATCTGTACTTCATTTGCAACTCGAGGATGAACTGGACAAAGACTTTGCTCATGCTGATCATTGTCATCATTGGGAGGATTGTCTTCAGGCTGAGCATTGTCTTCTGGTTGGTTAGGTGCATAAATGATAAGTTCCTCTTCAGGATGTGCTTCAGAAGGCATGATTTCACCAGTTCCCATCAGCTTGATAGATTCGCTGGGCGGAGCTTCATCTAGTGTACTTGGCAGCAGCTCTCTTTGTGAACCATTGGTTTCATCAAATCGCACGTCCACAGTTTCGATGATTTTGTAGTGATAGAGGTTGAAGACTCTGTAGGAGTGCGAGTCCTTTCCGTAACCGAGCATGAAGCCTTCATGAGCTTTGGGTTCAAATTTTGACTTGTGATGGGGATCCTTGATCCAAAGACTTAGCCCCAAATACTCAAGTAGTGACATTTGGCTTCTTGCCAAGAAGGAGCTCATAGGATGTTTTGTTCGAAGCTTATGGATGTAAACGCGGTTGATGACGTGACATGTCAGTATCAATAGCTTCGTGCCGAACTTTCTTGGTGTCTTGTACTCGTCGAGCATTGTTCGAGCCATCTCAATGAGGGTTCTGTTCTTGCGCTCCATGATGCCATTTTGCCGAGGTGTGTATGGAGCAGAGAACTCATGAGTGATTCCCATGGTATCCAGATAAAGATCAAGTCCGTGTTCTTGAATTCATGCCGTTGTCACTTCGACATGCTTGATCTTGACGCCATAATTGTTCATTGCTCGATTGGCGAAGCGTCTGAAGACATCTTGCACTTCACCTTGTAGAGAATTATGTGCACCCATGTGTATCTTGAGTAGTCATCAACAATGACGAAGCCATAGAGACAAGCAGTTGTTGTGAGGGTAGAGTAGTGAGTAGGGCCAAACAAATCCATGTGTAACAGCTCAAAGGGTTGAGATGTCGTCATGATTGTCTTCGAGGGTGCTTTGCCTAGTCATCTTTCCACTTCGCAGCACCACACAAATGATCCTTCTTGAACTTGACACCTTCGATGCCTATGACATGCTTCTTCTTGGCGAGTGTGTGTAAGTTCCTCATGCCAAGATGCCCCACCTCCGATGCGAGCCAAGATTCAAAGCTTTTGCAAGAAGACATACGGCAAGATGTGGACCTGCTGAGAAATCTACCATGTATAGATCATCTTTCCTATACCCTTGAAAGACTAGAGACTTGTCGATTCCATTAGTACAAGGCAACGATATTTTCCGAATATCACAATCATGTTCAAGTCACAAAGCATTGAGATGACATCAAGTTGAAACCAAGGATTCAACAAGCATCACTTTATCCATGTGTTGATCCTTTGAGATTGCAACTCTACCTAGACCCAATACCTTGCTTTTACCAAAGGTCAAGAAATGTGATGTGACTCTTGTCCGATGGACGTAAGGTTGAGTCCATGAGAAGACTTGATCACCAATCATATGATTAGTGCATCCACTGTCCATAATCCATTCGAAGCATGATGTGTCATACCCTCAAGATGCTTAGGGGATAGGCTTCACCAAGAGCATTGTGAAGCATAAACATTTGACGGGCAAGTGGATTATTGAAGCTTAAATCAAGATTAGGACTAATAGGATGAATGGAAAACAATTCAGGAAGAAAATACATAGTGAGACCATTTGGGCATTTGATCTTGTGCCCTACAAGATGTTTCAGGTCCCCAGCAATATCATCAGACGCCTTTGATTTTCGGCTGGAGACCCTTTCCTGCAAAAGAAAGTTAATTCTTCTTAACCACCCACATCTTCGGGGGTGGCTTAGAAGCAATGAGTCTAAGTGCAGCATCTGAGAACTTCGGCTTTGGAGCCCTAGCAAATAGCCTTGCAGGAGATGAATGATACTCATATGAATAAGTAGAAAAGCTCTTAGTTCTATGAACATAGCGGTTTGAAGACACACGCTCATATTCATAAATTTGAGTACGGTTTCCTGCAAAAAATGGCGTTAGGGTGACTCGGTGAGTCCTCTGTCTCATATGAAGCCTTTGGACCATATGACGCCTTAGGTCTGGGTTTGTCTTCTTCCTGGTGGTGTCATGATGACATTCATGGAAGATTCTCAAGACAGCTTTTGGGAACCCAGATCTTCTTCATAGGTGGTCCATTCCTGCAGATTAGTACCAATATACCGCAAACACTTCACCATTCGATTCTTGAACAGCTTATAGTTTGCATCAAAGGATTCATCAATGATAATAGGGTTAGCACAGTAAAACCAGATAAAGTGGATGGATCCATCAAGGTCCCTTTGCAAAACCCATGTGGTTTTGGGATACCGCTCGGGCTTCCAAGAGGAACCATCAACATTCATTTTCCTCTCGAACCCAACACCCTCTTTCCTAGGGTTTGGTTCAGAATCTGCTTTTGAGGACATCGCAGTGTCGATGCCCTTTCGCACTTTTATACATCCTGTTTCAAGCAATGTCTTCAACCTAGCATTTTCATCAAGCAATAATAAAGGTATCCTCCACAGAGGGTTAGTTACCACATTAGTAGTTGAAGACAATGCAACAGATAGCAGCAGTTGAACATTCAGCAGCAGAGGTAGCGATATCACGCCAAGACATTTTAGACATGGTGGTTCAAATCCATCCCGAGCGGAACTGATCATTGAGCGCTAAGTGACTCATTCTCTTTTGAAGATCTTCATGAGCCGCCTCAATTTCTCAAGCTCTTGCTTCCTTTGAAGATAATCATAGGAGAGCTTTTCATGAGTAGTTGAGAGCGTTTCATGACGACTTTCAAGTTCTTGGTACTTAGCATGAAGATTTTAATGTCTTCAACTAAGGACTGTGAACGTGTCATTTCCGCGTCCAACAGGTCATCGCTTTTGTCTAACAATTTTTGAGTATGTTCCATAGTTCTTTGTTGTTTGGTTGCAATTTTAGCAAGTGTTTTGTAGCTGGGTTTGGATTCACAATCAGAGTCATCTTCACTTGATGTTTGAAAGTAAGCATCACGTGATTTTACCTTGGCACCACGTGCCATGAAGCGAGAGGTGGGAGCAGGGTCGTTTTGTCATCAGCTTGAGCGTTGGTGTGAAGTCATTTTCTTGATGTTGAAGATGGACTTGGCAACATAGGCGTGGCTAAAGCCGACTTGCAACGCTAGGGTCGGACTCCTCTTGGACTCCACCTCCACCTCCTCGAAGCGACTCCTCCTCTGAATCCATTTCCTTGCCAACAAAAGCACGAGCCTTGCGGATGAGCTCTTCTTATGAGATGAAGACTTAGATGAGAACTTGGAAGAAGACTTTGAAGATTTCTTCTTCTTCTTGTCATCGTAATCATATTCCTTGCTCTTCTTCTTCTTCTTCTCATTGTCCCACTTGTGGACACTCGGAGATATAGTGTCCAGTTTTCTTGCACTTGTGACATGTTCTCTTCTTGTAGTCATGAGTGGAAGCTTCATCATTTCTTGAGCTGGATCGTGAAGACTTTCAAGCCTTTCTTCCTAGTGAACTTGGAACTTCTTCACAAGCATAGCAAGTTCCTTTCCAATGTCTTCGGGATCATCGTAACCGCAATCGATTCTTCTTCGATGAGGAAACAACTTTTGCCTTCAAAGCGAGTTCGGCCATAGTTGGGACCATAGATATCTCTTTTCTCGTAAAGTCGGAACTCATGTGTGTTGAGCCTCTCAAGTATATCGACGGATCGAGTGTCTTGAAGTCGTATGTTCTTGTATCATGAGGGCAAGGGTGTCAAAAGAGCTGTCAAGTGATCTCGAGAGTGTCTTGACGATTTCATGCTTGGTGATCTCGGTGGCGCCGAGAGCATGAAGCTCATTTGTGATGTCGATGAGGCGATCAAACGTGAGCTGGACATTTCCATTGTCGCTTCTCTTGAAGCGTTTGAAGAGGTTGTGAAGAACACCGATCCTTTGATCTCTCCGGGTTGAGACGCCGTTGACCTTGGATAGCCAGTCCCACTAGCTTCGACGCTTCAGAGCACTCACACGGCCATCTTGTCCTTTGGTCGATGACCACAGATGATGTTCTTTGCAGTAGAGTCCAGCTTGAATGAACTTCTTGACATCAGCAGGGTGACACCTTCACCAGTTTTGGGAACGCCGTTCTTGAAGACATACCGAGGTCGACATCAATGGCTTCAAGATGCATGCACATCTTATTCTTCCAAAGAGGGATAGTCGGCCCATCGAACACGGGCAAGCAGCGGAGACTTTGATTATCCCCGATCGACATAGCTAAAACTCCAGGTGGTTAAACCAAATCACACAAAACAAGGGAGTACCTTGCTCTGATACCAATTGAAAATGCTAGTTATCGACTAGAGGGGGGGGGGGTGAATAGGCGATTTTTAGGAAAGTCTTCGAAACATGGATGTTTCAAAGACAAACAATAGAAATGACCTAATTGATACGCAGCGGAAGATAGACTACAACAAGCAAACCATAGTCAAGTATGCAATAACGTGAAAGTACAAGACTAATAGCAGCTTGGTAGTAAGGATCAAGATGGAAGATAGTGAGAAGCCAATCAACAAAAGTAGTCAAGCAATGGAGTCAAACAGGTATGACAAATAGGCAATGACTTCACGAAGACAAACTCTAAGTAAGGAGAGGGAGAAGATAGAACCACCACTTGTTGAAGACACAGATTTGTTGGACAATTTCGATTCTTTGTGACAAGCTGTACATCTGGTTAGGGAGGCTGAGATTCAACTCAGAAGACCGCGTCTTCACCTTATTCCCCTTGAGCTAAGGACACACAGTCCTCGCCCAATCACTCTGGTAAGTCTTCAAGGTAGACTTCCGAACCTTCACAGACTGTGTTCACCGGCAATCCACAATGACTCTTGGATGCTCAGAACGCGACGCCTAACCGGCCGGAGGATTCACAGTCCTCAAGTGTAATAAGTCTTGTGTCACATGCATGTAAAGACTTCAAGTGATGCCTAACACTCTTTGGCTCGGGTGTTTGGGCTTTGTCCTCGCAAGGATTTCTCTCTCAAAGGCTTCGAGGTGGGTTGCTCTCAAACGACAAAAGCCGTGCACTAACTCGAGCAGCCACCAATTTATGGTGTAGGGGTGGGCTATTTATAGCCACTAGGCAACCCGACCTGATATGTCCGAAATGACCACAGGTCACTAAGGAACCGACACGTGTTCCAACGGTCGATTTCAAACACACACGGCAACTTTACTTGGGCTACAAGCAAAGCTGACTCATCCAGCTCTGGATAAGTTTTGCTCTCATTGTCTTCGTCAAGACATAGGATTTGGGTTGAGCATCACTTGATCATTCGACTTTGATCACTTGGACCCCACTTAACAATGACGGTGGTTCCTATGACTCAACAAAGAAGAAAAGGAAACAACGAAACGACACAGTCGTCGCGCTCCATAGTCTTCACTCAATGTCTTCTTATGTCATAGACTTCAATATGAATATCTTTACATACCACCATTGTCGTCAATGTCTTCATACATTTTTAGGGGTCATCTCCGGTGGGTAAACCGAATCAATGGGGGACACTACCTGTGTTATCCTGCAATTCTCACAAACGCATTAGTCCCTCAACCACATTTGTCGTCAATACTACAAAACCAACTAGGGGTGGCACTAGATGCACTTACAAGAAGCTACTCCGGTAGGGTTGACGTTGGTGTTGGCGAAGCGGCTCCGGTAGGGTTGAGGAATGTGTCGGCGAAGCGGCTCCGTTAGGGTTGAGGAAGGTGTCGGCGAAGAGGATCAGAGGCCGTCGACGGGGGCGTCGGTGGGGCGGCTCCGGGGGGTGTGGACGAAGCCCTCGTGTGGGGAGTACGAATGAGCCATCAGAGATGCTTGTGGCGGTTGACGAGAGTACCAAATAAGCAGATCCGGCGCCGTGGACAAGGCCGACATTGAATGGGCTGTGGTACAGTGGTGGATGAGCTGTCTACTTGTTTCTAGGGAGGTGGGAGGGGTAGATGCGGCGCAGGCAGATCCGGCGAGGTGGACGCCACCGGGCGATGAATGGGCTATGGTACGGTGGATGAGCAGTCTAGGGTTTCGAGAGGGGAGGGGAGAAAGGGCGATGAAGTACGGACGACGTGATGTAAGATGCTCTGGTGCTGTGGAGTTAGTAATTTTTGCGGGAGGGGGAGAGGAAATGGGGGTGCCGTGTAGTGGGGGGAACCGGAAGTTACCAAAGCAGCCCCGACCTATCATGTAGATGAGGGCGGTATTGTAACTGTTGGTCTCCGTGCACCAAGGACAAAAGGGGGATTTCGCATGCTAAAGACTAAGGTGGCGGAAATTTTGGAAGGAGGTGGGAGATTTTGCCGCCCGCGGGATCGTTCGTATCCAGTTTCAACTAATTTTGGACCGAGCTAGCGGGAAGGTCATGCTAGACTGTGTACACGGGCACGTGTCAAGATTAATAACCGTGTGAAGTCCACCGAAAAAAAGACAATAACTCGGGATAATGCGCCGATAACTTGGACGCTCACACGGCGCCGCCAATCGTGACGGTGTAGTGGCGCTGTTCACAAAAAAGGGATCAAACGCTCAGCCTATGTATTTCTCGTGTAAATAGATAATTTAGTGCCACCGGTTATTTACTTTAAACATAATGCATTGACGTGTTAGTGTAGAGGCACACAAAAGAAATGGATATTGTAGTTAGCTACTTAAAAGTGTTACCTCATATGATTACATAGCCTCTATTTCATAAATTGTATACCCTTTGAATTCATATATTAATATTACATATATTACTTCAAAATAGAAACTTAAATCATCCAAGACTAATGAATTTGAATGCAAGAGTAACAATGGTGCATGTGCATGATAGCTACATTGGCTGTTTGAAGAAACATCACTGTAACTTTGGCATGCACAACTGAAAAGGTTTATTTAAATAGAAAAAAAATGTGATATGTGAGTGTCCAATCTTTATAGCTTTGAATCGATATTGTACCTTTGGCCATGATACGAAGTAGATATTGACTTATGTTTAAGCGATGCACGTCCACGATCGCTAGATAGTGATACGTGAATGAATTGTGCAATCTCTCTCACACGCATACATATCTCATTTCCCAGTGGGCATCGGAATCACACACGCCAAGCACTTCATGTATTTCTCTCCTCCATCGGGTTAAATTAGTCTTTCTACCCGTCCTACAAGTCTCTCACACGAAAACACACGCTCTCTATGTCTAACACGCCCACCCCTTTAATTCCGCCCACCCACAGCCACTAATGTCTCAAAGTATAATAATGTCTCTCACACATATGCTATCTACCTATCCCTCAATATAGCTAGATATGTGTCACACAAACTCCTCCCTACTAGCAAGATGCCCATGTGCTGTGTACGGAACATCAAGATGCATTTGTATGAGAAGTTTATCTTGTGGGAGAAAAGGATGAACGAGGGAATGCCTTATTTGCAAATGCGGAGAGGGGTGTGGGTATCTTTTTGCAAAATTGCCATATTTTCCTTCTTGTCCGTCGGATATAAATCGGATGGCCTATATTGCAGGATGGCAGGAACACCATCATCACCAACTCTGTTTTTTTATAAGAGTAGAGATATGTGAGTGTCACCGCCCCCCCACACACCCACACTTCCCAACACCAAGGAGTAGGGTGACACCTCGATCTTGATACTAATCGATTGACCGGCTTCTCTCTCAAACATACACACACACACTACCCGCACCAAGGAGTAGGGTGACACCTCGATCTTGATACTAATCTATCGATTGGATTCTCTCTCAAACATACACACACACACTACCCGCACCAAGGAGTAGGGTGGCACATCGATCTTGATAATAATCTATCGGCTCCTCTTTCAAACACACACACACACACACACACACACACACACACACGCTAGTTGTGCCTCTGTGCCTACCGCACACTCTCGACACGCCTTTCTCTCCTCCCCCCAACAACAATGATAGCGTAGGGTGACAACTCGATCTGATCATAATCAGTCAATTGGTTTCTCTCTCAAACATTGTGTCTCGGTGCCTCGCTCGGTAGCCCCCTCGATATGTAGACTTCTCGTGTGCGCACAGCTGTAGTGACGATGACGCTGAACCCAGTGTGCCTTGTTTTTACCGGCCTCATGTGATAGTTTTCACCCTGTTTTCTGTTAATTAACAAGGCAACCTTTTCTTTGTTACTACTAGTGAATCTGAAATCATTCAGGGCGGACATAAAATATATCACTTCAACCCAATTATCGCAGCAACTATTTTAAAAGAAATTAGCTAGCTGCCTATGCGTTGCACGGAACATCAAGATGCATTTGTATGAGTAGTTTATCTTGTGAGAGAAAAGGCTGAACGAGGGAAGGCCTTATTTGCGAACGTGGAGAGACGTGTGGGTATATTTTTGCAAAATTGCCAGAGTTTCTTTCCTATCCGTTAGATATAAATCCGACGGCCTATATTGCAGGATGGCACGCACACCATCATCACCAACTCTGTTTTCTACTCCCTCCGTCCAAAAATACTTGTCATCAAAATGGATAAAAATAGATGTATCTAAAACTAAAATACGTCTAGATACATTTCCTTTTATCCATTTTGATTTCAACAAGTGACTATGACCGGACCTTACCAACATACTCAAAAAAGTAGTCCATAATTTTGATGTTACCCTCTTTTCTTGGCGGTGTAGTGCCATCTGGATACCTCATAAATAAATCAAGGACAAATCTAACCCCTTCCTGAAAAGACATACGTAGCAAAATGAGTGAATCTACACTCTAAAATATGTCTACATACACATCCGTATGTGGTAGTCCATTTGAAATCTGAAAAAGACAAATATTTAGGAAAGAATGGAGTATATATAAGAGTAGACATGGAGATATATCTCCAAAGATGGTCTACAACAAAATGTGCTGGGCTGGTTAGCGCGGATGCTCGCAACGCGATGACATGAGTTCAATTCTGTCTTTTAACTTTAGATTTGTATATTATATATTACTCTACTTATTTAATATATACTTCTTTCACATCAGATCGACAAAGGAACCCACAGAGTACTTAGAATATTAAGGATGGACTTGTTTCTTTTAACTTTCTGTACAAAGTCTGTAGCCACCACTGCAAGTCACGTGTACACTGTACATGCAATTAACTTTTTATAGAGGGACAATCATAAAGGCAATTAACTCAAATGATTGGATGTCACTCTATTATTTCCAGCATAAAGAGCATCTCCAACGGCAGCCGGCAAATTTCCTCCGCTTCCTTCCGCTGGAGGATTTACATCAAACGCCAAATGATGTACATTTTTACAACTCTAACCAACCAGATGAAATTCGTGCAAACATGGACTGATTTCATATAAGCATGAAGGATTTCTTATAAAAAGCCGGATCTTCATATAAACATGATGGATTTCATTACATTTACATGAACTAAGAGGTGCCAATCCGGCTCTCCTGTATACTTAATACTCCCTCCATCCGGAAATACTTGTCCTAGAAATGGATATATCTAGACTTATTTTAGTTCTAAATGGACGCCCGCGGATCCCTTTGTCTTCCTCATGTCCGTCAGACACTTGCGGGGTCGACGAAGGTCCTCGGAAGAGACGGCAGCAAAGAAACCACCACTGAATCCATGGTCGCCGCCGGGCGGTGGCCTTCATGGGTCCCAAGTGGCGGCGGCCTCCCGTGTTCTACTTCTCCTCGATGATGGCGGCGGACACGGAGAAGCTGGCCACTGACTCGTCGCTCTCCACGCACCCGGCTTCTGTCTTTGCCTGCATGGCGCTGCAGCAGGCACGGGAGGTGCGCCCACAGACACGGGAGGCGCAACCACTGGTGGCGCGGTACGACGCGGCAGCGATGGCGCCCGTACCGGCGTGCTCGCCGCCGTGCCGGCGTGGAGCAACTCGCCACTCCTCATCGAGCTGAACTGGAGCGGTGAGTTGCTGAACCACGCGCCTGCTTAGGGTGGCAACCGCCCGCCGGGCCAAGCGAGGTTGGTGAAGACCGAGCGGCCTCGCCCGATCCGGAGGGCTCGGCGGGCCACCCAGCCGGTAATATGCCGGAGAACGGCTCATCGGAAGCCATCGGAAGGGTGGAGGAAATGGTGAAGGAGGAGATGGGGAGCGGCGGAGGGTGCCATTCTTGCCCGGTCTGCATGCGGCCTCGTCGTAAATAGAGGCGGACGGTAGGAGCTTGACCGCGCCCCGCCTCGTTTAAACTGAGGGTGGACAGGAGGAGCTCGGCCGGTGTTGTGTTTAATTCCGGCCCGCTCATGAACGGACGTGTGGCTGGAGTAGGATTCTCGGTTTGCATGCGGGTTTAACGGAGGGGTTTAATGGAGGCGTCGGGCATGCAGCGGGCGGCGCAATACTATTCAATTTGACAGCATTAATGAGCCATCAAATCACAAAGGCCCTCGCCTCTCGTGAAACTGACCGAGCTAGACTGCCCCGCCCTCTAGCCTTTAAAAAAATGTATATACTCCACTTTTGTACAGTAGTAGTATCGATGGATTGCGCCATGAAGCAAAACTTGAAATTAAAAAAAAGGTGGTACATATAGAGAGCGCTCGTGAACTATGTGCCATGCATGGCAATAAATAAAGTACTACATGATACTTATATGATACATGGCGCAGGAGTACTAAGTATTATTAATACAGTTTTGCTAGAACTCATCTAGATGAGATATAATTTGGTCTCATTCATCTTTTATAGCCATTGGATGTGATGCTATAAGATGCGTGTGTGCTGACGTGGGTTGTATTTGTTCTTGTGCAACAACTGACCACTACATGTCATGTTTGATAGTCTCAAGTCATTAAAAGCATACAAGCCCCACATCTCTTCTTGGTTGATTCCTCTATTTATGTCAAAAAATAAGAAACAACGTGAGAGTTAATGCACCACGCCTATGTGTTTACTAGTATTTGGTTTTCGTAAGATGACTTCATACTCACCTAGACGGAGGGAGTATTCGATTTGACAGTGGGCGGCGCAGTTCCCGATAAGCCTTTAATGCAGACGAGGGAGGGAGTAGTGGTTCCCGATATGTTGAACGGCCAATTCATCCTCCTTCAATTAATGCATGAGGGAAGTAATGGGAGGAGGTCCGGGAAAAGAGGCTGCACGATGTGAATGCATCGCAGTTTGCCCTCATTGCCCTCATATAAAGGCGCCCCTCCTCCATTCCAATGCATCTACCACATCGTACGCACCTAAGCACTTGCCTAAGCACCTACACTAAGCGCAAAAAGAGCTCGCCTGCACCCATGGCGGCGGCGCGCGTGAGCGCCAGCGGCTGCGCCAGATGGTCCACGACGCCGGCCTGCGGCATGGCGCCGAGGATCGTCTCCAGACGGTGTTGGAGACCGGCTGGTGGATGGCCACCGTCGACGCCAACTACGACTCTCAGTTGGACCAGATGATCGTTGCCACAAACAAGTTCACCGTCCTCAAGAAGCTCGCGGACGACATCGCCGTACTCCTCCAGCCCGCTTGCCCGGGCTCCTCATTGCCTGCCGCCCTAATCGGCCTCCATGGCCGGAACCTCTTTCAAGCACTGGTGGCCCTACGACTGCCCGCCGACGCCACGAAGAATGTCCACCTGGAGGTCGCGCTCGACGGGAGGCGCCTCGCCCTGCAAGGATTCGTCGACCTACACATCCACGCGTACGAGCAAATCGTGTACATAGGTATCTACAAGGCCAGTGAGGACGCTACGATGTTGGCCTTCCTTAACCGGCTGGAAGCCTTGGATGCCTTTGTTGAGAAGCACCTCGACCTCGCCACAAAAGCCGCCGCTTCTTAGCCACGGTCGGTGGCCCGCGCACTAAGTTGAGGAGGAGGAGGTCGACGCTCGTGGATCCATCTTTCTTCTTGCCTTCAGAACCACCACTGCGATTGCATCATCGTGGCCTTAATTCTTATTGTGCTGTTGCATTCTCGTTCCAGTCAATACCGACATGTGCGATCCCTTTGCTTAATTATATGCATCACTATAACTAGTACTCCATCCTTCAATTTATAAGTTGTGCTTACCTTTTCCATCAACTTCGGCAACGCGCTGGCATCTTGCTAGAAACACTAGAATATGTCTATATAATCCGTATGTGATAGTCCATTTGAAATCTCAAAAAGACAAATATTTAGGTACGGAGGGAGTAATATATTAGAGTATATCAAAACAATAGTGATTTCTTTCAAGTTTGTGAACAAATACTACTATTCTACTACTTTGGATCCGTCGCAACGCACGGGCACATTGCTAGTAAAGGAAAAGGCCTGCCACGTCACGTCACACCCCACACGCCCGAATCGGGTACAACACGGCCCGTCCGACCACGACACATAGCTTAGGGAAGGCGTGTTGCCTAGCAGATGGCGGAGCTTGAAGCAAAACGCTACGTGCCGATCTAGCCAGCTATAGAAATTACCCTTGCGCTGACGCTCCATGCCTCAAAACTGGATGTACAACTACGAAAATCCTGCTAGGTTGGGCGGGCCAGGGCACGTGTTGGCCCTCACGTAGCTCCGCCCCCGTGCCTAGCATTTTCACTTTCATGTGGGACCGCCCGTCGAGCAAACCGACACCCCGCCCGCCGCCGGGTTGGAAAACAGAAACATGGGGAAGATCTAGCTGTAGCACAGAAGCCAAGAAATTTTGTGTCAGACGGGGCTCGTTGATAGAGTAGGAGCATTCCGTACTAGTACTACTCCTACTAGTACTTACCAAGTTTGTACTCCTAATACTATATTACTAGTACTACCACTATACAACTAGTAGATACGTGCACGACACAACATCGTAGGAACAAAAAACGGGAAGATCTTGTTTTGGGTGATTTATCTTTTTTCAATCAACGTGTACTAATAATATGATGTGGGGCACCCATGAAGCTTATGTGGCTTGTTTGCATGGCTACGGAAGGTTAGAGAAAAATAAATAGATAATGTGTTTAGAGTGCACTCCACTAAATAGATATACTTTGGATCCATTGCAACGGACTGGCACATCTATATCTATACCCCCTATATAGTGTGTGAAGAACTTTGAAAGTTGGTCGTTGGATGAAGCCAATCCGACGGTACAAAGATGGCAAATTCGAGCGCTACTAGCCACTGGATATCATCCACCAGATTCTGCCACATGTATAATCTAGAAGACTCCATGGTTGAACTTAATTCATGACTAACTTTGCCACAACTAAGCTCAGGCAAAGGTATTAATAAGTTCTTCAAAATGAGAGCCACAAGTTGGCAAGCCTAAGGGAATCTTGCCACATTTTTTGTGTGTATGTCATGTGGGGCTAGTGTGGCTTGCCTAAGGTGTGGTGTCAGTGTCAAAACCGGCGGATCTCGGGTAGGGGGTCCCGAACTGTGCGTCTAGGCGGATGGTAACCGGAGACAAGGGACACGGTGTTTACCCAGGTTCGGGCCCTCTTGATGGAGGTAAAACCCTACGTCCTGCTTGATTGATATTGATATTGTGGATGTTTACAAGAGTGGATCTACCACGAGATCAAGGAGGCTAAACCCTAGAAGCTAGCCTATGGTATGATTGTAAGGGTTGTTGTGATTGTTCGTATATTGTCCCTCTATCGACTAGCCTGGCCTCGGTTTATATAATGCACCGGAGGCCTAGGATAACAAGAGTCCTAGCCGAATACGCCGGTGGGGAGGAGTCCTTGTCTTGATCGCCAAGTCTTGTGGAATCTTCCTTGTATACGACAACTGTCCGGACTGGCCCATGAGTATACGGTCATGGGGGTCCTCGGCCCAATCCAACTGATCGGGAGACGACGTCAGTAGCCCCCTAAACCGGTCTTCAAGTTAGGGACTCTCCTCGATTCTTCCGAACTGTTCTTCATCTTCGGTTGCCGGTCTTGAAAACTAGTTCAACAAATCTTCTCATCTTCGATCTTGAGGATCGCCGAAATGCATTCGATGAGTTTACACGTCGGGTATCCGAGGAGCCCCCTTTAAGTTTACGGCCTTTATCAATGCCTTGTTATTTTTATGCCACACCTCGGGTTTGAAGTTATTCCCGGGAGGCAGTGTCCCCTTGCGTCCGAGCTCTAACGCCGGACTGCATTCGAGGTATCTTTTGCAGCCGAGCACCAACGCCGGACTGCTTCCCAGCTCTATCGCCGGACTATGTATCCGAGCTCCAACGCCGGACGGTATCCGAGCTCCAACGCCGGACTATGTATCCGAGCTCCAACGCCGGACTGTATCCGAAGCTCCAACGCCGGACTGTGTCCGAGGTGTCGAATCACCTTGGTTCAAAGAAGTTTGAAGGAGTTTAGCCGAGCTTAATGCCGGAAATGCCCTCTATGGAGCCAGCCACTAGCGCCCGAGCTTTATGCCGACTGCTTTCGAGGTGGTGCACCACCCCGAATGTGGGCCGATTTTGTCAATATTTTTGATTGGTGCAATTTATTCTCTGCCGAGATACATAGCCATAGCCCTCAAGGCGGTATCGGTCTAAAACCCGAGATGCACATGAAGGATGACATAAGACCGCTGATCCTCGTAGCTGCCGAGACTCAGTTGATTTGCAAAATCGGTCCGAGGATCAAGTCCTAGCTCGCAGAATACTTCGGACACAAAAGCGGCGTGCTCGGCCTCAAGACTCAGGTTGGGTGCGGCCGACCAACCCGAGGATCAAAATCTCCTCGAAACTGATTGCACTTAAAATTTTCTCGATAGAACAGCAATGCAAGAGCCCCGAGACACCGGTCGGGTGGCAACACCGCATCGAGGATTGATGTGCCCTTTAATATTTGTAAATAATAAGCCCGAAGCCCAAGAGTTCCCAAGCCTTAATACGGCACGGGTGGTCAATTAAGGATCGATATCCATAGTAAAATCACAAATTATGTGTAATGACTCTATGTATCCAAGTACTTTATGTCATTAATGCTCGGATCCGCGTTGTACAAAACTTTGTTGACCGACCATCGGCTTCAACCTCCTCGCCAAGAGTCGAGGAGTGCTTGTCCTACTTTATAAAGCCTTTATGACGGCAAAGATTTACGACAAACAAGGCAATCTGTCCATACGGTTTTATAAACAAAGGTACGCAGAGAGATATGTTATATTATCGTTGAATGTAAGAAATGTCTTCCAAAGAAAATAGTCCCGCTTATCGGTTCCTTTCTTTGGGTTGTAATGCTAAGCATGATCATGAAACCTCAGCTCCAATGTAAGAGCAAAAGATCAAGGATTTAGTTTGGGAGGCCGCAATAGCCCCGGTTGTGTTCGGCGACATACGAGGTCAAGCCGAAACACTTCGCCAATTTTATGAATGGCCCGTCATTTAATATAGTCATCGGATCGCTGACCAGTTTACATCTATTGTGATAGTCGGTTTTGCTTTCTCCATCGAGGTGCTTGACCATGCAAGCTGGAAGCACAATCGCAGATGGTTCTCCTTTGCACACCTAGCCAACAAAGCGGAACATAGGAGGCAAGCGCGGAGCCGGGCAACCCAACTATTGATCAAGACACAATTCAAACTGATGCATATATAGCAATATCCGAGAATGTTTTTGCCGAATCTCTAAAGGTGTCCGCGTTGCATTGCGAGACTTGTGCTGAAAACACATGATAGGTAAAAGTGCCAAAAGCTTGAAAACCAAAAACGCCAAGAAAAACATGACGTCCGATCAAGATCAAGTGTTCGTGCCAATCCGAAAATTGACTTTAGAAAAAGTGCTTCGCCGTGCTTTAACTTTGCAACGACTAAGAAGAAAAACACTTAGTATGAAACGGCTCAAATAAACATAAGAGCCCCAAGTGACTTGGGTAAAAGTTGACTATAAAATGTAAGGTGACATGTAGAATGCCTTCTAGCCGGATTGTAGATCGCTTGTCGAAGCGGACCTTTTCGCTTCAACCTCTGGACCCAATAGTCCGGAGTGTGTCCGAATACCTCGCGTTATATAAACCGGGCATGCGTGGAGACCAGGCGTAGGGGTCATTAGTGCTTTATCGCATAAGTGCCCAACTAGTTATGTTATATTACATGGTTAGTAAGAAACATCTTCCAGGAGAATAGTTCCGTTAGGGGTTCCTTTCTCGAGGCATGCCCTAAAGTGCATGTCCGGACTGCGAAAAAGCAGAAAAACATCTGGGGCAGGTAAATAAATAGGTAAGAAATCATCTTTTAGTTCACCGACCGAGTATTCCCTTAAGAACGCTTAGCTTTCGGCTTCACCCACCGAGGTACACATCCGCTGACCCGGCAAGAATAATCGCAGAGGTGCTCCTTTACCACCTAGCCAAACAATCGGGAACGAGGGGTAAGCACAGGAGCCAGCAACCTAGCTTGGCCAAAACTTAAGTCATATCGATGCATATAATGGTGAATAAAAGGTACATGCGGAAGTGTGACACATGTGTTGGGCATAAAGCCCAGATAATAAGCTTCTTGTTAAAGAAGCCCCGTGTATAATGAGCGCGGTAGCGCGTCAAGTATATGCAAACAAAGTTTGGACAAGGAAAATTTTACAAGCAACTTTATTTTCCAAAAAGTATAATGCTTGGTCGAACCGAACACAAGTTAGAAATTTAAAACTTTGAGCATGAAGGCAACTTAGCTGGTTAATGTGTTCGGTATTGACGACGGTCCAAGCTTGATGCGGACAAGGTTCCATCCTCCAAGCCGATCCCGAGGTGGCGGAGCAAAGAGCTCGGCGCTCGAAGTGGTGACATAGCACGGTCAATGCAGGACGACAGTGATGCCAAGTCCCCGCATGGGGTAATGAAGTGTTGACGAAGCCCCGTCCAGCCGAGGTGACGCCAAAGGATATAGTCCGGCTGGATCATTTTCCGTGCACAAAAAATAGTGCGCACCGGAGATAATAGTAATAATGATAATAATAAAAATCGTTGCATAATAAATAATTTATGCAAAGTGAGTAATGAAAGAAATATGGCCTGGCGCCAAGTCAATGTCGATGCAGGTCGTCGGCGTAATGCAATAAAGGCGTGGCAAAGCTCGGATTCACGTGTCCGTCTGAAGTTCGGATGCGGCGTCACGGACTATGTACGAAACTGACCGAACCATCATGCGACCGCCGATAATGCGCCACCATTTGATAGACCTGTGTACATACGATGGACAAACCAGAGTAATAATTCCTTGGGAAAAATTAACCCAAACAAGTAAAAAGAAATACTAGGATTAATAGCACCTGGTTTATTTGTTGTAGCAATCCTAAGGAAGGTGATTCCCAAAATTGGGACTCGATCCGCGCACCCATCGCCTGGTCGGCTAGTGACACCGAAGTGTCCGGAGTATGTTGATGAAGAGATGGCGAAGCCCCCGGTCCAGCCGAGATGTCGAAGTAGGTCGGCATGATGGACACCAGCTTGAAGAAGCAATAGTGCGGCCCTGCCGATGCAGGTCGTGACGTGGTCGATGCCGGCTTGATGAAGCGACCGTGCGGCGATGCCAGTATGCCCGCTCCGTGTAATCCGTGGGGCGGCGATGTTGGTGATGATTTATCCTTCGCGATGCCGGACTCTTGTTCGGCTTGCCGAGATGATGATCCGGAGAAGTTGAGCTCGGCTCAACAAAGTGACGACGTGCTTGGCGCAGGTCGGCAGCCTGGAGCAATATTGCCGGACTGGTTTGACACCAGCATGATGTTGAATATCATGTTCAAAAGATCTTAAAGTTAGTGGGATGTGTTCGGGAACAAAACACAATACCCCGTATAAAATTTCCTTCAAAAAGGATGTCCGAAATCCCGTTCATAAAAAAGACGAACTCGGGTCGGATTCGTTTTCGCGCAGAAAACAGATCCGAAAAGTGATGCACTAATCGGAAGGTTCCCGGAGTTTGGACGGTCGGATCGAGCTGAAATTTTGAGGGGTGGTAGATATAGGAATTCCGCAGTCGATCAACGGTTGGATCTTCCAAAGGAGGTCCGAGCTAGAAGCTGGACACCACGCCCTAAACTCGTCCGGATTCTCGTCCAGATTCAATGCGGCTCCGGTATATCGGAGATTGCCAGAGATTCCTCCATCGGAACTCGACGAAATTTTCCAGGGTTGTTGTAGACTCAATTCCGCACAATTCCACCGAAGCAATCGTCAAACCGACGCTCGAGGAGGCAGTGATGGCGGATACAAGTTCGCTGTCCAGAAAAACAGCACGGTCGCCCGAGGGCAATGTTGACGTTGAGCCCCCGGGCTCCCTGGATGATCCCTCCATGATCTTGATAGAGATCGGAGCTGATGTTGATGAAGGCCCTCATCCGAACATGACGATCGGAGATAGGGCGCAGTCCTTGGTCGAACCAAGGTGACCAGTCGAGCTGGTGACGAATATGCCGAAGTTGCAGTTGATCTGCGGGCGAGCCATCGACCTCTTGCCGAACACACAGAGGAACTCTCAATGAAAGCACCAATGTCGGTGTCAAAACCGGCGGATCTCGGGTAGGGGGTCCCGAACTGTGCGTCTAGGCGGATGGTAACAGGAGACAAGGGACACGGTGTTTACCTGTGTTCGGGCCTCTTGATGGAGGTAAAACCCTACGCCCCGCTTGATTGATATTGATATTGTGGATGTTTACAAGAGTGGATCTACCACGAGATCAAGGAGGCTAAACCCTAGAAGCTAGCCTATGGTATGATTGTAAGGGTTGTTGTGATTGTTTGTATATTGTCCCTCTATCGACTAGCCTGGCCTCGGTTTATGTAATGCACCGGAGGCCTAGGATAACAAGAGTCCTAGCCGAATATGCCGGTGGGGAGGAGTCCTTGTCTTGATCGCCAAGTCTTGTGGAATCTTCCTTGTATGCGGCAACTGTCCGGACTGGCCCATGAGTATACGGTCATGGGGGTCCTCGGCCCAATCCAACTGATCGGGAGACGACGTGGTGAGTACCCCCTAGTCCAGGACACCGTCATGTGGCTTGAACCAAACACTCACCTGAGTTAATCAAACTTGCCTAACCTTACATTCCACCAGATTTTGCCACATGTTAGAATCCAGAAAACTCCACATGTAGAAGCATAATGCACAAACCACTAGAATCTCATGTGTGCAATGCACATGTACCTTACTAGTACTAGTTGGTAGTAGTAAGAAACAAATTCCAGTTTTGGCACGAGCTCAGATCTTGGGGGAGCACCACAAGGCCTGCCGCAGGAGTTACATTTCCCTCTCAGGGCCCACGAGACCGAACTTCAGTGGCTTAGTGCCCGACCTATGAGTCAATGACATGCGGGCCTTAAATGCGGCTGGCCCACATGTCATTCTCATGGTGGTGGCGTGGTTCGTGACTCACTGCTTGAGATGAACCGCCGGTGGTGGCGTGGCCGTGGCGAGGGTACCACACCGGGCATCGAGGCGTTATGAGGCGAGATGGCCACACCGCGGTACTACCTGTAGTACATAAGTACTCCACCGAGGATTGATGCCCAGACGAAATGTGTCACAGCCGCTGGATGAAAATTGATGGTGCGGAGTACGGATCGAGCACGCAGCGGAGCAGCAGAGACTGCGCCCAATTGGGTGTGTCTGTGGTAGAAAGTTGATGATCGCCGCAGTTCAGCTGGCCTGCATGTCATGCACACAAAGGCGAGGAGCGGTGGGGCCGAGAGGATGAGGGCATGAACAATCCTACCATTTCATCATCGACATGTGGGACCCATAAGCATGGGTCCCACCTGTCGCCGAAGGAAAGCGAGGGCAAGGCGTGATAGCCACGCCGAGGATCCATGTCCACGCCGGGGACGCCGTGCCGTGGGTTGGAGCGGCGTCGTGGGAATCGGCGTGTGGGTGTGGCAGTGGTAGAAACAAGAAACGTGATGGTCGCCGTGGTTCAACTTCCATGGACAAGCTGTCGTCTTCACGACACATGTATATCAAAACTAGAGTGTTTATATTTCAAGCACGTGAACAAGTATTATTCTAGTACTAGTTTGGATCCATTGCAATGCACGGGCCAACACATTGGTAGTAGTAGTGTCCATCTCTATCTCTAGAGGCCTTCCCTCGTTCATCCTTTTCTCTCACAAGATAAACTACTCATATAAATGCATCTTGATGTTCCGTGGAATGCACGAGGATGTTTCCTTGGTGGTCTCTCCAGTGCGGCGTGGCCGTAGTTGCAAGTTGACGCCCCTTGAGATGCCGACATTGAGGGGCACTCAGATTTCCTCTAATGAGCAGGTAAGATGATTTTGATCACGTAGTAAATGCATTCTAAATACGACTTCCATGTCCATTTCCTAATTCTCGCCCTACCCACTGTTTCACAGGCTAGGCTCGGTGCGAGTGGAGATTGGCTTGCATATGTACGGGAGGGTACCAACATCAATTTGCACAACATTTACAACAGTGACACCATTCCCATAGAACCTTTGTCCAACATTGGGATCAGCCATGCAATGGGCCACCGCATGAATTAGTACGATGGAACCACGGTGAGATTGAATAAAAGATAGCACGAACCTTGCACATGGCGTTCAAAGGCGGACCATGCTGTCTGTGGCCGATTTGTTGACGTACGAGTAGGAAGACGCTGTGCTCCTTTCTAACCGCATCTTCGCGGTGACAAACCAGGGGACTTATTTTGTATGGGACACATCCTATGATATACTCCCACTCTCCCAGTTTATTTTTTTTGAATCTTTTCGTTTTATAAGTTTCAAACTCAAATTTAGAGCTTCCCATCACATGTTGAGATTACAATGTCCATTAAATCGTTGTGTGCATGTATAGTAAAGAAACAAATCTCGAGTTTGGCACGAGTTCGTGCTGCGGGAGCACCACAAGCCCTGGCGCAGGATTTACATTTCCCTCTCAGGGCCATCGGGACTGAGCTTCAGCGCCTTACTACACCTACCTTTGAGTCAATAACATGTGGACCCGATAGGTGACTGGTCCACATGTAATGCTCCCAAGGCGAGGGGCGAGGGGGCCAAGAGGGGTGAGCCGCAGTCGGGGACGGTGGTTTCATGGGTTCGAGCGGCGTGGGAATCAAGGGTGGTTGTGGTAGAAACTTGATGCTCGCCGATTTTAGGTGGCCCACATGTCATGCACACAAAGGCGAGAGGGGTGGTGCGGCCGAGAGGGGTGAGGCGCACGTCGGGCGTGGTGCCATGGGTTGTAGAGGCGTCGTGGGAATCGCGAGATGAAACGTGATGGTCGCCAGAGTTGAACTTCCATGGACAAGCTGTCATGTCACGGACACATGCACTGATACCGATCACGGAAGGAGTAGCAGAAAGCTATATATGCGGATAAATAGTTCCTTATAGTCAAGCGGACCCATGCTACTACTCTGTTCCAAAGACATGCACACCATCGAAATAGTCCATCTATATCAATATACACCGAGAGGGAATAATTTTGTTTACAAGAGAGGAAATAGTTCATCCATCCATAATGCCCTCCTGCTGGTGCAGCGTTTTCTTCTTCTTCTTCTTCTTCTTCTTCTTCTTCTTCTTCTTCTTCTTCTTCTTCTTCTTCTTCTTGTTCTCATTCTCTGTGGGAGACGGCTTCACAACAAGCCCTTTGGACCATGCAACTATCTCGAAACTCACACGGGCATTGAGGGCAGCATATTTTATCCGCTCGTACGTCAAGGGATAATTCTCCCATCCAGACGACCTTAATGCCACCGTCTCGTCACCCTTCTGAATATTTGTACCGAGCACAAAATTTGCTACGTCGAATAGGGATGGTGTCTGTTTAGCACAATCTTCTACAGGAATTTTGATTCTGGTTTGTAGGTCAGCGATGCTTTTCAAATCAAGGTTGTACGGCTCCAGCTTCTGTTTGTCCCTTCGATGGCTGCCCCACGTAAGTATACGCCCTCCCGAGACAAGAAATCGTGAAGCTCACCCGGTATGGAGGGCGAGTGTATGATGTGGTACACCAAAACATCATCTTCGAGGCATCTTGAAGGACGGCGGCGCTACTGGATCTTCCCAGGGCACGCCTCAGGTACTCTGCGTCGAGACCGATGACCTCATCTCTACCTTTTGAGGGAGTTGGATACATTGTTGATCCACTGCCGAACAACCCTTGGGTGGACGGTGACGGTGGCAACTATGCGCATCGAGCCTTCGACGAGGACATGTTGGACGCTAAAAACCTGCATCTCGATCTCTTCCGCCATTTGGAACTGCTAGAACGGAGGGCTATGGTTTGGAGAATTAGGATTAGATGGCTAGTCTAACTGAAGTAGTAGATGATTATTTAAAGAGGTTAAAACAATGTGAACGCAGTGGGGTTTGGATGCAAATGAAGACGAAGGGGAGGTGAAGAAGCCGAGGCGAATCGGTTCCCGATGGAGAAGTAAATGGGAGAAGTGGCATGCAGGCAGTTGATTAGACGGCTAGGTAGACTAAATGAAAAGGCTATGCGGGTAGACTGAGGAGTCGTACCTATTTGTGTACGTGCCCATCCTTCCTGATAGGTGGGACCTATGCAAACAGATAAAAAAATGTATCGTAGCTTTTCTTTTTTGAGCGCGTGAGTGGGAGACACAACATTCTCTGGTTAAGGAATACTCCCTCCGTTTAGGTGAGTATAAGTCACCTTATGAAAATCAGGTTTTCCCAAAACCTTTAGGCGTGGAGCATTAACTTCCTGCCGATCCCTCCCAGCCTCGTTAGCCAGCGTTCTCTTCCTCTCGCTGCCGCGTTCTACCTTTCCATTTTTCCACTTCTCAAGTGTGGAACGATCTGCATGCCGTCCTTGATGCACTGGCGACACTTTGCATGCATCGCGGCAGGCGTTGATTGGGCATGCACGAGAATTTGGTTCTGCTCACAATATGGATGATACCGAACGATGAAGTGAACAGCATGCTAGCACGGGAGACCTATTTCCGCTATACAATCTTCGAGGACTCATGTTCCTACTACTACTAGTAGTAGTAGTAGTACAACTGTGGTACACTTGATGGTCAAAATACTATTCATCCAGTCCTCACGGTGAAGTGACAACACCTGCGCCGACACTAGTCCAGCGAGGCGGCGTGTTCGGGTTACCAAAGTCAGCCTCACCACATGCATTGCAGTCTGTCACCGCCACAGACAAAGACATTGGCGCCTCGCCTCGTCTCCTCTCCGCTCCCATAGCACCACTCCATCTCCATCTCCTTCTCCGCCTCCGCCTCCGTCTCCGTCTCCATCTCACTGTGCCCCGTGTACCGTCGCCTCACTCGCCTCCCCAGTACCACTATTCCTCGCTAGCCGCTCCAAAGACCGACATCCTTCTCCCCGTAAATCAAGCCCCTTCCAAACTCCACCATGGCGAACGCGAACCGCAAAGATCCATATGAGCCGCGATTGGAGCAATCTCCCCAGTGACATCCTCTACCTCTGTTGTTCGTGTATGGATATGTTGACCGCCCTGTGGATGGCTGCATGCTCGAGGGACATGTTTACAGCCATCGTTGAAGCGAGGCCTAAGCTTTTCAAGACACCCTGCTTGCTGCTATCTTGTCTTGCGAGATTGGCTCACCATGATACAGAGGCGTGCATGATGCCCCTCGACTTGAATCCAATCTCCATTAGCCGAAACTTCTTTGCAGGTATGTAGTGTGTCGCCGTACATCATTTCCCTCGACATCGATCCGATCACCATCGCCCGAAACTTCTTGGCTGGTATGTACTGGGTCGGCATGAACTCCCACTGGATGGCTGCCTTCAGAGAAGACGGTAAAAAGTTGGTGCTCGTGAACTTCCAGACCTCCCATGAGATTATCCTTCTTCCTTTGGATTATATAGAGTATTACCATCGCGGTCCAAGTCATCTAGATTACTATGTCAGTTGGACGGACCTTGTTTTGCAGAAGATTGTAATCTGCCAAGTACCCACACGACATGCGAATTACGCAGACTTCAAGCTAATTGCCTTGTTCGACCGCGGACTCGCCTATCTTTATGCCGGTGCCTTTTTTAGCTGGAGACTACTCGTCTCGCAGTGGATCATCGTCAAAGCTGATACACACTTCTGTGATGCTATTGAACACAATGGCATCATCTACGCGATCGACAAAGCAGATGGCACCACGTATTGCTGGTACGGCGCGTGTAAGTTGTTTCCGTCTCATGTTAATGATGACGCCATGACACTGTTTTGAACTTTTTGTGATGATTGGCATATCCCTGTTTGAGCAGAATTTGAGTAGAACTATGGCAATATATTAGAGACGCTGTAAATCAGCTATATTTGGAATGAGTTAATTCATGCGATTGTGACCATGTCATTACATCCAATTTGTACCCTGAATAATCAAACAGTTAGGAATATATGGATATTATCCTTATTTTACAGTAATCTATATACTACTACTAAATATGAGTGTGTATCAATGGCCATGTTAGTTTCCTCATTTTCATGATGTAGAAACATGCACCACATTGTTGGTTTCATCTAACCATACATTAGGGAAGTAAATGTGCATATGGAGAACTCTATATTTGGAAGTAGTGAAATCTGCAATGCTTACCATGTGTACATACCTATATTCGCCTTCAAAGAATCAATGGATAGAATAATATCCTCACAAAATTTTTGCCCACGTAACACGAGTATATAACAATGCATGGTATGTTAGTTACCTTGAAGAATTTGTTTGTGAGGACAGAACATGATTACATAACATGCATGACATGGTAGTTTCTCGTGAAGAATCGATTGCGAGATAACATGAGTATAACCATGCATGGCACTTCTATATTTTCAACCCAAAGATACATTTCCTGTATTTTCCTCCCAGTTCCAACAGGACATATCAATGTTGTTTCTTGCATTATCCTACTCATACTCGAACAATGCTGATCTTACATTAACAATGCTCTGTCCTTTTGATATGATGCAGGTGTCCCTACAATTCTCGCGCTTTGTAATTACACCACCTTTGCCAAAAACAGGAAGCACAACTGGTTCCTCGCTCGACGCATTTACGACAAAAGATCGATGATCATTCGGACACATGAGCCGGAAAAGTTATATTGCAAAACCCCATCAGATACAAGCACCGTAATACGTGAGTATCCGGACGATGGCTGTTACGCCTATGAGCAGGATACCAGCTTGTTGGGGCCTTTAGGATTTTTAGTTGGAGGCGGTAAACAGCCTTGGTTCACACTCTCTGCTTCTCGGACTCAATTATCCGATTAACCAGGAGATCACCGTTGGCAAGGACCTTGATGGCAGAGAGGCTCTGTTTGCTATGGAAAATTGTGTCTACACGGCAAGCCCTAGGAGTTCGGGAGCATACTCCCCTGATTGTCAACGATACAGCCTGCAGCCAAAAGAAGGTGAGAATGACAAATGCATCTGGATTAACTTTGATCCTTGGATGTCTCAATTACGACAGGCAGTGATGTGGTTCAAGCCTTCAGATTGATAGGTAATTGGGCTGTTGCATCGAAAGGGTGGAGTACTGGTGTCTCCGGATCACCGGTCGCTAAAGCGGGCCGCAAATTATGATGGTGTTGGATCATCTCTTGAATGACTTTGTTGTCTTTGCTGCTGGTTCGGATGGGTAGTTCTTTCTTTTGTTATGCATATTCCTTGTCATTTGGTCATCCTCGCCTATGTCACTCTTTCTATGTAATAGTTGCTTCATTTAGAATGTCATTCTCGCCCGGATCACGAGAGTCCGAAAGCCGCAGATGGGTGCGTTTTGGTGGTGTAGCAAGAGTTCTTATGAACTATCATGTCTTGCTGTTTATGTCAGTAGTAGTCACTAGTCAGTGTTTGAATGTTGCATATACCATTGTTTCGAACTGTTTATTGTCTCGAACTACTGGTGGGCTAAATGAGGGCATCACCATTCTCCAGTGTTCAGAGTATATCTCCTTTTTTCAAGTTATATAATTTGAGCTCACTGTCTTTTCGATGATGTACACTTGTTTGGGCTAGTGAGGTGTCGTTGAATATGGGCCGAGTAGTAACGCAATGCCAAACATGTCAATTATGACTCTCGGTCCGGGCTCTCAAAAGATCCTAAAAAAAAGGCCGGGCTCTCCAAAAAAGAAAGAATAAGGACTCTTAGGCCAACATGTGGGCGCCACCGGTGTTTTCGTGCGCTTGCGCGCCGAGAGCATATTGGCGCGTGCTTGAAATTCAGGCTACCTTGTCATCCCCAGTCTCCGGCCCCTCCCCCACCTCTGGAATCTCGATTCCTACTCCAGCCCCCAAATCCCCTCCTGACTCCCTGTACTCAAGCGCACTATCATGTCGCCGGTCAACGCGGATCTCCGAGCCGGAGATCTTGAGGTCCGTCCTGCCTTCGGTCGATGTGTGCTGTCGCTCAACAGTGGCATGGCGGCGCTTGACGAACAGTTTGCCGGCAAAGTGCTGATGGTAACCATCAACGGCGACCGGCCTCCCGTCTCGCCGGACGACCTTGTCAAAGCTCTTGGCATTGCACACGGCATCCAAATAAGTGACTTGCTCATCGAAGTCTGTCCGCCACCGGCTGATTTCTTCGTCAGGTTCCGAACAACTTTCGACTGCAGTCGTGTGGTCGAATCTTCCCGGTGTTTGTTCTGCGATGGCGCGCTGGTGAGCTTTGATCGGTGGCACCCAGGATGGGGCTCGGTGCCCTCAGAGCTTGATTTTTTAACAAAGCTTACCTTCCGTGGCATGCCTCGACGTGCTTGGAACAGCGAGTCCATGAACGAGCTTATCAACGACCCTGGAGGTGAGCTCGTAAGTATGTTTCTTCCTCCAGACAGCTGGGCTCTGACGGTTATGGCATCGATGAAGAAGCCGTCCACCATACCGAAGGTGATTGGTGTTGAGATACCGGTGCAGGAACCGGGGTTGTACTATTCATCGCCACCAAGGCCGCCGCAGACCACGTTAGGGATGTACCTGTATCGAGTGTTCATGCATGTCGAAGAAGTGGTCAATCCATCAATCGAAGTCCTGCCGCCGCTGCTGGCGCCAAGGTCCGTCGACGACGTCCATTACAGGAGTCAACGTCAGACTTTGCCCGTGTTGCCTGGAACGATGGATGGCACATGGCCTACTCCATCGCGCGGCGGAGGCCACTGCTTCTTTGGGAGAAGAGGCAGGGCTGGCTGCCTGGATGTGCTCTAATTTGAGGTAACAACGCATCTTGTCGATAGTACTAGTTAAATCCGAGCTATGTGTCCGAAGCAATCGATATGCCAAGACATTTGATTGTGACCTGTTCTAATTTTGTACCTGAACTTTTTTAGAAAGGGCTGTATGTCAACTTAATGTGCTAGCAGAACTTATTGTGTTGTCTGTCTGTTTTCTTTGCACAACATTCAAGATATTTCCCCGTCATTTATAAAGACGATGAACCGTTACGACTTCGTTGGTTTCAACATAGCCCTTCCCGTAGCTATCCACTGCTTCCATCCTAATTGTGCCGCTTGCGTGAAATTTTTGTATGCAAGTTCAGTGTGCTATGATGTTCTATATGATTGTGTCAACTATATAAGTTTTCTTGAGCATCAAGAATGCATATGGCTGAAAGATGTATTTACGAGCATCGACCGATGGGTCTCTCTCTCTCTCTCTCTCTCACACACACACACACACAAGACGCACACACACGCGCCGCACGCACAAGTGGGACCCGTTGAATTATTTATTTGCTCGTGACAGCTTTTAATTAGGTTCCACTGTAATCTAACTTTTTCTTAAGTTATTAATTGAGCTCAATGACTTCAAAAGTTGTATGAAGCCTTGTTTGGGCCTTTTCAAGGCGTCCCTGAATGTGGGCAGTAACCATGTTAGGTTGTACTGTACTACACAGCCTTTTTTTCAACATCAGCAATACAAGCGGGCCGATAGTTGTACACAATATCCGGTCAACTTGTTATCCGCCTACTGGGCTGCAAAGTTTCCTAGGAGGTATGCATTAGGCTTAACAAGAAAATGGACTTTAAGAAATAATAAATGAGATGTAATTATAATAACTGGGCAATTACTATGCACCAAACACGTAATTAGTTTAAAAAATATATTATTTTTGGAATTTGGAAATTTTAATTTCATTACATGTTGCGCACGCAATATTTCGTTGGATTTTAACGTGATACAACTTTATTTTGGAATTATATTTAACCTGACTAGAAATTTTGGATAAAAATATTTCGGATCCCATCAAAATGTGGGAATTTTTTTTGAATTCTGTTTTGAGCGGTTGTTTGAAATTATTAATCGTTGTCCTAGCTAGAAGTTGGGCTGTACTTTTAACAAACCAGTAAGTGGGTTGTAGTAAATTCCATTAGAATTGAAAAATGGGTTGTACATTCTTACAAATCGCAAATGGGCTATATATTCTCTCCAAAATCCGAGCTGTGGGCCTACTAAGTTGACGCGTACCAAGGGCTTTGTCAACTTAGTCAATATACATGATTCTAGCTGCAGTGATCGTACGATGTCCATCCAACGGCCGTAGTGCTTCTTTAACCTCTGGTCTTCTTGCTACAGCCGCCCAAAGCAGCGCCGGTCGTGTCGCGTGCTCCTGCCTCCCGTGGCCGGCTGTGATGCCGCGGAGGCCTCACGGCCCCGTACTACTCCCACCGTTGGCCAGGCCATCCCTCTACTCACCCACACCCCCTGTTATTCTGCGGCGACGACAGCCTCACACCGCAGCTGAACCAGTGAACTCTCGTACTCCTCTCCGCGCGGGCTACCACTGTTGCGTCTTCCCCGGCTCCGCATCGTCCCCTTCCTAGGCCTCGCCGTCCTCCAGACCACCGCCCTGGCGCTCTCAGCGCGGCGTGGTCAACGTGGTCAACGACCGACTTCCATCGGAAGAGTATCAGACGTGGAGGCTGGCAATACCGGGTCCAGCGGCCGCAAGGAAGTGCCTCCTTATTACGCCGCAAAATAATTATTCCTCCACGTGACAGCAGGGACCCACCGGACGGGCCACCTTATTTCACAAAAAAACGTTTCCCCCTGACTGCTGGGACCCACCGGACGGGCCAGTGTATTTCGCGAAAAAAATGTTCCCCGCGCTGTCAGCTCGGACCCACCGGAAGTGCCTCCTTATTACGCACAAAAAAATGAATACCCCCCTGCTAGCTGGGACCCACCATGGTGGGAGGCTAACTTAGGGCCTACTAAGTTGATCGGGGCGGGGCCTTTGTCAACTTTAGTCAATATGAACGATTCTAGCTCTAGTGACCGTCGATGGCCATCCAACGATCGTAGTGCTTCTTCAACCTCTGGTGTTCTTGCTCCACCGCCAAAGCAAAGCGGTCGTGCCGCATGCTCCTGCCTCCGTGGCGGCTGTCTTTGCGCGAGGCCTCACCGCCTCTACTATTCCCACCGCTGGCGGGCCACGTGTCGACGGCAGCCTCACACCGCAACCGAACAAGCGAACCTCGTATTCCTCTCTCGTAAGGGCTTCCGCTACGCGTCTTCCGGCTCCCGTCGTCCCCTTCCTAGGCCTCGCCGTCGTCCACCGCCGTGGTGCTCTCGGCGCTGCATGGTCAATGTGGTCAACGACCGACTTCCATCTCAAGAGTATCAGACGTGGAGAGGCCGACAATGGGTCCACGGCAGCCGCTAGGAAGTGCCTCCTTATTACGCTGAAAATAATTATTCCTCCACTGACAAAGAGGGACCCACCGGGCGGGCCACCAGATTTCATGAAAAAAACATTTCCCACTGCTGGGACCCACAGGATGGGCCACCGTATTTTGCAAAAAAACGTTCCCCCTCATTGTCACTCGGACCCACCGAAGTGCCTCCTTATTACGCACAATAAAATGAATACCCCGCTAGCTGGGACCAACCTTGCCGGGAGGCTGACTTGTGGGCCTACTAAGTTGATCGACGGAGGCCTTTGTCAACTTTAGTCAATATATGAACGATTCTAGCTCCAAAGGACCATATGATGTCCATCCAACGGCCGTAGTGCTTCATCAACCTCTGGTCTTCTTGCTCCGGCCGCCAAAGCAAAGGCCGGTCGTGGCGCCGCTCCTGCCGCCCATGGCTCTGTGTGATGCCGCAGAGGCCTCACCGCCTTCTACTACTCCCACCGCTGGCGGGCCATCCCTCTCGCACCCACACCCCTGTTATTCTGCGGCGACGGCAGCCTCACACCGCAGCCGAACGAGGTGAACCCTCATACTCCTCTCACGTGGGCATCCACTGCGCGTCTTCCACAGCTCCGCGTCGTCCCTTCCTAGGCCTCGCCGTCGTCCACCGCCTGGTGCTCTCGGCGGCGTGGTCAACATGGTCAAGGAATGGCTTCCATCGGACGTGGATCGTGCGTGGAGAGGTCGACACCGGGTCCACGGCGCAGACAAGGAAGTGCCTCCTTATTACGCAAAATAATTAGTCCTCCACGGCGGTGGGGACCCACCGACGAACCACCGTGAAGCGAAAAAACGTTTCCCCTGCTGCTGGGACCCACCAATTACATCTTCGCACGCAAGGAAGTGTGTCCGAAAAAAACAATCCGCCCCACATTGCTGGGACCCACCAGCTACATCTTCGCCGCAAGGAAGTGCTTGATACCGGGACCCACCTGGTCGAGCGTATGTAGCATTGTCATTCTGGTCATGAATGTATGCGTACATATATCTTTGGTGGATGTAGAGGCGCTGCGTGTCGTAGTAGAGGCACACACGTAGCATGTAGACATACGTCTGCGGCGAGGGTGCAAGAAAGAAAATCTGACCACGTCGCATACATCTGAGCGAGGTCTCGAACGCCTATCGCGCATACGTACATGGCTGGGTCGGAACGGAGAAACAGCATCGTCGTCGTGTTCATGGGGAGCCAACCGGCTGGGTCGGAACGGAATGCGTGGTCGTGTTCATCGGGAGGGCTTGGACGGAACATGAGATGGAAACGAGGCCTGGCGTACCGCACAATGGAGGAAACGACATTTTGTTCGACCGGCCACCTTCGAAACGGGGTCCTGTTGATCGGGAGGGGCCTGCCGTACCACAAAACGGAGGAAACGGACCTCCTACGGTCGAAACGAGGGTCCTGTTGATCGGGAGGGGTGTGGCGTACCGCAAAACGGAGGAAACAGACTTCCTACGGTTGAAACGGGGGTCCTGTTCATCGGGAGGGGTGTGGCGTACCGCAAAACGAACGAAAGGGACCTCCTACGGTCGAAACGGGGGTCTGTTCATCAGAGGGGTGTGGCGTACCGCAAAACGGGACTCCACGGGATACTATTCATCTCCACCGTCGACCTCCTTCAGCCTCCACGGGCTAACGTCGATCTCCTCCAGCCTCCATGGGCTCCTGTTCATCCAGCCTCCACCACGCGCTACTCCACCGCTCTTGCTCAACCACCCTCCACGGGCACCCTCCACCGCTCTCTGCTCATCCAGCCCTCCACACCACGGGTCTGTTCAACCACCCTCCACGGCCACCCCTCCACCGTCTACTATTCATCCAGCCCTCCACACCACGGGTCCTATTCATCCGGAGGCAACACCACCGCTCCTTTGCTCAACCAACCCCCAGCAATGCTCACTTTGTTCATCCAATCGATCGGCTTGATTAGCGGCGCGAAGAATCGCTCCATCGAGTTCGCTTAACAACCATCGATCGATTGCTCGGGTTCATGAACGTAGCTCGCGATGCAATCGCTCGGGTTGATTAGAGCCCAACGCCTCGCTTCGGGTTGATTAGAGCCAACGCCTACGCCGCGTGTCTACGAGAAAGCGCGCATCGCTCGCCCCCGACCTCCCACCGTGAACCGCAACTCCCCAAAGTTTCCTCCCCTCGCTTCTACCATGGTTTTTCCGTCATGGGCGGCCCAAAGAATGTCATGCAGCTGCGTCTCCGCCCGCCAGACGAAGGCCCATTTTCTGTCATGATTTTTTGTCATAGAAGTAGGAGCCCACCACATCTATGATGATACCGGGTTTTGTCACAATTATCGTCATAGAAGTGTCATATGTATGACAGAAAAAAATTTCGTTCTGCCCAAAATGTCACGGATGTGTCTTTTTTTGTAGTGTCTATACATTTTTCTCCCCCTTTGGCAACAAGTTACCAAAAAGTTCAAAAATGCATAGTGCTAAACGACTCTCAGGCTTGGTCTTCATGAGGTGGTGTTGAGAGAACTCCAAGGACGAAGGCTTCAGATGATGTGGCTGGAGCTGGTGGAGTGGCTGCTGGAGGTGGCACTAGAGCTGTAGCTGCTGGTGCTGATGATGTTGCTCTAGTATCTGTCACGGGCACTGCATCATATATTTGTCCTCTGGGCACTCTAGCAAAAGCATCTGTGGTAGACTTGCCCTTCTTCTCCTCTGCTTCCTCCTGAAGCTGCTCAACTGCAGTTTGGATCTCAGTTACCTTCAGATCAAGATCATAGAATTTGGTCTCTATAATGCTCTCCAAGCTCTCCTGGTTTTGAGTCAGGGTGTCCAAGCCCTTCTCAATCCTCAAGGTGGATTGGATCAGATATGCTAACTGATCTTGCTTGCTCTTCAGGAAGACTTGAGATGCCTCTTCAACAGTTTGCATCTTTGCAGCTTTCTCTGCCTTTGCCTTCTCTCTCTTCTCATGTGCTTGAGCTGATGATGGTTCATTCTCAGTCATGACTACAATGTTGTCTTCAAATTCAGGGTAGATGGGCAGGTGCTCCTTATCAAGTAGATATTTTCCTGTGCCCATTTTTGAGTTGATGAGCTTCTGAATTTGTGGGGCATATCCACAACTTCTCTTCTGATCAGCTGTTGTCCTTTTGATTGTTTCCACAATCAGACTCATGACTTTGAATTTTTGAGGCACATCAAACAAATGAAGCAAGTTGATAGCATGTCCTCTGATCATCTTGTGATCACCTGACTTGGGTAGCAATGTATGCCTTAGGATCTAGCTAATGGTAGGCAGACCAGACAACAAGAAGTGGACAGATCCAAACTTGTGATTCTCCAAAGCATCATCTGGGATCTCTCTATACATGTGTGCCATAGTGTTGTGGTCTTTCTTCTTCTCAGCATAAACATCCAAGTCATCTTCATTTTCTTCTGGGGCATTGATCAACTGAGCCCAATCTTCAACAGAAGATTGGTACCTAGTACCTTATGACATCCAAATGATCTTCCCATCTGGGTAGAAGTGGCAGTGGAGTAAAACTACATGATGAGCTCATCATTCCACTTGGTGAGCTTCTGAGCAACAAATGTATCAACTCCACATGCCTTGAAGCTGTCATATACACCTGGATAGTGATCTTCATTCTTCTTGATGTACTCCCAGTCAACCCATCTCATGTCACACATATGGGCTTCTTGTCAAGCAAAATTGTCTCATAGAAATCTTGTTGTTCCTTAGTGTGAAACCTGTAGTCAACAATAGTTCTTCTCTTGACAACATAAGGATCAGGCTGTCTCCATAACCTCAGTCCTGCATCCTTCCCGATTTTCATGTTTTCTGCAACAGGGTGTGTATCATTGTGGTCAGGGATCTTGGGCTTCAGCTTCCTTAGCACTTGGGCTTCATCATCATATTCTTCTTCTTCTTCAACTTGAGGCACTGGGGCCTTGTTCTTTTCTGAAGCTGGAATGTTTCTAGTGCTTCTCTTGGGAGCAGTTTTCTGAGCTGGAGCAGCTGCCTTGGGAGCAGCTTTGGGCTTAGATGGAGCAGCCCCTGATCTGATTGCATCTCCCATGAGCTTCTGAATTTTGGGTGCTGGTGCAGCATCCTCTTCCTCTTCCTCTTCTCCTTCGGAATCTTTCATTATTGAGGGCTTGCTAAGAACTCTGGCAGTAGTGGTTCTTGCCCTCTTCTTCTTACCATCACCTGCCGCTTCACCATCATCTGATTCAATGGTGAACTTCATAGTTTCACCTGTGGCAACTTTCTTTGGCTTGGTAGCTTCAGCAGTTGAGGCTCTAGCTTTTGACATTGGAACTCTTCTTGCTGGAGCCTTTGTTTTCAGTCCAGGCTTTGTTGCAGCAGCAGTGCTATATCCCTTCTTCAGCACCTTCTTCCTTGAAGTGGCCTCATCCTCAACAGCCACATAATCTTCATCTTCAGAATCTAAGGTTTTTCTTCTTCCTTGTCCTGGTAGCTGCTTTTGGCAAGTTGCTAGGTGTGCTCCTTCTGCCCTCATCATAGCTGCCTGAGGGACTAGTGCCCTCACTCAACTGAACCTGCTCTTCTGACTTGTTCTGACTGTCACTTTGATCAGACATCTTGCAGGCAAACTGTCAGCAGACCCTGTGAATAGATTATAGATGAGGTAGAGAAGATGAGCATCACAAAGTACGGGAGTTTTGCAAAATAGATGACTCAAAAACTTAGGTTTAGTTCTCCACAGAAAGCATTTTGGAGCTACCGAGTTGTAAACTCGGTGATACCGTAGCAGCTTTTGGAACCTAAACTAGTGAACTCGGCCAGACAGAGTCACAGTTCAGTGGCACCGAGACTACTAGGGTTTCATAGAGAATCGAACTTGGTCACACCGATTTGCAATTCTCGGTTAGACCGAAAACCACATGTGCAATGGCCTAAGCCAAATTGGTGAGACTGATTTCTACAATTCGGTCGGTCTGAGATGAGTTCGGCGGAAACCTAACCCTAAATTTTCAAATCAAGTCTAATCTACGGGATGTTTTCATTGGACAGGATGATCTCATACGTGGTAAGAAACATGGAGAAGCAATGTGCTAGGAATCGGAGTTAAAGAATAGCACAAAGATCAAGTTCATACCCTATATCGGCAGTGAACTTGCTACGGCGGCAACGGCGGGGCAGATTGCCGTTGACGGTGGCAGAGACCAGCGGCGGGAGGTCGCTGGCAGCGAGAGGACGATCCAGAGACCCGAGAAGGCAGAGCAGGTTACGCGCGGGCGAAGGGTTTCGGAAAATTTTCCAAAATTTGACCCGTCGGTATATATAACCTGACACTGTCAGTGTGACCAAGTGGAACAACTCGGTGGCACCGAGATGCAAAACTACAAGCAGTTACTGCAACTCGGTGTGACCAAAATGTTCTAATCGATTGCACCGAGATTGAAAAACTTAGATCAACTTAGTGATCTCGGTAGGACCGAAAAGGATGAATCGGTCAGACTGAAATGCACAGAGAGGTTTTGGAAGTTTAAGTCTATGACGAATCGGGGACTCCGAGTGCTCCTCACACAGAGTGGTTCAAATCTGACTTGATCAAACTTTGTGATGCGGCATGAATAGAGTTTGATACGAGGAAAGCATAGATAGCTAGAGGGAGTTCTTAGGCATTCTTGTCCATCCATTTGGCAAAAGAGAAAAAGCCAAACAATCAAAGCAACAAATGGATGTCCTCGAATGAGAAAAAATATGCATTCAACATGCTCACACAATTAAAATGGCAAATGAAATATGTGACAAAGCATGCACAAACACTCTAGCATCTATCAAGCAATTGGCGATGAGTAGGTCATCTATATATGAGTATATTGACTTAGTATTCAAATGAGAACATTTGATCATAGGTCATACTCATCGTTTAAGCACAAGTGGGGTTACCACTTTTACATAAAGCATTGTTGTGTTCACATCATTAGAGTTGCTTTAGCTCAATTGATTAGAGTAAAGCTCCCCCTAAATGTGATATCCCCCCTAGGAGGGATGAACTAACCTTGGGTTTTGTCGATGATGACTTCATGTAGGTGTTGAAGATGTGGATGCTCAATGTTGATGTAGATCATTCGGAGCAATCCTTTGGAGTGAGTTGCACTTTCAATACCTACACGGGTTAGTCCCACAAGGAACAAGCAAGTATATCCATAGACATAGAGTGATGTATACACAAGATGTTGTCCATGAAAGCATTAGGTTACCTTGTCCCTTGTCTTACCAACAAGAGGGTTTGTGACTCCTTGGACTAGTGCAAGATGTGGAAGTTGTTTACACTTGTCATTGCCAAAATGATAAGAGTGAAGTATGTTGTTGGAGTCACCCTCAAGAACTCTCTAGTTCTTCTTCTTCGGGATCCACACCATCTTGATGGGAATCCTTGGAGTTGTAGTCGTACTTGATGAAGTAGAACTTGATGTACTCTTGGGAACCCACTTGACTAAGGCCTTAGGTGCTTCTTCAAATGCATCAATTTCCTCTTGAAGCTTGTCCTTGCCTTTTTGCTTGTGGTCTTGTGGTGGAAGATCATCTTGAGCTTGTGTTCCTTGGAAAGAAGTAGGATCATACTTCTCTTGTTGAGGAACAAACTTCGTCTTGGGGTATTGATCTTCTTCCCACTCAACTCCATTGGCATTGAACTTTCGTTCAAAACCAACACCTTGATTCTTCCGGTGCCTTCCTTGCTTGCGTACAATTTCTTCAAATTTCTTACTTTCGGAAAGGCTCTTGTAAACACATTTCTCTATATTTCCCTTCAATAAGCTATTTTGTTGCTCAAGTGTAACTTGGCAAAGAGAATCATTAGTGGAATCAAGAGAACTACTAGAAGCAACAACATTGGATTTAGCATGATTGTTGTTATTACTAGATGAAGAATCTTTCTTGATCTTGTTGTTAGATTTAACTTGTGGCATGTAGGTAGACAAGAGTAAACGCTTGGCAATGTAAGAAGAACTTTTCTTGCAAAGATATTGCCTTTAAAAACTCATGCTCTTGCTCAAGGTTGAGCTTTTCAAAGCGTAGCTTCTCATGAGTCTTTAAAAGTTCTCGATGATCTTCCAAGGTAGTTTCATGAGCTAACTTAAGAGTGTTTAGTTCTTTAGTTAGGCGCTCGATCTCCTTCTTATCATCATCATTCGTTTTATCTTGATTAGCATAATTAATAGCAAATTCATCATAGTTCTCATAACTAGAGTTGTCAACAAGTAAATCATCATCTCCTAGCAAATCATCTTCATCACTATTGAAATCAACATACTCGGGGTGTGTTACCTTTGGACCTTTGGCCATGAAGCATCTTCCAATTCCTTCATTTGGTGAGTCAAATATGTCATAGGAGTTGGTTGACACAAGTGCTAGACCGGCAACACCTTCATCTTGAGTATATTCGGAGTCAGAGTGATAACTTCTTTCGGAGTGATTGTTGGAGTCAGAGCCGGATACCCATTCACCAACATGAGCTTGATGTCTTCTTTTTGTGTAGCTCCTTGATGACTTATCCTTTCTTTCTGAATCATTTCTTCTCCGAGAGGGTCTTCGTTCATAACAATAATCTCTACTCCTTCTTTCTCTTGATGGTGATTCTTCTCTTCTACTCCTTCTTTTGGGAGAATCTTCTCTTCTTTTGTAGGGAGCCGTACACTCATTGGAATAGTGTCCGGGTCTTCCACAATTGTAGCAATTTCGCTCATGACTAGAAGATCTTTTGTCATTGTAGGACCTTGACTTGGAACTTCTTTCCTTGCTTCTACTTTTGTAGAACTTGTTGAAGTTCTTCACCATTAGGATCAATTCTTCATTGAAGGTTTGTTTCTCACTTGATGAAGTAGGAGCTTCACATGAGGCTTTGTAAGCACCATTTGACTTGTTATGGAGCTCTTCCTTATCCTTGAGTGACATCTCATGAGCAACAATTCTTCCAATGACTTCCGTTGGCTTGAGATCTTTGTAATTGGGCATCATTTGGGTCAATGTGCACACGGTATCATATTTTCCATCCAAGGCTCTTAGAATCTTCTTGATGATGAATTTGTCGGTCATCTCTTCACTTCCTAAGCTGGCAATCTCATTTGTGATGAGAGCAAGCCTAGAGTACATTTCAGCGACGCCTTCACCATCCTTCATTTTGAACTTGTCAAGTTGACTTTGAAGCACATCCAATTTGGATTCCTTGGCGGAGTCGGTACCTTCATGCATATCAATCAAAGTATCCCAAATTTCCTTTGCATTCTCAAGACGACTGATTTTGTTGAATTCTTCGGGGCACAATCCATTGAAGAGAATATCACAAGCTTGAGCATTGTATTGCAGCATCTTCAACTCTTCCACGGTAGCTTCAAGGTTTGGTTCTCTCCCATCGAAGAATTCACCTTGCAAGCCAATACACACAATAGCCCAAACGGCGGGGTTATGTCCAAGAATATGCATTTTCATCTTATGCTTCCAACTAGCAAAATTTGTACCATCAAAGTAAGGACCTCTACGGTGGTAATTTCCCTTGCTAGACGCCATACTCTCCTAGGTTGTGAAACCAAGGCAATGACCACCAAAAGCTATGGAAATCAAAGAAAATGGAGACCAAAGCTCTGATACCACTTGTAGGATCGAAAATATGTCTAGAGGGGGGGGGGGGTGATTAGACTACTTGACCAATTAAAAATCTAGCCTTTTCCCAATTTTAGTTCTTGGTATATTTTAGCAACTTAGAACAAGTCAAGCAATCAACCTACACATGCAATTCTAAGAGTATAGCAGCGGAAAGTAAAACAATTACATATGAAGCTAAAGGGAGGAGATTGAGGGAGCAAACACAATGTTGACACAGAGATTTTTTATCCGTGGTCCCGATAGGTGGTGCTATCATACATCCACGTTGATGGAGACTTCAACCCACGAAGGGTAGCAGTTGCTGCTGAGTCCGGAGGCTCCACCCACGAAGGGTCCACGAAGAAGCAACCTTGTCTATCCCACCATGGCCGTCGCCCACGAAGGACTTGCCTCACTCGGGTAGATCTTCATGAAGTAGGCGATCTCCTTGCCCCTACAAACTCCTTGGTTCAACTCCACAATCTTGACGGAGGCTCCCAAGTGACATCTAGCCAATCTAGGAGACACCACTCTCCAAGAAGTAACAAATGGTGTGTTGATGATGAACTCCTTGCTCTTGTGCTTCAAATGATAGTCTCCCCAACACTCAACTCTCTCTCATAGGATTGGATTTGCTGGAAAGATGATTTGAGTGGAAATCAACTTGGGGAAGGCTAGAGATCAAGATTTATGTGGTTGGAAAGGAATATCTTGACCTCAACACAAGTGTAGGTGGTTCTCTATCAGAAAATGTATGTTGGAAGTGTAGGCATATTCTGATGGCTCTCTCCACGAATGAAGAGTGGGTGGAGGGGTATATATAGCCTCCGCACAAAATCTAACCGTTACACACAAAACACCAAACTAGGTGGGACCGAATCATGAAACTCGGTCGGACCGATTTAGTTCAAAATGTGAACGTTAGGGTTTTCAGTGGGACCGACACGTCAACTCGGTGAGACCGATTTTGTTTGGGTTAGGGCATAACGTAATCTCGGTGAGACCGATTACACAAACTTGGTGAGGCCGATTTTGGTAACAGTCAAACAGAGAGTTGGTCAGGCAAACTCGATGGGACCGATTCGCTCATCTCGGTTGGACCGAAACGTTACGAAAGGGAAACAGAGAGTCTGCATTGCAAACTCGGTGGGACCGATCATTCATCTCGGTTCGACGGAAACACTACGAAGGGAAACAGAGAGATTACAATCCCATCTCGGTGAGACCGAGATACCTATCGGTGAGACCGAAAAGACTAGGGTTTCTGGCAGTGGCTATGTCAATTGAACTCGGTGGCGCTGGATAGAAAGTTTCGGTGGGGCCGAGTTTGACTTTTGGTTTGGGACATATGTGGATGTGAGAAAGTAGTTGAGGGTTTTTGGAGCATATCACTAAGCACTTTGAGCAATGCCTCACCCCCTCTTGATAGTATTGGCTTTGCCTATGGACTCAATGTGATCTTGGATCACTAAAATGAAAATGTAGAGTCTTGTGCTTTGAGCTTGAGCCTATTCTTTTGTCCTTAGCATTTTGAGGGGTCCACTTTCTCATCCATGCCATGCCAATCATTGAGCTTTCCTGAAATGTTTATCTTGAAATAGCATTAGCTCAATGAGCTATATGTTGTTAGGAATTACCCAAACCTCCCAGGGATAGTTGCACTTTCAAACCCCCACCCCTTCTAGGATTCGCCCTCCCCCCACAAGGAAAGGGGGGCGGCAATTCCACTTGGGCCTTTATGGCCCAAGTCTACTTCCCCTTCTTGGACTTTTAATTAATATATAAGTTGACATCCTCGGAAACATTTCCCACCTATATATAATTAATCGGTATTACCTGATATTCACCGAAACCTTTCCGATGACCCCGAAATGCTTCCGGAACCTCTCAGAACTATTTCGGATATTAATGAAACTATTTCACAAATATATTCCCATCATTCCGATTCCACTAACTCTGAGCAGACCATGATTACTTAAGCTTGTGACCCCGTAGGTTCTGTAAAACATAGACATGAAAGAAACCCCTTCGTTCAATGACCGATAGCGGAACCGTGGACATCCATATCGATCCCTATGATTACACGAATGATATTCGAGTGAACCTTTTGTTATCATGTGACGTTCCCTTTGCTTTGCGATACTTTACAAAACCCAGTATGCGTCGGTATCCTCTTGGGTCATCACCATGCCCACTATACCGTTGCTCCTATTACCTGTTTTGTCCTTCTTTCTCGTCGACGTGTTCCAACATCCCCCTGACGTAGTCACCTGTGTCTGTCCAGACGATGATTGATGCCATCACACCGAGAGGGCCCTAAGAATATCTCTCCATCGTCGAAGGAGCAAATCCCACTCTCGAGCTGTTCGTTCACTTGTCAAACTTTCCTGTGAACCTGAAAGTTGTCGTTATGGTCACCTTGTTATAGATGACGTTTGAGCAACCCCAAAGTCCACCGTCTGGTAAGAAGTAACCGATACACTCTCATGGTCTAAGGAACTAAAGTAAACATGCTAACACTTAGTGTTATAATAGATGATTTCAAACGATATGATCACAAAGTATAACATACAAGATTGGGTCGATTCAATATGATCTTTCTTCTAACGTCATACCCTCAATGTTGTTTTTAGGACTATCATTGCACCTAACAATATTCTAATATCCGGAAAATATGATCACCAAAAACACTTAAGCCAATCCTAGAGGCTAGGATGGGAACCTATTGTTTGACCATTTATCATTCCACATGTGCATATGAGTTTTCCACTGAATTGCATATTCGAGGATCATAGCAGTTATAACATGAAATATAAACTCTTAATTATGAATAATGAAAATATAATAATACAATATTATTGCCTCTAGGGCATGTTTCCAATAGTCTCCCACTTGCACCAGGGTCAATAATCTAGTTGCATAACACTTAACAACTTATCTTGTGTTATTAACGCATTGCTTTTGGCAGAGCCTTCATCATTAGTTTTGACAAACTCAAAACTTTGTGATATTTGTGCCGGTATTGTCTGCTTCTCAGATCTTAATATGTCTAGCTTTTCAACCATAAAATTTTATTCATAATATAAATATTATTGGATTTACGATCATTATATTCTTATGTCAAGACTCTTCTTGATCATATCTTGAATTAACCCATTTTATAAAGATTCTTCTTGCATAACCTTTATGGTTCACTTACAACTCTTGCAACATCTATTCAGACAAAACATTTATATCAAGACAATTCTTGATAAAAATTGAAACATCTCATGTTTTCAGGACGTATATCCTTATCATTTATAGATTCAACAAATTTGTTCATATATAATTCTGAATTATTATAGCCCAACTATGAAGTTTGATATTCATATATTCTTAATAATGAATTTCAACCTCAATACCTTGAAATAATCATTTTATCCTTTGATGTTTTATTTACTAACTTTTAGTAAATATACTTTAGCCATTATATATCATAACTTATCTAGATAATTTTATCTTCCAAGCTTATCATTCATAAGCATCAAGTTATATGACATTTACAGAAAATAATTTTCTCTTTATTTTAAAACTCCCTTTTAAAATTTTGTCAAAATATATACAAACTTTGTTTTTCAGCTTAATCGGACATCTTGATCTATCTTCATAGATCCTTTCATGGCCAATTTTTTGCTTTACACTTTGATGGAAAATTTGATTCAAAATCATTTTTTATGTGCTTAGGAACTTTATATTGTTTCTATTCCATAATATGTCATCTACATATAGGGCCAAAAACTTTATATAGCTCCCACTGAGTTCTACAAAACTATTTTGTCAGTACTTGGAAGTTTTATATTATTTCTATTTCATTATATGTATTACATATATGACTTAGATATATTATATAGTTCCCATTGAATTTTAGACAAAAATACTTTTGGACAAGTCCAAAATACAATGCTAGTTCAAATCTTCAAACGGTTTTTGAAGTTTGCACATTCATCCGGTTATCTTGAGGATAAGAACTTTTCTGGTTGTATCATTCATACATCCTTTTCCCAATTAAGGAAACTTGTTTTGAAATCCTTCTGTTACTTCACACTCCTTGAAGTATTGTCAAGTTTTTCAACTTGTCAGAAAATAACAACTAAGTTCCAAACTTGATTGAATTTTCATTCCAGTGTGCATGACCAAGGGCCATTTCATATGAGCTAGGCGCCACCTTTGTTTCCTTGTAGTGTTCACATTCATCTTCATACAAGATGAAAAACTTTGTCGTGTCATTTCATAAATTCATCGATGTTCATGATCATGTTTTAGCTTTTTAGAACTTTTCTACATCTAATGTAGAAATTAACGGTATGTCTTGTAAATAATTTATGAGAACAAATTCTGATTAGTTTTGTACCATTAAAGATACACTGATTTTTCAAGCTTTCACATCCTCCCACTTATTCCTTTGACAAGAAAACCCTTCTCTTAAACAATGTCTATCCGTGACAAATATTTTTGTCTCTTGGATATTTTATTGGGAGAAATCATATAAACCTACAATTCAACTGTCATCTTGTTAAATAATGTTCATAACTCATATGATTTCACTTTAACAAGATCTATATGTGGTTTTCTATTTAAATGTATATTTTGTTGTTTTGGTTATACCCGGTTATGAATAGTAGATAGAATAATTTCATTTTTATTTAAGCGATCTTGCTAAACTTATGACTTTAGGTCTATTTCTTCAAATGAAGAATCACAATATCAATTGTCATAATGATCCTTAATCTTCATTAAAATATTTGAACTCTTCAAATAGATTCTTAAATTCGGTTGAACTATTCAAGTATTTCAGTTTGAGTAATTTTTTTACTTATTTTAATGAAGTTGATTTATCCACCATACTCTGTTTCTGTCTATCGGTTTTGTACATCATTATGTATTTTATCGATCACGATGATCAAATAGTTCATCTATATGAAGATTATTCCCAGATGTATCCATGCAGAGATATATTCATGTGGAACTTATCAGTCTTCTTAAGACATTTAGCATAAATGTTGTAATATTTTAAATCAAGATTTCAAGAATAAACCATCGAAACTTGTGGTAAATCCAAAACATATTTTTATAATAAATTCAACAACTATTGTTCAAAACTTTATAAGAATGTGGCCATTGCATAATCCAAAACATAATGTCTTATACAACTCTGGAACGTAATAACTATTATTCGATTCCAAGATAAATCTTGAAGATAGACTCCATCATTTTTGAGTAGCGATCCCATCACCATCCTTTACTATCATCTTGTCTTTATTTCTTCTCAACTTCTGAGCTTTTTGTTGTTCTTTAATAAATTGCAAATTGCAATTAAAAGCAATCAACTAGTATCAAATACTTATGACATACAGAAACAAGTAAAACAACATTAATATCATATTGTTGGGAAACGTTGCATGGAAAACAAAAAAAATCTACGCACACGCAAGATCTATCAAGGAGATGCATAGCAACGAGAGGGGAGAGTGTGTCTACGTACCCTCGTAGACCGTAAGCGGAAGCGTTTGTTAACATTGTTGATGTAGTCAAACTTCTTCGCGCTCCAACTGATCGAGTACCGAACGTACGACACCTCTGCGTTCAGCACACGTTCAACTCGGTGACGTCCGCTGCCTTCTTGATCCAGCAATACGGCGAGGTAGTGGATAGTTCCGGCAGCACGATGGCGTGGTGACGGTGATGGTGAAGTTATCTCCACAGGGCTTCGCCTAAGCACTACGAAAATATGACCGAGGGTGTAAACGGTGGAGGGGGGTGCCGCACACGGCTAAGCAATTGTTCTGGTTGTGCTAGGCGCCACCTCCCACATATATATAGGTGGGGGAAGGAGGGAGCAGCCAGGAGGCGCCCCCAAGTAGGCCGAATCATACTTGGGGTCCTTCCCAAGTGACTCTGAACAACATTTGGTCACCAAATCATATAACTCATATAACATTATATCGTCAACGAACGTTAAGCGTGCGGACCCTACGGGTTTGAGAACTATGTAGACATGACCGAGACACCTCTCCGGTCAATAACCAATAGCGGAACCTGGATGCCCATATTGGATCCTACATATTCTATGAAGATCTTTATCGGTCGAACCTTATGACAACATACATAATTCCCTTTGTCCATCGGTATGTTACTTGCCCGAGATTCGATCATCGGTATCTTCATACCTAGTTCAATCTCGTTACCGACAAGCATCTTTACTACTTTTGTAATACATCGTCTTGCAACTAACTCCTTAGTCACTTTGCTTGCAAGGCTTCTTATGATGTGTATTACAGAGAGGGCCCAGAGATACCGCTCTGATACTCGGAGTGACAAATCCTAATCTCGATCTATGCCAACTCAAGAAACACCTTCGGAGATACCTGTAGAGCATGTTTATGATCACCCAGTTGCATTGTGACGTTTGGTAGAACATAGGGTATTCCTCTGGTATCCGGGTGTTGCATAATCTCATAGTCGAAGGAATATGTATTTGACATTAAGAAAGCAATAGCAATAAATTGAACGATCAATATGCTAAGCTAACGGATGGGTCTTGTCCATCACATCATTCTCCTAATGATGTGATCCCATTATCAAATGACAACACATGTCCATGGTTAGGAAATCTTAACCATCTTTGATCAATGAGCTAGTCTAGTAGAGGCTTACTAGGGACACGATATTTTGTTTATGTATTCACACATGTATTTAAGTTTCCGATCAATACAATTATAGCATGAATAATAAATCTTTATAATGATTTAGGGAATATAATAATAACCATTTTATTATTGCCTCTAGGGCATATTTCCATCAGTCTCCCACTAGCACTAGAGTCAATAATCTAGTTCACATCACCATGTGATTAACACCCATAGTTCACATCGCCATGTGACTAACACCCAAAGAGTTTAGTAGAGTCAATAATCTAGTTCACATCGCCATGTGATTAACACCCAGAGAGTACTAAGGCGTGATCATGTTTTGCTTGTGAGAGAGGTTTACTCAACGGGACTGATTCAGATCTGTATGTATTTTGCAAATTTCTATGTCTACAATGCCTTGCATGGAACTACTCTAGCTAATTGCTCCCACTTTCAATACATATCCATATTGAGATTCAGAGTCATCTGGATCAGTGTCAAAGCTTGCATCGTCGTAACCCTTTAAGACGAACTCTTTATCACCTCCATAACCGAGAAACATTTCCTTAGTCCACTTAGGTAACTAAGGATAATTTTGACCGATGTCTAGTGATCCACTCCTGGATCACTATTGTACACCCTTGCCAAACTCATGGAAAGGTACACAATAGGTCTGGTACATAGCATAACATATTTTGTAGAACCTATGGCTGAGGCATAGGGAATGACTTTCATTTTCTATCTATCTTCTGCAGTGGTAGGGCTTTGAGTCTGACTCAACTTCACACCTTGTAACACAGGCAAGAACCCTTTCTTTGACTGATCCATTTTGAACTTCTTCAAAACTTTATCAAGGTATGTGCTTTGTGAAAGTCCTATTAAGCGTCTCGATCTATCTCTATAGATCTTGATGCCCAATATATAAGCAGCTTCACTGAGGTCTTTCATTGAAAAATTCTTATTCAAGTATCCTTTTATGCTATCCAGAAATTATATATCATTTCCAATCAATAACATGTCATTCACATATAAGATCAGAAATGTTACAGAGCTCCCACTCACTTTCTTGTAAATACAGGCTTCACCATAAGTCTGTATAAAACCATATGCTTTGATCACATCATCAAAGCCTATATTCCAACTCCGAGATGCTTGCACTAGTCCATAAATGGATCGCTGGAGCTTGCGCACTTTGTTAGCACCTTTAGGATCGACAAAACCTTATGGTTGCATCATATACAGATATTCTTTAATAAATCCATTAAGGAATGTAATTTTGACGTCCATTTGCCAGATTTCATAATCATAAAATGTGGCAATTGCTAACATGATTCAGACAGACTTAAGCATCTCTACGGGTGAGAAAGTCTCATCGTAGTCAACTCCTGAAACTTGTCAAAAACCTTTCGCGACAAGTCGAGCTTTGTAGACAGTAATGTTACCATCAGCGTTAGTCTTCTTCTTGAAGATCCATTTATTCTCAATGGCTTGCCGATCATCGGGCAAGTCCACCAAAGTCCACACTTTGTTCTCATACATGGATCCTATCTCAGATTTCATGGCCTCAAGCCATTTATCGGAATCTGGGCTCATCATAGCTTATTCATAGTTCGTAGGTTCGCCTTGGTCTAACAACATGACTTCCAGAACAGGATTACCGTACCACTCTGGCATGGATCGTGCTCTGGTCGACCTACGAGGTTCAGTAGTAAGTTGATCTGAAGTTTCATGATCATTATCATTTGCCTCCTCTCTAGTTGGTGTAGGCATCACGGGAACAGTTTTCTATGATGTGCTACTTTCCTATTCGAGAGAAGGTACAATTACCTCATCAAGTTCTACTTTCCTCCCAGTCACTTCTTTCGAGAGAAACTCCTTCTCTAGAAAGGATCCATTCTTGGCAACAAAGATCTTACATTTGGATCTATGGTAGAAGGTGTACCCAATTGTTTCCTTAGGGTATCCTATGAAAACGCACTTCTCCGATTTGGGTTCGAGCTAATCAGGCTGAAGCCTTTTGACATAAGTTTCGCAACCCCAAACTTTAAGAAACGACAACTTAGGTTTCTTGCCAAACCACAGTTCATACGGTGTTGTCTCAACGGATTTAGACGGTGCCCTATTTAACGCGAATGCGGCTGTCTCTAATGCATAATCCCAAAACGATAGTGGCAAATCGGTAAGAGACATCATAGATCACACCATATCTAATAAAGTACGATTACGACATTCGGACACACCATTACGTTGTGGTGTTCCAAGTGGTGTGAGTTGTGAAACAATTCCACATTGTTTTAAATGAAGGCCAAACTCGTAACTCAAATATCCGCCTCTGCGATCGATCACAATAAATTAATTTTCTTGTTACGATGATTCTCCACTTCACTCGGAAATTCTTTGTACTTTTCAAGTGTTTCAGACTTGTGTTTCATCAAGTAGACATACCCATACCTACTCAAACCATCTGTGAAGGTCGGAAAATAACGATACCCGCCGCGTGCTTCAACACTCATTGGACCGCATACATCAGTATGTATTATTTCTAATAAGTCATTATCTCGCTCCATTGTTCCGAAGAACGGAGTTTTAGTCATCTTGCCCATGAGACATGGTTCACAAGTATCAAATGATTCATAATCAAGTGATTCCAAAAGTCCATCTGCATGGAGTTTCTTCATGTGCTTTACACCAATATGAGCTAAATGGCAGTGCCACAAGTATGTTGCACTATCATTATCAACTTAGCATCTTTTGGCATCAATACTATGAATATGTGTATCACTACGATCGAGATTCAACAAGAATAGACCATTCATCAAGGGTGCATGACCATAAAAGATATTACTCATATAAATAGAACAACCATTATTCTCTGATTTAAATGAATAACCGTCTGGCAGTAAACAAGATCTAGATATAATGTTCATGCTCAACGCTGGCACCAAATAACAATTATTGAGGTCTAAAACTAATCCCCAAGGTAGATGTAGAGGTAGCGTGTAACACCCCGGATGTAACTTTCCATATTTGTAACTCCAACTCTTGCCATTTTCAGCATTGTGATATGATATTCCCTCCGTGGTTGGGTTTTTGTCTTTCGTTTTGCATTTTGTTTATGTCATGCATCTCATATCATGCCATCATGTGCATCTCATTCGCATACGTGTTCGTCTCATGCATCCGAGCATTTTCCCCGTTGTCCGTTTTGCAATCCGGCACTCCTATGTCCCCCGGCGTCCCCTTTTACATTTTTCCGTGAGCGGGTACTAAACTTTCTCGGAATGGACCGAGCCTTGTCAAGTGGCCTTGGTACACCACCGGTAGACCACCTGTCAAGTTTCGGGTCATTTGGAGCTCGTTTGGTACTCCAACGGTTAACCGCATAACCGCAAAGGCCTCTTTTAAGTTGCAGCCCAACACCCGTTCAAAATAGCCCAATAACCCATCTAAGTCACTTCCATGCTCTCCGTCGTCGGATCACGATTGTGTGGGCGAAAACTATACTCCATTTGGAGCTTCCTAGCTCCTTCTACCTATAAATATAGGTCCCTTCCCCGAAATCCGGATGAAACCCTAGTCTCCCGCTCCCTTCAAGGCCGGCGGGCGAAATCCGGACGGCGGACACGTCGCCAGCGCCACCGGGCGAATCGTGGGCTGCCACGTGGGCAAAGCCGCGCCCGCCGCCGCCGACCCAGCGGGCCCGCGAGGCCCGTCTGCGAGCCCTCCTGGCCCGCCGCCCGGCCACCGCGCGCCAGCCGCCCGCCGCCCGCTCTCTGCCGCCCGTCGCCGCCTCCGCCCGCGCCCGGCGCGCCGACGCTTCGACCCAGGCGAGCCGCCACCCTAAGCGCCGCCCGCCCGCCAGCCCCAGCGCCAGCCGCCGTCTTGCCCGGCCCTCCTCCGGCCGGCCCCTCCTCCTCGGCCCGGCCTCTCCTCCCTCCTCCGGCGCCGTTCCGGCGAGCCGCCGCCGGCCCCGCCTCGGTTCGCGCGCGCTCTGGATCCAGATCCACCGAGAGGATTGACTTTCCTTCTCCCCCGATTTCCTCTGTCTTTATCTGTGATATATCTTGTTGCATTTTCATCATGCCATAACTCTGCACCCGTGGCTCCGTTTTGGACGCTTAGCATACCGAATTGTTCGCCTCGATGTGTACATCATTTCATCTCATTGCATCATTTTCATTTGAGCTCATCTTGATGCCCGAAATGCTGTTAGAAGAGGGATATGTGATGTTAGTTTCAGTTTCTTAACAGAACATGCACTTTTGTCATTTTTGCCATGATTGATGTGTGCACCCTGTGATCTTGAGTCCTACATGTGTTTTGTAATATGCCATGCCATATTTACAGGGTTGTATGCCATGTATTTTTGTGATCTCTGTGGTGACTAACACAAGCATGCAAATTAGGCTCCATGATGTTGCTGATTTCAGCCCCTGTTTTGCTGATATTTTTATGCCATGTTAACTTGATGCTACCGAGAGATCCATGCATATTTTGAGATACTTCATTAAGGATGTTTTGAACATATGGTTATGCTCTATCAATCCATGCCCTTGTTTGCAATTATGGAGTGCCATAGCTTGAGTCAATCGAGCTCTACGTTTGCTATAAAATGTTTCCTGGCAGATTGTTTACATGTTATTCAATTTTGCCAAGGTTGTTGTAGTTGATCCGTGTATGCTATGATGTTGTTCTTGCCATGTATAGCTTCTATGCCATGTCTTATTGATGGATGTATGATTAGTTTATCTTGTAATGCTCTGTAGTGAGTGAATCGAACTCGCGAAGATGCCTACATAATTCTGTCAATGTCATGCCCAGTTTGCTGAATCTGTTAACGAAACTTGCTATATTTACGTGGGTGCCATCATATCTTCTGATCCTTTTTGGCTCATGGTCAGTAAGGGATTTTTGTTCTATGCTTTGATTATATTCATGCCATGCCTTGTTTTGCTATTATAAGTTCCTGTAGCATGTGGTTTGCTTGCTCTGAACATTGCTTCCTGATGCTGATTCTGCCATGTTCAGTATTTTCACTAAGTCTGTGAAGCTGATATATTTTGCACTTTTGCCATGCTTGTTTGGACCTTTTATGGTGTGATTTAGCCGTAGCTTAGTGTTCATCTTTTGTCAAGCATCTTGAGTAGATCACTGCCATATGCTTTGTTGGTACGTTTGGGTGCAGTAGTTTAATTTCTTGTTGCTTGCTATGTGGCTTCGTGCTGTTAATGGCAGATTTGTGCCATTCTTGTTTTGCTTGTCATTTGCAAACCGTGCATCCGATTCTAGTGATCTTTATATCGATTTCAACCGAAATCATCTCACCTTTCCAGCGGCATACTTGGTTTGCCAAGTTGATGCCTGGTTCATCATTTTCCTTCCGGAGCACGCATATGCATTGCATATCACATCTCGCATATCATGCCATGTATTGCATCATGTTGTTTGTGCATTGCACCGTGATTTATTGTGGTTCCATTGTTTGTGTTCTTGCTTTGGGTAGAGCCGGAGGCGAGTGCGTGAGCGAGGAACCTGTTGAGAACGCTTTCGAGGATCAAGCTTTCGACAACTCTGAGAACCTTGCAGGCAAGATGACCATACCCTCGAAATCACTTCTATCTTTGCTTGCTAGATGCTCGCTCTTTTGCTATGTCTATGCTATGATGCCTATCACTTGCTTATCATGCCTCCCATATTGCCATGTCAAGCCCCTAACCATCCTTTCCTAGCAAACCGTTGATTGGCTATGTTACCGCTTTGCTCAGCCCCTCTTATAGCGTTGCTAGTTGCAGGTGAAGATGAAGTTTGTTCCTTGTTGGAACATAGAGATGTTGTTCCTTGTTGGAACATGTTTACTTGTTAGGGATATCACAATATCTATTATTTAATTAATGCATCTATATACTTGGTAAAGGGTGGAAGACTCGGCCTTATGCCTGGTGTTTTGTTCCACTCTTGCCGCCTTAGTTTCCGTCATATCGGTGTTATGTTCCTTGATTTCGCGTTCCTTACGGTTGGGTGATTTATGGGACCCCCTTGACAGTTCGCTTTGAATAAGACTCCTCCAAAAAGGCCCAACATTGGTTTTACCATTTGCCACCTAAGCCTTTTCCCCGGGTTTCGCGAGCCGAGGGTCATCTTTATTTAACCCCGGACCAGGTGCTCCTTGAGTGCTGGCCCGAACCAATCGCCTGGGCCACCTCGGGAAACTCAAGGCCTGATTTTACTCGTAGCTTGTCTCATCCGGATGTGCCACGAGAACGAGATATGTGCAGCTCCTATCGGGTTTGTCGGCTGTCGGGTGGCTTTGCTGGTCTTGTTTTATTCTTTCGAAATGTCTTGTAGTCCGGGATTCGAGATCGATCGGGTCTTCGGTAGAAGGAATATCCTTCGTTGACCGTGAGAGCTTATAATGGGCTAAGTTGGGACACCCTGCGGGTATTATCTTTGAAAGCCGTGCCCATGATTATGAGGCAGATGGGAATTTGTTAATGTCGGTTGTAGAAAACCGAAGTTGACCTTGATTAAAATACATCAACGGCGTGTGTAACCGTAATGGTCTCTTCTCGGCGGAGTCCGGAAGTGAACACGATGTTGGAGTTATGTTTGGCGTAAGTAGTTCAGGATCACTTCTTGATCGCTACTAGCTTCACGACCGCGCCTTGCTTCTCTTCTCGCTCTCTTTTGCGAATGTAGCCACCATATATGCTAGTAAACTTGCTGCAGCTCCACCTCACAACTCTGTCCTACCTATAAGCTTAAATAGTCTTGATCTCGCGGTGTGAGATTGCTGAGTCCCGTGACTCACAGACTCTACCAAAACAGTTGCAGTGCCGACGATGCGGTCAGGTGGCGCAACCGAGCTCAAGTGGGAGTTCGACGAGGAACGTGGTCGTTACTATGTGTCTTTTCCTGATGATCGATAGTGGAGCCAGTTGGGACGATCGGGGATCTGTAGCATTTGGGGTATCTTCTTTTATTTTGGTTCCGTAGTCGGACCTTGAGTGTAATCTGGATGATGGATGTTTATTTATGTATTGTGTGAAGTGGCATTGTAAGCCAACTATGTATCTCTTTCCTTATGTATTACATGGGTTGTGTGAAGATTACCTCACTTGCGACATTGCTTTCAATGCGGTTATGCCTCTAAGTCGTGCTTCAACACGTGGGAGATATAGCCGCATCGAGGCGTGTGAAGTTGGTAATCGAGCCATCCCGACTTAGGAGCCCCCGCTTGATTGTTTGTTGGCGTTGTTGAGTCTAGAACAAAAATGTTTTGAGTCTTAGGATTATATATATCGGAGAGTAGGATTATTTTACTCCCGGTCCCTTAAATCGCTCTGGAGAGGTCTCTGGCGTAGAAGTTTTGACTCTCCTCTCCTCAAATTTCATTAAAAAATTAGGATCACGCGGGTATCTTGGAATCGTTCGATGGTTTTGTGGCGAGAACATTGTTCTTGGTGCCTCGACATTTAGGGGTTGTGGCGGTGTCCGGGGAGTTGAGCTCCGAGGTGTTGTCGTCACAATTTTATCGTTGCGATTCTGGAATACACGAGTTTTGCCGACATCGAAAATCTCTTTTGTACAGTTGTTGGTGAGATAACCCGATAACCCGATCTTTGGGCGAGCTCGGGAGTATTGCCATGACTCAGTATAACGGATGCTTTTGAAGGTCGAGGTACCACGATTTCGAAGGTTTCTTGGTTATGTGTTGACGGATGGATACAATGGTGGATCTAGGTATTGTTAGTTTGGGTGATATATTTTGTGTCCCTGTATCCCCAACACCAGTTGCATAACCGAAAGTTTCGGAGTTTATAGGTGGGATTCAAGTAGCTCTTAGCATGTCTTCCATGAGATATTTGGTTTGTGATTGGGTAATCCTTACCACTTATTTGTTCGATCGTACCTTGTTTTTTTCATCAACCCTTAATCAAGTGGCTTCTCACCTTAATGGGCGTGTGATGTTAGCTTTTGGAATTCATTCGTTCATCCTTGTTGAATGTTTATTGTGAAGACTATATGTTGCAATTTCTATCCGTTGATTCAACTTGTCTATCTGTCTATCAAAGTGCTAACGGATGTCACCCTCTTGAGATGGCTCCGCCAGCGTCGAATCCGGATCGCAATGATGGGAGTCAGTCGAACCCTCCACCTCCACCACCGCCTCCGGAGGCATGGCAAGCTATCATGGCAGCCACCAATGCAAATGCTCAGATGATTTTGCAACTCTCGCAAGAGCGTACCCAAGGGAAAGGCAATCAAGGAAATCAAGGCCAAGGTAACAACCAGCCGCACTTTGCTACCCTCAATCAGTTCCTCGCTAATGAGCCGAAGTTTTTCAGTTTCTGTGTCGAGGCCACAGACGTCGACGATTGGCTTGTGGACATCTGCAAACATTTTGAATGTAGCAATGTCAGACACGAGGACTTTGTCAAGTTTGCTTCGTTTCAACTCAAGGACCAAGATCTTTGAGTGGTACCAGCAATACAAAGATTCGAGAGGAGGTCGTGTAATTACAGGATGAGTTCATGAGACTTCAAAGCTCACCACATTCGAAAAGTGTTGTTGAGAGCAAGCATGAGGAGTTCCGCAATCTCAAGCAAGGCAACATGTCGTGTATCAATACAATATCCAGTTCGAGAACTTCGCTCGCTTCGCTAAGCAAGGCGTCCACGATGAAAAGAGTATGATCTATCAATTCGAGGTGGTCTCGGAGAAGATCTGCAATTAGCTCTCGTGCTTTTGAGCGAGAAAAGTATGATGAATTCTACAACATGGCATTTGAAGCAAGAAGCTGCCCAGCTCAAATGTGAGGCTTCTAAGAAGAGAATCGGGGATGCAGATTCAGTCTTCTTCTTCCTCTCAAGTGGCAGCTAAGCAGCGAAGTTCTACCTTCCTCCTCCTCCGTTCCGTCGGCCTTATCGTGAAAGAACTCGGTGGTCGTGGATCTTCCCACCCGCCCAACCCAGGCTATCGTAATAAGTCTAATTCTCAAGCTCCAAGGTCAAATGCTCCTTATCACCGTCCGCTCTCGGGTGACTTGCAACAAATGTCGTGAGAAAAGTCACTATGCGAACAAGTGCTTCAACCAAAGGCGCCTTCCGCCTCCTCCTCTGTGAGATCTTCCAGCAATGCGGTGGTCAAGCATAATCCCAAGTCTGCAAAGGTGAATATGATGAATGCAGTTCAAGCGGAGGAATCTCTGATGTGATAATGGGTAATCTTCCGATTAATGATATTCTGCAATAGTCTTATTTGATCTTGGTGCATCGCATTCTTTCATGTCATATCCTTTTGCATGAAGCACAATTTTGATCTGAGGCATTACCTAGAGCATTGCAAGTTATTTCTCCAGCTAAGCGTTTGAGATCTACCATGTTAGTTCCGAATGTCGGTATCAAGATGGGCGACTATAGATTTCTGGCTAAACCAATTGTCCTTGGTGACTCGGATATTGATCTAATTCTCGGGATGGACTGGCTTTCTCAGCATAAAGCTCAGCTTGATTGTGCTGCCAGGGAAATTCAATTGACACACTCTTCTAATGATGTGATCATCTATGCGCTCGTGATGAAACCATTGGTTGTTTTCTCTCAATGAGAAGGGCGAATTGGATGCTATCTCTCGATTCGATCGTTTGTGAGTACCAAGATGTCTTTCGGAAGAGCTTCCAGAATGCCTCCTCACCGGCCGATTGAATTCGTTATCGATCTTGAGCACAACTCAACCCATTTGCAAGCGTCCATACAAGCTTGGACCTAATGAGCTGAAGGAATTGAAGAAGCAGCTCGATGAACAAGAACGTCTGGGTTTGATCGGACCGAGTTCATCTCCTTGGGGTTGTGGTGTTCTTTTGTCCGAGAAGAAGGATGGCGCGGACCGACTTTGCGTCGATTACCGTCCATTGAATAAGAAGACAATCAAGAACAAGTATCCACTTCCTAACATCAATGAGCTTTTCGAGCAACTCAAAGGTGCTAAAGTGTTCTCCAAGCTTGACCTTCGTATGGGTTATCATCAAATTCGCATTCGTGAACAAGATATTCCCAAGACAGCATTCAGAACAAGCTTTGGTTCTTATGAATATACTGTCATGTCTTTCGGCCTTGTCAATGCTCCTCCAACATTCTCTCGAATGATGAACTTCATCTTCAACCCCTACACCAATGAATTCGTCTTGGTCTATCTTGATGATATTTTGGTCTTCTCCAAGAATAAGAAGGATCATGCCAAACATTTGTGATTGGTGCTCGACAAGCTCAGAGAGAATCAATTCTATGCGAAGTTTTCCAAATGTGAATTTTGGCTTGATGAAGTGCTTTATCTTGGTCATATCATCTCCGCCAAGGGCATCGCTGTTAACCCCGAGAAGGTGTCTGCAGTTGTGAATTGGGAACCTTCTCAGAATGTCAAGCAGCTTCGCAGTTTTATTGGACTTGCAAGCTATTGCCGAAGATTCGTTGAGAATTTTTCAAAGATTGCAAAGCCTCTTTCCAACCTCCTCCAGAAGCATGTGAAGTATGTCTGGTCTCCTGAGTGTGACGTTGCTTTCAACACCCTTAAAGAGAAACTCGTCACAGCTCTGTCTTGACTCCTCTGATGAATCCAAGCCATTGAAGTTTTACGTGATGCTTCTCTTCAAGGTCTCGGTCTTGTGTTAATGCAAGAGAAGAGAGTTGTGGCCTATACCTCTCGTCACCGAAGCCCAACGAAAAGAACTACCCCACTCACGATCTTGAGTTGGCGGCGATTGTCCATGCATTGATAACATGGAGACATCTCTTGTTGGGAAGGAAAGTGGACATATTCACCGATCACAAGAGTCTCAAGTATATCTTCACTCAACCCAACCTCAACCTCGAGCAAACTCGATGGGTGAAATGATTCAAGAGTACAACCCAAGTATTGAATATACTCGGGCAAGGCCAATGTGATTGAAGATGCTTTGAGCAGGAAGGCTTATTGCAACACTTAATTCTCAAGCCCTTCCAACGGATCTCTGTGAAGCCTTCCATAAGCTGAATCTTCAAGTTGTTCCTCAAGGTTTTCTTGCCAACCTCATAGTCTCTCCTACTTTGGAAGACCAAATTCGTGAGGCTCAACTCCTGGATACCATGGTGAAAAAGGTGAAGCGTGGTATCGACAAGGGCATTTCAAATACAAGTGCTTCCACATTGATGACAAAGATACTCTTTTCTTGAGGACGGAATGTGGTTCCTAAGGGTGATCTCGTAAAGTCATTATGAGCGAGGCACACAATTCCCTTCTATCCATTCATCACGGAAATACGAAGATGTACCATGACCTCAAGCAGTCATATTGGTGGACTCGAATGAAGCGAGAAATTGCTCAATTCGTGAATGAGTGTGATGTCTGCGAAGAGTGAAAGCGAGAACACCAACGACCAGCTGGTCTCCTCCAACCTCTTGCTATTCGGAATGGAAGTTTGATCATATTGAAATGGACTTCGTGACTGGATTTCCAAAGTCCAAGCGTGGAAATGATGCTATCTTCGTTGTCATTGACAAGCTTACTAAAGTGGCTCATTTTCTTCCTATCAAAGAATCTATCACAGCAGTTCGGTTGGCGAACTATACACCTCGAATTGTCTCCTTGCGGAATTCCACAAGTGATCTCTTGAGACCGTGGCAGCATCTTTACCTCCAAGTTTTGGGATTCTTTTGAAGGCCATGGGCACCAACATCCGTTTCAGACATCTTTCCATCCTCAAACAAGTGGCCAAGTTGAGCGAGTCAATCAAATCCTTGAAGATATGCTCGGGGCTTGTGTCATTTCCTTCGGTATGAAGTGGGAAGATTGTCTTCCATATGCCGAGTTCTCCTACAACAACAGCTTCCAAGCGAGTTCGGCAACGCCCCATTCGAAATTCTCTATGGCGAAAGTGACGTACTCCTCTCAATTGGTCCGAGACAGGTGAGCGCCAACTTCTTGGCAGCGACTTGATCACGAAGCGAAGAAATGTGCAAAGTCATTCGTGAGAATCTCAAAGCCGCATAATCGTGCGGAAGAGCTATTATGATGACAAGCACCGTGATGTGGCTTTTGAAATCGGAGACCATGTCTACCTCGCGTCTCTCAATGAAAGGCACTCGTCCGCCCGGTATCAAAGGGAAGCTTGCCCCTAGATCGTGGGTCCTTTCAAGATCATTGGCAAAAGAGGCGATCTCGCCTATCAACGAGCTTCCGTCCAACTTCGCGAACGTGCACAATGTGTTTCACGTGTCACAACTTCGCAAGTGCTTCAAGACGCTGGCGCACTATCAACTTCAAGAAATTGACCTCCAATAAGATCTCTCTATCATGAGCACCCGTTGCTATTCTTGAAGAAAGCGGCGCAAGATTCGCAACAAGTCAATCAAATTCCTGAAAGTGAAGTGGTCACACCATTCCGACCGAGAAGCCACACAGGGCGCGAGGATCACCTCCGTTCGAATATCCGGAGTTCTTTCAGTCCTAGATCTCGGGACGAGATCCTCTTGTAGTGGTGGAGTGTTGTAACACCCCGGATGTAACTTTCCATATTTGTAACTCCAACTCTTGCCATTTTCGGCATTGTGATATGATATTCCCTCCGTGGTTGGGTTTTTGTCTTTCGCTTTGCATTTTGTTTATGTCATGCATCTCATATCATGCCATCATGTGCATCTCATTCGCATACGTGTTCGTCTCATGCATCCGAGCATTTTCCCCGTTGTCCGTTTTGCAATCCGGCACTCGTATGTCCCCCGGCGTCCCCTTTTACATTTTTCCGTGAGCGGGTACTAAACTTTCTCGGAATGGACCGAGCCTTGTCAAGTGGCCTTGGTACACCACCGGTAGACCACCTGTCAAGTTTGGTCATTTGGAGCTCGTTGGTACTCAGCAGTTAACCGCATAACCGCAAAGGCCTCTTTTAAGTTGCAGCCCAACACCCCTTCAAAATAGCCCAATAACCCATCTAAGTCACTTCCTTGCTCTCCGTCGTCGGATCACGATTGTGTGGGCGAAAACTACACTCCATTTGGAGCTTCCTAGCTCCTTCTACCTATAAATATAGGTCCCTTCCCGAAATCCGGATGAAACCCTAGTGTCCCGCTCCCTTGGCGCCCGGGGCGAAATCCGGACGCCGGACACGTCCGCCACACGCCACCAGGCGAATCGCGGGCTACCACGTGGGCAAAGCCGCGCCCGCCGCCGCCGACCCCGGGCCCATGAGGCCGTGCGGGGGCCCCCCGCCCGCCCGGCCGCCAGCGCCCAGCCAGCGCCGCCCGCTCTCCGCCGCCAGAGCCGCCCGCAGCCAGCCACGCCACGCCAGCGCTTCGACCCAGCGAGCCGCCGCCCTAAGCGCCGCGCGCCGCCCGCGCCCGGCCGCGTCGCCGCCCGCGCCGCCCGGCCCGCCTCCGGCCGACCCTCCTCCTCCGGCCCCGGCCTCTCCTCCCTCCTCCGGCGCCGTTCCGGCGAGCCGCCGCCGGCCCTGCCTCGGTTCGCGCGCGCTCTGGATCCAGATCCACCGAGAGGGTTGACTTTCCTTCTCCCCCGATTTCCTCTGTCTTTATCTGTGATATATCTTGTTGCATTTTCATCATGCCATAACTCTGCACCCGTGGCTCCGTTTTGGACGTGTAGCATACCGAATTGTTCGTCTCGATGAGTACATCATTTCATCTCATTGCATCATTTTCATTTGAGCTCATCTTGATGCCCGAAATTCTGTTAGAAGAGGGCTATGTGATGTTAGTTTCAGTTTCTTAACAGAACATGCACTTTTGTCATTTTTGCCATGATTGATGTGTGCACCCTATGATCTTGAGTCCCACATGTGTTTTGTAATATGCCATGCCATCTTTACAGGGGTGTATGCCATGTATTTTTGTGATCTCTGTGGTGACTAGCACAAGCATGCAAATTAGGCTCCATGATGTTGCTGATTTCAGCCCCTGTTTTGCTGATATTTTTATGCCATGTTAACTTGATCCTACCGAGAGATCCATGCATATTTTGAGATACTTCAGTAAGGATGTTTTGAACATATGGTTATGCTCTATCCATCCATGCCCTTGTTTGCAATTATGGAGTGCCATAGCTTGAGTCAATCGGGCTCTATTTTTGCTATAAAATGTTTCCTCGCAGATTGTTTACATGTTATTCAATTTTGCCAAGGTTGTTGTAGTTGATCCGCGTATGCTATGATGTTGTTCTTGCCATTTATAGCTTCTATGCCATGTCTTCTTGATGGATGTATGGTCAGTAAGGGACTTCTGTTCTATGCTTTGAGTAGATACATGCCATGCCTTGTTTTGCTATTATAAGTTCCTGTAGCATGTGGTTTGCTTGCTCTGAACATTGCTTCCTCATGCTGATTCTGCCATGTTCAGTATTTTCACTAAGTCTGTGAAGCTGATATATTTTGCACTTTTGCCATGCTTGTTTGGACCTGTTATGGTGTGATTTAGCCATAGCTCAGTGTTCATATTTTGTCAAGCATCTTGAGTAGATCACTGCCATATGCTTTTTTGGTACGTTTGGGTGCAGTAGTTTAATTTCTTGTTGCTTGCTATGTGGCTTCGTGCTGTTAATGGCAGATTTGTGCCATTCTTGTTTTGCTTGTCATTTGCAAACCATGCATCCGATTCCGGTGATCTTTATATCGATTTCAACCGAAATCATCTCACCTTTCCAGCGGCATACTTGGTTTGCCAAGTTGATGCCTGGTTCATCATTTTCCTTCCGGAGCATGCATACGCATTGCATATCACATATTGCATATCATGCCATGTATTGCATCATGTTGTTTGTGCATTGCACCTTGATTTATTGTGGTTCCATTGTTTGTGTTCTTGCTTTGGGTAGAGCCGAGGCGAGTGCGTGAGCGAGGAACCTGTTGAGAACGCTTTAGGATCAAGCTTTCGACAACTCTGAGAACCTTGCAGGCAAGATGACCATACCCTCGAAATCACTTCTATCTTTGCTTGCTAGATGCTCGCTCTTTTGCTATGCCTATGCTAAGATGCCTATCACTTGCTTATCATGCCTCCCATATTGCCATGTCAAGCCCCTAACCATCCTTTCCTAGCAAACCGTTGATTGGCTATGTTACCGCTTTGCTCAGCCCCTCTTATAGCGTTGCTAGTTGCAGGTGAAGATGAAGTTTGTTCCTTGTTGGAACATGGAGATGTTGTTCCTTGTTGGAACATGTTTACTTGTTGGGGATATCACAATATCTATTGTTTAATTAATGCATCTATATACTTGGTAAAGGGTGGAAGACTCGGCCTTATGCCTGGTGTTTTGTTCCACTCTTGCCGCCTTAGTTTCCGTCATATCAGTGTTATGTTCCTTGATTTCGCGTTCCTTACACGGTTGGGTGATTTATGGGACCCCCTTGACAGTTCGCTTTGAATAAGACTCCTCTAGCAAGGCCCAACATTGGTTTTACCATTTGCCACCTAAGCCTTTTTCCCCGGGTTTCGCGAGCCGAGGGTCATCTTTATTTTAACCCCGGACGGTGCTCCTTGAGTGCTGGCCCGAACCGAGCCGCTGCGGGGCCACCTCGGGAAACTTCGAGGCCTGGTTTTACTCGTAGCTTGTCTCATCCGGATGTGCCACGAGAACGAGATATGTGCAGCTCCTATCGGGATTTGTCGGCTGTCGGGTGGCTTTGCTGGTCTTGTTTTATTCTTTGTCGAAATGTCTTGTAGTCCGGGATTCCGAGACTGATCGGGTCTTCCGGTAGAAGGAATATCCTTCGTTGACCATGAGAGCTTATAATGGGCTAAGTTGGGACACCCTGCGGGTATTATCTTTCAAAGCCGTGCCCGCGGTTATGAGGCGATGGGAATTTGTTAATGTCGGTTGTAGAAAACCCGAAGTTGACCTTGATTAAAATACATCAACCGCGTGTGTAACCGTGATGGTCTCTTCTCGGCGGAGTCCGGGAAGTGAACACGGTGTTGGAGTTATGTTTGACATAAGTAGTTCAGGATCACTTCTTGATCGCTACTAGCTTCACGACCGCGCCTTGCTTCTCTTCTCGCTCTCTTTTGCGAATGTAGCCACCATATATGCTAGTCGCTTGCTGCAGCTCCACCTCACAACTCTGTCCTACCTATAAGCTTAAATAGTCTTGATCTCGCGGGTGTGAGATTGCTGAGTCCCCGTGACTCACAGATTCTACCAAAACAGTTGCAGTGTGCCGCGATGCCATTTGAAGGTGGCGCAACCGAGCTCAAGTGGGAGTTCGACGAGGCGTGGTCGTTACTATGTGTCTTTTCCGATGATCGATAGTGGAGCCAGTTGGGACGATCGGGGATCTGTGTAGCATTTTGGTATCTTCTTTTATTTTGGTTCCGTAGTCGGACCTTGAGTGTAATCTGGATGATGGATGTTTATTTATGTATTGTGTGAAGTGGCGACTGTAAGCCAACTATGTATCTCGTTCCCTTATGTATTACATGGGTTGTGTGAAGATTACCTCACTTGCGACATTGCTTTCAATGCGGTTATGCCTCTAAGTCGTGCTTCGACACGTGGGAGATATAGCAGCATCGAGGGCGTGACATAGCGTGCCAGCGACGATCACATCAACCTTGGAACCATTCCCGACGCGCATCGTCACCTCGTCCTTAGCCAATCTTCGTTTATTCCACAGCTCCTATTTCGAGTTACAAATATGAGCAATCGAACCAGTATCAAATACCTAGGCGCTGCTACAAGCATTATTAAGGTACACATCAAAAACATGTATATCAATTATACCTTTGTTCACTTTGCCATCCTTCTTATCCGCTAAGTATTTGGGGCAGTTCCGTTTCGAGTGACCATTCCCTTTGCAGTAGAAGCACTCAGTTTCAGGCTTGGGTCCAGCTTTGGGTTTGCTCCCGGGAGTGGAAACTTGCTTGCCATTCTTCTGGAAGTTCCCTTTCTTTCCCTTGCCCTTTTTCTTGAAACTAGTGGTTTTGTTAACCATCAACACTTGATGCTCTTTCTTGATTTCTACCTTCGCCGATTTCAACATCGTGAAGAGCTCGGGAATCGTTTTCGTCATCGCTTGCATATTATAGTTCATCACGAAGTTCTAGTAGCTTGGTGATAGTGACTAGAGAACTCTGTCAATCACTATCTTATCTGAAAGATTAACTCCCACTTGATTCAAGCGATTGTAGTACCCAGACATTCTGAGTACATGCTCATTGTCTGAGCTATTCTCCTCCGTCTTGTAGGCAAAGTACTTGTCAGAGGTCTCATACATCTCGACACGAGCATGAGTCTGAAATACCAATTTCAGCTCTTGGAACATCTCATATGCTCCCTGGCATTCAAAACATTTTTGTAGTCCCGGTTCTAAGCCATAAAGCATGGCGCACTGAACTATTAAGTAGTCATCATATCAAGCTTGCCAAACATTCACAACGCAATAGGTCTGTCACCTAGCGGTGCATCAAGGACATAATACTTTTGTGCAGCAATGAGGATAATCCTTAGATCACGGACCCAATCCGCATTATTGTTACTATCATCTTTCAACTTAGTTTTCTCTAGGAACATATCAAAATACAGGGGAGCTATATCGCGAGCTATTGATCTACAACATAGATATGCAAAAACTATTAAGACTAAGTCCATGATAAATTTAATTTCAATTAATAATATTACTAATGAACTCTCACTTAAATAAACATCCCTCAAGTTATTTAATTGATACATGATCCAAATCAACTCACCCATGTCCGATCATCATGTGAGATGGGGTAGTCATCAGTGGTGAACATCTCTATGTTGATCATATCTACTATATGACTCATGTTCGACCTTTCGGTCTCTAGTGTTTCGAGACCATGTCTGTACATGCTAGGCTCGTCAAGTTTAACCCAAGTATTCTACATGTGCAAAACTGCCTTATACTCGTTGTATGTGAACGTAGAGTCTATCACACTCAATCATCACGTGGTGCTTCAAAACGACGAACTTTGGCAATGGTGCATACTGATATGTCTCTGTCGTATCAATAATTTTTGATTGTTTCATGCCAATATTATACAACTTTCACATACTTTTGGCAACATTTTATATGATTTATTGAACTAACCTATTGATCCAGTGCCCAGTGTCAGTTCCTGTTTTTTGCATGTTTTTTGTTTCGCAGAAAATCCATATCAAACAAAGTCCAAAAGCGAAAAAAAAATTACGGGGAATTATTTTGGAATATATGTGATTTTCGGGACTTGGAATCAACGCAAACCGAGGCCCACAGTGCCCAAGAGACACCTGGGCGCACCCCAGGCTCCAGGCGAGTGGTGGTGGGTTGTGCTCACCTCGTACGTCATTTGGGGCTCTACTTTGAGCGCAAGGAAGGTTATATCCGGGGGAAATCGTGTTAAAATTTTAGCACAATCGGAGTTACCGATCTCCGGGAATATAAGAAACGGTTTTCGGCCAGATCTGAGGAACACGAAACAGAAGAGAACAGAGAGGGAGATCCAATATCGGAGGGGCTCCCACCCCTCCGCCACCATGAAGGCCATGGACCAGGGGGGGAACTCTCCTCCCATCTAGGAGGGAGGCCAAGGAAGAAGAAGGAGGAGGGGGGCTCTATCCCCCTCTCTCTCGGTGGTGCCGGAGTGCCGCCGGGGCAAGGATCGGGACGGTGATCTACATCAACAATCTTGCTATCGTCATCACCAACTCTCCCCCCTTTATGAAGTGGTGTAACGACCCTTCTCCCCGCTGTAATCTCTACTTAAACATGGTGCTCAACTCCATATATTATTTCCCAATGATAAATGGTTATCCTATGATGTTTGAGTAGATCCGTTTTCTCCTGTGGGTTAATCGTGATCTTGGTTGGTATGATTGTATATTTTATTATGTTGTTGTCCTACGGTGCCCTCTGTGTCGTGCAAATGGAGGGGGGGCCCCGCTGTAGGGTTTTGCAATATGTTCATGGTTTGCTTATTGTCGGTGTTGCGGGGGTGACAGCAGCCTAAACGCGGATAAGTGGGCTGTGGCATATGGGAGTAAATAGGACTTGATACTTAATGCTATGGTTGGGTTTTACGACCTTAATGATCTTTAGTAGTTGCGAATGCTTGCTAGGGGTCCAATCATAAGTGCATATCATTCCAATAGAGAAAGTATGTTAGCTCATGCCTCTCCCTCATGTAAAATTACAAGAAGGATTACCAGTACTTGTTATCGATTGGCCAGGGACAAATGACTTTCTTGTTGACAAAATCTATCTACTTTTATTATCTCGTGATTTATTCCTAGTTTTATTCTCGCAAAGTACTCGTAGTTTTATTCCTACCAAATAGTTTCATACTTGTTTTAGGTAAAGCAAACGTCAAGTGTGCGTAGAGTTGTATCGGTGGTCGATAGAACTTGAGGGAATATTTGTTCTACCTTTAGCTCCTCATTGGGTTCAACACTCTTATTTATCAAAGAAGGCTACAAATGATCAACTATACTTGTGGGTTATCAAGTGCTTTTTCTGGCGCCGTTTCCGGGGGCAATAGCGTGGGGTGAATATTCTTGTGTGTGCTTGTTTGCTTTATCACTAAGTAATTTTTATTTCTTGTTCTAAGTTGTTCTCTATCTTTAGTTATGGATATGGAACACGAAACACCAAAAAATTAGTGGTACTTGCTACTCATGGAGATGGGGAACCTCCTAAAACCCTCGTTATGTGAAAAATATTATGCACTACTTTGATAATCCTGAGAAAACCCCATTCAACTTGATAATGGGAGTAACATTGGATCAACGTGAATACTTTAGGGATTATCGCTTGACTCAAAAAGGAAACTATTATGGGATCAAATTTATATGTTGCATTGGTATGCTTGGAATTTATGCGAGAGATATGATTATATATACTTGTTTTCTAGGATGAAGGCTCCACACCTTCCCTTTTCATGCAAATTTAATGATAATGAAACCTTGGCTTCTATACTATTGGTATATATGATTACTATGATGTGGAATGAATGGAAGAATTTGTTGCTTGTAAGGGTGCTTTTGAAATTGAATCTTTGTTTGAAAAGTTTGAAGCTTTTGATGATGACGTTTATAGACTTGAAAATTTTGCCATCCTTAAATATTGTTATGAAAATTATAAATACAATTCCGATATTGATGAACTTATTGAGAAAACCTCCGCTGTCCGAGAAAGAGATTAATATTTTGCATGAGTCTATGGAAGAAGGAATTGATGAAACTATGAGCTCATTGGATGAAAAAGATGATGAGGAGAGCGAAGAACAAAAGGAGGAGAGCGGATTAGCTACCTGTGCCCACCTTATAATGAGAGTAACTTTTCAACTCATATATTGTTTAATTTCCCTTCATGCTTACCGAAGGATGAATGTTATGATAATTGCTATGATCCCGTTGATTATTTTGAAATATCCCTTTTTGATGAACTTGATGCTTGCTATGCTTGTGGCCAAGATGCCAATTTGAATTATGCTTATGGAGATGAACTTGCTATTGTTGGGGAACGTAGTAATTTCAAAAATTTTCCTACGATCACGCAAGACCATGGTGATGCATAGCAACGAGATGAGAGTGTTGTCTACGTACCCTCGTAGACCAGCAACGGAAGCGTTGACGCAACGTAGAGGAAGTAGTCGTACTTCTTCCCGATCCAACCGATCCAAGTACCGAACGTACGGCACCTCCGAGTTCTGCACACGTTCAGCTCGATGACGTCCCTCGAACTCCGATCCAGCCGAGTGTTGAGGGAGAGTTTCGTCGACGACGACGGCGTGGTGGCGATGATGATGTTCCACCGGCGCAGGCTTCGCCTAAGCTCCGCAACGGTATATTCGAGGTGTAGTTTGGTGGAAGGGGGCACCGCACACGGCTAAGGAACGATCTCAATGATCAACTTGTGTCTCATGGGGTGCCCTCTGCCCCTGTATATAAAGGAGGGAAGGGGAGGGGCTGGCCGGCCACCAAGGGCTGCGCCTGGGAGTCCTACTCCCACCGGAGTAGGATTCCTCCCAATCCTAGTCCAACTAGGATTGGCCAAGTGGGAAGGGAGAGAGAGCCACCCCTTCTCCTAGTCCTAATAGGACTAGGGAAGGGGAAGGTGCGACCAGCACTTGGGCCCCTTTCCTCCTTTCCACTAAGGCCCATCAAGGCCCATTGACCCCGGGAGGTTCCGTAACCCCCTGCACTCCGTAAAATTCCCAATTTCACCCGGAGTGATTCCGAGTCAAACATAGGCTTCCAATATATCAATCTTTATGTCTCGACCATTTGAGACTCCTCGTCATGTCCGTGATCTCATCCGGACTCAACAACCTTCGTACATCAATATCATATAAACTCATAATAACATCCATCGAAGCGTTAAGCGTGCGGACCCTACGGGTTCGAGAACTATGTAGACATGACCGAGACACCTCTCGGTCAATAACCAATAGCGGGACCTGGATGCCCATATTGGTTCCTACATATTCTACGAAGATCTTTATCGGTCGATCCGCATAACAACATCGTTGTTCCCTTTGTCATCGGTATGTTACTTGCCCGAGATTCGATCGTCGGTATCCAATACCTAGTTCAATCTCGTTCTTGGCAAGTCTCTTTTCTCGTTCCGTAATACATCATCTCACAACTAACACATTTAGTTGCAATGCTTGCAAGGCTTATGTGATGTGCATTACCGAGAGGGCCCAGAGATACCTCTCCGACAATCGGAGTGACAAATCCTAATCTCAAATATGCCAACCCAACATGTACCTTCGGAGACACCTGTAATGTACCTTTATAATCACCCGATTACGTTGTGACGTTTGGTAGCACCAAAAGTGTTCCTCGGGCAAACGGAGTTGCATAATCTCATAGTCATAGGAACATGTATAAGTCATGAAGAAAAGCACTAGCAACAAACTATACGATCAGGTGCTATGCTAATGGAATGGGTCATGTCAATCAGATCATTCAACCAATGATGTGATCCCGTTAATCAAATAACAACTCCTTGTTCATGGTTAGGAAACATAACCATCTTTGATTAACGAGCTAGTCAAGTAGAGGCATACTAGTGACACTCTGTAGGTTTATGTATTCACACATGTATTATGTTTCCGGTTAATACAATTCTAGCATGAATAATAAACATTTATCATGATATAAGGAAATAAATAATAACATTATTATTGCCTCTAGGGCATATTTCCTTCAGTCTCCCACTTGCACTAGAGTCAATAATCTAGTTCACATCGCCATGTGATTCAACATCAATAGTTCACATCTATATGTGGTTAACACCCATAGTTCACATCGACATGTGACCAACACCCAAAGGGTTTACTAGAGTCAGTAATCTAGTTCACATCGCCATGTGATTAACACCCAAAGAGTACTAAGGTGTGATCATGTTTTGCTTGTGAGATAATTTTAGTCAACGGGTCATCACATTCAGAGCCGTAAGTATTTTGCAAATCTCTATGTCTACAATGCTCTTGCGGAGCTACTCTAGCTAATTGCTCCCACTTTCAATATGTATCTAGATCGTGACTTAGAGTCATCCAGATCGGTGTCAAAACTTGCATCGACGTAACCCTTTACGACGAACCTTTTTCACTTCCATAATCGAGAAACATATCCTTATTCTACTAAGGATAATTTTGACCGCTGTCCATTGATCTACTCCTAGATCACTATTGCACTCCTTGCCAAGCATAGTGGTAGGGTATGCAATAGATCTGTACACACATGACATACTTTATAGAACCTATGGCTGATGCATAGGGAATGACTTTCATTCTCTTTCTATCTTCTGCCGTGGTCGGATTTTGAGTCTTACTCAATCTCACACCTTGTAACACAGGCAAGAACTCTTTCTTTGGCTGTTCCATTTTGAACTACTTCAAAATCTTGACAAGGTATGTACTTATTGAAAAACTTATCAAGCGTCTTGATCTATCTCTATAGATCTTGATGCTCAATATGTAAGCAGCTTCACTGAGGTCCTTCTTTGAGAAACTCCTTTCAAATACTCCTTTATGCTTTGCAGAATAATTTATTTCCGATTAACAATATGTCATTCACATATACTTATCAGAAATGTTGTAGTGCTCCCACTCACTTTCTTGTAAATACAGGCTTCTCCAAAAGTCAGATAAAACCATATGCTTTGATCACACTATCAAAGCGTTTATTCCAACTCCGAGATGCTTGCACCAGTCCATAGATGGATCATTGGAGCTTGCACATTTTGTTAGCTCCTTTAGGATTGACAAAACCTTCGGATTGCATCATATACAACTCTTCTTTAATAAATCCATTAAAGAACGTAGTTTTGACATCCATTTGCCGATTTCATAAAATGTGGCAATTGCTAACATGATTCGGACAGACTTAAGCATCGCTACAGCTTGAGAAAATCTCATTTGTAGTCAACTCCTTGAACTTGTCGAAAACCTTTTGTGACAAGTCGAGCTTTGTAGATAGTAACACTACTATCGCTGTCCGTCTTCCTCTTGAAGATCCATTTATTTAACATGGCTTGCTGATCATCGAGCAAGTCCATCAAAGTCCACACTTTGTTCTCATATATGGATCCCATCTCAGATTTCATGGTCTCAAACCATTTCGCGAATCTGGGCTCATCATCGCTTCCTCATAGTTCGTAGGTTCATCATGGTCTAGTAACATGACTTCTAGAATAGGATTACCGTACCACTCAGTGCGGATCTTACTCGAAGACCTACGAGGTTTGGTAGCAACTTGATCTGAAGTTTCATGATCATCATCATTAACTTCCTCACTAATTGGTGTAGGAATCACTGAACTGATTCTGTGATGAACAACTTTCCAATAAGGGAGAAGGTACAATTACCTCATCAAGTTCTACTTTCCTCCCACTCACTTCTTTCGAGAGAAACTTCTTCTCTAGAAAGGATCCATCTTAGCAACAAATATCTTGCTTTCGGATCTGTGATAGAAGGTGTACCCAATAGTTACCATTGGGTATTCTATGAAGACGCATTTCGATTTGGGTTCGAGCTTATCGGTGAAAACTTTTTCACATAAGCATCACAACTCAAACTTTAAGAAACGATACTTAGGTTTATCGCTAAACCATAGTTCATACGGTGTCATCTCAACGGATTTAGATGGTGCCCTATTAAACGTGAATGCAGCTGTCTCTAATGCATAACCCCAAAACGATAGTGGTAAATCGGTAAGATACATCATAAATCGCACCATATCCAATAAAGTGCGATTCTGACGTTCGGACACACCATTATGCTGTGGTGTTCCGGTGGCGTGAGTAGTGAAACTATTTCACATTGTTTTGATTGAAGGCCAAACTCAGTAACTCAAATATTTTTCCTCTGCGATCATATCGTAGAAACTTTTATTTTCTTTTACGATGATTCTTCACTTCATTCTGAAATTCTTTGAACTTTTCAAATGTTTCAGACTTGTGTTTCATCAAGTAGATATACCCATATCTGCTCAAATCATCTGTGAAGGTCGAAAATAACGATACTTGCCGTGAGCTTTAACACTCATCGGACCGCATACATCGGTATGTATTATTTCCAATAAGTCATTTGCTCGCTCCATTGTTCGGAGAATGAGTCTTTAGTCATCTTGCCCATAAGGCATGGTTCGCAAGCATCAAGTGATTCATAATCAAGTGATTCCAAAATCCCATCAGCATGGAGCTTCTTCATGCGCTTTACACCAATATGACCTAAACGGCAGTGCCACAAATAAGTTGCACTATCATTATTAACTTTGCATCTTTTGGCATCAATATTATGAATATGTGTATCACTACGATCGAGATCCAACGAACCATTTTCATTGGGTGTGTAACCATATAAGGTTTTATTCATGTAAATGTAACAACAATTTATTCTCTTACTTAAATGAATAACCGTATTGCAATAAACATGATCAAATCATATTCATGCTCAACGCAAACGCCAAATAACATTTATTTAGGTTTAACACTAATCGAAAGTATAGGGAGTGTGCGATGATGATCATATCAATCTTGGAACTACTTCCAACACTCATCGTCACTTCCCTTTCAACTAGTTTCGCTCATTCGCAACTCCTGTTTCAAGTTACTACTCTTAGCAACTGAACCAGTATCAAATACCGAGGGTTTCTACGAACACTAGTAAAATACACATCAATAATCTGTATATCAAATATACCTTTGTTCACTTTGCCAACCTTCTTATCCGCCAAATACTTGGGGTAGTTCCGCTTCCAGTGACCAGTTCCATTGTAGCAAAAGCACTTAGTCTCAGGCTTAGATCCAGACTTGGGCTTCTTCACTCGAGCAGCAACTTGCTTGCCGTTCTTCTTGAAGTTCCCCTTCTTCCCTTTGCCCTTTTCCTTGAGACTAGTGGTCTTGTCAACCATCAACACTTGATGTTTTTCTTGATTTCTACCTTCGCCGATTTTAACATCGCGAAGAGCTTGGGAATTGTTTTCGTCATCCCTTGCATATTATAGTTCATCACGAAGTTCTAGTAACTTTAGTGATGGTGACTAGAGAATTCTGTCAATCACTATCTTATCTGGAAGATTAACTCCCACTTGATTTAAGCGATTGAAGTACTCAGACAATCTGAGCACATGCTCACTAGTTGAGCGATTCTCCTCCATCTTTTAGCTATAGAACTTGTTGGAGACTTCATATCTCTCAACTCGGGTATTTGCTTGAAATATTAACTTCAATTCCTGGAACATCTCATATGGTCCATGACGCTCAAAACGTCTTTGAAGTCCCGATTCTAAGCCGTTAAGCATGGTGCACTAAACTATCAAGTAGTCATCATATTGAGCTAGCCAAACGCTCATAACGCCTGCATCTGCTCCCCGCAATAGGTCATCACCTAGCGGTGCATCAAGGACATAATTCTTACAGGCAGCAATGAGGATAAACCTCAGATCACGGATCCAATCCGCAATATTGCTACTAACATTTTTCAATACAATTTTCTAGGAACACATATAAAAAAAACAGGGGAAGCAACAACGCGAGCTATTGATCTACAACATAATCTGCAAAATACTACCAGGACTAAGTTCATGATAAATTAAAGTTCAATTAATCATATTACTTAAGAACTCCCACTTAGAAAAATATCCTCCAATTCTCTAAGTGATTGCGTGATCCATATCAACTACACCATGACCGATCATCACGTGTGATGGAGTAGTTTCAATGGTGAACATCAATATGTTGATCATATCTACTATATGATTCACGCCGACCTTTCGGTCTCCGTGTTCGAGGTCATATCTTATATGCATAGCTCGTCAAGTATAACCTGAGTATTCTGCGTGTGCAACTGTTTTGCACCGTTGTATTTGAACGTAGAGCCTATCACACCCGATCATCACGTGGTGTCTCAAAGACGAAGAACTTTCATAACGGTGCATACTCGGGAGAACACTTCTTGATAATTTAGTAAGGGATCATCTTATAATGCTACCGTCAATCAAAGCAAAATAAGATGCATAAAGGATTAACATCACATGCAATCAATATAAGTGATATGATATGGCCATCATCATCTTGTGCTTGTGATCTCCATCTCCAAGCACCGCCATGATCACCATCGTCACCGCGCGACACCTTGATCTCCATCGTAGCATCGTTGTCGTCTCGCCAATCTTATGCTTCTACGACTATCGCTACCGCTTAGTGATAAAGTAAAGCATTACAGGTGATTGCATTTCATACAATAAAGCGACAACCATATGGCTCCTGCCATTGCCGATAACTTCGTTACAAAACATGATCATCTCATACAATAAAATTCAGCATCATGTCTTGACCATATCACATCACAACATGCCCTGCAAAAACAAGTTAGACGTCCTCTACTTTGTTGTTGCAAATTTTACGTGGCTGCTACGGGCTGAGCAAGAACCGTTCTTACCTCGCATCAAAACCACAACGATACTTCGTCAAATAGACTCCGTTTAACCTTCTCAAGGACCGGGCGTAGCCACACTCAGTTCAACTAAAGTGAGAGAGACAGACACCGCCAGTCACCTTTAAGCAACGAGTGCTCACAGCGGTGAAACCAGTCTCGCGTAAGCGTACGCGTAATGTCGGTCCGGGCCGCTTCATCTCACAATACCGCTGAACCAAAGTATGACATGCTGGTAGGTAGTATGACTTGTATCGCCCACAACTCACTTGTGTTCTACTCGTGCATATGACATCAACGCATAAAACCAGGCTCGGATGCCACTGTTGGGGAACGTAGTAATTTCAAAAATTTCCTACGATCACGCAAGACCATGGTGATGCATAGCAACGAGATGAGAGTGTTGTCTCGCACCCTCGTGACCAGCAACGGAAGCGTTGACGCAACGTAGAGGAAGTAGTCGTATTTCTTCCCGATCCAACCGATCCAAGTACCGAACGTCGGCACCTCCGAGTTCTGCACACGCTCAGCTCGATGACGTCCCTCGAACTCCGATCCAGCCGAGTGTTGAGGGAGAGTTTCACAAGACGACGGCGTGGTGACGATGATGATGTTCCACCGGCGCAGGGCTTCGCCTAAGCTCCGCAACGGTATATTCGAGGTGTAGTTTGGTGGAAGGGGGCACCGCACACGGCTAAGGAACGATCTCAATGATCAACTTGTGTCTCATGGGGTGCCCTCTGCCCCTGTATATAAAGGAGGGAAGGGGAGGGGCTGGCCGGCCACCAAGGGCTGCGCCTGGGAGTCCTACTCCCACCGGAGTAGGATTCTTCCCCCCCAATCCTAGTCCAACTAGGATTGGCCAAGTGGGAAGGGAGAGAGGGGGCGCCACCCCCTTCTCCTAGTCCTAATAGGACTAGGGAAGGGGGGAAGGTGCGGCCAGCACTTGGGCCCCTTTCCTCCTTTCCACTAAGGCCCATCAAGGCCCATTGACCCCCCGGGAGGTTCCGTAACCCCTGTACTCGGTAAAATTCCCAATTTCACCCGGAGTGATTCCGGAGTCAAAACATAGGCTTCCAATATATCAATCTTTATGTCTCGACCATTTCGAGACTCCTCGTCATGTCCGTGATCTCATCCGGGACTCCGAACAACCTTCGGTACATCAATATCATATAAACTCATAATAACCATCATCGAAGCGTTAAGCGTGCGGACCCTACGGGTTCGAGAACTATGTAGACATGACCGAGACACCTCTCGGTCAATAACCAATAGCGGGACCTGGATGCCCATATTGGTTCCTACATATTCTACGAAGATCTTTATCGGTCGACCGCATAACAACATCGTTGTTCCTTTGTCATCGGTATGTTACTTGCCCGAGATTCGATCGTCGGTATCCAATACCTAGTTCAATCTCGTTCTTGGCAAGTCTCTTTTCTCGTTCCGTAATACATCATCTCACAACTAACACATTTAGTTGCAATGCTTGCAAGGCTTATGTGATGTGCATTACCGAGAGGGCCAGAGATACCTCTCCGACAATCGGAGTGACAAATCCTAATCTCGAAATATGCCAACCCAACATGTACCTTCGGAGACACCTGTAATGTACCTTTATAATCACCCGATTACGTTGTGACGTTTGGTAGCACCCAAAGTGTTCCTCGGCAAACGGGAGTTGCATAATCTCATAGTCATAGGAACATGTATAAGTCATGAAGAAAAGCACTAGCAACAAACTATACGATCAGGTGCTATGCTAATGGAATGGGTCATGTCAATCAGATCATTCAACCAATGATGTGATCCCGTTAATCAAATAACAACTCCTTGTTCATGGTTAGGAAACATAACCATCTTTGATTAACGAGCTAGTCAAGTAGAGGCATACTAGTGACACTCTGTAGGTTTATGTATTCACACATGTATTATGTTTCCGGTTAATACAATTCTAGCATGAATAATAAACATTTATCATGATATAAGGAAATAAATAATAACATTATTATTGCCTCTAGGGCATATTTCCTTCAGCTATAGTTCCTTATGTTGAGAATGAAATTGTTGCTATTGCACCCACACATGATAGTCCTATTATCTTTTTGAATTCTCCAAACTACACTATATCGGAGAAGTTGGCACTTATTAAGGATTCGATGGGTTGCCTTTTACCGTTGCACATGATGATTTTGATGATTATAATATGCATGTGCTTGCTGCTCCTACTTGCAATTATTATGAGAGAGGAACTATATCTCCGCCTCTCTATGTTTCCAACACGATAAAATTGCAAGAAACTGCTTATACTATGTATTGGCCTTTACTTGATGTGCATGAATTGTTCTTTTATGACATGCCCATGCATAGGAAGAGAGTTAGACTTCGTCATTGCATGATATATGTTGCTTTGTGCTCACTACTAAATGCTAAATCATTGTTAATTAAAATTGGCTTTGATATACATTGGGATCCGGGTGGATCCATTACTTGAGCACTTTATGCCTAGCTTAATGGCTTTAAAGAAATCGTTGTCAGGTAGACAAAGCTGAAGTTTTATAGAGTCATTTATTTATGTTGAGTGCTTTTATAAAGTTTAAAAACAAAAAAATTAGAGGGGAACTTAAAACTTCACAAAAAGAAAAGTGAAAGTGAGAGGGACGAGCATTGTGAAAGTGGGAGCTAGCCTTGAACTTTGTTCATGCCCATGGAAACTTTGTGAATCTTGATTACAGAAAATTTTCAACAAAAATAATTATCCCCTTGTACAAATCCATTGTATTGTAAAATTATTGTGCCAAGATTTGCCTTTAGGATGATTAGATTGCTTGTTGGTATGTGCGGTGCAGGAACATAAACTTTGGCTGTAGTGCGTGAATTTACATTTTTTACTGGAACATCAAAAGCTTCTGAATTTTTTTGCACAGTAATTACATACAAATTGTTTATTTTTTTTACAAATTTTTCAGAAATTTTGGAGTACCATAAGTATGGTAGAGGTTCAGATTGCTACAGACTGTCCTATTTAAGACAAATTCTGTTTTTGATGCATTGTTTTGCTTGCTTTGATGAAATTATCAATTTTTATCGGTATGAGCCATGGAAAAGTTATATTACAGTAGCTACAATGCAAAAACAAAATGTGAATTGGTTTGCAACAGTACTTATAGTAGTGATTTGCTTTATTATACTAACGGATCTTACCGAGTTTTGTGTTGAGTTTTGTGTGGATGAAGTGATCAAAGATCGAGGAGGTCTCGATATGAGGAGAAGGAGGATAGGCAAGAGCCCAAGCTTGGGGATGCCCAAGGCATCCCAAGTAAATATCTAAGGAGACTCAAGCATCTAAGCTTGGGGATGCCTCGTAAGGCATCCCATCTTTCTTAAACAAGTATCTCTATGTTTTCGTCTTTGTTTCATTCATGTGATATGTGCAAATCTTGGAGCGTCTTTTATTTAGTTTTTCACTTTTCTTTTATGCACCATGCTGGTATGAGATAGTCCATGGTTAATTTATATAATTCTCATTGCACTTCACTTAAATCTTCTTAGTATGGCTTTATAGAATGCTTCATGTACTTCACTTATATTATTTGAAGTTTGGATTGCCTGTTTCTCTTCACATAGAAAACTGTTGTTTGTAGAATGCTCTTTTGCTTCACTTATATTTATTAGAGCATGGCATTTTTTATAAAGAAATAAATTCTCATGCTTCACTTATATCTATTTAGAGAGTCAACAGGAATTGGTCATTTGCATGGTTAGTCATAAAATCCTACATAAAACTTATGGATCACTGAATATGATTTGCTTGATTCCTTGCAATAGTTTTGCGATATAGAGATGGAATATGTGGGAGGTACTAGTAAACGGTTGTGGTTAGTAAGAATAATTGTGTTAAGGTTTGTGATTCCCGAAGCATGCATGTATAGTCTCTTGTTATGTTATGAAGTTGGAGCATGACTTATTATTGATTGTCTTCCTTATGAGTGGCGATCGGGGATGAGCGATGGTCATTTCCTACCAATCTATCCCCCTAGGGGCGTGCGTAGTAGTACTTTGCTTCGAGGGCTAATAAACTTTTGCAATAAGTATATTAGTTCTTTATGAATAATGTGAGTCCATGGATTATACGCACTCTTACCTTTCCGCAATTTGCTAGCCTCTATAGTACTGTGCATTGCCCTTTCTCACCTCGAGAGTCGGTGCAAACTTCGCCGGTGCATCCAAACCCCGTGATATGATACGGTCTATCACACATAAGCCTTAATCTTCCTCAAAACAGCCACCATACCTACCTATTATGGCCTTTCCATAGCCATTCCGAGATATATTGCCATGCAACTTCCACCGCCTCCAATTTGACGACTTGGGCATTCATTGTCATATTGCTTTGCATGATCGTAAGATAGCTAGCATGATATTTACATGGCTTGTCCGTTTTTTGATATCGTTGTTATGCTAGATCATTGCACATCCTGGTACACTTCCAGAGGCATTCATATAGAGTCATATTTTGTTCTAGGTATCGAGTTGTAATTTTTTATTTCTTTTGAGTTACAAGTAAATAGAAGTGTGATGATCATCATTATCCATTTTTAGAGCATTGCCCAGTGAGGAAAGGATGATGGAGACTATGATTCCCCCACAAGTCGGGTGATACGTCTCCAACGTATCTATAATTTTTTATTGTTCCATGTTGTTATATTATCATTCTTGGATGTTTTACAAGCATTTTACAATCATTTTATATCTTTTTTGGGACTAACCTATTGACAGTGCCAAGTGCCAGTTGTTGTTTTCTACTTGTTTTTTACATCGCAGAAAATCAATATCAAACGGAGTCCAAATGCAGCAAAACTTTTTGGAGAATTTTTATGGACCAGAACACCCAGGATGGGCCAGAGCAGCACCTGGGGGTGCCTCGAGGGGGGATACACCCACCAGGGCACGCCTGGGCCCCCAGGCACGCCCAGGTGGGTTGTGCCCACCTCGGTGGCCTCGCGCACCCCTCTTTGCCCTATAAAATCCCAAATATTCCAAAACCCTTTGGGGTGAACCTAGATCAGAAGTTATGCCACCGCAAGGCTCTATAGCCACTGAAAACCAATCTAGACCCTTTCCGGCACCCTGCCGGAGGGGGGGAATCATCTCCGGTGGCCATCTTCATCATCCCGGCGGCCACCACGATGAGGAGGGAGTAGTTCACCCTCGGGGCTGAGGGTTTGTACCAGTAGCTATATGTTTAATCTCTCTCTCTCTCACACACTCACACACACTCTTGTGTTCTCTATATGCCACGATCTTGATGTATCGCGGGCTTTGTTAATATAGTCGGATCATATGGTGTTTTCCCCTCTCTATCTTGTTGTGATGAATTGAGTTTTCCCTTTGCGATTTCATTGTTATCGGATTGAATACTTTTATGGATTTGAGAACACTTGATATATGTCTTGCAATTGAATACTCGTGGTGACAATGGGGTATCGTATTGATTTACTTGATATATGTTTTGGCACTCAAATCGCGGATTCCCGAGGTGACATTGGGGTAATCTATGCATAGAGGTTGATGCACGTTCTTGTCTTTGTTTCTCCGGTAGAAATCTTGGGGCACTCTTAGAAGTTCTTTGTGTTGGATTGAGTATTATGAATATGAATTTGCTTTGGTGTTATTTTAGTATGAACTCTAGGATAGATCGAACGGAAAGAATAGATGTGTTATTTTAGTATGGACTCTTGAATAGATCGAACGGAAATAATAGCTTTGAGGTGGTTTCATACCCTACAAACAATTTATTCTTATGTTCTCCGCTAGATAGGAACTTTGGAGTGATTCTTCGTTTAACATTGAGGGATGGTTATATGATCCAATTATATTAGCATGGTTGAGAGATTGCACTAGCGAAAGTACGGACCCTAGGCCTTGTTTTCAAGCATTGCAATACCGTTTTTGTGCCCGTTTACTATTTGCTACCTTGCTGTTTTTATTTATTCAGATTATAAAAAATATATTTCTACCATCAATATTACACTTTTATCACCATCTCTTCGTCGAACTAGTGCACCTATACAATTTTCCATTGTATTGGGTGTGTTGTGGACAAAAGAGATTTCTTGTATTTGGTTGCAGGGTTGTTTGAGAGAGACCATCTTCATCCTACACCTCTCACGGATTGATAAACCTTAGGTCATCCACTTGAGGGAAAATTGCTACTGCCCTACAAAACTCTGCGCTTGGAGGCCCAACACATGTCTACAAGAATAAAGTTGCATAGTAGGCATCCAGCTCTTTTCTGACGCCATTGCCGGGGAGGTGAGTGCTTGAAGGTATATCTTTAGATCTTGCAATTGAATCTTTTAGTTTCTTGTTTTATCACTAGTTTGGTTCGTAAAAGAAAACTACATAAAAATGGAATTGAGGTTGCATCATATTATTGATCATCTTTATAATATCTTTCTTGAAAATGATGGATCAGAAAATTGTGCTCAATTGTTAGAAGAAGAAGTTAATACAATGTTTGGCACAAAATATTTGAATGATGAGCATTATTGCAATGTTGTTAGTATGAATTCTTTGAATATCCATGATGCTAATGATATGCAAAGCCATAAGCTTGGGGATGCTATGTTTGATGAAGATGATATTTTTAGTCCCCCAAGACTTGATGTGCAAATTTGTTATAATGATTGCATGCCTCCTTGTCGGCGTTCTGGGAACGGGGGTCCCCAGACTTGCCTGCCTGTGGCCCACGGCATGGCTCCACCAGTGGTCCCGTACGGCCCATCTTCATCAGCATGCACTCAAGACCCTCGCGAGGCGAACGACGCAAGACCTCCTCAGGAGCGGCCTCACCAGGCTGGCTCGCGAGGAGCAGAGAGATCAAGGCAGGGAGAACCTCACGAGGTTCCAATGACGCAAGCAATGACGACCACAAACAGGCGGGCGCCCGCGCGCGCAGTGTCCTTGTTCCCTCTTTGGTGCTAAAGGGGCAAGCGCAGGTGCGGAGTCCCAAGGCATCAGGCAAAGGTTTCCATATTGGTGCAACGAGACCAAGACCAGCAGGACAGCTGGACGGAGGTCACTGTGGAGCCCAAGACGGTGTCACCACCAGAGCCTGTGGCAGGCGAAGACCGCTTTTGCCAGGATAAGCTGTACTAGTTGTTCCCCTTCAAAATTGGCCGTTGTGGGATCCCTTCCCGCTCAATATTTGGGAAGAGGACCCGGGCCCCTATAAATAGGACTAGCCACCACAGAAGATGAGGACGAACCCTTCTCCAGCTCACCAGCACAAGAACACCTTGCCTCAGGAGGCTGTTCTTCCCCTTCTATTGCCCATCCTCAGCCCAAGAGTCGATCCACCACACACACAGGAGTAGGGTATTACACCACATTGGTAGCCCGAACCAGTATAAATCTTGTGTCTCTGTGTTCTTTGGGTTCGGCGAGTTAGTCCGCTAGATCATGGAGTGCGAGAGCTTGGGAGAGGAGAGATCTTCGCGCGCACCCCAGTGTTCGAACCTTGAGGGTTTTGCCGGAACCCGTGATCCGACATTTGGCGCGATAGGTAGGGGTGCGCCTAAGCTTTCCTCTCGTCAATCCGTGTTTCGCCACTCCACCACAACCATGTCGGACGCTCGTCGTGCCCACGCTGAGCGTCGGGCTGCCCTCGCTGAGCGCCGGGCCGCCCTCGCCGCCCGCATCACTCAGACGGCTCTTGTCGACGGGCCTCCCCGTCATTCTCCGTCACCCTCCGCCAATGATGCCTCCGGGCCGGCCGAAAACGAGCAGCAGGCGTCCTCGCTGTACCCCTCGGTGCGGCGGGACGGCCGCACCGCCACTCCATCGCTGACTCCCGCTGGCTCGTCGTCTCATGCTCGTCGTGCTCCCATGGACGTGCAGGCCGCGCTGCTCATGGCGCGCGAGCTCCTGTGTTATCGCCCGGTTGATGACCTCTACGAGGACTGGCTCGACCGCATCGCCGAGCTCGTCAGCGCTGCAGGGGGCTCCCCAGCGCCGCCCCTCTCGCTGCCTCGTCCCCCGCCAGCTATGGGCGACGTAGCTCACAGAGTGCCTCCACCACCTCCGCACCAAGACGGCGTCCTGGCGCCAAGACACGAAGCCCCGCGGTGCGACCCACCATGCTAGGCGCCCGCAAGTGAAGAAAGAAGCTGCCAAGAAGTTCCTCGACCGCAAGAGAATGCTCCACCACTCCCGGCACCGCCATGTCAGGATCGCTTACCGTGGCAGGGCCATGTGCCACTTGCCATGGCGGCGCGAGGCCACCAAGATCTAGCTCTGCTCCCACGGCGGGCCCCGGTGGCGACAGCAGGCTGCCACGCCTTCACTCCGGAGCTGCACAGTGTCGTCTGGCCGGGCAAGTTCAAGCCAGACCTGCCTCCTCGCTATGACGGCACCCCCGACCCTGCAGAGTTCTTGCAGCTCTACGAGTTGAGCATCGAGGCAGCCAACGGTGACAAAAAAGTCATGGCGAACTGGTTCCCCATGGCTCTTAAGGACGGTGCATGCTCTTGGCTCTTGAACCTGCCCGCGGGATCCATCTCCTCCTGGGGTGAGATGCGTGACCTCTTCATCGCCAACTTCCAGGGCACTCGCGACCGCCCACCGACCGTGGGTGACCTACGCCGCATCAAGCAGCAGCTTGGAGAGACTCTGCAGAAGTACATTCAGCGCTTCAACTACGCTCGCCTCAAGATCCCCAAGGTGACGGACGAGGCCATCAACTCCGCATTTTTCGATGGCGTCCGCGACATCAAGATGAAGGAGGAGCCCGCTATCCATGAAGACCTGTGCACGGCTCTGGAGTTGTTCAACCTGGCGACCAAGTGTGCAAGAGCCGGGGAGGGGCGTCTCTCCCTCGTCGAGCTCCCGACGGCAGATCCAGAAGACAAGAAAGCCAAGACCAAGGACGTGAAGCGCAAGGGGGTAGAGGTACTCGCAGCAGAGCCGGATACGAAGCACGGCCGGGACCTTCCTGAATCGTCCAAGAGCAGCCGACCATTCTGCACCTTCTACAACGTGCACAGCCACAACACAAATGGCTTTCAAGAGCTCAGGGCCATTCGAGATGGACGCTTCGGTCGACGCCCCGAGTGCAACAAGCGGGGCTATGGCCGAGGAGGAGGACGAGGCAGGGGACGTTGGGACGACCGCGGCCCTCGCCAGGAATGGCGCGACCGACCTCGTGAGGACCGCTGGCTGGACCAACCTCGTGAGGGCCACTGGAGGGACCAGCCTCGCGAGGATCGCCCTCAGGGCAACGCTGGCCTTCCTTAGCTGCCACCACCACCAAAGAGGAACGACGACCACCATCAGGACGAGGGGGCCGGGGGCTTCTAGGAACATCGCGCCATCGCCTGCATCTTGGGCGAAGCTCAAGCCCCAGCCTCCCAGCGAATCTTCAAGCAGTTTGCTCGTGAGGTGAACGCGGCTCTTCCCAGGCTCGAGGCCACACGCCCGCTCAGGTGGTCCAAGTGTGCCATCACCTTCAGCTCAGCTGACCAGCTCAAGTGTGCCACAACTGTCAGTGCCCTCCCGATGCTCTGTTCGCCCGTCATCAGCAACGTTCAAGTCACCAAGACCCTTATCGACGATGGAGCAGGACTCAATGTCCTTTCTGTCGAGACGTTCGACAGCCTCCAAGTGCCATATGAACAGCTGCAGCCTACCAAGCCCTTCTCAGGGGTGACTGACGGCTCCACCACCTCGATAGGGCAGGTCCGCCTTCCTATCACCTTTGGAGAACGCAAGAACTACCGCACCGAGCTCATCGACTTCAACGTCGCCCATATCCGCCTACCGTACAATGCCATCCTCGGGTACCCAACATTGGCCAAGTTCATGGCGGTCACTCTTGACGGCTACAACGTCCTCAGGATGCCTGGGAGCGGTGGGATCATCACAGTCCCCTGCGAAGAAAGAGATGCGGTGCTCCCTCGAGCGCACCTTCCAAGCCGCAGCAATCGAAGACCCCGACAACGAAGGAATCATGTACCCTCCTGAGGCCACCCCCAAGAATAAGAAGCAGCTGCTCCACGCAGGTCCTCGGGAGGGCGACACCACCAGCAGCACCACTTCAAGACCAGCGCCCTCAGGTGGGGCGCCTCCCTCCCGTGCATAGGAAAGCGTGCCCAGTGCCATCCTCGGGCAGGGCTCGGGGGCTCTCTTCTGGAGGGCCTATGACCTCGCCAAAGTCACGAGGGAGGCGCTCGGGCACCATGTGGAGGCGTGCTTCGTGGCACGTTTCCCTCAGGAAGGCGCCGAGCAAGGAGCGCTTGGTGCTTAGGAGTTTGTCGACAAGACCATTCAGGAGCTGGAAAATGCAAGGGCCATGCGCGGCGATCTCCGCCCACCTCGTGCAGCCCCCCATCCAAGCGAGGATGGTGGGTTGCGCGTCTGCGTCGACATCCCAGGGCTCAACCGGGCCGCATCTCTGGAGCGCTTCTGGCCTTCACGCATGGGACGCTGCGAGGGCCCACCTCACAGCTATGTTCGCATGCCTTTTGGAATGCCGAGCGTGGCGTCCGCCTTCCAGCGCAACCTGCGGAGCATCCTGGTGGCTCAGGAGGCCAGGCATCACGCGGTCCTGGCGGAGATGGACACGGTCCTCAAGGAACCGCCTAGGCCCCCAGAGCCTCCCGAGGCTCAGGGCCCGGGTGGCTCGTGAGGAACAGCCTCATCACTGCGCACCTTCAGCTACACCAACATATCGTCAGCAACTAAACCAGGTGACATTTTCCAAGTTCATTTAGCTGGGAGCGCCCCTCAGGCTGCATCATTCCCAGGCTGCGTGGGTCCGTCCCTGCGGCATGTATCCTTCTATGTCTTTAGCTTACTATGCTGGGGGCGCCCCTCGGGCTGCATCATTCCCAGGCTGCGTGGGTCCGTCCCTGCGGCATGTATCCTTCTATGTCTTTAGCTTACTATGCTGGGGGCGCCCCTCGGGCTGCATCATCCCCAAGCCGCACGGGTCCTACCCAGTGGCATGTGTTGCCTTTGCATTTACTCAAGCTAGTCTGCCTTCTCATGCATGGTTTATCTATGACTATCACCCGCTTGATTGTCACCCACCTCGAGAGCTGCTCATGCTGGCACGACGCTTGTGCTCGGTTCTATCCCTGCAACGTCGACAAATCTGAGCGGTCGAGCTCTGACTCGCGGCATGCCTCGTGCACGTCACCTCACCAGGCCCTCAGTGCCTTCACCTTCTTGCGGAGCGACCGGCGGCGGACCAGCAATCACAAGAGCAACTTGTGCCCCTCTTTGCGTTAACCTGCAAGAGCCTCTGAAGGATGACAACAGGCGGTACCACGGGATCCCTCTTGTCCCATGCAATTCGCTCACATGTTAAAAGGGGGGCTCCTGAGCATCGTGACTCAGGAGCTCTTACTGGCTCTCCAGCCCTCACCTCCTGGCCTTGACCACGGCATCACGACCTGGCATACCAGCAGCGGCTGATCTTGCTCGAGGGCCAGGACCTAAGGATGTAGAGCGCTTAGAAGAGCATGTAGAAGAGGGGGAGGCTCACACGGGCCTAACCTAGATGTGCTATGGCCAACGGCTCGCGAGTCTGGCACACCACAAGGGATCGTCTCTCGACCGCCAAGATAAGTTTCGCGCCGGTGTTGATCAAGCACCTCATTATAGAATCCCCACCTGTCGCAGCCCCGTTGCGGCGACGTCGCCTCCCTTTCCTACCTTTCGGTAGCTTCTTGAGTGCTAAAGGGGACCTCTTGAGCATCGCGCCTCAGGAGCTCTTACTAGACCTCGGGACGCTCACCTCCTGGCCTTGACCATGGCATCGCGACCTGGCATACCAGCGACGGCTGCAGCCTACCTGGGGACCGGGACCTGTCGGTGTAGAGCACCAAGCTGTCGCGAGATGGAAAGGGGAGACCGAGCCAGGACTGGACACGCGCTCGCACAATTTCACAATAAGGAAAATATCAACAAAAGCGTTACAGGCCCTTTACATGCCCCAGCGGGGCTCATCTCGATTCATCCCAGGGAACAAAAGAAAGGAGTTTCTAGGAGCCCTATCTGCCATCATCAACAGTGGGCCCTGTGAGGCCGGCGCCGACCCCATCCAGATCAGCGACGGCGACGGCCGTGCGCGGCGAGAGCTCGGGGGCACATAGCTATCGTCGCTCTTCTCCGGAGTCTCGTAGGGCTCGGGAGAATCGCTAGACTCCCAAGTGTCGCTGCTGCCGCCAGAGGGACTGCTGGCGGGGCAGTCCTGGTGGCCCTGCCCGGGGCAGCACTCCAAGCGGCGGCCTTCCATCTCGAAGACCTTGAAGAACATCATGGAGGCGTCGTCGTACCTGAAGTGGATGGCGAGGGCGCCTTCTGTGTGGCAAACCCTGGCGACCTCGCCCCAGCCGCGGGTCATGGAGATCTTGCCCGGGGAGACAGCTTCCACCTCCGCTCTGGTCGCCGACGCATCGTAGTCGGCGTGCTGCAGCCATATTTCTCGGGGGCCCCTCAGCGGCATCTCGGTGGAGAAGAACTAGGGGAGGCGGATTCAAGTGCGCGGGGGCATTGCCTCTCACAGCACGAGCTCGCGCGAGGAGTCCATGGCGTGGACCCTTGGGGCGACGGGGCGCGCCACTGTGGCGCGGCAACCACGGTCGCGGCATGGGTGGCGCCGATCGCCGCCTCTTCCTCCTAAGCCCTCAGCCTGGGCGTATAAAGGCAGCGGATACCTGGGAGGTGGCCGCTCGTACCAAGGTGTTGTCACCTCCTGCCTTGCGACTACATCACGACGATGGACCGGCCTCTTCTTCAGCGGAAGCGGCCCGGGCTCGTCGCCGCGAGTTTTCCCCTTCTCTGCGGCCGGGAATCTTCGGATTGGCGCCATGGATGTCGCTACTGGCGATGGAGCAAGGAAGAAGAAGCGAGAGGAGCAGGAAGGGATGAGCGACGGGGCCTCCGCCCCCTCCTCACTTATAGCGAGGGAAGGCCAACCGACGACCCCCACGATCACAGGTAATGATGATATTTCTTTGCATGCAGCAGTGACTCCTCAAGTCGGGCAGTTGCCGAGGCAGCATGGGGAAGCGGAGACGCCCATGTCCAATCAATCGCCACGCGTGAACCAAGGCCGCAGGCTGTTGGGGCCTGCGACGCTCCGCAATTGCCCTTTCGCTTCGCCTTCAAGCCAAGCCCGAGCGCGCCTTGGGCCCGGGGGCTACTGTTGGTGTTCTAGGAACGGGGGTCCCCAGACTTGCCTGCCTGCGACCCACCCTGCGGCCCACGGCGTGGCTCCACCAGCGGGCCCGTATGGCCCATCTTCATCAGCATGCACTCAAGAACCTCGCAAGGGGCCAAGCCTCGCGAGGCGGATGACACAAGACCTCCTTAGGAGCGGCCTCACCAAGCTGGCTCGCGAGGAGCAGAGAGATCAAGGCAGGGTGAACCTCGCGAGGTTCCAATGACACAAGCAATGACGACCGCTACCAGGCAGGCGCCAGGAGGGCGCCTATGCGTGCAGTGTCCTTATTCCCTCTTTGGTGCTAAAGGGGCAGGCGCGGAGTCCCGAGGCATCAGGCAAAGGTTTCCATATCAGTGCAACAAGACCAAGACCAGCAGGACGGCAGGACGAAGGTCACTGTGGAGACCAAGACGGCGTCACCGGCAGAGCCTTTGGCAGGCAAAGACCTCTTTTGTCAGGATAAGTTGTACTAGTTGGTCCCCTTCAAAATTGGCCGTTGTGGGATCCCTTCCCGCTCAATATTTGGGAAAAGGACCCGGGCCCCTATAAATAGGACCAGCCACCACAGAAGAGGAGGACGAACCCTTCTCCAGCTCACCAGCACAAGAACACCTCGCCTCAGGAGGCCGTTCTTCCCCTTGTATTGCTCATCCTCAGCCCAAGAGTCAATCCACCACACACACTGGAGTAGGGTATTACACCACATCGGTGGCCCGAAACAGTATAAATCTTGTGTCTTTGTGTTCTTTGGGTTCGGCGAGTTAGTCCGCTAGATCGTGGAGTGCGACAGCTTGGGAGAGGAGAGATCTTCACGCGCACCCCAGTGTTCGAACCTTGAGGGTTTTGCCGGAACCCGTGATCCGACACTCCTATTTATGATGATTATAATGATGAAAGTGGATTTGGAGAGGTCTTGACTTTATTTAATGATGAACGCACTATTTTGGAGGAGGTTGCAATTGATTATGACAACAAAGTTCCTATGTATGATGATTATGGTGATGACATATATGGTATATTAAATAATTATAAACATGAAACTTGTCATCATTATTTTAATTTTCAATCACATGATAGTTGTTTTGTTGAGTTTGCTCCCACTACTATTCATGAGAATAAATTTTCTTATGTGGTAAAATTTCTATGCTTATGCATCATGAAAAGAATGCTTTATGTGATAGCTATATTGTTGAATTCATTCATGATGTACTGAAAATTATTATGAGGGAGGAACATATGCTTGTAGGAATTGCAATAATATCAAGTTTCCACACTATGTGTTGAAAATCTTGAAGTTATGTTTGTTTTGCCTTCCTATGCTTGTAACATCCCAAATTTCCTATTTGGAATGTTTTACAATTATAGCTAAGCATCCTATGCATCCTGTTTGAATTTGAATGCCATTTGAAGTTTCAGAGAAATTTGAGTTTTGAATTTGAATTCCAAACTTTGTCAAGTGGGAAACATTTCAAAAACTAAGCCTGATAAATACTTGTCAAAAGTATGAGAGGAGCAAACATGACACTCCAAAAATATCGAGAAGAAAACATTGCCAAAAGATTTGGATTCAAATCTGAATTTTATTTGAATTTGAAAAAATGGATTTTATAAAGTTTGGATTTTGCCTTTGGAAAATGTTCAAATGAAAGGAATATTCCCTGATCATTTTGGTATATATATACCCTATATAAAATATTTATAGATATTGTTTTATTTCTGTTTTGTTTTATTTAAAAGATAAAATTTTAAAAAAAAAAAACCCCCAGCGCCACTAGGCCACCCAGGCCCAGCCAAGATCAGAGCAGCCTTTGGCCCACCAGTACCCCCACAGCCAACTGGCTAGCCCACCCGACAGGCCTCACTCCCCCTCGCCCGAAACCCCCAGGCCTCGGCCACCCGATCGCCTCGCCCTCTCTCTCTCTCTCTGACCCGCGGGGCCCACCCCATCTTCTTCCCCCTCCCCGCCTCGCCGCTGAGATCGCGGATCGAAGGATCCGGATTCCGATCCGCCTGATCGACCCCAAGCGAGGCGACCCCTGCTATAAAGGCCACGCCCCGCACCCCATTCCCCCAGACGTCGCGGACCCCTCTCCCCCACTCGACCTCACCGGAGACCCGAGCTCCCTCCGCCAAAGTCGCCGCCGTCGGCGCCCTAGCCCTCCCGACCACCCCAACCCCACCGAACCCCTCACCGAGCTCCCCCGCATCCGCACGGCGACTCCCCCGAGCTCCCCGACGCTCGGAACCCTCGACGCACTCTCGCCGCCGCCACCGCCGTCGCCGGACTCCGGTAAGCCACCGGAAACACCCCCCCCCCCCGTCCGATCTCCAACGGACGACCACGATTAGAACCCCAAGGGGTATTTTTTAAAACGAACCGCCCGGTTCTTTCCGGTTTATTATTTTAGTTAGGTTTTATTTAGCCGGTCCGTTTAGTTTAACCCTAGGCCCGTTTAGACTATTTGGCGCTCAGGGCACAGATATAGGCCCATTAGGCCTTTTTCTTTTATTTTGATTTTCTGTTTTAGCAGAATAGTTTCTGTTTTGAAAAATTGATATCTTTTATTCTGTTTAATATTTTAGATGATTCTTTTTTGTTAGTTTGCAAATTTTATGTAGTTTCTGTAGAATATATATTTAGCTATGTTAAAATTAATTAAAATTGCTTTAATTTAGTTTTAGCCAGAATAGTAAATCTGCTATAACTTTAGTTAGAAAAATTATTTTTGGATGATTCTTTTGTCCCAACTCTATTTTGACATTGCCAAACCATAGAAATTAACTTGGGTATTTTAGGATTAATAAATAATTAGTTTTAAGCAGAATCCTATTAATCCTAATTAATTAACTAGCTCCTGTTCTCCTAATATTTTAATTAGTAAATAAATTTATTTTTAACTTGTGATTGGTTATTCTAGGTTAGTTTCTGTCACTCTAGTAGATGAACTTTTATTTATAATTAATAAAAGTTTTAATTTATTTTCTTAATAGAAATTGGATTAGGCCTAAAATGAGTTTTATAATAGCTTTTAATTAATTCTTTTTGCTCCTAGTTGCTTAGAGAATCCTATTCTGTTAAGTTAACCTAAAACCATGATTAGGTTATGTTAAGAAAATTTTATTATATAAAAACTATTTTAGTTATTGTTTGAAGTAGGGAAACTTTGAGTGGTTTTTCTTTGAGTTTTCCTTTGGATTTGGTTTTGGTTGTTTTGTTGTGCTATGTTACTTTTGTTATGTTGTGTTATGTGATCCTATTGCTATATGCTTATTGTGAATTGTTTGTCTCGGTAGAGTTTCCGAGTCTGAAGCTTGCTACTCGACTCTTTAGCTTCGAGGATCATCAGCAAGGCAAGTTTTGATCATGTTATTTCTATACCTATGTTTTTGTGCATTAGTAATTGTCACCACCCACCATGCATGCAGTAGTGAAATCTTGAAGTCATTAAACTTGAGTAGTATCATGTGGTAGGATGAACCAATCCCTTGTTACCATGACCCCGGGCGTAGTAGTTACTTTGCTATGCTCGTGAGACGGGTTTTGGGTTGAGTGAAATCCATAAGCAAGATGTGAGAGTCAATGATGATGACAACCCCATGAACTACAATGATCAAGATGGACTTGGAAAATCACTCTGGGTGGAGGATTTGTTGACGGGCACCTGGAGCACCAGTGGTTGGCGGGATGCATGGAGAAGTGCCATGAAATCTTGCGAAAGCTTCACCCAGCCACGAAGAGAAGGATGGATGCCCCATGACCGAAGCTTACATGCAGCCGCAAGCCATTATGGGCTCGGCTGGGTTGACCCTAGTAGTGACGCTGGCTGGGCGGTACTACGAGAAGTAGAAGAACGGTAGGATTGGATGGGTACCGGCAGTAGCGAAAGAACTCTTTGGAAGACCTGTTTCATTCGTCCGTCTTCAAACACCATGAAGTGCGAAGACTTTAAAGGAGGGAATGATTCTTGCGGGAAAGTCGCAACCCTCTGCAGAGTTTAAAGATCTAATCGATTAGCCGTGTCCCGATTACGGACATTTGAGCCTCGGAACTTGGAAGTATTCGGATATCTCAACACTAAAACTAATGAAGAAATTTGAGGGTTTTATGACTTAATAATTGGGAGCGAGATATTGGTTGGCGGAACCATCTCAATAACTACCAACAATTGTAGTAATTTGCAAGCAAGTCCTTTGTAGTAGGATAAAATTTACTTTTCGCAAAATGATGAAACTTAGAGCTCCACAGCCAAAATGCATGTAGTGATAGTAAGTTTATTATTGTTGTTCTTCATGACTTGCCGACTTATTCCAAAAGCTGACCTACATGGCTGCAACGTCTTATGTTGCAGAGGTATATTCGATCAGAGTGAGGCTACGCTCCGCTTGGCGATTGCCCTTTGAGTCGGATGGACTCGCTTTACTTGACGCTTCCGCAGTGTTATTAGTTTATTTCTCATGAGTTGGCCTTGAGCGAATTTATTCCCTTGTAATAAAGACTCTATATGAGAATCGTTAATGATATTCAGGTGTGATTGAACTTTGACTACTTTATCGATGTCTTTGTGAGTACCAAAGATGATCTTGGGATGGTATGCATACGTAGATTTGACCGATTTTGGGTCAGGTCGCTACAGAGATGGTATCGAGCACACGCTGACCGTGAGATCGTAACCCCTAGGATCGAAATCCATAAGCGAGACCATTTACTTTCATCCTTATCATTCCGTAAATTCTCCCTGTTCAATTCGACTCTTCTCCTAATTTACAACATTCTAGATGGCGTCGAGTTCACCCGGTTTGCTACGGAGTTACTGCCACCCGATGAGGCGATGCCCTTCGAAGAAAGCTGGTCCAGATGGTGAAGCAGCTGAAGATAGCTCTACCCTCGATCACCGGAAGCCAACCAATGCACTTCCGACGGACACCCGCTACAGATTGAAGTGCATATCCTGGAGAACCTTCGGAGGACACACGGAGCCTATCAACTTTGAGTTCACGAGTTCAAGCTGGATCATCGAAAGGGCGTGGCGATCTATCGAGCACTTGGACATCTCCGAGAGGAGTCTGAGCCGAGCTCGATCACTCGGACCTCGCCATGGTTTCTCGCAGGCAAGGAATGGAGATATCATCCGTACCATTGAGGACGATTCCACTCTCTCGTACATCCAGGACTTGGAGTGTCTTCTCGAAAGCGGAGATTCAGACCCGCCGTAACTCAAGACACACTGAAGCTTTTGTTCCGTGAACTGGGCTGGAGGAGAAGGCACGCGCAGACTTCCTTGGCCATGAGGAAGAAATCACGGACTTCATGGAGATAGTCGACGACCTGAAAATGAAGCTTGCGCGATAGAGGAAAAGATGGACTTGGGAGAGGACCTTTACCCGAGTGGAGATGAAGGACCCTCGTGAGCAATGATCAGGATTTTGAAGGAGTACCACCAAGGAAACCCCAAGAGGAGGCGCCAGCGATGAAGACTTTTTAGTCGACCACCATGTTATCTTTTACTTTTAAATCGATCAGTTAGGCCGATGTTTTCCCTTGATTAGTCATGAGCTTTTGTAATCGAGTTTGAACCATGTTTGAGTGGAATGAATAAATGATTGGTGTGTTTATGTTTGTGCATTCATATGGGTAGTGTATTCCTCATAGACCATTGTTCTATTCTAATCTTCTCATCCACTCCAAAACACGGATGCCTCCAGGGCGTGACCTTTGGTTTCCGCGGAGCTCACCCAACTGCTCCAAAGCAGCAGAATGCACCGATGCAGCTCCTTATTCGAATCGAACAACAACGCCAACAACCCACCGCCACCACCCACTGTGGACAACTTGACTCGATTTCTGAGGTTGAATCCGCCAGTGTTCTCTAGTAGCACTGAGCCGATTGTGGCTGATGATTGGCTCCGCAAAGTCGGAAGAGAGCTAGTCACCGTTGGATGCACCGATCTTGAGAAGGTGCGCTTTGCAGCGCATCAACTGGATGGTCCTGCAGCTTCTTGGTGGGAGAATTACACCGCCACTTTTCCCATTGGTGCCATCACTTGGGATCAATTCCAGCAGAGCCTTCAGACCGCTCATGTCTCACCTGGAGCCATGAGTCGAAGAAGCGTGAGTTCCGCAACTTACGCCAGGAATCGTACTATGGCACAATCGTGGATGAATTCAACAAGCTCGCTTCGCTATGCCCCGATGATGTGGCCACAGATGCCGCCAAGCGGGAGAAGTTCCTTGAGGGACTCAATGATGAACTGAGCATGCAGCTTATTGTGGCTACCTTCAACAACTACCGGGAGCTGGTAGACAAGGCCACCATTCTTGAAGGCAAGCAGCAGCAGATAGAAAGCATAGCGGAAGTACAGCCAGGGGAAGCACAACTCAGAGCTCAGCGAAGCCCGCTATGCACCCTACTCGGAGGACACACCCATCATAACCATGGAGGTCATAACCATGGAGGAAATGGGAACAACCGCAGCCAGGACAACAAGTCGGCCATGGCAATGGCAATGGCAACAGTAATGGCAATCAGCACCGTTCGCCCGGCTCAAGGATCTGAGCCACATCACCGCTTCAAGTGTAAAGGCGAACATCGAAGCCAGCAGGGTTACTTCAACCTTTGCCGATTCCCGATTGGAAATGGGAGAAACTTGGTATGGATTTCATCACGGGATTACCGGACCCGTTCAGTTATGATTCTATCTGGGTAGTGGTTGATCGTTTGACCAAGGTAGCTCACTTCATTCCGTGAAGACTACCTATACCAGTGCTAAGTTGGCCAAGATATACATGACCAGGATCGTATGTCTGCATGGAGTTCCGAGGAAAATCGTGTCGATAGAGGAATGAGTTTACCTCAAAGTTTTGGAAGCGATTGCATGAAACTTTGGAGTACGAGGCTGGAATTGATCAGCTTTTCATCCATGAGATGATGGACAAACCGAGAGAGTCAACCAGATTCTGGAGGACATGTTGAGAGCTTGTGTGCTAGACTATGGGTCTAGCTGGGATGATAATTTGCCGTACGCGGAGTTCTCATACAACAACAGTTATCAATCCAGTTTGAAGATGGCCCCTTTCGAAGCTCTATACGGAAGGAGGTGCAGAACACCATTGCTGTGGGATAGTGTTGGAGATCGATCACTTTTCGGTTCCGATCTTATCAAGGATTCCGAAGAGAAAGTCAAGCTGATTCGGGACAGGCTCAAGATAGCACAGTCGAGACAGAAGAGTTATGCCAACAGTAAACGCAAGGAGGTGACTTACGAAGTGGGAGACCGAGCATATCTTCGTGTGTCTCCACTTCGTGGAATCAAGAGGTTTGGTGTCAAGGAAAGTTAGCACCCGATTCATTGGCCCTACAAAATCCTCGAGCGTCGTGGAGAAGTTGCATACAAGTTGGAATTGCGGAAGGATTGTCCGGAGTTCATGATGTCTTCCACGTTTCTCACCAAGAAGTGCCATGCCGACATGGCCGATGTTCCGTTGAGAGACACAAGACCCTAGAGGCCATACAGCTTGACGGTGATCGACTTACAAGGAGAAACCCGTCCGAATTCTCGAACTGCAAGCAGAGTCACCCGCAGCAAGGTCATCAAATTTTGCAATGTGCTGTGGAGTCACCACACCGAGGAAGAAGCCACCTGGGAGCGCGAAGAAGATCTTCTTCGAGACCTACCGCACCTATTTGCTAACCAACCCGAATCTCGAGGGCGAGATTCATCTTAAGGTGGGTAGGTTTGTAACATCCCAAATTTCCTATTTGGAATGTTTTACAATTATAGCTAAGCATCCTATGCATCCTGTTTGAATTTGAATGCCATTTGAAGTTTCAGAGAAATTTGAGTTTTGAATTTGAATTTCAAACTTTGGCAAGTGGGAAACATTTCAAAACTAAGCTGATAAATACTTGTCAAAAGTATGAGAGGAGCAAACATGACACTCCAAAAATATCAGAAGAAAACATTGCCAAAAGATTTGGATTCAAATCTGAATTTTATTTGAATTTGAAAAAAATGGATTTTTATAAAGTTTGGATTTTGCCTTTGGAAAAATGTTCAAATGAAAGGGAATATTCCCCTGATCATTTTGGTATATATATACCCTATATAAAATATTTATAGATATTGTTTTATTTCTGTTTTGTTTTATTTAAAAAGATAAAATTTTTAAAAAGAAAAAACCCTGGGCGCCAAACTAGGCCACCCCAGTGCCCAGCCAGCCAAGAGCCCAGCTGCCCAGCCAGCCGGCCCACCTGGCCAACTGGCTAGCCCACCCGACCGGCCTCACTCCCCCTCGCCCGAAACCCCGAGGCCTCGGCCACCCGATCGCCTCGCCCCTCTCTCTCTCTCTCGACCCATGGGCCCACCCCATCTTCTTCCCCCCCACGCCTCGCCCGCTGCTGAGATCGCGGATCGAAGGATCCGGATTCCGATCCGCCCGATCGACCCCAGGCGAGGACGACCCCAGCTATAAAGGCCGCCGCCCCCACCCCATCCCCCGAGACGTCGCGGACCCCTCTCCCTCCCGCTCGACCTCACGGACCCGAGCTCCTCCGCCGCCAAAGTCGCGCCGTCGGCGCCTAGCCCTCCCGACCACCCCAACCCCACCGAACCCCACCGAGCTCCCAAGCATCCGCACGACGGCGACTCCCAGAGCTCCCGGCCTCGGAACCTCGACGACTCGCCGCCGCCACCACCGTCATGCCGGACTCCGGTAAGCCACCGAAACACCCCCGTCCGATCTCCAGCGGACGGCCACGATTAGAACCCCCGAGGGGGTATTTTTTTTTAAAACGAACCGGCCCGGTTCTTTCCGGTTTATTATTTTAGTTAGGTTTTTATTTAGCCCGGTCCGTTTAGTTTAACCCTAGGCCCGTTTAGACTATTTGACGCTTTCGAGGGCACGATATAGGCCCATTAGGCCTTTTCTTTTATTTTGATTTTCTGTTTTAGCAGAATAGTTTCTGTTTTGAAAAATTGATATCTTTTATTCTGTGTAATATTTTTAGATGATTCTTTTTTGTTAGTTTGCAAATTTTATGTAGTTTCTGTAGAATATATATTTAGCTATGTTAAAATTAATTAAAATTGCTTTAATTTAGTTTTAGCCAGAATAGTAAATCTGCTATAACTTTAGTTAGAAAAATTATTTTTGGATGATTCTTTTTGTCCCAACTCTATTTTGACATTGCCAAACCATAGAAATTAACTTGGGTATTTTAGGATTAATAAATAATTAGTTTTAAGCAGAATCCTATTAATCCTAATTAATTAACTAGCTCCTGTTCTCCTAATATTTTAATTAGTAAATAAATTTATTTTTAACTTGTGATTGGTTATTCTAGGTTAGTTTCTGTCACTCTAGTAGATGAACTTTTATTTATAATTAATAAAAGTTTTAATTTATTTTTCTTAATAGAAATTGGATTAGGCCTAAAATGAGTTTTATAATAGCTTTTTAATTAATTCTTTTTGCTCCTAGTTGCTTAGAGAATCCTATTCTGTTAAGTTAACCTAAAACCATGATTAGGTTATGTTAAGAAAATTTTATTATATAAAAACTATTTTAGTTATTGTTTGAAGTAGGGAAACTTTGAGTGGTTTTTCTTTGAGTTTTCCTTTGGATTTGGTTTTGGTTGTTTTGTTGTGCTATGTTACTTTTGTTATGTTGTGTTATGTGATCCTATTGCTATATGCTTATTGTGAATTGTTTGTCTCGGTAGAGTTTCCGGAGTGCGAAGCTTGCTACTACGACTCTTTAGCTTACGAGGATCATCAGCAAGGCAAGTTTTGATCATGTTATTTCTATACCTATGTTTTTGTGCATTAGTAATTGTCACCACCCCACCATGCATGCAGTAGTGAAATCTTGAAGTCATTAAACTTGAGTAGTATCATGTGGTAGGATGAACCAATCCCCTTGTTACCATGACCCCGGACGTAGTAGTTACTTTGCTATGCTCGTGACGGGTTTTGGGTTGAGTGAAATCCATAAGCAAGATGTGAGAGTCAATGATGACGACAACCCCATGAACTACAATGATCAAGATGGACTTGGAAAATCACTCTGGGTGGAGGACGGTTGACGGCACCTGGAGCACCCAGTGGTTGGCGGGATGCATGGAGAAGTGCCATGAAATCTTGCGGAAAGCTTCACCCAGCCACGAAGAGAAGGATGGATGCCCCATGAGCGGAAGCTTACATGCAGCCGCAAGCCATTATGGGCTCTGGCTGGGTTGACCCTAGTAGTGACGCTGGCTGGGCGGTACTACGAGAAGTAGAAGAACGGTAGGATTGGATGGGTACCGTAGTAGCCAAGAACTCTTTGGAAGACCTGTTTCATTCGTCCGTCTTCAAACACCATGAAGTGCGAAGACTTTAAAGGAGGAATGATTCTTGCGGGAAAGTCGCAACCCTCTGCAGAGTTTAAAGATCTAATCGATTAGCCGTGTCCCCGATTCACGGACATTTGAGCCTCTGGAACTTGGAAGTATTCGGATATCTCAACACTAAAACTAATGAAGAAATTTGAGGGGTTTTATGACTTAATAATTGGGAACGAGATATTGGTTGGCGGAACCATCTCAATAACTACCAACAATTGTAGTAATTTGCAAGCAAGTCCACTGTAGTAGGATAAAATTTGCTTTTCGCAAAATGATGAAACTTAGAGCTCCACGGCCAAAGTGCATGTAGTGATAGTAAGTTTATTATTGTTGTTCTTCATGACTTGCCAGCTTATTCCAAAAGCTGACCTACATGGCTGCAACGTCTTATGTTGCAGAGGTATATTCCGATCAGGAGTGAGGCTACGCTCCGCGCTTGGCGATTGCCCTTTGGAGTCGGATGGACTCGCTTTACTTCGACGCTTCCGCAGTGTTATTAGTTTATTTCTCATGAGTTGGCCTTGAGCCGAATTTATTCCCTTGTAATAAAGACTCTATATGAGAATCGTTAATGATATTCAGGTGTGATTGAACTTTGACTACTTTATCGATATACTGTGAGTACCAGCATGATCTTGGGATGGTACAGACACAGAGATTTGACCGATTTTGGGTCAGGTCGCTACAATGCTAGTTGATTCTAGCTCCCAAAAGTTATTTGCTCACAAAATCCCTATGCATAGGAAGTGGGTTAGGCTTAAATGTGCTTGCCATGTGATTCATGATGCTCTCTTTGTGTTTCAATTCTTATCTTTTATGCGAGCATCATTGAAATCATCATGCCTAGCTAAAAGGCATTAAAGAAAAGCGCTTGTTGGGATACAACCCAACACTTCTACCTACTTATTTTGTGTGCTCACATGATTATGCTACTGTATTGATCATGTTATATTGCTTTTGTTTCAATAAAGTGCCAAGTAATGCCTTTGGGATCATGTTGGGTGATAGTTGATTTGATCTTGCTGAAAATAGAAACTTTTGCGCTCACCAAAATAATTATTATTTTTAATAGAAGAGTTTATTTTGAGTTGATTATTTTTTCATAAGTTTAATATACAAATTTCTCACGTGTTCCTAATTTTTTCATAATTTTTGGGGTAGCATAAGTATGGTATGAGTACAGATTACTACAGACTGTTCTGTTTTTGACAGATTCTGTTTTCAATGCATAGTTTGCTTGTTTTCTAGTTTCTATGGCTTATATTGCTCAATATAAATTGTTGAAATGATATGCTACAGTAGGAATTGTGTGAGAACAATTATGAATCTTTTCTTTGACAGTACCAAAAGTGAAATGGTTTGATCTTTATCATACTAACCTATCTCACAAAGTTCCGTTAAGTTTTGTGTGATTGAAGTTTTCAAGTTTTGGGTGAGATGTAGATATGAGGAGAATAAGGAGTGACAAGACCCTAAGCTTGGGGATTCCCAAGGCACCCCAAGTTAATATACAAGTAACATCCAAGCAACTAAGCTTGGGGATGCCCCGGAAGGCATCCCCTCTTTCGTCTTCAACATTATCGGTAACCTCACTTGGAGCTAGGTCTTCATTTGTCACATGATATGAGTTTTACTTGGAGTTCATTTTATTTTTTTTAGGATTTGCTTGCTGTTATTTTGAATAATGTTTTGCATCTTTTATTTCAATAAAAGTGGCAATGATAGCCTTTGCCATGCTTATTTTGCAAGTATACATGTTGCTGTTTGAAAATAGAAAGTTTACCGCTGTTGCAAAAATTCCCTAGAAAAGTCAGAATGTGATAAAATGTTGGAACTTTTTTCACAATAAGCTCTGATAAATTTTATACAGTGTGGTAAATTGTCATAATTTTTGGAGTTCAATAAGTATTGATACTCTTGCATTCTTTACAGACTATACTGTTTTGGCAGATTGCTGTTATGTTTGCATTGTTTGCATATGTTTGCTTGTTTAATGATTCTATTTGAGGATAGGAGTATTAAATATGCAGAGGCATTTACTATGCAATATTGAATAATAATTTTAGTGATTAGCTACATTAGAGAATGATAAGGTTTTTGCATTGGTTTATACTAACCTATCTCACGAGTTCTTGTTGAGTTTTGTGTGGATGAAGCTTTTGAGATTTAGGAAAACCGTGATATGAGAGGAATTAAGGAGACGCAAAAGCTCAAGCTTGGGGATGCCCAAGGCACCCCAAGATAATATTTCAAGGATTCTCAAGCATCTAAGCTTGGGGATGCCCCGGTAGGCATCCCACCTTTCTTCTTCAACAATTATCAGTTAGTATCGGTTGAGCCTAAGTTTTTGCTTCTTCACATGATGTGTGCTATTCTTGGAATCGCATTTTGTTTTGTTTTTGCTTGCTGCTTTAATAAAATACATAGATCTTGAAGTTTTTAAATCAAATAGAGTCCTCAAATAGTTGCCAGGGAGGCTAGGTAAGCGGCACGCACATCCCGTCAATGAAGCTCTTTTCTGTGGAATTGCTCTAGTGCTTCATTTATATCTTTTTGAGCACGGTGTGCTTTAGCATTTTTGAAGAAATTCTCTCTTGCTTCACTTAAATTAATTTGAGAGAAAGAAATATTATGCTCATGATCTTCACTTATATTTGTTTGAGCTTATCAAAAGAAACACATGAAAATTAGTCTCAAAGTGATAGACATCCAAGAAGGATATAATAAAAACTTTCATGAAGATCATTGGACAAAATAAACTTGATTCCTCGTAATAGTTTTGAGATATGATGATGTGATATGTGAGTCATGTTGATGAGTAATTATGCTTTAGTAAGAATATTGGTGTTAAGGTTTGTGATTCCCTATGCAAGCATGAAAGTCAATAGTTATGCAATGAAATTATATCCTACTTGTGGTTTATTATTCGGTGTTAATTATGCTTAATGCTCGCTTATGAGAGTATTTGTTTCTTGGTTGGTCGCTTCTCAATCTTTTGCTAGCCTTCATTTTGCACTAAGTATGATCACTACTTGTGCATCCAAAATCCTTTAAACCAGTTTTGCCACATGAGTCCACTATACCTACCTATATGCGGTATTCTTTTGCCGTTCTAAGCAAATTTGTATGTGCCATCTCTAATTTTCAAAATAAATTTCTCTTTTGTGTGCTCGTCTTTGCTTTCATGAGGCGGTGAGGGGTGGCCAATATTTTCCATGCTAGATGTGTTATTCTCACGATGAGTGTTTATTCACTTGTCATTGCATGAGAGTAAGGCAAAGGTATTAGGGATGCAGAGTACCAAAATGAAAAGTGAATTTACTTTATGTTGTCAAATAATAAATTCCTTGGAAAGTATTGGTATGGAGGCCACCCGAGGATACGGTTAGCCATGGAAAGTGAAAGTATGGTGGAAAAAGGAATAAACTTTATTTTCTGTTTGGGAACCGCCTATGATATATCTAGCATGGAAAGTGTTGCGAGCTCTGAGTCGTTTTCGTTGGTGGGAAAAGTATGCCTCTCAAAATGCTTTTATCTCTCAGTTTTCGCTTTGAGCTCTGGCACCTCTACAAATCCCTACTTCCCTCTGTGAAGGGCCTTTCTTTTACTTTATGCAATTTTTGTTTTTAATTTGACTCTCCATCTTATCTTATAAAGCACCAACTAGGGAGCACTATGATCGTACTTGACCATTGGGTGTACCTAATATGAGAGTGTATTTCATGAATGGATCAATGATTGAGCATGATGGGCCAGGGATAACTTATTTTAGTGTTGTTATTTTGAAAGACATGGTTTCTTGTTGATATGCTTGAGTATTTAAGTCTCATGTCAAAAATAGACTATTGCTTTGAACCATATAAAAGTCCAAATGTCCATGCTATAAATAAATATGATATGACATGTTAGGCAGCATTCCACATCAAAAATTCTGTTTTTATCATTTACCTACTCGAGGACGAGCAAGAATTAAGCTTGGGGATGCTGATACGTCTCCAACATATCTATAATTTTTGATTGTTCCATGTTGTTATATTATCATTCTTGGATGTTTTACAAGCATTTTACAATCATTTTATATCATTTTTTGGGACCAACCTACTAACATAGTGCCAAGTGCCAGTTGCTGTTTTCTACTTGTTTTTTACATCGCAGAAAATCAATACCAACGGAGTCCAAATGCAGCGAAACTTTTTGGAGAATTTTTATGGACCAGAACACCCAGGATGGGCCAGAGCAGCACCTGGGGGTGCCCTGAGGGGGGCACAACCACCAGGGTGCGCATGGTCCCCCAGGCACGCCCAGGTGGGTTGTGCCCACCTCGGTGGCCTCCCGCACCCCCTCTTTGCCCTATAAAATCCCAAATATTCCAAAACTCTTCAGGGTGAACCTAGATAAGAAGTTCCACTGCCGCAAGGCTCCGTAGCTACTGAAAACTAATCTAGACCCTTTTCGGCACCCTGCCGGAGGGGGAATCATCTCCGGTGGCCATCTTCATCATCCAGGCGGCCACCATGACAAGGAGGGAGTAGTCCACCCTCGGGGGCTAAGGGTTTGTACCAGTAGCTATGTGTTTAATCTCTCTCTCTCACACTCTCGTGTTCTTGAGATGTCACGATCTTGATGTATCGCGGGCTTTGTTAATATAGTCGGATCATATGGTGTTTTCCCCTCTCTATCTTGTTGTGATGAATTGAGTTTTCCCTTTGAGATTTTGTTGTTATCGGATTGAATACTTTTATGGATTTGAGAACACTTGATATATGTCTTGCAATTGAATACTCGTGGTGATAATGGGGTATCGTATTGATTCACTTGATATATGTTTTGGCACTCAACTCGCGGATTCCCGAGGTGACATTGGGGTAATCTATGCATAGGGATTGATGCACGTTCTTGTCTTTGTTTCTCCGGTAGAAATCTTGGGGCACTCTTTGAAGTTCTTTGTCTTGGATTGAGTATTATGAATATGAATTTGCTTTGGTGTTATTTTAGTACGAACTCTAGGATAGATCGAACGGAAAGAATAGTTGTGTTATTTTAGTATGGACTCTTGAATAGATCAAACGGAAATAATAGCTTTGAGGTGGTTTCGTACCCTACAAACAATTTATTCTTATGTTCTCCGCTAGATAGGAACTTTGAAATGATTCTTTGTTGCACATTGAGGGATGGTTATATGATCCAATTATATTAGCATGGTTGAGAGATTGCACTAGCGAAAGTACGGACCCTAGGCCTTGTTTTCAAGCATTGCAATACCATTTTTGTTCCCGTTTACTATTTGCTACCTTGCTGTTTTTATATATTCAGATTATAAAAAATGTATTTCTACCATCAATATTACACTTTTATCCCCATCTCTTCGCTGAACTGGTGCACCTATACAATTTGACATTGTACTGGGTGTGTTGGGGACACAAGAGATTTCTTGTATTTGGTTGCAGGGTCGTTTGAGAGAGACCATCTTCATCCTACACCTCTCCCGGATTGATAAATCTTAGGTCATCCACTTGAGGGAAAATTGCTACTGTCCTACAAAACTCTGTGTTTGGAGGCCCAACACATGTCTACAAGAATAAGGTTGCATAGTAGACATCATCGGGATGAGACTCCGGGCAATGAGGGAGAAAAAATAAAAAAAAGAAAAAAAGAAAAGAAAAAGAGAGAAGGGCGTGCTAATTCCACACTTGTGCTTCAAAGTAGCACCATGTTTTTCATATAGAGAATCTTCTATTTAGTCACTTTCATATACTAGTGGGAATTTTTCATTATAGAACTTGGCTTGTATATTTCAATGATGGGCTTCCTCAAATGCCCGAGGTCTTCATGAGCAAGCAAGTTGGATGCACACCCACTTAGTTTTCATGTTGAGCCTTCATACACTTATAGCTCTTAGTGCATCTGTTGCATGGCATTGGATGCTCACCCACTTAGTTTTCATGTTGAGCCTTCATACACTTATAGCTCTTAGTGCATCCGTTGCATGTCAATCCCTACTCCTCGCATTGATATCAATTGATGGGCATCTCCATAGCCCATTCGTTAGCCGCGTCGATGTGCGACTTTATTACTTTTTTCTTCTCTATATTTACCCCTATCATCATACTCTATTCCACCCGTACTGCTATATCCATGGCTCGTGCTCATATATAGCGTGAGGGTTGAAAAAGCTGGAGTGCGTTAAAAAGTATGAACCAATTGCTCAGCTTGTCATCGGGGTTGTGCATGATAAATACTTTGTGTTAAGAAGACAGAGCATGACAAGACTATATGATTTTGTAGGGATAGCTTTATTTAGCGTTGATATTTTGAAAGACACGATTGTTTGTTGGGATGCCTGAGTATTGATGTCCTTATGTCAAATTATAGACTATTGCTTTGAATCACTCGTTTCTTAATATTCATGCCATGACTATACATATGATCAAGTTTATGCTAGGTAGCATTCCACATCAAAAATTATCTTTTTTATCATTTACCTACTCAAGGACGAGCAAGAATTAAGCTTGGGGATGCTGATACGTCTCCGTCGTATCTATAATTTTGATTGTTTCATGCCAATATTATACAACTTTCACATACTTTTGGCAACATTTTATATGATTTATTGGACTAACCTATTGATCCAGTGCCCAGTGCTAGTTCCTGTTTTTTTTGCATGTTTTTTGTTCCGCGGAAAATCCATATCAAACAAAGTCCAAACGCAATAAAAATTTACAGAGAATTATTTTGGAATATATGTGATTTTTGGGACTTGCAATCAACACAAACGGAGGCCCACAGTGCCCAAGAGACACCAGGGCGCGCCCCAGGGTCCAGGCGCGTGGTGGTGGGTTGTGCTCACCTCGTATGTCGGTTTGGGATCTACTTCGGGCGTAAGGAAGCTTATATCCAGAACAAAATCGTGTTAAAATTTTAGCGCAATCGAAGTTACGGATCTCCGGGAATATAAGAAATGATTTTTGGCCAGATCTGAGGAACGCGAAACGGAACAGAACAGAGAGGGAGATCCAATCTTGGAGGTGCTCCCGCCCCTCCGCCGCCGTGAAGGCCATGGACTAGAGGGGGAACTCTCCTCCCATCTTGGGGAGGCCAAGGAAGAAGAAGAAGGAGGGGGGCTCTCTCCCCCTCTCTCTCGGTGGCACCGGAGTGCTGCCGCGGCAAGGATCGGAACGGCGATCTACATCAACAATCTTTCTACCGTCATCACTAACTCTCTCCCCCTCTATGCAGCGGTGTAACACCCCTTCTCCCCATTGTAATCTCTACTTAAACATGGTGCTCAACTCCATATATTATTTCCCAATGATCTATGCTTATCCTATGATGTTTGAGTAGATCCATTTTGTCATATGGGTTAATCTTGATCTTGGTTGGTATGATGGTAAGTTTATTATGGTGTTGTCCTATGGTTCCCTATGTGTCGCGCAAACGGAGGGGGCTCCACTGTAGGGCGTTGCAATTGTTCATGGTTTGCTTATTGTCGGTGTTGCGGGGGTGACAGCAGCCTAAACGTGGATAAGTGGGTTATGGCGTATGGGAGTAAAGAGGACTTAATACTTAATGCTATGGTTGGGTTTTACTACCTTAATGATCTTTAGTAGTTGCGGATGCTTGCTAGGGTCCAATCATAAGTGCATATGATCCAAGTAGATAAAGTATGTTAGCTCATGCCTGTCCCTCATGTAAAATTACAAGAAGGATTACCGGTACTTGTTATCGATTGCCTAGGGAAAAATGACTTTCTTGTTGACAAGAGCTATCTACTTTTATTATCTCACAATTTATTCATAGTTTTATTCCTACCAAATAGTTTCATACTTGTTTTAGGTAAAGCAAACGTCAAGTGTGCATAGAGTTGTATCGGTGGTCGATAGAACTTGAGGGAATATTTTGTTCTACCTTTAGCTCCTCGTTGGGTTCGACACTCTTATTTACTGAAGAAGGCTACAAATGATCCTATATACTTGTGGGTTATCACATTCTCGGGGAGAACACTTTTATCTTGAAATTTAGTGAAGGGATCATCTTATAATGCTACCGCCGTTCTAAGAAACAAAAAGATGCATAAAGGATAAACATCACATGCAATCAAAATATGTGACATTATATAGCCATCATCATCTTGTGCGTTTGATCTCCATCTCCAAAGCATCATCATGATCTCCATCGTCACCGGCTCAACACCTTGATCTCCATCGTTGCATCGGGGTCATCTCGCCAACTATTGCTTCTACAACTATTGCTAACGCATAGCGATATTAAAGCAATTACATGGCGCTTGCATTTCATACAATAATTAAGATACAACCCTAAGGCTCCTGCTGGCTGTCGATATTACAAAACATGATCATCTCATATGATAAACTATATCACATCACGTCTTGACCATATCACATCACAACATGCCCTGCAAAAGCAAGTTAGACGTCCTCTACTTTGTTGTTGCAAGTTTTACGTGGCTGCTACCGGCTTCTAGCAAGAACCGTTCTTACCTATGGCAAAAACAACAACGGTGATTTATCAAGTTTGCTATTTTAACCTTCTTCAAGGACCGGTCGTAGTCAAATTCGATTCAACTAAAGTAGGAGAAACAGACACCCGCCAGCCACCTTTATGCAAAACTAGTTGCATGTCTGTCGGTGGAACCGGTCTCATGTGCATGGACATGTAAGGTTGTTCCGGGCCGCTTCATCCCACAATATAGCCGAATCAAAATAAGACGTTGGTGGTAAGCAGTATGACTATCACCACCCACAACTCTTTGCATTCTACTTGTGCATATCATCTACGCATAGACATGGCTCGGATGCCACTGTTGGGAAATGTTGCATGGAAAACAAAAAAAATTCTACTCACATGCAAGATCTATCGAGGAGATGCATAGCAACGAGAGGGGAGAGTGTCTCTACGTACCCTCGTAGAATGTAAGCGAAAGCTTTGTTAACGCGGTTGATGTAGTCGAACTTCTTTGCGCTCAAACCGATCGAGTATCGAACATAAGACACCTTTGCGTTCAGCACACGTTCATCTCGGTGACGTCCTCCACCTTCTTGATCCAGCAAGACGGCAAGGTAGTGGATGAGTTCCGGCAGCACGACAGCGTGGTGACGGTAATGGTGAAGCTATCTCCGCAGGGCTTCGCCTAAGCACTACGAAAATATGACCGAGGGAGTAAACGGTGGAGGAGGTCGCCGCACACGGCTAAGCAATTGTTCTGGTTGTGCTAGGCGCCCCCTCCCACATATATAGGTGGGGGAGGAGGGAGCAGCCAGGGGGCTCCCCCAACTAGGCCGAATCCTACTTGAGGTCCTTCCCAAGTGGTGCCCCCTTACCATATTTGCAGGAAGGGGGAAGGAAAGGGGGGAGAGGGGAGGAAGGTGGAGGCTGAATCCCCCCTTTCCTTTCTCCCACTTGGCCAGCTGCCATAGGGGGGTGCGCCAGCCCCTTGTGGGCTGATGTGCTCCCCTCTAATGGCCCAATAGGCCCATTACTCTCCCAAGGGTGTCCGGTACCCCCTCCGGTATTCCGATGACTACCCGGTACACTCCAAAACACTTCCGGTGTCTGTCGTGGACTTAACACGGCAGATGCCCTAGCAAAAGGACTTAGGTGTGGAGCCATCGCAGCTAGGTTAGCTTGAAGGGGTTAAATGGGACAAAGGACATAGAGAGTTTACCTAGGTCCGGCCCCTCTCAACGAGGTAAAATCCTACTCCTGCTTTAGGTTGTATTGCTTGGGTTTCGGTTACCAGGGAGTGAATACGCTTGACCTAGTTCTCGATTAATGGTTACTTGAGTTAACCCGCCGCCGGGTCACCCCTTTATATACAGGTTAATGCCCGGCGGTTTATAGAGTCCCAGCCGGCTCACACAAACGTGACCGGCTCGGTTTCTAACTAATCTTGCCTTACAGGACAAGTTTAAACATATGGCGGCTCACACCCGTGGGCCTCAAGTCACCTCCGGGTCTTGGGCCTTCAATTGGCTTGCTCTATGAACCGCCATCTTCATATCTTCTTGGACCTTATCGGGCCTCTTCATCTTAAGACGCCAGTGGCATGACCTGGCCCCTCCTGGGCGGGTCATACCCAGTAATTATATCCCCAACATTAGGCCCCAGGTTGATTTGAGCTTGTTCACATCAATCTTCACCTTTTTACTTAACAGAATCTTCCATTATCCATTCCTTATCAATTCACTATAACCCGCCATGACGTCACATTATTGAGCTATGGTAACCCGCCATGACATCATGCGCATTAATTTCGCATAAAGCCCAGGATGTCTCAACAGATCATTATCTTAATGGACCTCCCGAAAATCGAGGCGTCCACATAGCCACGTAACCATTTTTCGGCCTCCTCGATTCCTGCGCATGCCACCTATCCACTTCTTTTATAAATAGGGACAGGGGGTCCTTCTTTTCACTTTACCCTGCCCCCTCGCCTTCACCTTCCTCCTTGCGACGCTTCTGCAATCCCAAGCTCCGCCACCGTCGACCTTCGTCAACTGCATCAACTCTGTCTGCAGCATCGACCTGAACAGACCAGAGAACTGCGGCGCTCCTCCGCTGTTCAGCAGCGTCAGTAAGTACTCATCTTCCTGTGTCGCAGATCTGCATTAGGGTTCCCGCTGTTCATTGGTGTTCTTTGTCGTTCCTCATTTTCCTCTTCTTAGATCGCGTAGTTTGATCTGAACATGGTACTGAAGTCGAGCGATAGTAGTTTAGCATCTCTTTCCAATCACAAAAGATACTTTTTCTGTATAAGATCCCATCCGAACACATGAGTTCTTCCGCTGCCGCAACCTTAGGTTTAAAATTTATTTTCTTTCCCGAACTGATGTAGATCCGAAATCATAGAATTGTTCTGTGCTGCCTGTTTGTCCATCACTTAGCAAAATTTCACCTATAGATCTCTCACACTGCAATCATGCGGGCGGCTTATAAGATAAATCATAACCCGCCATATAGCATTAGTCCCCTTTTTAAGCCGTCAGTATTTGCTCAAAACCTGTATAACCTGGCATCATATCCGATTTAACCATGCCAATGTTTATAGCACATACCCTCTGCATATGAATTGGCCTTGCATGACGCACTTACTTGTTGATCACTGGACGGCTTAAGAGCATAACCTTAACCCCACAATATTTTTCTTTCTAGGCTTTCATCAACAAAATGACCAAAACTGTTACCTCGTGCAACTGGGTTGCCTCTCGGGTTACCGAACAAACACTGGACGAGCATGTCCAAGTAGGTGTCTTAGCTGCAAAGGACGCCATCCATTGGAGGGCCCCAAAACAGAGACCACTCCTGATCCCAATGAAGGCGAAGTCATTGTCTTTACTGACCATATGCTCCGGGGGTTTACCCCACCCGGATCAAAATTCTTTCGTGATGTGTTGCATTTCTTCAAACTCCATCCTCAAGACATTGGGCCCAATTCTGTTTCAAACATCTGCAATTTTCAAGTGTTTTGCGAAGTGTATCTTCAACAGGAACCCACTGTAGAACTGTTCAGGGAATTTTATTACTTAAACCGGCAGGCCGACGGGCCCAACCTAGAATTAGGTGGGATTTCAATTCAGAGGCCGAAAGAAGCCACTTTTCCTGCCGCCGCACTTCCCAATCATCCTAAGGACTGGAACCAGACTTGGTTTTACTGCCAAGACACATCTCCAGAAGGCGAGAATCCCCTGCCGGGTTACCGTGAAAACCGGCTTAGCAATAGACACCCTCTCCTAGAACGGATCAGCACACACGAACGGGCCAAGTATATGCCCATTTTCTCAAAGATCAGGACCTTCATGGCTAATGGTTTGACTGGGATTGACTTAGTTCGATGCTAAGTTGCATGGAGAATTTTGCCCTCAAGTCGTCGGCCCGGCTTAATGTGTGAGTACATTGTCGATATCAAAGATCCCCAGCGCCACTGCCAAATAGAACTGGATGATGATGATATCAATAGTATGACTAAAACATTGCTTAACGAGAGCTTGGAAGATTGCAGTAAGACGGGCTTGAATCCTTTCTACACCTTGAATAAGCCTCCAGTTGTAAGTAATTTGAGTCATTTCTAACTTTATTCATTTTTTGCTTAAAATGTCTTCTCATTATTACTTGAACTTCTACAGGCTGACTCCCCCTTCTGGAGCAAGAAACTTCAGGATAAGCCGGCCAAAAAGGTCAGGACAAAGAATAAGGCTCCCAAAAAGCCCGCCAAGAAGAAAACAAACACTTCAGAGCTATTTGCTTTGAATGACGAGTCGGAGGTAGAACTTGACTCCGTTGGCTCTTTCTTTACACACCTTATTGATGCTGAAAACTCTCAGCATGACGTGTAAGGAAGTCAGGCGAATGTAGAAGAGGTAACTATCCTTTCCTCTGACTCAAAACCTCTGACAAGACAGAAAGTTCGTCAAGCAAGCCGGAAAGTAAGGTTTTCTCACCCTTTAGCTTACTTGGATCCCAACTTCATTTGGAAGAAAGAACAGCATGAAGCTCACTACACAACCCAGAACAGTGGCGGTGGGATTCTCTCCTCCGGTTTACCCAACACACTGGCTCCTCGCAAGCACCGATTAGAGGTTTCACAGATTTTCGACTTAGCTTTTCCAAAGGCGGGCCTTACTCGACAACCCCTTAACCCTTCGGATTCAAACTATCAGGGAACTTCTCACTCTTCTTCCGGGCGACTCAACTGGAACTCAGATTCCTCTTTTCAAAACTGTACCCGGGTGAGAACATTAAGCTTGTTTGCCTTAACATTTACTCAATTGAAATATTAACTCCATCATGTGTCTTATTTTCAGTGCTATAGCCAAGCCCAACAAGAAGCTGAAAGTGAACAAACCGGCTGAAGATCCCAAAGCTACTGACCCGGAGAAGTAGACAATATCTGAATCTCTACATCAAACCTATGAAGCAGCCATTGATGATCCGCTTCCAGAAGAGCACCATGTCACCATGGACTCCATGGATGTTAATTCGTCTCATGCTAAGCCGCCTAGTCCCACTCAGCCGGCTCAAGAATCTGAAGACGTAATAGTCATTGGGACGGCATATACAGCACCAGGCAACCCGACTGTCTTATCCAAACACAACGCCAAAGAAGAATTCACAGCTGCTGATAAGGGCAAGTGGAAACTGGATTTGGAGAGTTATGCCTAGTTCAACGCTCATGAGATTCACGCGGGTTATCTGCACCACCTTCACATCAGCCGTGATTTTGTAGCCAGCCTGGTTAACCTCATGAAGGAGCGCTTTGAGGTAAGCACTTAACAAAACATTCTCATATAAATACATATCCGTCAACCGCCAAGTCTACTGAATCTGAAGGAATTGAGTATGTTGTAGACTTAGATAGCCTTGTTGATATTGTAGATATGTCATGGCATTTTGTAGCTTCTGAATCAAAACGAGTAGCCCCCAAGGGCCGGCTTAAGCTGCATAGCTAAGCTGGGACTTACCACCATATTTAGGAGGAAATCCAAATATGTAGCCCCCATGAACCGGCTGTAGTTTAAGAAACTTAGCCGGGTCATTAAAAATTTGCCTTCAAAAGAGCAATGTACATTAGCCCCCAAGTGCCAGGTAAAATACTTGTATTATTCTTGGGACTTTAAATAAGATGATTAGCATAACCACATACTGCTACTTAATCTCCTTGTCTTGCAGGCTGAATTAAACATGAAAGAATCCCAAGTGGTGGATCTGTAGCAGAACATCCAAACCCAGCCATCTGAAACTTCCAAGGCCAAATCAGAACTGAAAACTGCTTTGGAAGCCATTGAGAAACTAAAACATGATTTCAGTGTTGAGAGAACCAGATGGGATACTGAGAAGGTGACTTTGTTAAAAAGAGTGGAAGATGCTGAGGCTGCTCTTAAGCCGGTGACTGATGAGTTGTCTGGCTTGAGGCATCAAATCAATAGCATGACAACCGCCATATTTGGTAAGTAATATTATACTTTAATCTTTCATCACCAATATTTAACAACCATTAGCCAGTTTATCAATATCTTTGGCAATGCAGGTGCCAGAATATCTAACCTTGGCTCAGACATGCGCGTGAAACTTAAAGCTGCATACACCCTTGTGGAGCAGTTATACACCGACACTCAACGAGCTATAGCTGCTATCTCTCATACAAAACAGCCACCGTCCCTTATCAGAGAAACACTGGACAAATTGTCAGTCGTGCCTCAAAGGGTGGAGGAGATAAAGCGGTCAGCCGCCAGAGCTGGTGCCATAACCGCCCTGAGCCGGGCCAAGGCATGGCAGGCAGAGCTTGACCCGGAGGAATTGGCCACTGGCTGCCCTAGCTTAAAAGAAGATGGATCTCCCTTTAGTACAGAGGACTTCACCAAAATTGTAAGGGAAATGCATCCTTTGGCAAGCAATCTGGTGGATGAGACCGATCTCTCCAAGTATCAGGCGGCTTATACCATTGAAAATGCCAAAGTGAAAGCGCGGGTTTACCCAGTTATAGATCTTATCCCGCCAACACGTAAGCACACTTTTGCTCCTGATATTGATCTACCCACGCTCATAGATGATGAGGCTATATTCAATGCCTTAACGGGCGTCAATTGGACATCACCTAATTTCTAGCCAGTGGAAGAAGAGGAAGAACCGGCGCTGGATAAATCGGAAGCTTCAACCCATCAAGACCAAGGGGACTGAACCACGAGGCGGCTCTTAGACTGCCACATATAATTTGTGCGCAGACAAAACACTTATTCTTTTGGGCCATACGGTGCCTTGTAATAGGCTAGCTGAAAACAATGATCTGTCATGCCATCGTGCATGTTTTAAGTTTCAAACTGTTGATGTCTTCTCAGTGTGCCTTTGATAAATTTGCAAGGAAGATTATACTATTTTCAATTTTCCTATACACATAATAAATAGCATATGCCCTAGCGGTTTACACCAGGGCGGGTCACAATGCCCAATAAAATGTTTTATCTGATGACATTAACGTCTATAACCAGCGCAGGTTAGCAAAACCTCGCATATTCAAATAACAAGTAGAGCATACCTGTGAAATTAGTTTATGCTTCCGGCTTACATTGCCATGTCCAATGAGGATGACAGCCCAAAGACTCAGAGTGCATTACTCCAAGTATACTGGCGACTTAACGTCCAAAGCCAGAACGGGTCATCAAAACCCCAAATATGCTCAAATATGAGCCATAAGGATTAAGGCTACATGGCCTGAATCGCTTTAAACCATATGTCAATACTGTATAAGAATATGAACCAAAACAATGTTCAAAGGAAATAACAAACCAAAAAAACAAGGCTTTCATAGGTTGCCAAACCTCAATATCAAGTGTTGTTCATGGGCCGCACGAGCACTGATTTAATACTTTATTCAAACCTGTAAGCCGGGCCTCACATGACCAACCGTCATTTTAACTTTGACAAGTTCAGGGTCTTTGTAAGATTGACTGTCAAGAGTACGGCGGGTCATTCCAGGATTACCTGGGTGGAGTGGCAAACATACAAGGCAGGACAAAACGGAATTTTGCTGAATACACCTGGCGTCCAAGCCGATCAAAAGGGTAAATATAGCTATGTTCATTGAACATGAAGCCCCCAAGTGACCTATAATAAGCCATCAAGGCAGATTACCTATGTTTGAACTGCACATTGTGGCAAGTTCTCTTTGGTAACCTTTTAACTCGGGAAGAAAACCCCCAAGTTATTTGCAACAAGGCGTATAAGCAGGATCAAAGGGTAATCGCAGCTACGCTCAATGAGCAGGAAGCCCCCATGTAATTTGTAACAAGGCGTGCAAGCCAGATCAAGAGGGTAGTCACAGCTATGCTCAATGAGCAGGAAGCCCCCAAGTGATCTTATGAATTGACAATAAAGACTCAGATACTCAGAAAAGAAACGACAGAGGCCCTGAATTATCAGGGATGCTAGCTTTATTATACCTGATCATAATATATACACAGATGAAAATATATACAACACAAGAGCCAGTGGCTCAAGTGTAATAAGGCCGAAGATGAGCATTATTCCAAGGTCGGCGGGTCTCCTCCTCTGATGTACGTGAGTCCTTATGGTCTCAAATATCAATGAGGTAGTATGATCCGTTGTTCAAGTTTTTGCTGGCCACGAAAGGCCCTTCCCAAGGTGGGGATAATTTGTGCATATCTGTCTAATCCTGGATGAGCCGGAGCACCAAGACACCTTCTTGGAAGGTCCGGGTTTTAACCCGACGACTGTGATAACGACTCAGATCTTGCTTGTAAATCGCCGACTAGCTGCCGCAAGGTCACACTCCTCATCTAGGAGGTCAAGATCATCCTGACGTGCTTTTTCATTATCAGCTTCAACATAAGCCACCACACGGGGCGAGTCATGACGGATGTCACTGGGAAGAACCGCCTCTGCTCCGTAAACCATGAAGAAAGGCGTATAACCCATAGACTTGTTGGGGGTAGTATTGATACTCCAAAGTACTAAGGGCAACTCCTCAACCCAACAGCCCGGCGTCCTCTGCAAATGGACCATAAGCCGGGGCTTTATGCCTCTCAAGATTTCTTGATTGGCTCTTTCAGCTTGACCATTGGACTGGGGGTGAGCCACAGATGAAACATCAAGATGAATATGTTCACGTTAACAAAATTATTTCATAGCACCTTTGGACAGATTAGTACCATTATCAGTTATGATGCTGTGAGGGTAGCCAAAACGGAAAATCACCTTTTTGATGAACTGAACCGCCATTGCCGTGTCACACTTGCTGACCGGCTCTGCCTCAACCCATTTTGTAAATTTATCAACCGCCACCAACAGGTGGGTCTTTTTGTCCTTGGATCTCTTAAAAGGCCCAACCATATCCAGACCCCAGACCGCAAACGGCCAACTAATTGGAATCATCCTCAATTCTTGAGCTGGCACATGAGTTTGTCTGGAAAACTTCTGACAACCGTCACACTTGCTAACCAGATCCTCTGCGTCAGCATGAGCCGTCAGCCAATAAAACCCATGACGAAATGCCTTAGCCACGAGAGACTTAGAACCGGCGTGATGGCCACAATCTCCTTCATGAATCTCCCTTAGAATTTCACGGCCCTCTTCAGGAGAAATACATCGCTGAAACACCCTGTGACACTGCATCGATGTAACTCGCCATTGACAATGATCATCGACTTAGACCTTCGGGTTATTTGCCTGGCCAAAGCTTCGTCCTCAGGCAACTCACCTCGGGTCATATAAGCCATATATGGAACTGACCAATCAGTACTAGCATGAAGAGCCGCCACCAGCTGCGCTTCCGGGTCAGGGGTAGCAAGATCCTCTTCCGTAGGCAATTTAACTGAAGGGTTATTCAGAATATCAAGAAAAACATTAGGTGGTACCGCCTTACACTGAGAACCCAACTGGCCTAAAGCATCAGGCGCCTCATTCTTCCTGCGATCAACATGCTCCACTTGATAACCCTTGAAATGACCAGTAATAGCATCAACCGCCCGGCGATAAGCCTCCATGAGCGGGTCTTTGGAATCCTAAGTTCCTGAGACTTGCTGAGCCACCAGATCTGAATCGCCAAAGCACCTCACCCAGCTCAGATTCATCTCTTTGGCCATCCGAAGACCATGGAGCAAGGCCTCATATTCGGCTGCATTGTTAATACAAGGGAACATTAACCTTAAAACATAGCAAAACTTGTCACCTCGTGGGGAAGTCAAAATAACTCCAGCCCCCGAGCCTTCCAACTGCCTGGATCCATCAAAATGAATAGTCCAATACGTATTATCAGGCTTCTCCTCAGGCATCTATGGCTCTATCTAGTCATTGATGAAATCCACAAGTGCTTGAGACTTGATAGCTGTCTGAGGCATATATTTCAAACCATGGGGTCCAAGCTCAAAGGCCCACTTGGCCACCCGACCTGTAGCTTCTCTGTAATATCCCCTAAAGGAGCAGAACTGACCACAATGATGGGATGACCAAGGAAATACTGCTTCAACTTACGACTAGCCATGAACACTCCATAAACCAGCTTCTGCCAATGTGGGTACCTCTGTTTGGATTCAATGAGCACCTCACTGACATAGTAAACCGGCCTCTGAACCGGATATTCCTTGCCTGACTCCTTCCTTTCCACCACAACCGCTACGCTGATGGCTCTGCTGTTAGCAGCCACATATAAAAGCAAGGGCTCCTTGTCAATAGGAGCTGCAAGAACCGGTGGCTCAGCCAACTGCTTTTTAAGCGCCTCGAACGCCTGATTAGCAGCATCACTCCAGACAAAGTGATCTGTTTTCTTCATCATCTGGTATAAAGGGATAGCCTTCTCTCCCAGGCGGCTTATAAACCGGCTCAAAGCTGCAATACAACCTGCCAAACGATGGACGTCATTGATACATGCCGGCTTAGCCAAAGAAGTGATAGCCTTGATTTTCTCCCGCTTAGCTTCAATGCCTCTGTCGGAAACCAAAAAACCCAACAGCTTGCCAGCTGGCACACCAAAGACACACTTGGCTGGGTTAAGCATCATTTTGTAGACCCAGAGGTTGTCAAAGGTCTCCCTCAAATCCTCTAACAGGGTCTCCTTCTTCCTGGATTTCGCAACAATATCATCCACATAAGCATGAACATTGCGCCCAATCTGACTGTGAAGACAATTCTGAACACAATGTTGATAAGTCGCCTGGGCACTCTTGAGCCCAAAAGGCATAGACACGTAGCAGAAGGCTCCAAAAGGAGTGATAAAACATATCTTCTCCTAGTCCTTAACTTCCATCTTGATCTGATGATAACCAGAATAAGCATCCAAAAAAGTCAAACGCTCAGAACACGTCGTAGCATCAATAATCTGATCAATACGGGGAAGAACGAAAGGATCAGCTGGACAGGCCTTGTTAAGGTCTATGTAATCCACACACATGCGCCAAGTGTCGTTTTTCTTAAGTACCAGCACTGGGTTTGCCAATCATTCAGGATGAAAAACTTCAATAATAAACCCGGCCGCCAAGAGCCAGGCCACTTCTTCACCAATGGCCTTGTGTCTCTCTTCATTAAAACGACGAAGGAATTGCTTGACCGTCTTAAAATTTGGATCAACATTAAGAGTGTGCTTAGCGAGTTCTCTTGGTACACCTGGCATGTCTGAAGGCTTCCATGCAAAGATGTCCCGGTTCTCACGGATGAACTCGATGTAACATCCCAAATTTTCAATTTGGAATGTTATACATTAGGTCATCATGCATATCATATTTTTCTCGCATTTTCCGATCCTAGAAAATTTCACGCAACTCAAGGACCCTCGGAGAGAGTTGGAAGTTTCATTATTTTCATATTTGGGATTTCTCAAATTTTGAAAATAGGATCATTGGATTTATTTAATTATCTTCATAAAGTTTTCCTATAAAAAAATAAAGAGAGGGAATAATATGACTTTCCCAATATTTAGGAAAAATGAAGATTTTATAAATAAATCAAATTTGGCTTTTGAAAGATTTATTTGCTTTAGGCAAAAATGAGCTTTTTAAAAAAAATGCATATTTGCCCGTTTTTAAAGTTCATTTTGTTCGACTCATTTTTAGAAGTCGGGGAAAGTTAATTTTATTAAATTCGGAGTTCGTTTGGTATTTTTTTTATCCGTTTAGTTTCGTTTTTTTTTATAAAAATCGCGCCCCCACTGGGCCGAGGCCCAGCCGGCCCAGCCACCCCGGCCCGCCTCCTCTCCTCCTCCTCCACAAGGTGTCCCGCCGCCGCATGCCAGCCAGACGCCGCCTCGCCGCCTGGAGTCCGGATCGGACCCGCCCCGCTGCCTTTCCCAAGGCGCCACCCCCCCTCCTTAAATACCCGCCCGCCCGCCCCAACCCGAGCCCGCGCCGCCCAGGACGCAGCCGCCGCTTCCTTCCGCCGCCGAGCACCCCGCCGTCCCGCCGCCCCCGACCTCGCCCGCGGACCTCGCCCCGAGCCTCAAGAGCCTCCCGGCCAAGCCACCGAGGTAGCCGCCGCCGCCGCCCGATCCGGTTTTCTTTAAGAAAACCCGATCCGTTTTTTTAAGATGTTGGTTTTTAAAAAAACCTAGATGGTTTTATTTTTTGGTTTTCTTAATTAACGAACGCTCACCGAACCGCTCGTTTCAATGAATGTGTTCGTTGGATTAGTTCTGTTAACGAACGTCCGCTATTTAATCCGTTCGTCGTTTTCTTTTAATCGGATTTAATCCGTTATTTTTCGATTCGATTTCGATCCGATTTTCAAATCTGTTTTATTTCTTGCTCGCTTATCGAATCAGTGATTCAAGCGCTGAGTTTCGCTTTTAAACCGCCGTTCGACTAACCTACTTACGCAGAGTTTTGCTACTGTAAAATTTTGACCTAGTTTCAGATTACTAAACCGAGACGTTCTCTCCCGAGTTTCGATTTTCGATGTTTTATTTGATTCGATTCTTTTGCAACCAGGGTTCTTAAGTTGAACTATCTGGTTAGATCTTTTATTCGAGATTTCCCTGTGCATTAGATGAGTACTTATTGTATGCTTGTTGTTTGTCTGCGTTAGATCACCCGGAGTGCGCCGCTTGTTACTTCGAATCTCTAGGTCTCATGGATCGTCGAGAAGGCAAGTAACACTTGATCATACCTTTTCTACTACCCAGTTTTATTGCATTAGATCAAACCCTCAAACACTTGCATGTTTAGGATCTAATTAAATTGTGGGTTTGGGAAGTAGATTGAGGTAGTACCTATTACTGTTTTACTTATGAAACCTTGGGAGTTACTTCTCGTTTGCTTATTGTGTCATGCTACGCTAGTAGACGTGGATTGGGTGAGTGAATATCCATGACAGATGTGAGATTGTTAATTAATGGTTTATATAAGGTGGCAACCTAAACACACATCTGGGTGGATTGAGGCACTGGTTTCCATCAGACTTGCTCAGATTTCTTCGGACCGCCACCCGTGCTCTAAGGGATCATAAGATTATTCAAACTGAAACTTCCGTGTGCAGCCACAAGCCAATTATGGGCTCTGGCGTAGTTGATTAAGTTGTGCGAACTCTTATGGGTAGGCTAGCTGATGTAGGGGATGTAGGTTGGTACGGTCTACCCACATGTAAGGTGCTAGCGCTTCTGAAAGACTATGTCTCGGTCATCCGCTTTCTCAAACACCATGTAGTCACGAGAACCAAGCGGAGGCGATCGAGTCTTGTGGGGAAAAGTGCAAAACCTCTGCAGAGTGTACAAACTAATCATGATTAGCCGTGTCCCCGGTTATGGACGGTTTGAGTATCCGTAATTGAATATCATGTGAATCTCAACATGTTACCTCTAATAAATGTATTGGGTTTTGATGAGTACTTTTTTTATTGGGATTGAGGATGCTGTCAACCATTCTCAATGTTTAACAACCACCATGATAGTTAAATAAAATTATTCCTTTGATGTAGGGAAAACTAGCTTTATGCAAAATGTAATCAGAGAGCCTTACCACCAGCCATATATGCATGTAGTATAGGCTTGTTGCTTCATTACTCTCTATGTGTTACATTGCCAAGATATTCCATGTGTCACCCGTTTTGGCTGCAACTTTCACGCTATGCACTTTTCGATTTATTTGTAAGGTGTTAGGTCGTGGTTCTATACTCGGTGATGCCGATGGAGTTGATGGACTCACTTATCTTCCAAGCCTTCCATTGTTATTATTAGATGGCCTTAAGCCATATTATTGTAATAAGTTCCTTGTGGACAACGTTGTATTGAGTGTGTGATTGCTACTCGCTATAAATCCTTCAAGTCTTGTGTGGTGTCAAGACATTCTCGATCCGTGGATGACACTGAGCACAGAGACTTGATCCATTCGGGTCTGGTCGCTACAGAGAATGGTATCAGAGCACACGCTGACTGTAGGACACGACCACTAAGTTAAAGCCATAGATCACTACTCTCTTCCCATTTTCTAACTCCTCACCTTTTCTACTCTCTTTAGGATGACGGACGCGAAGATCAAGTACACCCAACCGGATGAAGGCACACCTTTTGGATTTCACTTGAAGGAAGTTACCAAGTACCTGAACATTGGACTACCAAGCTTCACCGGACTTTCAACGCCACTCTGCTCAAGAGGAGCGCCGAAGATTCACGCCACGCTCCAGAAGGACATTCGCCCCAATCACCAAGCCTATAGATAGTGTTTTCATTGCACCAACTTGAGTCCGGGAAAGAGCATGGCAGCTCACATCACCATGGGACGATTGGAGAAGTTTATCAAGAAGACCTCAAGGACACCATCTACCAGATTTGCGGACGCCGAGATGACAAGCTGGGGCGTCGTCAAGACCAAGAAGGATAGATCCATTGCAGCTTTCATCCAGAGTTAAATCAGCACATTCGACGCCAGAGAACCAAATGTGCAATGACATGTTGGAGTTGCGAAGACAAAGGAAGGATCCTCGAACCGAAGGAGAACTAAAGACTACACGCAAGGACTACATGGACGAGATCGTAGCTCGGCAAGACACAATAACGATCTTAAGTACGAGATCGAAGAACTCAAGAAGAAGTTGGCACTCAGGAATGAAGACCAGTATGTCGAATACCCAAGCGACTACATCAACATCGACGACACCGATTCGGATCCAAGTGAACCCGACTTTGAAGACGAAGCTGGAGCAGACATCATGGAGTCTTCCACCGGTTCAAATTAGTAGAAGTCCCCCACATATTAGTAGTATTTCCCTCCATGTAAACATTGTAGTACACGCACTTTTGCGATAGTTAGATCGTTGTAAGCCCTTGTTTGATTGAATGAAGTGATTTTGTGTGCATTTGCTCATGTGCATTTGGGTAGTGATTCCCTTAGACCTCATTCTATTCTACATTTCTCTTCTTTTCTAAACCCATCGATGCCTCCGAGACGCGACCCGATTCGTTTCTCCGCCAGAGATCACCCAATTGATCCAAGAGCGAATACCCTGATTCAAACATTGGTGCGAACCAGGCAACAACAACAACAACAACAACAACAACAACCCACCACCACCACCACCACTGCGGATCATCGACTCGCTTCCTTAGATCGAACCCGCGGTGTATTCCAGTAGCACCGAGCCGATTGTAGCAGATGACTGGCTCCGCAAGATAGGAAGGGAGCTGAGCACTGCAGGATGCACAGATGGTGAAAGAGTGAAGTTTGCAGCACATCAGCTTGAAGGACCCGCAGCAGATGGTGGGAGAATTTCACAGCCACCTACCCGTGAACACCGCCACATGGGATCGGTTTCAGCAAGCTTTTCGCACTGCCCATGTTTCAGCAGGAGCCATGGCCATGAAGAAGCGTGAGTTTCGCAATTTACGCCAAGGAGGAAGGACTGTTTGCCAGTACGTGGATGACTTTAGCAAATTAGCACGTTGTGCCCCGGATGACGCTATACCGATGCAGCTAAACAGGAGAAGTTTCTAGAAGGACTGAACGATGAGTTCAGCATGCCGTTGATGGTAGCAAGTTTCAACAACTACCAGGAGTTGGTAGACCGAGCCCTCATGATTGAAGGAAAGCAGCAGCAAATTGAGAACCGCAAGAGGAAGTATGGGCAAGGGAAGTATAACTCTGGAGCTCAGCAGAAGCCTCGTTATACCCCTAAATCAGGAATTCAGTTTCAGCATACCCATGGAGGAGGTAATTCGCACAACCATAATGGCACCAAGAATGGGAACGGGAATGGAGGAAGCAACGGACAGAATCGCACCAACCCGTCAACACCATCCAAGGTAGACCTGAGTCACATCACTTGCTTTAAGTGCCGCAAGACTGGGCATTATGCAAATGACTGTCCAGAAGGCCAGAATGGAAATGGCAATGGAAGCTCTGGAAAGAAGCCCAACCCTTTCAACAGGGGACAGGTGAACCACATTGATGTGGAGGAGGTTGAAGATCAGCCCGATGCAGTAATCGGTAAGTTTTTGGTTAAGTCATTTACTGCAGTTGTTCTTTTCGATACTGGTGCATCACATTCATACATATCAAGGGGATTTGTGGATAAGTACAAATTACCGACCCAAGCCCTTAGGTCACCCATGCTAGTAACCTCACCCGGAGCAGAATACATGGCTAGTAAATGGTGTGATCGACTGCCATTAAGGATTGGACACTATGTTTTCCCCTCAGACCTAATAGTTCTGGAATCCCAAGGATTGGATGTGATATTAGGTATGGATTGGTTATCAAGGTATGGAGGAAACATAGATTGCACCACAAAGTCAATTTTGCTCACCACACCAGAAGGAAGAAGGATTAAGTATGTATCACGGCACGAGCCGAGAAGAGCGCAAGTTAATTTCCTATCAGGAGTGGTGCAGGAAGAAGTACCAGTGGTGAAGGATTATCCTGATGTATTTCCGGAAGAGTTGCCAGGAATGCCACCGGATAGAGACATTGAGTTTTTGATCGATCTGTTGCCAGGAACAGGCCCGATATCGAAGCGACCGTACAGGATGCCCGCAAAGGATTTGGCGGAAATCAAGAAACAGATTAAGGAACTATTGGATAAAGGTTTTATACGCCCAAGTTCTTCACCTTGGGGATCACCCGTTTTGTTAGTGGAGAAGAAGGATGGATCTTTGAGAATGGTTGTTGATTATCGTGGATTGAATGAAGTAACAATCAAGAACAAGTACCCACTACCTATGATAAATGATCTGTTTGATCGCTTTCAAGGAGCCAAAGTGTTTTCCAAGATCGACTTGCGATCAGGGTACCATCAGTTGAAGATTCGGGAGCAAGACATACCCAAGACAGCATTTACCACGAGATATGGACTGTACGAGTATACCGTTATGTCATTTGGACTGACTAACGCACCAGCCTATTTCATGAACCTGATGAACAAAGTGTTTATGGAGTTTTTGGATAAGTTCGTCGTGGTGTTCATTGATGACATTTTGATTTTCTCAAGAATGAAGAGGAACACAAGGAACATTTATGATTGGTTTTGGAGAAACCGAGGGAACACCAGCTTGTATGCCAAGTTCAACAAATGTGAGTTTTGGCTAAAGGAAGTTGGATTTCTCGGACATGTTATATCCGGAGAAGGAATAGCAGTTGACCCCACAAAAGTTGAGACCGTAACCAAATGGGAAGCACCAACGACAGTTGGAGAGATTCGAGTTTCCTTGGACTCGCAGGATACTACCAAGATTCATTGAGAATTTCTCAAGGATTGCAAAGCCTATGACAGAATTGTTGAAGAAGGAAAACAAATTCATATGGACCGAGGACTGTGAGGCAAGTTTTCAGAGTTGAAGAAAAGATTGGTTACCTCACCAGTTTTGATATTGCGGATCGGACTAAGGATTATGAGGTGTATTACGGCGCTTCACGCCGAGGACTTGGAGCCGTGCTTATGCAGGAAGGAAGAGTTGTTTCAGTATGCTTCACGACAACTTAAGCCCCATGAGTTGAATTATGCCACTCATGATTTGGAGTTAGCAGCCGTTGTGCATGCCTCAAGACGTGGAGACATTTTCTCATTGGAAATCATTGTGAAGTATATACGGATCGCAAGAGTTTGAAGTACATCTTCACACGTATGAATTGAATCTCGTGCAAAGGAGATGGTTAGAACTTATGAAGGATTATGATATGAGATTGCATTATCACCCGGAAAGGCTAATGTCGAGGCGACGATTGAGCCGTAAGAGCCACGCCAATACCCTAATGATGGGAGGAATACCCAATGAGTTAGCCGAGGACCTTGAGAGCTATGTTTGGAAATAGTTCCAGAGGCTATGTAGCAGCATTGGAGATTCAATCGACAATCGATGGACAAAATCGAGAGAAGCCCAAAAGGCGATAAGGAAGTTGCCTCTATAAAGGAGAAAATGAGCAAAGGAAAAGCTAAAGGATTTCGTGAGGATGAGCACGATACCCTATGGTTTGAAGACCGTGTTTATGTGCCCAATGACCCAGAGATCAGGAAGTTGATTTTACAAGAGGCCCATGATTCACCTTATTCGATTCACCCAGGAAATACCAAGATGTATTTGGATTTGAAGAATATTTTCTGGTGGACCGGAATGAAGAAGGATATTGCGGAGTATGTAGCAGTTTGTGACGTATGTCAGAAAGTAAAGGCAGAGCATCAGAAGCCAGCAAGATTGTTACAACCATTGCCGATACCCGAATGGAAGTGGGATAAACTAGGCATGGATTTCATCACAGGTTTGCCAAAGACTCGTTCAGGTTATGACTCGATTTTGGTTATAGTCGACCGTTTGACTAAGGTAGCTCATTTCATTCCAGTCAAGACTACCTATAGCAGTGCTAAGTTGGCAAAGATATACATGACCAGAATTGTGTGCTTACACGGAGTTCCGAGGAGCATCGATCGATAGAGGAACCCAGTTTACCTCGAAATTTTGGAACCAGTTGCACGAGACATTGGGAACCAGATGGAATTCATGACACTTTCCACCCACGTACCGATGGATGACCGAGAGAGTCAATCAGATTTTGGAGGACATGTTTGAGAGCTTGTGCACTAGATTATGGATCTAGCTGGGATGATAATTTACCGTATGCAGAATTTTCCTACAACAACAGCTACCAAACCAGCTTGAAGATGGCACCTTCGAGGCTCAGATGGAAGAAGGTGCAGGACACCGTTGTCATGGGACTAAACCGGAGATCGCCGCTTGTTTGGACCAGATTTGATTAAGGAGTCCGAACAGAAAGTTAAGTTGATTCGAGACAGCTCAAGGTAGCCCACCTGCATAAAAGAGCTATGCCGATTCAAAGCGCAGCGATTGAGTATGAGGTTGGAGACAGAGTATATCTCGAGTATCCCCGCTTGAGGAGTTAAGCGTTTTGGAGTTAAAGGAAAGTTAGCACCCGCTTCGTTGGACCAGATAAGATTTTGCAACGCATGGGAGAAGTTGCTTATAAGTTGGAATTACGGAAGGACTGTCAGAGTTCATGATGTATTCCATGTTTCTCGATTGAAGAAATGTCACCCGAGATAGCAGAGGTACCGTTAAGAGACACAAGTACACCGAAGCAATTCAGTTGAAAGGTGGCTTAACATATGAGGAAAAACCGTTAAGATTCTCGATTATGCCAGCAGAGTTACCCGCAGCAAGGTTATCAAGTTTTGCAAAGTTCAATTGGAGCCACCACACCGAGGATGAAGCCACCGGGAAAGAGAGGAAGTTTTGCTCAAGGACCACCTCACCTATTTTCTAGTTAACCCGAATCTCGAGGGCTAGATTCATCTTAAGGGTAGGTTTGTAACATCCCAAATTTTCAATTTGGAATGTTATACATTAGGTCATCCTGCATATCATATTTTTCTCGCATTTTCCGATCCTAGAAAATTTCACGCAACTCAAGGACCCTCGGAGAGAGTTGAAGTTTCATTATTTTCATATTTGGGATTTCTCAAATTTTGAAAATAGGATCATTGATTTATTTAATTATCTTCATAAAGTTTTCCTATAAAAAAATAAAGAGAGGGAATAATATGACTTTCCCAATATTTAGGAAAAATGAAGATTTTATAAATAAATCAAATTTGGCTTTTGAAAGATTTATTTGCTTTAGGCAAAAATGAGCTTTTAAAAAATATGCATATTTGCCCGCTTTTAAAGTTCATTTTGTTCGACTCATTTTAGGAGTCGGGAAAGTTAATTTTATTAAATTCGAGTTCGTTTGGTATTTTTTTATCCGCTTAGTTTTGTTTTTAAAAAATCGCCCCGGCCGAGGCCCACTGCCCAGCCACCCCTGCCCGCCTCCTCTCCCTCCTCACAAGGTGTCCCGCCGCCACAGACGCCAAGCCGCGCCCGCCCGCCTGGAGTCCGGATCGGACCCGCCCCGCTGCCCCTTCCCAAGGCGCCACACCCCCCCTCCTTAAATACCCGCCGCCGCGCCCCCTAACCCGAGCCCGCCGCGCCGAGACGCGCCGCCGCCGCCGTCTTCCCGTCGCCCGAGCACCCCGCCGTCCCCGCCGCCTCCCGACCCCGCGGACCTCGCCGCCCCGCTGAGCCCACCGCCGAAGCCACCGGAGGTAGCCGCCGCCGCCACCCCGATCCGGTTTTTTAAGAAAACCCGATCCGTTTTTTTTAAGATGTTGGTTTTAAAAAAAACCTAGATGGTTTTATTTTTTGGTTTTCTTAATTAATGAACGCTCACCGAACCGCTCGTTTCAATGAATGTGTTCGTTGGATTAGTTCTGTTAACGAACGTCCGCTATTTAATCCGTTCGTCGTTTTATTTTAATCGGATTTAATCCGTTATTTTTCTCGATTCGATTTCGATCTGATTTTCAAATCTGTTTTATTTCTTGCTCGCTTATCGAATCAGTGATTCAAGCGCTGGAGTTTCATTCTGAAACCGCCGTTCGACTAACCTACTTACGCAGAGTTTTGCTACTGTAAAATTTTGACCTAGTTTCAGATTACTAAACCGAGTCGTTCTCTCCCGAGTTTCGATTTTCGATGTTTTATTTGATTCGATTCTTTTGCAACCAGGGTTCTTAAGTTGAACTATCTGGTTAGATCTTTTATTCGAGATTTCCCTGTGCATTAGATGACTACTTATTGTATGCTTGTTTTTTGTCTGCGTTAGATCACCCGGAGTGCGCCGCTTGTTACTTCGAATCTCTAGGTCTCGCGGATCGTCAGCAAGGCAAGTAACACTTGATCATACCTTTTCTACTACCCAGTTTTATTGCATTAGATCAAACCCTCAAACACTTGCATGTTTAGGATCTAATTAAATTGTGGGTTTGGGAAGTAGATTGAGGTAGTACCTATTACCTGTTTTACTTACGAAACCTTGGGAGTTACTTCTACGTTTGCTTATTGTGTCATGCTACGCTAGTAGACGTGGATTGGGTGAGTGAATATCCATGACAGATGTGAGATTGTTAATTAATGGTTTATCTAAGGTGGCAACCTAAACACACATCTGGGTGGATTGAGGCACTGGTTTCCATCAGACTTGCCTGTATTTCTTGGGACCTCCACCTGTGCTCTAAGGGATCATAAGATTATTCAAACTGAAACTTCCGTGCAGCCACAAGCCAATTATGGGCTCTGGCGTAGTTGACTAAGTTGTGCGAACTCTTACGGGTAGGCTAGCTGATGTAGGGGATGTAGGTTGGTACGGTCTACCCACATGTAAGGTGCTAGCGCTTCGAAAGACTATGTCTCGGTCATCCGCTTCTCAAACACCATGTAGTGCGAGAACCAAGCGGAGGCGATCGAGTCTTGTGGGGAAAAGTGCAAAACCTCTGCAGAGTGTACAAACTAATCATGATTAGCCGTGTCCCCGGTTATGGATGTTTTGAGTATCCGTAATTGAATATCATGTGAATCTCAACATGTTACCTCTAATAAATGTATTGGGTTTTGATGAGTACTTTTTTTTATTGGGATTGAGGATGCTATCAACCATTCTCAATGTTTAACAACCACCATGATAGTTAAATAAAATTATTCCTTTGATGTAGGGAAAAACTAGCTTTATGCAAAATGTAATCAGAGAGCCTTACCACCAGCCATATATGCATGTAGTATAGGCTTGTTGCTTCATTACTCTCTATGTGTTACATTGCCAAGATATTCCATGTCTCAACCCGTTTTGGCTACAACTTTCACGTTGCACTTTTCGCACGACGAGTAAGGTGTTAGGTCGTGGTTCTATACTCGGTGATGCCGATGGAGTTGATGGACTCACTTATCTTCCAAGCCTTCCGCTGTTATTATTAGATGGCCTTAAGCCATATTATTGTAATAAGTTCCCTTGTGGACAACGTTGTATTGAGTGTGTGATTGCTACTCGCTATAAATCCTTCAAGCACTTGTGTGGTGTCAGCATTACTGATCCAGGGATGACACTGAGCACAGAGACTTGATCCATTCGGGTCTGGTCGCTACACTCGATGAGCGCGCTTTCCTATTTTGAATCCATATTTGGCACTGATACTGAACTGTTTGAATGAATCACCAGGAACAAAATCAACCTGTTTAGTGTCATATTCCGACTTAAACTTCAACAAGGGGTCATTCTATGTGGTTGGTTTCTTCAAGGGGGTCATATCCTCTGGTTCAACATTATCTTGTAAAACTTCAACTCCTCCATTGCACAAACAGACTCAGCATAGGCAACATCGCCCTCTTCGCACTCCAAAGATATCTTCCTGCCGCCATGCACTATGATGGTACCCTTACGACCTGGCATTTTAAGCTGCAAATAAACATAACAAGGCCGGGCCATAAATTTGGCATAAGCCGGCCATCCAAACAAGGCATGATAAGGACTTTTGATCTTGACTACTTCAAAGGTCAATGTTTCGGCCCTGTAATCATGGTCATTTCCAAAAGACACTTCCAGGGCTATCTTACCCATCGGAACGTCGACTTACCGGGCACCACCCCATGAAAAACAGTAGAAGACATCTTAAGATCTTTGTCAGTCAAATTTATATGGTGAAAAGTATCATAGTTAAGGATCTTGATACAGCTGCCTCCATCCATAAGCACTTTAATAAAATTGTATCCTCCAACCTGAGGAGCAACCACCGAAGCCAATTTACCCGGATTTTCAACCCGGGGCGGGTGATCCTCATGGCTCCACACAATAGGCTGTTCAGACCATCGCAAGTATTGAGGGACTGCCGGCTCAACCGCGTTCACCGTCTGCTTATGAATCTTTTGCTCTCGCTTGCGCAAACTCATGGTAAACAAATGATATTGACCACTATTCAACTACTTTGGATTACTCTGATAACCAGACTATTGTTGATTACCTTGATTAGGTTGCTGATTGAAACTGCCTTGTTGCCCTGGCCCTGAAATCCAGAGTTTGAACCACCACCTCCAAAATCGGGCCCTTGAGAGCCAGATCCTGACCCACCCTGCGGGCCGTGATTGTTTTGGAAAAATCCGGAATTTCTATACTCCCTCATGATGAAGCAATCATTCCATAGATGATTGGCCGGCTTCTCTTGCGAACTGTGCTTTAGGCAAAGCTGATTCACTATCGCCTCAAGGTTGAACTTTGGTCCGCCAAACCGGGGTTTTGATGATTTTCCCTTGCGGCACTGATTATTACTCTCCGTGTTGGTGTTAGCCACAATATCTGAACCATCGTCGGATTGCTTGTGCTTAATTTTTTAACCTTGACCTCACGTATTGTGCTGTTGTCCCTTTGCATCGCCGCTCTTCCTCCCCTTGCCAGCCTTCTCCTCATCAACCTCAGGGTCCTTAGTATTATCGGAGTCGGGGTATTTGACAAGATGAAAGCACAAGTGCTCCCTAGCTGGTTTTCGTAATTAATGTCAACATATCTCTTGTTGGACTAACACTTTTACCTAGTATGTTTCAGATAAGTTCAACAATGAAGTGGCATGGACTATACGATGTGGAACCCCTTCAAGATGCTAAGGACAAAGGATTGGCTCAAGCTCCAAGCTCAAGACTCTACATTTTGTATTTTAGTGATCCAAGATCACATTAAGTCTACAGGAAAAGCCAATACTATCAAGGAGGGATGAGGTGTTGCTTAATGAGGCTCTTGCTCAAAGTGCTTAGTAATATGCTCCAAAGCGCTCAAATACTTCCTCACATCCACATATGACCTAAACCAAAAGTCAAACTCGGCCCCACCGATTCTTTCTATCCGGCGCCACCGAGTTCAGATGTCATAGCCACAACCACAAACCCTAGGCAAATCGGTCTCACTGATAGGGATCTCGGTCTCACCGAGATAGGAATGCGATCTCTCTGTATGGATCTATTACCAAAATTGGTCTCACCGAGTTTGCGTAATCGGTTCTACCGAGATTGCAATGTAAACTCTCTGTTTCCCTTTCGTAACATTTCAGTCTCACCGAAATGAGCGAATCGGTCCCACCGAGTTTACCTGACCAACTCTCTGGTTAGCTTGTTACCAAAATCGGTCTCACCAAGTTTGTGTAATCGGTCTCACCGAGATTACGTTATGCCCTAACCCTAACCATGTCGGTCCTACCGAGTTGCATGTCGGTCCCACCGAAAATCCTAACGGTCACTAGATTTGCTGAATCGGTCCGACCGAGTTTATTAATTCGGTCCCACCGAGATTGGCAAGTTGTGTGTAACGGTTAGATTTTGTGTGGAGGCTATATATACCCCTCCACCTCCTCTTCATTCGTGGAGAGAGCCATCAGAACGAACCTACACTTCCAACTTACCTTTTGTGAGAGAGAACCACCTACACTTGTGTTGAGGCCAAGATATTCCATTCTTACCATATGAATCTTGATCTCTAGCCTTCCCCAAGTTGCTTTCCACTCAAATCTTCTTTCCACCAAATCCATATCATGTGAGAGAGAGTTGAGTGTTGGGGAGACTATCATTTGAAGCACAAGAGCAAGGAGTTCATCATCAACACACCATTTGTTACTTCTTGGAGAGTGGTGTCTCCTAGATTGGCTAGGTGTCACTTGGGAGCCTCCGACAAGATTGTGGAGTTGAACCAAGGAGTTTGTAAGGGCAAGGAGATCGCCTACTTCGTGAAGATCTACCCTAGTGAGGCAAGTCCTTCGTGGGCGACGGCCATGGTGGGATAGACAAGGTTGCTTCTTCATGGACCCTTCATGGGTGGAGCGCTCTGTGGACTCGTGCAGCCGTTACCCTTTGTGGGTTGAAGTCTCCATCAACGTGGATGTACGATAGCACCACCTATCGGAACCACGTCTCAAAAATCACCGTGTCTCCAAATTGCGTTTGCACACTCCAATCCCATCCTTTTACATTCTTGCAAGTTGCATGCTTTACTTTCCGCTGATCATATACTCTTTGCATGCTTGCTTGATATGTATTGTGTTTGTTAAACTTGTGCCAAAACTCCACTTCAACTTAAAGAAATTTAAAAAATGCAACTTTTGGTACTTAGTGTCTAATCACCCCCCCTCTAGACACCTCTTCTCGATCCTTTCAATTGGTATCAGAGCATTGGTCTCCATTGCTTTGGTTTAAACACCATTGGAGGAAGATGGATGAGTCTACTTTGGGGAGTCTTAGACATAGAGTGCCTATACTTAATGGAGAGTATTTTCATGAGTGCAAAAATGAGATGCTTGTGATTTTCAATGAATATCATTTGAACAAGTATATTGCTAGCCCTTGTGCACATCATGTTGATCCCATGCATCCTACCCTTGATGAGTCAATTGACATGATTCGCAATCTTAGAACTATTAATCTTATCACTAGAGGCTTGCCTAGAAAGTTGATTGGATGTTTGCCTACTCTTAAGTGTGCCTACACCATATGGAAATTTCTTGAGGAACGCTTTCCAAATTATTCCTTGAAAAATCTAGATGAAATTCTCCATAAGTCTATTGCCTTGAGTAAGATGAATTCCAATGATCCTATGTTTGGTGATTGTCTATTTGAGCTTACAAACCTTGTGCGTGCCAAAGGAGATGTTGGAATTATTAGTGATATTATTTCCCAAGCTATTAAAATTCATAAAGAAGATCAATGTCAAACTCACTCTAACAAATCACCCTCTCTAGGATTTGATCCACCACATGACGATGTTGAACATGGATACTATGACGAGGATGATGATAGTGATTTTGATCTTGATGATGCAATGAGACACTTTGGTCTTATGGCAAATCTTCGGGGATATATGGCAGGAGGAAAGGAATGGGTTCTTGATAGTGGATGTACTGATCACATGACCGGAGATAAAGACATGTTTCGTGAGCTTGCTAAAAATGATGGTCCTCGAAAGTATGTCACTTTCGGTGAAAACTCAAAGGGTAAGGTGGTTGGCCTCGGTAAGGTGGCCATATCACATAATAGCTCCATACAAAATGTCATGCTCGTCAAATCTCTTGGCTACAATTTACTTTCAGTATCTAGACTTGCTGATTTCGGTTTCAATGTCCTATTAACTGAAGTAGATTGCCAAGTGTTTCATAGAGATAATCATAAAATAGTCTTTACCAGTATACGTAGAGGTGATCTTTACACTGTTGATTTCACTAAAAAGGCTCAACCTAGAACTTGCTTAATTGCTAAATCCTCTAAAGGTTGATTATGGCATAGACGATTAGGTCATGTTGGTATGCGAAACCTTGACAAGCTTATTAAAGGAAATCATATCCTTGGCGTTAACGATGTCATATTTGATAAGGATATACTTTGCGCGCTTGTCAAGCGGTAAACAGGTTGGAGGAAGGCATCCGTGAAGAACATCATGACCACAAGGAGGCCACTCGAGCTACTTCACATGGATCTTTTTGGTCCTAACGCTTACAAAAGTCTCGGTGGAAATTCTTTTGGTCTAGTTATAGTTGATGATTTTTCAAGATTTACGTGGGTGTTCTTTCTCGATGGTAAATCACAGGTCCAAAAGATCTTCAAAAACTTTGCTAGGAAGGCCCAAAATCAGTTTGAAGTGAAAATCAAGAAGGTTCGCAGCGACAATGGAACGGAGTTCAAGAACGCAAAAGTGGACACCTTTCTTGACGAAGAAGGGATTTCACATGAGTTCTCGGCTACGTACACACCTCAACATAATGGAGTTGTTGAAAGGAAGAACCGAACACTCATCGAAATGGCGAGAACGATGCTTGATGAGTACAAGACGCCAAAGCACTTTTGGGCAGAAGCGGTTGAGACAGCTTGTCATGCAACAAATTTCTTGTATCTTCACAAGCTACTTGGTAAGACGGCATACGAGCTCCTCACCGGTAACAATCCACAAGTTGGATACTTTCGAGTATTCGGCTCAAAGTGCTACATTCTTGATAAGCATCATCGTTCTAAATTTGCTCCTAAGTCTCATGAAGGTTTCCTACTTGGTTATGGCTCAAACTCTCCCACATACCGTGTCTACAATAATTTCACCCGAAAGGTTGAAGAGACGGTAGATGTGAAGTTTGATGAATCTAACGGCTCGCAAGTAGAGCTATTGCCAATTGATGTAGGAGACAAAGACCCTTCGGAAGAAATCCAAGACTTATCTATTGGCAAGATTCGTCCAACGGAGGTGAAGGAGAGTACCTCGTCCATCCAAGTGGAAGCTTCTACCTCACGACAAGGTGAACCAAGAGTTGATATGGAAGCATCCACAAGTGTACACACCAAGATGAAGAAAACGAGGAAGTGCACCAAGATGAACGCCAACAACCTCCTTCTCCACCACGACAAGAGAACGACAACGTCAACAACCAAGAAGAAGAACAAGATGAAGAAGATGTTAAACCAAGATCCAAGCAAAAGCTTTCACGAGTTTGAGCAAGAATTGCTAAAGACCATCCCGTCGAGCAAATCTACAATGATATCCAAACCGGGAGAATCACTCGCTAAAAGACTCGTTTAGCTAACTTTTGTGAACACTATTCATTCATCTCTAGCATTGAACCTATGAAGATTGAAGAAGCTTTGGAAGATCCGGATTGGATAAATGCCATCCATGAAGAGCTACACAACTTTGAGAGAAATCAAGTCTGGACATTAGTTGAGAAGCCCGACAACAACCACAACATCATCGGTACCAAATGGATGTTTCGCAACAAGCAAGATGAAGATGGACAAGTAGTTCGCAACAAAGCACGTCTCGTCGCCCATGGCTACACTCAAGTCGAAGGTATGGACTATGGTGAGACATATGCCCCCGTTGCTAGACTTGAGTGAATTCGCATCTTACTTGCCTATGCTAATCATCATGATATCACCTTGTACCAAATGGACATTAAAAGTGCCTTTCTAAATGGTGAAATAGAGGAGGAAGTTTATGTTAAGCAACCTCCCGGATTTGTCAATCCTAAGAAACCTAATCATGTTTACAAACTTCACAAAGCTCTTTATGGTCTTAAACAAGCTCCTAGAGCATGGTATAAATGCTTGACCAAGTTTCTTATTGAAAAAGGCTTTGAAATTGGAAAAATAGATCCTACTCTTTTTACTAAAAGGGTTAATGGAGAACTATTTGTGTGCCAAATTTATGTCGATGATATTATATTTGGATCAACTAACCCTCATTTTAGTGAAAAGTTTGGAAAGCTAATATCGGAGAAGTTTGAGATGTCGATGATGAGTGAACTCAAATTCTTTCTTGGTTTGCAAATCAAGCAAACTAAGGAAGGCACCTTTGTCTCTCAAACGAAGTACACCAAGGACTTATTCAAGAAGTTCAATATGCAAGAATGCAAAGGTATGACTACACCCATACCTACTAGTGGACATCTTGATTTAACCAAAGATGGTGAACCGGTTGATCAAAAGGTTTATCGCTCTATGATTGGTTCATTGTTATATCTATGTGCTTCACGTCCCGATATTATGCTAAGTGTGTGCATGTGTGCATGATATCAAGACGCTCCTAAAGAATGTCATCTTAAGGCCGTGAAAAGGATAGTGATATACTTAATCCATACACCAAATTTTGGCATTTGGTATCCAAAGAGGGCCTCCTTTAATCTTGTTGGCTAATCCGACTCGGACTATGCCGGTGACAAGGTTGATAGAAAGTCCACTTCGGGTACTTGTCAATTTCTTGGTAGATCTGTTGTGTCTTGGTCTTCCAAGAAACAAAACTCGGTATCCTTATCCACCGCCGAAGCGGAATACATTGCCGCTAGATCATGTTGTGCTCAGTTACTTTGGATGACCCAAACTCTTAAAAATTATGGGATATCTGTGAAACATGTTCCATTACTTTGTGACAATGAAAGTGCTATTAAGATTGCTCACAATCCCGTGCAACATTCTCGAACTAAGCATGTTGAAGTTCGTCATCATTTCATTCGAGATCATGTTGCCAAAGGGGACATTAATCTTAAGCATGTTCGCATCGAAAAGCAGTTAGCTGATATATTCACGAAACCACTTGATGAGAAAGTGTTTTGCAGGTTAAGAGGTGAATTGGACATCATTGAAGCTTCAAACTTGTAGTAGGAACTCCATTTGATACATGCAAGGCATGAGCCTATGACTAATCCTTGATATTTCTCTTATGTTGACTATCTTATGTCTTGGATATATTTGCACCTTGCATGTTATCTAACCTGTGTAGGTACTTGGATGAATCTAAATCTATGAGATTGCAACTCACTCACATCTTGAGAAATTTCTATATCACCAAGTCTCTACACAATGGTGGATGAAGACAAGGAAGCACGCAACCATTCAAACATATCCTTTGACAAATTCTATGTTGAGTTTCATGAGTGTCATTTTGGATACACAAGTGCTCTTCCTTGCAAAAACTAACCCATGTAGGTAGATGAACTCAAACTCCAAGTGGTGCTCCCAACTCTTGATAAGCTACATCAACCTTGAGCAATCCACACAAGTTCAACTACATGATCATGATCAACACCACCACCCAAGGTATGTTATTCCATCTTAGAGAAGCTTTACTCCAAGTCATGAGTCAAAGCAACTCGACAAGATGAGAATACATCAAAAAGCTTAAACGAAAAATGGTAACCCCATTTTGAGCTGAAACGATGAGTATGACCTATGATCAAGTGATCTCACTTGACTCCTAAGTCAATATACTCTAACATAGGTGACTTTGTCGCCGACCAATTCTAGATGAAGTTCTCTTGTGTTCTTTTCTGTGCTCTTGCATTTGTCTCATGCATATTTGTTTCCCTCTTCAAAAAAAAACTTCATCTAGACTCCTTTTTAGTTTCTTCTCTTTTATTTTCTGTTCTGCATTCCTTGCATCCAATTCATTGCAAATCTTTCAGTTAATTCCTTGCAAATCCTTGTGAGATCTTACTTGTCTAGAGAGCTGAGCTGACAAGTGTTTTCTCTGTGATGAACTCGGTCTCACCGGTCTGATGCTTTCGGTCCAACCGAATCCTCTCGGTACAACCGAACCATACAACTCGGTGTCACCGATTTCACTACAGGAAAGACATCTTGCCACTTGTTTCTGCATTCCCTTTTGATCCAGCTCCACTCAATGAATCTTGTCCTCGACCAGCATCCCATTCAACTTGCTGCTTTGTTCTGTGACTCAAGGACCAAACCCATCATGACAAAAATCCAGAAGAACCCTTCTTGGAAATTGATGTCAAAGGGGGGAGAGAGATTACATCAAAGCTTAACCATATCTATAGGGGGGGAGAATACTCAAGGGAAGAAAGAGTAATCATCAAGGACCCCAGATGCTTGGTGTTCAAGAGGAGAGAAGTCACATGTCTTCAAGAGGGGAAAGACATGTTCATATTTGCTCGTTTGCATTAGCTCTGTTTATTTCCTTTGAGCTCTGATTTTGCTCGATTTTCTGCTCCCTATCTTCTCCCAAAGATCCCATGCTAGATTCAGGGGGAGCAAGACATCTAAGGGAAGGAAATCCTTGAATTTATTGCACATCTTTAACTTTGGGGACATGTCTATATCCAATGTGGTACTTAGTACTCACTCTACATGTGATCCCAGTCTTGGTACTCTTGTGGTTTCTTTTGTTTTCTCGGGCCAGTAGGTGTATCTGTGTTATCTAACCATGTTTACGCAGGTTCATCCCATCCTAAGCCAACTCAAGACCACAAGGTAAGTATATGCATCACAGTCATGCGTATGAGAAATTCTTGCTGATGTACATACTATTTGCAAGAAGGACTCATGAGCATGAAGGTACATTTCTCATATTCACATCATTTGCTCTGATGCATATAGCCAAGATACATGTAACACATTGCTTACTCTGTCATGTTTATGCATTCACATGCTCCTATATTCCATATTCACATGATTGCATACATGTAGGGGAGCCTATGCATGTTACATGTCTTTCCAAAGCTTTACTTAATATTCTCTATATCTTTATCTAAAGCTTTGATGTATGTTGTCATCAATTACCAAAAAGGGGGAGATTGAAAGCACAAGTGCTCCCTAGGTGGTTTTGCTAACTAATGTCAACATATCTCTTGTTGGACTAACACTTTTACCTACTATGTTTCAGATAAGTTCAACAATGAAGTGGCATGGACTAGAGGATGTGGAACCCCTTCAAGATGCTAAGGAAAAAGGATTGGCTCAAGCTCCAAGCTCAAGACTCTACATTTTCTATTTTAGTGATCCAAGATCACATTGAGTCTATAGGAAAAGCCAATACTATCAAGGAGGGATGAGGTGTTGCTTAATGAGGCTCTTGCTCAAAGTGCTTAGTAATATGTTCCAAAGCCCTCAACTACTTTCTCACATCCACATATGACCTAAACCAAAAGTCAAACTTGGCCCTACCGATTCTTTCTATCCGGCGCCACCGAGTTTAGATGTCATAGCTACTGCCACAAACCCTAGGCAAATCGATCTCACCGATAGGGATCTCGGTCTCACCGAGATGAACCTACACTTCCAACTTACCTTTTCTGAGAGAGAACCACCTACACTTGTGTTGAGGCTAGGATATTCCATTCTTACCATATGAATCTTGATCTCTAGCCTTCCCCAAGTTGCTTTCCACTCAAATCTTCTTTCCACCAAATCCATATCCTGTGAGAGAGAGTTGAGTGTTGGGGAGACTATCATTTGAAGCACAAGAGCAAGGAGTTCATCATCAACACACCATTTGTTACTTCTTGGAGAGTGGTGTCTCCTAGATTGGCTAGGTGTCACTTGGGAGCCTCCGACAAGATTGTGGAGTTGAACCAAGGAGTTTGTAAGGGCAAGGAGATCGCCTACTTCGTGAAGATCTACCCTAGTGAGGCAAGTCCTTCATGGGCGACGGCCATGGTGGGATAGACAAGGTTGCTTCTTCGTGGACCCTTCGTGGGTGGAGCCCTCCGTGGACTTGCGCAGCCGTTACCCTTCGTGGGTTGAAGTCTCCATCAACGTGGACGTACGATAGCACCACCTATCGGAACCACGTCTCAAAAATCTTCATGTCTCCAAATTGCGTTTGCACACTCCAATCCCATCCTTTTACATTCTTGCAAGTTGCGTGCTTTACTTTCCGCTACTCATATACTCTTTGCATGCTTTCTTGATATGTATTGTGTTTGTTAAACTTGTGCCAAAACTCCACTTCAACTTAAAGAAATTAAAAACTTCAACTTTTGGTACTTAGTGTCTAATCACCCCCCCACTCTAGACACCTCTTCTCGATCCTTTCACAAGAGCCGCCATGAGCTCTCCCATATCGTTGTAGTGGCGCTTAAGCCACCCCAGCTTCTGTTTGAGGGGAATGAACCGACAATTTTTCTCCAAAATCAGGACGGCTGAGCCGGCGTTGATGCTATCCGATGAGCGGATAATAGCCAAAATCCGGCGTACCCAATGGGTTGTTGACTCACCCTCATCCTAGATACAAGTGTCTAAATCAAGAATCGACAAAGGCTGCTTGCATGTGTCCTTGAAATTCTGAATAAAGCGCATCTTCAACTCAGCCCACGATCTGATGGAGTTAGGGGGCAACCCTTTTAACCAGGTGCGAGTCGGCCCATCCAACATCATGGTGAAATATTTAGCGCACACAGCGTCATTGACATCCAACATCTCCATGGCTAGCTCATAGCTCTCAATCGAAGCCTCTGAGGGCTGGTCCGCTATGTAATTAGGCACCTTGTGGGGGCCCTTAAAATCCATGGGCATGCGATCACTACGTAAAGCCGGCACTAAGCACGGCACACCAAGGGTTCTAGAGGTCATCCCTGCCTCAACAGATACAGATGGGTAAGCCGGAGGTTGCTAATGAGCCGCTAACTGAGCCGCCAGCTCAGCCTCCCGATGTGCCCTGCCCTGATCCACCAAAGCCTGAGCATTGTTATCAGCACGCGGCGGGTCATGCCTACGAGGCTGGTAATGGTGCCACTCACTGCTTGAAACCGCTGGTGATTCAATATGCCTACTATAACTTTGGCTCTGATGAGGGGTTGAATGAATCCAATCACGACTGTACGAGTAAGCCGCCTGTTGAGCCACCGCCATCTGAAGAAGCTCCCTGGCCCTCCATATCTCCATCGCCACTGGAGATTCACCTTCAACAGGGAGAGCCGCCAATCGTGTAGCCGCGGCAATCATATTGTCCAGAAGGTTAGAATAATGACCCGGTGGCATCGGTACTTGCTTAGGCGGGGTCAAATTTAAACAAGGCGGGTCGGCAACACGTTGTTGAATCGTCACCCCGGCCACGCGCGCCTCAACAACCCGGTTTACACCGGGCGGGTCACTGGTGAGGGAGTCCTGGATTAGGGGGTATCCGGACAGCCGGACTATATCCTTTGGCCGGACTGTTGGACTATGAAGATACAGGATTGAAGACTTCGTCTCGTGTCCGGATGGGACTCTCCTTGGCGTGGAAGGCAAGCTTGGTGATACGGATATAAAGATCTCCTCCCATTGTAACTGACTCTGTGTAACCCTAGCCCCCTCCGATGTCTATATAAACTGGAAGGTTTAGTCCGTAGGACCAACAACAATCATACCATAGGCTAGCTTCTAGGGTTTAGCCTCTACGATCTCGTGGTAGATCAACTCTTGTAATACTCATATCATCAAGATCAATCAAGCAGGAAGTAGGGTATTACCTCCATCGAGAGGGCCCGAACCTGGGTAAACATTGTGTCCCTCGCCTCATGTTACCATCTGCCTTAGACGCACAGTTCGGGACCCCCTACCCGAGATCCGCCGGTTTTGACACCGACATTGGTGCTTTCATTGAGAGTTCCACTATGCCATCACCGTAAGGCTTGATGGCTCCTCCGATCATCGGCAACGATGCGGTCCAGGGTGAGGTCTTCCTCCCCGGACAGATCTTTGTATTCGGCGGCTTCGCACTGCGGGCAAACTCGCTTGGCCATCTGGAGCAGATCGAGAGCTACGCCCCTAGCCATCAGGTCAGGTTCGGAAACTTGAGTTACACTGCCGACATGCGTGGAGATTTGATCTCCGACGGATTCGAGCCCACGCCAGGTGTGCCACGCGATCACGACGAGCACGATATAGCTCTGCCGTCGGACAATGTTCGGAAGATCACACCGGCAATCACTCCGGCCCTCAATCCGGAGCAAATTGCGCCATCCGAGGACGGGTGGGTAGACCCCTCCTTGGAGGCCGCACTTTCAGCAGCGATAGAGCCGAATACTGACTTTACCCCTCTCGAAAGCTGTGCTGCCAAACTACTGGATTCGACCCCGGCCACAGGCTCCGATATGCTTGCGCCTAGGCCTATCGAATCCGGTTGGGCGCCAATCATGGAATTCACCTCCGCGGATATCTTTCAGCACTCGCCCTTCGGCGACGTACTGAACTCGTTAAAATCTCTCTCCTTGTCAGAAGAAACTTGGCCGAACTATGTCCGGCTAGGATGGGATGCGGACGACGAAGAAATTTGCTCCCCACCCACCACCCACTTAGTAGCCACTATCGACGATTTAACCGACATGCTCGACTTCTACTCCGAAGACATCGATGGTATGGACGACGATGCAGGAGATGAACAGGAAGCACCGCCCACAGGGCGCTGGACCGCCACTTCATCACATGACATATACATGGTGGATACACCCAAAGAAAATGATGACGAGGAACGGAAGGATGCGGCGAAGGATAACTCCCTCGAGAAGAAATCAAAGCGGCGGCATAGACACCGCTCCAAATCCCGCCTCGGCAAAAACATCGATAATATCGCAAGAAAAAATAATACCCCGGTCGACTCCGGAAGAAACGACGACCACATAGACCCAGCGATAGAGCAGGGTGAGCCAGCGGACAACGAACACAGTACGGAGCCGCTGTCTGACCACGGCGACGCCGAGCGTCAAGCTAATCAACTCGTCTCCGGAGAGGAGAACAGTCCGGATGACGATGCACACATCATCCCGGAAAGGCAATCGGAGCAAGAGAACCTCCATAGAAGGTTTATCACCACTGCGAGGAGTCTGAAGAAGCAGAAGCAAAGGCTCAAGGCCGCGCAAAATACACTTAACAGTAGATGGAACAAAGTGTTCGACACTGCAGAAAAGTAAGGTGGTAGTCACCACAAGAAGAGCTATCCAAAGCGCAAGCTACTGCCTGAATTCGACGATGAGGCCTTAGAGCCCCCACTGCCAAAAAATAAAACAGCCGACCGGTCGGATCGACGATCTCGTGGCCGCAATAGAGCGGCTAACGAGGTCGCATATAAGTCAGTACACGATCTGTTGGGGAACGTTGCAGAAAACAAAAATTTTCCTACGGTTTCCCCAAGATCTATCTATGAGTTCATCTAGCAACGAGTGATAGGAGTGCATCTACATACCTTTGTAGATCGCGAGCGGAAGCGTTCAAGAGAACAGGGTTGAGGGAGTCGTACTCGTCGTGATCCAAATCACCGATGACCGAGTGCCGAACGGACGGCACCTCCTCGTTCAACACACGTACGGTTGGGAAGACATCTCCTCCTTCTTGATCCAGCAAGGAGGAAGGAGAGGTTGATGGAGATCCAGAAGCACGACGGCGTGGTGGTGGATGCAGCAGGGATCCCGGCAGGGCTTTGCCAAGCTCTACGAAGGAGGAGGAGGTGTCGGAGTGGGAGAGGGAGGCGCCAGGGGCATGGGTGCGGCTGCCTCCCTCCCCTCTTATATAGGCCCCAAGGGGGCGCCGCCCCGAGATGGGATCTCCCATGGGGGCGGCGGCGGGGGTGGAGTGCCCCCAAGGCAGTGGGGCGCCTCCCCCTGGGTTCCCAACCCTAGGCGCGGGGGCCCAAGGGGGCGCACCAGCCCACCAGGCTGGTTCCCTCCCACTTCAGCCCATGGGGCCCTCCGGATAGGTGGCCCCACCCAAGGACCTCGACCCTTCCGGTGGTCCCAGACAATACCGTGACCCCAAACTTTCCCGATGGCGAAACTCGACTTCCCATATATAATTCTTTACCTCCGGACCATTCCGAACTCCTCGTGACGTCCGGGATCTCATCCGGACTCGAACAACTTTCGGGTTACTGCATACTCATATCTCTACAACCCTAGCGTCACCGAACCTTAAGTGTGTAGACCCTACGGGTTCGGGAGACACGTAGACATGACCGAGACGACTCTCCGGCCAATAACCAACAGTGGGATCTGGATACCCATGTTGGCTCCCATATGCTCTTCGATGATCTCATTGGATGAACCACGATGTCGAGGATTCAAGCAACCCCATATACAATTCCCTTTGTCAATCGGTACGTTACTTGCCCGAGATTCGATCATCGGTATCCCAATACCTCGTTCAATCTCGTTACCAGCAAGTCACTTTAGTCATACCGTAATGCATGATCCCGTGACCAAACACTTGGTCACTTTGAGCTCATTATGATGATGCATTACCGAGTGGGCCCAGAGATACCTCTCCGTCATACGGAGTGACAAATCCCGCTCGATCCGTGTCAACCCAATGACACTTTCGGAGATACCCGTAGTATACCTTTATAGTCACCCACTTACGCTGTGGCGCTTGGTACACCCAAAGCACTCCTACGATATCCGGAGTTACACGATCTCATGGTCTAAGGAAAAGATACTTGACATTGGAAAAGCTCTAGCAAACGAACTACACGATCTTGTGCTATGCTTAGGATTGGGTCTTGTCCATCACATCATTCTCCTAATGATGTGATCTCGTTATCAATGACATCCAATGTCCATAGTCAGGAAACCATGACTATCTGTTGATCAACGAGCTAGTCAACTAGAGGCTCACTAGGGACATGTTGTGGTCTATGTATTCACACGTGTATTACGATTTCCGGATAATACAATTATAGCATGAATAAAAGACAATTATCATGAACAAGGAAATATAATAATAATCCTTTTATTATTGCCTCTAGAGTTCTGGTGTTGCTCATGTTTTGCTCGTGGAAGAGGTTTAGTCAACGGATCTGCGACATTCAGATCCGTATGCACTTTGCAAATTTCTATGTCTCCATCTTGAACATTTTCACGAATGGAGTTGAAGTGACGCTTGATGTGCCAGGTCTTCTTGTGAAACTTGGGCTCCTTGGCAAGTGCAATAGCTCTAGTGTTGTCACAGAAGAGTTTGATCAGCCCCGACGCATTGGGTATGACTCCTAGGTCGGTGATGAACTCCTTCACCCAAATTGCTTCATGCGCTGCCTCCGAGGCTGCTATGTACTCCGCTTCACATGTAGATCCCGCCACGACGCTCTGCTTGTAGCTGCACCAGCTTACTGCTCCACCATTCAATGTATACACGTATCCGGTTTGTGACTTAGAGTCATCCAGATCTGTGTCGAAGCTAGCGTCGACGTAACCCTTTACGACGAGCTCTTCGTCACCTCCATAAACGAGAAACATGTCCTTAGTCCTTTTCGGTACTTCAGATATTCTTGACCGCTGTCCAAAGTTCCTTGCGGGATTACTTTGGTACCTTCCTACCAAACTTACGGCAAGGTTTACATCAGTCCAGTACACAGCATGGCATACATAATAGACCCTATGGCTGAGGCATAGGGGATGACACTCATCTCTTCTATATCTTCTGCCGTGGTCGGACATTGAGCTGAGCTCAATTTCACACCTTGCAACACAGGCAAGAACCCCTTCTTAGACCTATGAGGCGTCTCGATCTATCTCTATAGATCTTGATGCCTAATATATAAGCAGCTTCTCCAAGGTCCTTCATTGAAAAACTCTTATTCAAGTAGGCCTTAATGATGTCCAAAAGTTCTATATCATTTCCCATCAAAAGTATGTCATCTACATATAATATGAGAAATGCTACAGAGCTCCCACTCACTTTTTGTAAACGCAGGCTTCTCCATAAGTCTGCATAAACCCAAACGCTTTGATCATCTCATCAAAGCGAATGTTCCAACTCCGAGATGCTTGCACCAGCCCATAAATGGATCGCTGGAGCTTGCATACCTTGTTAGCATTCTTAGGGTCGACAAAACCTTCCGGCTGCATCATATACAGTTCTTCCTTAAGATAGCCGTTAAGGAATGCCGTTTTGACGTCCATTTGCCATATCTCATAATCATAGTATGCGGCAATTGCTAACATGATTCGGACGGACTTCAGCTTCACTACGGGAGAGAAAGTATCATCGTAGTCAACCCCTTGAACTTGCCGATAACCCTTAGCGACAAGTAGAGCTTTATAGATGGTAACATTACCATCCGCGTCCGTCTTCTTCTTAAAGATCCATTTGTTTTCTATAGCTCGCGATCATCGGGCAAGTTTGTCAAAGTCCATACTTTGTTTTCATACATGGATCCTATCTCGGATTGCATGGCTTCAAGCCATTTGTTGGAATCTGGGCCCGCCATCGCTTCTTCATAGTTCGAAGGTTCACCGTTGTCTAACAATATGATTTCCAGGACAGGGTTGCCATACCATTCTGGTGTGGAACGTGTCCTTGTGGACCTACAAAGTTCAGTAGCAACTTGATCCGAAGTACCTTGATCATCATCATTAATTTCCTCTCCAGTCGGTGTAGGCACCACAGGAACATTTTCCTAAGCTGCACTACTTTCCAGTTCAAGTGGTAGTACTTCATCGAGTTCTACTTTCCTCCCACTTACTCCTTTCGAGAGAAACACTTTTTCCAGAAAGGATTCGTTCTTGGAAACAAAGATCTTGCCTTCGGATCTAAGGTAGAAGGTATACCCAATGGTTTCCTTAGGGTATCCTATGAAGACGCATCTTTCCGACTTGGGTTCGAGCTTTTCAGGTTGAAGTTTCTTGACATAAGCATCACATCCCCAAACTTTTAGAAACGACAGCTTAGGTTTCTTCCCAAACCATAATTCATACGGTGTCGTCTCAACGGATTTAGACGATGCCCTATTTAAAGTGACTGTAGCTGTCTCTAGAGCGTATCCCCAAAATGATAGCGGTAAATCAGTAAGAGACATCATAGATCGCACCATATCCAACAGAGTGCGGTTACAACGTTCGGACACACCGTTACGCTGAGGTATTCCAGGCGGCGTGAGTTCTGAAACGATTCCACATTTCCTTAAGTGTGTACCAAATTCGTGACTTAAATATTCTCCTCCACGATCTGATCGTAAGAACTTTATTTTTTGGTCACTTTGATTCTCTACCTCATTCTGAAATTCCTTGAACTCTTCAAAGGTCTCAGACTTGTGTTTCATCAAGTAGACATACCCATATCTACTCAAGTCATCAGTGAGAGTGAGAACATAACGATATCCTCCGCGAGCCTCAACGCTCATTGGATCTCACACATCGGTATGTATGATTTTCAATAAGTTGGTTGCTCGCTCCATTGTTCCGGAGAACGGAGTTTTGGTCATTTTGCCCATAAGGCATGGTTCACATGTGTCAAATGATTCATAATCGAGAGACTCTAAAAGTCCATCAGCATGGAGCTTCTTCATGCGCTTGACACCAATGTGACCAAGGCGGCAGTGCCACAAGTATGTGGGACTACCGTTATCAACTTTACATCTTTTTGTATTCACACTATGAATATGTGTAACATCACGTTCGAGATTCATTAAGAATAAACCATTGACCATCGGAACATGACCATAAAACATATCTCTCATATAAATAGAACAACCATTATTCTCGGATTTAAATGAGTAGCCATCTCGTATTAAACGAGATCCTGATACAATGTTCATGCTCAAACTTGGCACTAAATAACAATTATTGAGGTTTAAAACTAATCCCGTAGGTAAATGTAGAGGTAGCGTGCCGACGGCGATCACATCGACCTTGGAACCATTCCCGACGCGCATCGTCACCTCGTCCTTCGCCAGTCTCCGCTTATTCTGCAGCTCCTGCTTTGAGTTACAAATATGAGCAACGACACCGGTATCAAATACCCAGGAGCTACTACAAGCACTGGTAAGGTACACATCAATTACATGTATATCACATATACCTTTAGTGTTGCCGGCCTTCTTGTCCGCTAAGTATTTGGGGCAGTTCCGCTTCCAGTGACCCTTCCTTTGCAATAAAAGCACTCGATGTCGGGCTTGGGTCCATTCTTTTACTTCTTCTCGGCAAGCTGGCTTACAGGCGCAAACATCCTTGCCGTCCTTCTTGAAGTTCTTCTTACCCTTGCCCTTCTTGAACTTAGTGGTTTTATTGACCATCAACACTTGATGTTCCTTCTTGATTTCTACCTCTCTGACTTCAGCATTGAAAATACTTCAGAATAGTTTTCACCATCCCCGCATATTGTAGTTCATCACAAAGCTCTTGTAGCTCGGTGGGAGCGATCAAGGATTCTGTCAATGACCGCCTCGTCCGGAGGTTAATGTCCAGCTGGGACAGGCGGTTGTGCAACCTGGACATTTTGAGTATGTGCTCACTGACAGAACTGTTTTCCTCCATCTTACAACTATAGAACTTGTCGGAGACTTCATATCTCTCGACCCGGGCATGAGCTTGGAAAACCATTTTCAGCTCGTCGAACATTTCATATGCTCCGTGTTGCTCAAAACGCTTTTGGAGCCCCGGTTCTAAGCTGTAAAGCATGCCGCACTGAACGAGGGAGTAATCATCAGCACGTGACTGCCAAGCGTTCATAACGTCTTGGTTCTCTGGGATGGGTGCTTCACCTAGCGGTCCTTCTAGGACATATGCTTTCTTGGCAGCTATGAGGATGATCCTCAGGTTCCGGACCTAGTCCGTATAGTTGCTGCCATCATCTTTCAGCTTGGTTTTCTCTAGGAATGCGTTGAAGTTCATGTTGACATGAGCGTCTGCCATTTGATCTACAAGACATTTATGCAAAGGTTTTAGACTAAGTTCATGATAATTAAGTTCATCTAATGAACTCCCACTCAGATTTGACATCCCTCTAGTCATCTAAGTGTTACATGATCCGACTCGACTAGGCCGTGTCCAATCATCACGTGAGACGGACTAGTCATCATCGGTGAACATCTCTATGTTGATCGTATCTTTCATACGACTCATGTTCGACCTTTCGGTCTCTTGTGTTCCGAGGCCATGTCTGTACATGCTAGGCTCGTCAAGTTAACCTAAGTGTTTTGCATGTGTAAATCTGTCTTACACCCGGTGTATGTGAACGTTAGAATCTATCACACCCGATCATCACGTGGTGCTTCGAAACAACAAACTGTCGCAACGGCGCACAGTTAGGGGGAACACTTTCTTGAAATTATTATGAGGGATCATCTTATTTACTATCGTCGTTCTAAGTAAACAAGATGCAAAAACATGATAAACATCACATGCAATCAAATAATAGTGACATGATATGGCCAATATCATATAGCTCCTTTGATCTCCATCTTGGGGCTCCATGATCATCTTGTCATCGGCATGACACCATGATCTCCATCATCATGATCTCCATCATCGTGTCTCCATGGGGTTGCTCGCCAACTATTACTTCTACTACTATGGCTAACGGTTTAGCAATAAAGTAAACTAATTACATGGCGTTGAATCAATGACACGCAGGTCATACAATAATTAAGACAACTCCTATGGCTCCTGCCGGTTGTCATACTCATCGACATGCAAGTCGTGATTCCTATTACAAGAACATGATCTCATACATCACAATATATCATTCATCATTCATCACAACTTTTGGCCATATCACATCACAAAGCAATTGCTGCAAAAACAAGTTAGACGTCCTCTAATTGTTGTTGCATCTTTTACGTGGCTGCAATAGGGTTCTAGCAAGAACGTTTTCTTACCTACAAAAAAAGCCATAACGTGATTTGTCAACTTCCATTTACCCTTCATAAGGACCCTTTTCATCGAATCCGCTCCAACTAAAGTGGGAGAGACAGACACCCGCTAGCCACCTTATGCAACTAGTGCATGTCAGTCGGTGGAACCTGTCTCACGTAAGCATACGTGTAAGGTCGGTCCGGGCCGCTTCATCCCACAATACCGCTGAAGCAAAATAAGACTAGTAGTGGCAAGAAAGTTGACAACATCTACGCCCACAACAAATTGTGTTCTACTCGTGCAAAGAGAACTACGCATAGACCTAGCTCATGATGCCACTGTTGGGGAACGTTGCAGAAAACAAAAATTTTCCTACGGTTTCACCAAGATCTATCTATGAGTTCATCTAGCAATGAGTGATAGGAGTGCATCTACATACCTTTGTAGATCGCGAGCGAAAGCGTTCAAGAGAACGGGGTTGAGGGAGTCGTACTCGTCATGATCCAAATCACCGATGACCGAGTGCCGAACAGACGACACCTCCGCGTTCAACACACGTACGGTTGGGAAGACGTCTCATCCTTCTTGATCCAGCAAGGGGGGAGGAGAGGTTGATGGAGATCCAGCAGCAGGACGGTGTGGTGGTGGATGCAGCAGGTTTCCCGGCAGGGCTTCGCCAAGCTCTACGAAGGAGGAGGAGGTGTCGGAGTGGGAGAGGGAGGCGCCAGGGGCATGGGTGCTGCTGCCCTCCCTCCCCCCTTTTTATATAGGCCCCCAAGGGGGGGCGCCGGCCCTGGAGATGGGATCTCCCAAGGGGGGCGGCGGCCAGGGGGTGGAGTGCCTCCCAAGGCAAGTGGAGGCGCCCCCTCCCCTAGGGTTCCCAACCCTAGGCGCAGGAGGGCCCAAGTGGGGGGCGCACCAGCCCACCAGGGGCTGGTTCCCCTCCCACTTCAGCCCATGGGCCCCTCCGGGATAGGTGGCCCCACCCGGTGGACCCCCGGGACCCTTCCGGTGGTCCCGGTACAATACCGGTGACCCCCGAAACCTTCCTGATTTCCGAAACTCGACTTCCCATATATAATTCTTTACCTCCGGACCATTCCGGAACTCCTCGTGACGTCCGGGATCTCATCCGGGACTCCGAACAACTTTCGGGTTACTGCATACTCATATCTCTACAACCCTAGCGTCACCGAACCTTAAGTGTGTAGACCCTACGGGTTCGGGAGACACGTAGACATGACCGAGACGACTCTCCGGCCAATAACCAACAGCGGGATCTGGATACCCATGTTGGCTCCCACATGCTCCTCGATGATCTCATCGGATGAACCACGATGTCGAGGATTCAAGCAAACCCGTATACAATTTCCTTTGTCAATCGGTACGTTACTTGCCCGAGATTCGATCGTCGGTATCCCAATACCTCGCTCAATCTCGTATCGCAAGTCACTTTACTCGCATCAGAATGCATGATCCGTGACCAAACACTTGGTCACTTTGAGCTCATTATGATGATGCATTACCGAGTGGGCCCATAGATACCTCTCCGTCATACAGAGTGACAAATCCCAGTCTCGATCCGTGTCAACCCAACAGACACTTTCGGAGATACCCGTAGTATACCTTTATAGTCACCCACTTACGTTGTGACGTTTGGTACACCCAAAGCACTCCTACGATATCCAGGAGTTACACGATCTCATGGTCTAAGGAAAAGATACTTGACATTGGAAAAGCTCTAGCAAACGAACTACACAATCTTGTGCTATGCTTAGGATTGGGTCTTGTCCATCACATCATTCTCCTAATGATGTGATCTCGTTATCAATGACATCCAATGTCCATAGTCAGAAAACCATGACTATCTGTTGATCAACGAGCTAGTCAACTAGAGGCTCACTAGGGACATGTTGTGGTCTATGTATTCACACGTGTATTACGATTTCCGGATAATACAATTATAGCATGAATAAAATACAATTATCATGAACAAGGGAATATAATAATAATCCTTTTATTATTGCCTCTAGGGCATATTTCCAACACGATCCACGCGAGGACTCGCATCAAAAGGCCGACGCAACTAGATCCATCTACGGATCAAGGAAACGCGCTCCAGCGCACAACCAAAACCGAACACCCCAACCGACCGAACACCATGGTACATCTAAATACAGGGGTGCCGCACACCGCCTATGTTTCACCAATGAGGTGCTGGACCACGAATTTCCAGAAGGATTCAAACCAGTGAACATAGAGGCGTACGACGGAACCACAGACCCTAGGGTCTGGATTGAGGGCTTTATCCTCCATATTCATATGGCTCACGGAGACGATCTCCACGCCATCAAGTACTTGCCCCTCAAGCTTAAAGGACCAGCTCGGCACTAGCTGAAAATCCTCCCCGATAACTCCATTGGAAGTTGGGAGGAGCTCGAGGATGCCTTTCGGGCTAATTTTCAAGGGACCTATGTCCGACCTCCGGATGCAGACGACTTAAGTCACATAATTCAACAGCCCGGAGAGTCAGCCCGAAAGCTTTGGAACAGGTTTCTCACTAAGAAGAACCAAATCATTGACTGTCTGGACGCTGAAGCCTTAGCAGCTTTCAAGCACAGCGTCCGAGACGAATGGCTCGCCAGACACCTCGGCCAAGAAAAACCGAGAACAATGGCAGCCCTAACAAGCCTCATGACCCGCTTTTGCACAGGTGAGGATAGCTGGTTGGCTCGCAGTAGCACCAGTGACCCAAGCACATCCTAAGTTAGGGATGTCAATGGAAAACCACGACGCAGTAAACACAAGCACCAGAATAAAGAAGACAACCCAGATAACACGGCGGTAAACGCCGTATTCAGAGGCTCTCGGCCAGGTCAGCGGGAAAAGCCTTTCAAAGGCAACAGGGATGGACCGTCCAGCCTAAACAAGATTCTAGACAAACTATGTCAGATCCACGGCACCCCCGATAAACCTGCGAATCATACCCACCGAGAATGTTGGGTCTTCAAGTAGGCCAGCAAGCTAAACGCCGAACACAAGGGGCAGGATACACTAAGCGAAGACGAGGATGAGCCTCACCAGCAAAGCACTGAGGGACAGAAAAAAATCCCACCAGAGGTCAAAACAGTGAACATGATCCATGTGACAAAGAGGAGAAGCAAACATGCACTCCTAAACACACGAGCCCTAGAGCCCGTCACACCTAAGTTCGACCCCTGGTTGGCATGTCCGATCACTTTTGATCGCAGGGATCACCCGACAAGTATCCGGCACGAAGGATTGGCTGCTTTGGTGTTAGACCCAATAATAAATGGATACCATCTCACACGAGTCCTTATGGACGGCGGTAGTAGTTTAAACCTGATATATCAGGACACAGTCCGCAAAATGGGGATAGACCCAACAAAAATTAGCCACAGTAATACTACCTTCAAAGGAGCAATACCAGGCCCAGAGGCCCGCTCCACGGGCTCTCTAATACTAGAAGTAGTATTCGGTTCACCCGACAACTACCGAAGTGAAACATTACACTTTGACATGCTCCCTTCCGAAGCGGCTATCAAGCACTACTCGGACGAACAGCCTTCGCTCGTTTCAACGCTATACCGCATTACGCTTCTCTCAAGCTCAAGATGCCCGGTCCGCGCGACACCATCACAGTTAATGGAAACATCAAGCGTTCTTTACGCGCGGAAGAACGTGCGGCTGCTTTAACAACCGAACACTAGACGGCCTCACCGACCAGAGCAAATGAACGGTTGTTAAGACCACGAACACGGTTAAACGAGTCTGGCACATCACCAGATGTACTTGAGATAGGTTTGGTGGTTACACCCTTATAGATGGTACCAGGGGCTTCCCGCGTGTGAACAGGGCTACGGCTCAACTCTACTTATCTTGAATTTTAAACAGTTTATTTAGAATAACCAATTTTTTGCACGACAACTTTCAACTAAGTTCCTCTCTTTTACAGATGACGACCGTGCTACACCCATCCAGGATACGGCACAACGGAGACACAGGCGCAGACGTGCAGCAGGGACCCGTTCAGAGGTTTCTTTTTAGATTAAGACCCTGCGTAAACCTTTTTTACTGTCTCTTGTTGTTCACATCCTCCGGATTCTCAATACAACCGAGAAGGATGCTGACGTTACTGGCATGTGTCCATGTCAGAAAATTGCACGTACCCGGACACTTGGGGCTCATTTTCAAGGGCATTGCTTAGCCCGACATATATTATAAAGATCGAATACCTTAGGGAGTGTTCGGCGTCGCGAGTTTGGCCTTATATGCATCAGCTCCGAATCATATCTTTGGTCAAATGTTGGGTTTGCCTGGCTCCTGTGTTTTGCAACCTTACGTTCCTCTCTATCGGCTAAGGCGGCACCAGGAGAACTACTGTGATTGTGCCCTGGTTCATCCGAACGAGCACCTCGGTAGAGAAAGCCGAAAACTGACTGTCATGATAAAGCACGAGACTGGTCAACCACTCGACGACCTAGCGGAATCTTCGGGATTCCTCCGCATTAGTGAAGGGCCAATTCCTGGCCAGGCATGTATGCGCCCCGTATTTGGATGAGCGCGAAGCCACCAGGGGCTATATAGTAGCCCCACTGTCAAACTCCTATGGCTAAGTGAAAGTGTTAAAGCAATATAGTCTAATTGCCTAGTTTGCTGCGCTATCACCTCCTTAATGGACCAAGATGTTGGATCAAGTGTGAACACGTGTCTTCATAAGACCCCGCATTGATGCGTGAAATGTGAAGCCGACAACGCAAACTTTCGTGTTATATACATATATACATAAACGGCCGCACAGGAGGCATCATAATACTTTCAGGCAAAAAGTATAAACACAGCCTTTTATAACTCAATAAAACATTGTTTTCACAATGGGAATACATGCCATTAGAACATAATATTCTTCGAGCACTGAGCCTCTATTAAACGAGCGCCTTCAAGGACTTCTTCAAAGTAGTGATCGGCAGCTACTCAGCCCACGGCCGAACCCTGGGTTGCAATAGCGGTGGCCTCCATCTCCGCCTAGTATGTATTGACACGGGCAAGTGCCATCCGCGCACCCTCTACGCACGCCGACCTCTTCATAGCATCGATGCGCGGCACAACACCAAGCAATTGCTGCACCAAACTAAAATAACTGTTCGACCTTGGCCTTTCCGGCCACAGATGATCCACAACAGACCTCATGGCAAGCCCGGACAACCTATGGAGCTCGGCCCACTCGGCCATTCTCTCGTACAACCGAAGCGGACGTGCTGGAGCATTGAATTGTGACCAAAACAGCTTTTCCACTTCACGATCTTTTGATCTTTGAAGTATTCGGCTCGTCGGCAAAGACTTGCTGCCAAATCCAGACACGCTGCGTCGCCGAACTCCATAGCCGATCAAGAGGAGCGTACGTAGGATCTCCGAACTTCATCCGCAGCATAAAGGGCTTCCTAGCCGCGATATCCCCGGCTTGGTGCAGCTCCTCCTTCATCGCTCTGATTGTAGAGCGGGCATCCTTGGCAGCCATCGTGGCCTTCCCCAGGTCCGTTACCTTCGCTCGACTTTCACCTTCAAGAAGCTCGTAACGGTCGGCGGCTTCCTTCAATTCCACAGCCATCTTGGCTATATTTTCCTTACTTTGGCAATGGGCAGCCTGTTCGGCCCTCAGCTCTTCGGCCGCCTTCAGACCGGACGCATCACTATTCATGGCTTGTTCTTTGGCTCGGGCAAGTTCCGCCCGAAGGGTCTCCACGGCCGCAGCTCCATCTGCAGTCACAGCATATTAAATATACTGGCATTATGCTCCTCTTACTACGCGTTGATAACCGGAGAAATCACATACCTTGTGCCTCGTCAAGCTGCTTGTTGACCAGAACGATGTCAGCATCTGCCGCATCAAGTTGCCGCTTCAGCTCGGCAAAATCACAAGTCCGGCTAGCTACCGGACCTTCCGCCACCTGCATATGAAGGCGGATTGATTATTACCTGGAACTATGATCCTCTGTTTGTCGCCGCTCCCGACGGCAACCAAAGTCTCAGGGGCTACTATCTGCATAGGGCACACCTAACATGTGCGATACTGCCAAAAATACACACTATTTCACGTACCTCGAAACCTTTCAGCTGACTCATAAAAGCCTCATGCAATCCGCTTTGGGCGGATGAAATCCTCTCAATCACCGTACCCATTAGCGTACGATGCGCCTCTGGGATAGCCGCTTGCTCTAGCAGACCCTTCAGTGCGTCCGACCGCACACCGGACGATGCCGGGCTCTTTCGGTTGCTCTCTTCAAGAGCCGGATACTGAGGACTTTGGGTGGTCAAAGGATTATCCTCTGGCCTCGCCGGATCAGGAGAAACCCTCCGCGACGACACCTCGGGGTCGCCCGCCCATCATCTCCGGAAGAAGATCCCCCGAAGACGAACTCTGCCGAGAAGGGCTACGATCCGAACTACAAGATAAATGCTTCGGTTATTTTCCTCAAAAGTAATGCAGGATATCTTCACTATTAAGTACCCTTTTACTTATAGCTCGGTGGAGGGCTGACCCCCTTGCGGGCATTGTGTGGCCAGGGTACCCCCCGGGGCAGGACCCCCTGGCGAAGATTTCTTCCCCCGTTTGAAAACTATCGTTTCCGGGTCTTCAGAGGCGGTCCTCTTCCTTCCTTGGGGAGAGGGAATTTCAGATTCTTCTCCCCGGCTATCCTCCTTCGCGGAGGCGCTAACTCCTCCGGTTTGGATGAGCGGTGAGCGAGGTCCGCTTCTAGCCTCTTTATTCCCCCTGTATCTTCCTCTAAGGGCGCTTGATAAGGCGCGAGCTCCAGCATCCTGGCTAGTACAGGATCCGATGAGACCTCGGGGAGGGGGGCCGGACACCTGATCATCTTTGCCTTTGTTACCCAGTCCTGTTCAAAGAGCGACTTTTCAGAATGTTGTCATGATAAATAAAAAGACAAACATGTTCGACTACGGGACTACTTACTTGGGTATCCGGGCGATTGCAGCTCAGACCCGCATCCTCGGTGGTGTCCGGACACATTGTTTGTGGTCCGAAGAACGATTGATACATCTCTTCGAGCGTCATATCGAGGAAGTGTTGAACAGCCCGCGGTACCTCCGGGTTGAACTCCCACATGAGGAGGGGACGTCGTTTGCAGGGCAGGACTCGACGAATTAACATGACTTGCATTACCATGACCAGACTGATATCTCTCTCGAGGAGATCTCGGATGCGGCTCTGCAATGTCGGCACATCCTTTACGGGCCCCCGGTCTAGCCCCTTGTTAATCCATGACGCTACCGTGGCGGGGGCGAGCGAAAGCAGGCGGCCACCCACTTGGAACTCCTGGGAGCTGTGATATAAAACCACTCCCGTTTCCATAAGCTGGGCAACTCCTGGAAGGAGCCTTCTGGCCATGGGGCATTGGCACTTTTGCTTATTACGGCACCTCCGCACTCTGCGTGCCGCCCCTCTATCATCTTCGGCTCCACATTGAAGGTTTTGAGCCACAGGCCGAAGTGAGGGGTAATACGGAGGAAAGCTTCACAGACGACGATGAACGACGAGATGTGGAGGACGGAATCCGGAGCCAGATCATGGAAATCCAGCCCGTAGTAGAACATGAGCCCCCTTACAAAGGGATCTAGAGCGAGGCCTAGCCCTCGGAGGAAGTGAGAAATGAACAAAATGCTCTCGCCGGGTTCGGGAGTGGGTATGACCTGCCCTCAAGTAGGCAACCTGTGAGAGATCTCGCCGGTTAGAAATCTGGCCTCTCTTAGCTTCTTGATGTCTTCCTCTGTGACGGAGGAAGGCATCCACCGACCTTGAAGGTTGGATCCGGACATGGTTGAAGGTCTGCAGCGCCTGACCTAAGCCTGGGGTGTTGGAACTCGAGGTGGGGGAAGGATTCGATTGGGCACGACAAGAAAAAGGACAGGCCTTGGCCTCTTTATAAAGGAGGTGAATATCAAGCGTCCTCCGCGTGGCCGTTTGGGACTTGCCTAGAATTGGGGAGTCATACCAACGGGCGCGATTGGGTTACCCACGTCCGTATTGATGAGAATCCCGTAATAAGGGGGACACGATCTCTGCTTCGACAAGACATGCCAAATAAATCACCTCGCAAAACGTGCAGTGGCAGGCTGATGGAGGAAGACGATTCGTCATGACCAAACCGTGGCAATACGTCACGTTATGAGAAACGGTCGGCTGATTGGATTTGTGGAAATATTATTCTCTCTATGGTGGTACGTGGAACTTGCTTTGCAGAGCCGGACACTATCCTTGTGTTCAAAATTTTCCATGGAGTATTCCGAGGAGGAACCCGCCTTGCAATGCCGAAGACAATCTGCGCGCAGGACTCATCGTCATTGAATCCTGGTTCAGGGGCTACTGAGGGAGTCCTGGATTAGGGGGTATCCGGACAGCCAGACTATAACCTTTGGTCAAACTGTTGGACTATGAAGATACAGGATTGAAGACTTTGTCTCATGTCCGGATGGGACACTCCTTGGCGTGGAAGGCAAGCTTGGCTATACGGATATGAAGATCTCCTCCCATTGTAACTAACTCTGTGCAACCCTAGCCCCCTCTAGTGTCTATATAAACCGGAGGGTTTAGTCCGTAGGACCAACAACAATCATACCATAGGCTAGCTTCTAGGGTTTAGCCTCTACGATATCGTGGTAGATCAACTCTTGTAATACTCATATCATCAAGATCAATCAAGCAGGAAGTAGGGTATTACCTCCATCGAGAGGGCCCGAACCTGGGTAAACATTGTGTCCCCCGCCTCCTGTTACCATCCGCCTTAGACGCACAGTTTGGGACCCCCTACCCGAGATCCGCCGGTTTTGACACCGACAACTGGTTCCTGCCCCGGGCGTATTGAAAAGGTTCCTCGCCTCAAACTCTGTGGGTAGACGGGTCTGGTGCTGCTACCTCTTGAGCACTGCGTTGGTTTTCCCTTGAAGAGGAAAGGGTGATGCAGTAAAGCAGCGTAAGTATTTCCCTCAGTTTTTGAGAACCAAGGTATCAATCCAGTAGGAGGCCACGCACGAGTCCCTCGCACCTACACAAACAAATAAAATCCTCGCAACCAACGCAATAAAGGGGTTGTCAATCCCTTCACGGTCACTTACAAAAGTGAGATCTGATAGATATGATAAGATAATATTTTTGGTATTTTTATGATAAAGATGCAAAGTAAAATAAAAGGCAATAAAAATAGCTAAGTTTTGGAAGATTAATATGATGGAAAATAGACCCGAGGGCCATAGGTTTCACTAGTGGCTTCTCTCGAGAGCGTAAGTATTACGGTGGGTGAACAAATTACTGTTGAGCAATTGACAGAATTGAGCATAGTTATGACAATATCTAGGTATGATCATGTATATAGGCATCACGTCCGAGACAAGTAGACCGACTCCTGCCTGCATCTACTACTATTACTCCACACATCGACCGCTATCCAGCATGCACCTAGAGTATTAAGTTCATAAGAACAGAGTAACGCTTTAAGTAAGATGACATGATGTACGTAGAGGGATAAACTCATGCAATATGATATAAACCCCATCTTGTTATCCTCGATGGCAACAATACAATCGTGCCTTGCTGCCCCTCATCACACTTTGGAAAGGACACCACAAGATTGAACCCAAAGCTAAGCACTTCTCCCATTGCAAGAAAGATCAATCTAGTAGGCCAAGCCAAACTGATAATTCGAAGAGACTTGCAAAGATAACCAATCATACATAAAAGAATTCAGAGAAAATTCAAATATTGTTCATAGATAAACTTGATCATAAACCCACAATTCATCGGTCTCAACAAACACACCCCAAAAGAAGATTGCATTGAATAGATCTCCACAAGAGAGGGGGAGAACATTGTATTGAGATCCAAAAAGAGAGAAGAAGCCATCTAGCTAATAACTATGGACCCGAAGGTTTGAAGTAAACTACTCACACATCATCGGAGAGGCTATGGTGTTGATGTAGAAGCCCTCTGTGATCGATGCCCCCTCATGAGTTCAAAAAAATGCCCCAAGATGGGATCTCACGGCATGTAAGAAGGGTGCGGCGGTGGAATTAGGTTTTTGGCTCCGTATCTGGTAGTTTGGGGGTACGTAGGTATATATAGGAGGAAGAAGTACGTCGGTGGAGCAACGTGGGGCCCATGAGGGTGGAGGCGCGCCCCCGGGTGCGCCCCCCTACCTCGTGCCTTCCTGGTTGATGTCTTGACGTAGGGTCCAAGTCCTCTGGATCACGTTTGTTCCGAAAATCACGTTCCCGAAGGTTTCATTCCGTTTAAACTCCGTTTGATATTCTTTTTCTGTGAAACTCTGAAATAGGCAAAAAAAACAGCAATTCTGGGCTGGGCCTCCGGTTAATAGGTTAGTCCAAAAATAATATAAAAGTGTATAATAAATCCCATTAATGTCCAAAACAGAATATAATATACCATGGAACAATAAAAAATTATAGATACGTTGGAGACGTATCAGGTGCCTCCTCCTCATAATAGCGTTTGAAGCATTCTGGTCCAAAGTGAGCTAGAATGACTCTGCCTAAATACATTGTGACACAGCATCCAGAGAGGCTCGTTCTGTCGCCATCCTAGCATTCTCAGCATTAAACTCCTCCTTGTCTTGAGCTATCTCATCTCGTAGTTTCGCGACATCCACCTTATGTTGTGCTTCATTTTCCGGTGTTACCTCTGCAGCCTATAAGGCCGCCAAAGCCTCTAAGAGTTCCGATAAAACTTGAGCCGGCGGGCGTGCATAGTTGCTCGCCGCGGCTATTGCCGCGGTCGTTGAACTGGAAGTCATAGCTACAGTCGTTCATGAATTGAGTACCGGTTGTGTGCCGGCCATGAAGATCGCGACTCTGTTCGGCGGCTCATAGGTGTCCGGAATACAGTCACCATCGGAACAGCCCCCAAGCCCGTCGTCTTTCAGTTGATACATTGAATTGCTCTCACCGGTTGAGGACTCTCTGTCAGAACAGATTACCGTCTCTCCACTGGATACAGATCCTTCCTCGAGATCCGCCCCGTGGATGAAACCAACAAAGGCATGCTTCACGGCGGTTTGAACCTTGGCGGGTCGTGAGCGCTGAGCCATCTCGAAGATGTTGGTGCAGGTGTCCGACCCAGGCTCCGACTCACTTATCTAGCCGATGAAGACGTGGATTCTGCCGAAGGGGACCCAGTACCCGTACTCGATTGAGCCGGCCTCGGGGCCCCAACCAGCGTCGTCGATGTAGAGCTTACCGTGGCGGCTTTTAGTCATTCGGCCGATGGCGTACCCCTTGATCCCTGCGAAGCTGCCCTTCAAGAACTTGAAACCACCGTGCGCTAGCCCCACGGTGGGCACCAACTGTCGTGGACTTAACACGGCAGATGCCCTAGCAAAAGGACTTAGGTGTGGAGCCATCACAGATAGGTTAGCTTCAAGGGTTTAAACGGGACAAAGGACACCGAGAGTTTACCCAGGTTCAGCCCCTCTCAACGAGGTAAAAGCCTACTCCTGCTTTAGGTTGTATTGCTTGGGTTTCGATTACGAGGGAGCGAATACGCTTGACCTAGTTCTCGATTAATGGTTACTTGAGTTAACCCGCCGCCGGGTCACCCCTTTATATATAGGTTAATGCCCGGGGGTTTACAGAGTACCGGCCGGCTCACACAAACATGACCGGCTCGGTTTTTAACTAATCTTGCCTTAGAGGACAAGTTTAAACATATGGCGGCTCACACCTGTGGGCCTCAATTCACCTCCGGGTCTTGGGCCTTCAATTGGCTTGCTCTATGAACCGCCATCTTCATATCTTCTTGGACCTTATCGGGCCTCTTCATCTTAAGACGCCAGTGGCATGACCCGGCCCCTCCTGGGCTGGTCATACCCAGTAATTATATCCCCAACAGTGTCTGAATACCATCGTCCTATATATCAATATTTACCTCTGGACCATTCAGGAGCTCCTCGTCATGTTCGTGATCCCTTCGGGACTCCGAACAACATTCGGTCACCAAATCATATAACTCATATAACACTATATCGTCAACGAACGTTAAGCATGCGGACCCTACGGATTTGAGAACTATGTAGACATGACCGAGACACGTCTCCAGTAAATAACCAATAGCGGAACCTGGATGCCCATATTGGTTCCTACATTTCTAAGAAGATCTTTATCGTTTGAACCTTATGACAACATACATAATTCTGTTTGTCCATCTGTATGTTTTTCTCGAGATTTGATCATCGGTATCTTCATACCTAGTTCAATCTCGTTACCGGCATATCTCTTTACGCATTCTGTAATACATCATCTTGCACTCCTTGGTCACTTTGCTTGCAAGGCTTCTTATGATGTGTATTACCGAGAGGGCCCAGAGATACCTCTCCGATACTCGGAGTGACAAATCCTAATCTCGATCTATGCCAACTCAACAAACACCTTCGGAGATAGCTGTAGAGCATCTTTATGATCACCCAGTTACGTTGTGATGTTTGATAGCACACAAGGTATTCCTCCGGTATCCGGGAGTTGCATAATCTCATAGTCAAAGGAATATTTATTTGACATTAAGAAGCAATAGCAATAAACTGAACGATCAATATGCTAAGCTAACGAATGTGTGTTGTCCATCACATCATTATCCTAATAATGTGATCATGTTATCAAATGACAACACATGTCCATGGTTAGGTAACCTTAACCATCTTTGATCACCGAGCTAGTGTAGTAGAGGCTTACTAGGGACACGGTATTTTGTTTATGTATTCACACATGTATTTAAGTTTCCGGTCAATACAATTCTAGCATGAATAATAAACCTTTATAATGATTTAGGAAATATAATAATAACCATTTTATTATTTCCTCTAGGGCATATTTCCATCACATATAACTATTATACCTTTGTCTGAATAACCGTTTCCAGAGACCTTTCTATTTGCAGTAGAAACATTCAGTCTCTTCGTTGGCTCCGACCTTGTTCTTCTTCTGGGAGGCGGTCTTACCAGCACTAGTAGATTTCTTCTTGGACTTGCCCTTATTCTTGAAACGATAGTCCTGTTGACCATCAACACTTCTTTGTTCTTCTACATCCCAGCTTCCACAGTTTTTAGCATAGCAAACAACTCGTTTGCACTTTTCTCCATCCCGTTCATGTTGTAATTCATGATGAAACCATCTGTCGGTGTCAAAACCGGCGGATCTCGGGTAGGGGGTCCCGAACTATGCGTCTAAGGCGGATGGTAACAGGAGACAGGGGACACGATGTTTACCCAGGTTCGGGCCCTCTCTATGGAGGTAATACCCTACTCCTGCTTGATTAATATTGATGATATGGGTAGTACAAGAGTAGATCTACCACGAGATCAGAGAGGCTAAACCCTAGAAGCTAGCCTATGGTATGATTGTTGTATATCTCTATCGACTAGCCTGGCCTCGGTTTATATAATGCACTAGAGGTCTAGGATAACAAGAGTCCTAGCCGAATACGCCGGTGGGGGAGGAGTTCTTGTCTTGATCGCCAAGTCTTGCGGAATCTTCCTTGTATGCGGCAGCTGTCTGGATCGCCCATGAGTATACGGCCTGGGGGTCCTCGCCCAATCTAACGGATCGGGAGATGACGTGGTGAGTACCCCTAGTCCAGACACCGTCGAGAGCCCCGAACCGGTCTTCAAGTTTAGGGGCGCCTCAATTCTTCCAACCGTTCTTCATCTTCATCGTCGGTCTTGAAAACTGGTTCAACAAATCTTCTCATCTTCGATCTTGAGGATCTCCGAAATGCATTCGACGAGTTTACACGTCGGGTATCCGAGGAGCCCCTTTAAGTTTCCTGCCTTTATCAATGCCTTGTTATTTTTATGCCACACCTCGGGTTTGAAGTTGTTCCCGGGCGTCAGCTTCCTCTTGCATCCGAGCTCCAATGCCGGACTGCATTCGAGGTATCTTTTGCAGCCAAGCACCAATGCCGGACTGCTTCCCAGCTCTAACGCCGGAATATATCCGAGCTCCAACGCCGGACTATGTATCCGAGCTCCAATGCCAGACTGTATCTGAGGTGTCGTAAATCACCTTGGTTCAAAGAAGTTTGAAGGAGTTTAGCCGAGCTTAATGCCGGAAATGCCCTCTATGGAGCCAGCCACTAGCGCCCGTGCTTTATGCCGGACTGCTTCCGAGGTGGTGCACCACCCCGAATGTGGGCCGATTTTTGTCAATATTCTTGATTGGTGCAATTTATTCTCTGCCGAGATACATAGCTAGTAGCCCTCAAGGTGGGTATCGGTCTAAAACCCAAGATGCACATGAAGGATGACATAAGACCGCTGATCCCGTGAGCACCGAGACTCAAAGTTGATTTGCAAAATCGGTGTGAGGATCAAGTCCTAGCTCGGCAGAATACTTCGGACACAAAAGCGGCGTGCTCAGTCCTCAAGACTCAAAGTTGGGTGTAGCCGACCAACCCGAGGATGAAAATCTCCTCGAGACTGATACACTTAAAATTTTCTGCATTGGACAGGCAATGCAGTAGCCCCAGACACGGGTCGGGTGGCAACACCGCATCGGGGATCGATGTGCCCCTTTAATATTTGTAAATAATAAGCCCGAAGCCCAGTAGCCCCCGAGCCTTAATGCAGGCACGGGAGGCCGAATTAAGGATCGATATCCATAGTAAAATCACAAATTATGAGCAATGACTCTATGTATCCAAGTACTTTACGTCATTAATGCCCGGATCCGCATTGTACAAAACTTTGTTGACCGACCAGCGGCTTCCACCTCCTCGGCCAATAGCCGAGGAGTGTTTGTCCTACTTTATAAAGCCTTTATGAGGGCAAAGATTTACAACAAACAAGGCAATCTGGCCATACGGTTTTATAAACAAAGGTACACAGAGAGATATGTTATATTACTGTTTAACAAAAGAAATGTCTTCCAAAGAAAATAGTCCCGCTATCGGTTCCTTTCTTTGGGTTGTCGTGCTAAGCATGATCATGAAATCTCAGCTCCAATGTAAGAGCAAAATATCAAGGATTTAGTTTGGGAGGCCAGTTAATAGCCCCCGGTAGTGTTCGGCGACAGTTGAGGTCAAGCCGTAAACACTTCGGCCATTGTTATGAATGGCCCGTCATTTAACACCGTCATCGGATCGCAGACTAGTTCACGCTTATTGTGACAGTCAGTTTTCGGCTTTCTCCACTGAGGTGCTTAACCATGTGAGCTGGAAGCACAATCGCAGTGGTTCTCCCTTTGCACACCTAGCCGAACAAAGTGGAACGTAGGAGGCAAGCGCAGGAGCCGAGCAACCCAACTATTGACCGAAGACACAATTCGAAACAGATGCATATATAGCAATTTCCGAGAAAGTTTTTTGCCAAATCTATAAAGGTGTCCGGCGTTGCACTGCGAGACTTGTGCTGAAAACACACAAATAGTTTAAAAGTGCCATAAGCTTGGAAAACCAAAAAACGTCTATAAAAACTTGACGTCCGAACAAGATCAAGTGTTCGGTGCCAGTCCGAAAATTGGCCTTAGCAAAAGAAGTGCTTCGTCGTGCTTTAACATGATACATCCTATCTCAAGACTTCAAGCGGGTCAGCCTACGGCTTCAACCTCCTATCCCGAGGGCGGAGTACTTCTCATTAGGCCGTTTAGCAAACTAAACTCTAGTGGTTTTGAGAGAGAAATTAGGCTCCCGACTAGTGACCACACGCCGTGTCGAAAAAAGGAGTGATAGATAATAATAATAATAATAATAATAATAATAATAATAATAATAATAATAATAATAATAATAATAATAATAATAATAATAATAATAATAATAAGACTTTGCAACGACTAAGAAGAAGAACACTTATCATAAAATGGCTCATATAAATTTAAGAGCCCCAAGTGACTTGGGTAAAAGAATGATTGCATGTACCGAAGTACTTATATCATATCTATGTTCAACCGAACTTTAAACGCGCCTTAACCGATCGTCGGCTTCTCCCTCTTCGGTCAAGGACCTAAAAGTGTTATGTACTCCATCTTACGAGAATATCGACGGTGTTTCCAATAACCGAGCAATCAGGCCATAAGGTCAGAATGCATAAAGCGCCGAGGAACTTATGCTATACTACTGTGAAGTGTAAGAAGCATCTTCAAAGAAAATAGTACCCCCACCGATGCCTTTCTTCGGTGCTCATTGTTATTATGAGACTTGTGCAATAGATTTTTTGTACTCATGAGTTCCGTTGTGTGCCGACCATCATTAAAAACTATAAGAGCGCTAGCTTTCAGCTTCACCCAGTCTGAGGTCCGGCTCGGATGACCCAATTGTGACAATCGCAGAGGTGCTCCCTTTACTCCCTAGCCTAACAATCGGGAACGTAGGGGTAACACAGGAGCGAGGCAACCCAGCTTGCAAATTGCTTAAGTCAATATGGTGCATATTGTGGCGTAATACACGAACAAGGAACGAAGCCGTACAAGTATAATCATATGCAAGAGGAAAAGCTTCATGAAGGAAGCCCCCAAATGAATTGGGTATTTGAATTTATGCGTCACAAACAAAGTTTGGACACAAAAAAATTAAAAGCAACATTTTTCCAAAAAAGTATAATGCTTGGTCGAACCGAACACAAGTTAGAAATTAAAGCTTTGAGCATGAAAGCGACTTAGCTGGTTAATGTGTTCGGTATTGATGACGCGGTCCGAGCTTGATACGGGACAAGGTTCCATCCCCCAAGCCGGTCCCGAGGTGGCGGAGCGGAGAGCTCGACACGCAGAAGTGGTGACATAGCACGGTCAATGCAGGCCGGCAGAGTGACGCCGAAGTCCCCGGATCATTTTCCTGTGCACAAAAAATGGTGCAAACCGGAGATAATAGTAATAATGATAATTAAAAAAAATCGTTGCATAATAAATAATTTATGCAAAGTGAGTAATAAAAGAAATATGGCTTGGCGCCGAAGTCAATGTCGATGCAGGGCGTCGGCGTGATGCGGTAAAGGCGTGGCAAAGCCTGAATTCACAGGTCGGTCCGAGCTCCGGATGCGGCGTTCGTTCGGACTATGTACGAAACCGACCGAACCACCATGCGATCGCGTTAATCGCCACCATTTGATAGACCTATGTACATATGATGGACAAACCAGAGTGATAATTCCTTGGGAAAAATGAACCCAAACAAGCAAAAAATACTGGGATTAATAGCACCTGGTTTATTTGTTGTAGCAATCCGAAGGAAGGTGATTCCAAAAATTGGGACTCGATCCGCGCACCCATTGTCTGATGGGCGATAAAACGACGGCATGGCAATGCTGGCAAAGGTTGGCTCGCCAAGGCAAAGCCCTCGGTCCAGCTAACGTGACGGAGCTGGTCGGCTAGCGACTCCGAAGTGTCCGGAGTAGGTTGATGAAGAGATGGCGAAGCCCCTGGTCCAGCCGAGATGTCAAAGTAGGTCGGCGTGATGGACACCAGCTTGAAGAAGCAATAGTGCGGCCCTGCCGATGCAGTTCGTGACGTGGTCGATGCCGGCTTGATGAAGCGACCGTGCGGCGATGCCGGTATGCCCGCTCCGTGTAATCCGTGGGGCGGCGATGCTGGTGATGATTTATCCTTCGCGATGCCGGACTCTTTTTTGGCTTGCCGAGATGATGATCCGAAGAAGTTGAGCTCGGCTCAACAAAGTAACGACGTGTCTAGCGCAGGTCGGCAGCCGTGGAGCAATATTGCCGGACTGGTTTGACACCAGATGATATTGAAGATCATATTCAAAAGATTTTAAAGTTAGTGGGATGTGTTCGGGAACAAAACACAATACCCCATACAAAACTTCCTTCAAAAAGGATGTCCGAAATCCTGTTCGTAAAAAGGACGAACTCGGGTCGGATTTGTTTTCGCGCAGAAAACAGATCTGAAAAGTGATGTACTAATCGGAAGGTTCTCGGAGTTTAGACGGTCGGATCGAGCTGAAATTTTGAGGGGTGGTAGATATAGGAATTCCACAGTCGATAAACGGTTGGATCTTCCAAAGGAGGTCCGAGCTAGAAGCTGGACACCACGCCCTAAACTCGTCCAGATTTGACAGGGCTCCGGTATATCGTAGATTGTTGGAGATTCCTCCATCAGAACTCGACGAAATTTAGCGTGGATGTTGTAGACGTAATTACGCACTATTCCACCGAAGCAATCGTCAAACCGACGCTCGAGGAGGCAGTGACGGCGGATACAAGTTCGATGTCCAGAAAAACAGCACGGTCGCCCGAGGGCAATGTTGACGTTGAGCCCCCGGGCTCCCTGGATGATTCCTCCATGATCTTGATAGAGATCGGAGCTGATGTTGATGAAGGCCCTCATCCCAACATGACGATCGGAGGTAGGGCGCAGTCCTTGGTTGAACCAAGGTGACCAGTCGAGCTGGTGAAGAGGATGCCGAAGTCGCAGTTGATCTGCAGGCGAGCCATCGACCTTTTGCCGAACACACAGCGGAACTCTCAATGAAAGCACCAATGTCGGTGTCAAAACCGGCAGATCTCGGGTAGGGGGTCCTGAACTGTGCGTCTAAGGCGGATGGTAACAGGAGACAGGAGAAACGATGTTTACCCAGGTTCGGGCCCTCTCTATGGAGGTAATACCCTACTCCTGCTTGATTAATATTGATGATATGGGTAGTACAAGAGTAGATCTACCACGAGATCAGAGAGGCTAAACCCTAGAAGCTAGCCTATGGTATGATTGTTGTATATCTCTATCGACTAGCATGGCCTCGGTTTATATAATGCACTAGAGGTCTAGGATAATAAGAGTCCTAGCCGAATACGCCGGTGGGGGAGGAGTCCTTGTCTTGATCGCCAAGTCTTGCGGAATCTTCCTTGTATGCGGCAACTGTCTGGACTGGCCCATGAGTATACGGCCCTGGGGGTCCTCGGCCCAATCTAACAGATCGGGAGATGACGTGGTGAGTACCCCCTAGTCCAGGATACCGTCACCATCGTAAGATGGGGGGAGTGAAGAAAGCACAATATCTGTACTGAGTGTTGGCGGAATTCCAAATTCCAGTGAAGCAAGCCTATCAACATAGCCAACAAGCTTCACAATATGCTCACTCATTGAAGAACCTTCCTTCATCTTGCATTTTATCAGGGCCTTGGTTAATTCAAACCGTTCGTCCTTGCCTTTTTCTTGTACAGAACTTCCAGAGCCCCAACTATGAACTGAGTGGTGGATCATTCAAAATGCTTCTGTAGTTCATGATCCATGCAAGTTAACATCAAGCATTTTACTGACTCGTAGTCATCACTACGAGTAGCATAAGCAGCAACTTCTTCTAGTGCAACATCCTTTGAAGGAGCTTCACCTAGGGTTTGATCCAGCACGTACTCCTTCTTAGCACTCCTAAGAACAAATCTCAGGTTTCGGATCCAATCCACATAGTTCCCACCATTTGCAGCCAACTTTTCTTTCTCAAGCATAGGGGCTAAGTTGAAAATATTACGAGCCATCTACAACGACAAACATACAAATAAATTTAGACAAAATTTATAATTAATTGTAGAAATAATGTATAAAGAAGTTTAATATAAAGTGCACTCCCACTCAAATTAATATCTCTCATAATTAATTGTGAGTGATTCAAGATCCAAGTCTAGTTCCCAGCCATTGATGTGTGCATCACTGATGACGAGAATTTTGACCGGTGGGCAAGCTTTTGCCGATCATATATCCATACGGCTCTTGTTCATCTTTCGATGCTTTGTGCTCCGAGCTTAGAACTATTCTGCCAGAACTTCAAGACAACCCAGTGCAATATGCATGTATGGTCTGACCATCGTTGCCTTACACCCAACAATCCATTTGTACTCATGTGGACATGACGCACTCCGGATATTTAAGTGTTATAGATGGTTGCTACACTAGGAAGAGCGCCTTTTGACTTGATATTTTAGTGAGAAATCACCCTAAGAATTGACTACTGCGCAATCAAAGGGTGCAAACAACAAAGGGATAAGCATCTCAGACAATTCGTAATAGCATGATATGGTATAGCCCTGGGCGCCGGGACTCCTCCATGATCATCTTCCATCTCCAGTTGAAGTGACGTGACGGCCAATATATCGTTAGTGAGGCAATTGTTTCAAAAACATTGTCATGGTGTCAATCTCAGAAAATGTTGTCGTGGTGACCGTTTCAGAAAACGTTGTCGTGGAAACAAAATCTAAAATTCCGCTGTGGTACAAAATTATAGGTCCTCGTCCCATGCCTGGTACACCTTCTCCTCGCCGGGGTCCTCTGTGTACGTTTTGCCACCATCACCTGTAACACTATACCACATCATATGCAAACCCTGCAAAACCAAGTTAGACGTCCTCTAATCGATTTTAGCAAAATTCTAGTTACGCAGTTAACCCGTTTTAATGATTAATACTAGCTAGCTATGCAAGCACAACAAGGCGATGTTCTTGATGCTAGATTAAGTTTCGGGGTGTGTGAAAGAGAGACTTAGTTAAAAGTCTCGTCCCCCACACAAAACTTCATCAAGACACGTGACCCCCTAGAAGATCATCCATCTTTGGCACCCTCTTGTGTATGCGAAGCTTCACTATTCCCGACTATGATGTAGCCCAAGGAACTGTTAGTAGATCATCGACAGCCAGAGCCGATCGATTGTCAGAACCTTGTAGAAAAACTACATCATTCTGCCGATGAACTAAACCGAAGCAACACTCGTGTGAAGCATAGGAAGAACATCAATCCTCACATATCAGATGTGATCTAGATCGCAACCTGCATCTACTCATAAACCTGCTCATGATGCCACTATTGGGAAGCGTAGTAGAAAACAAAAAGAACAATCACCAAGATCAATATGAAGATGCATAAGGGTTAGGATCAACGATCGTTACCAACTCCGGAGTGCAGCGGAAGAAGAAGAGTCAGTGTAGATCATGCTCGAAGTCCCTCAAATGATGATGATGATCCTGCGAACCACCCTTGAATGATCCCTCGAACATAAGACCGAAAGCACGGCCTCTCTACTTGGTTGCAAGCATACAGTCTTCACGATCCGGCAGCGCTTCGCCGTCGAGAGCTAATCGTCGCCGGAAAATTAGAGGGAGGAGATTAGAACCACACTAGGATTCTAATTATGAGGATTAGAGGTGGCTAGGGCTAGCTCTAATTAGTCTAGGACCAACTAGAACTAGAACTAAATCAACTAGAAGAGGCACCCAAAAACTTGTACTGAAAAGGGAAAACCTCTAGTATATATAGGTTTAGGAGGGAGGAGAGGGCAGCCACCAAGGGAGAAAAGTTCTCCCTTGGTGCGCCGGCCTATGGGGGCGTGCAACTCCCACCCCTATTAGGATTCGGCCCCCACAAGGAAAGGGTGGGGGCGCCACCTCCACTTGGGCCTTTATGGCCCAAGTCTCCTTCCCCTTCTTGGTCTTTTAAGGCCCGTTGATATTTAATTAATGTATAAAATACTTTAAACATTTTCAGAGAATTATATATATAACTTAACATCCCCGGAAACATTTTCCACCTATATATAATTAATCGGTAATATCTGGTATTACCCGATATTCACCGAAACCCTTCCGGTGACCCCGAAACGCTTCCGAACCTCTCGGAACTATTCCGGATATTAATGAAACTATTTCAAAAATATATTCTCATCACTCCCATTCCACTAAATCTCATAAGATCATGATTACATTAAGCTTGTGACCCCGTAGGTTCGGTAAAACATAGACATGAACGAAACCCCTTCGTTCTATGACCGATAGCGGAACCGTGGACATCCATATCGGTCCCTATGATTACACGAATGATATTCGAGTGAACCTTTGGTTATCATGTGATTTCCCCTTTGCTTCACGATACTTTACAAAACCCGGTGTGCATCGGTATCCTCTTGGGTCATCACCATGCCCACTATACCGTTGCTCCCATTACCGGTTTTGTTCTTCTTTCTCGTTGACGTGTTCCGGCATCCCCGTGACATAGCCACCTGTGTCTGGCCAGACGATGATGGATGCCGTCACATTGAGAGGGCCCTATGAATATCTCTCCATCAACGGGGGAGCAAATCCCACTCTCGAGCTGTTCGTTCACTTGTCAAACTTTTCGGTGAACCTGAAAGTTGTCGTTATGATCACCTTGTTACAGATGACGTTTCAGCAACCCCAAAGTCCACCATCTGGTAAGAAGTAACTGAGACACTCTCATGGTCCGAGGAACTAAAGTACACATGCTAACACTTCATGCTATAATAGATGATTTCAGACGATATGATCACAGAGTATAACATACAAGATTGGGTCGATTCAATATGATCGTTCTTCTAGCGTCATACCCTCAATGTTGTTTTTAGGACTATCGTTGCACCTAACGATATCCTAAGATGTGGAAAACGTAATCACCAACAACACTTGAGCCAGTCCTAGAGGCTAGGCCGGGAACCTATTGTTTGATCGTTTAGCATTCCATATGTGCATATGAGTTTTCCACTGAATCGCATATTCTAGGATCATAGCAGTTATAGCATGAAATATATGAATAATGGAAATGTAGTAATACAATATTATTGCCTCTAGGGCAAATTTCCAACAAAATTTTATATCATGTGCTGAAACTTACTGTTACTTGTTACTATGGAAAACAATCCTTTGAGGGGTTTGTTTGTGGTATCTTTGAGGGAGTCCTAGACTAAGGGGTCCTCGGGCGCCCGGCCTATTATCAATGGGCCGGACTGGTGGGCTGTGCGGACATGAAGGCCAAAGACTGTACTCATGTCCGGATAGGGCTCTCCTTGGCGTGGAAGGCAAGCTTGGCGACCAACTATGAAGATTCCTTCTTATGTAACCGACTCTATGTAACCCAAGATCCCCCCGGTGTCTATATAAACCGGAGGGTGTAGTCTGGAAAGGATATACTCATTACCATAGTCATACAGGCTAGGCTTCTAGGGTTTAGCCATTACGATCTTGTGGTAGATCAACTCTTGTAATACTCATATTCATCAAGATCAATCAAGCAGGAAGTAGGGTATTACCTCCATAGAGAGGGCCGAACCTGGGTAAACATCGTGTCCCCTGTCTCCTGTAACCATCGACCTTAGACGCACAGTTCGGGACCCCCTACCCGAGATCTACTGTCTTGGGTCAATAGTTGGGTTGCCCGGCTCCTGTGCTTGCTACCCTACGTTCCGCCCCATCGGATAGGGTAGTAAAGGGAGAACTACTGCGATTGTGCTTCCGGTTCATCTGGTCAAGTACCTCAGTAGAGAAAGCCAAAAACTGACTATCATGATGCGGCGAGAGCTGGTCAACCACTTGATGACTTATTGGAATCTTTAGCAATTCTCCGTGTCACACGAGGGATCTTTTTCAGATCAAATATGTAAGGCACCATATTATAATACGCCGCATACATACCAGGGGCTATGTCGTAGCCCCACCATAAAACTCTTATGGCTAAGTGAAAGCGTTAACGCCCTATAGTCCGATTGCCTGGTTCGCCGCATTATCACCTCCTTCATGGACCAAGAAGTTGGATAAAGAGTGATTAAATGCTTTTCCGAACACCCCCGTACTTCCTACGAGGGGGCTGAAGCCGACGACTGGAAAACTTTCAGATTATATTAAAACGACCGCACAGGAGGAATACAAGCTTTCGAGCAAAACATAAAAATAGATTAACTATAAAATTGTCTTTTACAATTCTCATATACCTCACTCGAACATTATGTCTTTTGAGCACTGACCCTCTATCAAGCGGGCGGCCTCTAGGACGTCTTAAAAATAACGCTCCAGTTCAGGACGGTCCTTGCCCTTGGGTGGACTCTTCGCCGCAACATCGATGGCCTCCATCTTCCCCCAGAATGTCTTGACTCGGGCAAAAGCCATCCGTGCACCCTCAATGCACGTCGACCGCTTCACAGCGTCGATACGCGGCACCGCGTTAACAAGCCTTTGCAGCAAACTGAAGTAGCTATTCGGAACAGGCTCGGTTGGCTGCAACCGGATTATGACATTCTTCATGGCAGCGTCGGATATCCTATGAAGCTCGGGCCATTGGGACATCTGTTCATTCAGCAATAGAGGGCGCTTTGATGCGCCAAACTGTGACCAGATAAGCTTCTCCGTTGCGTACCCCTCTCGCGCTTGATAATACTGCACCCTCATTAGAAGAACTCTTCGGCAAGTCTAAAAACTCGTCCAGAGAACTCCACACTCGGTCAAGCTGAGCATAGTTCGGATCACCGAACTTAGTCTGTAGCAGAAAGGGTTTACCAGCCGTAAACTCCCCAGCATGTCGGATCTCCTCACGGGCTGCTCTGGATTCCTACTGCGCTTCTCTCGCCTCTTGTAAGGCCTTGTCCAGTTTAGCCGTTTTGGCTTCATTCTCCTTCTCCAGAAATTCACAGCGGCCAGTAGCATTTTTCAGCTCGAGCGCCATCGTGGATATCTTCTCCTCGTCTTGGCGCCGTGCAGCTTGTTCGGCTTTTAACTTAGTCGATGCCTTTTCAGCAGCCGCATGGCTAGACCGGGCCTGCTCCTTGGCCCGGGGCAAGCTCCACTCGAAGAACTTCAACGGCGGCAACACCATCTGCAACCATGCATATTTCGGCATATAAATCTTAGCATCATGCTTATACCACAAAAATGTATGGGGATTGCCCCGAATACATACCTTGCGACTCATCAAGACGCATATTGATTAACACAAGGTCATCCCCTGCTACATCAAGCTTCCCCTGTAGCTCGGCAATATCCATAGTATGGGAAGTAGCTAAGGGCGAAACAGCCTGCGTTCAAGTTCATCAGATCAGTCCTTGAGTAATTCTTTTCGATCCTCCATTCGCTTCCCGGTGGAAGCCAACCCGAGTCTCAGGGGCTACTACCTATATGCAGGTGCATCTTTGCAAATAAAACATAGCTGAAAACATTATATCACAAACCTCAAAACCTTTTAGCAGGCTCATGAAGGCTTCATTCAATCCGCTCTTCGCGGACAAAATCTTCTCAACCACTGTACCCATCGAGGTACGTTGTTCCCCCGAGACAGATGCTTTTCACAACATGTCTCGCAATATATCCGGAGCCTCCGGTTCTCCGGAAGCCGCTCTAGGAGCACAACCATCCTTTGAAGGAATCCGTTAATCCGTCTCCAGAATCACCGTCGGCTGCGAGCCAGACAGTCCGGGGCCTTTATTATCAGCCCAGAATCCCGGACGGTCGGAGATCCACCTTCCGGTACTGCCTCTTTTCATCCCCTGCGCAGCTTGTTGATCAAGAAAAACCCTCCGCGATGACACTTCAAAGTCGTCCGCCTTATTAGGCGAGGAAGTTGGGGGAAGCGTCTTACTCTCCATCATCTCTGGGAGGAGACCTCTCGAAGAAGAGGATTGCCCAGAAAAACTATGTGCTGACATGTAAAAATGCATGGACATGTTACGTATATCTTTGGTAACGGCAAAGGAGCGGGACGCTATCAAAGTACCCCAGATTCACTTACGGTTTGGTCGAGGGCTTGTCCCCATGTTGGAGCTGTTCAACGGCGTCGCTTTCCAAACCCAAGCCGCTCGACGGTGGCATCTTGCCCCTCTTGGGAGAGCGCCCCTCCCAACCTTCGGAGGCGGCCCTTTTCCTCCTGCTCGGAGAAGGGATACTGGGTCCTCTTTCTCCTCTGTCTTCAGGCGAGGAAAGGTCGATTTCTCCGGACTCAGTATCCGACTTACCTCCGGAACAAAGGTCATCTCGGGTCTTCTCACTCTCCTCTTTACCCTCCCTTGCCGGCGCCTGGTATGGTGCCGAGGCCAGCATCCTTGTTAACATAGGATTAGCTGGGTCTTCGGGAAGGGGAGTGATACGTCCATTTTGCATCATGCTTTTATATCGATATTTATTGCATTATGGGTTGTTACTACACATTATGTCACAATACTTATGCCTATTCTCTCTTATTTTACAAGGTTTACATAAGGAGGAGAATGTTTGGCAGCTGGAATTATAATGGAAAAGGAGCAAATATTAGAGACCTATTCTCGCACAACTCCAAAAGTCCTAAAACTCCACGAAAGTTATTTTTGGAAATAATAAAAAATATTGAGCGGAAGAAATCGTCAGCGGGGCCACCACCGTCCACGAGGGTGGGGCGCTTCCTACCCCTGTGGCACGCCCCGCCTCGTGGGCCCCTGTTGGCTCTCCGTGGACATCTTACGCTATATGAAGTCTTTCGTCGAGGAAAAAATCATAAGCAACCTTTCGGGATGAGACTCCGCCGCCACGAGGCGTAACCAATCTAGGGCTCCGGCAGAGCTGTTCTACCGAGGACACTTCCCTCCGGGAGGGGGAAATCATCGCCCTCGTCATCACCAATGCTCCTCTCATCGGGAGACGGCAATCTCCATCAACATCTTCATCAGCACCATCTCCTCTCAAAACCCTAGTTCATCTCTTGTATCCAATTCTTGTCTCCAAGTCTGGGATTGGTACTTGTGGGTTGCTAGTAGTGTTGATTACTCCTTGTAGTTGATGCTAGTTGGTTTATTTGGTGGAAGATCATATGTTTAGATCCTATATGCATATTAATACCCCTCTAATTATGAACATGAATATGCTTTGTGAGTAGTTACGTTTGTTCCTGAGGACATGGGAGAAGTCTTGCTATTAGTAGTCATGTGAATTTGGTATTCGTTCGATATTTTGATGATATGTAAGTTGTCTATCCTCTAGTGGTGTTATGTGAACGTCGACTACATAACACTTCACCATTATTTGGGCCTAGAGGAAGGCACTGGGAAGTAATAAGTAGATGATGGGTTGCTAGAGTGACAGAAGCTTAAACCCTAGTTTATGCGTTGCTTCATAAGGGGCTGATTTGGATCCATATGTTTCACGCTATGGTTAGGTTTACCTTAATACTTTTGTTGTAGTTGCGGATGCTTGAAATAGAGTGTAACACCCCGGAAGTAACTTTCCATATTTGTAACTCCAACTCTTGCCATTTTCGGCATTGTGATATGATATTCCCTCCGTGGTTGGGTTTTTCTTCATTTTGCATTTTGTCCATGTCATGCATTTTATATCATGTCATCATGTGCATCGCATTTGCATACGTGTTCGTCTCTTGATTCCGAGCATTTTTCCCGTTGTCCGTTTTGCAATCCGGCACTCCTATCTCCCCCGGCGTCCCCTTTTACGTTTTTCCGTGAGCAGGTACTAAACCTTCTCGGAATGGACCGAGGTTTGTCAAGTGGCCTTGGTATACCATCCGTAGACCACCGGTCAAGTTTCGGGTCATTTGGAGCTCGTTTGGTACTCCAACGGTTAACCGCACTCTCGCAAAGGCCTCTTTTGAGTTGCAGCCCAACACCCCTTCAAAACAGCCCAATAACCCATCCAAGTCACTTCCATGCTCTCCGTCGTTCAATCACGATCGTGTGGGCGAAAACTACACCTCATTTGGACTCTCCTAGCTCCCTCTATGCCTATTTAAACACCTCCCCGTCCAAATCCGGGTCTTCTTCCTCCCAAACCCTAAAATTCCTCCCGCGCCCGTCGGACACGTCCGCCGCCGCCCGGACGAAAACCGCCCACAAGCGTCCGCGCCAATCAGCGCCCCACCTGTCCCCCGCCCCCCAGTGCTGCCGCCCGCCCGGCAGCATGCCCTCCCTCCCGACGCCAGCACATCTCGCCTACTGCCCGCCGCCGCCACGCCCTCGTCGCCTCCCCCGCACGCCCGCCGCCCGCCCGCCATCAAGCCTTCGCCGCCCGGCGCCCATGCGCCGCGCCCGCCCGGCCGCCCGGCCCCCTCCTCCAGCCAGCCACCCGGCCCGCCTCCTCCTCCTCGCCTGGCGAGCTCCGTCGAGCCCGCCGCCGCCCCCGATCGGGCGGATCCCGATCGGATCTCAGATCCCGTTGACTCTCTCCCCCTCCAAAAATTCTTCTAAGTTTTTAATCCTGTGAATATTTTGTGGCAATTTCTACGTAGCATAACTTTGCATCTGTAGCCCCATTTTGCGCGTATAATATATCAAAATGTTCGCCTCGAAGAGTAGATCATTTCATCTCATTGCATCATTTTCATTTGAGCTCATCTTGATGCCCGAAATGCTGTTAGAAGAGGGCTATGTGATGTTAGTTTCTGTTTCTTAACAGAACATGCACTTTTGTTATTTTTGCTATGAATGATGTGTGCACCCTATGAATTTGAGTCCTACATGTGTTTTGTAATATGCCATGCCATATTTCCAAGGGTGTATGCCATGTATTTTTGTGATCTATGTGGTTACTAGCACAAGCATGCAAAGTAGGTGTCCTGATGTTGCTGATTTCAGCTCTGTTTTGCTGATATTTTGATGCCATGTTAACTTGATGCTACCGAGAGATCCATGCATATTTTGAGATACTTCAGTAAGGATGTTTTGTTCTACATGTCTTTCTCTATCCATCCATGCCTTTGTTTGCAATTATGGAGTGTCATAGCTTGAGTCAATCGAGCTCTACTTTTGCTATCAAATGTTTCCTGGCAGATTGTTTACATGTTATTCAATTTTGCCAAGGTTGTTGTGGTTGATCCATGTATGCTATGATGTTGTTCTTGCCATGTATGTCTTCTATGCCATGTCTTCTTGATGTATGTATGCTTAGTTTATCATGGAAGGCTCTGTAGTGAGTGCATCGAGCTCTTAAACATGCCTACTTGTTATCAGTTTTTGACATGGCATGTTGCTGAATCTGTTAACGAAACTTGCGATATTGACATGGGTGTTACTATATTTTATGATCCTTTTTGGCTTATGGTCAGTAAGGGACTTTTGTTCTATGATTTGAGTAGATTCATGCCATGCCTTGTTTTGCTATTATAAGTTCCTGTAGCATGTTGTTTTCTTGCTCTGAACATTGCTACCTGATGCTGTTTTTGCCATGTCCAGCCTGATATTTTGTGCACTTTTGCCATGCTTGTTTGAACCTGTTATGATGTGATTTAGCCGTAGCTCAGTGTTCATCTTTTGTCAAGCATCTTGAGTAGATCACTGCCATATGCTTTGTTGGTACGTTTGGGTGCAGTAGCTTAATTTCTTGTTGCTTGCTAAGTGGTATCATCTTTGTTAATGGCAGATTTGTGCCATTCTTGTTTTGCTTGTCATTTGCAAACCATGCATCCGATTCGGTGATCTTTATATCGATTTCAACGAAATCATCTCATCTTTCAGTGGCATACTTGGTTTGCCAAGTTGATGCCTGGTTCATCATTTTCCTTCCGGAGCGCGATACGCATTGCATATCACATCTCGCATATCATGTCTTGTTTTGCATCATGTGGCTTGTGCATTGCACCGTGATTTATTGTGGTTCCTTTGTTTGTGTTCTTGCTTTGGGTAGAGCCGGAGGCGAGTGCGTGAGCGAGGAACCTGTTGAGAACGCTTTCGAGGATCAAGCTTTCGACAACTCGAGAACATTGCGAGCAAGATGACCATACCCTCGAAATCACTTCTATCTTTGCTATGCTAGTTGCTCGCTCTTTTGCTATGCCTATGCTGCGATGCCTATCACTTGCTATATCATGCCACCCATATTGCCATGTCAGCCCTAACCATCCTTTCCTAGCAAACCGTTGATTGGCTATGTTACCGCTTTGCTCAGCCCTCTTATAGCGTTGCTAGTTGCGGTGAAGATGAAGTTTGTTCCTTGTTGGAACATGGAGATGTTGTTCCTTATTGGAACATGTTTACTTGTTGGGGATATCGCAATATATATATCTGCTATAATTAATGCATCTATATACTCGGTAAAGGGTGGAAGGCTCGGCCTTATGCCCGGTGTTTTGTTCCACTCTTGCCACCCTAGTTTCCGTCATACGGTGTTATGTTCCTTGATTTCGCGTTCCTTACGGTTGGGTGATTTATGGGACCCCTTGACAGTTCGCTTTGAATAAGACTCGTCCAGCAAGGCCCAACATTGGTTTTACCATTTGCCACCTAAGCCTTTTTCCCGGGTTTTCGCGAGCCCGAGGGTCATCTTTATTTTAACCCCGGACCAGGTGCTCCTTGAGTGCTGGCCCGAACTGAGCTACTGCGGGGCCACCACGGGGAAACTCGAGGCTTGGTTTTACTCGTAGCTAGTCTCATCCGGATGTGCCCTGAGAACGAGATATGTGCAGCTCCTATCGGGATTTGTCGGCACAATCGGGCGGCTTTGCTGGTCTTGTTTTATTGCTGTCGAAATGTCTTGTAGTCCGGGATTGCGAGATTGATCGGGTCTTCCCGGTAGAAGGAATATCCTTCGTTGACCGTGAGAGCTTATAATGGGCTAAGTTGGAACACCCCTGCAGGGTATTATCTTTCGAAAGCCATGCCCGCGGTTATGAGGCAGATGGGAATTTGTTAATGTCCGGTTGTAGAAAACCCGAAGTTGACCTCAATTAAAATACACATCAACCGCGTGTGTAACCGTGATGGTCTCTTCTCGGCGGAGTCCGGGAAGTGAACACGGTGTTGGAGTTATGTTTGACGTAAGTAGTTCAGGATCACTTCTTGATCGCTACTAGTTTCACGACCGTGCTTTGCTCCTCTTCTCGCTCTCTTTTACGATGTAGCCACCATATATGCTAGTCGCTTGCTGCAGCTCCACCTTACTACTCTGTCCTTCCTATAAGCTTAAATAGTCTTGATCTCGGGTGTGAGATTGCTGAGTCCCCGTGACTCACAGATTCTACCAAAACAGTTGCGAGTTCCGGCGATGCGGTCAGGTGGCGCAACCGAGCTCAAGTGGGAGTTCGACGAGGAACGTGGTCGTTACTATGTGTCTTTTCCTGATGATCAGTAGTGGAGCCCAGTTGGGACGATCGGGGATCTGTGTAGCATTTGGGGTATCTTCTTTTATTTTGGTTCCGTAGTCGGACCTTGAGTGTACTCTGAATGATGGATGTTTATTTATGTACTGTGTGAAGTGGCGACTGTAAGCCAACTATGTATCTCTTTCCCTTATGTATTACATGGGTTGTGTGAAGATTACCTCACTTGCGACATTGCTTTCAATGCGGTTATGCCTCTAAGTCGTGCCTCGACACGTGGGAGATATAGCCGCATCGGGGCGTTACAAGTTGGTAATCAGAGCCTTCCCGACTTAGGAGCCCCTACTTGATTGTTTCTTTGGCGTTGTTGAGTCTAGAATGGAAAATGTTTTGAGTCTTAGGATTATATATATTGGAGAGTAGGATTCTTTTTACTCCCAGTCCTTCGCCGCTCTGTGAGGTCTCCCGACGTAGAAGTTTTGACTCTCCTCTCCTCAAATTTCACTAAAAAAATTTAGGATCACGCGGGTATCTTGGGATCATTCCGATGGTTTTGTGACGAGAACATTGTTCTTGGTGCCTCCTGACATTTAGGGGTTGTGGCAGTGTCCCAGGGAGTTGAGCTCCGAGGTGTTGTCGTCACAATTTTATCGTTGCAGGTCTGGAATACCTGAGATTTGCCGACATCGAAATCTCTTTTGTGCAGTTGTTGGTGAGATAACCCCGATAACCCAGTACTGGGGCGAGCTCGGGAGTATTGCCATGACTCGTATAACGGATGTTTTTCGAAGGTCGAGGTACACGATTTCCGAGGATTTCTTGGTTATGTGTTGACGGATGGATACAGCTGGATCTAGGTATTGTTAGTTTGGGTGATATATTTTGTGTCCCCTGTATCCCCAACACCAGATTGCATAATCAGAAAGTTTCGGGATTTTATAGGTGGGATTCAAGTAGCTCCTAGCATTTCTTCCCGCAGATATTTGGTTCGTGATTGGGTAATCCTTACCACTTATTTGTTCCAGTCGTACCTTGTTATTTTTTTTCATCAACCCTTAATCAAGTGGCTTCTCACCGTTATGGACGTGTGATGTTAACTTTGGAATTCATTCTTTCATTCTTGTTCGAATGTTTATTGTGAAGACTATATGTTGCAATTTCTATCCGTTGATTCTACTTGACTGTTTGTCTATCAAGTGCTAACGGATGTCACCCTCTTCAGGATGGCTCCGCCAACGCGTCTGAATCCGGATCGTGATGATGGGAATCAGTCGAACCCTCCACCTCCACCTCCGCCTCTGGAGGCCTGGCAAGCTATCATGGCAGCCACCAATGCCAATGCTCAGATGATTTTGCAGCTCTTGCAAGAGCGTACTCAAGGGCAAGGCAGTCAAGGAAATCAAGGTCAAGGCAACAACCAGCCGCACTTTGCTACTCTCGATCGGTTCCTCGCTAATCAGCGAAGTCTTTCGGTTTACGTAGTCGAGGCCACAGACGGCGACGATTGGCTTGTGGACATCTGCAAGCATTTTGAATGTAGCAATGTCGGACACGAGGACTTTGTCAAGTTTGCATCGTTTCAACTCAAGGACCAAGCTGTTGAGTGGTACCAGCAATACAAAGATTCGAGAGGAGGTCGTGTCATTACAGGATGAGTTCCGCCGAGATTTGAGCTCACCACATTCGAAAAGTGTTGTTGAGAGCAAGCGTGAGGAGTTCTGCAATCTCAAGCAAGGCAACATGTCTGTCTACCAATACAACATCCAGTTCGAAACTTCGCTCGCTTTGCTAAGCAAGGCGTCCCCGATGAAAAGAGTATGATCTATCAATTCAGAGGTGGTCTCGAGAAGATCTGCAATTAGCTCTTGTGCTTTTGAGCGAGAAAAGTATGATGAATTCTACAACATGGCATTTGAAGCAAGAAGCTGCCCAGCTCAAATGTGAGGCTTCTAAGAAGAGAATCGGGGATGCAGTTCAGTCTTCTTCTTCCTATCAAGTGGAAGCTAAGCAGCGAAGTTCTACCTTCCTCCTCCTCCGTTCCGTCGGCCTTATCGTGAGAAGAACTCAGGTGGCCGTGGATCTTCCCACCCACCCAACCCAAGCTATCGTAACAAGTCTAATTCTCAAGCTCCAAGGTCAAGTGCTCCTTACCACCGTCCGCTCTCGAGGTGACTTGCAACAAGTGTCGTGAAAAGGTCACTATCGAACAAGTGCTTCAACCAAAGGCGTCTTCCGCCTCCTCCTCTGTGAAATCTTCCAGCAATGCAGTGGTCAAGCATAATCCAAAGCATGCCAAGGTCAATATGATGAATGCAGCTCAAGCGGAGAATCTTCGATGTGATAATGGGTAATCTCTCGATTAATGATATTCTGCAAAAGTCTTATTTGATCTTTGGTGCATCGCATTCTTTCATATCATATCCTTTTGCATGAAGCACAATTTTGACACAGAGGAATTACCTAAAGCATTGCAAGTTATTTCTCGGCTAAGCGGTTGAGCTCTAGCATGATGGTTCGAATGTCGGTATCAAGATGGGCGATTATAGATTTCGGCTAAACCAATTGTTCTCGGTGACTCGGATATTGATCTTATTCTCGGAATGGATGGCTTTATCAGCACAAAGCTCAGCTTGATTGTGCTGCCGGGGAAATTCAATTGACTCACTCTTCTAATGATGTGATCATCTATGCGCTCGTGATGAAACCATTGGTTGTTTTCTCTCAATGAGAAGGGCGAATTGGATGCTATCTCTCGATTCGATCGTTTGTGAGTACCAAGATGTCTTTCGGAAGAGCTTCGGGTATGCCTCCTCATCGGCCGATTGAGTTCGTTATCGATCTTGAGCACGGCATCGAACCCGTTTGCAGCGTCCATACAAGCTTGGACCTGATGAGCTGAAGGAATTGAAGAAGCAGCTCGATGAACAAGAGCGTCTGGTTTGATCGGACCGAGTTCATCTCCTTGGGGTTGTGGTGTTCTTTTGTCCGAAGAAGGATGGCACGGACCGACTTTGCGTCGATTACCGTCCATTGAATAAGAAGACAATCAAGAACAAGTATCCACTTCCCAACATCAATGAGCTTGTCGAGCAACTCAAAGGTGCTAAAGTGTTCTCCAAGCTTGGCCTTCGTATGGGGTATCATCAGATTCGCATTCGTGAACAAGATATTCCCAAGACAGCATTCAGAACAAGATTTGGTTCTTATGATTATACTGTCATGTCTTTTGGCCTTGTCAATGCTCCTCCAACATTCTCTCGGATGATGAACTTCATCTTCAACCCCTACACCAATGAATTCGTCTTGGTCTATCTTGATGATATTTTGGTCTTCTCCAAGAATAAGAAGGATCATGCCAAACATTTGCGATTGGTGTTAGACAAGCTCAGAGAGTATCAATTCTATGCTAAGTTCTCCAAATGTGAATTTTGGCTTGATGAAGTGCTTTATCTTGGTCATATCATCTCCGCCAAGGGCATCGCTGTTAATCCCGAGAAGGTGTCCGCAATTGTGAATTGGGAACCTCCTCAGAATGTCAAGCAGCTTCGCAGTTTTCTTGGTCTTGCAAGCTATTGCCGAAGATTCGTTGAGAACTTCTCCAAGATTGCAAAGCCTCTTTCCAACCTTCTCCAGAAGCATGTGAAGTATGTCTGGTCTCCTGAGTGTGATGTTGCTTTCAATACCCTCAAAGAGAAACTCGTCACAGCTCCTGTATTGACTCCTCCTGATGAATCCAAGCCATTCGAAGTTTTCTGTGATGCTTCTCTTCAAGGTCTCGGTGCTGTGTTAATGCAAGAGAAGAGAGTTGTGGCTTATACCTCTCGTCAGCTGAAGCCCAACGAAAAGAACTACCCCACTCACGATCTTGAGTTGGCGGCAGTTGTCCATGCATTAATAACGTGGAGACATCTCTTGTGAAGGAAATATGCCCTAGAGGCAATAATAAAGTTATTATTTATTTTCTTATTTCATGATAAATGTTTATTATTCATGCTAGAATTGTATTAACCGGAAACATGATACATGTGTGAATACATAGACAAACATATAGTCACTAGTATGCCTCTACTTGACTAGCTCGTTAATCAAAGATGGTTATGTTTCCTAACCATAGACATGTGTTGTTATTTGATTAATGGGATCACATCATTAGGAGAATGATGTGATTGACATGACCCATTCCGTTAGCCTAGCACTTGATCGTTTAGTATATTGCTATTGCTTTCTTCATGACTTATACATGTTCCTGTAACTATGAGATTATGCAACTCCCGTTTACGGAGGAACACTTTGGGTGCTACCAAACGTCACAACGTAATCGGGTGATTATAAAGGAGTACTACAGGTGTCTCCAAAGGTACATGTTGGGTTGGCGTATTTGAGATTAGGTTTTGTCACTCCGATTGTCGGAGAGGTATCTCTGGGCCCTCTCGGTAATGCACATCACTATAAGCCTTGCAAGCAATGTAGCTAATGAGTTAGTTACGGAATGATGCATTACATAACGAGTAAAGAGACTTGCCATAACTTGAGATTGAACTAGGTATTGGATACCGACGATCAAATCTCGGGCAAGTAACATACCGATGACAAAGGGAACAACGTATGTTGTTATGCGGTTTGACCGATAAAGATCTTCGTAGAATATGTAGGAGCCAATATGAGCATCCAGGTTCCGCTATTGGTTATTGACCAAGAATAGTTCTAAGTCATGTCTACATAGTTTTCGAACCCGTAGGGTCCGCACGCTTAAGGTTTCGATGACAATTATATTATGAGTTTATGAGTTTTGATGTACCGAAGGAGTTCGGAGTCCCGAATGAGATCGGGGACATGACGAGGAGTCTCGAAATGGTCGAGACGTAAAGATCGATATATTGGACGACTATATTCGGAGTTCGGAAAGGTTCTGAGTGATTCGGGTATTTTTCGGAGTACCGGAGAGTTGCGGGAATTCGCCGGGGAGTATATGGGCCTTATTGGGCCATACAGGGAATAGAGGAGAGAGGCCAAAGGAAGGAGGCCTCGCCCCCTCTGGTCCGACTGGACAAGGCGCAGCCCCTTTTCCTTATTCCTCTCCCCTCTTTCCCTTTCCTACTCCAACAAGGGAGGTGGAATCCTACTAGGACTAGGGAGTCCTAGTAGGACTCCACACTGGCGCCGCCCTCCTAGGGCCGGCCACCTCCTCCTTGCTCCTTTATATCACGAGGCAGGGGCACCCCATGACACACAAGTTGATCTCGGATCGTTCCTTAGCCATGTGCGGTGCCCCCTCCACCATATTCCACCTCGGTCATATCGTCGCGAGTTAAGCGAAGCCTGCGCCGATAGAGCATCATCATCGTCCTGGCGCCGTCGTCTTGTGGAACTCATCCCGACACTTTGCTGGATCGGAGTCCGGGATCGTCATCGAGCTGAGCGTGTGCTGAACTCGGAGGTGGCGTCGTTCGGTACTTGGATCGGTCGGATCGTGAAGGCGTCGACTACATCAACAGCGTTGTCATAGCGCTTCCGCTTCGGTCTCACGAGTGCGTGGACATACACTCTCCCCTCTCGTTGCTATGCCATCACCATGATCTTGCGTGTGCGTGGGAAATTTTTGAAATTACTCGTTCCCCAACAGTGGTATCGAGCCAGGTTTTATGCGTTGATGTCATATGCACGAGTAGAACACAAGTGAGTTGTGGGCGATATAAGTCATCTGCTTACCAAATGTCATACTTTGGTTCAGCGGTATTGTGAGATGAAGCGGCCGGACCGACATTACGCGTGCGCTTACGCGAGACTGGTTTCACCGCTCCGAGCACTTTCGTTGCTTAAAGGTGACCGGCGGTGTCTGTCTCTCTCACTTTAGTTGAACCGAGTGTGGCTCGCCCGGTCCTTGCGAAGGTTAAAACAGCACCAACTTGACAAACTATCGTTGTGGTTTTGATGCGTGGTAAATACGGTTCTTGCTCAGCCCGTAGCAGCCACGTAAAACTTGCAACAACAAAGTAGAGGGCGTCTAACTTGTTTTTGCAGGGCATGTTGTGATGTGATGTGGTCAAGGCGTGATGCTATATTTTATTGTATGAGATGATCATGTTTTGTAACGAGTTATCGGCAATCGGCGAGAGCCATATGGTTGTCGCTTTATTGTATGAAATGCAAACACCATGTAATTGCTTTACTTTATCACTAAGCAGTAGCGATAGTCGTAGAAGCAATAGTTGGCGAGGCGACAACGATGCTACGATGGAGATCAAGGTGTCGCGCCGGTGGCGATGGTGATCATGACGGGTGCTTGGCGATGGAGATCACAAGCACAAGATGATGATGACCATATCATATCACTTATATTGATTGCATGTGATGTTTATCCTTTATGCATCTTATCTTGCTTTGATTGACGGTAGCATTATAAGATGATCTCTCACTAAAATTATCAAGAAGTGTTCTCCTGAGTATGCACCGTTGCCAAAGTTCGTAGTACCCGGACACCACGTGATGATCGGGTGTGATAAGTTCTCGTCCATCTACAACGGGTGCAAAACAGTTGCACACGCGAATACTCAGGTTAAACTTGGCGAGCCTAGCATATAACAGATATGGCCTCGGAACACGGAGACCGAAGGTCGGCGTGAATCATATAGTAGATATGATCAACATAGTGATGTTCACCATGAAACTACTCCATCTCACGTGATGATCGGACATGGTTTAGTTGATTTGGATCACGTGATCACTTAGATGACTAGAGAGATGTCTGTCTAAGTGGGAGTTCTTAAGTAATATGATTAATTGAACTTTAATTTATCATGAACTTAGTCCTGGTAGTATTTTGCAAATTATGTTGTAGATCAATAGCTCGCGTTGTTGCTTTCATATGTTTATTTTAATGTGTTCCTAGAAAATTGTATTGAAAAATGTTAGTAGCAATGTTGCGGATTGGATCCGTGATCGAGGTTTATCCTCATTGCTGCACGAAAGAATTATGTCCTTGATGCACCGCTAGGTGACAGACCTATTGCAAGAGCAAGATCGGGCGTTATGAGCGTTTGGCTAGCTCAATATGATGACTACTTGGTAGTTTAGTGCACCATGCTTAAGCGGCTTAGAATCGGGACTTCAAAGGCGTTTTGAGCGTCATGGACCATATGAGATGTTCGAGGAATTGAAGTTAATATTTCAAGCAAATACCGAGTTGAGAGATATGAAGTCTCCAACAAGTTCTATAGCTAAAATATGGAGGAGAATCGCTCAACTAGTGAGCATGTGCTCAGATTATCCGAGTACTTCAATCGCTTGAATCAAGTGGGAGTTAATCTTCCAGATAAGATAGTGATTGACAGAATTCTCTAGTCACCATCACTAAGTTACTAGAACTTCGTGATGAACTATAGTATGCAAGGGATGGCGAAAACAATTCCCAAGCTCTTGGCGATGCTAAAATCGGCGAAGGTAGAAATCAAGAAAAACATCAAGTGTTGATGGTTGACAAGACCACTAGTCTCAAGGAAAAGGGCAAAGGGAAGAAGGGAACTTCAAGAAGAGCGGCAAGCAAGTTGCTGCTCGAGTGAAGAAGCCCAAGTCTGGATCTAAGCACGAGACTAAGTGCTTTTGCTACAATGGAACTGGTCCTTTGAAGCGGAACTACCCCAAGTATTTGGCGGATAAGAAGGATGGCAAAGTGAACAAGGGTATATTTGATATACAGAGTTATTGATGTGTGCTTTACTAGTGTTTATAGTAGCCCCGAGTATTTGATACTTGTTCGGTTGCTAAGATTAGTAACTCGAAACAGGAGTTACATAATAAACAGAGACTAGTTGAGGGGAAGTGACGATGAGTGTTGGAAATAGTTCCAAGATTGATATGATCATCATCACACACTCCCTATATTTTCGAGATTAGTGTTAAAAGCCAAATAAATGTTATTTAGCGTTTGCGTTGAGCATGAATATGATTTGATCATGTTTATTGCAAAACGGTTATTCATTTAAGTTAAAGAATAATTGTTATTCTGTTTACATGAATAAAACCTTGATGGTCATACACCCAATGAAAATAGTTTATTGGATCTCGATCGTAGTGATACACATATTCATAATATTGATGCCAAAAGATGCAAAGTTAATAATGATAGTGCAACTTATTTGTGGCACTGTTGTTTGGGTCATATTGGTGTAAAGCGCATGAAGAAACTCCATGCTAATGGACTTTTGGAATCACTTGATTATGAATCACTTGATGCTTGCGAACCATGCCTCATGGGCAAGATGACTAAGACTCCGTTCTCCGGAACAATGAAGCGAGCAACAGATTTGTTAGAAATCATACATCTTGATGTATGTGGTCCGATGAATATTAAGGCTCGCGACAAGTATCATTATTTTCGACCTTCACAGATGATTTGAGCAGATATGCGTATATCTTCTTGATGAAACATAAGTCGAAATAGTTGAAAAGTTCAAAGAATTTCAGAGTGAAGTGGAAAATCATCGTAACAAGAAAATAAAGTTTCGCGATCTGATCGTGGAGATGAATATTTGAGTTCTGAGTTTGGTCTTCAATTAAAACAAAGTGGAATAGTTTCACAGCTCACGCCACATGGAACACCACAACATAATGGTGTGTCCGAGCGTCAGAACCGCACTTTATTGGATATGGTGCGATCTATGATGTATCTTACCGATTTACCACTATCGTTTTGGGGTTATGCATCGAGACAGCTGCATTCACGTTTAATAGGGCACCATCTAAATCTGTTGAGATGACACCGTATGAACTATGGTTTAGCGATAAACCTTAGGCTGTCGTTTCTTAAAGTTTGGAGTTGTGATGCTTATGTGAAAAAGTTTTCACCTGATAAGCTTGAACCCAAATCGGAGAAGTGCGTCTTCATAGAATACCCAAAGGTAACTATTGGGTACACCTTCTATCACAGATCCGAAGGCAAGTTATTCGTTGCTAAGATGGATCCTTTCTAGAGAAGAAGTTTCTCTCGAAAGAAGTGAGTGGGAGGAAAGTAGAACTTGATGAGGTAATTGTACCTTCTCCCTTATTGGAAAGTAGTTCATCACAGAAATCAGTTCTGGTGATTCCTACACCAATTAGTGAGGAAGTTAATGATGATGATCATGAAACTTCAGATCAAGTTGCTACCAAACCTCGTAGGTCTTCCAAAATAAGATCCGCACCAATGTGGTACGGTAATCCTATTCTAGAAGTCATGTTACTAGACCATGATGAACCTACGAACTATGAGGAAGCGATGATGAGCCCAGATTCCACGAAATGGCTTGAGGCCATAAAATCTGAGATAGGATCCATATATAAGAACAAAGTGTGGACTTTGGTTGACCTGCTCAATGATCAGCAAGTCAAGTTAAATAAATGGATCTTCAAGAGGAAGACAGATCTTGATAGTAGTGTTACTATCTACAAAAGCTCGACTTATGCAAAAGGTTTTCGACAAGTTCAAGGTGTTGACTACAATGAGATTTTCTCAAGCTGTAGCGATGCTTAAGTCTGTCCGAATCATGTTAGCAATTGCCACATTTATGAAATCTGGCAAATGAATGTCAAAACTGCATTCCTTAATGGTTTTCTTAAAGAAGAGTTGTATATGATGCAACCAGAAGGTTTTGTCAATCCTAAAGGTGCTAACAAAATGTGCAAGCTCCAGCAATCCATCTATGGACTAGTGCAAGCATCTCAAAGTTGGAATATATGCTTGATGATTTGATCAAAGCATATGGTTTTATCTGACTTTTGGAGAAGCTTGTATTTACAAGAAAGTGAGTGGGAGCACTACAGCATTTCTGATAAGTATATGTGAATGACATATTGTTGATCGGAAATAATGTAGAATTATTCTGCAAAGCATAAAGGAGTATTTGAAAGGAGTTTTTCAAAGAAGGACCTCGGTGAAGCTGCTTACATATTGAGCATCAAGATCTATTGAGATAGATCAAGACACTTGATAAGTTTTCAACAAGTACATACCTTGTCAAGATTTTGAAATAGTTCAAAATAGAACAGTCAAAGAAAGAGTTCTTGCCTGTGTTGCAAAGGTGTGAAATTGAGTAAAGACTCAAATCCCGACCACGGCAGAAAATAGAAAAAAAAATGAAAGTCATTCCCTATACCTCAGTCATAGGTTCTATAAAGTATGCTATGCTATGTACCAGACCTATTGTATACCTTGCTCTGAATTTGGCAAGGGAGTACAATAGTGATCTAGGAGTAGATCACTGGACATTGGTCAAGAACATCCTTATTGAGGACTAAGGAAATATTTCTCGATTATGGAGGTGAAAAAAAGAGCCCGTCGTAAAGAGTTACATCGATGCAAGCTTTTTACACTGATCCAGATGAATCTAAGTCTCAATCTGGATACATATTGAAAGTGGGAGCAATTAGCTAGTGTAGCTCCGTGCAGAGCATTGTAGACATAGAATATTTGCAAAATACATACGGCTCTGAATGTGACAGACCCGTTGACTAAGCTTCTCTCACGAGCAAAACATGATCATACCTTAGTACTCTTTGGGTGTTAATCACATAGCGATGTGAACTAGATTATTGACTCTAGTAAACCCTTTGGGTGTTGGTCACATGACGATGTGAACTATGGGTGTTAATCACATACAGATGTGAATATTAGTGTTGAATCACATGATGATGTGAACTAGATTATTGACTCTAGTGCAAGTGGGAGACTGAAGGAAATATGCCCTAGAGGCAATAATAAAGTTATTATTTATTTTCTTATTTCATGATAAATGTTTATTATTCATGCTAGAATTGTATTAACCGGAAACATGATACATGTGTGAATACATAGACAAACATATAGTCACTAGTATGCCTCTACTTGACTAGCTCATTAATCAAAGATGGTTATGTTTCCTAACCATAGACATGTGTTGTTATTTGATTAATGGGATCACATCATTAGGAGAATGATGTGATTGACATGACCCATTCCGTTAGCCTAGCACTTGATCGTTTAGTATATTGCTATTGCTTTCTTCATGACTTATACATGTTCCTGTAACTATGAGATTATGCAACTCCGTTTACGGAGGAACACTTTGGTGCTACCAAACGTCTGGCGTAATCGGGTGATTATAAAGGAGTACTACAGGTGTCTCCAAAGGTACATGTTGGGTTGGCGTATTTGAGATTAGGTTTTGTCACTCCGATTGTCGGAGAGGTATCTCTGGCCCTCTCGGTAATGCACATCACTATAAGCCTTGCAAGCAATGTAGCTAATGAGTTAGTTACGGAATGATGCATTACATAACGAGTAAAGAGACTTGCCGATGCGAGATTGAACTAGGTATTGGATACCGACGATCAAATCTCGGGCAAGTAACATACCGATGACAAAGGAACAACGTATGTTGTTATGCGGTTTGACCGATAAAGATCTTCGTAGAATATGTAGGAGCCAATATGAGCATCCAGGTTCCGCTATTGGTTATTGACCAAGAATAGTTCTAAGTCATGTCTACATAGTTTTCGAACCCGTAGGGTCCGCACGCAACAAGGTTTCGATGACAATTATATTATGAGTTTATGAGTTTTGATGTACCGAAGGAGTTCGAGTCCCGAATGAGATCGGGGACATGACGAGGAGTCTCGAAATGGTCGAGGCGTAAAGATCGATATATTGGACGACTATATTCGGAGTTCGGAAAGGTTCCGAGTGATTGGGTATTTTTGAGTCTGGGAGAGTTGCGGGAATTCGCCGGGAGTATATGGGCCTTATTGGGCCATACAGGGAATAGAGGAGAGAGGCCAAAGGAAGGAGGCCTCGCCCCCTCTGGTCCGAGGTGGACAAGGCGCAGCCCCTTTCCTTATTCCTCTCCCCCTCTTTCCCCTTTCCTACTCCAACAAGGGAGGTGGAATCCTACTAGGACTAGGGAGTCCTAGTAGGACTCCACACTTGGTGCGCCCCCTCCTAGGGCCGGCCACCTCCTCCTTGATCCTTTATATACGGGGGCAGGGGGGCACCCCATGACACACAAGTTGATCTACGGATCGTTCCTTAGCCGTGTGCGGTGCCCCCCTCCACCATATTTCACCTCGGTCATATCGTCGGAGTTAGGCGAAGCCTGTGCGGTAGAGCATCATCATCGTCCACCACGCCGTCGTCTTGTGGAACTCATCCCGACACTTTGCTGGATCGGAGTCCGGGATCGTCATCGAGCTGAGCGTGTGCTGAACTCGGAGGTGGCGTCGTTCGGTACTTGGATCGGTCGGATCGTGAAGGCGTCGACTACATCAACAGCGTTGTCATAGCGCTTCGCTTCGGTCTCACAGTGCGTGGACATACACTCTCCCCTCTCGTTGCTATGCCATCACCATGATCTTGCGTGTGCGTAGGAATTTTTTTTGAAATTACTACGTTCCCCAACATCTTGTTGGGAAGGAAAGTGGACATTTTCACCGATCACAAGAGTCTCAAGTATATCTTCACTCAGCCCAACCTCAACCTCGAGCAGACTCGATGGGTGAAATGATTCAAGAGTACAACCCAAGTATTGAATATACTCGGGCAAGGCCAATGTCATTGCAGATGCTTTGAGCAGGAAGGCTTACTGCAACAGTTTAATCCTCAAGCCCTTCCAACCGGATCTTTGTGAAGCTTTCCATAGCTGAATCTTCAAGTTGTTCCTCAAGGCTTTCTTGCCAACCTCATAGTCTCTCCTACCTTGGAAGATCAGATTCGTGAGGCTCAACTTCTGGATACCATGGTGAAAAAGGTGAAGCGTGGTATCGACAAGGGCATTTCAAGTACAAGTGCTTCCACATTGATGACAAAGATACTCTTTTCTTTGAGGACGGATTGTGGTTCCAAAGGGTGATCTCGTAAAGTCATTATGAGCGAGGCACACAATTCGCTTCTATCCATTCATCACGGAAATGCGAAGATGTACCATGACCTCAAGCAGTCATATTGGTGGACTCGAATGAAGCGAGAAATTGCTCAATTCGTGAATGAATGTGATGTCTGCGGAAGAGTGAAAGCGAACACCAACGACCAGCTGGTCTCCTTCAACCTCTTGCTATTCGAAATGGAAGTTTGATCATATTGAAATGGACTTCGTGACTGGATTTCCTAAGTCCAAGCGTGGAAATGATGCTATCTTCGTTGTCATTGACAAGCTTACTAAAGTGGCTCATTTTCTTCCTATCAAAGAATCTATCACAGCAGCTCGGTTGGCAGAGCTATACACATCGAGGATTGTCTCCTTGCGGCATTCCACAGTGATCTCTTGAGACCGTGGCAGCATCTTTACCTCCAAGTTCGGGATTCTTTTGAAGGCCATGGGCACCAACATTCGTTTCAGCACAGCTTTCCATCCTCAAACAAGTGGTCAAGTCGGCGAGTAAATCAAATCCTTGAAGATATGCTCGGGGCTTGTGTCATTTCCTTCGTATGAAGTGGGAAGATTGTCTTCCATATGCGAGTTCTCCTACAACAACAGCTTCCAAGCGAGTTCGGGCAAGGCCCCATTGAAATTCTCTATGGCGAAAGTGCGTACTCCTCTCAATTGGTGCGAGACAGTGAGCGCCAACTTCTTGGCAATGACTTTATCACGAAGCGAAGAAATGTGCAAAGTCATTCGTGAGAATCTCAAAGCCGCGCAAATCGCGCGGAAAACTATTATGATGATAAGCACCGTGATGTGGCTTTTGAAACCGGAGACCATGTCTACCTCCGCGTCTCTCAATGAAAGGCACTCGTCGCCCGGTATCAAAGGAAGCTTGCCCCTAGATCGTGGGTCCTTTCAAGATCATTGGCAAAAGAGGCGATCTCGCCTATCAACGAGCTTCCATCCAACTTTGCAAGCGTGCGATGTGTTTCACGTGTCACAACCGCAAGTGCTTCAAGACTCTGAACGCACTATCAACCGAAGAAATTGACCTTCAAGAAGATCTCTCTTATCATGAGCACCCGTTGCTATTCTTGAAGAAACCGGCGCAAGACTCGCAACAAGTCAATCAAATTCCTGAAAGTGAAGTGATCACACCATTCCGACCGAGAAGCCACACGGGGCGCGAGGATCACCTCCGTTCGAATATCCGGAGTTCTTTCAGTCCTAGATCTCGGGGCGAGATCCTCTTGTAGTGGTGGAGTGTTGTAACACCCGGAGTAACTTTCCATATTTGTAACTCCAACTCTTGCCATTTTCGGCATTGTGATATGATATTCCCTCCGTGGTTGGGTTTTTCTTCATTTTTCATTTGGTCCATGTCATGCATTTTATATCATGTCATCATGTGCATCACATTTGCATACATGTTCGTCTCTTGATTACGAGCATTTTTCCCGTTGTCCGTTTTGCAATCCGGCACTCCTATCTCCCCCGGCGTCCCCTTTTACGTTTTTCCGTGAGCGGGTACTAAACCTTCTCGGAATGGACCGAGGTTTGTCAAGTGGCCTTGGTATACCATCCGTAGACCACCGGTCAAGTTTGGTCATTTGGAGCTCGTTTGGTACTCAGCAGTTAACCGCACTCTCGCAAAGGCCTCTTTTGAGTTGCAGCCCAACACCCTTCAAAACAGCCCAATAACCCATCCAAGTCACTTCCATGCTCTCCGTCGTTCGATCACGATCGTGTGGTAAAACTACACCTCATTTGGACTCTCCTAGCTCCCTCTATGCCTATTTAAACACCTCCCCGTCCAAATCCGGGTCTTCTTCCTCCGAAACCCTAAAATTCCTCCTGCGCGCGTCGACGGACACGTCCGCCGCCGCGGACGAAACCGCCCCCAGCGTCGCGCGCCAATCAGCCTTGCGCCACCTGTCCCCAGCGCCCCCCAGTGCTGCCCGCCCGCCCAGGGCTCACAGCAGCCTTCGCCGCCCGCCTTCGCCTTGCCGCCCGCCCGCCACGCCCGCCCGGCCAAGCCCCACCAGCCGCCGCCGCCCGGCCGCCCGGCCCCCTCCTCCAGCCACCACCCGGCCCGCCTCCTCCTCCTCGCCCGGCGAGCTCCGTCGAGCTGCCCGCCGCCGTCGCCCGATCGGGCGGATCGATCGGATCTCAGATCCCGTTGACTCTCTCCCCCTCCAAAAATTCTTCTAAGTTTTCAATCCTGTGAATATTTTGTGGCATTTTCTACGTAGCATAACTTTGCATCTGTAGCCCCATTTTGCGCGTATAATATATCAAAATGTTCGCCTCGAAGAGTAGATCGTTTCATCTCATTGCATCATTTTCATTTGAGCTCATCTTGATGCCCGAAATTCTGTTAGAAGAGGGCTATGTGATGTTAGTTTCTTTTTCTTAACAGAACATGCACTTTTGTTATTTTTGCTATGAATGATGTGTGCACCCTATGAATTTGAGTCCTACATGTGTTTTGTAATATGCCATGCCATCTTTCCAGGGGTGTATGCCATGTATTTTTGTGATCTATGTGGTGACTAGCACAAGCATGCAAAGTAGGTGTCTGATGTTGCTGATTTCAGCTCTGTTTCTTGATATTTTGATGCCATGTTAACTTGATGCTACCGAGAGATCCATGCATATTTTGAGATACTTCAGTAAGGATGTTTTGTTCTACATGTCTTGCTCTATCCATCCATGCCTTTGTTTGCAATTATGGAGTGCCATAGCTTGAGTCAATCGAGCTCTACTTTTGCTATCAAATGTTTCTGGCAGATTGTTTACATGTTATTCAATTTTGCCAAGGTTGTTGTGGTTGATCCATGTATGCTATGATGTTGTTCTTGCCATGTATGTCTTCTATGCCATGTCTTCTTGATGTATGTATGCTTAGTTTATCATGGAAGGCTCTGTAGTGAGTGCATCGAGCTCTTAAACATGCCTACTTGTTATCAGTTTTTGACATGCCATGTTGCTGAATCTGTTAACGAAACTTGCGATATTGACATGGGTGTTACTATATTTTATGATCCTTTTTGGCTTATGGTCAGTAAGGGACTTTTGTTCTATGCTTTGAGTATATTCATGTCATGCCTTGTTTTGCTATTATAAGTTCCTGTAGCATGTTGTTTTCTTGCTCTGAACATTGCTACCTGATGCTGTTTTTGCCATGTCCAGCCTGATATTTTGTGCACTTTTGCCATGCTTGTTTGAACCTGTTATGATGCGATTTAGCCGTAGCTCAGTGTTCATCTTTTGTCAAGAATCTTGAGTAGATCACTTCCATATGCTTTGTTGGTACGTTTGGGTGCAGTAGCTTAATTTCTTGTTGCTTGCTAAGTGGTATCATCTTTGCTAATGGCGATTTGTGCCATTCTTGTTTTGCTTGTCATTTGCAAACCGTGCATCCGATTCGGTGATCTTTATATCGATTTCAACGAAATCATCTCATCTTTCAGTGGCATACTTGGTTTGCCAAGTTGATGCCTGGTTCATCATTTTCCTTCGGAGCGCCGCATCGCATTGCATATCACATCTCGCATATCATGTCTTGTTTTGCATCATGTGGCTTGTGCATTGCACCGTGATTTATTGTGGTTCCTTTGTTTGTGTTCTTGCTTTGGGTAGAGCCGGAGGCGAGTGCGTGAGCGAGGAACCTGTTGAGAACGCTTTCGAGGATCAAACTTTCGACAACTCGAGAACATTGCGAGCAAGATGACCATACCCTCGAAATCACTTCTATCTTTGCTATGCTAGTTGCTCGCTCTTTTGCTATGCCTATGCTGCGATGCCTATCACTTGCTATATCATGCCACCCATATTGCCATGTCAGCCCTAACCATCCTTTCCTAGCAAACCGTTGATTGGCAATGTTACCACTTTGCTCAGCCCTCTTATATAGCGTTGCTAGTTGCGGTGAAGCTGAAGTTTGTTCCTTGTTGGAACATGGAGATGTTGTTCCTTGTTGGAACATGTTTACTTGTTGG